>OY856410.1:817871109-819361943 GCA_963693085.1 Alisma plantago-aquatica
GAACACCACCTAGGATGTCACCACTCATCCAAGGCTCAAACAAGATGCACATCTCTTTCTCTTTCCTCTATGTGATGCCAAGAGAGAGAAGGAACACACTAGATGTGGAAAACTTGGAAATCAGCCCCTATCCTAGGTAGATTGCAATTTGCACCAAACCTCACCACAAAACACAAGCATCAAGCTCAAACAAGGAACTCAAGCTTCCAACATGCCCTAATTACATCTCAGATGATTAGAGTAAGGAGATAAGCATCATACTTAAGCAATGCAAATAGGGTTATCCCAAAACGTGGGTCAGGGTCCTTACAAGCCATAAACCCCTTATAGGGATTTCTCCCTTGAAATCATAAGAGAAAAGTGAAGGGTACTTCCTCCCTATCTCTTCTTTGAGCTCCCATGTGGCTTCCTCAACACCACGATGATGCCAATGGACCTTCACAAGTACAAGGTCCTTCCTTTTCAACTTCTTCACTCTATGATCAAGGATCAAGACTGGACCTTCCACATAGGTCATATCCTTATCAAGCTCCACCTCCCCCGACTATAATACTAACTCTGTATCTGGATGACACTTCCTCAACATACTCACATGAAACACTGGATGCAACCTGTATAGCTTAGGTGGGAACTCCAACCAAATAAGCCACCTTCCCAACACGTTCCATCATTGGGTTATGTCCCATATACATGGGAGTCAACTTACCCTTCTTCCCAAACATCAGAACACCCTTCTAAAGAGAGACCTTCAGATATACCATGTATTCCACTTGGAACACCAAGGGTCTATGGCAATTATCTGCATATGACTTCTGTCTATCTTGTGATACTTTCAACTGTTGTTGTATCACTCTAATCTTCTCTGTCATCTATTGCACAAGCTCAAGACCAAGAAGCTGATACTCACATGTCTCATACCAACACAATGGAGATTTACAATGTCTCCCATACAATGCCTCATATGGTGACATGTCAATACTACTCTGATAGCTATTGTTATAGGCGAACTCTATCAAACTGAGGTGTACATCCCAACATCCTGAGAAGTGAAGGACACATGCACTCAACAAATCCTCCAAGGTCTGAATGGTCCTTTCAGATTGACCATCTGTCTATGGGTGGAAAGCAAATTGAACTTCAACTGTGTACCCAAAGCTGTGTGCAATTGCTCCCAAAAGTGACTAGTGAACTGAGGACCTCTATCGAACACAATAGTAGCTAGAACACCATGCAAGTGCACTCTTTCATCCACAACGATGCAAGATGCTCCGCTGTGAACATTGTCTTTATAGGAAGAAAATGTGCTTACTTGGTCAACCTGTCAATGATCACCCAAATAGAATAATAACCTTTGGTTGTCCTAGGTAGACCAACCACAAATTCCATAGTCATGTGATCCCATTTCCACTGCGGTATAGGCAATGGTTGCAACGTAACTACATGCTTTTGTTGCACAACTTTGACTTGCTAACATACAACACATTTTGCAACTAACTCATCTACATCTTTCTTCAAGCCCGACCACCAATACATATCTTTCAGATTGTGGTACATCTTGGTACTACCTGGATGCATAGCATACATGGATGAATGAGCCTCCTCTAGCACCATATTTCTCAGGTTATCAACATAAGGAACCACTATCCTATCATGATAACAAACTTTCCCATCATCAGACTCATGAAAACCATCACATTTCTCACTTCCAAACTCTGATCTAATATGTTGTATCATAGATCCTGTCTGTTGCACCTCTCTGATCTGTTGTCTCAGCATATGATTCACTTGTAATTGTGCCAACAATCCGGCTAACAAGGAGGCTTCCTACTTAACATTAATCCGACGCAAGGAGACCAACATGTCTTACTTATGGCCCATCAAAGAATTCAACTAGCTTTTATCCATGGATGAAATGAAGATTTCCTGCTCAACGCATCAGCTACAATGTTCTTCTTTCCTAGATGATAATCAATCATGCAATCATAATCTTTGATCACCTCCATCATGCGACGTTGCCTCATATTCAACTCCTGTTGTGAAAAGATGTACTTTAGGATTTTGTGATCCATGAAAATTTGTCACTTCTCCCCATTTAGGTAGTGCCTCCAAATATTCAAAGCATGGACTACCACTACTAAATCTAGATTGTGGGTCAGGTAATTCTTCTTGTTTCTCAAGCTATCGAGAAGCAAAAGAAACCACTTGCTTGTCCTGCATCAACACACATCCCAAACCATTCCTGGATGCATCACAAAAGATGATGTATCATTTTCCTTGTTTAGGAAAGACCAGAACCGGTGCACTTATCAACTTCTCCTTCAACGACTGGAAAACATGTTGACATCTATCGATCCAAACAAACGATACACCCTTCCTCGTCAACTTTGTTAGGGGTAGGGCGATAGTGCTGAAGTCCATTATAAACCTTTGATAATAGCCTGCCTGACCTAGAAAACTATGTACTTCTGTCGGTGTCTTCAGTTGTTCCCACTTTGTCATAGACTCCACCTTCTTAGGGTCCATGCGTACTCCATTAGCAAATATGACATGCCCCAAGAAAGCTACCTCCCTCAACCAGAACTCACACTTGCTAAACTTGGGCATAGAGTAGGTGTTGTCTCAACACTATCAATGCCTGACGAAGATACTGTTCATGCTACTGTCTATCTTGACAGTATATCAAAATATCATCTATGAAGTCAACCACAAACTGATCAAGGAATGGTCAGAACACCCTATTCGTCACATGTATCATTAAGAACACTATTGGTGCATTGGTCAGCCCAAACGACATAACCACAAACTTGTAGTGACCATACCTCATTCTAAAGGTAGACTTGGGTATGCCATCCTCCTTGATCCTCAATTGATGATATTCTAATCTCACATGTATCATTAAGAACACTATTGCACCACACAACTGGTCAAATAGGTCATCTATCCTACTTCTTCTTTATTGTGAGCTTGTTCAACTACCTGTAATCTATGCACAACTTCATAGATCCATCCTTCTTCACAAACAACACTGGAGAACCCCACGAAGATGTACTCATCCTGATGAAACCTTTGTCAAATAGTGTTTGCAACTGTCTCTTCAACTTTTCCATCTCTTTCAGAGCCATCCTATACGATGTCTGAAATATGGGCTACATATCAGGGACTAGATTGATCTCAAAATCAATCTCTTGGGGTGGGGGAACACATGGAATCTCCTCAAGAAATACATCATCAAACTCCCTAACTATAGACACCTCCTAAATACTAGGACTCCTTACTTCAACATCCATCACATGTGCAAAAATCCCTCACAAACTTGTCTTAGAAGCTTCCTTGCTACCATGGCTGATACACGACACGTCGGTAGTATCTTCCTATCTCCTTAGAAGATCCACGTCTCATACCATCTACAAATGTCGCTTGCTTGGAACTACAATCCTATACCACTCTATACTTCTCCAAAGTATCCATTCTAAGGATCACATCAAATCCATGCATGTCAAGTGGTATGAGATCCACTTGAATGTTGTGTCCCAAAAAAGAGAGAACACAGGAAGGACACACATCCTGCAACACTGTAGAACAAACCAATGAGGTTTCTAGAAGCAAGTTATTCTTATTATGACTAATAGGCATAGGAAAACTATTACACACTTCACGTGTGATAAAATAGTGCATAGAACCCAAATCAACTAGAACATATACAAAGCAAAAAGAAGACAAATCAAAATGAAATAACTCCATCTGACTTGTCACCACTCACAAGTGGACCACTGGCTCCAATTGACTCATAGCATAGAATCTAGATGTTTCATATTGTTGCCCTTGTCCCCTGCTTCCCTGGGTAGATGATCTAGCTTGTAACTCTTGGCCACATCCTAATCCTCCTACACTACCGTTCTACTATCTCTGTGAGCCCTTTTGGCTCTACCTTAGTTGTTGGGTCACTTCGTCCTCTTACACTATGCAGAAGGTTTGGTATGGCCAACTTGTCTACACTTATAACACATTTTGTTCTCATACCAAGGCCTAGGTGGTCCTGTCACCAATGTTGATGCAACACTTTGGGCTCCTATGGGAAGAAAACTATGGCCTCTGCCCTTGCTCAGTGACCATTGTGTCAAAGCACTAAACCTCTGTGTTGCTAACGGTATAGAAAACCTCGACTTCTTAAAGCCACTTGACAACTACCCTTGAAACTGTGTATACCGCTTCTTAACACTTGTATCCACTTCTCCTTCAAAGATCTTTCTATCCTCCAAACATATTCCACAAAAGTAGCAAACCTCTCTCAATTCTCTAAGACAACATCTGGTGTAGACAACTCAACATTCAACCCCTTTCTAAAAGGATGAATCTGTTCGTCATCTGTGGCAGCCATGTGAGAACAGAACCTCAACAACTCCATAAACCTTGCCTCATACTTGTTGATTGTCATGGATCCCTGTCGAATCCTCTCAAACTGGCTAATCCTCTCATCAAGATACATCCAAGGGAAGTATCGATTAATGAACTCTTGTCAAAACTCCTCCCAACCAACCACAACACTGGGTCTCTTCTCCTCCTCTATGGCCCACCAATGGCCAACACTCCCTCTTAGAAGGTATACCTCATGCTTCACCTTATCCTCTTTAGGGATACTTAGAATCTTGAAAGCTTTCTCAAGCTCAGTCAGCCATAGATCGACGTCTGCCGGGTCATCTGTCCCCACATACTCAACCGCTCCAACATGATGAAGCCTCTCAAAAGTCTTCCCAGTACCTGAAGATTCAGCATGGGAAACTGATGCCTTAGGCTAGGGTGAAGGCATCCTATCCTCCATATGGGTCATAGTAGCCATAAACTGCACAAAAAGTGATTGAAAGGCAGAGTTTTCTATCATGGCTAGGTCAAATTGGGAGACTTCAGGAACCCAATCTTATCATGCCGGATTCGTTGCACCACCACTTGGTGTAACAACAATGCTCTTGACACTAAGTTCTTCGTGTTCTCCAGACATCTTTAAGCTTTCTCTTCTTCTTCTTCTGCATAAGTAGAAGTGACTATAAGATAGATTGGAGGACACAAGAACAGACACAAACCCTAGTCCTAGTTCTCTATAGACTAAGTGAACCTAAAGATTTGATATGAACCTTACTTTGACACCCCGCGCCACACAAAGTGAGATTTTCAAAACAAAACCATGAAAGAAAGATTTAACTAATAGATTACTGGAAAATAATAAAAATTACAAATCATTTTCTTAAAACTGCCAAATAGTAAGAACCTTCACATATAAGTCCTTTCATGCCTCAAAGCATATACAAGACATTCTATCAACCTATAACCAAAGAACTATTCCAAGACACACACACATTATATATATATATATATATATATATATATATATATATATATATATATATATATATATATATATATATATATATATATATATATATATATATATATATATGATTCCACCACATCTGTACATGACAGGTATACAAGCCAGCCACATAAAGAAAGCACGTTCATGAAACATGTACAAAACGTTCCCAAAGACCCAAATGCACATGGATGACTCAAGTACTCAATCAACAAAAGACATCCAACAACATTGCCAACCTCGCCAGCTAATGATCCTCCTGCTGCTCCTCAACCTCTACTACACGATCTCTACTTCTTCATGCTTGTCCACCTAAAAAGGGTGTGGGAAACCCACGGGGTGAGATTCCATATCTCAGCGGGAGATATAACTCACCACCAACTCTATTATTATTCCAGATAAGATAAACTAAACATCAGTGTAATTACAATTATGTGAAGCATGTATTCATGATTGATAACATGCAGTTATAGTTTTAATTTATGGAACATCTTAAAAATTTAAAAGGAATATGAAGAACATGTATATTTCCCATCAACAACATTGTATAAAGATCAAGGAAGGCCTCATCCAATGTTTTTGTATTTTGATCCTATACAATCATACTACATGACTGATTACATATTTTATTATGCCCCAAGAATTTGAATCGTACTACCCAAATCCAACCGACCACTTGATAAGTCGAAATCAGTGCCATACAAGGTCTAATGGAAGATCCAGAATCCATGACCTCACCACACCTCTTGTTAGCACAAGAGAAAACACCATAGAGACATATCAGTCAATTACAACAATGATATATAGTCAAATTCAGGGATTGACTCACGCATGAACATTCATATATATAATCATATCTATTCCACTTTAGCACATGTACGAAACTAGAAGAACATGCTCACTCATGGCCGTTCTAACAAGAAGGAGTGTCTCACACATGGCCATCCAAACCACAACAATATCGACTCATGCATGGTCATATCACACATCCTGTATTTAATAGTACAAGGAATTACTTGACTTGTACACCACATATTCAAAAATATGTGCTATGAGTTAAAGTCATTTCACCATTCAACAATTGTTGACACTGAATGGATTTATGGCACATGACAAACTGCACTATTATATTTCACTTGATTAATTAGACCAATTTAGACATATTTAACATCAATCAAGTTACAACGTACAACCTCTAAACAAATTCTACATAAACAAGGCATAAATCATCACTAGAACATACTCAAACATACATGGTGTGATCTCATCACATCACCACTTTATGCCTGTTATTCATCATATGTCCATTATAAGAACCAATGTCCATCACACAGACCAATATCCATCACAAGGACCACATATCTTGGGGGTGACAACCCCTCCTCTTGTCATTGATGAAAAACATCTCATGCAAGGCAATAAGCCATCATTAAGTCATAAGACCATTTAATAAAATTTTCAAGAGTATCAACAATACTTTTTGCCTCACAAGGCCCATTCAAATAGATCATAACCATCATAGCTCATACCTGGCTATGATATTACCTTCATGGTTAGAAACATATAACAAGGGTAGCAATACATCGTTAACACTATCATTTTGTAGAATCCATGCCAAACATTTTACATAATTACAATTAGGGTGTCAATTTACCCGATTAGGGTTCTCAAGGTTGAATCAACAACCACCCTTAGGTTGTTACTTTCATCCTCATTATGAGGTATATTAGGAGGTATGGAAACATTATTCTTATTATCATTATAACATTTTATGAGGTATAGGAACATAGCTCTCAACATCATTCGTACAAATACTCCATAGAGTATCACATCATACCATGTAACCCTAGCATCAACATGGTGTATCTCAAACACCACTACAAATTGTCCTTTTGGGTTTCACCATAGGATATCGCTTAACCCTAAGTGTGACGAGCAACCATGGCAAGGTAGGGTATTGACCTACTTACTCAAAGTGTATATCGGTTTAGGTATCACTATGGGTGCGTTAGGCACTACACCTCAAGGAGAGGGTGTCGACCAACAAGGTGTGTCGGGAAACTTACCCTGTCAGGCAACATCAACACAAGGTGTGATGGCGTCAAGGGGTTATAGGCAACAACACCTCCAAAGCAACATGCTTGCAACACATCAAGCCTTGACGGGGATCAACACTATCTCCAAGATGTGTCAGCCTCTACCCAAGTGAGATGTCACAAATCGTGACGGTCAAGCCATAACGGCCAGCACACTAGGTATCCTGATCAAACTCCATATAGGTTTAACAACCACAAAACCAACTAACACCCTCGACTCATACCGGTTTACTCCTACCTATGACTTGACAATATACGTAGCATTCAGTTGTGTCATCCTAGACCTAACCAAGGTCATGATGACCTGTCACAAAGGGTAACAGTCAGTGTCATCACAGGTCATGATGACCACCCAAAGCCTAATGGTCTAAGCTACATATCAAACTCCAAATACATATCAGCCTACCTAAGCATATTGGCCTCATCGTCTCCTATCTTAGAATGGCATTACAAGCAAGGCAAAGGGAAAGTGCAACACATGAGCAACAACTAAGCCATGTTTATTTTCCAAAATAGAATGCTAAACTACCCAAAAGAGTTACTAGAATGCAAGAAATAATGAGCCAAGGATGAGGAACAAGATAGAAAGTAAAAGTTGATAATAACAAAGAGGGTTTAGAGTTATATAACCCACCTCAAGGATTAACACCAAGCTTCCAAGCTTCACGAGCTCAAGGTAGAAGAAGATCCTCCTGGCTCGATCATCACAACACCAAGGTAGAGGATGAAGAGAGTCACCAAAATATTTGGGACTCATCCACCAAGCTCTAAGGGAGAGCACTCCTCAAGCTTAAAGTCGTCTACCAAAGAGAAAAGGCAAGGATAGCCAAAAGGGTTCTCTTGCATGGAGAGAAAGAGCTACATATACAAGAGAGATGAGAGAGAAAGAAAGGGGAAGGTGTCACCACCTTAGCACCCTAGGTGACATGTGTCCACAAAGAAGGAGCCACATGCAACTCCATGCAACAAGGTGATAAGATCAATGCCTCATCCTCTAGGTCACTTTCCCAGGTTAAGGCCAATACACATCTCTACCTCTATTCACAAACCAATAGGGGTAACCCTAGTCACCACAAATCGATATGGTGCATCTAGAGACATAAAAAAGCTAAGAGGATGTCCCTCAAAACATCCAAAAACCAATACAAGGCCTCCTTAAGGATCTCAAGCCCGAGACAACACTCCTGGGTGTAAAGCACACCTCAAACATTAGCCCAAAAACACCACCAAGGATGTCACCACTCATGCAAGGCTCAAACAAGATGCCTATCTCTTTCTCTTTCCTCTATGTGATGCCAAGAGAGAGAAGGAATACCCTAGAGGTGGAAAACTTGCACATCAACCCCTATCCTGATTAAATTTGTAATTTGCATCAAACCTCACCACAAAACACAATCATCAAGCTCAAACAAGGAACTCAAGCTTCCAACATGCCCTAATTACCTAATAGATGATTAGAGCAAGGAGCTAATCATCATACTTCAACAAAGAAAACATGGTTATCCCAAAATGTGGGTTAGGGGTCCTTATAATAAAGATATTATAAGGAACTTATGAGAGAGGTAAATACCTAAGGGAGATAAAATCTGGATATTTAGATAAACAAATTGCATTGGCTATGATACCATACTTGTAAGGAGTGGGACCCGAGAGGGGAGCCACTCAACTTACTGGAGTGAGAAATTGATAGACATCCAATGACAATTATCACAAGTATTTTTTCACAAAGGATGATAACTATAACTCCAGTATGTAATGTATAAAATACCAAAAGTGTAGTAGCAGAGATAAAATCTAACTATTACACTATTTATGTCTAATATTGTTCTTCACCATGTAGGGTGTACATAAAAGAATATTATTCTATCACATAGGATCAACAAAGGGTATACCAATCACTCCAATCTATCTCCAAAAAAGAACTACTACTCTAGATCATGCTGCAACTCATGGTCACTTATGGGAGGATATTCTCCACCTAAGGGGTTGGTAACACCGCCAACAAGGTGGGAGACTGTTAGCAAAAGTAGGTATGTGATGCACTATTTATTTGTCATTTTCACAGGCTATTTTATATTATTTTTGTGCACATTTTGTTAATTTTCATATTAGTTTTTCATGATTTACTTTTATTGGCATGTGATCCTTATTTACATCAAATAAATATAATTTCAATGTCTTTGAATGATTTATGATATTTTCAAAGCTTATGTTCATATTTTATGAATTTTAGGGACTTTTCAAGAATCTACACAACTCAGTACTATCGACTTTTAAGTCATTAATACTGACTTATTCTCAGGTTGGAACAAAAAGAAACCGAGAAGACTCGATGTTATCGACTCAACAAGTTGATACTACCGACAACATCACAATGTTTTGATCAAGAGTTATCGAAGCAAGTTGGTACAATCGACAATCTCATTGGTAGTATCAACAACTTGACAAGTGGCCACACAGTTAGAGGAGTCAGTAGTACTGACACCCTATCGATAGTACTGACGCGACGAGATCAGGTAAATCTAAAGACAAAATTTCATCTGACGACTGAGGTTTTAACTCACCCTAAGTCACTCTTATGACTTAGGGGAAGTGCGAACAAACCTATCTATCTCATGTTTTTCCATCGTACTATGGACATGAGTGAGCAAATGAGAAAATGGAGAAGAAGACCACGTTCTGGATGATTTGGGCACTTTCGGTGGATGAGTTTGTAGTCAGAAGGTAGAAAATTTGCACATGCATGAGAAGGGATCATTTGAACCGTCTACTCTAGGGGTTCTTCATGTTATCAATATTTTTTCTCCTCCCTTTGATGTTTTTAACTATGGAAATCATGCAGGGCTAATCCCCATGTTCCTTAGGACCCAGGAGTAGCTCGATTAAGCATTAGAATTGACTTTTCTACATTAATTCATTAGTTTCTCTTAATATCTGGATTTATTTCTATGAGAATGAATGAACTATCCATGCTTGATCACCATAGGTAGTAATTGGACCTTTAATTTCTTTGAAAAAGGAAAATTAATTGTCAGAGCTTCATGTAAATACACGCTCTATAAAGCCCTTTGAGAAAGGTGGCTTACAAATGTAAGGAGATTACCCAGAGTAATTGATAAAGCACCTAGTTGATAACACAATAGATACGAGAGTGGGGTTGGTATTAGATTAGGTAGTGAATTATGCTGTGAGAATGGGTACTTATTGATACATACTCTTAATCTAGGGTTAGGAGAGACTTTTATTAATGTATTGATATGAAATTTCAATTTTAATCATGGTGAAACCACTATCCTAAAGAATTCACTTAGAGTGATAAAACAACCAATAACTCAGATTTAATTTCTATTATAAATAATTAAACCAATCAATCAAGTTTGTTTGGCCTAAGATGATTGTATTACAGTTAATAATAGTCTCTCAAGTTACATTTCCCTGTGTTCGACACTTGATAACCTCCTATTTTAGTAGTTTATCTTAGTCTTTTTCTTTAGTTTTCCATACTCTTTTCACGTTTATACGGTACATAAACCTAATTTTACCCCTTTTTGTAAATACATCATCAAACTAACTTTTTCCTTTTACACTTGCAGAAAAAGCACAAAAAAATCATAAAAGAATAAACAACCTCAAGGCCGAGTGAAGCCAAACGGTCCCAAGACCGCATGGAAGCCAAACAGTCCCAAGACCGCATGGAGTTCAAACGGTCCCGAGACCGCATGAAGCCAAACGGTCCCGAGACCGCATGAAGCCAAACGGTCCCAAGACCGCGTGGAGTTCAAACGGTCCCGAGACCGCATGAAGCCAAATGGTCCCAAGACCGCATGGAGCTCAAACGGTCCCGAGACCGCATGAAGCCAAACGGTCCCAAGACCGCATGGAGTTCAAACGGTCCCGAGACCGCATGAAGCCAAACGGTCCCAAGACCGCATGGAGTTCAAACGGTCCAAAGACCGCATGGAGTTCAAACGGTCCCGAGACCGCATGAAGCCAAACGGTCCCAAGACCGCATGGAGTTCAAACGGTCCCGAGACCGCATGAAGCCAAACGGTCCCAAGACCGCATGGAGTTCAAACGGTCCCAAGACCGTTTGACGCCAAACGATCTCAAGACCGTCTGACGCCAAACGGTCTCAAGACCGTTTGACGCCAAATGGTCTCAAGACCGTTTGACGCCAAACGGTCTCAAGACCGTTTGAACCCAAACGGTCTCAAGACCGTTTGACCTCACTCAAGGCCTATAAATAAGACCTCAAGGGCCATCCCTGAGGGGGTCCAGACGTCCAGAGGCTGTCTCTCTACTACCAGAACAACTCCATCCACCGCCCGAGGCTGCCGGTCTGAGACTCACGTTCCATTGCAAAGCTACCTTCTCTCTCATCAACAAAGAAGGTGAGAGGAGAAGATCCGTCATCAAGCAAGCCACGAAGGGTGAAGATCGTTGCTCTCTCCACCAAGGGTTCAACCTTCTCTCCTCAGTGGAGATGATGTTCTTTCTATCTCTTCTTGCCTCCTCCTTTGTTTCTCCCTCTATGAGGAGCGAGTAGTTCCATCCACTGGGGCGCGGGGACTAGCCCTGCTGCCCATGTTTTGTACTTTGTACTAAAAAGATGTTATCCTCTCGTTTTAATACTAAATCGTTTCATACATGCTTGAATGATGGCCACGTTCTTGTATGCATCTATTGTCTTTTGTTGTGGTTTGTCTACGACCGCTCTCGAGACTCGAATACCGATTTAGTGTTGGTTTCTGGTGTGTGTATCCACCACGCATCCGTTTCGGTGTCTAGGAGTGTATCTCAAAGAGTGGAGTAAACTCACTATCATCCGTTACACTTCCATCTGTATGGAAGTAACCTTGGTAAGTCGAGGAACATGCTTTGCGAGGGAAATGATGTAAAGCATGTGACCATTTGATCGGGAATGGCTGGCGTTGCAACATTCCCGCACTTCTCGTAGCTAGGTTATCCGAATAGGAGACTAGGCCTACAAAGACACTATTCGATTTGATAATTATCGCTCGCTTGTTAGTTTTAGATGCACGTTTCATGAGGTTGAGTAAGATTTCTCTCTTTGGAAGACTACATATCTTCATTGACACGTAGAAATGTACCGAATGAGAGCTACTTAACCCTTGAAGGATGTGATGCATTGCTCTTGTCTTATATGGGCATTGGTCTTGTGGAACATCGAAGGATGCAATGCATCGCTCTTGTCTTACGAGGAATCGGTCTTGTGGAACATCCTTGGATGCAATGCATCGCTCTTGTCTTATAAGGCATCAGTCTTGTGGAACATCCATGCATCTAGCTTATAAGTCTTGCTTGCTTAGTACATAAACAATGCATGTGTAGCGGTGGTGAATACCTGCTTAACCCCAGTGATTCATCATCATTGTTAAATCTTAGTTTTACTTGCTTTATTTACTTTTCATGCTTTAGTCTAAAAACCAATCAAAATCCAACCTTTTGATATAAGTGCCAATTAGTAAAGTAACTAAGTGAAGTGCTGTACGTTTTCCATCTTGTTGCTTGCAACAAGACCGTTGTCTTTTGGGTTCGATCCTAAATCTGTACTATGATAAGGCTTCCATACTCTTATGGGGTTGGAGTTGTTATCTAAGCACCAGTTCTAGGTAAACCTAGGGAAGACATCAATCCTCTCTAGGGTTTTTGGTGATAGAATCCTGGGACTCCCATTGGAAGACTGAAAATCTTTTGGTGTAAGTTCCAGCTCCATCAAAAAATGGCGCCGTTGCCGGGGACAACGGAACGTTAGTATTTCACTTAGTTTATTTTTCTAGTTGGTTAGGATTTTACACTTTCTTTTTGAATCATAATTCACTATCTTCTTGAGGCTTTCATATTGTCTCTATTATCTAAATGTGTTCTCTTTTCTTTACTCAGGTAGAACCCGTATATGCAATCACCGCATAATCGAGGATTCTCCCCTGATCCGGAGTTCGACTCTGAGGTAGAGAGAAGTTTCCACCGCAGAATCCGTCTCAATCGCCAACGCGCTAGTCAAATGGCTGACGAACAGCATCAAGCCGCTTTGGTGATGGAGAGAGTCAATGCTGCTATCGCCGCACAACGGGCACAACTCATTGCAGACACCCGTGCCCAAATACAAGCGGAGATACGAGCAGAAGAGCAAGCCCGCATAAGAGCAGAGACCGAAGCTGCTCAGCTCGAACTACGAAACAAGCAACTGAGGGACTATGCTGTCCCGAAGAATTACGAAAACAACCACCCGGTCCGGCCTCCGATCATCAATATCCCAAACTTTGAGATCCGGACCCAGTGGATCCAGATTATGCAAGGAATTTCCTTTTCTGGAGGTTCAGGGGACGATTGCATGGACCACTTGAAACGGTTTAAGGCATTATGCTGCCTGGTCCCGCAAGCTGGCATTGCTTTCGACGCAATAATGCTCCACCTGTTTCATTTCACCTTATCTGGAAGGGCCTTGAGTTGGTATAACTCATTGGACAGAGAACCCATCATAACCACTTGGGCCCCTCTAGAGGAAACATTCTTGGAGAAGTTCTTTCCACCCTCGCTGACCTATGAAATCAGAGGGCAGATCAACCATTTCTCCCAGCTACCTGGAGAAACCCTCGCTGAGGCATGGGAAAGATTCAAGGAACTTCTACGCAAATGCCCTCATCATGGAATTTCACAGAATCAATTGATTGAAACTTTTTATCGAGGGGTAAGCGATGACATTAAAGAGTTCCTAGATTCCTCATCTGGAGGAAATTTCATGAGGAAAAATTATGAAGATACCTGGAAAATCATTACTTTAGGAGCTGAAAACCAGTCCAACTGGGGGCGGTCAACCGGAAAAGGCGTCCTTAAAGTCTGTAAAGTTGAGGAATCTATGGAACTAAAGTCAATAGCCTAAGCTTTGAAGACAATCGCTCATAAACAACAAACCTTTGAAACAACCCTAGGGGAAATTGATAAGAAGAAAACCCCGCTGGTTCATCAAGTCAAAGCCATCACAGGATCATGTGAGGCTTGTCATTCTTCAGATCATCTGACTCTTTCCTGCGGAATACTCTATAATGTGATGATGGATCTGCATCCACCACCACAATCCTATGAGACCATCACTAATCAGGCTGAAGATCAGATTCCAGAGCAAGTCAATTCCATCCATACTATTCCCGGACAAGTTTATTATAATCCCAGTCAACCAAGGAACCATCCTGGGTTCCAGTATGGGAATCCCTCTGGAACTGCGAATCCGCAACATCAGACACAAGGGGGACTTGACAGTAGGCTACCTCCTGGGTTTCCAAACAATTTTAACCAAAATCAAGGGAACCCAATGAACAATTTCCCTAGGGCTAACTACCCTAGAAATCAATCAGCCTACTATCAGTACACTCATCCCCCGCTTCACCCACAGTTGCATATTCAACAGTCTCAACAACAAAACCCTCAGAAAAATGCTAATGCACAGCCAGAAGATGAGCTATCTTCAATAAGACAGATGCTGCAATCTCAGCAAACCATGCTGGCCAACCAACAAGCTCAACAGAAGGCAGTTGAAGCACAGCTTGCCCAGATTGCCGCACAATTGAAACCCCCAATAGGCACTTTCGCTGGGCAGCCTGAATTGAACCCTAAACATGGGCCAAATAGACATGAGCAATCAAATACTATGACAGTAGCATAATAATGTCTTAACTTCGTCGAGCCAGTGACATAAAACCAAGGCGCTTCTTGGGAGGCAACCCAAGACCTCAGTATCACCTTCTCTAATTTCTAATCTTTTATTTTTCTTTTGATTTTGTTTTGCTTTCTTTAAGTTCTTTCATCATTAATCTAAACATACAAAAAAATCTTCATAATCAAAACTACAAAAACAATACATAAAACAAACAACATAAAAAAATTCATAAACCAAAAAAAAAATAATAATAATATACATACTCAAAAAACAAACATAAAAATATACATACCCTTTGTGCCCCTCCAAACGGTCTCCAAACGGTTTGGAGCCAAACGATCTCCAAACCGTTTGGACTCCAAACGGTCTTCAAACCGTTTGGGGCCAAACGGTCTTGAAACCGTTTGAGACCAAACGGTTCTGAAACCGTTTGGGACCAAACGGTCTTGAAACCGTTTGAAACCAAACGGTCTTGAGATCGCTTGGGATCAAGCGGTTTTCAAACCGTTTGGAATACAAAAGGTCACCAACCAATCACTATAAATATCAACCCTTCTCCTCCGTCTTTCTCTCTTCGACTCTTCGAATTCTCCAGAGCTTTCGTGCGAAGAATCTCGTTCTTGCCCCTGTTGCATCCGCGCAAGTTTCTCACCCGTTCGTCCATCCACCTTCCGCAAGGTAGTCCGGCGACTACAAGCACGCTGCTCACTCCGACGTCTCTTTCGCCACCATCACAGTCGTCATCGAACGAGTTCACCGACTCCTTTATCGCTTTCGTCGCCGTGACGTTTTGTCGCCACCATCATGGCGCCAGTTGCCGTTTCCTGTACCATCGCACGACGTCTCTTGCTCCGCCATCGCCGTCTCTGTCGAAAGATTTCACCAACTCTCCCATCTCTTTCATCGCCGTCGCCGTTCTTCTCATCGTTTTCGAAGGCGCCGGCGCGTTCTTCACATTCGCGCCGTTCCACCTTCTCCCGCGCCGGCGACCTGCGACTCTTCGCTTTCCAAACAGTCCCGAAACCGTTTGGAACCAAACGGTCTTGAAACCGTTTGGGACCAAACGGTCCTCAAACCGTTTGGGACCAAACGGTCTTGAAACCGTTTGGGACCAAACGGTCCTGAAACCGTTTGGAACCAAACGGTCTTGAAACCGTTTGGGACCAAACGGTCCTCAAACCGTTTGGGACCAAACGGTCCTCAAACCGTTTGGGACCAAACGGTCTTGAAACCGTTTGGTTTTCGTTTCCCCTTTGCTTTCACAAAATATAAAAGATATAACTACAAATCAAATTTACATTGTTTTCAAATCTTCTCTAATTATGAAACTCTTATTCTTTTTCAGAAATGGCGTAACCAGCAAACAAAACTTCCGGCTCAGGAACTGCCCCTGCTCTGACAAGAGAGCAGATGATGGAAGAGTGAGACAGGCTCATACAGATCAGGGACACTTACAACACCACCAGCGCCGTCCCTCCCAAGGTCAAGATCATCGACGTACTGTGTGAGATAACTCGCCTCACCAAATGCTTGGGTGAGGCCCCTGAAGAGGACATCGAGCACATCTCTTCTGACGATGATGAAGGATCGGACTACATACCGAATCCCGATGAAGACTCCTCTGCCCAAGAGATAGAGGGAAAATGCAAAGATGCAAAGGCTGCATCTGGGCAGCCCCCCAAGAGGGCAAGAAAACAAGTCCACCCTCTATCTGCCATGGACCAACCCTTCTCCAAACCATCCACCTTTGCTGCTACCACTACCACCCCTGCAGCTACCATCCCTTCCACCTTCATTCCCATCACCGCCCCAAAACCATCCACCTTCGCTGCTACCACCATCACCCCTGCAGCTACCATCCCTACCACCTTCATTCCCATCATTGCCCCAATACCACCACCAGAGCACCTATCCATCCAAACCTCCATCACCACCGATAAAACCCTTAAACCAACTAAGTATGTTTGCTCCAACATACTAGCTAAAATGGGAATTCACGAGCGCATCTTCAAAGCGCTACAAAAAGCCAACCTCACCAGGTTGTGCTTAATACCTGAATTGTCCTACATCGAGCCCACAGCGGAATTTTTCTCCTGCCTGACAAAAGAGCCCGTCGACTTTGCAGATAGGTCATGGGATGGGGGTGATAGAAGGATTGTCACCCAAATCTTCGGTAGCAACGTTGTCTTAACAGAGAATATGCTCAATTCAATATTCATTGACGACCTGGAGCAGCTACAAAAGGCCAAATCAGTGGGAACTGATCATCCAAAATTCAACCGCCACACATTCTGGAAAAGCTTAACTGGGATTCCCACATACGACGCCAAAACATGCAAAGCGTCCAACATACACTCCGGATTTGTGCGCACTCTGCACAAAATCCTAGCTGGCGCACTTTTTCCAAGAACGGAGGGAGGAAACGTTACAATTTCAGACCTCTTTGTCCTCTGGTCTATCCTCCACGGAAGGCCAGTCAACATCGGACGGTTGATGGTCCAGAAATTATCCGCCGCCTTCATAGGGAAAGAGATCTGTTTGGGGGGCCATGTCACATCCATAATTAAATTTTTTAAGATGGACATGCTATTACCCCAATGCACGCAAATAAAGGGCGACATCCTTACAAACAAACAATCTTTGAAAAATTCGTTTATAATCAAAGAAAAGGATGGAAAGTTACACTATGTATTCTGCCCGATGGTTAAGTCATCAAGAACCCTCCTTCCGTTACCAGAGCTAGCACACTATGATATGACACAACTCCTCTTTTCTGACGAGGAGCTTACTCATCTACTAGCTTCGGTCACACCCGCTGCAAAGAAACAAACTGCGGGCCCAACTGAAACGAGCATCACAGCCCCGACAGCTCGATCTACAAAAATCCCTGTCAAACGACCTTCTAGGAGGTTGCTGCGGGCCCAACAGCTGTCGGGGACACCAACGTCCCGCCCAACCCCGGAGGATGAGCGGTTCAACGATGAAATCTTAACAACTTCCTCATTTGACTCTTTCATCCAGGGTCTAAATGAGCAGCTCTCCGCTGCCCCCACCACTACTTTCCTCCCCACATCCACGCCAGCATTCGCATCCACCTTTTCACCCACCCTAACATCGGGCTTCCCTTTCTCCACCTCCATGCCCGACTTCACCACCTTTCCATTCACATCCACAGTTCCCACCCCTTCATCATCAGTGCCACCTTTTTCGCCACAAATACCACCACTCTTCACATCCGCCACAACCCCGACACCGCTGGTGACTTCATCAACAGTCACTACGCAGTTCGGGCTATCATCAGTGTCTCTTCCGCAAGACACTACCACCATCCCACATAGGCCCCAGCCACATCACCCTTCCGCCTCTGGGGCCCCCCTTACTAACATCGGTGAGGAATTCGGCCGTCAATTTGACGCTGTCCGACACCTCCTCACCGATCCTTCTAACCTATTACATTCTATTTTTTCTTGTGTATAGGATTTATCTAAACAAGTAACCAGGATCGAAAACCAACACCGAGCTCTTCCTGTCGTCCTACAAGGCATCCAGCAATGACAGGATGAAGTGGCTAAGCAAGTTGAGCATATCAACAGCCACACCAACAACCTGCCAGACCTGATCCTTGGGGCAACACGCCAGCAAGAAGCTACGACAACAAAAGTCGATATGATCTCTAACCAGACTCACCTTCTGCAAGGGAATCTCTGCAAGCTTGAGCAGAATCAAGAAGAGCTAAGCACGCGCCTGGCTTCCATCGACGAAACAATCACGCAGCTCCATCATCATCAAGAGGAAGCTAATATCAATGAAACACAACAACTACGTGCCCAAGTCACAGATCTGACAGCACGCCTCCTCTCCGCCGAGGGCAGATACACAGATCTCAAAGAAGCCCATGATGCACTGCTCGAGAAACACGAGCATCTGCAAGTGGCTTTCGATAAGCTACAAGCCACTCACCGGCGGTGCAAAAAGTCGACTAAAAAGAAGACAACCGACGAAGCTGCGGACGACAACGACGATGATGATGAAGAAGAAGACGAATCCGATTCATCTGCTGACTCCAATAAAGACACATCTTCAGGAGACAAGCACGATGACGGTGAAGATCCAGGGAACGCAGCAGGACCCCCCCATAAAGGGTCTGATAAAGGTCACCAGGAAAGTGACTACCACCCCAAGTCCCCACAGCATGACAACGTAAACATCTCTTACGGGGACCAATTCTTTGATTACTCCGCTATGGGGTCAATGGGGGAAGCTGCCAAGGATGCGGCCTTCGCTGAGCTCCAACAATGCATACTAGGAGCCAGCGCTACCTCGCCAAAAACTTCTCCCCCCCCCCCTCAATACCTTCTCCCCCTTACCTAGACGAGGCAGACTGAGTGAGTCTAGATACTGACGCAGATCTTGACTCCGCCTCCGATCTAGACGACAACCTCAGAGACCATGAAGAGGCCCCCGAACAGCACGCCTCCCCTCCACCACAATACCTCCCCCCGCCACCTCCTCTCCCACAAAAAATGCACGATCTTGATATGACAGCCATCTCTACTTTAGATGCTCAGGACATCTTCATCCTGAACACTATAGTAGACGATGCAAAAGCGGGGGACGACATAGTTTACAATAATACAAAAACCAGGCGTACGTTGACACGTGAAAAGTTTCGTTGCATCCTCCGACCCCGGTCTATGATGCCAATGCCAATCTTCCGTGTCCTCCTCGCCAACTGTATAGAAATCTATAGAAGTAAACAGCGGATACAACCAGCCTTCAACGCTTCACCCGCATTGTCTTTTGGCCTTTTACACAAAAGCTTGCGCATGCGGTCGATTGAGTGGCTGCGTGCCGGTTTAGCACGTCGGGCACGCTATATCACAATGCCTTTCCAAGTCTCGGACCACTGGCTTTTTATGATAGTGGATACCGAAGCAAGGGACGCTAAAGTTTACAACTTCAATAACGTCGAGCTACCAGCCGGCATAATAAACTTCGTCGGAGACGCAGCAGGTGAAGCCCGGTGTATACCCTTCCGGCTGCTCAAAGTAATCTGGGCTGTACGCCCTTCTCTTCGTCAAGACTGGAGCCAACCCTGGTTCAGAATCATTAACCCTCCAGTTCAAGCCACCACGGGATCTGGGGACAGCACTTTCTACACCATCCGACATATCCAAGCGCTGAACCAAGAAATTCCTTTCACCGATTTGGCAGCTGAAGACTTCCATTCCTTAAGAGGACGCTACGCCATGGAGCTCATCTATGACAGAAGATATTTCAACGATCCAACTATGTCACCAGATGATGTTCCAAGGTATCTCTTTTCAGCTGTACAACGTCGACAACGGCGACCTTTCCGCCAAATTCTGAAAGAATCGGTACAACACAAGTCGCCAGAAGAAGATACCAGCAAAAACGATCCTGCTTACACCACTAAACCAACTTTTCCTGATTTTGATCGCGATTCTTGCAAAGGTCTCACCGACCTTGAAATGCGCATCATCATGGCGAATCTCTCCGCAGAAAAAGATGGCATAGTATTCATGTCTCAAGACATTATCGTGATGGCCGACTCACTGCGAGAGACTTTGCAAGATAAGGGGCAACTTTCTGTCAGTCTCATGACAGCTTACCAGTCTCAGATTGGCCAACATAATCCAGATACATACATGGCGTCCCCATACATGAAGGATGATCTACTCAAACTCAAAAACTTTGGCACAACAGAAGCGTTGATCGCATATCTCCAACATACAACGCCGAAGTTCATCATGTTACCAATCCTGCATCAAGGGCACTGGATTCTTCTGGCAACTAACCTCCAAGACGGAACAACTACAATATACAACAGCTCCGACAGCCAGTTCAACACCCGACAATGACACTACGTCGTAACGCCCAAGACGCCAACAGAAGAAATGGCAAAAGAGTGCGCTGCGAAATTAATAGAGCTTCTGAGTCAGCACACTAAGGCATACAACAAGGAACACTTCAATCGCCCCGCCTTCTGCCACAAATGCCCCCAGCAAATACGACAATCCAACGACTGTGGCTTCCACGCCCTCTACTGGATATACACCATAATCGTCCTCCAAAGACCAGTGGAGGAAATGACTGACGTGGACTACCACGCCTTACGTGGGCAGTTCGCATCTACACTACTCCGTTCTCCAGGGGCAAACGAAAATCTACCTTAACCTGCAGCCCTTGTTCTAATGATTCCTCAACCTATCACTTTGCCACTCTGGGGACAGAGTGTGTGATAAGTTAGGGGGGGATACATTAGACAAGGGCTAGGTATCAACTTCTATACTTCCTTTTTCCATACATTTCTTCATTCTTAAATTTTTTTTTTTACAATTCTTTAAAGTCTTAATGCTTTTCACAATTCTTTTTCAAAAATAGTCACCTCAACCAACCCTAGAATCATGTTAGTCTCTGCAAGTAAATAGCACTCAGACATCAAATGGCGATTTATCAATTTCCACCTACTATGGATCCCGTATTTTTGCTTCAATTCTTCATCTGACTCTCCACAGGTCAAAATCAGGGCAGAAATAAGCCGAGATCTCGAGGATGAGAGGGAAATTAGGCAACTTCCAAATCAAAAAAAATTTCTGCAAGTGGACCACAAACCAAATAAGTGCATTCTGAAAAACTTTAAGAACAGCTTTCCTCTCTTCAAAATAAAAGAGGCTTGGCCGCCCAAAATAAATCCTCATTCCCAAACCCAAACCTGTGAGTTTTTGAATAAAAGCCAGAGAGACGAATAAAATCATGAGAGTTGTGCCACGAATAAGGACCTATATGAAGAACTGATAAAGGGCTCACCCGGCCGGCACATTCCGCTGCCCTCACAAAGGCAGATGTGTCGCGTCCGGTAGTGAAACCCCAAAAGTTCCAAGTATATGAAAAGGCTCATAAAGGACTTGCCCGACTGGTACATTCAGCTGCCCTCATAAAGGCAGATGTGTCGTGCCCGGTAGTGAGATCCTAAAAAGCATAGACAGCCCCTCCCCCACTCGAAGGGGAGCTACACTTCAAAGCCTTTAGCCAACCCTCATACCCTCTCTAGCTTCCAGTAGGTTTCCAGAGAGGTATAAAGTTGATTAGAGTCAACAACATGCACAAAATAAATGTGGTCCCAAGGCAAATTTTGAGATACGGAAAAACCCTGAGATCCAAGCAACTCTCGAAATCCAAAAGAATCAAGGCATGCAATAAGCCTCGATATGACCCCTGGGGAACTCAGGTCAAGAATTGAAGCAAGAGTATGGAGACCCTAATTAAGATCGCCTTGCCATTTCATGTCTCAGCTCTATCTAACTTGAGGACAAGCTAGACTCTAAGTTAGGGGGGGTGATAACCTCCTATTTTAGTAGTTTATCTTAGTCTTTTTCTTTAGTTTTCCATACTCTTTTCACGTTTATACGGTACATAAACCTAATTTTACCCCTTTTTGTAAATACATCATCAAACTAACTTTTTCCTTTTACACTTGCAGAAAAAGCACAAAAAAATCATAAAAGAATAAACAACCTCAAGGCCGAGTGAAGCCAAACGGTCCCAAGACCGCATGGAAGCCAAACGGTCCCAAGACCGCATGGAGTTCAAACGGTCCCGAGACCGCATGAAGCCAAACGGTCCCGAGACCGCATGAAGCCAAACGGTCCCAAGACCGCATGGAGTTCAAACGGTCCTGAGACCGCATGAAGCCAAACGGTCCCAAGACCGCATGGAGCTCAAACGGTCCCGAGACCGCATGAAGCCAAACGGTCCCAAGACCGCATGGAGTTCAAACGGTCCCGAGACCGCATGAAGCCAAACGGTCCCAAGACCGCATGGAGTTCAAATGGTCCCAAGACCGCATGGAGTTCAAACGGTCCCGAGACCGCATGAAGCCAAACGGTCCTAAGACCGCATGGAGTTCAAACGGTCCCGAGACCGCATGAAGCCAAACGGTCCCAAGACCGCATGGAGTTCAAACGGTCCCAAGACCGTTTGACGCCAAACGATCTCAAGACCGTCTGACGCCAAACGGTCTCAAGACCGTTTGACGCCAAACGGTCTCAAGACCGTTTGACGCCAAACGGTCTCAAGCCCGTTTGAACCCAAACGGTCTCAAGACCGTTTGACCTCACTCAAGGCCTATAAATAAGACCTCAAGGGCCATCCCTGTGGGGGTGCAGACGTCCAGAGGTTGTCTCTCTACTACCAGAACAACTCCATCCACCGCCCGAGGCTGCCGGTCTGAGACTCACGTTCCATTGCAAAGCTACCTTCTCTCTCATCAACAAAGAAGGTGAGAGGAGAAGATCCGTCGTCAAGCAAGCCACGAAGGGTGAAGATCGTTGCTCTCTCCACCAAGGGTTCAACCTTCTCTCCTCAGTGGAGATGATGTTCTTTCTATCTCTTCTTGCCTCCTCCTTTGTTGCTCCCTCTATGAGGAGCGAGTAGTTCCATCCACTGGGGCGCGGGGACTAGCCCCGCTGCCCATGTTTTGTACTTTGTACTAAAAAGATGTTATCCTCTCGTTTTAATACTAAATCGTTTCATACATGCTTGAATGATGGCCACGTTCTTGTATGCATCTATTGTCTTTTGTTGTGGTTTGTCTACGACCGCTCTCGAGACTCGAATACCGATTTAGTGTTGGTTTCTGGTGTGTGTATCCACCACGCATCCGTTTCGGTGTCTAGGAGTGTATCTCAAAGAGTGGAGTAAACTCACTATCATCCGTTACACTTCCATCTGTATGGAAGTAACCTTGGTAAGTCGAGGAACACGCTTTGTGAGGGAAATGATGTAAAGCATGTGACCATTTGATCGGGAATGGCTGGCGTTGCAACATTCCCGCACTTCTCGTAGCTAGGTTATCCGAATAGGAGACTAGGCCTACAAAGACACTATTCGATTTGATAATTATCGCTCGCTTGTTAGTTTTAGATGCACGTTTCATGAGGTTGAGTAAGATTTCTCTCTTTGGAAGACTACATATCTTCATTGACACGTAGAAATGTACCGAATGAGAGCTACTTAACCCTTGAAGGATGCGATGCATTGCTCTTGTCTTATATGGGCATTGGTCTTGTGGAACATCGAAGGATGCAATGCATCGCTCTTGTCTTACGAGGCATCGGTCTTGTGGAACATCCTTGGATGCAATGCATCGCTCTTGTCTTATAAGGCATCGGTCTTGTGGAACATCCATGCATCTAGCTTATAAGTCGTGCTTGCTTAGTACATAAACAATGCATGTGTAGCGGTGGTGAATACTTGCTTAACCCTAGTGATTCATCATCATTTGTTAAATCTTAGTTTTACTTGCTTTATTTACTTTTCATGCTTTAGTCTAAAAACCAATCAAAATCCAACCTTTTGATATAAGTGCCAATTAGTAAAGTAACTAAGTGAAGTGATGTACGTTTTCCATCTTGTTGCTTGCAACAAGACCGTTGTCTTTTGGGTTCGATCCTAAATCTGTACTATGATAAGGCTTCCATACTCTTATGGGGTTGGAGTTGTTATCTAAGCACCAGTTCTAGGTAAACCTAGGGAACACATCAATCCTCTCTAGGGTTTTTGGTGATAGAATCCTGGGACTCCCATTGGAAGACTGAAAATCTTTTGGTGTAAGTTCCAGCTCCATCAACACTTGGGCCTCATTGGCCTATTTTACTCTGATAGGGTACACTTTCATTTTAAGCATTTAGAAAATACCTATCAAGTTTTTGGCGACGTTGCCAGGGAAATGAAAACTTCAACACTATGAGTGTTGTAATCGGCCATTCTAGGCCAATACTTTAATTTTCTTTTATCCATTTAAAGATGAATTTCAAATATTTATTTTTTCTTACCATTAGTATCATGGTCTCATAATGATTTTTTCTATTTTCAGGTACTCGCACGTGGTGCATACCATCATTCACGACCACAAAGTGCCTACTCCATCAGGCTTTGGACACGTAGAGCTCTTACAAAGAGGATGAGAGTACGATGCATCCGTGGATAGAATGAATCAAACTCCACCACCTACACCTCCACTAGAGGAACATGAGCCAGCAGAAAGGGGTGAACTAGTAAAAGAACAAACAATCTGGGAAATGATTAAGGCATCTTCTTCAATGGCTCAAAAGGGGCCAATCAAGAGACAATCCATGAATGTCCAACTACAAGATTGGTCCAGGGTTGGTGCCATTAGTCAAATCACATGCCTTTGATGACCACAACTCTAAAGATGCGATGACGCATATAAGTAATATTGTAGAAAGTTGTGATCTGGTCAATATAGATAGGGTTCCAATAACTGTCATATACCTGAAGCTCTTTCCATCGTCATTCGCAGATAGCTCCAAGTCTTGGTTCCATAACCTTTAATATGAATACATTAAAATTTGGGAACAAATGATAAATGCCTTCTTTGAGCGGTACTTTCCACCTAAAAAGAGAAATGACTTGGTCAAGAAAATCCACACCTTCAAACAACAACCTGAGGAGTCATATTCTAAGGCATGGGGGAGGTTCCAGAACATGCTGTGAAAAGTCCCTCACCATGGCATCAACTTGTTAGGTTAGGCAAATATTTTCTATTATGGTCTGCACAAGGGGGAAAGGACCACACTTGATAGTGCAGGAGTGGTCTTCTTCCTCAACAATAAGCCAGTCCAGTGTCACAAAATGTTAAAGACCATGTCCAAGAACCAGACATGGGAAGAGAAGAGAGAGCACCCATAAACCCTTAAAAGTGTTGGGGAGTCTATGGTTATTTCAACAATGAATGAGAAGTTGGACTTAATTACTAATACGTTGTGTGCTAAGGATGGAAATTCTTAAGGAGGGGAGGACGAGGAGTGCAAGTTTGCATGACAATAACAATAATACAAGAATAATGACTACTCCTGAAGGAAGGATCCTAAGTTCTCCTGGAAGGATCCTGATATTTTCCAGTAAGACTAGTCCAAAACATAGAAGGCTAATCCACAATAGGTTGGTGGCCAACAAAAATATCAATAGGAACAGGGTCCCAGTAAAATTGACCACATTGTGGAGATGCCCGGGAAGCTAGTCAACCAAAATGAAGTGCTTATTGGCCAAAATAAGAGAGAAGTATAGAACCAAGGATCACATATCTATAATATGGAAACATTGATTTCTCAAATTGTAGCGGATGTGGCTTCCTTGATGAAGCCAAGGTAGTAGCGGTTTCCAGGAAACACTGATTTACCTTTTGGAAATCAACAGGTCGAAGTGGTATTACTCTGTAGTGGCAGAAAATTTCTTAATGACAAACTGACTAGTTCAGATGTAAGAGATGCCACAGGTGATAAAGACAAGGCAGTGACTGTTAATATAGTTGAACCAGATATTGCAATAAAGGAAAGGACAACTGATGAAGAGGTTGATGAGACAGAGTAGACGAGGAAAAAGACATATATCCCACCTCATCAAAGGAAAGTGGTGAAGCCGATGCCCTTTCCAAATACTCTGATGGAAACTAGGACAGAGCAATATTTCAGAAATTCTTGGACAGCTTCACAAAATTGCATGTCAATATCCCCTTGATTGATGCAATTGAGAAGATCCCTTTCTACGACATATTCTTGAAGGATATAATCACCAATAAGAGGAGGATAGAGATGCTGAGGTTGTGGAAATAAAGGATCAGGTCAACGCTTTTGTTTTGGGGAAATTTCCACCAAAAAGAAAGATCTGGGCTACTTCAACATTACTTGCTACATTGGGAAGACCAAATTTGGAGAGGCTCTATGTGATTTAGGGGAAAGTATCGATATTATGCCCTTAACCAGCTTCAAGAAGATTGGTCTTAAGGAGTCTGGGAAGAGCAACATGACTATTCAATAGGCAAATAACTTGGTGGTTAGGCCATATGACATATGTGAAGATGTTTTTGTCATAGTGGACAGATTGTGTTTCCAACAGACTTTGTGGTAATCGAGAAGCAGGATGATCACAGAAAAGATCTACTTTTAGGAAGGCCGTTCCAAGAAACAACTGACATGATACTTAAGATGGGCATATGGATATTGACACTTGGTATCCATGATGATCGTTTTGAAATCAAGATGCATGAGCTCACAAAGAAGACCAAGGAGACATCATAGTGTCACACACTATAGTTGGTCTAGGGAAATATGTCTTTATTCCTGGGAAAGTCATTCCTTAACATGGCTCATGTGATGACACAAGCTCAAAGAGGAACACTGGAGTGGATATCCAGGAAAACACTAAAGACGTTTCATTGGGTAAGGCAGTGCAACATCCTCATGATGAAGAGGAGGAACATTGCCTAACAACAATTGAAGAGGTAGACCCATCCTTTCTTTTATAGGCATATCCATTGTTGCCTTTGGATGCATGTTTGATGAATGTGGTGGATGATTATTCCTAATGATGTTCCTTGGAGGAATGTGTGTTGTTCCTCTAGGCTCTACCATGCTATTACACTAGATGTTTTGCAGACTTAGGACCACCTCCACCACCATTGGTCCCATCTTTGCTGAGTCCTCTGGATTTCAAGATGAATCCATTGCCACCTCACTTGAAGTACATTTTCTTGGCTACATAGGAGAAGCTTCCAGTCATCATCTCAGCTTCACTAAGAATATGGGAACAAGAGTAACTATTTGTGGTTTTAAAGAGCCAACACACAACATTCAGCTGGTCCGTGGCAGACATAAAGGGGATTTCCCATAGTTTCTATCGACACAAGATCAAACTAGAAGGATCGAAAGCTATAGTGCAACGTCAACATCGAATCAAACTCATCATGACTGAGGTAGTAAAACTTTTGTCTACAACTATTATATATGCTATCTCTGATTCAGATTGGGTTATTCCAACCTAGGTGGTTCCTAAGGGGGGTATAATGATCACTACTAGTCCTAATGATGAGTTGATTTCTACTAGAATACCGACTGGGTGTCGTGTATGCATAGACTATAGACGTTTGAATGCTGCCACTTTAAAGACCATTTCCCACTCCCTTTTATTGACCAGATTTTAGAGCGGCTCGCCGACCACTCTCATTTTTGTTTTCTTCATGGTTATTTGAGATATAATCAGATTTCCATCAAGCGACAAGATCAAGAGAAGTCAACATTCACTTGTCCTTATGGCACTTTTGCGTATCACCGTATGTCGTTCGGTCGTTGCAATGCACCAAATACTTTCCAGTGGTGCATGCTTGCCATTTTTTATGATATGGTAGAGTGATGTCTATAAGTGTTCATAGATGCTTTTTCAGTGTATGATGAGTTTTTTGATGATTGCTTTGACAATCTAGACAAGATCTTGCAAAGATGCAAGGACACTCACCTTGTTTTGAATTGGGAAAAAGGTCACATGATGGTGAGTGAAGGAATTGTCTTGGGACACAAGGTGTCTAATAAAGGAATGGAGGTAGACCCAGTCAAAATAGAGGTCATCTTCAAACTACCTCCACTATCATCAGTGAAGGGAGTGAGGAGCTTACTAGGACATGCCGGATTTTACCACCATTTTATCAACAATTTTTCTAAGATTGCTAAATTGTTCTCTGATTTATTGAATAAGGATGTTAATTAAAGTTTGATGAGAGATGTTTGAAATATTTTGAGGTGTTGAAGGAGTCAACCTTTTGAGATGATGTGTAACACATCATATTACACAGCTGGAGTTGTTCTAGGCCAACACTGAGATAAAGTCCCCGTTATTATATATTATGCATCCAAGACTTTAAATGATGCCCAATTAAATTCTACAACAACTAAAAAGGAGTTATTGGTAGTTTTTTTCTCTTTTGAGAAATTTCGGCAATATTTTATAGGGGATAAGGTTATAGTGTAGACAGATCATGCAACCATCAAATACCCACTGTAGAAAAATGATGCCAAACCCAATTTGATTAGGTGGATCTTATTAGTGTAGGAATTTGATATAGAAATTAAGGACAAAGCTGATACCGAGAATGTGGTGGCAGATCACCTTTCTAGGCTTGAAAGGGTGGATGAAACAAACATTGATATACCTATTGTGGAATATTTCCCTGATGAGCAACGTTTTGCTATGTGAAGAGCTTCTAGGAGATTGGGGATACCAAGAGAAGAAAATATTCTTGCACTCCTTAAGGTATTACATATTGGATGACCCCATCTTGATCAGGTAGTGTAGGGATGGTATCCTGAGAAAGTGTGTGCCATATTGTGAATTTTAGAGTATTTTAGCATATTCTCATTCTTTACCTACAGGGGGTCATCATGCTAGTTCTAGGATTGCGGCTAAATTTTTAGAATGTGGTTTCCATTGACAGACAATTTTTCAAGACACATACAATTCTGTTTGTCATTGTGATGCTTGTCAACATGCATGTAATATTTCAAAAAGACATGAAATGCCTCTGAATGTTTTTCAGGAAATTGATGTGGATTATGTATCTAAGTGGGTGGAAGGAATTCCAACCTGCACCAATGACGTCCAAGTGGTATGTAGATTTGTGAAGGAACACATCTTTTGTAGGTTTGGGGTGCCCAGGTTGATGATTAGTGATGGTGGTTCTCATTTCACAAATAGAAAATTTGGGACACTTTTGATCAAATATGGAGTGAAACATAGGGTAGGTACTCCATATCACCCCCAAACCCATGGGCAAGTTGAAGTGTCTATTAGGGAGGTCAAGAAGATTTTGGAAAAACAGTTTCAACCAACAAGACTAACTAGAGCATGTTGCTCAATGATGCTCTTTGGGCATATAGAACTGCCAATAAAACACCTATAGGGACCAATCCTTTTAGTTTGGTTTATGAGAGGGCTTGTCACCTACCTTTAGAGCTAGAGCATAAGCCTAAGTGGGACTTAAGGAAATTAAACTACAACTTGGATAATGCAGGGAAAGAGAGATTTTTAGAGTTAAATGAGTTAGATGAGCTTATGTGTGATGCCTATGACAACTCAAGAATCTATAAGGAGAGGACTAAGAAAATTCATGATCACCACATATTGCATAGGGTTTTCACTCTAGGACAGAAGGTTCTTCTATTTAATTCCTGGTTGAAATTGCATCCTACTAAGTTGAGGTCTAGAGGGAGTGAACCCTTTGAGGTGATTATAGCCTTACCCCATGGAGCTATGAAGATTAGCAATGGGGCTGATCCATTCCTTGTCAATGGCCAACGACTTAAGTATAACTTTGGGGGATATGCGATTAGGAAGGAGGAAGATTTGAAGCTCATTCAGCTTCACTATTCTTATGATCTTAGGATTTTCGAACCTATGACGTAAAACAAGGACCCTTGTTGGGAGGAAATCCAACCATCATTTTTTCTCTTTACATTCCCATTTGTAGTTTCATAGCTTTAAGTTTTGTTTTAATTAGTTTTGATATAAAAAAGGTACCTTGATTAATCTTGTGTGGTGTGTAGGTTGAATACTTTTTGTTACTACCAATTGAGTCATAGGGAAAAGGTCGACTAAAATTGTGGAGCTCAGTACTATCGACAGATCAGTCGGTAGTACCGACGACAAAACAGAGTGGCCAAGAAAAAATTCAAGGTCAATTTTGTACTACCGACCCCTAAGTCGGTAGTACCAACTTTTTGCAGAGATGAGGCCATGCTAAATGATAAGGACATGATACTACTGACTAAAAGTTGGTAGTACCGATGAAATGCGCACTCTAGATTCAAAATACTAAGTTTTTGCTCAGAAGCGCCAACAAAATTTAAATGAGTCGGTACTACCAACACCTCATCAGTACTATTGATGCCCAAAGATGTGGGATCCGTGGGAGAGAAATATAACATTCAAGACTTTTCACATCAGACGGTGGGTACCATCGACCCGTGGGACGCATCATTGCTACCAACACCACATAAGTACTACCGTATGCAATCCACACCAATGACATCAGAAGAATGGGACTGTCAGTAGCATCGAGCAAGATGAAAAGTTGGTGCTACCGACACATTGTCGGAGTATAGATGCAAAGATAGGGAAGTGAGTTTAGATATAAAAGGAGGGGTTGTGATTCATTTCTCTTCACACCCTCTCTGCTCCTCCTTCAAGCAACCATGACTGAACATCTCTGGGTGTTTAGACTCTACACCGAGCTCTCTTTCTCTCAAACCCCCTTCTACTACCAAGGATGGCGCCAAGGCGAGAGGCTTCTTCATCGACGGGGATTCCAAACTTGGTTCCCAAACCAAGCCAGATTGCTCATTTGAACGTCAACATCAAGAAGATCTATGAAGAGCTGAAAAAGAGGGAGATTCATGCAACACAGTATGGCGACTATGAATTCATCGCTCTATTGGCTTCACCGATAGCATGCACTTGGCCTGCGAGTGTCAAAAGTTGGTAGGCAACCATCCCTTATTCAACGAATGGCTTACATACCCAAATCTCATTTGTGAGTTATTGGCGTCCCTAGAGGTGTGCATCATCCTTGAGCATGGGTATGGCTAGATAAATGGCCACATAAATTTCCACCTCTACAACACTGACTACACTCTAATGCTACAATAGTTGAATGCCATATATGGATGATCAAGTGAAGGAAACTACTTCTACTCTGACAACTTCAGCTTCAAGGCAGCATGGGAGCTATTTTCTGAGTTTTCATAAGGCCAACACATCAGCTACCACACAAACTCCATCCATGACATTGTGCATCCCTTTATGTGCATACTCCATAGCCTCCTTACCAACACTCTCCTTGCCAAATACAGTCAAGACCAGGGGAAAACCCATAGGGTTGACCTCTACTTTCTCTATAGGCTGCTAGAGCTAGGACATAGGAGTTTGGACTTTTGTGCCTTATTCCTTCAACACATGGTGGGGGTAAAGCACCAGGTGTAGAGGAAGCCTCCAACTCATTTTGGAGGGTTAATCACACCAATATATCTTCATCTAAACCTCAAGATATCCACTGCCAAACCACTGAAGGCCACACCAAAGATCAATCTAAAGCACTTCAAGAGAGTTAGCCTCATCAACACACGCCATAGCACTGTACTTGCATGTCTTACAATAGGTACCCAATACAAGGAAAGGGCACTTCCAGATGCCGTCTTCGACTTGTAGGGGATCCACCTGATGTGGTGGCCTATAGATAGCTCATCAGATGCGGAGGAAGAAGATGTTGCATCTGGAGTAGGATGAAGATGAAGAGGAGGTGGAACCAACCATCCTCGTCATGTGTAGGCAGGTTCCACACAAGCGTCCACAATAATATGCAGCCTCCAGTTCTTCTACTCCACCACCATCACAGGATGATGATCCATATTCAATGGTGGGGATGTACATTATGCTACAAGAAATACAACAAGGCCAACAACAGTAGTCAGAGACCTTGATGGGCATTCACGACGTGCAGGGATGGTTGTACCAAAACCAACATGTGATATTATAGGCTGACCAACTTATCTTGGCCAACCAAGAGAACATGCACATGCATCTGTAGAGGATGGACAGATACCAACAACTGTTCTTTGATCACTATTGGAAGCAAGGGTACTTTGGTGTCTATCCACATCCTGCACCAATGATACATCAGCTGCCAAATTTTCAAGGGACGTTCTACCCCTTTGATCCCACCATGCCACATTCCCACCACCACCCATGTGATCCAGTACCACTGTTCCACCTCTTAAGTTAGAATTTTGACTATGTGGACATAGTCAAGTTCAAGCTTTGGGGGGGTAGTTGGAACAACTTCTATCCTTAGTTTTATTTCCTTTAGTCTTTATTTGATTTAGTTGCATTTTAGTTTTATCTTTTAAAGTTGTAGGATCCACGATCTATCTAGTATAAAAGTGGAGTTTAGTTCATGGTTCATGTCAATGTCATGTGCTCTCATTTGTGTGCAATGGAAATCAAAAATTATTTTTTTTGGCTTAGTTGCAAATTTCTTGAGTTGCACCACTTAGAGAAAATGTATGGGCAAGTCAACACAAGGACCTTTAATATGAATGGACATCTTATTTATTCATGCAATGTGGATGAAGATGGGGTTTGAGGTTAAATTAATCAAACAATTAACATGACCTTAAATTGAAGTTTAAGAAAGAAATCCTAAGGTTACCCTGTACACATGTCATTAGAGAGGGACATATCATAGTTCATCAAAGGCTTTGTCTCTTAGTTATGTGATTCCACCTATCCTCCACTCATTATTGACTCACCACCTTAAGATGAACATGTACTTTGAATTATTATCTCTTACTTGCATGACATGGCATAATATGTAACATGATAGATTAGTTTCTTTTATTGCATTTGTACAAAAATGAAAAATATATATATACATTCATGTGCATAAACAATTTTTGTGCATATCATTTTAGTTGCATAAAAAAACAATGACATTTAGATAACATGCATTTTGCATCATCAGTTGTTTTTATCATGTGGATATGTTATTTTCTTTGAATATAGAGTGCAAGGATATACATCCATACCCTCAAAAATACACAAAAAGAAAAAGAAAAAAATGAATAATTTATTAGAATCCCAAGCATAATTCCCATTATGCTAAAATAATGGGCCTTTGAAAAAAAAAAGAAAAAAAAGCATTTGATGTTTTAAGTGAACAGGGAGAAAGGATGTCTATATTCTACACAAAAGAGAAGGAAATTACCACATGATACATTCTTTACTGTACTTCATTCTCATTTGAGTTGATGAGATCTTTGTTACATGCATCATTCCACCCATAATATTAGGCATTAGGTTTCATGCATTTTTCATTCTATTCTCCATATAGGTTCATCTTGTTTTATTTTTGTATAAATAATCAGAGTTACTTATGAATCTCCACTGCCACCTATTTCATACCATTCATTGCTCTTATCGATAAGCCACTTTGATTATTTTCTTCTCCTTCATTTGTATAAGGAGAACTACTTCCAAGTCGTTGACAATTAGGAAAGAGAAATGTAGAATAGGAAATCACATAATTCTATAAGAAAATGCATGATGGACTATGATATTAACTTCTCTTTTGAAATTTAAGGATGGAAATCTTCTATGAATGTTTTTGGTCTCTATAGTGAAGTTAATTGTTCTGTGATTAATGATGGACGGTTTGGGACTTCCAGGTGGGGATATTTGAGAAATGAAAATCATAGTTTTTGTCCTTTTGCTGACTTGTCTCAACCAGATCCGAGAGAGTGTTGCTCGAGGATGAGAAACATCTAAGCTTAGGGGAGTTTGATGAACTATTTAGTTGTCATTTTCACAGGCTATTTTAAATTACCTTTTGTGCACTTTTTTTAATTTTCATATTAATTGTGCATGATTTACTTTTATTAGCCAGTGATACTGATTCACATCGAATAAATATAATTTCAATATTTCTAAATGATTTATGATATTTCTAAATCTTATGTTTGGATTTTATAAATTTCAAGAACTTTTCAATAATATACACATCTCGATACTATCGACTTTGGATTCAGTGGTATCGACACTTACTCAAGTTGGAATAGAAAGAAATTGAGAAGACTCGGTAGTATCGACTTGGCAAGTCAATACTACTGAAACATCACAATGTTTTGAACAAGAATCATCGAAGCAACTCGATAGTATCGACAGTCTCGTCGGTAGTACCGACAACTTGATAAGTGGCCACATAATTAGAGGAGTCGGTAGTACCGACACCCTATCGATAGTACCTACGTGTCGGGATCAGGTAGATCTAAAGACAACATTTAATCCAATGGTTGAGGTTTTAACTTGCCATAAGTCACTCTTATAACTTAGGAGAAGTGCGGCCATACCTATCTATCTCATCTTTTTCCATTATACGATGGTCGAGAGAGAGGAGAGGAGAAAGCATAGAAGAAGGCCACATTCTGGATGATCCAGGCACTTCCACCAGGCGGATTTGCTATTGGAAGGTAGCATATTGGCACATGAGTCAGAAGGGATCATTTAAACCGTCTACTTCAGGGGTTCTTCATGTTCTCCATGTTTTTTCTCTTCCCTTTATTGTTTTTTACTATGGAAACTATGTGGGGCTAATACCCACATTCCTTAGGACCAGGGAGTAGCCCGATTATGTATTATAGTTGAATTTTAAGCATTAATTCATTATGATTGACCACCATAGGTAGTAATCAAATCTTTCATTGCTTTGGAAAAGGAAAATTAGTTGTCAAACCTTCATAGAAATACATGTTCTATAAAGCCCTTTGAGTAAGGTGGCTTGCAAACATGAGGAGATTACCCAACACAATTGATGAAGCACCTATCTAATAACACAATCGATACGAGAGTGGGGTTGGCATTAGATTAGGTAGTGAATTATGCTGTGAGAGTGGGTAATTCTTGCTACATGCTCTTAATCTAGGCTTTAGAGAGATTTTTATTAATGTATTGCTATTAAATTATAATGTTAATCATGGTGAAACCACAATCCTAAGGAATTCACTTAGACTGAGAAAAATAACCAGTAACTTAGATTAATTTTCTATTCTAGATAATTAAACCAATCAATCAAGTTTCTTCAGCCTAAGCTAATTTTATTACAATTAGTAATAGTCTTTGAAGTTACATTTCCCTGTGTTTGACATTCGAGCCTCATTGGCCTATATTACTCTGATAGTGTACACTTATGTTTTAAGCGTATAAAATATATATATATATATATATATATATATATATATATATATATATATATATATATATATATATATATATATATATATGCACTTACAAAAGAGATTGAAAAGTTTATATAGGAAAAGCACACCAAAAGTCAAATAACACGGTTCCCAATGAAGAGGGACGTATAAGAACCCAAGTGGATATCAAAAAAGTTCTTCATATATGAAGACAAACATATTATATGAAGAAATAAGAAGTACAATATTACAATTTTTGCCTTCAAATCTCAAATCGGAGAACATCAACAAATAACAAGAACTAGCCAAGTACATTAAATATTAGTCCACAACCATCTAAAAGTAGGAATCGAACACTTCCACATTCCATGTCGAGGAAATAGGTGAGAGCACCCACAATCCTATGTAATAGTATATATATTAGGTGAGAGCACCAGAGACTTATGTGGGATCACCAAAAGCCCTAATATTAGAAAAGTTGTACAATGGGGTCGGAGCCCATAATGTACTGCAACTAGTAGATAATAATAGTCTCAACAATCAATTATGAATATGATAGAGAAGCAAGATAAGTTTAGTCCAAGCAATCAATTTAGGGTTTCCATTATGAAATGGAAGAATAAGATGAAATGAAGCAATAAAGGTTTCACATTGAATAAGTATGAACAAGATTAAATAGAAGAGATTCATTTGAATTTTAAACATGACATAATATAAAATTCAGATATTGGACCCGACTGTGTCAAATATATACAACAAAATGACATAAAAAGAAAAATACCAGCATAAAATCTAAGAGAGAGGGAGAGATAAAGTATAAATAAGTGTCCAATCATAAAGATACATACCTAAGGATGTGTGTTAAATGTCAGGGTCAAACCCTATATCCCAACCAAGGTCCAACTCTACCTATTAAGAATCTAGATGAATTAGGGTTTATACTCCTATAAGACAAAGCCCTAGAAATGAACCCTTTTTATCATTACTTATTTAGGACATGCACATTATATAATATAAATTATTATAATTTTCTGAATTCAAAACATATTTCTTTATTATTTTCGAACTTCTAGATCATTATATATGAATTTTATAATATTAAAGATAATTTAAAAAATCTATAAAGTCAAATATTTTCTAAATTAGAATTAGGTTAAAAATCTATACCAAATGGTAGATCTCATTTTTCTAATTCGAAAACATGTCTTGGATTAATTTTTTGACTTTCCAACAAATTACCATGAATTTTGCAAGATAAATGATAAATTGGAAAAAAATGAAAACCCTATTCAAAAGACAAAAGAGATCCTTCATTACACATCAATATCTTGATGCATGATAGGGCAACATAGTAAAAATGATCTACATAAATTGCCTATGACATGATGTTAAATAGAACATGGGAAGACATGAGTGCATGAGTGATATCAAATTCATATGAATGAGAAATTGTAAACCAACAAGTAATCATCTCCTCCATTGCTCAATCTTTCTCGCAATGAAAAAGCATACACCAAGTTTCATGAGGTATCCTGTGCAAGGTGCAACTTGTCTTAACATGAAATGACAGCCCCAACGAACAACCTCTAGAGCTTCCTGATGCCTCATCTGACTCAACAAGCCCAATTAGAGACTGGATGATGAACCAGAGCTCTTTCCCATGGCCGCCACCATGGATGACCATGATAAGAAGACCCATCTTTGATAAACAAGTCACCAACATGAGTTACTAACAATGAAGCCAACTACATCATGTCCAAGCGAAGATGACCCCTAAACAACAAAAACCATCGATATGGAAACATAGGCAGGGAAGAAGCAAAAAGTGAGAAACTCAATCTCACCTCAAGTCAGGGAAGATAACAATACAATGCACTTAATGAGACCCAAAAATGGGACATAGTCTCTTCTAGTGACTCCAAAGCCCTTGATCCTCATCACTGAAGTTGAGGTGTGTGTTGCAGGCATAGTGAGTATGGCGGGTGGGTCCCGATGAGATCAAGGACAAACTGGCTATATGAATGAAATCCAAGAGTTCTGAGGATGGAATAGGGGAGACCATATATATATGTGGATGTCCAACATGGTTGTGATCTTCACTGGACCAAAAAATAGGGGAGCGACAAGACCCTCTTTGTAGACTAGGCTCTTGGGGCAATGAAACCCGATCAAGTCAGGGACCAACCGGTTTAGGTCCCTCAAGGAACATTAGAGACCGAGTGAGAGGAAGGAACAAGTGAGAGAGAGAGAGGAGAGGGATATGTATATAAAGTGGGGGACCTTCGACTATTTGAAGTCTAGTTGACTACAAATCAAGGAAGAAGACAAATCAACAACTGTCCAACCCAGATCCAATGACTCCAATAGAGCCCGAGACCATTACAACAATGCCAACCAGCTTTACACATAATTGTACACAAAAATGAGAAAAACCATAGAAATTGAAGCATGAAAAATAATAGAGATTTAAATATACTAAAATATAGTCCAAATTGCCTTGGAATTGTGTAATCCAAAATTATCTACCTTTGTTAAATTGGATTAGAAAACATTATCAAAATAAGATGAAACTTGACACCAGGACTAATGAGTACCCAAAGAATTCGGTTACACACTTAGATCTAGGTTTTAAAACTATCCATTATGAATTCTACTACAAGTAGGGTTTAACTCAAGTACGTTGATATATATTATTATATTTTACCATTATTCCCAATATTTCAGAGTTAGACTTCATTGTCCTCATATATCACCATATGGAGTTATATTAAATTATATTGCACGAAATAGGTTTATTATAAAATTTATCACTGAGTCCTTTATGTCAATATTAATTTAAATAAGTGCACATTAATTATCTCCAGTTTCATTAAGCATCCATTTATCATCACATTATGCCAATTAGTCACATTATTATCCAAATGAATCAATTTCTCATAATTATTAACAACATGATACAATTATGCACATTTAATCCCACATTATACTTTCATGCATATTTATGTAAACACAAATATTTTTTTAACCATATTTGAGTCATTATATGTGTCTTAATGACCAAGGTGAAACATATTACATATAGATGAATTGATTTACATACTAAGTCATGCTTAGGTGATGATGTTCAAATATGGTGTATTAACATATGAGATATGATTATGGAACCTAATGTCACTAATATATTATGACTAATACCAAGGATGCATCCATTAGGGTTAGTCAACGTCAACCTAGGATTTCAGTCGATTTGAATACTAACCACCCGATAGCCATCATTATCACATCCACGGTCTAGGGTTAGGTTCCATACATCATCTCTTCCTCACATTAGGGTGTATTGGTCCATAGCATAGTCATCGTTACATGCATCTATGATCAGACTTTATAGGCATTCATAATTAGGGTATATACTAACACGAGACATTATCTAAGAATCATGATACAAACATGTTAATTACTCATTATTTGCACATTATATGTCCATTAAGGCACACACATGTGTATTCAGGTATAACCTTATCCTTGTTTGGTCAATTATAATTATCCAAGTGCACTAACCTCCTATTCATGAAATCAGGGTTCCTAAGTCAGGGTAGCCGAATCTCATTATGTTATAGTCAACACCACAGGAAAAGATCAAGCGTACTACATGATTGTTACCTGCATATCTTTTACCCACCAACACACTCCTAGTATAATTCATAGATATGAGGAATGTACAAATTCCTTCCACCCATATACACAGTTCTACCGGCGAAAATCAAATTGCCAATCATATTGGTGGTGAGCACTCACTAACAGGATGCAGTTATAGAGCCTGTCATTGTTGACACCCCTGCTCAAGATTTTACAAAATACCAAATAACTCAAAGAGAAGAAGGACAATGTGAAGACTTTCAATGACTTCTATATTTTTTGGATGTACAACTATGAGACAACTTCAACATGTCCAAGTTCCAGGAGTACTCCAGATAGAGAGATATATCATCCCACATTAAGGAATAGTGCTTGAACATGGTAGAAGTGCAAGATAATGAAAATATACTAATTCACTACTTTGCACAGACCCTAACATGTCTTGCATTAAGCCTGACATGAAACCTATAACATCTTGGACCTAGATGGTTGAATGTTTCATTGACTGGTATGCTTGGAAACTAGACCAAATCCCTACCATGGAAGACATTAAGGCATCACAGAAAAAGGAAAAGGAAAGCTTCTCTGAGTTCTTTGGATGATGGAGGAAGTTTGCTGCCCAGCTAGAATTCAAACCCATAGATAAAGAAGTCATGGACATGGTGAAAGTTAGATTTGGAGGCATCACAATAGAAGGTATAAGAATGCTTCTCCAATTTTGTTGAATGATGGTGGGATTTTCTACCCTAGCTTCAATGCAAACCCATAGATAAATAGGTCCGAGACATGGAGATTAGAGTAGAAACACCAGCCCTCACTACCCTTTTATCTATATAGAGGTATAATACCTTCCTAGAATAATGGGGAGTAGGAGTCTAGATCAAGAAACCATCAATATGGTGTATATATGAACATAGACCTCACTTCTTAGACTCAATACACCTATGCAATGACCAATCAAAAGTCAAAATGAACTAAGACTAAGACATAAGATTCAATAGTGATAGTCATACTAATCCCAATCTAAAACAACAATCCACAACAACCAACCATCCAGTTTCTCCTATTTAGGACCAGCAGCTCAAGCAATCAACGTTATGGTGCCCAAACAACAACAAGCTCAGACAACACCACCCAACTATCAACCTCTATGCATGCCTCTATAATATTCATGACTGAAAAACAACTTCTATGGGTACACACCACCGCCATTTAAATTGCTTGTGCAACCAACATTGACAATCACCTATCCTACAACAAGTGACTTGACACCTCAAGTAGATCGATCAGCCATTACTCCTACTCTAAGATAACCTTCCAAGCCAAAAAGGAAGTTCACACCATTAGGAGAATCCCTTAGTACCATCTTTCCAGACATCAAGCATATACTGAAGTTTCAAGGAACCACTAAACTCCTTCCTAAAAATTTACAACGCTAAAACATTTTGGAACTTTCATTGAGCCAAGGGGCACAAGACATATTCTTTCCTAGAACTTAAGCATGATTTGCAAGACTTGATTGAATCTAGTGGGGTTAATAAAATCACACCCAAAGCCTTCATCATCAAATATAGTATCCTTCATCTCATCACTAGAATATCCAACACATGGTAGTATCCTTCCTTTAGAGAAAGCCATCGAGAATTAGTCTCAAAGTCATGGGTGGTTGCCTCCACCCAAGACATGAAAATGGTGATCTCCTTGAGAACTAGGAGTCCAATCAACATATAAGAAGCTTTCTTGATGACAAAAGGATGATTAATGTGGGTCCCTAAGGTATTGTAGAGAATGCTTAACATATTGTGATCCCTTGTCCCAAGGTAGTGGTACAATCTACAACACCAAAGTCAACAAGGACACAAGAAATTACCAAGAGTGTTGTACCAACAAAATTACCTTCGCCCCTTCACAAGTGCAAATAGAAGGTAACTAAAGATGTAGGGGTCCTTACTAGAACACCTAGTGGAAAGGCAAACACGTTTTCCATTCTGGAAACCAACACTAAGCAAGATCCTCCCACTCTAGAACTCTATGAGGAAAAAAATCCTAAGACTCAAAATTTTCCCAATTCCTTGAAGTAGTTGAAGGGTAAGTATCACTAGTTGAAGTGTTTTTGAGACCCCCACACAAATAGGTGGTTATGAAGACACTTGAAGGAGGTTACATATCGAATGATATAATACCAAAAGTTGTCACTGCCACCATAAAGTTAATCACTACCCTTCACATGATATCACTTTTTGTAGATGAGATACCTATAGGAGGAAATCACAACAAGCCCTTACTAATCATGTCAATTTATATGATTATCAGTATCCATTCTTATTTTATTGAAAATGGTGCATTCCTCAATGTATGAACCCTCATGACATTGATCATATTAGAAAGGGACCCCTCATACCTGAAATTGAAGATAATGAAAGAAATATGGCAACTAAAGATGCCCTAGGGGAGATCATCCTCTAACTACAAATTGGATAGCAAACTTTAACAGACTTCTTCATGGTCATGGAGCTAAGTGATTCTTTCAAAATCCTCTTGGGAAGGCCATGGAGTCAATAAGGTGGTCCTCACATCACCACTTCATAGGTTGAAATATCAGTTGGGACATGTCATCATCATAGTCTATACTGACAACATCAATACCATAGCCTAAATTGAACAAGTTGATCTCTAGTTTCACTTTGATATGTTACATATCACAAACATCAATTGGGTGCCACCGCTAGGAAGATGGTCTCACCATCTCCTCTATGACCCTACATTGTTGTCTCAATGGTTGAGGAAGATGCACATCCAACCAGACCAAGTTCTAGGACCTAGATGCCATGGGTGTGTAAACATCATCCAAACTCTTCCAACATGGAAGAGGGTGGGACTAGGATTCTATAACCCATCCTATGCATGGCCTTGAATCACTAGGTGGACCCCACTATCTGAAGCATGCATCTTTGTGGACAATTATGATGGACTTGACCAGGAGAGGCTATCTCAATTATCTGCACTTGATTTGAGACATGAGAAGAGAAGCCAGATACATTGGGCCAGATGAAGAGCATTGTCTTAGTATACTATACTGATGGGACCTCAGCCCTGAGCATTAAGGTACCCATATGTACTGAAAGCTCTACATGGGGAGTGAATAGAGATCAAGAAACATTATCTTGCAAATTAAAAGCACAAACATGATTAATTGTAACTTGCTTAAGGAATTTTCTAAAGTAAAAAGCAAGTTAGTGGAAAAGAAATTCAAATCACAAGAACCCAAGATTTAGAATGGTTCTATCAAATGACGTTAGTGTACTACATAGTTGTTTCCAACCATGATTTTTGAAACCATGTATTTTATCCCTTTTGTATAATGATACATAACACATAAAATTTACCAGTGCCTTTTGTGTGTCAAGACAGATCCTCCTTTTTAGCTCAAGGAGAACTACCACCTTCTTTGATGGGTCATTAGAAGGTGACCCGCTTCACCTCTTATTTGATGGACAAGGAAGAGCACTATAGCACACTTCTTCTGTAGAAGACTCCTTCTTCTCACAGGCTCCTGGAAAACCTTACCTCCAAGAAGTAGTCCAAGAGTAATACAACAATGTAAAATGAGTTTGGAGAAACAAAGTAACAAAATAAGCTCACAAGGTACACAATCAAGCATTACTGGACAAGTGATGATGATCCGCTCCACAATGTTATGAAAAGCTATATTTGGTGGAGAAAGATTCTAATATTGAGCTAAGGCATATGCTAGATTGATGGTAACTTGAAGTATAAACCTAATTTCTTTGAGAACGATGGAGAGTATGCTCAAGTATGTGTATATGATTTTGATTATTGTTTAATTGTTGGTTCTAAGTGTCCTAAGACCACTCCTATATATAGGAAATGATTACAAGTGATTATGGTTACTGTAATAGTGTCTAGGATATTCTTGATTGATAATAAGTCATTAGGATTAAGTTAATATAGTTGCAACAACTAATTTGATCTTTAATAAACTTTGGTTCTAGAACTTTCTCAGCCGAGAATTATTTTGATCGGGAACCATCTTGGTCAAGAAAGATTTTGACTGACCATTGCTCTAAGATCGAATGTCTAACGACTATGTGTTGGTCCATCTTCTTGGTCCAACTTAGCACAATGGTCCTTTCTCAGTCAAAGTTTTCTTTGACTGACCATCTTGATCGAGATTTCTTCAACCGAAAATGACCCTGAACACAAAATATGTAATGACTATTTCCTAGTTGACTAAAAGTTGATTCAATTGAACTTTTATACTAAAACCTTACGACCCTAATGGTTTAATGTGATTATAGGATATGGTTGTGGTAGGTTTTGGAGGATTATCACTTATTCTTACATCTTGTCGATCAAGTTGTACAAAAATATACATATACAATCAAATATATATTACAACTTGATTTTGTAAGCATCCAAATATATAAAATTGCAAAGTATTTATAGTTGGATCTCAAATAAGTTCCTTGATCACCTAAAACAAATAATACGCATGTTAGATATACAATTTGGGAAATATTTGCATCATCAAGATATGAGTGTATGGCATATACAAAAATCCAAAAATCTCCCCTTTTTGATGATGACAAATATTTCCACAAGATACACTAAAAGTATCAAATTTAGAACTCCATACCTTTGAGTTTCTCTATTAATAGCCAATTTATCTATGGGTTATTCTCCCCCTTTTGTCAAATTTAAAAGGGATAATACTTACCAATGCTCCCCCTCAAGGAGACACTCCCCCTCAACAAGATAGACATTTTGGAGAGGGAAAAACTTATGTCTAATGTACCAATTGAAAAAGAATACCAATTGATGAAAAAACCAAAAACAAGGATAGACATCAAACACATTAGGGCGTAGTCAAAAAGTCATATTTGATCCAGGAACATCATAATGATTGTCTAATTACCAATGATTGGAATGTTGAGTCCTTCATGATAAAAAGATCTCACATGGCACAAATATTACAAAGATACTCTAAACCAATGGCAAGGAATATTAAATCCATCATGATATAGAGATTCCATGAAAATCAAAGGTAACAATTGAAATTGATTTCTCAATCATTTCAAGGGATGTTAAGCCCAAAAATGATTAGAGAATCCATTAAGAACAAAAATTTTAGACCAAATATAAGGGATTTTAAGCCCATATTGGTGTATAGAAGGAATCGAATACCACAATAACAACTCTAAAATAATCCTTAAACCAAATGTCAAAGGAGATTGAGACTTTGTTGATATAGAGAATTAATTAATAGTGAAAATATACAAAACTTATATTAAAAGACTTTGAGCCCCCCTTAATCTTACACCAAATTAAAGAGATCAATAAAAAATTATAATCATTTAAGAGTTCAATCTTCATGATAAAGCATTTATGTCAAATGTGTGAACCACGAAATTAGTAAAATTTTAAATCTGTAAAGAAATTTTCAAAAGATTCAAATGAATTTTGTCATGGATTATATTTTAATTGAGAATATTTTTGACTGAGGAGGATGTCGGTCGAACTGTTGGTTGAATGACAAACATGTTGTGGAAATAAATCAATGAATGAACTTTTTCTTTGAATCCTCCCCTTAGTGAGATGCTTCCCCTTAATACAATGTTCTATCTTAAGATTATCATATAAGGTAAAAAATGTCAAATTTAGCAACAATAAGTGTGAACATTATATAGGGAGACATAAAATTCCATATATTAATTCATTCCATGATAATGGAAAATAAGAGTACAAATGCTAAGTAAAAAGAAATACCTGAAAAAACAACATGGATATAAAGAAAAGATTTAGAAACTCTTACTGAGATTACGAATATGGTACTCATCAGGGTCATGTTCTCTAAAATAAGTGTCACCATAGTATTGCACAATATTTTCCCAAGTTAAAGCATTTGTGGTCACAAAAAATAGGCTTCAAAAAGTAGGAGTCCTAGAAAAGTTGAAGTGGGCAACGATGTCTTGACGCTGGGATTAAAAAAATTGTTTGCGATGAAGGTTGGATGGTGGTGTGGGTTGTTGTGAATAGTTGAATTTTGGATTGTATCGAGGATGATCCTGGGATAAACATGAGAAGGATAATTATCTGGGATATTTGGTGTTAAGACTTGCATGCTTTCATTGAGATATGTCACTGCATGGTGTTGATAATCCATGTGTTATCCAAGTTGATAGGCAACACCTTCGAAATAGGAAAAGTCATTATCATGGAGGAAGGTGTAGGAGGAGTAGGTTGTAGTGGAGCCCCTTCTACATTTCTAGACCATTTATGACCAAAGCCAATTCCCAGTTTTTCATCAGTTTGAAGATTATTTTTGTGGGGAAGATAGTCTAGAAAATATCCTAAGTTAGAGGGAGGTTCACTAATGGAATGCTCAATGACATGAAATATAAAGTTGGCAAAGGGAGATGACCCCTTAAAGTCAAGCATTTCATACTATAGGATATTCAATAAATTAATGGGAAATTTCCTAAGAATAGCATTAATGAGATACATATAAAGTTGAGGAATTTTAGTTTTGTTGTCCTGAGGAGAAATATTTGAACTAATAACAAGACTGATGATTCAACCTTCTTGATTGAGAGAGGAGGCATAGAGAGTACCTTTTGTCTTGTGATATTTGGAAATATAGAGAAGATTTTTTTAATAGATGTTAGGGAATTTCTTCTTATGAATGAGTTGAAAATTTACTAACAGGGTTATTCGTGGTGACATCAATATGGTTTGTAAAGTCAATTTGGTTGATGTCAAGAAAGGTTTAAATGATATTTTCATCAAAAATAAATCTATGGCCATTGACCATGGAGGAGAAAGAGAAATCATCTTTGTTTAAATAAATGAGATTAGCAAATAATTCATGGACGGCTCGAGATGAACAAAAATGATGATTTGGGACAAGAAATTCTTCAAGATATTGAACTTTGAAAAGAGGAACAAGTCAAATCACCCGTGAGAACAAATCTACATCCACCGCTCGTCAAGAAAGAGGTGTTGTTGAAGACAAGGTGAATAACTTGTTGATGGTGGATGAGTTGATGAAGGCTATGTTGTTAATGATCACCAATCGATCAACTTGCTTTTTCTCAGAGACCTTCTTCTTGATTCCACGATGAGAAGATGACAACATTGGAAGTCTTGTGGTATAAGAGTGGAAAATAAGGCTCAAAAGTGGAAGAAAAAAGAGTAGGAAGAAGCTTGGTGGTAGAGTGCAACTCACAAAGTTGAAATGAATTAGAGAAAATCACCCAAGGTGGTTCAAAGAGGAGATCTAGAGATTGTGTGTGAAGAATGGACAAAATAGGTTGATTACATAGGTTACTAGAACATTCTTGGTCAAAATATATCTTGACTGAGTTCCCCAATGGTAAAAAAATAGCTATAGAACAACTAGTTTCCTTCGAAGAGAGCGTCAGTCGTGTTTCCTTGGTTGAAAAAAAATTCTACCGGAGAACTATTAGTCAAAATTTTTGTAGACCGAGACACTTAGTGGTTTCAAAATAAAATGTCAATCGAGGTGCCAGTCCGTCAAATTTTTGTTGATCGAGATCTTTCCTAATAAAAATATTTTTCAACCAAAAATGTTTTGTTTCTATTTTTAAAGAAAATTGATTTGGCTAAATTAATCAATGTTTACATGATGGGAAAATTTCATATGATAATTAAAGGTATTAAAATTTTAAATAAATAAGAGATATGCATAGGTATACTAGATTAGGTTGAGATAAGACATGAAAATAATTTCAAGATTAAGCATACATCAAATCTCAACATCTTCCTCTTTCTTTTTTAAGTTGGGAATTTTGGAACCCAATTCATGTCAATGGCTCATTTTTTGATAATAACATTAAAATAAATAATGTCCAAGTCGTTGACAATAGTGGCATGTCAGAAAAGATAATTGATATCTCTTTCCAATATTTTGAAAGTGTACATCAATATTTTTAGGCACATATATAGTTCTAGTCTTGGGAACAAATGTTGTTTTGGTTTTAGGCATATGTGTAAGTTTGTTCTTTGACACTTATCATAAACCTCTCGTTCCAATTTGTTTAGAAGCATTATCTAGTATATTGTCAAGACTTCTAGTTCCTTACATTATTCTAGAAACTTGTTTTGCAATTCAACATTTTCATTAATATTTTTAGTTATATCTAGATTTACTTGATCAAGATTTCAAAGTAAAGTATCTCTTTCTTGTACCAAAATGTCGTAATCTGAATGTGTGCATAAAATAGACTGAGTTTGATAATCATTTAATTTAGAAAGCATATCAACCTTTTCTTGAGATAGAAGACTATTGCTATTTTCTAGAACAAGTTTCTTTGCCTTATAACTCTCAATAAATTCTTTTAATATACAATTTGAAGATTTTAGAGTATCATTTTCAGAACTAAGATCATCTACTTTTACACAAAGTTGATCAATAGTTTTGGTAATTTTCTTCTTTTGTTTTTTGTAATCAATATACTTAGCATGGAATTCTTCATGACTACTAACTAATTCTTATTTAGAAAATTAAAAAATGACTACCTTATTGGTTTCTTCTTCATCCTCTTTCACCATGATACATTCTACTTCTTCCTATTTGTTGCTTCCACCATCATCACTTCATTGATCCCATCCACCTTTCTAGGCTTTGTCTAGGAAGATTTCTTTTTTTCTTAAGCTTTGGGCATTAAAAAATGAAGCGACCTTTCTTTCCACATTCAAAGCACCATGAAGTAGAGGAAGGAGCACTATGAGTCTTTTATTAGAACAAAATCTTTTATATTTCATACCATCTCAAATAAAGGTGATTTCATCATCATCATTGCTTGTGTCACTACTTTCTTGAATGATGTTTCTCGATGATGCTTTGGTGGCGTATTTCAAGGAAAGATCCTTCCTACTTTCACTTTGTTGTCCGACTTCCACTCTTTCTTCTCCATCAAGAGTGACTTCATGCATCTCCAGGTTCTCGATGAGCGGCTCCATCATCAGTGTTGTAAGATCATTAGTTTCTTCAATAGCAATAATTTTTAATTTGTCTTTGAAAGGAAATGATCTAAGTATCTTGGATACTTGATCTTCTTATCTTATGTTCTTCCCCAAAGCACTTAGGATGTTTACAATGTTAGAAATTCTATTATACATTTCTGCAATGCTTTTGTTAGGTTGCATACAAAATAATTCAAACTTGTGTTTTAACATGCCAATTTTAGTGTTATTTACTGGTGTAGTACCCTCATGAGTTACCGAGAGTTTATTCCATATTTTATAAGTTGTTTCACAAGTAGATATACCATTAAACTTACTTGGAGATAAAGAACAATTGAGTATGCTTACAACCTTTGCATTTAGAGTGGCTTTCTTTACTATTTCTGCGTCCAATGTCCAAATTACATGGTTGGGAGTGTGTAGGGTTTAGCTATCATATTTGACATATCAAAGATTATCCCTTGGAAGAAGAATCGGATTCTACTCTTCAAGTAGGTGTAGCTATACCTATCAAATACCAGAGGACTTCTCATGTGTGATCCTTCCAAGTTGAGGTTTCCAAGCACGCCATCCCCCATTATTGATGTCATGCTAAGGCTCCTTGAAGACTTTCTCTGATACCAATTAGAAGCTCAATAGGAGGGGGTGAGTAGATCTAAATAAACCTTTTGTTACAATAAAAAAACACAAACATGGTTAATTGCAACTTGCTTAATTTTTTTTTTTTGAATTTAACAGCAAGTTAGTGGACAAGAGATGCAAATCACAAGAAGAGATAATTTAGAGTGGTTCCTTCAAATGATGTTTGTCCACTAACTAGTTGTTTCTCAAACTGGGTATTTTATTCCTTTTATATATCGATACAAAATACATAAAATATTTTTGGTGCCTTTTGTGGATCAAGATAAACCCTCCTTTTCAGCTCAATGAGAACTACCGCCTTCTTTGATGGGCCACTGCAAGGTCACCCTCTTGACATGTTCTTTGATGGACGCAGAAGAGAATCGTAACACACCTCTTCTTTAACAACCACTGGAAGAGCACAAAATTTAGAAGACTCCTTCTTCTCAAAGGTTCCTAGACAACCTTCACTTTAAGAAGTAGTCTAAGATTAATACAACAATGTATAAAAATATTGGAAAAAGAAAGTAACAAAATAAGCCCACAAGATATACAATCAAACTCTACTGGACAAGTGGTGATGGTTCACTCCATAAGGTTTAGGAAAAGATATATTTGGTAGAGGAGGATTCTAATATTGAGTTAAGGCTTAGGCTAGATTGATGGAAACTTGAAGTATAGACCTAAGCTCTTTGAGGATGATGGAAAGTATGCACAAGTATGTGTGTATGATCTAAATTGTTGTTCAATTGTGGTTCTAAGTGTCATAAGACCACTTATATATATAGGAAATGATTACAAGTGGTTAGGGTTACTTTAGGTAGTGTCTAGGATGTTTCTAAGTTGAGAATTCACCACTAGGATTAAATCAATGTAGTTTCAATGGATAATTTGATCGTTAATAAACTTTGGTTATAAAACTTTCTTGATCGAGAATTATTTCAACTGGAAACTATCTCAGTTGAGAAAGATTTTGACCAACCAGTGCTATGAGATCGAATGTGTCTAATGTCTATGTATTGGTCCATCATCTTGGTCCAACTTAGCACAATTGTCCTTTGTCTGTCAAACTTCTCTTCGATAGACCATCTCAGTTGATATATTCTTCGACTGAGAATGACCCCAAATACAAGATATGCAATGACTATTTTCTAGTTGACAAATAGTTTGACCAATTGGTCATTTCTACTAAAACCTAACAAACCTAAGCGTTCATGTTATTATAGGATAGGGTTTTGGGTAGGTTCTGAAAGATCATCACTTGTCCTTACATCATGTCTATCATGTTGTACAAAAACACACATGTATAATAAAATATATGGCATAACTTGGTTTATAAAGAAAAAACATTCAAACATATAAAATTGCATGGTGTTTGTAGTTGTATCTTGACTAAGTTTCTTGATCACCTGAAACACTTAATATATATGTTAGTAATACAATTTGGAAAACATTGCATAATCATTCATGTGATTATGCCTGACCTCATACAAGAGGATGATAATAATGACCAGGATGCTACCTGATGTGTGTATTTTGCATAACAAATTCACCAGGGAATATGATTCCCTAGAGTTTAACCTTTGAAGTGGTAATCAACTCGCCTATAAGAGAACAAGTTAATTGTAGTACATAAATGTACTAAAGCTATGAAACAACATAATTAAGAGTCATGTTCAAACCTATTGCTAAGAGTAATATTTAAGAATCTAGTTGTTGAGGGAAATTATAACCAAAGCAAGAAATAAAAATAACAGAAGTAAAATTGGTTGAATTCAATTAGTAAAGAGATATCGGGGTAATCGATTAAAATACTTATTTGGTTAGTTAGATGAGGATTAAATGTATTTGGGTCCTTGTGAAATGCATATCTCACAAGGGTCAAACTTCCCACAAACTCAGGTCTCGACATTTGCAGATCATTATTCAACCGCCTAATAAAATTCTATCTTGTGTTTCATCAGGAGACTTGCGAGTTTAAAGTGGTGTTCCAACCCATAGATTCTAGATCTAATCACCAAGGATTATAACTAAAAGGAAAATATATAGATCAATCATAAAACTCCATCTAGGATCACATCCAGATTCTATGGTTTCATTTAGCATTTTAGTCTTAGGATACAAAATCTCATTACCCAAGATAATAGAAATATAATCATAATCAATCAAACTATAGAAATAGAACATAAATAAGAAGAAAATGCATTTAACCAGTAGATATCTTGGAGTCAAATATAATCAAAATAAAATTTAGGATATGAGGCTACTCCTCATGCCCCAATATGAATGTTTTACTCACTAATAATAGAAACAACCACAAAGGTACATATAGGGATAGAAAGAGTCATGTTGATAGAGTCTAGAAGCAACAGAGTAGTCCACATGAGAATGACGATGAATCCTTCATTCCTTTCCTTTATAATGGTTCCCAAGGGAGGCTTTGAGATGACCGAGTATGGGATCTTTGATAGTGGCAGTTGGAAGATGGGAAACCTTCAAATTTTCCACTACCAATGTGGACAAATACTGAGAGAGACCCTCTCAATTGTGGTTGGACAATGACTTTAATTGCATGCATATTCCTTACAAAAGAGCATGGTCATGGCTTGTCACTTTTTTAGTCAGCTTGCCTTTTAATTGCTTGCTCAACTTTTTAAACATAAGGAAGCTCAATAGTTACTTGCCTTTGTGCCTGGACAAAGGGAGTAATCTTTGATAATTTTAATTGCTTGCCCCAATAAACAATAAAGAAAATAATTACATTGATTTCCTTCAATTATTTTGTCCATTCAGCTTCTTTGACTATCTATGTTGTAGATTTCCATTAAAAAAGTTTCAAGCAAGTTTCATGCAAGCCAAAATTTCCAAAGTGATCCTTAAATATGTTTATCCCTTTCCAAAATAAATTTCAACATTGAATTTGGAGTTCATATGCAAAAGATATGACCGTTTTGGTGTGGGATACACACACACACACACACATATATATATACATACATATGCATATACATATATATACATATATAATATATATATGATATATATATATATATATATATATCAAGCGCTATTGCAAGATCTATAAGGTAGTCAGTCAATTGATAGATCTGATCGACCTTTTAGAAAATATAGAATATATATTCCCTATAGGTAATGAAATTTCTCTTGAAAATCATATTTGAATATTAAATTTGGACTTATATGCAAAAGAAATGACCATTTTGGTGTGAGATGTATATATCACACACTACGAGAAATTATGCAAACATCTTCTAAGATTATTTTTGAGAGTCCTTGATCTTTAGAGTGAATGGGTATAGTCAATCTATTTTCCTATCATAAATGAGCAAATCTAATTAAAACTATAATTTATCAAACAAAAACAAAACACAAGAAATTAATTCCTAAAATTGGGAAATACAACAAAATGTTCCTAAGGAATCCTCTACTAGATGCGAAGATAAGGGATGAATATGCATTCATCAAATTATTTTGAACTTAAATGTTGAATCACAAATAATTGCTAAATAATATTGACATCACATCCTCCTCTTTTTCCTATCACTACTTGAATCCTTACAACCTTTCACAGCCAAGCGACTCTGACTTCTTGAAATCATGGAATACAAACTTTGAAATTCCTTGCCAAAAATTATTTAGTGTCTTATTTCCATGTCAAGACATATAAAAGAACATATGACATATCCCTTCTTCTTTTGGTACTCTTACATATTCTTAACAAGTTCTACACAAGAACATAGTTTTTTGTTTGAGTGGATTGGGAGTATGTATATTCCCCTAGGTAGAAAAGTAGAGTGAATGGAGGTATGGAAGAAGACGAATCTCTCCTGTACCTAAATCGAGATCTTTGTATCTATGTTGTAATCACATTTATTGCATCTTTTATGTGTGCTCATTGGAATCTTTCTTTATCCGTGATACACCCCTATTATATATGAGTGATATGGAAGAAGCGGTAGAGTGGTAATGGTGTTCCACCCCAAACTTGGAGTTCCAAACTATTTTTGGCTTTTTCATTGTTTTTTTGTGAATAGAGGGGTAAGAAAGTGACAAAAGAAATGTAGAAGAGGATGGACTTGTGTATCTTTTATTTTGAATTTAGAACATTGGCAACATCATAACATCAATTCAATTGTGGAATTCAAGTAGGAATACATTGTATTCGTCTCCTCTCTATCCATTATGGATTTTCCAAGGAGTACTCTTAATTAAGGTCATAGGTGACATGGTGAGTTCTAGCAATGGTACTTTATGAAATTGTTACAACACAATTAATTTCCATTCAAGGAGTTCATCTACAAAGAGTGCACAACTTGCCAACTAGATATAGGCCAAAAGATATGCAAGAAAAAGGTAAATTTTAAAATTTTAGAGCAACCTAAATAACATGATAAATAACCAAAAAAGGAGAAGATAAATTGGGTGAAATGGATGCGTACCATCTAGTTCCAACCAGAATTTAATTTTTTTCTCATCTTGTGTAAAACTTAAAACCAGGACGAAAGGAAGAATTTCACTGAGATCACCAGGCAGTCCTAGCAAATCAAAGAAGGTCCAGCTAAAGGGAATGTTGTTGGGGTTGGGGTCTTGAACAAAGGAGTTTCGTGGTGCACCCAGTTATTGGGTGGTTGTGAAAGTCTAATGGGCTCTCTGGTTTATTAAAATGATATTGCTTTATGCCTCAAAATCCCACCAGTAAAATCCACAAGTCTTCGTTCATCATTCTAGGAAGTGTTGTCAATGTACATTGATTAGGGACAAAACATACATGATTGGTGTTGTACTTTTTGGGTGTCTTATGGGTTAACTCTTCCACAAACACCTATGGTGGATCACCTTCTTCAAGCAAGAAGGTGGTATAAGGTGAATCCACTTTTTGTAGTGTCAATTATAGTATATCAGGTGGAAGATCTGACTTAGGTTTCTCCTTGTCACCTATATTTGCATGTAGTAGACATGGTGGTGGCATAGAAAGAACTATCTTAGCGGCCTGGTATACCTTTTTATGTGGTTGTGTGTGCTCCTCATCTACCATCCTATGATGGTTAAGGTTAAGGAAGGCATCAAGATCCTTTAAAATGTCTAAATGGTGCCCTGATTCATTCATTAAGCATGTGCCCAGTTCAATGGGATTACTATGAACCACAACATAAAAATTAGCACCACAATAAAATGGACAAGGCATGTGAACTTCTTGCAAAGGTGGAATCACCTCATCAGGTTCAACATGATATAGAACAAAAAGTGGCTGAGGTGGAATATAAAACTCTTGCTAAACTGAACCCTATTCATTTAAACAACCATATGTGAACTTGGAGTTGGTTGTCCATCTTCTAGAATGGGCTCAACCAAAAATCATTGATAATGTCTAGATCAATGTATACAATAGGAGTGGTTGGTTGAGCTCCAAGTTCTTCATCCATACAAGGTGATTCTCTTGATGTGACTTTTCATACTATAGTAATAAATCCCCTAGAGGAGAGGTCGAAATATAAGCGTACATATCACACGATGGTTGTAACTCCTTAGTTTTTACTATTTTTGCTAGATCCAACATAGATTAAATGACGATTGTATCATCATCATCATCCTTGACAAAAAAACAATCCTTGTCTGCTCCAGCTTCCTTGGGGATCTCTATGATTGACCCTCAAGTGACGGAACTAGATGGGAAAAATTTTCTTCATCCCAACTACCATTATCTCTAGGGAATTAAGTTGTTCCTCAACGAAATCTTGGGTCTCTTGCTCAATAGACGCGATTTCCCTAATCTCGGCCTCTAGGGACACTTTTTGTATGGCTAGGACTGCTTCCACTCGACAAATGACTTATTTTTTGTTTAATCTTTTAATATAATTGCCTAAGAAATAGAGAATCATGCTCAAAGGTTTTTTAACAACAAAAGGGAAATAAATTACAAAAATATAAGATAGAAAGGAAAAATCTAGAATAAAGGAAATTTTGAAACCAAAATTAAAAATTATAAAATAAATCTAAAATACCAAACTAAAACTAAAAAACAACTAAAAGAAGAAATCCTAATTATTTAAAGAAATGGGGTTTGAAAAGAACTCTGTTATCCCTAAAAATGGTGCCAAAATTTGATTTGTATCATTTGCACAAACAATTCATCAGGGAATATGATTTCCTAGAGTTTAACCTTTTAAGTGGCAATCATCTTTCCCACAAGGAACAAGTTAATTGTAGTATAGAAAAGTGTCAAACCCATGAGACATGTTTAAGAGTCATATTCAAACCTATTGCTAAGAATAATATTTAAAATTTGTTTATTGAGGGATATTATAGCTAAAACACGAAATAAAAATAACATAAGTAAAATTGCTTTAATTCAATTGATAAAGAAACATTGGGGTTTGGGGTTTTACCATCATATACCACATATTTACTTTAATTTATTTAGCATCTTAATTTAATCAGTAAGATGAGGACCAAGCAGATTTGAGTCTTGGTAGAATGCAAATCTCACAGGGGTGAACTTCCCACTAACTCAAAATCTCAAAGTTTGTGGATTATTGTTTAATTGTCCTAAAAACTCCATTTTTGGTCTTAGAAAGAGTTTTGCGAGTTCCAATTGGTGTACCAACCCATGGATATAGGATCTCATCACTAAGTATAATATGTAATAGGAAAATAGATGATCAATCATAGAACTCAATTCAAGATCTCATGAGGAGTCTACAATTTGATTTTAGCATTTTAGTCTTATGATCCGAGATCTCATCACCCAAGACTATAATAGAATAAACATAATCCATAAAACTATAGAACAAGAACATAACTCCAAAGAAAAAACATATAACCAATAGAAATATTGGAGTCAAATATAATTAAAGTAAGATATGGGTTATGAGGCTACTCCCAATGTCCCAATATGAATATTGTACTTGCTCATGATGGAAACAAACACAAAAGTATAGGTTGGATAGAAAGATTCATGTTATAAGAGTCTAACAATGTCGAATGCTCATGTATTAGCTTTCTTGCTTATTGTTCCCTAGATAGGCTTTGAGATGGATGAGTATGAGATCTTTGAAAGTGGTGGATTGCTTTTTTTATAGTGAAAGATGAGAAGCCTTCAGTTTGTATGCTACTAATACAAAGAGATATTAAGAGATACCCTCTAAATTGTGGTCGTTCGACTTTAATTACATGTATCCTCCATGTAAAAGAGCATGATAATGGCTTGTTGCTTTTCTCAACTTACCTTTTAATTATTTTTCCCAAATTTTAAACATCAGGAAACACAATGGTTACTTACCTTTGTGCCTCGTCAAATGGAGTAATTTTTGACAATTTTAATTGTTTATCGCAATAGGAAATGAAGAAATTTATTACATTGCCTTCCTTTATTTATTTTGACCTTTCAACTTCTTTGACTCTCTTTGTTGTAGAATTCTATTATTGTATTGAAAATGAGACAGAGAAAGTAAATTTCAGCTCAGGCCCTGAGCAACATAAAGTCAAAATAGGGTCATGTTTGCCTTAAAATATCAAAGACCAGTTCATAGAGCTTCCACACCACTACATCAACATGTTTGCATCAAGCTAATCTGGCATGGAGAGCTTGTACAAACAGATCATGTAACACTACGTGCCTGCCATCCTTGACATTTGCCCTATCAAGCCAAAGGCTAGGTAGCTACAACTAGAATGAAGCCCCAAGATCAGGAAAGAAGTTCAGAATCGGTACAATTTTGGTTTCCTAGCACCGACTAACTATCCTACAGGGCTCGTGAACATTTTACACACACTGAATATTTATGGAGAAGTATGAATGTGTGTGAACTATCACAGTCTCAAGTAGGAATCCCCTAAAGATGACTTTCCACTTCCACACATTGGCATGCTCGTTATCAATACAACCAACCACACACTTCTAAATTTCTTGGATAGATTCTTAGGTCACAACCAAATAAAGATGGCCTAAGAAGATAAAGATAAGACATATTTCATCATAGAGTTGGGAGTATTCTTCTATGGGGTCATACCATTCAGTCTGAAGAATGTTGGAGCTAAATATCAAAGAGTGATTTTGGCCCTATACCATGACATGATGCATAAGGCGGTGGAGGTTTATGTGGTTGACAAGATAGCTAAATCTAGAAGTCCAAGAGACCACAACACCAATCTTGAAATATATTTCAATGACTAAAAATATTCTCCCTACACCTAAACCCAGCTAAGTGCGCCTTTGAGATTACATTTTGTAACCTATTCTGATTCATTGTTAGTTAGAGGGGAATCAAAGTCAACCCAAGGAAGGATCAGGCTATCCAAGAAACACCCTGCTATTAGTCAGGGGGGAATTAAAGTCAACCTAGGGAAGGCTCACACTATTTGAGAAATGCCCTCCCTAGAATGGAGAAAGAGATTCAAGGTCTAATTAGAATAGATAACCTGTGTCATCGTGAAGATTTCACCGATATGTGAGCCTATTTGCAAAATACTCAAGAAGAGTTTTGAATCCAGGTGAAATGTGCAATGCGAAGAGGTACTGAAAATGCTTAAAAACTACCTTTCCAATCCACCCATTCTGAAGTAGGCAGTTCTTGGATACCCACTTACCCTTTGATTGTTAGTCTGCAAAACAATTATGGGAGGAGTCTTGAGTCAATAAAATTCGTATTGGGAGCATGCTATCTACTATCTGTCCAATAAATCAATGACACAAAGGCCTGATACACTATAATTGAAAAGTATTGTCTGGCATTGATAATGCAACTACAAATCTACTCATTGTTTGTTGATGTATCCTCTACAACTGATTGCCAAGAATGCCCCCCTCTACTATTTGTGTGATTTCCCTATCCTTACTAGATAATGTGCAAAGTGACAAGTAATGTTGTCATAATTTGATATTACCTTTATGTCGATAAAGGTAGTCAAAGCCCAAGATCTGGCCCATCAACTAGTAGATTTCCCACTCATAGAGGAAGCAACGTAGGAGTATGAATTCCCAAGTAAAGACATAGGGATGATCAAACTACCTGACATGGTTATTCTTACAATTCATGATCTATGGATGATCTTCTTGGACATGACACTCAATCCCAAAGGATTTGACATATCCTTCAGAACTCAGGGAGAACAACTACTAATAGAAAAGTTGTTGGAGTTTACCGCCACCAACAATGTGGTTGGAAATATGAATCTTGCAATCTATGACTCTAGCTTGACAAACATCAAGGGGTACATCACTTATAGGTCTATGGAGACCTTCATATTGTAATATCTCAAGTCTTAAACCATTGAAGGATGCTCCATCAGAACTTGGTTCCACATTAAGAACACATGTGCGCTCTGGATTTGGACTTCAAGCACATCTCCTTTCATTTCATTTGAATATAACATAATGCATTTGTCGATGATCTAGGTACCCTCGCCTCTTGGGTCGACATCCAAGGGGACCATACCTTTCTTTTGAAGCAAATGCACTCCCCCAACCTACCTATTGCCTCATCATTGACGATGCACCTAATTTCAAAGAAAAGGCTTTGTTTCAGGACCTCAAGGCATATCTAGAAAGACAAGACATTCCAGAATGCATCTTTTAGAGAGAAAAAGACACTCAAATGACAAGGCATGCAGTATGTCCTAAGGGAAGGACATTTGTATCATAGGTCCTAAACCAAACTCTCCTCGAATGTGATAAGAATACATAACAAAAAACTCTCAGGAAAAAAGCTCATAGGGGTTTAGGTGGTACACATATTAGTGGAGTCATGATAAATAGAAAAATACAACTTTTAGGGTACTACTAGAACACTATGGAGACAAACTATTGCAAATGCATATACACATGTGGAGTTTGCTAGATCCATGGTGACTACATTCATGCACCTACTAATCATATATACCACATGTCCATGACTTGTCCTTTCTTAGGTTGAGTAATTGATACGGTCTCAAAGATCAATCCTAAGGCTTCAAGAGTGAACGCTTCATATTTGTCACAGTACATTACATCAAAAGTTAGATGGAAGCCAAGTTTATAATTAATTATTTGGCTCAATAGGTAATCAAGTTCCTCAAGAAAAACATCATAAGATGGTACGAGATATTATACGAGATCATCTTTAACAAAAGTATAAACTTCAAACCTAAAACTATCAATGAGTATCTGAGTTTTTCAGGATAAAAACCACCAAACATCACCCTATCAACCCCAGATGAACGAAGCTATAGAAACTACCAATAAGAACCTAATAAATATTATGAAGAAGTCCACCAACTCCTATGCTAAATAGATGAACACCTCCCAATGTCTCTCTAGGTCTATCAAGACTTCCACATGAGCTACATCATTTTCTCTAATATATGGGATATAAGTAGTTTTTCCAGTCAAAGTCCAAATACTTCTTTGTGCTTAGTATAAGAACCACATAATCTAGATGGAGAACAAATTCAAGATAAAACATACTACCTCAATACAATTGAAAGATGAATAACAAGAGTCCTACATATTTCCCAATGTTATCAAGAAAGGATAGTTCAAGCCTTTAAAAAGAAAGTCATACCCCACAATTTCCATAAGGGCGACTAGATACTGCACGTCATCAGAACTGTTGACTGTAGGGGCAAGTATAACTCTAAATAGGAAGGACCCTACATCATCTAGAACATCTACGACCATGGTGGCCTACACCTGGAGCACATGGATGGAGATATTCATCTACATCACACAAATGCTAGCCTCACAAAGTGATATTACTATTGATAAGAAAGCTTCAATGATTGCAAGCCTATGGAAAAGAGCCATGTAAAGGAATCAAAAGCTCCCAACCCTATAAAAATATACCTAAAATCTACTTAAGTACCTAGATGCATTCCCCCTTTGCACCTTGAAGAGGAACGACCAAAGTAGAACATAGGGACTACTAGAAGGATCATGGTTGTTATATTGAGGTCCTAATGGTTCACCAACCTAAAAATAAATCCTTAAAATATGTAAAATCTAATAAAGCAACTCAAAATTATTACGATAGAGGCAGAAGTGAGGTGAATCCACATGATCTATATCACAAGTGGATTGCTAAAAGAGGCAATTTAGATCCGATTCACATAATAAAAAAATCCATGACACCTATATATAGGTAATTTTTTGTAACACTAACATCTTTTGGGGTTGATCAAGAAGGGGAATGTCTGGAGGGTGAAAGCTCTATTCGAAACTCCTTGTGGCTAGACATGCCCCATCTCACCAAAAGAGCTTAGACTAACCTCTGCATGGAATCATCCAGGAGAAATGAGGTGGAAAACCTGCACTAGAAAAACCCCATTTGTTCCTCACATAACCATAAAATCTCATACTAAGTCCCTAAGCATCAATTTCCATTCAAAATATTCAATGAAAGAGGATCCAATGAAAGTGGAAACCTCACAAAGAAATCACCAAATACCCTTTTACTAGTTGCACACATGATTATGTAGGATCTCTACACTAAAGCATGCTAAGAGTGAAGCCTACCAGGGTGTCTCTGATACCTAACACCTTAGCTTAACTACATAAGGAATGGTAGCTGATACACATGTCACATGACACACTTTCATTACTCAGAGTGACATCTAGGTCTAGCAAAACCCTAATCCATCTCCTCTCCTAGAATAAAGGTCCTCATAGAAAAATAGGGTACAATAATCTAGAGGTAATAAGCCTCAACCATGAGGAGACTGAGGTGGGTGTTATCTTAAAATGCTAGGTGTCTCATCTTCCTAGATTCACAAAGAAAATTGGATGAAAAGGAGGTAGACCTAATATATGTTATTTTCTTTCCAAATGCTTGATACTATAAACATACTTGATGCACTGAATGTAGAAGAAATTTTTGATAGCTTAATTTGTCATAAAGAGACTCATTCTCATATGCACCTCAAAAGTCAATAAGGTCCTAAATCCAACATACGTTAAAGACACCAGGGAGGAAGTATCAGTAATCTGCATATCATGAATTCAAAAATATTTAATTCAAAATAAATCTATTAGAAAAATTGGATCCCCATTCCAATGAACACAAATAAAAGTAAAATGAAGATAAGAAAAATATTCAAAGATTAGATTTCTGAATGAAATATCATACCCATTCACCTAAAGGATCTATCATTGGAGGTGTCGAGGATAGACATTCCAAGTACTTAGGATAACATGCTCTACTAGTAGGTAATAGATCATGCATAATGTGATGATTCAACCACATCTTCAAAATTACCTCTTGAACTTTTCTAGAGTCAGTCATCAACTTCTTGAAGAATGGTGGAAGCACCTCAACTTGGTATGTGCACTGGTACAAGTGAAATGGCCTCAACACTGAAATTTGGTATTATGCAACACACTCTCTAGGTCTGGAAAGATGATCAACCACTAAAACCAAGAATGGCTACCTCATAAGCTGAGTTATCATTATGAAGCTTGATCCATCCCAAACACACATATGTTGATGTCATACCAACAAGCCATTAGAGCTAGACTTGCACACAGTTGTAAAGTCTCAGTGAATTAGATGTGCTTCAAAAAGAACTCCTTCACAATGAAATAGTGAGGATTCAAATACTCCACCAACCTAGTAGGATTGATGCACATTCCCAAATTACCCTATAGGACCTTGAAGAGTCCCCTCATCTATCTAGTGAGTTGCACTTTGTAAGGCCCCTAAACTTGCTTAATGAGTTGAAAAAGATTAATTATCATAATTGAATTCTTATAAACCTATTATATCCTTGTGATATTCTTTGAAATCATAATATGAGATTAAGTTTCAAATTTGGTCCAATTTGGACACTGTTTGAGCAAGTTATGCAATTTTATGCACATCTTCGACTTCTATACAATTTACCCAATTGAGAGGTTTTCTTTGTAATTTATCACTTGAATTATGTTCCTTGGATATTCTTTCATCATTATTGATATTTTTGGGCCATGGGGAGCTTATTTAAACCTTGATTTGAAGGTGTTTTCTCCAAGGGTATTTTAGGGTTTACCCCTTCATGGATGAGCTACCTTTAGTAGCTATCAACTAATGAATTTTTGTTTTTCTTGGAAATTCAAGAAACGAGGGATAAGCATGTATCTATGGATGGTGGGGGAGATGATTGTGTGTGTCCTTGTATATTCTTAATAGTTTAAGGCCATGGACACTTGGAAAGATAGTAGAACTTCAACTTTTTCTTTTTTCTTTATCTTCAAGTTTCATATACTTATCCCTAAGCACAAAAACGAGCCATTTGATCTCCACCACTTCACTCCTTATCGTCCTCCCTCTATTTTTCTGCAAATTTCCTATCCAAGGAAGAAGAAAGAGGGGACCTTCTTGGAAAAAGAATCTAGGGTTGCAATTGACTTCATTTTAGGGTTGAAAAAGCTTCCTTCTAGTGATCTTGACCTAAACGAGTAAGAATACCCATATTTCCTCCGTTTATTTCTTTTTTATCCTTCCTCCTTCCTTTCTCCAGGTCGGAACCTTGCTATTCCATGGTAAAAATTGCTCTAAATCTCTAAAACCCTACCTTTCTTGCTCCTTATGCTTAGGGTTGTTCATTTGATGAAGAAAGGTGCTAGATGGACGAATTCATAGCTTATTCTTGGATTATCTACCCTACCTGCTCGAGTTTTCTTCTATGTGTGGTTTCATATTCTCATTAGAGGAAAGTTTTATAACTTTCTCCACGTTTATTTCTTACCATAAGCTTGCTAGCTAATGTTCTTGCTTGAAAATGATGATTCATGCACTAAAAAGCTATGCTTGACTTGGATTTCGATTTTTACAATGTTCCCTATTCTGATTTCAGTTCTAGATGAACCTATGATCATGTGTATGTTATTCCTAAGGTATAATATGACTTGGATCAGGTTGGTTTGACTACCTATGGTGTTAAGCACCTATCAACCAACGGTCAATTTTAGGGTTTTGAGCTGATTTCTTTTATAAACCCATGACCCGATGATGGTACCATTGCAACAACCCTATGGTGTTGTCTTCATGACAATGGATGGTTGGGATCAAAGGTGTCAGATGATGGTGACAAACTATGGTCACACCCTTAGGTCAGGTTTTGGATCAATTAGAAGTTTAATGATCAACCATTAAGTACCCTACTGATGTTATCAATCAATGATGACATTAGCTTAATATTTGATGCTGATTAATGAATATAGTGTTGATCTAACAACCTATGGTGATTTAATGGTCACTAATGATGGTGGATCAGGTCTCTACAACCTATTTTGAGATAATCATTGTAGTTGTAGCATCAATTAAGCCTTAGACCAATGGTTTCTTGGGTCACTTGATGTAATGGTTAGATCTATACAGTAATTGATGGTTTAACATATGAACTTGACCCAATGGTCAAGTTCTAATGTTTATTCCTCCAATAAAGTGGAATGATGGCTAATGTAATATTTTGGTCCTAATAATGTGATTTGGATGGTTTCCTTTATATGATCAACTTAAGGAGCTTACTTTTTGACAATGGATGGCTTGTTTTAAATGAACAGTCGATTGTGGGTTTTACCCTAATCTCAATGGAACTTTTTGTGTTGTTAATCAAGGGATGTCTAGGGTTATATGGTGACTTTTTCTAGAGAACAAATCAAGGACTTCATAGGTGGTTTATCCAGGGTGTTTACTTATGTAAACAACCAATGGTCTTACCTTTTAAACATCTAATGATTCTGGGTGACATTGTGGTATGGTGATATTGGTTGAATGATGATGGAATAAATGGAGGGTTACCCTTAATAAGGTAGTCTTATCTATTCACTCATATTAATAGAAGGTATGATAATGATATTGTGTTGATATGTAACCCTAATGAGGTATACCTTGTTATACCTAGCTTTAATATAACTAAATGATGGTAATTGGGTATGAATAGTCCTTGAATGACTAATACAATCATGGGATACTATGTTATTGTTGCTGAAACCCTAGTATGCTATAACCCAATGGTTAAACCTTGATTTATGTGTGGGTTCATACTTGTGAATAGTATGGAATGTGATGGTTATGCTTCACCTTATGCATCCATGATCCAATAGGGATGCCATGAGTTAGGGTTTGGGTATAAGTTCTCATTAGTAACATTGATATAATTTATCATGTTGAACCTAACTCTAATGCCAATAGATAAATATGAGTATTCATGTTTAACATTCTAATATGATGGAATGATGGTGGAATAACCTCCTTAACATGATCATAACCTTAATGTGTTAATTGGTGGTTATCATAGCCACATGGTTGATACTTTCTTATGCTAAACATGTACATTATGAATATGATGAGTGTTAATCATATCTAGATTCCTTGCATGTTGATGTACTAAAGGAATTCTCTTAATGTTAATATAACCCTGGTATGATTGTTTATGAATATCTCCTAGCTCATTAATGCAATATTGTGTTGATCTGGTGTATTATATGTAAGTGATGTTGTTGAGCCTTATTATAAGGCATGAAAAGATAATGATGATCTTGTAAGGAATAGTATGATGGTCTTAATGTCCTTTAGGCATGGTTGAGCCTTGAATGAGGTGTGATCCTCTTGTGTTGATAAGGGTTGATACCCTATGATATTGTGAAAAGGATTTATATCCTGTGATAGTATGATGGTCTTAATGACCTTTGGGCATGGTTGAGCCCTGAATGAGGTGTAATCATCTTGTGTTGATAAGGATTGATACCCTTTGATATTGTGAAAAGGATTTATATATTATGATAGTATGATGACTAGTGTGGTCTCATGAATGGCAAATGAATAGTATCATGTGATGATGAAATGAGAAATTATGTTTCACACATTTTATATCTTTTGAAGTTGTGATATTTATGTGCTTATTAGAAGTGTATTAGAGTTTGTATGTCCACTTATTTGATGCAGCCTTAATTCACCCAATTGACATAACTAATCAAGTGAAACTCTAATCATGTAGTGCCCTGTGCCATAGATCCATCTGAGTGTCAGAATTTCCTAGATGGTGAAACGAGTATTCTTAAGGGAAACTTGGAGCGCATACTATTGAGTATATGGGGGTGGCAAGTTGAGGATATATCATTGTCATCCACAATGCAGATTGTGGAGGTTGGCTATGGTCATTCCTCATACATCTCATGCGATTGAGAACAGTTGCGGTCGTGTCTAGGTGATTATATATGTGACAAGATTGGAGGACAACTGTGGTTGTACCTCATATGGTAGGGTATGAGTACCCACCTCCTTTCACTAGTGTCATGCCCTGTACCAAGGACAGACTAGGCTATTAGCAGCTTGACCTTACGTGTCGTTGTGGTAGACCCGTACTGACTGGGGGCGGAGAAGATATTAGGAGTTTAACTTTTCCTAGATCTTGTATGGAACTGATCTCGACTTAGCAGTGATTAGTTGGATTTTGAGTGGTATCCTCAAATTCCTTAGGGCATAATAAAAGATCTAATACAACCGTATAGCATATATATTTAGAGTTATATATGATGCTTCACATTGGATGATAACCCTTGTTTATTCTCTTTACATAAAGATGATGCTTAGTGCAGTTAAGAGATAGTAGATATATTTATGTTATGGATATGCTTAAGATTGTAGATGTGTACATGTAGTAGCCATGATTATGTTGATAACTATATTTATACTGTTGATTATAATCATGATGCTAGATATCTCATGTTGTTAGTTATGTTTAGCATTCTAGCCATGCATTTGTAACCAGAGATGCATATAATTCTAATCATGCTTATCCAGATAATTGTGCTTATGTTGTTAGCTCTTTTTATGATGTTGATATGTTCAACCTATTATACATGCTAATGTTGTTAGCTATGCTTATGTGGATAGACTTATTCATAATGATAAAGATTCTATGTTACTAGACTTGTTCATGATGCTAGATATGCATATGCTACTGAATTGCTTATATTGTCAACAAGATAAAGGATGATAATCTGGGTAATGATGATAGTTATTATCTACTTCTTTATGTATTTTGTTAATCATCAGTGCTGCTAAGATTATTTGTTTTATCTGATTAAATTGCTTAATTGTTTAATTACTTAAAAATGTTGTAATCAATAATCGTTGTTGGAGGTTATATCTCTTGGTGGGACATGGGTCTCACACTTGTGGTTCACCACATCTTTTTAGGTAATCTGAAGTGACAAAAACAAACCTGTAGAAGCAAAGAGGAGCTATAGTAATGAATCTATAAGAAAGTTGATTAGATGTCTAGTGTGTCCTAGAGTCATCCATGTACTCTCAGGCCTGGGTGAGAAAAAGTTTGTATATGGTGTTTCAAACGAATCAGACTTTTGTTAGCATATTAATTCTTGTTTGTGTGGCATATATAAATATTGTTATCCTGTGTATATATGTGGTGGCTAAGATGATAGAACAATTTGTATCAAATTCTTGGCATAGTATGGCTATAAGAAAGATTTTGGGCTCTTATGCAAATGTTTAAAAGCGGGTGCTGACATTGAAATCGGTTTTAATTTACCCATATTTTTGGATATGTGATTAATTAGTGATTGATTGTGTTTTATGTTTTGAGTAATCACATTTAGTGTAACAGGTTCTCACACACTTTGCCCAAGAACTCATACATCTTGGCCAATATCAAAGGAGCAACAATCTATTTGCTCTTGATGGAAGACATGACTCTAGAGACAACAACCATCACTTGACCAATAGTCTCTCTAAAGAACAAATCAACAAGTACGATCAAGGTGTATTGATGCACGTAAACTACTTATCAAAAATTCAAGTGCATGTATCAATGCAATATAGGCCTAAAGAGGCCCGAATATCAAACACGGGGAAAATGTGCACCCATAAACTACTACTTACAACGATTCAAACACCTAGGCCGATATAAAAGAGTGATTTGGTTGAATTAACAGGTAATTTGCAAGAATGAAAGCTAAGATTACTGTTTGTTAACACAAGTGGAATGGATTCCTTAGGATTGTGGTTTCACCATGGTTTACATTGCAATGAACAGAAATTCATTAATATTAATCTATCCTAACTCTAGATAAAGAGACCTGTAGTAAGAATTAGCCACTCTCGTAGCACAATTCACTACCTAACCTAATACCAATCACACTCTCCTAGCAATTGTGTTATAAGCTAGGTGCTTTACCTAAAGCTATAGGTTATTCTCTTCACATTAGTAATCCCTTTCTCAAGGTGCGATATAAAACATGTAAATCTATGAGTTTTCTAACACTTAATCCCTCTCTTGAAACAATTAGCGGTCTAAAAAATTACGAATGGTGATCAAGCATATATAATTCATGATATTCTCATAGATCCATGTCCAAAATTAAGAGAAACATGTATATTAAATTATAATCGTCAATTACAATGCAAAACTAGGCTACTCTCGGATTCTAAGGAAAAAGGGGATTAGCCCTGCATGGTTTTAGTTGCTATACACATAAAAAAGGAAGACAAGAAGGAAGAAAACATCAAGAATAAGGGAAAATCCCTAGATAAAGATGGTACAGATGGTTCTTCCCGATGAACTTTATGGTTTTCTATCTTCTGACTGCAATTTGAGCCACCGGTAGTGCATGAACCACCCGGGAGATTTCTTTATCCTACTCTTTCTCTATTCTCCACTTTGTTCTATCCATACAACTGAATGTAACCTAGTAATTAGGTCTGCTCAAACTCCCCCTAAGTCATAGACACAACTTCAGGCATCATTAATTGTGAAGCATCAGATTAACGATGATTTTTGATCTTACCTGCACCCGCAAAGTCGATACTAACGACTAGGTGTCAGTAGTGTTGATGTCCCCAATAAGTTGCGACCCCTATGAGGTTGTCGACACTACTGAGTTGGTGTCGGTAGAACTAAGATTTCTTGAGAATTCCTGAGTCCTCCCTTTAAGGTCGTCAGTAGTACCAACTTCTTCAGTTATTGCTACTGAGTTCTCTGAGTTCACTAATTCCTTTTTGAGAAAGTGTCGGTACCACCAACAGGCAGGTTGGTAGTATCCAACTGTGTAGTTTCTTGTAGATTCACCTAAACTTCCACAAAAAATGAACATAAGCTTCCTATTAATAGTGAATCTAACGGGAACATAAAAAATGCATCTATTTGATGTTATTAAGTATCACATGCTAATGATGATAAATAATGCACAAATTAATGTGAAAATGAACAATAAGTGCAACAAACCATAATGGATGGTTTGTGAAAATGACAATTATTCAGTGCATCAAACTCCCCTAAGCTTAAATGTTTCTCATCCTTGAGCAACAGACCCTCAGATCTGTATGAGTCAAGTTGGCAAAAGGAAACAAAATATGAATTTACATTCTCATATATCCTCACCTGGCGGTCCCAAACTAGCCTTTACTGACCACTCAACAATCAACTACTCTCAAGCAATCAAAAATATCCATAAAATATTTCCACCCTTAGATTAGTGAAACACTATCAATAGAGAAGTTAATATTATAGTCAATCAGGCATCTGACTGGTGCATCATGTGATTCCCTATCTACATTGCACTTTTCTAACTACCAACTAATTGGAAGTAGTTCTCCTTATTAGAATGAAATGAGGAGATCAATCATATATGTAGCCTACCAATTAAAGCAATGGATGGAATGAAATAGGTGGCTTATGAAGAATCAAAAATAATATCCAAATTGTTTTATTCCAAAATAAAACATGATGAACCTACTTGAATGTTTATGATGAAAAATGCATGAATCCTAATCCCTACCGTTATTTGGTCGAATGAAGCATGTATTGAAAATCTCATCAAATGGATGAGAGTGAAGTGAAGAAGAAAATGCATCATGTGAATGTTTCTATTTCTTAGTGAAGTAAGATTCCAACCAAAGTTTAGGGCATCATTTCTCCCTCTTTATTTCAAAACATCAAAAAAGTTATTTTTTTCATTGGCCCACTATTTTAACTTGGTAGAAAGTTTTGCTTGGGATTCACTAACATATCACATTCATTTCATTTTTTTATTTGATTTTTTATCTAAGGGTATGGATGTGTATCCCTACACTCCAAATTTAGAAGAAAACAATAACCACATGATGTGAAGGTGAATGATGAAAAATGCATGCAATCGATATGTGATTGTTATTCAACTAGATGATATGCACAAAAGTTGTTGATTGTACAATTTTTTTCCATTTAATCTAATAGCTAATGCATTAAGAGGAAAACTAACTATCATGTCACCTATTACCCCATGCAATTCAATCAAAAGGAAATAATTAAGGTTACTTTAACATCATATGGTGGTGAATCTAAATGGATGTAATCACACAATTAAGAGACAATGCCTTTCATGAACTATGATATGTCCCTCTACTACTTACATGTGTATAGGGTAACCTTCAAAGTTCTCTATAAAATTTTAATTTATTGTCCTATTAATTGTTTGATCAATTCAGGATCAAACCCCATCTCCATCCAAATTATATGAATAATAAAGAACTCCATTCATATCAAGTGTCCAAGAGCTGACTAATCCATACACTTCCTTTAGGTGGTGTAACTCAAGAAATTGCAACTAAGCGCTTTCTTTAATTTTTTATTTTTTTCGTTGTAGAGACATGGAAAATAGACTCTATGATGAAAAGCTAGAAATCATGCTTATATTGCTCCAAATGTACACTGCATAGATTGTGGATCCTACAACTTGGAATAATAAAAACTAAAAGGTAAATAATTACTAAAATAAAAATAAAAGCTAAAGGATAGAGTTGTTCCAACACCCCCATAAGCTTGAACTGACTATGTCCTCATAGTAAAAATAAAACTAAAGAGGTGTAATAGTGGTACTGATCAATATGGTGGTGGTGGGTGCAGCATGGTCGGGTCATGGGGATAGAAAGTCTCCTGGAAAGTCCGGGGCAGAGGTGGTATCTCTGGTGGCTGTGGATGACTACCAAAATAGCCTTGACTCCAGTAGTTTTCAAAGAATGGATATTGATAGTTTCCTATCCGTTGCAGGTGTGTGTGCATGTTTTCTTTGTTGTCTAAGAGAAGTCTCTCATTTTTTATGATTTCCTACTAGTTTTGATAGAGCCATACTTGGACATCATGGATGCCTACCAGTGTAGACATCTAGTTTTGTTGCCCCTGCTGAATCTCTTATAGCATTCCATAGATACCTGTCATCGAGTATGGAACATCTTCCTTAGTAGGTGGTGGAGCATAAAAACTAGCGGCTCCATGTTCTAGGGTACTTGCGGGGGATATTCCCCCTCATGATTGGGATGGTGGCCTCCTCCTATTCCTCTTCATTGTGCTCATGTTGTTTCTCTTGCTTGACATCTTCTTCTACTTCATCTTCCTCCATGTCGTCCTCGACATGCCACCTCATGTGATATAATCCTTGCAAGTTGAAGATAGGACCAGGGAGCTCCCTCTCCTAGTACTGACCATCCATTATACAACACATATACACTTTCCTATGATGCATGTTGAGGAGGTTCACTCTCTTAAAATGTTTCTAATCCAACTCGGGAGAAGACTTAAGAGATTTTGAGATGCATAACTATTGGAGTGAAATGATCTCCAAAATGTATGGGAGGCATCCTTTGCACCATTCACTTCATTTCCATCATGTGATGGATGAAGAAGGAAAAAACGTCCATCGACTCCCATCCTAAGTTTAGCAAATTATAGAGGAATAAGATATCCACCCGTTGAACCTTCCCTTGCTCCTGACTGGACTTGGAAAATATGGTGTTGGTGAGGAAGCGATGCAGGATGAGAGAAAATGGGTGCTCAATGTCGGTGATGGAATTGACGTGCCGACTGATGTGGTATCCCTCTATCACCTCCACTAAAAGATTCCATGCACCCTTGTAATTGAAGTTGTTGGTCGTGAAGCGTATTTCCCCCAACGGCCACCCATAGATGGCATTGATTTGCTTGAACATCATTTAATGGTCAGTATTGAAGAAATGCAATTTGAACCGCCCTTCCCTCCATTCATCCCCATGCTCAGGTATGCTGCAAATCTCTAGCGAGGCCAAGAACTCACAAATGATCTCTGGGAAGGTGAGCCAATCATTGAAGAAAGGGTGATCACCCACCAACCTTGATCCTTGCAGACTCGTCGGAGATTGTTAGAGAAGCCCATAGATTCCAGGAACACATGGTCTCCATACTATGTCGAGGTGATCTCTCTCTTCAGCAGCTTATTGTAGATCTTCTTCACATTGTTCTTGACATGAGCGATGCACGTTGGTTTGGATACCAACATGAAATTCCCTGCCAAAGAAGAAGCTGCTCGCCTGGATGCCATTGAGCTGGTACAAGAAGGGGATGGAGAAGAAAAGATCTCAAATCATACTCTAATCACCCAAAAGTGCTTGCACAATCTTACTTGAGAGAGGTGTGGTGGAGGTGTGAATGAAATAGTACTCACACCCCTCCTTATATAGCCACCGACCAGCCTGTTGTAGCTGCTTCGGTAGTACCATCCATGAAGTCGGTAGTATCAACTTCTCCTCCATTATCTATGTGAATCAGTAGCAACCGTTGATACCAACACTCATCATTGGTTGATGTCAGTACTCATGGATCACCAAGTGTTGATAGTACTGACGGATGTCGATAGTACCAACTTCAAAAAGTTATATGACACATCGATAATACTAACCATCAAATGTGAAAAATCTTGATCGTATGGTGTAGCTACTACATTCTTGGTGTTGGTAGTACCGAGTTGTTTAATTTTCTCAATACTTCCAAGCATTATCTCGGTATTTTGAACTTGGGACATCATTGGGTATGAGTACTACTGGGTTGGATGTCAATAGTATTGAGTCCTTATTAGTTAAATCATCCCCTTTTCTGTAAACAATTGATGCTACCAAATTTGTGATCGGTACCGTGGAGAAATTTTGAAACTTGACTCAGCCATCCCTGTGATGTCATTGGTACTACCAACTTTGCTGCTGGTACTATCGAGATTTTGTGAAAATTGACCCTATCATCCCTATGCTTCTGTTGTTACTACTGACATGGATGTCAGTACTACCGACTTGTGCTTAGCCTTCACACCAAACATGAATGATCAAACTCGAATGTAACTAAAGCTACGAAAACTACAAACTCGAATGTAATGAACAAAATCCTAATGAAGTAAAAGATGGTTGGGTTGACTCCCAACAAACTCCTTTGGTTTATGTCCTAGGGTCGACGATCAAATAATGCAAATAGTGAAGCTCAATGAGCTTCAAATCCTCTTCTTCCCAGACCATATATCCCCAAAAGTAATGTTTAAACCACTGACCATTGACAAGGAATGGATCAACTCCATTGCTTATCTCCACTGACCCATGGGGTAAAGCCTTTAGTACCAAAAAAGGACCACTCTGTCTAGACCTCAATTTATCACAGTGTAATTTTAACCTAGAACTGAACTGAAGCACCTTCTATCCTAGAGTGAAAATTCTATGCAAGATGTTGCGATCATGAATCTTCTTTGTTCTCTCTTTGAAGATCTTGGAGCTTTCATAGGCATCTAGCCTTAGCTCAATTTGAATACTCTAATTTGTCCTATTGATTGAGACAGTCTTTTCTAAGATTTTCTTTATCTCCCTATTAGACACCTCAACCTATCCCTAGGTTTGTGGGTGATATGGAGTACCTACCCTATCACTCACTCCATATTTGCTTAAAAATGCACCAAAATTTCTATTGGTGAAGTGATATCCACCATCACTAATTATAAATCTTGGCACCCCAAACCTACTAAAGAAATGGTCTTCCAAAAACCTGCATATGACCTATGCATCATTGTTGTGGGTTGGCATTGCTTCCACCCACTTATATACATAATCAATGACAAGTAATTTATAAATTAGAATTAGATGATAGCAACATGACCATGAAATCTAATCCCCATAAATCAAAAACTTAAATTTCCTAATTTTTTAGGGCATTTCATGTCTCTTAGAGATATTCCCTACACGTTGACAATCATCACAATGAAGAACAAAATGGTATGCAACCTTAAAAAGTGTAGGCCACTAAAATCCACACTCTAATACTTTGTTCGCTATCCTAAAACTAGAATGGTGACCCCCAGTAGGTAGGGAACGACAGTAAGCTAAAATAATCTCAAACTCACTATTGTGCACATACATCCTTAAAATTCTATCCCTACACTAGTTGAGAAAGATGGGATCATCCCAAACATAGAACCTCAAATAATGGAATAATTTCTTTTTCTCCTAATATCCCCAGTCTTCTAGAAGATCACCATAGGCTAATAGTTTACAATGTTTGTAAACCACATATCTGGGTTTTACAAAGCAAATACCTGCTCATCTGGAAAATATTCCACTATAGGTATGTCTATACCTTGTTCATATACTCTTTCAAGCTAAATGAGTGATCTGCCACTACATTATCCGTGCCTACCTTATCCATGATTTCAATGTCAAACTCTTATAGCTACAAAATCCACCTAATTAATCTAGGTTTGGAATACTTCTTCTGTAGTAAATATTTAATTGTTGTGTGATCTGTCCAAACAATGACCTGCACCCATATCAAATACTAGTGAAAATTTTCAAAAGCAAAAACAACCTTCAATAATTCTTGTTCAGTGATTGTATAATTTAATTGGGCATCAGGTAGGGTCTTATATGCATAAGAAATGATGGTGGGGTTCTTATGTCGACGTTGGCCTAAATCAGCCCCAACCGCATAATCTGATGTGTCACACATCAACTCAAAGGGTTGACTCCAATCTAGAGCCTGAATAACTGATGCAGAGACCAGTTTCTCCTTTAACACCTCAAAATCTTTCAAACACCGCTCATCAAATTTAAAGTCAACATCTTTTTTCAACAATTCAGAAAAGTGGTTTTGTGATTTTTGAAAAATCTTTTATGAAATGTTAATAAAACCGATATGGCTTAGAAATAACCTTGATTTTAATTGGATCGAACTCCATACCTCTATAGCACACCTTGTGTCCCAAGACTATTCCCTCACTCACTATCATATGACACTTTTCCTAATTCAAGACCAAGTGATTGTCCTTGCATCTTTGCAAGAATTTGTCCAGACTGTCAAGGCAGTCCTCAAATGACTCTCCATACATTGAGAAATTGTCCATGAAAACCTAAAGACAATGCTCCATCATATCTGAAAAATGTTGAGCATACATCTTTGTAATGTCACTGGTAAATTACAACCAAAAGGCATCTGACAGTCAGCAAATGTGCCATATGGAAAAGTGAAATTTGATGTATCTTGGTCTTCTGGCTCTATGGTGATCTAATTGTACCCGAAATACCCATCTAGAAAACCAAAATGGGATTGGTTGGTGAGCCACTCAAGAATCTGGTCAATGAAAGGAAGTGGGAAATGATCTTTAAGTGTAGCAGCATTTAATTGATGATAGTAATACAAACTCAACACCTAGTCACCAACCTGGTAGAAATAAGTTCACTAGTTAAATTTGTGGTGACAACTATCCCCACTTTCTTTGGAACCACTTGAGTAGGACTTATCCAGTTAGAATTAGAGATAGCATAAGTTATACCCAACTACAGAAGTTTGACTACCTATTTCTTCACCACCTCGGTCATGATAGGATTGAGATGCCTCTGAGGTTACATGATCAACTTGGCTCCTTATTCTATGTGGATATCATGTTGGCAAAAACTAGGGGATATCCCCTTGATGTCTGCAACTAACCACCCAGATGTTGGCTGGTGGTTGTTCAACACAATAATCAATGTCTCCTCTTGGATTCTCAAAGATGAAGAGGTAATGACTGGAGGCTTGTCCTTTGCTACCAAAAAGGTGTACTTCAGATGTGGCAGCACCAACTTCAATTCCAGATCTGAGGGCTCAGTAGAGATGGAATCAATAGTGGTGGAGGAGGTGCCTAGTCCTCATAATGCCTAGTGTAGTAGAAGGGTAATGCCTTAAGAAACAAGACACACTCCTTCAATGAATATCATTGAGTGTACTCATCCAACAAATTCATAAAGCATGCCTCGAAAGGAAATTGTGGATATTCTTGAGTAAGGGTGGAAGAAATTGCCTCATCAATTCTAGATGAACAATATTCTTCCTCTTCATCATCAGGATATCAGATTGCCTTGGACTTAGTATTCTCTAAGATGTACATTGCCAGTATACCTCTATGGACCTCACATGGGCCATGTCTAGGAATGGATTCCCTAGAAATAAGGATTGTCCTTGGACTTGCTACATCATGTGACACAGTGCCTTCTCCTTGGTCATTTGTGTATACTCAAGCATCTTGATTTAAAAAAGGTCTTCTTTGATACCCAATGCCAATCTTCCTATGTCCATCTCTAAGATCATGTCTGTTGTGGCTTCAAATGGCCTAAACTAGTAGTAGTTCATTTCCGCGATCATCCTACATTTCCATAACCAAAAAGTCTACTTGAAATAAAAATTTGTCCACCTTAATAAAAACATCCTCTCAAATACCATATGGCCTAACAACTGAGTTGTCCGCTAGCTGTATAGTCATATTTCTCCTTCTGGATTCTCTAAGGCCTAGCTTCCTGAAGGTAGTCAAAGACATAAGATTGATACTTGCCCCTAAGTTGGATAAAGCCTTCCCAAACATGGTCCTCTCTATGTAACATGATATGTTGAAGCAGCCTGGATCTTGCCTTTTGGGTGGAAATGTTCCCCGAATAAAAGCACTAGCATGCTCCTTCAACATGACTATGTCCAAATCATCTAGTCTCCTCTTCTTATTGATTATGTCCTTTAGACATTTTCCATCAGAAGGAATCTTCTCAATTGCATCAATGAGTGGAATGTTGACATTAAGCTTCCTAAATCTATCTAGAAACTTCTAAAATTTCTAGTCAACTTTCTTGGACTTCAAGCTATTTAGAAAGGGAATTGGCGTGACCAATTTCCTTTGGTGATGTGGGATATATTCCTCCTTCCTGATGTCCTCTTGTTCATGATTTTTGTCATCAGCTTCCTCATCCTCTAATGCAATGTTTGTCTCACATGGATCACTAGTCACCGCTGGTATTGTGTTGTCAATATTGTCTTTCACTTATGGAAACATCCTCTTCTCATTCAACACTTTCTTTCCAATGCGTAGCAACACTACCTTTACATGTTGGTTTCTAGATGGTATATCAGTATATCCTGGGATCCCCTGGTGGCTAGGTTTCTTCAAAGAAGCCACTTCTACTTCTAGTTGAGAGATTTGAGTCTCTATAATGTGAATTTGTGCTCCTTGGTTCTGTAGTTTCATCTGGGTCTTGCCAATGATCATTTCATTCTGGCTGATCAGCATACCTAACATGTTTTCAATGTGGTCTATTTTAGTGGAGCCCCTGTCCTATGGGTATTATTGTAGTACACTGACCTGTTGTGGCTTGGCCTACAGTGCTTGGGATGGGTCATGTTGAACATTATTGGGATCCTTCCATGAGAACTTGAGATACTTCCTCCAAGAATAATCATTTCCCCTGTAATTCTACTATCGCACAAGCATGCATTCTTCTTCCTCTCCTCCTGAGGAATTTCCATCCTTCTAATATAGCTTCTTGGATATGAGGTCAAGCTTCTCATTCAGTGTCATGATGACTTTAGACTCTCCAATATTTTTAATAGTTGTTGGACACTCTCTTTCTTCTCCCTGTGACTAATGTTTAACCATATTCTTCAGAATCTCATGACACCTAGATGACTTGTTGTTGAGATAGAATCATGTTCCCATTCTATCGAATGTAGTTCTCTCTCTTTGGTGCAACTCATAGTACAAGATCTTTGCTTGGCCATACAGATTGATCTGATGATGAGGGACCTTCCTTAACATGTTCTAGAACCTCTCCCATGCTTTAGAATAAGATTCTTTTGCCTGTTGGTTGAAACTATAGATCTTCTTGACCAACTCATTTATCTTTAGAGGTGGGAAATAACACCCAAAGAACATGTCTATAATCCCTTCACATATTTCTATTAACTCAAGAGGGAGGTTAAGGAACCAAGACTTTGCATTATCGTCTAGTGAAGATGGAAACAATTTCAAGTAAATGACTGCCGCTGGCCCTCTTTCAATCTTCACCATGTTGCAACTCTCAACAAAATTGTTGATATGCATCATCGAGTCCTCAGTGTTGTGGCCTTGGAACGCTTGTGACTTTACTGGTGCCACCAAGCCATGGTCTATCTTGTAGCTTCCCACATTGATAGCCTATCTTTTAATAGGGCCCAACTGTGATGTTGTAGATGCCACCTTTATCTTCTCCCAAATGGTCTACTCTTCTACTTCTACATTTTCCATCTCTGGTCATTCTGTTGGGGTTTGTGGAGTTTCAAGCGGTGGTGTTGGAATGAGTCATCCCACAGACTGACTTTACTCTCGTGCCTTGTGTTGACAATCTTCTATGCTAAAGTTGGAGTTTTCTAGAGGTGACTCTATGTAATCGATGCTTATCATCTATACCATGCACTAGTACCTAAAAATACAAAATTTATGTGAGGATACGGTAGTAGTGTTTGAATAAATATTTAGAAATCATCTTTGAAATGTTGAAAGACAAATAAATGAAAAAATGTGGCCCAGAGTGACGGTCACAACAATGGTACTGTTGGACACACCTTTTTCCCCAACAATGGTGCCAAAAACTTGATGTGCATAAGCTACACATAAAAAATGCAAGTGAACATATCAATGTAATATAGGCTTAAAGAGGTCGGGATATCAAAAACAGGGAAAATGTGTACCCAAAAACTACTACTAACAATGAGTCGATCATCTAGGCTGATATAAAAGTGTGATTTGGTTGAATTAATAGCTAATTTGCAGGAATTAAAACTAAGATTACTAGTTGTGATAAAAAATGGAATGTATTGCTTAGGATTGTGGTTTCACCACGACAAAGAGACCTATAGCAAAAATTACCCACTCTCGTAGCATAATTCACTACCTAACCTAATATCAATCCCACTTTGGTAGCAATTGTGTTATTAGTAAGGTATTTTACCAAAATGTCTAGGCTATTCTCTTCACATTTGTCAACCCTTTCTCAAGGTGCGATACAAAATGTGAAAATCTATGAGTTTTCCAACCCTTAATCCCTCTCTCGAAGTTATTTACAATCTAAACAATTACCTATGGTGATCAAGCACAGATAATTCATGATCTTCTCATAGATTTATGTCCAGAAATTAAGAGAAACATGTATATTAAATCATAATTGCCAATTGCAATGAAAAATTGGGCTACTCCTAGATCCTAAGGAAAAAGGGGATTAGTCCTTCATGATTATAGTTTCTCTACACATAGAAAAGGAAGACAAGAAGGACAAAAACATCAAAAACAAGGGAAAACCCCTAGAGAAAGATGGTACAAATGGTTCCTCCCAACGAACATGGTGATTTTCCGTCTTTTGATTGTAAACTGGGTCACTGGTAGTGCACAAACCGCCCGAAATGTTGCTTTCTCATCCACTTTCTCTCTTCTCTTATATCCTCTATCGTACAACTGAATGGAACCTAATCATTAGGTCTGGCCAAACTCCTAGGGCACCATTAATTGTGAATCGTCAGATTAATGACAATTTATGATCTTGCTTGATCCCATAGAGTCAGTACTACCAACTAGGTGTACGTAGTATTGATGCCCCTGATAAGTTTTGGCCCCTATGAGGTTGTCGGTACTATCAAGTTGATGTCGGCAGTACCAAGATTTCTTGAGAATTTCTGAATATTCCCTATAAGTTCATCAATAAAGGTTAATATTATTGGGAAATATGGTACATAGCAGGTAGCAGAGTTTAAAATTTTATCTATCATATTCCCTATAATTAGTATATTGCATTAATAACTATATTGCAGGAAGGATGGTTTATGGATATACTTGGTCCTAGAGCAAGTCAAATGATAATCTTCATTGTCATAGATGTGCAACTCTGAATCCTAGTTTCACTAGGACACGTCTGACTACTACGCCTCCTGGTCTGCACCATAGTCTGTCGCATCAAACTTCGTCTACTTCCGCAACACCTCTTGTCACAAACTGTCAATTGATGTTGTCCTCATAGAGGCAAACAACAGATTCCTGCCTCTATGGTAGTCCACACAAACCACCTAAAACTCCTATCGTCTTGCTGGACCAGACATGAATGAGTTGTCGCTACCACTGGCGTACTAGTCACCAACTTTCTCTCCTACCATGACAAGTCTCAGTTGTTCTCTCCCTTGGCTATCCCTCCCTAGTCAGGTAGGACTTGCCTAGGCTCTCGTGGTTACCAAAACCAAATAGAACAACAATTGTGAGATAAAATGATTCTCAGTTGTCTGTGTTTTACTCTAGGAGGCCCCTAGTACCCCTCTATTTATAGTAGAGGCCAGGGTCAAGGTTCTAGTTGCTATCCAATGTGGGATTAAAGTGAGGGAGTAGAAAGGATCGAAAGAACTCAAATTTTCACAACAATTCTAAAATTTGCACAACCTACGCCAGCCAAAATGACCATTTGGTTGAGCCAGATAATTGTCTCACAATGTAAGACGGTTGTTTCATGGTTCCCAATTGTACATGAATTTGGAAAATCAATTCACAACAATGTTAGACATTGATTGCCTTGCACAACAAGTATTTCTCAAGTGAAACAAATAGGGAAACATCTAGAACCTTCCCTGAATGATTTGGACCATCTCTCCAATGCAAGATGACCATCTCGGTTCACTCATACAGTCACCTAGTGACCCGAGTTGTGCCAGTTCAATTGGGTCAGTTTGATCCTTATTTAAGTCACAATCGGCCCGATACCCAGACGCCCATCTTGACTCTTGAGATGGCCATTTGGCCCTTCCAGATGGTTGTCTCAACACTTGAGATGGGTGTTTGGCAGTGTTGTCAGCCTATTTTTTGCCTAAATCAAATCCATAAACACTTTAGCACTTAAATCAACTATCATTCAAGATATGAACTCCTCTTCTAGGTCAAGACCTATGTGTGTGACCCTATAGGTCCCATATTACATTGTCATTGAGTGTCCATGACAACTTATGACATCACAAGCAAAGAATGGTGCTTAGTTGCACATCATTGCTACCCAAGTAAATGGAAAAGTTGGGGAAAAACTTCAACCTATAATCTATGTATGGTGTTGTAGTGTTTGTATAGTTCCTTTATCACTGATGTCTAGATGAAATAGAGGCATGGAGCACTCACACTCATTATTATTCAATCTTGTTTCTTAAATGAAGAGCAGACTGTCTGAGATATATGTAAGCTCATTATCATATATTGACTCACATGCACATAACCATGTTTTTCTCACTCTCGCTTATCAAGAGGCCTAGGACATCACATTCTAGTAGGAGGGACAAATTCAATGTCTATCACTCACAATCAATCCCCATGTGTCAAAGCCACCCAATCATCACCGTTATAACAACCTATGTTTCAAGAATGCATTTGATGATGTCAGAGTGTACCCAGCGACATGTGTTGAGTGTAGTGATTTTAGGTCTAAGAACCACGACCACCACCATCACTGTGAGAGTTGACTATGACTTCCATGATGTTGTCTTCCATGTTTCAGTCCCACGGTGGGTCTATCCGATACATTGTTCTCTAACATGTATCTATGTGATTGGTTTGATATTGCCATATCATGATTAATGAGATTTAGTCATCAACCAACTCACACTCCGATCTTATGTGCCATTGTTGTCTATCAACCTTCAATAATGACAACCAATCAGGGACAAAATGACAATATGTATATTTACTCTTACCATTCGTATGATCTCATCTACAAGGATAGTAACTTGAATTCATACATCATTGAGTAATATAACTCTCTAGATATTTATAATGCTACATCATTATCTCATAACTAAATTAAACATAATAAATTGGAAGCTTGCCTTTATATATAATTGAATCATTTTTACAAGAAATGCCATTACAATCATCACATGATTGGCTCTTGGGCATACATAACCAACATACTCCCACTTGCATTTAGAGCCAATCACCCATGAATCTAATTCTGAGTGAACGTACATGTCCATCCTATTTTTTCTATGAAAGTGCTTTCATCAAGGGATCAAAAAATTTGCTTTCAGTTGGTACTTTATAAATCTTTACATCTCCACACTGCAAGATCTCTTATATGAGATGGAACCGCCTTTGTTTATGCTTTGAGCATTGATGCGATCTTGGTTCCTTAGCTTGTACAATAACTACATTGTTTTCAAAACATAGATCGATTGTGTTGTTGATGCTAGGAACAACCTCAAGTACTATGACAAACTTCTAGATCCATACAACCTCCTTTGTTGTACTCGATGCAACAATATACTCAGCCTCTTTTGTAGAATTGGAAACTGTTTCTTTCTTGGAACTCTTCCATCTCACAACTTCGTTGTTGAGGCAGAACATGAATCTGAATTGTGACTAGTAATCATCTTGATCAATATGGAAGCTTGCATTAGTGTAACCTTTTACCACCAACTCTTCCTCTTCTCCAAAGACCAAGAACTGATCCTTAGTCCTCCTCAAGTACTTTATCATGTTCTTTATGGATATCCAGTGAGCATCACCTGGATCTGACTGATATCTATTCATCATGCTCAAAGCATACAAGACGCCCAGACAGGTACACAACATTGCATACATGATAGATCCAATTGCTGAGGCATATGGAATCTCACTCATGCATTCACTTTCTTCACAAGAATTGGGACATTGAGCTAGAGATAAGGACACCATGGCACACAGGCAGGTTTCCTCTCTTTGAGTTCTCCATGCTGAATCGCTTCAACACTTTGTCAATGTATGTTCTCTGACTTAGTTTGATAAATCTTTTGGATCTATATCTATAGATCATTATCCCCAAGATGTAGGATGCTTCTCCCAAGTCTTTCATAGAGAATGTATTTCCAAGCCATGACTTTACCTTTTGTAAAGTAGGAATGCCATTCCCCATGAATAGTATGTCATACAATATGAGGAATGTCACTATGCTCCCAATAGCCTTCTTGTACACACAAGGTTCATCTTCATTTTGGGCAAACCCAAACCCTTTGACTGTCTCATCAAAACAAAGATTCCAGCTCTGAGATGAGTGCTTCAATCCATTGATTGACCTTTGCATCTTATAGATTTTGTTGGAAAACTTTGGGTCTATAAACCCCTCAGGTTGTGTCAAATACACATCTACACAAGATTTCTATTAAGGAATACAATTTTAACATCCATTTACCAAATCTCATAGTCATGATAAGCTGCAACAACAAGCATGATCCTGATGGATTTAACCATGGCCACTGGAGAAAATGTTTTGTCATAGTTAACGCCTTGAACTTGTCTCAAACCCTTTGCAACCAATCTTCCCTTATAGTTTTGTACCTTACGATCCATGTCGATTTCTTCTTGAAGACCCACTTGCACCCTATGGGTTTTACCCCTTCAGGTGGATCTACCAAAGTCCATACTTTGTTGGTATTTATAGATTGCATCTTAGATCTCATGGTCTCAAGCCATTTCTTAGATTGTGGTCCCTCAATAACATCTTTATAGGTAATTGTCTCATCATCTATGACCAATTCATTTCCTTTAGGAGTCACAAAATATCCAAATCTTTCACGTTCAAGGCGTGTCCTATTAGATCTATGAGGTTCCTATGTTACCTAAGGAGTTTGAGATTCCACAACAACTTGTGATTCTCTAGGTTCCTCTGGTTCATATACCAGTTCTATATTCTGTTGTTGGTCTCGAACCTCTTCGAGTTCTGCTTTTCTCCCACTGATTCCTTTGGAAATATATTCTTTTTCAAGGAACACAATATCTCTAGCAACAAACACTTTGTTGTCATATGGATTATATAAGTAGTATCCCACAATTTCTTTGGGATAACCAACAAAGTAACATTTTTAGATCTAGGGCCAAGCTTTTTAGGAAACATTTTCTTGACATATTCTTTGCAACCCCAAATCCTCAAAAAAGACATTTTGGGACACTTCCCAGTCCATATCTCATATGGTGTCTTTTGAACCAACTTAGAGGGTACTCGGTTTAGTGTAAATGCGGTGATTTTTAGCGCATACCCCCAGCAGGTAGTTGAAAGCTCAGCTAAACTCATCATCGATCACACGATCACTATAAAAAAAATAATGATTTAGCTACGATTGCTTCGGTTACAATTAATTTATATGTAGCGAAAGCCATTTTTACTTATAAAATTTATTTGTATAGCTAAAATGATTGTATCCACCTCCGTAAATAAGATGTAGCTACTCATTTTCATTAATTTTAATTGTATGAAAAATAAATGTACCCCCCATATACTAAACACCCGACAGTTAACCCCCTCCCATTTTCGTTTCCCGATTGTCGCCCGACCCCCGCCCCCGATCGACGCCCAACAGATGTTGAGTGACGCTGCGCCCATTGTCCCACACACGACACTGTGCCCGACCGTCTGTGGCGACTCCATCCGTGTTCGACTCAAGTTGATGCCCTCCCTTGCCACCGACGCCAAGCCATCTCGGCCTCCAACCACCCTGTGCCTTGCCTTCTTGATCGACGCCCAACTCTAACTACCTGCTCTCCGACGCCAATGCCACATGATCTCCTCTCCGCATCCTAAGCAAGACCAAAACCTCTGCAAGTCTGAAGCCCTACGTCTGCTCTCCTCTCTGTGCCCCCTGCCCGATCAGACGGACGACAAGGATTTCCCCCAGTAGCAGGCCTTCTCCGGCAGCAACCCTCTCTGGCGGCGCATCTTCCTGTCTTCTCTCAGGAGGCGCCCCTTTCTGGTTTCTCTCTGGCGGTGCTCCTACAATTTTCTCTCCCACAACGCTCCCCTACTATGTGCAGCGTCTCCCATCTGGTCTTCTCTCCAGCGTTACTCTCGTGTCTGATGGTGCCTACCCACTACTCTTCTCTTTTTACATATGATATATATTTTAATGAGAGACTATTTTCATGTTACAATAACTTAGTTGTTTCAACATATTTACTCCTTGTATTATGTGATTAACAACTATATTTGTTGTGTCCAATTCAATTCAAAATACAAAATCAATCATGTGCTAATTATAATGTCAAACTTTCATGACTTAGTTAGATGAATTACATCAATCCAGGTATTCTAGGGAGACCATATGCAAAAATAAAGAACAAACTAGAAAAGAAAAAAAAAGTGGTGAGAGAGATATTGGTGGGTGTTAAATGCTTGATGTCTGACAATGATCATGTCCACATTACTATCATCATGCAACATTGTCTACTCAGAGTTGTCGTCCATGGCTGTCACCATTACATACATATTGGTCATACAAAAGATAAAATAATTGCCATGAGTCTATATTCCTCAATGTATGTGAATTGTCTAATGTTGAAATATAGGCTACTTAATAACATATTAAAAGACAACTACTGCTTCAGAGAGGAAATCCAACGCACATGAGTCTATATATCTTCAATATCTCATTTTAATTTTCATGTATCATGTATTCCTACTCTGTGCAACAACTCTTCCGTCCCCTTTTATTGTGGATAACTGAAACTAATTGACAAGAACCAGCAAAATACCACCAATATGAGAACTATCACTACCAAATATTTTATAACAGCAAAATGAATACTATTTGGGAGCAGGTTGGGTGAGGTACAGGCCTCACATGGCCCAAATGTGGCTTTTCCACTATCGAGTTCTCTTTCTTCCTCTCTCTATCAATCCTACAACTACAACAAAATGAACGTTTGAGATACTGGACTGGCCTTCGTACATATTTTATTTTAATTATACTATATTCTCCCTACAATGTTATACAAGTGAGATAGCTTTGTAAAGTGAGTAATTGATGCATTCTTCATTGGTAGAGACTGGACTGGCCTCCGTGCCACATGTCTCTCATCAGGTTTTGAAAAGTCCAATTTCTTACTGGTCTGGGCAAACTCTGCCCAAGATCTGAGAAAGAACTCTTAAATCTTATTGAAACTAAGTTATGTAACAATTTTTAATACTTTGCATTCTTACCCTTTTTTTCTTAATTGTTATAGGTAGTCATGATAGATAAAAGTTGGATCCATGAGGAACATAGAACAAGCACGACATATTTAATTGGGGTGATTAAATTTATAGAGCATGCATTTTCAAAATCCAACAGAGATGGGACTATCTTATGTCCTTCTAAGCAGTGCTTAAATGTGCATAGGAAGAATCGACAAGTCACAACTGAACACTTGTTATGGAATGGATTCTTGACAACCTACAAAAATTAGATTTTTCACAGTGAGGGTTCATTTGATAGTTTTGAGGATTCACAAACACAAAATGACCCATCCAAGGATGACATGAGAGACATGTTGCATGATGCATATGGAATATCACAGGATGGAGAGAATATGGAAGACGACGGCCATCGATTTTTATTTGTTGATGATGTAGAAGCTGAGAAATTTTACAAACTATTAGAGGTTGCTGCACAGGAATTGTACCCTGGAAGTAAGAAGCACTCTAAATTGTACACTGTTGTGAGGTTGTTTCACATAAAATGTGTCAATAACTGGAGTAATAAGTCATTTTCTGAGCTGTTTGAGGTTTTGAAGGAATTACTTCTAGAGGGTGAGACATTTCCCAACTCTTATTATGAATTTAGGAAAATAATTAGGGACCTTGGACTTGACTATGATAAAATCGATGCTTGCCAAAATAACTGCATTTTGTATCGAAAGGATTTTGCAGATATGACTTCATGTCCAAAATGCAGTGCTTCTAGATATAAAGAAATCGAATGTTATGAAGGAGGTGTAGAAAATATTCATATTAATAAGAAAGGAGTTCCTTGTAAAGTTCTACGCTACTTTCCCTTGACTCCTAGATTGAAGAGATTATTCATGTCCTCAAAACTGTCACCCCTAATGCGGTGTCACGATGAAAGTCATACCAAGGATGAGATTCTTCAACATCCAGCAGATTCTCCAACATGGAAGACGTTTAATAATATGCATGTTGACTTTGCTTCTAATTCTCGCAATGTTCTCCTTGGATTAACTTCCTATGGATTTAATCCCTTTAGCCTCATGAGTCTATTGTATAACATTTGGCCCGTCGTATTGATTCCATACAACTTGCCACCATGGTTGTGCATGAAGTCTCCCAATATTATCCTGTCGATGATTATTCCTGCTCCAACTCAACCCGGAATGGACATAGATGTCTACCTACAACCGTTGATTGAGGAGTTAAATGAACTGTGGGAAGCTGGTGTTGATACTTATGATGTTGATCATAAAGAGGTTTTCAAGTTGCATGCTGCCTTACTGTGGACGATAAGCGACTTTCCTACATATGGTTATCTATCTGGTTGGCAAACTAGTGGGTATCTTGCATGTCCTCTCGGCAACAAAGACGCATGCTCATGGAGACTACCATATAGTAAGAAATCATGTTTCATGGGTCACAGGAGGTTCCTCCCAATGGATCATAAATTTTGTAAAGATGCTTCATCATTTGATGGAAAAGAAGAATTTAGAAGTGCTCCTAAGATGCTGTCTGGAAGTCAAGTTCGAGATCAAACTAGAGATGTAGATAATTTACCGTATAACTGGAGAAAGCAAAGTATATTTTTTGAGCTACCATACTGGAAGCATAACCTTATACATCATAATCTTGATGTGATGCACATAGAATAGAATGTATGTGAGAGTTTGATTCACATGCTTCTAGGAATGGAGAAGTCAAAGGACACTGAAAATTCTCGATATGACCTCGAAGAGATGGGCATAAGGCATAGACTTCACATTATCAAGGACGGAAATAAAAATATCATCCTGCCTTCATGTTTTACTTTGAAGAAGGAGGAAAAAGAATTACTCTGTAAGCTGTTGAAGTCTGCTCGAGTTCCTGATGGGTATTCTTCTAATATAGCTTGAAATGCACGCGTCAAAGAAAGAAAACTGATGGCATTGAAGAGTCATGATTATCATGTATTGGTGCAACAATTTCTCTTAGTGTTGCCCAACAAAAATGTTAGAGCTATTGTAATTGAGTTGTCCAAGTTTTTTAAAGACATGCTCTAAAGTCATAAATCCAAATACTTTTGAGAAGTTGGAATCCAGAATAGAAGTTACTCTTTGTAACCTAGAGAAGATTCTCCCACCATCATTCTTTGATGTGATGGAGCATGTGGTCATTCATCTTCCACGAGAAGCGAAGATAGGTGGACCGATATTCTATCATTGGATGTACCCCGTAGAGAGGTAATCTTTCTAATAATTAAATTTTTTCAGACTTTGCATCGATTGTATGTGATGTCCTTAAAAAAATGTTTTTTCTACGTATTGTAGACACTTACAAACTTTAAAAAGATATGTGTGAAATAAAACTTCTCCAGAAGCTTGTATAGAAGAAGGTTACTTGGCAGACGAGTGCTTAACATTCTGTTCGAGATATCTCTCAGGAGTTGAGACAAGGCTCACTAAATTATCTAGAAATGATGTGGAAGATGAAGAAATGGATAATAATGAAGAGTGGTCTATATTCCTTCATAAAGGGCGTCATTCAGGAAAGAAGACTCCAATTACACTTGATAGCGCAATGCTCAAAGCTGCGCATCAATATATTTTAACCAACTGTGATGCAGTTGATGCATACGTGAAGCAACATTGTTGTTTACTTATTATTATGTAAATTCATATTTACTTCTAGGTGTGTTACACATGTTTTTTGGCAGGGAGCACATCCAATACTTGAAGAAAATCAATCCACGTGCACGACAATGGGAAATCAGTAATCTTCATATGAACAGTTTTTGTGATTGGTTTAAGAAACATGTAAGTTTAAATAAGGTATTTCCAATATCATGATAATAAAAATATATAAATAATAAAATGCTTAATATTTTTAGATTGAGGAGAAGGCAAAGTCGACAACTGTGTCACCAAACCTTTTAGTGTTGGCTCGAGGACCGCAACAAATGATGATGCAATATGCGAGATATGTAACAAATGGTTATAGATTTCGCACTAAGGATCGAGAATGCGGCAGAAAAACACAAAATAGTGGAATTATGGTGAACGCTTAGACAGAAAGTTTTTCCAGCTCCAAGGACAAAAATCTTATAACGAGCCAGGTTACATACTACGGGGTGTTAAGGGACGTTTTCGAGATCAGTTATTACGAGCAACTTAAAATCATATTGTCCAAATGTGACTGGGTTAATGCAAATAGAGGCATCAAAAAATCTGAAAATGACTTCACAATGATCAATTTAAAACATATTGCTGTAATTGATCATTCATTTGCATTTGCCTCTCAAGCACAACAAGTGTTTTATGTGAAAGACATAAGTAAAAAAAATTGGATCTTTGTTGTGCATACTACACCTCGTGATACTTATGACATGGAGGGGAAGCTTTATGATAATTTCATGGATGTAACCTGCTAATATGAAGATAAATCTTCAAGTGATTTGGAAGATATCTTAAGTGATGTTTGTGATGGCTTTAATTTAGTCAGAGAAGACATGGAGGGTGTGACCTTTTATGAAGGGGGTCATGATCCCCATCATTGATCTTATGTAACTCTTTTTATTTTATTAGTTGGGCCAAATAGTGGAAACACTCATATTATCCAATTATTTATAAATTGGTCATTTATGTTTTTACATGATTATACATTTGTTGCATAAATATTTTCTTTTGGGTTAATCTGCTCAATGAGTTTGCTTGTTGGATGTTAGCTTATTCAGTATCATATAATATTATTTAAATTTTAATTTTATTTCAAGACCACAAATAGAGAATGTATGACATACTTTCAATTTGTAATTCAATATTTTTGATATCAATTGTCTTTTTAAGAGAATGAAAAGATGTAGTCAGTTATTGTCTCCACTTACTGATGATGTCAGTAATGAAGGACTAACTCATGGGAGTATGACAGGTAAAATCACAAATTAATATCATTTAATATATTTCTTAGAACTGCTAATCTCATCATTTTAGTTGTAGGTATTTCCAAAAGACCAAAAGGATGATATATTGGTTCGATAAATGCTGATTGGGGGTGTTCAAATGCAAAAAAAAGACATAGAAACAGTAAAACCGTGGCGGGATCAGCTGCAAACAACAACAAAAGTTCTTCTTTGAACCTTTTAAAAGAAAAAAATCCCTCCGTGTCAAATGATGGAGTTGGTACTATTGGTAAAGGTCATGTGGTGGCAATCTCAAATAATGCTAGAGAAGAAAGTCATTCTAAAATACATTTAGAAAAAAAAAAGTCATCAAGGAGTTCCTGTAGGAGAAAGTATGAAACGTTTGGTAAACGATGTCAGTAACAATCAAGATGTTGAAGTTGATAATTTAGATAAAGATCAACATTCTATTGTTGATTCTCCTACTACTGATCCTGGGTAGAGTGAAGGTAAGAAAATTTAGATACAAAGATGCATTACATCTTTCACAAACTATTACTTATTTATATTTGAATAATATGTATGTCCTTTTAAATGCTTGCATCATATTCATGATTTTGTAGGAGGATCTACAAATAAAAAAACAAGGGGCTATTCTAAGTGTATCCGATTATGGGATAAGACAGGGGATAAAAAGCTGCCTATTACTTTGGATGAGAATGGAGATCCAATATGACCACATCAGAATAACATGTCTTCGTTTTTGGGAATTGTTGCTAGAAATTCTAATCTTGCACCATTAATTTATCTTGATTGGTGACAAGTACCTGTAGAAAACCAAACTGCTATATGGAATTATGTGGAGTTAATTCTAGTCTTTGAGATATAATACAATGTTGTGATTGTTTTGTTAAAAAAATGATTCTTTTGTTACAGACCAAGTTTGTTATCGACATAAAGGGGAAGAATTCAGTTTTGCGAACAGTGAAGGATTGTTGGAGAAACTTCAAAGTGGATATAAAAAAACCACTATATGTGGCACAAAGAAAAATCTAACCAACTGAATGATTGCCCCTCCTGTGTTGATCCTGATCAATGGAAATTTCTTGTGAATTTTTGGGATTCTGACGATGGAAAGGTAAAACAATTTCTTCCTTAATTTCATAGAATTAAGTAGTGTATATTGTATATAATTATATTATAATTCATTGTATGTAGTTAAGGAGTGCTAAAAACGTTATGAGCAGAAAGTTCGTAATGACGAGACATACATCGGGATCAATGATGTATGCTTGTGTGAAGGCTAATGTGAGTTATCTTCTAGTTCAAATGTGCATTACACTTTCATACTACTATGCTCATACATGCTGCTACTGTTACTAATAGTTACAAGAAAAGAGAAATGGTGGCAATGGTAGCAGATTAGACTTGTTTAAGGCCACCCATTTAAAGAAGGATGGTACTGTTGTGGATGCAAAATCTGTAGAATTGATTGTAAGCAATCATTTGACAAATTTATTTTTTATTTAATGAAAATATTCTCATTAATATTGTATGTAGGACAAGTTGAATGTGGCACTTTCAAGTAATGATTCAAATCTCGATGAAGACGAGATATTTGATAATATTTTGGGCCCAAAGAAGATTCCTGTGAAACATGCGATTCATGTGCCTCATAATGTATATGAAAATAAAATCACAGACTTAGAATTGGTTGTGGATGCCCATACCCAGATATACGAGGCTCAACAAAAGGAGTTGTTAGAAATGAAGAAAAATTTTGAAGCTATGATGCTAAGAAATTCTAACATGAGTGCTTCATTTCAGCTGAACGAGGCAAATCTTTAAATTCTTATAATGTGATTACATAATAAAATTGATTTTATTATAGTAAAATATTTATTTTGTAGAATATCACAAGTACCACCAATGAAAGACTACCCAGATCAAATCAATCGAGTAGTGAAACACCCATTACCGAAGGATAGGTTGTTATATCGAAACAATTATTGTTAATCTTTTCAATTTGATTTTTAGGTATAAATAATGTTTGACACAGTCTTTATAAATTTAAAGGTCATTTCCTTGTTAAGTTTTGAGGATGGGAAATCAATTGTAGCATAAGGACACGTTACTTCTGTAAGTCCAACTTATTTCATAGGAGGAGCATTGTTGGGGTCCTCATTTGCTTCCGTGTCCATTACTGTACCAATCCAACCTCAAGAGCAATTGATTAGGCCTTTTGGTCAACACCAAGTCATTGAGGATGTAATTGGGATAGTGATAGCCGGGCCAAAGAAATTACTCATTGTCAGGTAACATTTTATAAATTACTCGCAATAATAGAAGTGCACTTCTTAATTTTGTCTTCATCATTGTAGGTGAACCATTTGAAGACGTGGAAACCAAGAGTAGCAGTCATTTGATCAATATATAGATTCACACATCATGTGAATTGATAGGATTTTGTAAAAATAGAAGTTAGCCATTCTTTATTATATTCAGTTGGTTTTTAATAAATGTGGATGTCACACATATTGTAGTACCATTCATTATTTCATTGTCCTGGTTTTAAATTGAAAGGAAAAAAACTTATTTAGTTGGTCTTTTAAAGAAGTTACTTCTGTCATGTTCGATGCTTAATTGGTTGCTTATGAAGATATTCTGCCAGCCTTCTTACTTCTTCATCTGTGTAGCTTTCAAATTTTCTACTGTTTCTAGAAGATATGTGGCTGGCACTTTTTGATTGCAAGGATCCTCGTTTTATGGTTTGTGTATTCAATGATCACCCTATTTTGATTTGTCTTTTTCATCAACCTAATGGTTATGGTTTGTGTATTCAGTGATCAGGTTCTTAACCCAATTAATTTATACTCAATTCTTGTGTATTCAATGATCAAATTCTTATTTGCACCTAGTGTGAAGAATGACAATTCACAGTGCCATGCATTTTTGGCATGAATGGTAACTCATAGATAGCCATATAGTGGTTTTTTTTATATAGTATTTGTGTGTGCTATATTTGGCATTTACTATAAGATTAATTATTTAACTTAGATTGTTGCAGGTCAGACTTAAGTTTAATATAGGTCAATCAAGTCCAATTAGTTATTATATTTTCCTATTTGCATACTCCCTCCAACTTAATGTAGGTCTACCACTTCCTATTATAACTTTGTCTTAGTCGATTACATTACTCCAAATTAGTTTGTGCATTTCTCTATGTTGCACGCCCAATTAAATTATATGATGATGGTAGGTTTTTCTCTAAAATCTGTGGTTTTTATGTTGGGAAAATGTTTTCTTGAGATGATTTTTTATCTGATTTGATTTTCTGAGAATGGATCACCTGTACCAGGGTTCTTCTCAATTACATATTTCATTTCATGCTTTATTGAATGTTAAAGTACCCCTTTTCTGTTGTATTTGGCAATTGAAGCATAAAAGTTTTAGTTATATAAAGATTGACTTTTTCTATTCATTAGTTGGTTGAACCTGGAGGTGATCAATATCCTTTTATTCATAAAGATGTTCTATTATGATATGGTTTTATCATCTGTTATTAGACCAAGCAATGCACCTCCTCTAGCAGGGTTTCTTCTCAACTACACATTTCACTCCTACTTTTTAATATGTTAGAGAAGCCCTTTTCTACTACATTTTATAAGAAAAGTTTAAGGTTTCATTTTTTTGAAGATAATCATTTTTCTATTCATGAGTATGTTGAACCTGGTAAAGGTTGACATCCGTTTATTTCTTATTGATGATTTTTGTTGTAGCAATACATTGTTATCCTCTCCATTTCTATCTCTAAAGGTCTTGAAGTCAAGCATTTTCTAGGTTTTATTATATCTTGAGTGAAAGTGGTTATAAGATTTGAATTTTATTAAATTACATATAGTGGATAGATCTGGATTTTATTAAATTACATATAGTGGATAGATTTGCTTTTGGTGATGGATCTTACTTTAATTTTTATTGATCATTTCAGCTTGTGAAAAGGGATCAATGCTACTGAGTAATTGTTATGTCAATGTGCACTAGGAATGTGCAGTAGTAATTTTTCTATCATGCCTTGGCCTTTTGGGAAGAAAGGGCAATCAGAATGCACCATGCTTTTCTCAACATAGTTATGCTTACATTCTTAATAACTGATATTTCATCTGTATGATTGTTCATTCTCTTTCAATTGTATCCTAACTAAGCTATCAACATGGACAATTCTAGTCAAAGGTTTTGATGTGATGACATGTTTGGGAAGCCAAAAAGGACATGTTGACAGTCCCAATCCTTGGTCCACTTCTGGAGGAGGTTGTGACCAACACCAACTCGAAATTGAGTAAACTACAAGTATTCTTGGCCTAATTTGATGCTTGGTATTTCACAGAACTAAATTAATTTTTCTTTGACTTTTCTCCATTGTCCAAAACCCCTGTTTTAGATATATATATCTTAATGGTACTTGTACAACTTGTGTGGCAGCCAAGGACCCCCTCCTCCCTCTTCTTTACAAACTAAATCTATGATCTAGCTAATACATGTGTCCTAGCAGTGAGCTTATGGACCTATATATCTCCCTTGACTTTGTATCATATCTGATAAATGAGAAATAAAGGATTACTTGCATATATAACTTCTAGGACCTTGCACTATTGAACATTTCTCTGAATGATGAAGTTCAAAAATGCATTCAGTAGGAGCAGGACATTTTGTCCTCTTATTTTTCTAATTCTAAGTCCTCCAACTTTATTAGGAGTAGTTACTTTGTTCCCACTATGAAGGATTTTTAATTTGATTTCAAATTAAAAACTGTGATGTATATTTATGAGTTTATCTATAAGCAGTAACAAACATTCCCATTTTATTTGAAATCTCAACCATTTCCCTTGTATTAATTTTGAAAGGGATTTAACATATTATGCATGCTAATCCCTTGTATTTTGTCCGATGGGAGTTAGGAGGTAGTGTACTCTTTTCAAATCATCTATTCCCTTCATACGACATGAAATTGACACCACCATGATATTAATTCCCAATCATATCTGCACGAATCCGCATAAACAACTACATGTAGCTATATACTATCCCACTTTTTGGTTAAACTTAGGTGGAAATTAGGGGGATGCATTGCATAGGTATATCATATGAATAGCTACTAACACTACATTTGAATGGTGCCTTGACTACTACATTGGTAACCTGAGTTATGTTCAGTTTTCAACATGTAATGCTCTATGTATATTCATGGTCTCCTTCAACCTGGTCACATCTAGATATTATATACAGGTTCCTTATATGTTTAATCCCTTATAATGGTCTAGTTGTATTCATGGTCTGTGATATTCTCTGAATAGGGTGATTAATGCTCCTTCAACCTAGTCTCATCCATCTATTTTATGCAGATCCCTTGAAGCCGCAAGTCCATCTCAGGTAGTTAAGACCATGGTTGTCAATATTGAGGTGGTTGATGGGCCAAATGAAAAAGGTGAGATGTATGAATTTATTGCCAGCTTAATGAACTTTCTTTTGGTTCTATTCACTGCTAGCTGAACATCTGATAGAACAGCTCTGCCTAGCTATGCCAAATCACCACATTCAAGCTTTGTTCTCTACAACTATTTTGGATATTGTTCAGTGAACCACCAATACCCTAGAGTCTTTTATCTAGATATTGTATTCTAGCTGTCAATGACATATTTAGGAATATCTTAATAGCTCACTGATGCTTTTCACTGAGATTAAGATTCGTTGAGATTTGTTTCTTGTGTTTTAGTTTGTGTTGAGAGTTCTGTTGAATATTACTATTTTTTCTCTATGTTTCACAACATCCTAAAGGAATGTTGCTCCTATTGTGCTGACAGAGGTTTCAATATACACATAATTCTTGATTTTTGTCTATTCCTCTATGGGTAATGCTCTGCAATTTACTTGGATCACTCAACAGTTACAAACATTGATCTTGTAGTTTGACCTTTTTCTTATTGAATACAACAGAGAAAGACAAATTCTTACACCACAAAATAGACATGTACTGGTCATATCATTTCCATGTGAGCCACTTTTCCTTGAACTGCAGAAGTTAGCCATTTGACTTTCAAATTTATAAAAGAATGACTCCAACAAGGCAAGAGCTTTTCAACATACTGAGGTGAATCATCATCATCAATCATTCTAGGAGTTTTTGTGTTTTTCAAGGGTAACTTTTACACCTTAAGCTAATATGATTTCATAATATGACAAGAATAAAATTTGATTACAAAATGATGGGTCTTTGGTGAGGCAACAAACATGTTAGTGCCCAAGTCAGTAATTCATTGTTGCAACTACCTATCATTTTTATAATCAGTGGTCAATACATTTGTGGAAATTAAGAGTAGCTTCTTCATATTGTATTAAAATGGATATGTGTGCTCTATAGTTCACATTGTTTCATGAATGATTAGCTTAATAGATGATGGGTAATTGTGAAAAAAAAATAAGAGGAGACTGTCAAGCCCCTAATGTTGTTTCTGTTATGTTTATAGTTGGTGAAAACTCAAGGTCTGTGACTGCTCACCAAATACTTGAGTACACATTTGAAGGTGAAAGATGAACACCATTGTAGGAAAGTTTTATGGTTTGTGTATTCAGTGATCACCCTATTTTGATGTGTCTTTGTTGTCAACCTGATGGTTATGGTTTGTGTATTCAGTGATCAGGTTCTTAACCCATTTAATTTATACTCAACTCTTGTGTATATAGTGATCAGGTTCTTATTTGCACCTAGTGTGAAGAATGACAATTCATAGTGCAATGCATTTTTGGCATGAATGGTAACTCATAGATAGCTATAGTCTGCTACATCATTCAACTCAACTTAGAACTCTGTTATGTATCAAGTGCTTCAGTTTCCTAAGAACATGGGTTCTCCATTCATGCTGAATGTGTTGAATGTTATTTCTCTTAGACTATGCTCTCTTCAGGCCAGTGACTCCAAATAGGAAAATAGCGATCATAATACTTACTCTACTACACCAATATGTTTGTGTAATGATTGACACAACTTAATAAGATATGCATGGACTTAATTTCTCTGAATCCCAAATCTTTCTACTGAAATAGGATGGCCCACTCCTGAAGGGCCTGGTGAATATGCTACTGCAAAAAATGCAGTAACATACACCAAAAACCTGATTCGCATATCATTATTGGTTATAGTGCTCCACTCCTATCAAATGATCTTTTTGGTGAATAAATCTATGAACTCTTTGTCAGATCACTATTTAAATTGTATCCTAACTACTCAATCAGCTTGGGTAGATCAAGTCAAAGGTTCAGCTATATGACAAGTTTGAGAAGCCTCATGTATCACCCAAATGACCATCTAATTTTCTATCATTTTCTAGATCATAGCATTTATATACAGAGTACAGACTCTCAGTCGGAACTACTGCAGGGACTTGAAATGGATATGCCTTAAGGTATGTATTTCCTTTTATTTAACCATCTTAAGATAGAAGTCCTTCTATCTTGTAACCTTGTTGTACTTTGTGATTTTTTTTGTGCGTTGAAATTTCAAGTTTGATGGGATGAAATGTGCGATTTGGATTATGCGTTAGTTGAGGATGTTTTGTCCATATTAAGGTGAGTTTCATGCAGGGGAAGCATGTGAGGTACTTCCTGTTTTCTCTCCCTATTTCTCAGGGGATCGCACTGGTCAGCCTACTCAAGCCAGTACCCTGGTTTCCTATTTGTCAATGGAGTTTATTCCTTCACAGTGACATTTGAGCATAGAGCCCCAAAGGTAGCCGTGAGTAGGTTGTTGTACATTTGAGTGGGATATATTGACCCTTAAAACTTGGAAACCACTTGAAATAAGGAGGTTGCAAACCCTCAGATCCAGCTTTTGGGCATGATACTTGAAACAAAAACATAGGTTCAAAGAGTGAACCTAACATGAGTTTATGAGACTAGGTAAGAATCATATTTATGGAGTTTTTCACAATTAACAACCTCTTGGTTTAAGAAAGATTCATCTTCATAAACATATCTCTCTACCAAATGAGACAAGGGTAGTTTAAAAAAGTTTCCTCATGAGCCGATGTTGGTTTTATGATATGAACATTGCTTCTTAGTAGGGGTCCGGTGGTGGGTGGTGTTCACATATTTCACACTAACCTATATTCCATTTAACACCCATTATTTTTGTTGTTTCATGTAGTAGCTTTAGTACCTTCAAAACACAAACCATGAAAAGAGTTAAGGTGAATTGAAGTCTATAGGAAAATATCTTGGTTGTTTGTAGTTCTAATTATCTATTTCATTCCCATTTTCACACTACCTTGAATAAATCATTCACCTAGTAACCTAAGTGATCTTGATATTCATTGTCACTATTTTTTTGAGGTAATAGTCACTATCATTTAATTGTACACGATCTTACATTAATTTGGTAATCATATCTCAAGGCCCTGAACATGAGAAGTTTGATTTTGATGTTGCTACTTCAATGGCCAACAATGTATGCTCAAATTGCCAAAATCTTAAGTAGAATTTCTGAAAGATTAATCTACGCTAGATTAGTGGAAAGGAACAATATCATTGGGCTGACATAGTTATAAATTGCATGCCTTTTCTATTACTATTATCATCTACAACTCTGTCATGATCATTTTAACTAGTATTGCATGCTGGGATCTACATTGGTTTTCTTCTTAATACTTTTTATGTATTGATATTTTATGTTGTGATATAAAACTTTGTAACTTGAAAAAGGTTATGATGTTTATGGATAGGAATAAAAAGCATCTCATTAGAAACCTGCAACCAATTTGAACTCGGTAGGGCTCCTCTTGAACACTGCACTAAACACATGCAGCAGCAAATTCCCTAATTTGTCAAAACATGCATGGTAAAAGGTTACCAGTGTATTATAGTAGCCATTGCAAATATAGTACAGGAGAACATTATTGTTTTTTGTTATCAAAATATAAACAATGGTCATGATTTATTGTTATTTTCCACCGTTCTTGTATCATGTTCTTGATATATATGTTGTACTGTTTGTATGAAAGAAAACTTTGTATGCATGTTCATATGAGTAACTTATATATTAACACCAACACATGTCATCCTATATCTACAATGTAATGGTTAACCTCTCTTTACTCATCTTGTTCAAAAGGTTGTGGCCTGCATATCCTAATGTTGTGTAAAGTGTCCTGCATTTCAGAATAAGAGTTGTGAATATTGTTCTAAATTATTTAGTAACATTTATTATGTCGAGTTTTACCAAATCTCCAAGCTAGACATTTGCATCTTATCATATGTCAGTATACATTTGTTTTCTTGCAGACCAATGATATACATCTAAAACTTGGAGTATTAGTATGTCTGTCATTCCGATCCAGGTTGTCTTTTTATATATACAAGGCTACACCTACATATCCATCACTGCTTCCCTATTCTCATCCTCATTCCTTCATAAATGTTTCTGATACAAGGCAAGTCAAATTTCTACCATTTTCTTGGTCTTATTTTTTTTTATGGATATAGTAATCTAGGTTCTCCTTTGAGGCTAGATTGGATAAGCCTACAGGTGCCCTGATGTAAGTGTTTGACTCAGAAGGGAGCTTTGTATTTGTGCTTAATGGTTGTCATGACTAAAATCATTTCTATTTCCCTGTTGCAGTGTTGAGAAGATGGTATGATAGGTGTTCTATTCCTTCTATACCATGCATCTATTATAGAGTTTTTTGCTTCTAAAATGTATGTGGTTCATAAATGATTGTTTCACCTCTTTTCACCTGTGATGAGGTTTGTTTGTGACTGAGTTTGTCTCTTTTCAATTTTGTTGAGGATTGTTTGGGAGGGTGTAAGTGGTGCTACTAGTTGGAACGGGGGCTTGATTATTACTAGCAACATTGGCAGAGAATGACCCAATAACACTTGCTCCAAAAGTTGCTTGTGTTCCTTCATTTCTATGTGCTGCTGAAGATCTATGTCGAGGTATGTGATTTGGGGGTTTCACATGTATTTTTCATCAAATATATATAGCATGAAACTAAATGTTTAACTTTGTTTCTAACCAATGACCCTTTTTTATTAGTTGGGTGGAACCAATATGATGTTTGTAGTTAAGAGGTTAATGGGAATTCTGCTTGTTTATTTCTGCTGATGATAGCATGTCTATTTGTAGAATGCTTTTTGTAAGTACCTGATCGATTGTATAGTTCATTTGGTTATCTATATTGTTATATCATAACAAAAGTAGCTACTGAAATAATAAGGTTAGTTCCAATAAACAAGATCACCAACTTGTTGGTAGACAAGTTGAGCACATATGTAGGATAATAATCTTGATGAAAAACATAAATTTTGTAAGTAACTATGTCCATCCTTAATAATTCTCTAAATATTTTTATGTATTACATAGTAGAACTAGAAATAAAGTGTTGGTAGTAGGTTGATGTCATAGAAATAAAGTTGACTTGATTGTTATTATGTATTGTTTAAGACAGGTCATCAATGAACATGGTCAAGCTTAATATTGGATAACAAAGTAATGTAGATCAAAGCTATAATGATGTTCATCTTTATTTAAGTGTTCATGCTTTTTTATTGTCTGTTGGTGTTCATCAATATCGGAGCATCTGTATGTTGATGAGATAGATTCATAACTCCAGTTGTCTAAGGCATCTGTCGTGTTGATTGCCTGCTTGTCTTCTGGAAGCTAGTTATTGTTGCTCCAAATTTATTCTCTATTAATGTAAGCATTATAGTTTTGCTTGATGGTTGTTGTGACTAAAATTAGTTATGTTTCCCTATTGCAGTGTTGAGAAGATGGTTTGATAGGTGTTCTATACCTTCTATACCATGCATCTATTACAGTGTCGAGAAGATGGAATGATAGTCTGCAAATCACTCTTAGCTATGGTCATCTATCTTCAATCGTCATTGTGGTTGATTGCATATGTCTAGAATTGCATCTTAATATGGAGGAACAAGTTGGATCAGATCCTACAACAAATGAAGGTAGCCAAAAGAGCACATCAATGTAGAATACAAGATCATGCTAGCAAAGTTTTCATGGATAAAACGTTTCTAAAGGTTGTTTCAAAAAGACATACTCTTAAATATTATTATATTCTTTCTACTTGTTTGAATTCTATTTTTTAATTTAAGGTCTTGGTGGATAAGAGTCCCCGATCTATTACAATGTGAACATGTTCAGTCTAAAAACTACCTATTAGAGGTGCACATGTTTCATATTGTGCTGCATAGCACACTACTCTTCGTTATATTATTATTATATTTGGTTAGATCCATGGATTAGAGGTATTTAAACAATTTCTTCTAACTTATGCACATATCAACACATGATCTCAATGTACCTAAAACCACTGAATGCTCATCCTCCTCTTTCTTATTTTTTCACATATCAACACATGATCCTTGACTACCCTTTGATAGCAAGCCTTCTTACATTCATTTACAGGTTTAAAACCATTCATGTACATGTTTGAACCAATTGAAATTTGTGATAGGTAAAATTGTATGCAGCACGTCCGTGCTGGGATGCATGGCCATGGTGGGCAGTGGGTAGCACGGGCGTGGTGGAGGGGAACGATCATGGTGGAAAAATGGAATGAACATGGGAATTTTGGGTTTCTGGAATTGGTAGCACGATCGTGCTGGCTAGCATGGGCATGCTGGCTACCACGGGTGTGTTGGCTAGCACGGCCGTGCTGGGCTCTGGATACCATGGGCATGTTGGCTAGCACGGTCGTGCTGGGCTTTGGCTAGCACGGGCCTGTTGGCATTTTGGGTCATTTTCTGAAGTTACTGTTAGTTATTTGTTTATATTATGCTAATTATTGTAATTTAGTATGATTATGATTTTTGCAAAACACTATAAATATCATCCTCCATCTATATAGAAGAAATTTAAAGACTCTTATCTTTCGATTTGAAGGATTTTCTTTATTCGATTCATATCTTCTTTTACTGACCAGTTAGTATCCATTTGAATTCTTGCAGTTCACAAATTGTCGTCAGGGAAACTAGACTATATATTGAATTGTAGAAAATTGAAGGCATGAAGCCCATTGATACTTCTCATTCAATTCATACTTCTCATTCACTGGGAGAAGATGGCTTATGGAATAGGTAAGTTATGAGTAGGAGAAACTATGTTTGCTTGTTTCTTTCTTGAGTTATATCTCAAAACTTATATGTTTCTTTGTAGGTATCCATGGTGGTTCCACAAAGTGGATGCTACTATCAACTTGATGGTGCTTGATATCCACAACATACAAAAGTACATAACGTATGGATTATGAGAAGAAATGCCAATATGTTCTGATCCAGGGGATTTGCCAACCAAAACTAACCATACATGAACCTCTAGATGACGTTGCCAACAGGAAAGGCTACAACTCTTGTGCTTAGTCCTATGTGTTGAGAGCTTTGGGAGTTGATGAGGACATGTCACATACCTTGTTTGGGATTGGAAGATTCACCACTAAAGCTGAGATTCATAGGGTTTTTGAACTCATTGTGAAATAGGTGAAGGAACTAAGGGAGATGAGCCATCTTTATATTGTTCTTTGTAGTCTGTAGTGGATAGATGTAGTCAGAAGAAGATATTGTATACATGTGTCTTTTTTCCATGCATATTGTAATACAGGGGCCATGTTAATGTCCTCCCCATGTGTACTCATTGTTCAAATATAAATAAAAGTATCATTGTTGACATTGTAATCACAACTCAATCTTGATTAACATTCATCTGTTTTCTTATTGAAAACCCCTCTATATTGGCAAGCGACTGACTGGATACATAATGTCTCTCACTACATATGTATGTATAGTACATGGTGTCTTTCACTACACAATAGCTATAATTACATGTGTAGCAAGTGCTAATTTTTGCTATACATTAACTACAAATACAAATTGTAACCAATGTCATCTCTCCCTACATATTATAGGTACAAATTGAATTGTAGTCATACATTTGGCTACAATGGAAACTACATGTTTATGTGTAAGGACATTTTTTACCTACAATTAGGGTTACATATGAATTTCTATCCAGAGGCATAACTAACTACAAGTTTGAAAAATGTCGCCTAAACAATTAGCTACACGGGTATTAGCTATATATTATAAATGTAAGGAAAATTGTAGCCAAAGCTTTTGGCTACAAATTTTGGGGTTTTCGCTACAATTTTTTTTGTAGTTAAAGACCATATTTTTCGTAGCGGATATCTAGTAATGTGCAATTCCTTCTTTCTGATACACTATTATGTTGAGGTGTTCCAGGCGTAGTCTAGTGGGATACAATCCCATGGTCTCTAAGAAGGTCCTCAAATTCTTGGTTCAAGTATTCTCCACCTTGATCATAATGGAGTGCCTTAGTACTTTTGCCATGTTAGTTTTGTACTTCATTCATAAACTCCTTAAAATATTCAATAGCTTCTGACTTATTCTTCATTAGATAAACATAGCCATACCTACTGAAGTCATTAGTAAAGTTAATGAAGTACTTATACCCACCTCTAGATGTTGTTCTAAAAGGTCAACACACATCAATATGTATGAGTCCTAATAGATCATTAGCCCTCTCATTGTTACCAGTGAAAGGGGTCTTAGCCATCTTGTCCAACAAACAAGATTCACATGTCTCAAATAATTCATAATCATAAGAGTCTAGATAACCATCCTTATGGAGTCTAGAAATGTGATTCTCATTTATGTTCCCTAAACGATAATGGCTACAGTATGTTATGTTTGATTTGTTTAATTTTAGCCTTTTGGTATTAACATTATATACATATGTATTAAGGTATAATAGATAAAGACCATAAGACATAGGGGCACTGCCATAAAAGATCCCATCTTTTGAAATAGAACATCAACCACTTTTAATATGGAATTCAAATGCATCATTGTCCAAACAAGATATATAAATGATGTTTCTATTTGTAACAGGTACATAATAGTAGTTCTTTAACTCTATTACAAACCCCATGGGCATAGATATAATATAAGTTCCAACTACACTGGCCGCAACTCTTATGCCATTAGCAACTCACAGTTCCACCTTGCCTTTCCCCAAAGGTCTACTTCCCTTCAGATCCTACATATGAGAACATATGTGAGATCCAAATCTTGTATCTAATACCCAAGAGGATGAAGTAGATAGATTTATCTCAATAACATATATACCTGAAGTGGAGACCACCATCCCCATCTTCTGCTTCCTGAAAAGCCTTCAAGTACAAAGGATGAGTTCCTCTCGTACTTTTCTTTCTCCTTATCTTGAGTGATGAAGAATTGGACTTAGGTTTGACCACTAAACTTTTCTTGGTCTTTCTTTGATCCTTGTACTCAGCCCCAATGATCACCATCATGGGCTTGTCCTTCTTCACTTTTGTTTCTGCATGATTCAACATTGCAAGTAGTTTTGACATATGTCTAGCTGAATTACGCACATGCTGGCATGCAATAAAATGACTATATGATTTTGGCATAGTCTTTAGAATCATATTAGTAGCCAACTCTTGGCTCAAGGTGAATCCCAATTCTTCAAGATGATATACATGTCCAATCATATTGAGCACATGTTCTTCTACTAAGGTTCCCTCTGTCAGTTTTGACTCAAGTAGAACTTTTAAGATAGCATTCCCCTCTTTCCTATCAAGACCAAGTGTTACCTTCCTAAGATTTGCTCAAAAACACTCATGTACTCACATTGCTCATGCAACTCATAGGTCATGCATCTTAACATAAGGTACTTTATCTCTAAGGCATCATTGACATGCTTCCAGTAAGCATCTAGTTGTGCCCTAGGTGCATCAGGAGGAGGTATTTCAGGCACTGGTTTGTCAAGGACATAGATCTTGCACTCTTCAATGAGAACCCTTCTCAAAGTCCATAACCAGTCATGAAAATTTCTCCTGTCAAATTTTTCCTTCTTCAGGACCAATCACAAACCGGATTTGTTCATCATTGATTCTACAAGAAAAAATTTGCATTTGTCAAAAACCATTTTTTATTTGATTTGATTTGAAAATTCTGACGATATTAATTAGGTCTTTAATTATTATCGCTCCCACTATTTTATTTGAACTAAGTGCCCTCAATATCAATTCAACATATTGCAGCATACAATATTCTAGTGGGCGAAGATCCACATTTCATCAAGTCATGAGTCAGCTTTTTCCGATCGCCCACAACCAAACTATTTAGGTAGGAAATCATGTCGATTACATCATATACAACTCTTGCATAGATGATATGTGCAAAACCTTACCATGATCATCTACATGCCTCTGGGTTTGGGGTCTCTAAGTCACCAGTTAAGCATGACCCAATAGCCAATATGATAGATATGCACCATGCTTTGTGAAAATCTACATATCTACCATCACACTTTCATGAGATAGATGGAGCACCATGCTTTGTGCAAATCTACACTTAGTCGATCAAGATTCTCATATGTATTGCTAATGGAAGGCATCTAAGACTTAATATTTTAGTTGTGAGAGTTTGTATTTATAAGTATATACATATACTTTATCCAATTACCACATATAAAGTATGTATCATATATGTGCTATATCCCACAAAGAAAACATGCAATAAATGAAAGTGATGGTTATGGTTAGCACTAATGTAATCCCTTGGAGCCACAAAGTATTATGTCATCTTGGACTGCATCACATGCAAAAATTAACCTATTGTTGATGAAGATATGTGCTTGCCAATTTGAGTTGATCGGTTCAATCCTTAAACTGATCGGATCGCCTCCTGGCCAATTGTTAGGTCATCCTACAGGTCATATGGTCCTTCTATTTCCATCAGATGGCTCCTCTAGGAGATTGGTCGGACCCACCAGGAGATCGGTCATGCTTGTCCACCTGGTCCTACAAGGTCCTTCAGTTGGTCGACTCATCTTCTGGAGGTGTCATGTAACCTAAGTAAACTATCCTACTTTTACATGATTATAGGGAAACCTCAAGTTTCATTCAAGGGGAGAAAGGTAGAAGATAATCAACTTTACATTGGGAAGATGAGATAGAGGCTCAGTGCACAAACTAAGATAAATGGATAAACCAACCACATACAACCATGCAAAGATAGGGGTTATTGGCCATAACCATGCTACACATCCACCATAAAGTGACAATCCTCATCGTTGTTGATGCACAACTCTGAATCCTAGTTGCACTAGGACATGTCTGACTATTGTGCCTCCTAGTCTACACCATGAACTACAACCACGTATATCATCTTCTTCAACAGCTCCTGTGACGTCCCCAGATTTTCTAAAACTTAATCTGATGTGTGACGTCTAAATTGAAACCCTCACCTCAGCGAGAATCCCAATTTAAACATCCCACATGAGGTTAAGAAGAAGAAAATCAGGGGAAGTCAAAAGGAAACACTCAGTAGCACATGCACATGAATAATAATAAAACCATATACACATGTTCACCATTCAACATATAATTACAACATGAATTATTACAACATTTGATATTACATATTGAACAACAACTTATACATATACATGTACTACATCTAAACTATAGGATCTTAAGACAACAGGTCCACATGTACATCAACTCGCCACACAACTCTCAACTATCCTGGATCTTCAAGAGCATAACCACAACCTAAACAAAAGATTACATGCGGTACACGTCAGCACAATATTCAAGAATATTGTACTGAGTACGCCTACGTGTCTTTTATATACCTCTCATCATATCTTGGCAATAAGATAAAACTAATACTTGGCAGCATTAAACAAAATATAAGAAAAGGCGTATAGTTGCACAAAGATATTCATTAACAAAAGAGAACACATGTTTTAAGCACATTTTCCATTATATATCCATGCATTTACCACCTGAGGGAATAATGCATCATCTCTGATACCAACGAGAATGAGATGTAAGGCCTTATGATCTACTACCAAAGAGTTAGATCATTGTACAATGTGATCTGCTACCAAAGAGAATGATCACTTTCCAGCACTATGCTACCAAAGAGAATTAGTGCTTTCATATTATGGAACAGATATATTATGTTTGATGTGTTCATAGCAATAAGTATGGAGAATCAAGCAACATAACATACAAGAACAATCATTTCAATCAATACCATATGCCAAGTATTTTACTACTCATATAACACAAGCATATTGTATAATAAGCCAAGTAAGAGGTAATGGCGTACCTTCCAAAGAGATAGATCATACTAAACACATATCACTGATGTCAACTATAAGCTTGGTCAAACCTGATCAAAACAAGACCATATACTATCATCAGGTTCTCATCTTATTATATCTCATCTTAACCCTAATTATGTCCATTAGGGTTTCTCTTAGTTCATTAGGATATGTGTATCATTACTTGTATTCTTATCTTACGATTATCTCACTGATGTCATTTTCCAGATTACATCTCATTATCAAAGCTCATTATTTGAACATTAGGTTCAACATCCTTTTTATGCACATATTAACCTTAGGTTACATCATTAACCGAGATTAGGGTTTAAAACCATGTATTAAGGGTCAACTTCATATAACATGGATTTTGTTCATCATTATGATCTCATAATTAAAAATGAGGTTCCAAATACTGATATGAGCTTACTCTGTAAATTTCATCATTCATTGACCATGCATGTATTAATTGCATCATCTTTAGTTTTATTAGCCCTAATTAGACATATTAATCAAATTATATGCTTTTGTGCATCAACATGAACATATCTGAGATCATATGCATTCTATATATAATTATGGACTTGCTGATTATTTTCCATGAGTGTATGTCATCATTTGCTATTTATCATCCATTAAACGAGCATTTCACAACTTATATGATATAACTGAGATTAGTGCATAAAATAACAGATATTATGCTTCCACTGCATTCTACGAATTTTTCTGAGAATTTTGGTATATTGTTTGTATTTTTCTGACAACGGAGCTAATTACTAGGAATTATTGAAGATAACATATTTTCTGAGATAAATACCTCTTTAGGCCAATAGCGTGTCACCACGTGGCCATGTTGGGCGCGACTCAAGACTTGGGGGTAGGAGGGCCGGCCGATTCTCTCTGGTTCGGCTTCTGGACCCGGTCCAACTCCCTCTCTCTCTCACGCAGGTCGTTTTCTTTCCCCCGACGCCCGCTCCGTCTGCCCCCAGCGCACGCAAGGGCAGCCGCCTCGGAAGGGGTTGCTTCAGTGATGGATCAACTGCCTCCAAGTCTTCTCCTCCACTCAGACGTCCTTGCGCGACCCCGATCTTATGCACTAGAGGCGTCGTCGCCCAGCCTAGCTTCGGTGACAAAAGGCAACTGTCTCCTCCTAACCTTAAACCCGAACCTGAGCGTGAGCACCGCCTCCCGCCAAAATGAGCGCCGCCGCGATGGGGTCTGCTCCGGCGTGAGAGCGGTGGCCAGATGCTTCCGCTACGTGCTGCCGTGTCCTCCCCTTCTCTCCTTCGCCCGACGGTGCCGCAGGTCGTCTGTTCCGTTTCTGAAACTAGTGCCGCCTCCGCAAGGCTGGGCAACGGTGAGAAATAGTTTTCGTTGTCATCCTCCTTGTCTATCTCTTAGACGTCCAGAAGCCTCGACCTCTCTTCCTTCACGCCGCCCTGTAGCATGACCTCCTCGCCGCCTCCAATCTCCAGGTTGCTGCTGTTGCAGCTCCTCCTCGCGGAGCCTGCCAGCTGAGTTCTCAAGCGCCGTTGTGGCTTGAGCAAGGACCAACGACGACACCTTCCTCTTCTGCTACCCAGGTCCCACGCAAAACAGAGGCCCCCCTCACATCGTTCTCTGCTCAACGGCGTCGATGCCATGTGCGTCAGTTCTCACACCGATCGTCGGTCTTCTCTTCAACAGAACTCCATCACCGTGAGGGACTGCAAACCCGCATTCGTAGGAGCTCTACGTTCGGTGGCATAGATCTCTCCCTATACTACAGCCACTCTCACCCTTCCTCCATTTTCCTCTCTTGCTCTCCTTCTAACTCCGATCACCACTTCTCTCTATTACAGCCGACGAAGAGGACACGATGTTGAGGTGGTTCACTCTCTTTAATTTATTCACTTAAACCGCCTAGTCCAACACCAACTCCACTAACTCAGCCGTTTGTGTACAAAAGCAAAGTAGTGGGCATGCGGTTAGTTGCTTTGAATTATTCAACTTTCTCACAAGAGTGCATGTGAGAAGAAAACCGGACAAAAAGGGAGTACGTTGCTTTTATATAGTCTATATGAGTGATTTGTTTGTATCTCTTTTTCTTTATAAAAACATCTATTGTCACACCAATAAGGTTCATATTTTATCAAAGCACTTGGACTCTTCAAACAGCTTGTACACATGAATCCAATTATCTCATTACGTATCTATGGATCCAAAAGTCCACTCCATCACATCCTATACACCTTAAAAGATATTTCGTCCTCAAAATTAAACCAGAAATCCACTTTATCACAGCTCCTCTTGTCATGGACTGTCGATTGATGTTGTCCTCCAAGAGGCAAACAACGAATTCCCACCTCTATGGTAGTCCACAGGGACCACCTAGAACTCCTTTCATCTTGTTGGATGGGACATGAAGGAGTTTTCCCTCCCACTAGCATACTAGTCACCATCTTGCTCTCCCACCATGAAAACTCTCAGTTGTTCTCTCCCTTGGCTATCCCTCCCTAGTTAGGTAGGACTTGACGGGGCTCTCGTGGTTACCACAACCAAGAGAGGATAATAGTTGTTAGAGGAACTGATTCTCTGTTGTCTGTGTTGTACTTGCGAGGCCCCCAGTACCCCTCTATTTATAGAAGAGGCCAGGGTTAAGGTTCCCAGTTTCTATCTAATGCAGGATTAAAGTGAGGGAGTGGAAAGGAGTGAAAGAACTCGAATTTTCACAACAATGCTAAAATTTTCACAACCTGCGACAGTTAAAATGTCAATTTGGCTGAGCCAAACAATCATATCGCATGTGAGACAGTTGTATGGCACTGCGAGATAGTCGTTTCATGGTTCCCAATTGTACATGAATTTGACAAATTAATTCCCATCAATGTTAAATATTTATTTCCTTGTGCAACAAGTATTGCTCAAGCGAAACAAATAGGGAAACATCTAGAACCTTCCCTGACTGAGCTAGATCATCTTTCCCATGCGAGATGGCCATCTCAGTTCACCTAGACGGTCTTCTGGTGACCCAAGTTGTACCCATTTGGCTGGGTCAGTTCGATCCTTAGCCAAATTCAACTCACAACTAGCCCGACACCCAGACGCCCGTCTCAACTCTTGAGATGGTTGTTTGGCAGTGTTGTCAGCCTGTTTGTTGCCTGAATCAAATTCCTAAACACTTTAGCACTTAATTCAACTGTCATTCGAGATATGAACTCCTCTTCTAGGTCAAGACCTATCTGTGTGACCCTATTGGTCCCATATTACGTTGGCAGTGACTATCCATAGCAACTTATGACATCACAAGAAAAGAGTGGTGCCTAGTCGCACATCATTGTTACCCAAGTAAATGGAAAAGTTGGGGAACAACTTCAACCTACAATCTATGTATGGTGTTGCAATGTTTATATAGTTCCTTTATCACTGATGTACAAATTGAACTAGAGGCATGTAGCAGTCACCCTCATTATTATTCAATCTTATTTCTTGAACCAAGAGAAGACTGTCCGAGATATATGTAAGCTCAATATCATATATTAACTCACATGCACATGGCCATGCTTTTCTCAGTCTCGCTTATCAAGAGACCTAGGACATCACACTCCAGTAGGAGGGACAAATCCCATGTCAATCACTCACTATCAATCCCCATGTGTCAAAGCCACCCAATCATCACCGTTATAACAACCCATGCCTTAGGATTGTGTTTGATGATGTCAAAGTGTAACCAACGACATGTGTTGAGTGCAATGATTTCAGGTCTATGAACCAAAACCACTACCATCATTGTGAGAGTTGACTATGACTTACATGATGATGGATTCCATGTGTTAGACTCACAGTGGGTCTATCTGATACACTATACTCTAACATGTATCTATGTGCTCGGTTTGATATTGCCATATCATGACTAATGAGATTTAGTCATCAACCAACTCACACTCTGATCTTATGTCATTGTTGTCTATCAACCTTCCACAATGACAACTGATCAGGGACATAATAAGAATATGTATATTTACTCTTAACATCGGTATGATCTCATACTCAAGGATAGTAACTTGAATACATCCATCATTGAGTAATATAATTATCTAGACATTTATAATGTTACATCATTATCTCATAACTGAATTAAATAGAATAAATTGGAAGCTTACCTTTATATATAATTAAATCATTTTTTACAAGTAATGCCATTAAAATAATCACATGATTGACTGTTATGCATACATAACCAACAAGTACTTGTTGGGTTTTAGGGGAGACAGAGAAGGCAGCGGAAACAAAAAATTTCTTCTCCCAAACCCAGAATAAAGGAATTGCATCAACGTGTATACACTAGGAAGGATGGTTTGTAGAGACATACCTTGTCCCGAGGTTTGCTCGGTGACATTACCTCGCGGCTTGCGCGATCTTCACCTCCAGTCTTAGATGGTGTATGTGCAGCTCCTGGTCTCACCGGGACTGTCGGGATTGACAGCTGTCCTCCGAGTGACAGAAGTCTCCCACCTCTGAAGTAGTCCACACAGACCACCTAGAACTCCAATCTCCTTGTCCCACAAGGAATCAGAAGGAGTCACACCCTCCTGTCAGTGTACTAGTCACTAACACACTCTCCTACCACCAGTCGCCTTTCTGTAGTTGTCTTTCCCTTACTGTGCCTCCCTTATCGGGTAGCACTTGCTCGGGCTCTCCTGGTTACCACAACCAGAGAAAATGACAACTTTGCAGAGCAACTAGTATTCTATGAGTTTTTGTGTTTTTGAGAAGCCCCCACTACCCCTATATATATAGGAAGGTCATGGGATAGGGTTCTCTACCCCAGGCAATGCGAGATCAAAGTAGGAGTAGAAGGATTCGAGATTTTCCATAAAACAACCAACTTTGCCAGCTGAATCGATCATTTCAAGCATGAACTGATCGGTTGGGGACTTGAGCCGATCGGTTCAGACTTGAACCGATCGGTTGGGACACCTGAGTTGATCGGTTCAAGCACGAGCCGATCGGTTCGTAGTCCTGGTCCAACTTGAATTGACTTTCATGTTTGTTTCCAACTAATCAAATATTAGTCCTTGTCCAAATCAAATTTATACAAGTGAAATAAATATGTTTTTGCAAAAAGAGTCTTCTGACATTCCAAACGATATCGGTTGGTCACATGAATCAACCGGTTCAACAATTGAGCCGATCATTTCATTGACACATGAGCTGACTGACTCACCACTTGAGTCGATCGGTTCACAACCTTAGTCGATCGGTTCATCACATGAGCCGATCAGTTGGGAGTTCAGACTGTGCAAAATCAGTCAATTACAGTTTCAATCAATCTGATACTCTAATCAATCAGTCCAACACCTTGAACACTATGATTTTGATCTATCAATGAACTGAGTGTTTAATTGAACTACTAAACTCCTTTAGTAATCAATCTAAACATCGTTTGTGGATAAACTCCTCTTCTAGGTGAAATCTTATGTGTGTGACCCTATAGTCCATTTCACGTTGGTAGTGAAAGTCCATAACACTTATGACTTCACAAGCAAAGAATGGTGCCTAGTCGCACATCAGTGCTACCCAAGTGAAAAGGGAAGTTGGAGAACAACTTTCAATCCTACAATCCATGAATGGTGTTACAGTGAATGTATAATTCCTTTTCCACTGATATCTCGAATGAACTCAAGGCATGGAACAGTCATCATGTCAACGTTCATTCACTTTCTTGATCTCAGAGTAGACTAGAGGAGATATATATGACATCAATATCACATACTGATTCACACATGTGTGCACACTCCTATCTCAATTCTACTCATCAAGTGGCCATGGATATCAAACTCCCTCAGGAGGGACAAATCCCATATCTATCACTCACCCCTCAAAAGCCCCATGTGTCAAAGCCACCCAATCATCACCTTTATAACAACCCATGTTTCTGGACTGCGTTTGATGATTTCAAAGTGTACCCAATGACATGTGTTGAGTGTAGTGATTTTGGGTCAAAGAATCACACTCACCACCATCATTGTGAGAACTGACTGTGACTACCATGTCATGGTTCCATGTGTCAAACTCACGGTGGGTCTGTCTGGTACACTTGTTCTCTAACAAGTACCTATGTGTTTGGTTTGATATCTCCATATCATGACTAACGAGATTATGTCATCAACCAACACCACGATCTAGCCTTGTGTGTAATTCTTGTCTATCTACCTTCCACAATGACATCCGACTAGGGACATAATAAGAATGTACAAACTCTTAGCATCCGTATGATTTCATCATTCAGGTCCTGAACCTGAAAGAATACATCATTGAGTATTGTCATTCTCTAGACATTCAATCTATTCTATCATTATCTCATATGACTAAATCAGAAAGAATTGGAAGCTTGCCTTTGATGTTTATCAAATCAATCTTAATGTATCCCACCAATCATCCCATGATTGGCTCTTAGGGAATACATACCAACAGACTCCCACTTGCACTGTGAGCCAATCACCCTTGAATCATATTCATAGTGATCTTCAAACATGTACCACATGTTACTATGCTCTAGTGATTACACAGTGAGTTATGGCAACACCTTGCCAGAATCGGTATTAATTGCATGTCTCTCATCTCTTCACTGTACGTCATACGTATGAGATGGAGTTGCCGTAATATGTGATCTAGTATTCCTTTGCTAACCTTTAGTCACATTGCATGACCAAGCACTCCTAACTTGTCATCAATGACTAGAATATCTATAAGTTTATCTCAATGAACTTCCACATCCATATAGTATCCACTAATGTTCTCTAACACACAGATACTCGACCTTTCCTTTTAAATGGATTTATTGGAACGTTTGCATTTATCAACAAATATTCACTTTTATATATCTCATATATATTTTGCAATTAATTTTCTATCCTTTTCAGAAGTTCACATCAGTGTAACTCTTTACAGTGAATCCTTCCTTATTTCCATAGAACTAGTACTTCTTGTACTTATCAAGTTCTTATGGTATTCCAGTAACCCTTACTGGAACTAGACATACATCCACTCGTCATGTCCCACATATGAGTTATCAGGATGAGCACATCATATTGTCATGTCCTACATACAAGATGATGAATGCATTTTATTTTTCTATGTCCATATATGCAAGATAATGTGATGATTACATACATGACAGATCCATATCTATTATTAGTGTTCCCATTCTTCATAAGAATTGGACACTTGGCCTTTGGGATACTAACTCCATGTAACATGGATAAGTTTTCTCCCACTGAATCTGTGTATATTGAACTCTTCACTATAGATTTCCAATATATGCTCTTTCTTTTCAGGTCAAGAGGTTTTTGAGAACTATCTCTATAGATCTCTATTCCTATCACATAGGAAACGTCTCTATCTTCCTTAAAGATAATTTCCACTTTGGATTTCCATTCTAGAACATTTCCATTCCTCATTAACATGTGGAATGCAAATATGTTCCCACTAAATCACAAATCCCTTCTTTATCTCTGTCATATCAGTCAAACCCTTTGAATATATCATCAAAGTAAAGATCACAGTTCTGAGTTGCTTGTACTCAATCAATCACATTGATTAGTCCATTGTAACTTATAGACTTTATCTGCATTAATGGATTCATAAACCTTATAGGTTGTGTCACGTACACATCCTTATTTTATTCCTCATAGGAATGTGGTTTTATTATCCATATGCCAAATATCTTAGTCATTAAGTTTCCATCAACAAGCATCATCCTTCTCAAAATGTTATCCATGTGTCTTAACGCTTAAGACTCATTCACACTTATGGATTTCATCCCAATGGGTGCTACCATCAAGGTCATACCTTATGGTTCACATGGAAGTCATTTAGGATGTAATGGTCATAAACCATAACTCAAAATCGGGTTCCTCATATTCATCTAGATAGTTGATTCATCACATGACCAACTCATCATATAGATAATCGAGGTGTATCTGTCAAGGATATAAGAACCCACAACTCCTTGTGATTCTTAATGTCCTTTATTAATGTGGGGTATTCTTTATTTAAGAAGAAATTAGCTATTTGATAATCATCCTCTAACTCCTTAGAGTATGACTCATTTTGATTTAGACATCACCATGCTTTAATCACGAGCTCACTATGATACACTATCATAATCACTCACAAGGTTCTCAAACATTTGGTATAAGTATTTCATTCATTGATCTCATGAAGAATTAACACTTTACCAAATTCGTACTTCATCTATGATATTCTTGAACACTTCAAGATATTCATATTGGTATTTCTCTAAACACCATTTGAAGTACTAGAATTAAGTCCAATAGGTATGTAAATACATCACATGTATTATACCTAATAAGATAATCAATCTCCCACTATGACTAGTGAAGATTGATCATGTCCATGGGATTCATGTCTCTTACTGGTTCTCTAACCAAAAAGAGTCTAGTCCTATCGATCATATGGAAACTAGAAATGAATTTCTCATGATTTATGCTAATTTGATTGTTTGAGTTATCAATAACTTTTAGGTATCATTTTATCTTATGCATACCAAGTACCACAAGATAAACAAGCCATTGCCACAAAGATTGAAACATCAACTTTATTAATTGCCATCATTGTCATACAATATGCAAGAAAATTAAAGTGTTTCTATCCATTGACAAATATGAAATAGCAGTTCATAACTCTATTACATGCCTTCAAGGCTGAAAATAAACTAAAGTACTCCTATCTATGGCAGAAACACTTTCCCCATTTATTGGGTGCTTTACACTTTATTTCTTGGTATCATATACCTCAAAAATGTTACAAGTTTATTTCATGACACCTTCAGGTGGAGACGTCTGTCACCTCCTTCTTCTTTAGTTCTTCTATATAGAGAGGACAATTCCTTTTCCAATGTCTGGCTTTTGACAATGGTGGAAATTGCCTCTCTTGGTCACGCCTCCCTTGGCCTTGAGAGTTGAAGATGATTTGGGTTGTTGGCTAGCATCAGAACCTTTCTTAGCCTTGCCCTTGTGCTTGCCCTTGGACTTGCCTTTCTTTCCGTTGATCAACATCACAGACTTAGGCTTGTCCTTCTTCATCTGTGCCTCGGCTATCCTCAACATGCCCAACAACTCTGTCAATGACTTGTCAAAGTTGTTCATGTTGTAGTTCATAACAAACTAACTGTAGGATTTTGGCAACAATTGTAGTATCACGTCAGTTGCCAACTCTTAGCTCAGGGGAAATCCCAGTCTCATCAGGTTCTCCACATACCCAATCATCTTGAGTGTGTGAGGACCAACTTGATCTCCTTCTATCATGATACACTTGAACAACACCCTGGAGACATCATATATCTCTTTCCGTGCTTGATCTTCATACTTGTTCTTGAGATGCTAAATCATCTCAATGACACCCATGTTCTCATGTTGTCTCTACAACTCGTGGTTCATGGAGCACACCATCAAGCACTTTGCACCAATGGCATCTTCAGAATGCTTTTTATAAGCATCCCTTTCTGCCTTTGGTGCGGTAGGAGTAGGTTCCTCTAGAGCTGGAGTATCCAGGACATAGAGTTTTCACTCTTAAGTGAGAACAATTCTCAATGTCCTAAACCAGTCGTGGAAGTTAGTCCCATTCATCTTGTCCTTTTCAAGGACCGATCGCAACGAAAAGTGATTGTTGTTTGTTGTCATTTGTACTACAAAAGGAAATATATGCAATTTAGTCCAAAACTCAATTTTGACTTATTTTGATTGATTTGAAAGGTTGATGATATAATTAGGACTTTAATTAATGATTGCTCCCACTATTTTTGTTCAAATTGATAGCCCTCACCATCAATTTAGAAGATTGCAACATACAATCTTCTAGTGGGTCAAGATCCTGAAATCCTCTGAGTCATGGACCAGCTAGGGTTGTCACCCACAACTTAGATCTTCCAGTTAGGCAACTTTTGCCAATTGCATCATATGCAACTCTTAAATGATGTCATATGCAACTCCTTGCCATGATCACCACCATGCCTCAAGGTGCTAGATCCTATCTAGGTCACCTTGTTAAGTCCGACCCAAAGCCAACACGATGAATATGCACCCTGCTAGGGCAGACCCACATATCCATCCTTCACTCTTCCATGAGATAGACGGTGCACCACGCTAGGGCGTGCCCGCACTTGGCCGATCAAGCTTTTCACGTGTGTCACATTTGGAAGGCATCTAAAATTTTATTATTTAATGAGGGATTTGGTTTTTATTGGTACAAATACATATCCAATCACCACAATATATAATATGTATCATAAACATCCTATATCCCATAGAAAATATGTGAAAATGTAAAAGTGATGATTATGGCCATCCTAATGTGATTCCTCGAGCCAAGAGGAATCACAGTCATCTAGGTCTACATCATATGAAACATGTCCATGATGAAGTGCTATAGCCGTCTGAGTTAATCAACTCATCACATGAATGACCTACTCACCCTGGCCGGTCGTCTGGGTTCCACCAGCCGATTGGTTGGCTCCTCCAACCGATCAGTTCGCCTGGTCATCGTGCATCTCCTCATGGCTACCACCCGATCATCTCTCTCCATGAACTAGTCAACAACCGATTAGTTCAATCCTTTAACCGATCATTTGGAACGCTAACCGATCGGTTCACGCCTTGAACCGATCGTCTCAATCATCGTTAGGTTGTCCGTCATTCTTTGACATAACAGGAAATAAAAGATCTATCCTATTTTACATTTGAATGGGGAAACCCCGAGTTACATTCGGGGGGAGCAAAGGTAGGAAAGAAATCTCAAGTTATCTCGAGTTACATCAGGAATAAGAGATAGGAAATCAGTGCGTAGATCGAGATGCAAGCAACCACATTCAACCAAGCACACATACATAGGGTTTATTGGCCATAACCACACTATACATCCACCATAAAACTCATTTAAGGGTGACGCGTATCGAGTGCATTCATATTACATATCATATATGTATATTGGGATTTGTGGATTTAGGATTGGATATACATAAAGCCAATTTTATTCGCATAGTATGCAATAAATAAAGGCAACAAACCAAAATAGATCACATCGATAATACTAAAGTATAGTGTAGTTGATGTGGCTCTGATACCACTGTTGAGTTTTAGGGGAGACAGAGAAGGCAGCGGAAACAAAAAAATTCTTCTCCCAAACCCAGAATAAAGGAATTGTGTCAATGTCTATACAGTAGGAAGGATGGTTTGCAGAGACATACCTTGTCCCGAGGCTTGCTCAGCGACGTTACCTCATGGCTTGCACAGTCTTCACCTTCTGTCTTGGATGGTGTTTGTACAGTTCCTGGTCTCACCGGGACTATTAGGATTGATAGTTGTCCTCCGAGTGGCAGAAGTCTCCCGCCTCTAAAGTAGTCCACACGGACCACCTAGAACCCTGATCCTAGGGCAGCTTGTCCTCCTAAGGCTCAACCTTCTTCATTAGGTGTTGGACAAGGCTTTAATGACTTTCTCATGATGTGGTCACACAGAGACTTTGGCATTTGAGGTTCATGTCACTTCCCAGGTGTCTTTTTTGGACTTTGTCCTTCCAAAAAAATGATGCAAGTACATGTACAATAGGTGGACTGCTTAGCTCGAGCAACTCACTAGGATACAAACATAGTTTGTATTTTCAAGGATCACTGGTGTGGATGACTTTCCTTTTGTAGTCCCAATTCAAGTTGCATATCTATTGTTAGAAATCAGCAGAGTAGATTCCTCTCATAATCAGGACGCCACTTTGGTTGTAAAGTTGACGTCTAGTAGTTCATTTTCAAGTCACACATGGTCCACCAGTCTTATTCATTCTGATGCAAGTGGAAAATGTCAGTCCACTAGGTCTTCTTCCACTAATCATTGACCTTTTCCCAAATGTTTATCATGGTTTTTGAAGAAGTAGAAAATGTAACTACCACTTCTACCTCACTACCTTTGTGATGTTTTCTCGTGTATGTAAGAAAATAATATATTATTAGCATTTTTATTTATGAGACTCTTTTCAACTTTTTAAGTAAATGTGGAAGCTTGAGTCAAATTGTTTTATGAGGTTTTATGATCTCTTATTTGGAATTGTATATCTAAAGTTTTATGTTCATAAGATCCTTGGTGAGCCCTACGGGTTGCCTCAATCAACTTGCTGGTTGTATTGGAATATTGCTAGAACCCACTATGTAGTGAGACAGGGAGTCATGTTGTCTCATGAAGCACGCTAACCATTGATGTTGACATCTATAGAGGATTATGTCATTTATCTAGATGAAAGGGTACAAAGTCCATTTGTCTCTAGCATGTGCATATATCATGTTGGATCCTATAAGTAAGGCCTTATGGTGTTGTCTTTTCTAAATGTTGTGTCCTTTATTATTCTAATTTGAGAGTGTATGATAAGAGAGATTCCACCCATGTGGCATCCTTCCAAAAACTTATCTCCGACGCATCATCCATTGTATATCTCTTTGAGACTGAGGAAGTAAAGTTTGTAAGCTTTTTCTTTATGGAGAAGCTTCATCATCTGGCTTATGTACCTATTACGAGGGAGTTGTTGTCGATAATGATCCCATTCTAGGATCCCCTTAGTCACTCCTTCTACTTCAAGGATGTGGTTATGATGCCTTCCCTGAAAGTCATCACAAAGATTAGTTGGATTCCTCATCAGGGCCGCTATCTTGTTGTCTTGAAGAAGTCAAGAAGGGCTACTGAGCTGATGAATCTCCTATGAATGAAGAAGTTTCAAGGTGCTTGATGGTTGACTCAAGATGGTCGCATTATTTAGATGGTTTCCCTATGGGATTCTTTTGTGAGAAAGGCAGACTATGGTGTTTCTTCTCCCGATATGCCCTGTTTGATGGCATACATGATGCACTGAAGAATTTTCATTTTCACAAGCCATATATTATATAGTTTTGTGCACTTATTGTTCATTTTCACATTGATTTATGCATTATTTATCATCATTAGCCTGTGATACTTAACTGCATCAAATATTTTAAATGTTTCTGTAAGAGTCACTATAGTTTGGAAGCTTATGTTTCTTTTTTCGGGAATTTTAGGTGAATCAACAAGAAACTACATAGCTCGGTACTACCGGCCTTCCTGTTGGTGGTACTGATACTAGATCACAAAAGAATATGTGAACTTGAGTGAACTTGGTATTACTGTTGGTATGTATTCCCTGAGAGCCAATCATGGGATGATTGGTGGGATACATTAAGATTGATTTGATAAACATCAAAGGCAAGCTTCCAATTCTTTCTGATTCAGTCATATGTGACAATGATAGAATAGATTGAATGTCTAGAGAATGACAATACTCAATGACGTATGCTTTCAAGTTCAGGACCTGAATGATGAGATCATATAGATGCTAAGAGTTTGTACATTCTTATTATATCCCTATTTGTATGTCATTGTGGAAGGTAGATAGACAACAATGACACACAAGACTTGATTGTGGTGTTGGTTGATGATAGAATCTCGTTAGTCATGATATGGAGATATCAAACCAAACACATAGGTACTTGTTAGAGAACAAGTGTACCGGATAGACCCACCGTGAGTTTGACACATGGAACCATGACATGGTAGTCACATTCAGTTCTCACAATGATGGTGGTGAGTGTGATTCTTTGACCTGAAATGACTACACTCAACACATGTCGTTGGGTACACTTTGACATCATCAAATGCAGTCCTGAAACATGGGTTGTTATAAATGTGATGCTTGGGTGGCTTTGACACATGGGGCTTTTGAGGGGTGAGTGATAGATATGGGATTTGTCCCTCCTGAGGGAGTTTGATATCCATGGCCACTTGATGAGTAGGATTTAGATAGGCATGCACACGCATGTGTGAATCAATATGTGTTATTGATGTCATACATATCTCCTCCAGTCTACTCTGAGATCAAGAAAGTGAATGAATGTTGACAGGATGACTGTTCCATGCCTTGAGTTCATTTGGGATATCAGTGAAAAAGGAATTATACATTCGTTGTAACACCGTTCATGGATTGTAGGATTGAAAGTTGTTCTCCAACTTTCCTTTTCACTTGGGTAGCATTGATGTGCGACTAGGCACCGCTCTTTGCTTGTGAAGTCATAAGTGTTATGGACTTTCACTGCCAATGTGAAATGGACCTACAGGGTCACACACATAGGATTTAACCTAGAAGAGGAGCTTATCCACAAACAATGTTTAGATTGATTACTAAAGGAGTTTCGTAGTTCAATTAAACACTCAGTTGATTGATAGCTCAAAATCATTGTTTTCAAGGTGTTGGACCGGTTGATTAGAGTATCAGATTGATTGAAACTGCAATTGGCTGATTTTGCACAGTCTGCACTCCCAACCGATTAGCTCATGTGATGAACCAATCGGCTCAGGTTGGTGAACCGATCGGCTCAAGTGGTGAGTCGATCGGCTCATGTGTTAATGAAATGATCGACTCAATTGTTGAACTGGTCGATTCGTGTGACCAACCGAGATCATTTGGAAAGTCAGAAGACTTTTTGCAAAAACATATTTGTTTCACTTGTACAAATTTGATTTGGACAAGGACTAATATTTAATTAGTTGGAAAAAAACATGAAAGTCAATACGAGTTGGACCAGGACCACAAACCGATCGACTCAGGTGTCCCAACTGATCGGTTCAGGTCCCCAACTGATCGGCTCAGGTCCCCAACCGATCAGTTCATGCTTGAAATGATCAGTTCAGCTGGCGCAGTTGATTGTTTTGTGGAAAATATCGAATCCTTCTACTCCTTTAATCCTGCATTGTCTGGGGTAGAGAACCATGTCCCATGACCCTCCTATATATAGGGGTAGTGGGGGCTTCTCAGAAACACAACAACTCAAAGAACACCAGTTGCTCTACAAAGTTGTTGTTCTCTCTGGTTGTGGTAACCAGGAGAACCTGAGCAAGTGCTACCCGATAAGGGAGGCACATCAAGGGAAAGACAATTGTAGAAAGGTGATTGGTGGCAGAGAGTGTATCAGTGACTACTACACCGACAGGAGGGTGCGACTGGAAGATGACAAAACTCATACCCGTAATGATATTAATATTCTGTACAATCATAATCAATCATCTATAGAAGATGCATTTCAAAACAATGAAATCAAATGAAGATAAATTAGAATTAGAATACTTAACACATGAAGAGGTAGAAGATGATCATGTGCTTCTCTAGAAAGCCAAATCAACTAACCATGTGTGTAGTACAACTCAAGGTACTCTTTATACATCACCTGACCCAACATTAGTTCCCTAGAAGCATGAGAGATCCCAAGAGCAGGAGAAACCAACCTTAGAAAATGATCAAAGGGAATGTGCGCATGTACAAAACACTCCCAAAGTTGATGCTAATTGGACCCAACAAGCATCCAACGACAATGCCTCAATGTAAGCCACTCACAAGGTAGTAGCCTCGTCACACTAGAACCTGGAGAAAATCCTAAATTAGACATGGGAAAAAATAATGAATTGGAGTAAAATAAAGTACATACACAAGTTCATATAGTGTTGAAGTACTTCAAATACCTCAAATAAGGCCATCTTCTCCAATTTTCCTCTCCATTGCCAATATTGTTCCCTACTGCTGCTCTCAGACCAATGACGATAGGTGGAGAGGAAAGCATGCATATCACCATATAAATTTCTTAGAGTGACAAGCATGTGTAGTTAAAAGTGTGCATAGCCACTTAGATGCACAAGAAAGATAAGTCCTTACCAATTTTTTAAAGACAAAATAGAAAGCAACATGTAAAGATGTACCCCAGTCAAGCATATGAAGCTGCTATAACACTTTGTATCCTAGACTATTTTCATCATAAAGAAGACCCCCACAAGACACATCCTCAAGTTCATAAGTAGGTGGGCATACACACATCCACCCTAAAGAAAGTGAGTAACCATGCCCATATCAAGAAGGAAGGAGAACCAACCAATTTCTCCCTATTTACCTCCCATATTGTTACTATATATGTAGTTGATAACAAGCAAGAATAGAAGTACCTTGACCCTCAAGGTATCTTAGAAAGGGTAACTGGCACCTTCCCTATCACCTTAGTAAAATAAGGTAGATCACATCAATGTGAACATGATCTCGTATCTTTGAGACCATGCTAGTATCAACAAGATTCACCCCTAAAATTCTATAAAGGTGATGACACCCCCACTCATATAGATTAGGAAAGGTATAGATGGGAATATATTCAAAAGCTAACAGGTGATCATAGCAAATTCTCTAGGGGTTATGGCCATCTCAGAAAAGGAAAAGTGAAAAGTACTAGTCTTAGGGAAAAATCCCTCAATCAAAGGAATTATATAGTGCCTTCAACTATCTCACACAGATAAATTGTACTAAAGTCGATCCTCTAGAGTAATTATAGTTCTTTGAAAACTAAACTGGTGTACAATACTCCCAGTTCATTCAAACAAGTATGCAAATAACATTAAAAAAATCCAAGACCCTAAAAGACAAAGTCAAAACCATCGCCATAGGTGAAAATCTTGATTCAAGCTTGACAAACGCAAAGCTAATAATGAGGATAAAAGGTTCAAAGTTATACCTCATTGCCTTATAAATGAACTTTATGCTTATATGACCCATGAACCTCTCAATAGGGAGTATCTCTCCCATGTTCCTTCTCGAACCGTCATGACACCTTACCAAAGCACATAAAGATCAGAAATTTTGAATTCACATATGAATTTAGTGGATGAAGATAGGATACATATTGTGGATATGTCTTAATCCCAACATAATCACCTGCATCCTACTCATCCATAATGAGATCCTCCCCACAAGACACCATCTACAAATTCACAACCACCATAACATGAGCTTTCGACAACAATTTGAATTGGCTCGATCTAACATTGAATGATTGAGAAAACATCAAAACAACAAAAACATCTAAATTTCAAAATGGAATGCCACTTCATATTACCTTCAACCTCTAGAGCATGAAGAACACCGGGATACCAAAATTTGGATTTTCCACAACAGGCCAAAATAGCAAAAAAATGAAAAAAAAAACAAAAGTTATACCTCCTCAAAGATGAATAAAGTTGAAACGTGAAAAAAAAACATCATCGAGAGACGCAATCTGGATCTCTATTTTTGTTGTCGATCAGCCTCCCACCAAGATGCCAGAATGGGCTCATAGAATGTTGTGATCCATTAGTGAAGGGATGATGAATCAACATATTTTTAGACTCTATCACTCTCTCTTCTATGTAGTTTCCTCCATCACTTTCTCAAACCAACAATCTTCGTACTACCTCTGTTCAAGTGAAGGAGAAATGAAGGGGTACTCCACCTCCTTCCATTTTCCCTCCTTATAAAAACAAAAGATTTTACAAAAAATGCAAAGAAGTTTCTAGATTTTTAATAGAATTTTGAGATCCGTGTAAAAACTGCAAAAATCATAGGTTTCATACGAAACATGGTATTTTTCTGAGTTTAGGGGTATTTTTGGGGTGATTACTGGACATGAGAGCTATTTTTAATCATATTTCTGAGATTTGTACAATATTTAATGTATTTACCTTTTTCATTTTGTTGTGGTCATTGGATCTAGGGCTTGGACGCCCCAGATGAGTGCCATGTGGCCAACTAGTGCGCGGGCCTCCCCTATAACCTAAAGTTGACCTGGTTGATTGGGGCTGGACCAGTCCAACGGGATGAAGGTCCCGACGTTAGATTGGGGAATCCAGCTCCCATCCAGGTCTTCTCCCTCATGCAGTAGGGCTCGCGAGGTGCATCTCAGACCCCCTGCCGTCACTGTGGGGTCGATCCCAGTTGAGAGAAAATGGCCTCGTGCTCTTCCAACCTCCATGTATTCTCCTGCCAAAAAATCTCCTTCTAGTCCCCCATCTCCACAACAACCCCGACTGGACTCCGACGGTAGTGTGTTCCTCGCTTCATTGTGATTGCTATCGACTACTCCTGAAGTTCGATCTCTCTCTCCCTTTGCTCCATTGGTCCTGCTCCGACGAGGCTCAGTCGTGGTGCCACCGCATTGCTCGAGCAAAGAATGAGAGGAGGACGACACACATACGTTGTTCGATCTAGGATCACAGTGATCCTCTATGAGATCTAACGGTTCTGAATGGGCGGTCGTTTAAGTGGGAGTGCAAGTAGGGTGAGTGGGGGTGATCGACACAGAATGTCCAATCAACAGACTATCATGGACCAAGGAGAATCCAACGTTCAAGTAATTTCGGTAATTTCACTCTCTGACCAAATAATCCAGAAAATGGTTTTCTTTGCAAAATTTGTAGAAATTACTAGGAGTGTCTAATGGAAAAACTTTATACATGAAAGTTTTGTAGAAAAATATGAGGAATCCGATAAAAATATGTTGAGAACCTAGTTCTACTCTATATTATAATAGTACCTTAATTTGCTAGCCAAATGTATTTAAAGTTGATGAGAAACCCTATTTGTATATAAAGGGTGTATTTTGGTGAATTAATAGGTCAAATTGATAATCTTTACCTTGTTAATGATAAATATGGTTTCTTTATCTGTTTTGAATGCAAGGTTGCCTAATTTAGAGTTGTAATCCATAAAAGAAGGATAATCTATATGGAAATCCTAATTTGGGATAAAAGGAGACAAAAATCATATTTATTTAGATTAAGGAAATTAGATGCGTAATAAGCATCCTAAACTTGTTAAGAGTACTACAATGAGAAATTAGGTGTTTTATGTAGTTTTGATAAATTAAGGATCATAATATTGAAAGAAGAGGTAAAAACCCTAATTTCCAAAGAAACCCTAAAATTGAAATTGAAATCCTAAAGAGTGTGATGAAATTGGATAAATATTAATAAAAGGAAACTTGTACTTTTATTTTAGGATTTCTATTCATCATTGCTTGCTTGATTGGGTTTCCCTGCATATTGGATTCTATCTTGAAATCTGCAATCAAAGGTATGTGGTTACGCTTATGAATAACCGCTCTAGTTTCGCGGCGATTACCGAACGTTTTATCGATGGCTTGAAAAATAACTGTTGGATGTCTATTTATTTCATGCAACTATAAAGTGACTATGATTATCACCATAAATATACATATAACTGGCTAGATCTGGGTCCACCTCTGTTTCTTTGAAAAGGCTAAAAAAGGGGTAATCCTAGAGCAAGGTCTAGGTTACCATGAGTTAGAAATTGGGCTACCTACGTGTAGTGCCATGAGACTCTTTAGCACACCATGAGTTAAGGAGTGGTCTACCTATGGGTAGTGCCATGTGACTCAACCCTAGAAACTGGTACACCTTATAGGTGGATCATGAGGGGTTTAATGGGGATCTACCATAAGGAAGGTAGTATCCAGGTCCACTGTAGGGACAACACAAAGGATAGGGTACTCATGGATCGCGGAGTTATATTTAAACTGTAATCTTGGTTATTAAATGATTAATTGATGAATATGATGTTAACATATTTGCATGATTATTGTCTCCCCCCACATACCAGCTTTGGCTGACCGATGTTTTGTTTGTCGGTGATTTAGGTACAAAATCCCCAAAAAAGGACAAACAGTAAAGTGGCACATTGTGAATCCACAAATTAAAGAACAAGGAGGTTTTAGTTAGATTAGTTCATCTATGGATAGAGATTTAGAATTTCCAAACTTTTCAAAGGTATGCAAAATTTATTTATTACAACTTTTCAGTATAGTCTGTTAAAATTTAATAATTGTTCTTGGTTAAATGTCGAACCTTTGATCCGAAAGTTATGGGTGTGGCTTCGACCTCTCGATCTCCCTTAATTGGGGGTTACCGGAAGGTGGGGTCGTAACATTTATAACACTCGGGCCCACTTCTTAAGGCTCTAGTAGAGTTTTAGGAATAATGACTGGCCTCACAAATCACCACTGCACGCTTTGTCCTCACTCACGCGCATGCCAAGATCAACTTCCCGACAGGTCACCCATCCCAGTACTACTCCAAGTTGAGCACGCTTAACTATGGAGTTCTTTAGTGATGGGTTCCCGGAAAAGGAGGTGCACCTTGGTGATATGGGTAGTCCAATCATTCCTTATAAGATCATTATATCTGAGGCCTCAAATCCTGGGACATTACAATCTCAGACCCCCCACCATCACTGTGGGGTCAATCCCAGTTGAGAGAAAATGGCCTCGTGCTCTTCCAACCTCCATGTATTCTCCTGCCAAAAAGTCTCCTTCTAGTCCCCCATCTCCACAACAACCCCGATTGGACTCCGATGGTAGTGTGTCTGCCAGGACGCAGCCTCTAGGGCTCTAGCACATCAAACACAAGGGAAAGATCTAGCATGCTTGTGAGAGGGAACCAAACTCCATGGTGGATGATTGCTGTCGAACCCCCTTCACATTGAAGGGAGTAATCTTTCTGGTCACTTCTGAGCCACGCAACTCTTAGATCCCTGGGTAGAGAGAGAGATACAACAAGTAGCCTACTGTAGACAATGAGAAGGGGGCAAGTTTGATCTCTACATCTCCAAATTTGACTCTGAGGATCAAAGTCCACTTGAGATCCTCCATGTGCGCACTCCTCGTCCCCCCATAGCTATCCACCATTGCTGACGGTTGGAGCTCCCCATTACTCGCCTTGTCTATCTACTTCCTGACGCATTGCCAGAAAGAAAGCGGAATCCTACCATACCAAGGAAGATGATGATAAAGACTGGTATACTAGGAGAAGATTATTGTCTACAATGATCCCACCATGGTTGTGTCACAATAGGATACAGAGAGAGTAGGAGTGACAGACCAAGGCTCTAAGATAGTCGTTCTTGAATATGCTGACACCATGGCATCATATCATGGATTTGTGAGAGAGGATGGTGAAGGTGGGCAACTACAGTCTCTGGACACCATGGATCTTCAATGTTCAGTGAAGAGTGCATCTGTTAGAGTGTTGCACAGATCATGGGTTCACTAATTAGATTCTCTTATCTTGCCTCGTCAGATCTAAAGACACCTCACCTGGTTCTGTTCCACCCTTTCCGAAGGTTAGGGAAGACCTAGGATGTGTCCCGCACCCTATATCGATGGAATACAGTTTGTGTTAATATAGTAACCACGAGCATGCCATGTGGCATTGGTATGTATCAAACTTATGTCTACTTATTTCAAATAAAAAACCAAAGTTTGTACTGCTAAATAGTTTCTCAAAAAGCATCAGATCTAGGGTGTAGTAAAGTTTCACATAATTGTCATTTGAATTGCATTTGTAAACTTATATGACCACAATACATCCTAGGGATCATTATTCAAACATTTACCTCTATGTAAATTTCTAAATGTATGGTTAATCCAATGGCACTCAAGTTTGATAATATATCACATTCATTGTTTCCATGGGCATAATAACCTTGACTACTGGTTCTTGATCATTTGATGGGATGAATATCATATGTTTGAGTCGATTGCATCATGTTTAGATAAATGTAACCTCAAATTGTGATTAACCAAAAAGGAAATTAATGAACTTCAAATATGATATTGGGTATCATAATCCTCAAATTTTAGGTCACCACATTCACCCCACCTAATATGGAATTTCATACTCAAAATTCAACTAATATTGAATTAAATAGGAAACCAAGGGTGTCAAATTCATATAAAACATCATTTATAAGTTTTAAGGCTATCTAAGCTCTTAATGAACCCTAATTTGTCATCTTAGGTTATTGAATATGTAGGGGTACCCATCCAGCCTTATAAATATTGAAGCGTTATATTTTTCCAAGAATTGGAGCATCACTTAGTGTCTTATTCATAAATGAAAATCTTATATTTTAGGAATTACATCATCATTGTCCCTTAAGGATAAGGGTTTTATTCATAGATATAAAGTTAAGAAGGTACTGCTCAAGTCTCATCTTTCACCCTAGCAGCTCACACTAGGTGATGTCAAGATTTCATGACATTATTTACTGGAATTATAAATCTTAACATAATTAATATGTTATATGATTAACATCATACTAAGGTTGCCTTACTTGAGAAGGGCTTACGTCACATGCTTTAATATCAGGGCTTCACCCTATTATGTGTGACTTATTGCCAAACTGAGGCTTAGATTTAGAAGGATTAAGGTTAAGAACTATTTTATGATCATGTAATCTATGGTCCAAACATATCTTAATTTCAAGTCATGATTTCAGACCTATATCTTTCACCTGTGATAGGGGAAATAATATCGAACAAGTCAAGCTTATTTGAGTGAGTTTTTCATACATAATCATCCTTATATCTCAAGTAAGGTTTGTAGCATCATATATTAGGAAAGAGAAGTGGAAGGAACATCATTTATGAGTTTCTTATGCACAAGGCAGTTTACTATCAAAACTAGAGTTCATATATTACCTCACTTGCAGCTAATGATGAGATTCACAAACACATGTCACTCGAGTTAGGACCTAACTCAATCAAAAGGATTGAATTTCTCATTTTGAGTCACATACCCATCATTTTTTTCACCCAACTCTCACATATAGGATTGAATCATGCAAGAGGACTCAACTCATCTACTCAGGAGTAACCCAGCTTAGGACACATCATTTCACATATATCTCATATTTTTCATATATTGTAGGGTAGGTCCTATGACCCTCTCCTAGTGGGTATCACTCTCTCTGGAGTTCACCACGTATCTTTTCCTAACACTGAGGTCCTCCTTTGTAAAAGAGCTTGAGGCTCATGCATATTCAACTTTATCATAACTTAGATCATAATAAGTAAGAAAAGAGTATGTACTTTCACTATCTAGACTTAGCTCATATTCCAAAATTGGGATCAAAACATATATAAATCATAGATCTATACAAAGAAATTTTATCAACAAATATCAACCTAGGTTACAATCATCGATACTTACATCATTTAACATTCTATTCTCTATCTATCTATCTATCTATCACATATCTTAATAAGGCTCTAGACATCTACTCTAGAACTACTCTCTCTTCTAGATTGATGTCATTGCCTTTCACTCAGGTTGTATGCACACTAACTACTCTCCAGTATGAGGGACACATTTTTATATTTACATATATATAAGAAAGTATTATATAGTTTTTCTCTAAGAAAGAAGACATCAGAGAAAACTGACGAGGCTCAAGCCGATTGGAAAACAAAACCAAATCAGAAAAATGAGTGTCCCACATACAGTAGATAGTCCAGTGTCATGTCACCTAGTGAAATGGTGAGAACAAGGTGTAGACTAGTGTAGCTACCCAATACACATGAGCTCCATATGGAAAGGGTCTCACACACTTGTCTAAACCTAGTTCTCAAACATCTAGGTTCTAACTTAGAGGCTAAGTCAAACTTTATTCCTATAGAAAACTTACTAAGTTTCTAGGGTTTAAAGTAAAAGGTGAGATTTAGTTTTTATATTTCATGGTGAGCAATTGTCAAGTGTAGCTATTTTTCATACTCTGATACCAACTGTAACGTCCCCGTATTCTGCCATCTCGAACCTTCGAAGGCCCGAGAGGACAAATCCAAAAACATTAGCAATCATATCAGAGAGTGATGCGGAAGTGACATACACTTACATGAATAAACAACTATATACATACACCATAACATTTCTCAACATTCAATGTGTATATATTACAAAATGAATTATTACGTAATGATTTACAATTACACATTGAACAAAATTCTATAGTCTATGAACATGTATCCTAACTAGGATCTATATAATAGGTACAACCTATACAACTTGCTCACATCCTGTCCTTTTATCCCATGCTAGCTCTGAACCTAAAACTTACGTGAAATAATGAATCAACATGCAAGGTGTCGAGTACATGGGTAGAAAGATACATATATTTATGGTTTTCATAATTTGAAAAGTTTTGTAGAAAGAAAGGAATAAAAATCATAGAAAACATTTCTTGATTAACCAAAATATGCCAATTTTATTCAGTTTTCTAGATGAATTACATTACTAAGGTTGACTAGTACCAAAACATATATATTGGGCCCATCCCCATGTACCGAGTACTCTAGGGAAACTCCCCGTACACCGTGTGCTATAGGGAGGTGTACTAGTAAACATTAATACATTCCCTTGTAAGGGGGATAATGAACACCTTAAATAACTGCAAAACATCTACTCATAATTTATGTTTTGAACTGACAAAACAATGAGTACTACATAGCAATACTACATCCAATATTTGCAGCTAGAAGAGAGCATACATACATATCATGATTGCAAGCAAGAAAAACATAGTCATATAATTAAATAAAAACCCACATACCTGAGTTCAGAGATTCATATTTATATTATGGATCATCTACATCTTTGGTCATCACCTGATTAATAACAATTAATCATCATTAATAAATTTTCATCAATATTCTAGGTATTTCAGGTCCAAATTGGGGTTTTGGAAAACCTAGCTTCCATTGATCAAAAACATGTCTCTAGTATTTTTATTTTATCAAAATGATATTGTTAGGCTCAGGATCAAATTTCATAATTTTCATATGTTTTATCTATTTTCTATAATTAAGTGAGGTTTAAAGTATTAAATAAAGCATTAATGAGGAAAAGTCTAATATGCATTATTAATACTAAAACCTGAGTATTCATATAGTCTGTAAACAAATTTGAGGCTCAAAAGGAATTTTCTGGGGTTTTATACCAGTTGGATAGTATTTATTCTAATTATATGAAGTCCATAAAGGGGTATTATAAACTAAACTAAATATCACCAGAATATATGTCTTAAAAGTCTGATCTAGAGGTTTCATATGAAACATGGCATTTTTCTGAGTCTAGGGGTATTTTTGGGGTGATTACTGGACATGAGAGCTATTTTTAATCATATTTATGAGATTTGTACAATATTTAATGTATTTACCTTTTTCATTTTATTATGGTTGTTGGATCTAGGGCTTGGACGCCCCAGATGAGTGCCATGTAGCCAACTAGTGCGTGGGCCTCCCCTATAACGTAGAGTTGGCCTGATTGATTGGGGTTGGACCAGTCCAACGGGATCAAGGTCCTGACGCTAGATTGGGGAATTCGGCTCCCATCCTGGTCTTCTCCCTCATGCGGAAGGGCTCATGAGTTGTGTCTCAAACCCACCATCGTCGCCATGGGGTCGATCCCAGTTGAGAGAAAATGGCCTCGTTCTCTTCCAACCTTCATGTTTTCTCCTGCTAAAAAGTCTCCTTCTGGTCCCCCATCTCCACAGCAACCCCGATTGGACTCCGACGGTAGTGTGTCTACCAGGACGCAACCTCCATGGATCTGGTACATCAACCACAAGGGAAAGATCCCACATGCTTGTAAGAGGGAACCAAACTCCAAGGTGGATGATTGTTGCCAAACCCCCTTCACAGTGAAGGGAGTAATCTTTCTGGTCACTTCTGAGCCACACAACTCTTGGATCCCTGGGAAGAGAGAGACACAACAAGTAGCCTGTTGTAGACAATGAGAAGGGGGCAAGTTTGATCTTTGCAGCTCCAACTTTGACTCTGAGGATCAAAGTCCACCTGAGATCCTCCATGCACCTACTCCTCATCTCCCCATAGCTATCCACCATTGTTGCCGGTTGGATCTCCCCATTACTCACCTTGTCTATCTACTGCCTGACGCATTGCCAGAAAGAAAGCAGAATCATGCCATACAAAGGAAGATGATGATAAAGCTTGGTATACTAGGAGAAGATTATTATCTGCAATGATCCCGCCATGGCTGTTTCACAATAGGATACAGAGAGAGTAGGAGTGATGGACCAAGGCTCTAAGACAGTTGTTCTTGAATATGCTGACACCATGGTATCATATCATGGATTCATGAGAGAGGATGGTGAAGGTGGGCAACTACAGTCTCTAGACACCATGGGTCTTCAACATCTAGTGAAGAGTGCATCTGTTAGAGTGTTGTGCAAATCATAGGTTCACCAATGAAATTCTATTATCCTGCCTCATCGAAACCCTTTTCGGGGGTTAGGGAAGACCTAGGATGTGTCCCACACCCTTTATCGATGGAATATAGTTTGCATTAATATAGAAACCATGAGCGTGTCATGTGACATTGGGATGTATCAAACTTATGTCTACTTATTTCAAATAAAAAACCAAAGTTTATACTGCTAAATAGTTTCTAAAAAATCGTCAGATCTAGGGTGTAGTAAAGTTTCACATAATTGTCATTTGAATTGCATTTGTAAACTTATATGACAACAATACATCCTAGGGATCAATATTCAAACATTTACCTCTATGTAAATTGCTATATGTATGGTTAATCCAATGGCGCTCAAGTTTGATAAATTATATCACATTCGTTGTTTCCATGGACATAATGACCCCAACTATTGGTTCTTGATCATTTGATGGGATGAATATCATATGTTTGAGTCGATTGCATCATGTTTAGATAAAAGTAACCTCAAATTGTGATTATCTAAAAAGGAAACTAATGAACTTCAAAATAGTATTGGGTATCATAATCCTCAAATTTTAGGTCACCACAATGGTACATCATGACGATACACTACCTCTTCCACAATTTTTAGTCCAGAACTTGAACCCTAATTCCACCCTATAAATAAACCTCTGTATCCACCATATTCCTAGCCCCTTCTAATATTTGTGAACCCAAAGGATCAAACTAACTACCTCTTTTATTTTTTGTATTATTCATATTCATAGGATCCTTCCTCTAACACCACCTTCTTCTAAATCATTGTTAGGATGCAAAAATGTTAATATGAAAGTGCTCCTAACGGCTAGTCTGATTTATCACTCTAAACACTTTAACTTCTCTAACTACTCTCAACTTCTTATCTCTACTTGGATTTGCATATGTGATCCATGAACATATTTTTGCTTGTCTAATCTTGGGAGAACGATTAATCTAGTTTACAATTTATATCTTCGTATCATCCTCTAGAACATCTATACATTGGTCCTTATCACCATAAGGTCATTAGGACCCTAATATAACTAAAAGTTTGGACCTTTAGGTAAATGATGGGAATTAAGCAAACATCTCCACCTTTAAAGGCCTCCCCACAATTAAAATATCTTTTCATAGATTTCCTTTTGTTTTCTTCTTCAAAAACTAAAATGAAATTTCTTCTTTTTACAAAGCATAAAAACAACTATATACAAGTTTGCTATGTGAGATGGGGTTTGATCCCCACTAGTCAAAAGTTTTCCATACATTAATTTCTAGTTTGGTGTAATTTTTTATTTATTATACATGGATGGATGAACAATTTTTTTCTTGTGACCACTATTACATTCAATTAAGTAGGCACACTCCTTTCTTCATTCAGAATGGACAATAGCTTGTATGGACTTGTGCTTCACTGGATGAACTCTCCCAATTTCTATAAGAACCATTTGGCCATCTCATATGTTAGCCAATTACCATTTCTACTAATGTTTTCGAACTTATAACTTTGAATCTATTTCATAGTTGGATAATTCGTTGTACGGCCGATCATTACTTTGTAGGACATGTATTAGGGTTCCCTATGAACCTAATGGATAATAAGGAATCAAATTAAACTTCACACCTCACGATTTGTTGCTTTGCAACTTCCTTAGTTCCTCTTCAGATTGTTAATAACACCCCTTCTAGCGGGCCATTTACTAGTTGTTTGCATGCACTTCCCAAATTCCAATGCCCACTGTCATTACAGTACTTGAACGACGTCATGTGGATGCCAAACATCTTCCCACGCATAACTTGACACCTTACCCTTATCTTCAATTTTCTTTAGTTATATTATCTACCCAATTTCTAAAGTACATCTTTGATGGTTTTCCTTATTTCCATAGAAAAATGGTGGTGACTCCATCCTCTCTACCCGTTCATTGATGTCCACCCCATGGTTTCTACTCTGAACACCAAAACCACATGTGGGATTATCTAAGTCATGGTAAGGAAGTTGTCATTTCTAATGGAAAAAGACCTCATTAGATCCACCAATCTATTTATTTAAGTGTAACACTCATTATGATTGAACTGAATGAGAATGTTGTAGCTTATTCTGCCAAACGAGAAGGCTATCTAGCCAAGCAATTGGCTCCCCCAAACCAAAATAATAATAGTAATGTATATATATATATGTGTGTGTGTTTGTCGTTTTAGTTATATATATATAAAATGTATGCGATTAGTTTTTAAGTAAAATATCTAGGCGGATTGGTAGAAGCAGCGCGCGCGGGCGTCGGAGTTATGGGGGAGTAGAGGCTCCGCCTATCCAGAGTAATAGCAGGGGGTGTGCGGAATTGAGTGATCCACTTCAATATGATCTGTGGCCCTCGTTTTAGAGATCCCACGTCAAGAAAATGCAACCAAGTGTAGGTTTGTAGAATTAGGCAGTATTCCAGTCCAATCCTAGAATTAATACAGCTTACCAAACGTGCCGTTAATGCCACATGCTACACCTTTTTCCGTAAGGAAGCACAGGTGAATTCTACTCATCCCGTTCTCCATTAGAAAAAGAAACAAAAATTTATCGTTTCGCTGTCCACAATCTATAAATCGGCGAAGGAATCGACAGAACCCAGACTAACCCACATGCTGCACATAACCCTCAATTATCCAAAAACGGATATATAGGGGGAGTATGTCCGGTGGTGTGTATCAGTGTTCTTCTCATCTACAAACTAACTTACATTACTGTTTATCAAGGCCTGCAATCACATTGCATATTCTATTTATAATCGAGTCACGGGAGTCCTTCCAGCAACTGTCTGCAAGCTCTGTCGTTTGGTGTTCCAGCCATGACATGCATGCATGATGAACCGAGCAAGAGTGGTCCATGTCCTCTTACTGAAGCAAAGACAGGTATCACGCAAGCTGCCTACACGAGGACTTGATGTCGCGTCCCTTACCTTGTCGTCTGAATGTTTTCACTGCAGTGGAGTTGAAAATCGCACGGCTCTCCCTGCTTTTATCCTTTTTCATCTCTCACTTTCTCTCATGCCACTTAATTCCAGCCTTTGTATTTGGTTCTCGCAGGAGATAAAAGCATAGAAGACGAAAGAAAAATATAAAGAAGAAAAAGCTCTCATATCCGTCGTGGACCCATTGAGTTGACCATACGTGGAAAAAGCACACACTACGCATGTGGAGAGTACTTCGTTGCTGCTTGTTGTTAGCAGTCGATCGTATATGGATCCCCTTCTTCGTGCGGTAAAGAATCAAAACGACGAAGTTAGCCTAGCTAGTTGCATGCGTGCTGATAACATCACACGGAAACCGCATCATTAGCATGTCGTTCACTGCTCCCTCATTTACGGACGGAGTTGGCCGTAATCATATTAGATCACTAAACTGCGTGTTGTAATTAGGGGTGAGCATTCGGTTTATTCGTTCGGTTACGGTTATTTCGGTTCGGTTAAATGGTTAATTTGTGGTTTGAGATTTTAACCATTAACCTAACCGAATTGCGTCGGTTAATTTGGTTATTGTCCAATCGGTTAACGATTAATTCGGTCGGTTAATTTGGTTAACCAAATAACACATGTGTAATAATGTTATTTGAAATACTCATTGAATTTTGAACAATTGTTATATTATAGTGGTATTTCTGGAAATATAATGTTGTATGGCTCGTGAAAACTTGATTACTATGTATATGGAGAAGTTTTTTGAAATAATATACGTGTGTAGGATATTATTTAAGAATAAATTATAACTATTCGGTTAATTTGGTTATCCATACCAAAAATATCTTAACCATGAAATTAACTATTTAACCGATTAACCGAATTAAATTAACCAAGTTAACCGAATTAACCAAATAGTCTAAAAAAAATTAACCATTCGAAATTAACCATTCGGTTAATCGGTTATTAACCAAATTCTGCTCACCCCTAGTTGTAATCATATTTCAGCTGCGTTGGCCGCTCTGGATTGGCGTGGCCTGCAATCGTCATCGGAAGACCCCATCTAGTTCATGAAGGGTAAAGTGAACCCCCGGTGGCGATTAAACGAACAGGCATCAAACGCCATTGAAGTAACCATTTCCCGCCGTGGAGCTAGAGAGCAACCAAGAAATCGTATCTCAAAGGCAATTAATGGAGAAAAAGGAGGCATAGTTGAAATAAAGAAGGTAATATGATAAATGCATACTACGGCTTTAAGACTCCTAATTATGTAACACATGAGTGGAGGAACAACACCAGTTTACTTCTTCTTGGGAGTGTGTCACCAACATCTTATTAATGACAATAATAGTAGAAATAAAATCTTCATAGACTAGTGTATTATACATATTCTCATAAGTTCATAGAAAAGAATCTTATTACATTGAGCTTAATAAATGAAATTTATGTACAATATGTCAAAAAACAAAAAAAAATTAAACTGAACAGTTAAGATCGTATTAGAGACGCCACACCAAGCAATACTTTTAAATATGTAGGTGCAAATTCTAGTTGGTTAAACCTCGGTATTATAATGCATGCATACAACTTGTTCTCAGCCGTGTACATTTAGGAATATACACATTAGAGTAAGTGGCAGTAAATTTCTAAAAAGAAACGAAAAGCTAAAAGCTATAAATTTGTACTAAATTAACAATCTTTTATATAATACCTTTTATTGTTTGTGACCACAATATTCACTAATATGGCATGGACACACCTTCCAATTGGAGTGGCTACTCCTGTTAATTGACATAGTATGATGTGACTCTCTAGCTACGCCTCTGAATTGATACCAAAGCATCTCAAAATAGTAGTAGTTACTCATCTAAATTTTGCATTGTGTCGTCTAAAATGGAGTGGCTACGCCTCTAAAATGGCATGATGTTCTCCTGAATCGTCTTAGGATTATGGTGAGGGTTTATCATATAATGTCGTATGATTGAAGGTTCTGCTCTATTTAAAACTTGTTATCTTATATCTGATCACTAGATTTTGTATGTGAATGTTGATAACTTAATTTGTGGATGTGAATCTGATCTCTAAGATAAATATAAATTATTCTTATATTTAACTAAATTACTTTAAGATTGATATAAGGATATGTAATCTTGTTTTGACTAACTACACTATGAAAATGCAAATCACAATATGCAAAAATATTAATTAAAAATTCAAAATGCTCACACTGTAACTATTACATTACATCAACTAAAAGTCTACATGTAGTTTAACTACTTCACAAGAATGAAATGTCTACACCTGATAACTTCGACTAGTAACATGTATATGATGAGAAGTATGAATTTCAATGGATATGTCCCACTTACCCTGTGTGTGTAGAAATCCTAACCTGTGCTAAAAATTGGCCCTGAGCCTAAGCTTCAGTAGAAATATACCAATGGCTCATCAACTTCCTAAATTTACTCCTTTATCTAGTAGTTGGAATTCAAATTGAACTTCAAATTATGTATTAGAGTGGCAGGGGTAGTTTGGCAAGATTCTTTCAATATAGCTCATTGTAATATTAGATTGGTTTACTAACCTATCATTATTAATCAATATACTCAATGTAACTCCAACCTAGGACACATGGTCATCTTTGTTATCATTCTCATAACTTAGATGCAACAAATCATACTCATCGTAAATATATGTCACCACATAGCTTAAGGTCTCAACATCATGTCCGGGTTCTGAAAATTGTGTTATTTAAGTTAGCATAAAATCATCCAAAAGAGTCATTTTTTTCTCTCCTCTAAAATGTCATAGTGAATATTTAAACACGATTACATTATTTGAGGTACCAACTTCAGATATGGCTAGTTCTTGATTACGTCAAAAAATTTGTTGAATAAATGGTGGGCATTGCAACTAAGAGCCATGAATTGTTGGTTGCTTTAGGTAATGTTTTGCTAGCTGGTTTGTGATCTTGTTTTGTGATCTTCTCTTCTGGTTGATGTCTTGAATTTCTACATATCGATTTGATGGATCCCACTAGAAGTATGTATTTTGGTGGATATTTCTTTTGGTTTGTTGAATTGTGAACTGCCTTGGTTGAGTCACTGATAATTGTGCATTGAGGCATTTGCTATGAGTAGGCATAAGTGGAAGAATCTAAGATTGCATAGGAATCATTATTCATATGAGAACTCATAATCATATTCTAGCATATATATATGAGCTTATCGTGTTGATTTGGGTATTTATTAGCTAATACATAAATTTCAATAATACAAATTGAGGTTGTATCCCTACAACTACTTACTTAACCAAATACATATATTCATGTAGGAGAAAAGCTAAGTCAGGTTCACCACTAATTTCAAAATAATAGGATGAGTTTACATTCCAAATATCACAAATTTGCATGCCTTATATAAAAATTTGGAATTATTGTCTCTGTTTATATAAAATCGGGTTGTATTCATTTACTTTCACATAAGTAATGTAGGATAATGGATAAGGAGCTAGATAATCATGTATGACATATAAATAGCCTAAAATGATTTATTTGGAAATTATTGCCAACATATGATATTTATTACTCAAAATAAGGAACTAATGCAGTGAATCAATTACTTTGAAATTCATATCCATTTTCATATATAAAAATATATGATTATGGGTTACAAGAATGTATACGACAATTTTAGAATCCATAATTACCTTGTATGTATTTTTCTAATGCTCACACTAAATAATATGATTAACATAAATTTTGGTCATTTTTTGAATTCATTATATGATGAAATTGATAACTAATACATTTGGGTTGCTAGGGTGATCCTCAATCCTAGCTCCACCAAACTTCTCACCTCTCACTTTATTTGTCTAGTGCAACTTTATTCATATGTAAGAAATAGAGCACCACCACTCGAGGAACTCTGAAAGGATCTAGTCAGTCATTCCCTTATTCTCGAGAAGCAACTATTGTTGGTATGTATGCCTACAGAGCCAATCATGTGATGATTGCAATGGCATAAATTCTAAATGATTTGATTAATTAATAAATTGTAAGCTTCAAATATATTATGTTTCATTCAGTTATGAGATAATGAAGTAACATTATAAATGTCTAGAGAATAATATTACTCAATGATGTATGTCTTAAAGTATTAGCCTTGGGAAAATGAGATTATACTGATGTTAAGAGTAAATATACATATTCTCATTATGTTCATGATCGGTTGTTATTGTGAAAGGTTGATAGACAACAATGACACACAAGATTAGAGTGTGAGTTAGTAAATGACGGAATCCCATTAGTCATGTTATGGATATATGAAACCAAGAACAAAGATACATGTTTGAGAACAATGTATCAGACAGACCCACCATGAGACTAACACATGGAAACCATCATCATGGAAGTCATAGTCATCTTTCACAGTGACGGTGGTGGTTTTGGTTCTTAGACCTGAAATCACTGCACTCATTCCATGTTGTTGGGTACACTTTGACTTCATCAAACACATTCCTGAAACATGGGTTGTTATAAAGGTGGTGATTGGGTCACTTTGACACATGGGGAATGACTGTGAGTCAATATGTGATATTGAGCTTACATATATCTCATGCGGTCTGCGTTGATTCAAGAAACAAGATTGAATAATAATGAGGTTGACTCTCCATGCCTCTAGTTCAATCTAGATATTAGTGGTAACGAAACTATACACACATTGTAACACCATATATAGATTGTAGGTGGAAGTTGTTCTCCAACATTCTGTTTACTTGGGTAGCAATGATGTGTGACTAGGCACTTCTCATTGCTTATTATTCCATAAGTTGTAATGCACATTCATTTCCAACATAATATGGGACCTATAGGGTCAGACACATAGGAACTCATCTAGAAGAGGAGTTTACCTTCAATGATGATTGAATATATTAGTAAAGTATTTTGGTATTCAATTTACGTAACAAATCAGCTGACTAGACTTCCATACATTTAGTTCAAGTGTTGAGGTTTTCATTTGGAGTGTCAGGTTGATTAGAACTAAATTGGACAAGTTCTACCTAAACTGGGAAGCGAGAAGACCATTTTGCATAAGTGAGATGACCGTCTCATGTTGTGAGGACCATTTCGCAAAAGAGAGATGACCATCTCGTGGTTGTGAGATGAATGTCTCGCGAGAGAGAGAGATGCCTGATTTGTGGAGAAATTTGAGTACATCAAGGATTAGTGCTGACATCATGGTGAGAATTAGTTGGATTCGAATTGGCAATTCATGTGTGATTGGGATATGTCGTGAAATGACTATCTCAGATATGAGAAGACCATTTCGACGCACGTAGGTTGCGATACTTCCAAAATTGTTGAAAAAATTTGAGATATTCCTTTCCCTTCCACTACCGCATAGTCTGGGAACCATGATCCTGGCCTCTAGTATAAATAGAGGTGTACTGGGGGGCTTCCCAGATTACAACATAGACAACTAAAAATTAGTTTCCCTGAGTTGTCTTCTCTGGTTGTGGTAACCAAGAGAGCCCCAACAAGTCTACCTGACTAGGGAGGGATAGCAATGGAGAGAAAAACTTAGCATCATTTTTGTGGGAGAGCAGGTTGGTGACTAGTACACCAATGGGAGGGAAAAATCCTTCCTATTCATTCTAGAAGGACGAAAGGAGTTCTAGTTGGTCCGCGTGGACTACTCTAGAGGCAGGATTCCTTTGGCTGTTGCTAGGAGGGCAACATCAACTCACTGTCCGTAATGAGATCAAAGAAACCGCTACAACAGTTGTCCAAGTCTGTTATCCATGGAGGAGCAGTCAGACGAGTCCTAGTGCAACCAGGAGCTACACAGACACCGTCCAAGACAGAGTGCGCATCTACATCGACGAAGATTGTCACTAGACATACTGTAAAATCAGGTATATCACCCAAATGAATATATATATATATATAATATGCAATTCACACACGTCACCCTAAAAGTAAGTTTTGATGGTTGATGTGTAGTGTGGTTATGGCCAATAACCCCTATTATCTGTTCATGGTTGTGTGTTGGTTTATCCTATTTATCTCAATCTGTGTATCGTGCCTCCATCTTATTTTCCCAATGTAAAGTTAACTATCTCCTACCTTTGCTCCCCACGAATGTAACTCAAGGTTTTTCAATAATCATGTAATAGTAGGATAGTTTATTTTCCTATTTTGACAAAGAAGAAGGAGGCCCATGAACCGAACGGCTAGCGGGTCCGAGCCGACTGACTGAGGAGCAGACAAGGATCTCGAAGTACTAGATGGATTGACCACTTAGAGGATATAAATGATTGGATACTAGGTGATCCACCAACTATTTGGAGGATCCATGCGATTGACTGGAGGTAACCAACCAACCGGCCAAGAGGCAAGCTGGTCGATTCAAGGGTTCAACAGGTCAACCCAGATTGGCAAGCACAAATCTTCATCAACAATAGGTTTCTACAAGTGATGTGGACCTAGGTTGTGAGAATTCCTTATGGCTCTAAGAAATTACATTAAGCTGTCCATAATCATCACTTTTGTGTATTGTATGGTTTCATTGTGGAATATAGCATGTATATGATAAATAATATATATATGTGGTGATTGGATAAAGTATATGTATTTATACATACAAACTCCCTCAAATAAGATATCAAGTCTTATATGCTTTCCAAAAGCGACACAAATGAAAAGATTGATCAACCAAGCATAGGTTATGCCTCCATGTGGTGAGCCATCTATCTCGTGGAAGTGTGATGCTAATAATGTAGGTTTTGACTCCACAAGATGCATTATTATCATGTCGATTTTTGGGCCAGGCTTGACTGTTGATTCTCAGAGCATATGGGCCCAGAAGCATACAGATGATCATGGCAAGGGGTTGCACATATCATCTATCTAGAATTGCATATGTTGCAATTGGAAAGAGTTGCCTACCTTGATGGTTGACTGTGTTTGCGGTGTTGATCAGGTCATAGTTGAATTACCTTGGATCTGGTCCACTAGAATATTATACGCTGTAATATTCCTAATTGATATTGAGGGCTATCAATTTGAATAAAATAGTGGGAGAGATAATAATTAAAGACCTAATTAATATTGTCAAACTTTTCAAATCAAATCAAATCAAAAGGATTTTGACAAATTCAAATTTTCTTTGTAGAATCAAATGTCAAACACAAACACGTTCTAATGTGATCAATCCTTTAGAATGAAAAAAGGGGATAAAGTTTCACAATTGATTAAGGACTTTGATAAATGTACTCACCAATGAGAGAAATGTCTATGCCCTTGATAGAACAATACCAGACGAACCCACTCTAAAGGCGACTAAGACTAAATGGATGCTTATTGCAAGCATGCCAATGATGCCATAGACATTTGAATACCTAATGCTCTGTTGTATGAACTATGAGTTGCATGAACACCATGAAAAGATGGGCATTCTCGAGATGATAACACATATTAAAAATAATGTAAAGAAAAGAAGGTATAATGTCACCAATGAGCTAATTGAGTGCAAACTGACAAAGGGAGGTCCAGTAGAACCATATGTGCTCAATGTGATTGGACATGTCGAATGATTGGGATTTCTCTTAGGTCAAGAGTTGACCATAGATATGATTATGCAAGTGTTGCATGAATCATATAGTAATTTTATTAAATGTTTGGCATGTTGATGATAATGCAAGGAATAAGAAGGACAAATCCATGATGGTGATTAGCAGAAGTGAGTCCTAGGGAAAAAGCAAGGCTTAGAAGTCTTTTGAAGCTAAGTTGAAGCCCAAGTCTTCTACACTCAATATATGGAGAAAGGTAAGTGTAAAAGGAATATGTCTTATTTATCTCAAGGATAAAGAAAAGAATGTGCCACCATTATCACATGTCCACACATTGGAAAGAACTATTCTCTTTAGAGAGGATCTGAAGAAGAAGATGGAGATAGAGATCTCTACTTAAAGATCTGAGAAGTAGTAAGCTAGAACTATATGGAGCAAGGCTTGCTGTCACTACAATTGGAAACTGTCATTCATGGACACATAATTGAATTAGTGAATTTCTATTATGCACTTGCCATTGATGAAAACATTAAATGTGTTGTATCACAGAAACATTATGTTTCATTTTAAAAGATATTTTCTTTTATGGCAATGCCCCATGTATCACAAACTATACTTGATAGTTGTAAAGACAAATGTGTATGACACATATATTGAATGACTTGATGACTCAATTAATTGAATACCTACAACACTATCATCTAGAGCCCATAAACAAGAGATGCATTTATAGAATCCATATGATGGTTATTGAGACTCTTTTGGTTACTAAACCAATAGAGACATGTATGTCTTATTTATTGGGCAGTATGACAACAACATCTTCACTAGATGTAGTGGGAGATTGACTATTTTATTAGGACTAGTACATACTGATGTACATAGACCTTTTAGAATGAATGCTAAAGGTAGTTACATGTACCTCATTATATTTACTTATACGACCAGTAGATATTTAAATTTGTATTTAATGAAATACAAGTATAAATCTCTTGAAGTATTCAAGGAGACTATGAAAGAAGTACATAACTCACTTGGTAAAGTATTAAGAATTTCTCTTCATAGTTAAGAAAGTGGCCCGCTTCATGCTTCATCGCCCACTTCACGCTTATGGAAGGGGCATCTACTTTTTTTTGGCTGAAGCGGGTGTTGAGGCGCCGTTTTGAACCGAAGCGGCCATTTTTTTAGCAAAAATTCCCGCCTCGACCCGCTTAATTAGGCCCGCTTTAGCGGCCCGCTTCGACTGCTTTTTGGCAAAGTGTGGATTTATTGTAAATGTAATTACATGATTACATAGCCCCTTAAACCCTAACACCCCATCGACTTCCCGATAGAAAATGTAAGAAGATGACAACAATAATGTCACTAGGAAATGGTATTTACGTTCCTTTTGGCTACCGATTGGGAGTGGGAATCCATCCCTAGCCTTTGCACCATCGTCTGTTCATAAAGGAGAAGCAATGATTGCATAAAACAAACCAACAACGACAATCACTTGGAGTTAAACAAGTCAATCCTTGGTGACTGAAGGGAAAGTATCTTGAAAGGAGGAGGAGATGCATCCCTGGAGTTCTCCTATAGTTTGACCAGTGCCCGGTCACCCCTCATTAAGATGACAAGGCTAACGAAGGGGTAGCAAGGACCAAGAATAGAGCTTACAAAGCTTTCTCTAGGTCAACAAGTTAGTATTTCAACTTGTCGCTTCTCTTAAGTTAAACATCTAGCTTCTGATTTTTATATGTAATGACGTCTTATGTGTACTAGTTCTATGTTAGTGATTAATAATCAATGTTTTTTACTAACGTAATTGAATCAACACGCTTCATTTTAGTACACATGCACCACACTCCATTACTTCTTCTGATTGTAATAATTCTCATTGTGTTGTAACAAACTGTCTATGTGCCTAGTGCCTACATGTTCTCATTTCTTCTAAATTTTGTAATGAATTGGTATATTCTAAATTGGTGATTAAAACTAATTATTAATTGAAGGTTATATGATTCATACCTATTCAATGCATCTGTACATGATGATTCTATTTTTAATCATTTTGGGAGCGAGGACTATGGGTTTTGTTTGATATTTGAGCATTTTTTAACTTGTAATCATTTATTTGTATAATTAGGGCCCTTTTTAGTATGTGAAAGTCAGTTTATGCATTGAAATATCATTCATAATGCTTGATTGTTGAGTAATGATTATTTAGGATAATAGTATGAAGGTTACTCAATTTTTAACAATTTTAAAACAATGCCAACCATTTTTTTAAAAAGCACCCTCTTTAGTCTGCTTTCTAACCCACTTCCCACTTTCTGCTTCAAGCAGGTCAATCTGCATGCTTCCCACTTCGCGCTTTCAAAAACCTAGATTAAGATACATTGATGTGATCAATTTGAAATATTTTTGTTAAAACTAAGAGTTTGAGGACCTTCTGGAGAGACTGTGATAGTGTATCGCATTGAACTTCACCTGAAACATACTGATGTGTCAGAAAAAAGGTATCACACCCTAAGGAATCATGGCAAGATTATCAATAAAATCTAGCACAATATACAATTTCTTTTGGACATATGCTTTACACTAAATACAATGCACCATTTAAAATGGTTCAAAAGACACCATATGAGATATGGCATAAGAGGAGTCCTGATGAGTCTTGTGTAGTGATTAGATTGAAAGCTTATATAAGAAATTTGTTTCTTTAAAGCTTTGTCAACAAAACCACATAAATGCTATTTTGTTATATACTACTCTTATCCCAATATGAAAGCAAAGTGTTTGTCAGTCTGGATGGTTGTATTCCTAAAAGGGAACTTTGTTCCAAAGGAATCAGTGGGAGTAAAAGTAGAACTGGAAATGTTCAAGATAAATAAGAAAACATTAAACTTAAAAGGGTACAACAGGAACAAGGAGAATCACAAACTGTTATGGAATCCCAAGTTCCTTATGTAAACATAGAACTCATAGTTATTACAGAACACACCATAAGTTTGAAAGATTATGATATTTTATAATTCAAGAAGGCAGCAAGTTGATCATAGAGATGAGTCAACAACCTACCTACAAACTATTGAGGGAATAAAATTTGAGAAATGGCTTGAGGCCATTAGATCAATGATGGACTCCATGTAAACCAACAAGGTATGACCTTAGTGGATCCACCGAAAGGGGTAAAACCCATAGGGTGCATTTGGGTCTTTGAAAGGTGACCAACATGGAAGGGTATATTGGTTATAAAGAGTTTCAAACTAGTTCAAGGTGTTGAACATGATGAAGTCTTTCACCAGTTAATATGGTTAAATCCATCTGGATCATGCTTGCATTTGCAGTTTAGTATGACTATAAGATTTGGCATATGGATATTAAAATTACATTCCTTAAATGGAATAATTAAGAGGATGTGTACCTGACACAGCCTAAAGGTTTTATAAATCCATTAATGCAAATATAGTTTATAATCTAGAAAGGTCAATATTTGGATTGAAGCAAACATCTCGAAGTTGGAATCTTCTATTTGATAAAGTTAAAGGGTTTGACTTGACTAAAATGAAGATTGAAACTATGATTACAAAATATTGAGTGGGAGCAAATTTATATTCCACATAATGATGGGGAATAAATTCCTTATCCTGCAAATGATAAAATGTTGCAAAGAAAGTACCTTCTATGAAGGGTTTAGGCAAAGCATCATATGAGATAGGAATTGAGATCTATAAAGACAGATCTGGAAAGCTTCTTGACCTAAGAAAGAGCACTTACATTGATAAGATGTTGAAGGGTTCATCATGTAAGACTCAATGAGAGAAAACGTTTCCATTTTCCATGGAGTTAGTCTCTCAGGAGCCTAGTGTCTTGATTCTTATGAAGAACATGAACACATAGATAGATGCCATATGCATTTCCAATTGGATCTATCTTGAATGCAATGTTATGTACTTATCACGTTATCTCGTATGTATTGGACATGGTGAGAGGATATATTGTTGTCTTGTATGTATTGGAGGTGAGGAGAGGATATCCAATTCATCTCATATGTATTAGACATAATGAGAGGGCATAGATATACCTACCTAGCAATCTTGTATGTCTTGGACATGATAAGAAGGTATATGTCAGATACTGGTGAGAGTCATTAGACTACCATAATGTACATCCTTAGATTCTTGTGAAGCATTAAAAGGATATTTTCCTTGAGTATGGGGATAAGGAAGAGTTGGGTGTAAAGAGTTACATCAATGCAAGCTTCCAAACTAACAAAATGATCTCAATTTAAAATTAGAGTTTGACATTAAATGAGAATTGTAAGCTAGAAAGGGTTCTGAGCTACTGATAGTTGTTAAAATCTACAAAAGAATTTGAGTATCTCTATGTTATAAGAACAACATAGGATATTGTATGGATCAAAAAGTTCATATGGTTGAACATGTGTGAGGTCCCAACCATTGATGAAATAGTAGAAATATTGATGATAATAATGGAGCTACTAGTTAGGCTGGGACTATTAGATAGCATACTATGACACTTCCATCTCATACTAGTAGTCGTACAATTAAGAGATGTGAAAATTGCAAAATACTGACTTAAGGCAAACATTACTAAACCTGTTGTAAAAGCACTTGCGCAGTAGAAACATGATGGACATGTTAGATCACTCAGAATAAGATTCGTGGGTGATTGGCTCTAAGTGTAGGTGGGTGTATTTAGGTATGTATGCCTAGAGAGACAATCATGTAATGATTGTAATGGCATAAATTTTGAATGATTTGATTAATTAACAAAAGGCAAGCTTCCAATTTATTATGTTTCATTTAGTTATGAGATAATGAAGTAATATTATAAATGTATAGAGAATAATATTACTCAATGATGTATGTCTTCAAGTATTAGCTTTAGGGAAATGAGATCATACAGATGTTAAGAGTAAATATACATATTATCATTATGTCCCTGATCGACTGTTATTATGGAAGGTTGATAGAAAATAATGACACATACGATCAGAGTGTGAGTTGGTTGATGATAGAATCCCATTAGTCATGATATAGCTATATCAAACCAAGGACACATATACATGTTAGAGAATAGTGTATCAGATAGACCCACCGTGAGATTAACACATGGAAACGGTCATCATGGAAGTCATAGTCAGCTCTCACAGTGATGGTGGTCATTGTGGTCCTTAGACCTGAAATCCCTACACTCATCACATGTCGTTGGGTATGCTTTGACATCATCAAATGCAGTCCTGTAAAATGGGTTCTTATAAAGGTGATGATTGGGTGACTTTGACACATAGGGACTGACTGTGAGTGATAGAAATGGGATGTGTCCCTCCTACAGGAGTATGATATCCAAGGACTTTTGATTCGGGAAACTAAGAAAAGTATAGCCATACACATGTGAGTCAATATGTGATATTGAGCTTATAGATATCTCATGCAGTCTTCTCTGGTTCAAGAAAAAAGATTGAATAATAATAAGGATGATTGCTCCATGCCTCTAGTTCAATCTGGATATTAGTATCAAAGGAACTATACAAAAACTATAACACCATACACAGATTTTAGGTTGAAGTTGTTCTCCAACTTTCCATTTACTTGGGTAGAAATGATGTCTAACTAGGCACCGCTCATTGCTTGTGAGGTCATAAGTTGTTATGGACATTCACTGCCAACATAATATGGGACCTATATGTTCAAACACATAGGAACTCATCTACAAGAGGAGTTTGATCTTGAATGATGATTGAATTTATTACTAAAGTGTTTAGGTACTCAATTCACACAAAAAATAGCTGACTAGACTGCCATATGTTTAGTTCAAGTGTTGAGGTTGTTGTTTGGAGTGTTAGGTTGATTAGAATTGAATTGACTGAGTTCTACATGAACTGGGATGCAAGATGACCATTTCACATAAGCGATATGAGTGTCTCATGGTCAATACGACCATTTTGTGAAAGCTACATGACCATCTCGTGGTCGTGAGATGACCATCTCATTAGAGCGAGATGTGTAGTTTGTAGAGAAATTCAAGTACATTAAGGATTAGTGTTGACGTCATGGTGAGCATTATTTAGATTCAAATTGGTAATTCATGTGTGATTGGGAAACATCACAAAATGACCATTTCACTTAGCAAAATGACCATATCACATACTAGACAACCGTCTCAGTACTGAGATGACTATTTTGGCACACACTTCTTGCAAAACTTCTAGAATTGTTGCTGAAATTTGAGATGTTTTGGTCTCTTCCACTCCAGCACAGACTGGGAACCCTGACCCTATCCTCTACTATAAATGAAGGGTTACTGGGGGGCTTTCTAGAGTACAACACTAACAATTGAGAGTTAGTTGCTCTGACAAGTGTTGTCCTCTTTTTTTGTGGTAACCAAGAGAGCCCAAGCAAGTCCTACCCGACTAGGGAAGGATAGCCAGGGAGAGAACAACTGAGGATCATTATTATGGGAGAGAAGGTTGGTGAGTAGTACACCAACGGGAGCGACAACTCCTTCTTGTCTATTCTAGCAGGATGATAGGAGTTTTATTTGGTCCGTGTGGACTACTCTAAAGGTAGGAGTCCTTTAGTTGCTTATAGGAGGGCAACGTCAACTCATAGTCCATGGCGAGATTGGGGGAGCCGCTGCAACACTTGTCTGAGTCTATTATCCATGGAAGAGCAGTCATATGAGTAAAAATGCAACCAAGAGCTACATAGACACCATCCAAGATAGAATACACATCTACATCGACAAGGATTGCAGTTGGACTTGCTCCAAGAGTAGGTCTATCTTTATGAAGCCATCCTTCCCATTGCATAGTTATTGACGCAATCTACTAGTTAATGGGAAATATATCATTAAATTTTTTGTTTCTGTTGCATATCTGATGTCGTATTTTCCTACAAATATGACATTCTCAGTTTTAAGGCTAACCATCTTCCACCGATGGTAGGTTCAGTGGGGGATTATCATGTCCAAGTTAATGTCAAGCTTTGATGTGCAATTTTGTGAGTGAAAAAAAGGGTTTTTGACTCTAGTGCTGCCTCAAGCCACAAAGAGACTCCATATGTTTAGTTACCCCTCCCCTAAAATAAGGAGGCATCCTCCAATTGAGGTGGAATTTTATGGAAATGGCTTCACAAAACCTCATCATTAGTTGTAAGGTGTGAATGACAACTTGGGGTTCATCTGTGCCCTTGGATCAGTACTTCCTCCTATGATTTCCTCATAAAGACAAGCATACATTAGTTGTTGTGGCTTATTATAGGTAGATTTCGATCAAGTATCATAAATTCATGGCATCAATGTTCTTCCTTTGACAACCATAGTGGTAGCAGCGGGCTATCATTCCTTCACTCATCTTTCCAGCCCTTAACTTCTCTATAGTCTTACTACTTGTAAAACCCAAGTGAGAAACCCAATGATAGAAGGGTGAAGATCTCCCAATACATACTACCATAGGGATTTTAGCCTCATTTTGTTCCTGATTTTTCTCGAGATATTTTCTTGACAACTTAAAATGGAGTCAAGTCCCCTAGATCAATACATAATTTTGGATACAAAGCAAGTTATGACTACTTATCTTGTCATCAATGCTCAGTGGTGGAAGATGACAAAGTAGAAATGGGCAGTCCACACACCTTGAGTAATTTAAAATCTACATATATTTAACTCTAATGGCTTGTTGTTCATTTTTGATAAATCTATAATATTCTAAATGCAAAACTTTCTAGCACAGTTATCAAAAATACACAAGATTTTGACTAGAGCATTGTGTCATTCTCTCTAGATTTTAGCCGAAAGTGATTGAAAAATACATATATTTGACCTTTTGATATAATTGATTGAGTAGACTCAACTACATGGTTATATGTATACCTTTTAACATCAAAAAGTTTCAAAAAGTCCTACAAACTTAATGTCCTTAATTATTCATAGAGAAACTTAATTAAAACTTCAATTCCATATTAATATATCCAAAATTTTAAATGGTCATAATTCAACGATGTTATATGAGAACTTCAATACCCACCAAGATACATCAATCATTTCTCACTTTACTATTTAGTAGATCATCTCATATTGATCCTCTGATAATCACCCTTTATATCACATTATATTAACTATTATATATTGTTATCATTTGATTTTATTTCCATTTGACATATATTATTGCCATTTTTTTTGTTTTCATTTCTTCTATGGTCTGGATTGACATACCTTGATTTTATCACATTCGTCACTTGAGAAGTGACAAGATCTAGTTCATAAAAATACACTTAAATTCCATAACAATTGCACCATATTCAAGCTTAATCAGAACAAAACATGGTATATAGTTTTTGCTACACTACTTGTAATAGGATATTAAACAAATAATTTCTTTACAGAGAATTGCATGACATATTCAACCACTATATGATGTGTCACCAAACCACTACCAAATTCTATCCATTCAACTACAAAGTGTTTTCATGGCTACATGTCACTCTCATACCTAATTTAAGCAATGAAATTAAATAAAAAGTTATACACATGCACATGGCTTACACATAATGTAAGTGTCTATAAAATAGATTTTTAGATTGCATACACACAATGTAAGTGTCTATAACATATATTTTCATATTTGATTTCTGAGCCAACGAGTAGAAAGGGTAATGAATTGTCAAGTCATGAGTGTTGGTATGTATGTCCACAAAACCAATCATGTGATCATTATAATGGCATAACTTATAAATTATTTGATTAATAATAAAGGTAAACTTCCAATTTATTATGTTCTATTCAGTTATGAGATGATGTAACATAATAAATGTCTAAAGGCTGATATTACTCGATGATGTATGCCTTCGGGTTGAGGACCTGAACAATGGGATCATACAGTAGTCAACAATATACATTCTTGTAATGTCCCTAGTTGGTTATCACTGTAAAAGCAATGTTAGAGAATAGTGTGTTAGACATAATGACCATGAGAGTGACACATGGAAACCATTGAAATGGTAGTCATAGTCAGCTCTCATAGTGTTAGTGGTGATTGTGGTTATTATACTTGAAGACACTACACTCCTCACATGTCATTCGGTGTGCTTTGACATCATCCAACAATAACCTTGAATAAGGTTTGTCATAAAGGTGATGATTGGGTGAACTGTGACACACGAGGATTGACTATGAGTGATGTAGATGGAATTTGTCCCTCCTATAGGAGTATGATATCCTAGTCCACATGATAAGAAAAACTGAGAAAAGCATGGCCATTCACATGTGAGTCAACATGTGATATTGAGATTACATATATCTTAGACAGTCTGATCTGGTTCAAGGAATACAAATCGAATGTCAAAGAGGATGACTATTCCATGCCTCGAGTTCAATCTAGCTGTCAGTGATAAAGGAACTATACAAATACTATAACAATAATCATAGATTTTAGGTTGAAGTAGTTCTCCAACTTTCCATTTACTTGGGTAGAAATGATGTGTGACTAGGCACCACTCTTTGCTTGTGATGTCATAATTGTTTATGGACATTCACTTCTAACATAATATGGTGCCTATAGGGTCACACACATATGATACACCTAAAAGAGGATTTTTATCATGAATGATAATTGAATTGATTGCTAAAGTATTTAGGTGTTCAATCCAAGAAACAAATCAACTGGCCGGACTCCCAACCGACCAATTCAAGGGTTGGACCAACCGGTTCGAGTGTCAAGTTGACTGGATATTGCATTGGTTGAATTCTGGATGAGCTGGGGAGTGAAACAATTGGTTCACTAAGTGAACTGATCAGTTTGTGGTTGTGAGACATCCATTTCACATAGAGAGACGCCCGATTCATGGCGCAATTCAATTGTGTCAAGGATTCATGTTGATGTCATGTTGTACATTAATTGGATTAAAATTTCCAATTCATTTATGATTGGGAATCATGAAAAAAATGACTGGTTCACTGAGTGAACTGATCAGATTTCCTAGTGAATTGTCTGTTTTGTCATTTGTAGGTTGCAAATTTTCATGAGATTCTAATCCCTTCCACTCTCACATAGACTAGGAACCCTGACCCCAACCCTCCTATAGGTAAAGGGGTACTGGGGCCTTCTCAGACACATAAATTGCCTTTGACAATTATTTGTCTTCTCTAGTTGTTGTAACTGAGAGAACCCGAGCCAGTCCTATCTGATAAAGGGAGGGATAGAAAGGGAGAACAATTGTGGGAGAGCAAGTTGGTGACTAGTACATTAACAGGAGGGATAACTCCTTCCTATCTATTCTTGTAGAACCACAAGAGTTTCTAGGCGGTATGTGTGGACTTCCATAGAGGTGTCGAGGTTGTTGCCTGTCGCTAGGAGGATAATATTAGCCTTTTTCTTATGGTGAAGACCAGGAGCTGCTACAGACGTTGTCTCAGTGCAACTAGAAGATAGCTACACAACTACAGTGATGAGGACATTGTCACTAGACTTGCTCTAGGACTAGGTATATCCTCGAAACAATCATTTCCAATATATAGTTGTTGACACGATCCTCTGGTTTAATGGGGAATAGTTAGTTACTTTTTTGTTTCCGTTGCCTACCTGATGCCATATTTCCCTGCAATGGGATCTAAATTACCCTAGTTCATTTTCATGGTCATACATGAAGAGATTGAGACATGGGAGAAACCTATATTGAAAACCAAAATCCATCATTTTCTCTATGCACATAATTCGACTAGTACTCCATATAAATATGAAGAGAGGACATGATGATGTTCTCTAGGAATTCTCTAAGGAATCTTGGTTTTGAATCATGGAATAGAAAAGTGTTAACGTCTGAGAAGTAATGTACTTAAAGATACCCGAGTTGCCAATCTCAAGCAATTGGGACTATTAGGGAATACTAATAACTAAAATAGACCATCTAGACATAAGTAAAGAGTTGATTAGTTTGATTAAAATATATCTAAAAGTAAAGAACAAAGAATATTGGTTTGAAGATAAGAGTAATTAGAGTTCTAGTGTGGTAGTATCATCATATTGAGATTTATGATAGGCTCTATTCATTTTCATATATTATCTCTACTTCTATGGATTAGGCATCTGTAGCTTGCACTACCAGTTCTCCTAGTGTAATACACTATTTAACCTTATTACTAACCCACTTTTACAATGTTAATATATAAGTTCAAAGAATATGATATCTCTCTAGACAATCATCCAAATGTTGAGCCCACTTTTGTGGTACACTATTGATTGGTACAACCCCTAAAGACAAACATGAGGATGATCTCCTTTGAAAATTGCAGCAATCATGCGATGTTTCATATGTTGAACTACTCTGTTAGGTGCCAATATGATCATTGGTCCATGTCTATGTCTCCTTCATCTCTGGTCTCTCATAAAATGGTGGATATCCTCTTTTTGTCTGTCCTCTTAGGCTTTGGGAAAATAGGAAAGTACATCACTTATCCAACACATAATGGGATGAGACTTTTCTTAATTATGACCATCTTGGAAATCTTATTTCCACTGACTTGGAAGTCGATGCCACTGAGTTTCTCTTTGCTTGACTCTGGTAGGCTATCTTGATGCCACATACATGTGTTTCGACAATACCAAGATTCTATTGAGGAACTCTAATCCTTCTTATTGGGACCTTTGAGTTGGCCATCCGTGGTAGTGATTTGGCCTCTTTGTGATATCAAGTTCTATCTCAACACTACTGAGATGACTCATTGAAATTGCCTCATTTTCTTCATGTCTAATGTATCAATTTTAGTGTTGATGATACAAATTTCTTGCAATTTTTACTTTTTTTGTCTACAATAAAGCAAAGAATGTATCATGATATAATAAAGTACAATAATTTTGAATCATATACATTTAAAACATATTAAATAAATGCACAAAAGCTATCACAGGATATTTATAGAAAATTACATATTACATGTAAATATTATAGATTTTATAAAAAGAGAAGTCCTAAATAGCCTCCAATATGGTAATGTAAATATGTTGATCAAGTTCCCCTAAGTTGAAATGTTTTTTGTCCTAGAGAAGCAATTCTTTGTATTTGGCTAAAATAGTCAAAAGAAAGGCACGTACATGAATTATATCATCCTAACCATTCTTCACTTAATGAACTTAAAGAAGTCATTTCCAACCATAGAGCAAACAACTCTATACAAGCCACTAATTTTGAAAAAAAGCAACACATCAAAATAAACCTCTAAAATACAAATAAGTCAAAGAATAGAGATACCATGAAAAGTCTGAATTATTTTGAGTGCATCACAGGATCTCCCTATCAATATGAATTTGTTCATATATATCATCTAGATGGATGTAGTTTCCTAAATATTCATGAATGTGGGAAATAAATTTTATGTTGGTCTATTTTTAGGAAGTGGGTGGTTGGAAAGGGTGGAATGGAATAAGATTCACACATTATCCAAAGTCATCTATGTAATAAAACAAAATGGTGTAGCTTAATGATATACAGTTAAATGTATTGTCTTATAATGACTACTATTTATGATAGCATGGTGCATGTTGTGGATGCCTCATCCTACTTATGAGTATATAGGTGGAAGTTGTTCAAGAAAAAAATTCCACAATCTCAATAATTTGTAGTTTATAAGGTATACTTCTTATTTTCAAATCTTTTTTCCTCCATTCTCCTTCTTTCTTGTATTTTCTCATATTCTACTTTTTTTTTTTATTTCCCTTCTTCTATCAATGCATGTATGATATATGTGCGAGGGATTTAACTAAATTTTGAGAAGGATTAAGATGTACAACATTTTACTCTCTTACTTCAGAAAAGATGTGGAGAAAATCAAACTACACCTTTATTACAATTCTATTCAATACACACTATTATGGGTTGTTATGCAAAATAACTTCTAAAGATGAAATATCCATGCAACTATCTTTTCATTTTCAAATGCATATATTCTTCCTATCATGCCATGTAATGAAATCAATTAACAATGACTTGTATCATGTATTCATCCTATGGTGGTGATAAAATGAAATGAGAGTGGATGACATCATATGACTAAGAGACACAATCTTACTAACCATGATATGTATCTCTTCCATTAACACATGTCCAAGGGTGATGCAAGATTTATTATTGAATTAACATAATCATGACATTCATTGCTTAGATTGGACTCAAACACCATCTTTATTTCATAATCCAAGGATTGTATTAGGTATTAAGTTTGCCACATATATATCTAAATTGATTATTTTACTTAATTTATAACTTACTATACTCTTAAACAAGTAAATTCAATTGTTAAGGGGTATACATTGACCATTACTTCAATTGGCACATGTGAGCTTAATTGTAAATCTATTTTTACATCATATAGATGTGGATTACATGATCAGAAAATTTTTGAAGTGAAAAACAAACATGAAACTAAGGATAACTAAAAACAAAATAGTGACAACAATATGCAAGATAGAGATAGATGTAGATACAAATTCCATTCCATACCCCAATCTTAAGTTTGATACTATTCTCATTATTGAAAGACAAACTCATAGGTGGAACGAGTGTACCAGGTACTTAAGCGTAAGGAAAAAAGAAGGTTCATGGTGGCAAATGTGGATATGGTAGATAGAAAGTGCCCATAAACTAAGGTGGATCAAATGGTATCAATGGAGGCTACAGATAGTTGGAAAAGTTGTCAGTGCTCCAATAATGATTGTAGAGAGGGTGTTGAGTGTACTTCATGCTGTGCAAACACTGATGAATGTCTCTCGGTTTCTCAACCTGAAGTGCTCATTAGAGAACATCGCCTGCTTGTGTGTGAAGATCTGCTCCTGGTGCTCGATGATCTTCTCTTAATGTGATGCTAGTTGACTCGTCGTCTCCTATTATTCTTGGTTGTCCAGGATATAATTGAGCATGATGTACATTCTATTGAAGGAATACATACTCTCTTGAGATTGAGTAGGGGTGGAGTAGGATGCACCATGGGAATGTAGAGATTGATGAGGGCATCTTATAGGCCTGACCAATGTAGATGTTACTTATGTGACCTCTTCCTTGTCATCATTACCATGGTGCTCATCATTGATCCCTCCCATGCAATCATTTGACCAGCAAAGGTGGTCAAGATCAGTGAGGTTGAAGACAGATTTGGAAAGGCTCACTCAAATATCTTTTAGATTACGTAGATGCTATGTCCATACTGGGTGAAAAGGTTGGCATGGTTAAAGTGTCAGAAGTCCAGATTCCCCTTTGACTCATCTAGGTTCAGGTGGGAGAGATCAAGGTTGAAATTCATGGCAATCTTGGTATGAGACAGTTGAAGTTTCTGGGCAGCTTCCTCGTCTCACTTTTGGCCACCTTGTACACATTCCCAAAGAACAATACATGTGAGAGAAACACCAAGAATATATAGAGACGATTCATTTGGATCTTTCTTTGGCCCTATGTGGATCTAGAGAATATGTTTGTCAATAGTGAATGTAGAAGATAGGCAAACAATGCTCGGTATTGGTGATTGAGGAGTGGTTCCAATTCATCCTAGCATTAGTTGGCAGGAACGTCATCTTACACCAAGCCATGGATTGATCAAAGTCATTGGGATCTCATATCATTACATGATTAACCCACTAAAATATGACATTAAATGCCTCTGATGAGAATTTGTGGGTTGTGTTGTAGAGTTGGAACATGACCCAATATGTCTTCCACTTGTTGCTCTTGGTGTGGTGTGAAAGGAAGCACACTTATAAGGATGCCAAGAGTTTTAGTGTGATCTCCTCGTATGTCGACCATCCACCCAAAAATTAGTGGTTATTCTTCATCCCCTGGCCTTTGCACACCTTGCATAGGTTCATACTGAAACCTATTTGCTCAATGATGGCCACATCGATGTAGCATGTAGCCTCCAAATCCGTTTTAGAATGATAATTCTTTTGTCCGTCACTTCTAAGAGTTTAGAGTGTCTTGGGGATGTGCTTGGATGACACTGCCTAAGAAGAATATCCTTCTTGGAAGGGTAATTACTCGCCATTGAGAGAAAATAGATGAAGTATGGGAGCTTGGTGTAGCGATTAATCATCATGGAAGTGCTCTAAAAAGATCATAAAAGAGTGCTTCAAGAATAGGTTCTTGAGGTGTGAATAAATCCAATGAATACCCCTCCTTATATAGAGAGGGGTGCACCTCGTAAATGTAAAGTTGGTTCCACCAACTTGTAGGTCAGTGATACTAACATGCGTCCATATATGCATGCTCTCTATATCCACAGCCGGTACTAATGACACTATTTGAACAAAGTACTGACACTCAGATTCCCCTTTTAAGTGGTAACAAAATAAGTCGGTGGTACCAACTCAAGTCTCACCTAAGGATCTTCGGTTGTTGTCTTTGGATTTGTACTCTTGTGGCCATCGGACTGTGAGCCATAGGTCTCATATAGTCATGGTCTAAATGGTATGGACTACATGTCGGTGCCACCTAGATTTTATTTTAAATCATGAAATGACCCATAAATAAGAAAATCAAATAATGTTGGTGGTACCGACTCAAGGGTCGATGCCATCAAGATTTACATGTACACGTATGCTCAATAAAACACTATCTTGGTTGTACCGACTTGGGAGTCAGGGTACCAAAATATCATGTAAGTATCCTCATAGGATGATTAATAGCTAATTAAATCAAGTTAGTGGTAAAAATTTATATTAATAATGAATATTCTAATTAGAAACTAGGGAGTCTGTCTCACTGATCATTTTCTATAGAATATTATAAATTGAGTTGTGTTAGGTCTATGCCACTAATTTGGATGTCAGTGGTACCAAATTCTCATAAGAAATCATTCATTATGTTAGTCCTAATTGATAATATTTTTGGTGGTATCGAGGGGTATACCAATGACGCCAAAATCACATGTATAATCATCAAAATTGTAGTCTTACTGGAGTGTGAGTTGGTGCCACCAAGTAAGAACTCAGTGCCATTGAATAGGAAGTTAGCCGACTTTTGGTGTCTAAAATCATTGAAACCTATTGATTTGGAGTTGTAGCCACTAACGTTGAGGTTGGTGGTACTGAATGTTTTCTATGCATGTGCATGTAACACACCCATAAGACATCTTTAAAGGTATAAATAATTAACAAAAGAAAAGATAAAAAATCTAAATTCAATGTGGCCATTGGTCTTAAAAACTTTAGAGTTGCCTCTATAGCTTTGTGTGGGTATACCTTAACCATAGTGTAAGGACTGGTCCATCTTGATCTCCATTTTCCTCGGTGGAACTTCAACCTCGAATTGTAGAACAAAACTTGTTACCCCATTAGGAAAGTCCTGTATAGAATGTGCCTATTGTGGAACTTCTTTGTAAACTCTTTCTACAATCTAGCATTCTCATATGCATCTAATATAATCTCATCTAACTCATTCAACTGTAGTTTGCACTTAGCACCTACAAATAATAGATCAATGTTCAACTTGTGAGAACCCACATGGCCTTATGTTCTAGTTCAACTGAAAAATGGAAATCCCTACCATAAACTAATCTATAGGGTGTTGTACCAATGCAGGTCTTAAAAGCGGTTCCATATGCCCAAAGGGCATTTTTGAGTTGCATACTCCAATTGGTCCTTGTATTAGAGACGGTCTTCTCTAAAACCATATTGACCTCCCTATTAGAGACCTCAACTTGACCTTCAATGTTATATCCTCAAATTTTGTTAAATTTTAAATACATAAGTATAAGACTTGACTGAAAAGGAAATTTCCCAAATTATATTTGATAGAATAAAAATGGTGACCACTTTGTGACATGGGTGCAAAACCCATGCCCCAAGTGAGGCCCATGAGACTATTTACTTTGCAAATATGTCCTTGTAGCACAAGTTAAAGAAATGGAAGGAATTTGTGCATAGCTAAAAGAAAATGACTTTATGGATTGTTAGAAAATGGAAGTATGGAATATTGGACATGTTTCCAAAACAAAATGTAGTGTTTTATATAATTAATAGAGTAATTATCTAGCCAAGTTGGCAAGACAATGTTTGAGGCTTCAAACAAGAATATTTTGATTAATTTTTGGTATAGTTGGAAATAATAATGAAATGAAGAGAATTAGAATTTGGGAGAAAAAGGACTTTCCATGTGGTGTGGGTAACTAATTTAAGAATATGCTAATAGAGAAAGTTTCGTCCATAAAAGTTGAATCCCAAAAAATCTATGAAGGTAAATCTTTAACGAGATTCCCTCCAAGTTTCATAGGAAAAGAGGGTGCTTAGAGGCCTATAGAAAATTGTGAAGATATAGGGACCTACTTCAAATAAATGAATTTTATTTCCTTTTTAAGATAGATAAAAAGGGGCATCAAGAAATGTCTTTTTGGTATCCAATCATTCACAATCAAATATTTAGTTGTTAGAAGGTTTCCTCTCAAATTTAGAATGAATTGGTTATAGGAGAAGATAGTTGTAATTTTTTAAGAATTCTATAAAGTAGGAGGGTTAATTGGAATCAATTAGATGTGTCACATTATCATTGGGAATCTGGGTCTGGTCTCTTAAATAACACATAGATTTTTGGCCCTTAGATCATACAAAAATGATCATCATATTGTCATCTACCTCTACCCAAACAAGAAAGTTGCCCTATAGTAACTCTCCTCACCTAATATCCCTCTCTCTTAATCTGGTCCCTCTTATATTCCTAAAACTACTCCTAGGCCTCCATCTCTCCAAATCGACCCTGGTCTCAGGTAATTTGACATGAATGGTGACTTGTGTACCATGTTCTAATACCCCACTGGTGCCATCTCTCTTTTGTGATGAACCTTAGAACCCAAACCCTAAGATACCCCTCCATGGGCTATAAAACTCCCCCTATAGCTTGGTCTATCCTCCAGGAAACTCACCCACGCCCATGAGCATGAAAGGGGGTCATATAACACCCTCTTTTCCCTCACCATCACCACGTGCATGAAGCCCTATGCCACCGCTATGGATCCAGGCTTCCAGACCTCCCTGGCTTGGGATGATGTCGTGAGCAGCTTCGCAAGTACATGCCAAGGATGGCCAACTAGTTCTTGAGCCACCCCACCTTTTCTCTCTTATGTTCCCTTCTCCTTCGGCGAGCCCTCCCTTGATGCTAACGCTGATGCTTCTCCTCACATAATGAAGATAAGAAACAACCGCCTGATGGGAGTCCAATCAACCAATCAGCCCAATCTAATAGTGTGGTGTTGACACAACCGCCCCTCTCACCCGTACTACTAGTTCAATCTTGAAATAGAATTGTTGAACCACCAGTCTGGGGTGAGAAATAGATGGGATACCTGTATGACTTGGCTAAGGCACACTCCAATTGGGAATCTCTGTGTTAGGCCAAGGAAAGGTATTCCTACTGACGTGGCAATGTCTTATTTGCAAACTCAGGTTTTATCTTGTATTAATTGTAGAAATTAATCGATAACTTGGTTTGAGACAAGTGATATATGAAAATTGAACATAAAAATGAAAGGAATGTGAATAAAATATCTGTGATGCTTAAATCTAATACCAATTCTAAAAGTAGTGCAAATATGTGTGAAAGTGGTGACTAAAGCATAAAAGTCGTAGATTTGTATATTTACAAAATTGAATAAATTAAATGCTCTGATTCATCTTATCGTCTGATATTGTTTAATAATCTGATATTCTAAATAACCATAATAATCATGATGATACTTAGGATTTAAATGTGAGTAATCATGCATATGAAGAATTAGGGTTAAAGATTCTAACTTGTCATGATGTTAATGAACTTAATGTGATCTATGTGATGGATATTATGAATCTAATGATTAGGGTCTCCATCTAATGTTAATATGCTATTGAAATAGGGTTTGATCCCAAATTCAATATCTTAAACCTAATATGACCCTAAACCCTAGATTACGGCTGAGTAGGGTTTGATTTGAATAATGTGATGGGGACACTTTAGGATTTATATACATGCAAATTAAATGTTGAGTTGCTTGAATATGTTGATTGGATTGATTGAATATACTTGAAGTATAATTTCATGATCTACATGGTTCACCATTGAGGTATGTGGTTACACTTATCACTAGCTACAATATAGATTTTTGGTGTTTTCTAAGGATTTCTCAAGGGTTGTTAAATTAAACTATTGAGTGTTTATTTACTTTCTATTCAATTATAATTCCACTATGAGTATCACATAATTAAAGATATCATATTCTAACCCAAGGATAACATGTATCGAGGGGTGATGCACATGATCCCTAGAGTGACACTAGTCACATCCAAGAGGGCCTATGAGAACTGGGTCAGAATATGCAAATAAAATACCAGTTCTTTTTGCAAGTAATTGATTGATTATATGTTGTTATGTACTTGCACACTTTTGCAAGCACCCCACATACACCATATATTTTGATATGATGATCCGTTCTTTGTTTCACCCATTTTAGGTACATGCTAAATATCATGATATCAGGACATGATAAACCACATGAAATCAACATGAAGGCTTTAGAGATAAGTAAAGGAGGATTAGATAGACACTTCTTCTAAAATGGTATACAAATACTCTCCCTACGGCTGACCTATCACTCCGGCAATTAGAGTTTCATGTGTGGGAGCACTCTCTCCACCTGTTGTTTCTCTCTTGCAGGTCCAAGGATAGGACGATCTATCTGGTCTGTTCCCCGCTATGGCAAAAGACCTAGCAGACTGCTACTTAAGGTTACAGTTGACACCTGAGGAGGAAGATCCGATAGAACTTACTCAGAAAGTAGGCGATGAAGAAAGGGGACACATTAAACTAGCGATGGTAGCACAAATTATAGTGGACATACCTCTTAACTTGTAGGCTATGAAGTGTACTCTCACGTAGGCATGGGGCCTAAACGACAAGGTAGCCTTCAAACACTTAGAAGGGGATCATTTTGTGATTCAATTCCTAGACTGGCGTGACAAGAAGAAGGTCGAAGAAGGAGCACCATGGAACTTTGATAATAAGCTATTGCTTTTCAAAAACATTGAAGCCGAGGAGAAACCAGGAGGTATTGTGATTAATCATAGTCCTTTCTGGGTCCGAATCTTTGGGATACCATTAGGGTTTCATTCTTAGCAGGCCATTGAAGAGATAGCGAGAAGAATAGGAAGTGTGATCACCATGGACGTGGATGAATTATGATGGGACTCTTCAGCGAGAGTCAGAATCAATCTGGACGTTGCCAAACCGCTGAAGAGAGTCCTACAGATCTGAGGCAGCCAGAATAAGATCTTGGATCTCAAGATAAAATATGAAAGACTTGCTAACTTTTTTCATGGGTGTGGTTGCCTAGGACATGTGGTCAAGGACTGTGCAGGTAGGGAGGAAGAAGATGACCAAGGCAGTCAATGGGGCGCTTGGCTCAAAGCATCACTGAGGAATCCAAGGCAAATGCTTTAGGAGGAAATCTTTTACAATGTAAGAACAAAGAGGAGAATCTAATTCACGAACAAGCCATTGCCTGAACAAGCAAAGAGCAGTTCGAACGATACCAATAGGGAGTTAGAATCGCAATGCAGTGAAAAGGATAGAAAGGAACACGAGGAAAAGAGGCAAGGAGAGATAGAAGGACAGTCATCTACTTCCATTAAATAATAGGACAGTGGGGAGGCATAATTTGATCTTGTGGGTTTGTTTTAGGAGGTAACCAAACCGCAAAGCAATGAACGAATGGGTAAAGGTAGAGAGAAGAAGAAAGAGGGAGGCCAAGCGGCTGAAGGCTAGAGCAAGAGCACAAATACGATACCGAATCTAGGGAGATGAACAGAAGGAATCAAACACTCTAGGGAGGAGCTTATATCAATGAGGATGACATGACCCTGCAATGGAGAGGAAACGGAAGCGACTGTTATAGAAACACAAGAAGACCATCAAATGATCGATTCTAGTGACAAGTAGTGGTTACAAAGGCAAAGGTTCCAGACATGAGAATGTGCAAGAACCATATGTAGCAAGAACAAGATCTCAAAAGGAAAAGGAAAGTTAAAATAAAACGATGAGGAAAGGGGAGAGCGGTCCAAGGAAGAAGAAGGAACTGCCATGGGTTTACCAAATGAGAAGAGGTCAGCGTCTTGGGGTACCTGAGAATGAAGTTGAATGGAGTACTATTGTAGGAAAGGGGGGAAGACAATCTGAGCTATGTGATATGGAACATGAAGAGACTGCTGCTATGAATGAAGGAAGCTAGAAGACTAGAAATATGGAGGTCAAATGTTAATTTATGGGGGCTACTGCAACCCGAGTAGCGGAGGCTGGGGTAAACCAACCCCATGAAGAGCAATGAAAATTATGAGCTGGAATTGTCAGGGTCTGGCCCGCCCTGACACGGTTAATGCCCTTCGGTCTTTGTGCTAGAGGGAGGGGCCGAGTATAGTCTTCCTTATGGAGACTATGATATTTAGTACTGATATGGAAGTTGTGAAGAGGAAATGTGGTTTTACTCAAGGGGTCTATTTATCTAGCAATGGCAGAGTTGGGGGTATAGGATTATGGTGGAAGGATGTTGATCTCACAGTCACATCTTATTCGTAACACCACTGTAGTTGTGATATTTTTGAAGGCAATACAAGTGTTGGGTGGAGAGCTATTGGCATATATGGATGGGCAGAGAATCAACAAAAGTTCAAAACCTGGGATCTAATGAGGGAGTTAAAAGAGGGCTCAGATATTCCTACCATCTTTTTTGGCGACTTTAATGAGATTCTGTCTAATTCTGAGAAAAAAGGGGGCCCGCCTAAACCTCTAAGGTATATTCAGGACTTTAGGAGTGCTATTGATGATTGTGACCTCACGGACTTGGGCTACAGTGGAAGCATCTTCACGTGGCAGTGGGGCCTCACACCAGAAACACTTGTTCAGAGAAGGCTGGATAGAGTTTTGGGATGCCCAGCTTGGGTATCTAAGTTTTTTCAGGCTAGAGTAATTCATCTAACCAAATATGAATCTGACCATGTGCCGATTATAATCAACATTGTGCAAAGGAAGAGAAAAAAATTTAGATGGAAACAATATTTTTTCTTTGAGCCCATGTGGGTGGAAGATGAGGCGTGTGAGCAGATCATAAAGTCACTCTGGGAGGAATGACACCTATCAGGTCTTCAGGGGAAAATGGAGCATTGTGGAAACAAACTTAAAGAATGGGTTGTTGAAAAGTTTGTGGAAATAAAAAAGAAAATTAAAGAGTTGGAAGGGCTACTGGGAGAGTTCCAACAACTTCTGCCAGACAGGAAGAATCTAGAGAGATGCACATGCATTAATGCTGAGCTCCAGTAATGGCACAGAAGGGATGAAGCTTTTTGGCATGCGAGGGCACAGATCAATGAAATGAAATCAAGGGACAGGAATACGACTTGTTTTCACCATAAAGCTTCTCAAAGAAGGAAGAGGAACAAAATTGAAGGGCAGAAAAATGAGGAGGGACAATGGATGATCAGAGATGAGGAGATTGAGAAAATTGTTTTGGAATTATTCCAAGGTCTGTTTCAATCCTCTAATCCTACAGGGTGGGAGGAGGTGACTCAAGGTATCTCTCTCAAATTGAATGCAACGGATAGGGATGCACTAGAGAAGGACTTTACTTATGCAGAAATCCAAACATCCATTAAAGGTATGCACCCTAACAAAGCACCAGGGCCTGATGGCATGAAGGCCGTGTTTTTTCAAAAAATCTGGCATATAGTGGGTGAGGATGTATCCAACTATATCAAAGGGTGGTGGAAGACAGAGAGAAGCATTGCAGATCTAAAGTCTACTCTTGTGGTGATGATTCCAAAAGTGCAAAAACCAGTGGAAATAGGTGACTTTAGACCCATCAAATTATGCAATGTCATCTACAAAATTGCCTCAAAAGTCATAGCTAACATGTTGTACCCTTTAATGGACAAAATTGTCTCAGAGAATCAAAGTGCTTTCATCCCGGGAAGACTCATTATTGACAACACCCTTATTTCATGTGAAGTGTTCCATGCCATGAAAGGAGGGAAAGGAAAAAAGAAGGGACACATTGCTCTTAAACTGGATATGTCCAAATCCTATGACATGGTAGAATGGAGGTTTGTTGATTATGTCCAAGATAAGATGGGTTTTGGAGAGAGGTGGATGAGAAAGGTCATGGACTACAAGTCAACTGTAACCCACTATTTTGCCATCAAAGGGGAACATACCAAGAAGACTCAACCATCCAGAGCATGACACCAGGGTGACCCTCTTTCTCCATACCTTTTTATTCTATGTGCTAAAGATTTTTCTACATCTCTAAACTTAGAAACACAACAAAATGTCATCCATGGAATTTGAGCAAGCTGCTATGGTCCTCGGGTTTCTCATCTTTTCTTTGCAGATGACTCTATCCTTTTTGCCAAAGCAACCAAAGAAGAGTGCCGGAAATTAGCTAAAATCATCAGCCACTATGAATGGGCATCCAGACAGAAGATTAACCTATCCAAGACTTAGGTTGCTTTCAGCAAAGGGGTGGACCGGGATAAGAGAAGAGAGCTGACAGAATTGCTGCAGGTTAAAGAGGTGGACAAGCATGGCAAGTATCTTGGACTGTCTACAATGGTGGGTAAGTCTAAGAAACATGTGTTTGCTTACATTCAAGAGCACATATGGAGGAAGCTGCAAGGTTGGAAAGAAAAATTATTATCTAAAGTTGGGAAAGAGGTTCTCATCAAAGAAGTAGCTCAGGCCATCCCCTCTTACATCATGAAAATTTTTCAACAGTCGGCGTATCTTCTTGACTCCATCAACAACACCATTTTGAGGTTTTGGTGGGGTGAAAAAGGTACAAAGAGGAAGATTACATGGGTCAGTTGGGACAATCTTTGCAATCCAAAAACCCACGGAGGAATGGGGTTCGAAAATATACACATTTTCAACCAAGCACTCCTAGCCAACCAAATATGGAGATTGTTCCACAGACAGGACACATTAGTTTACTGAGTTCTTCAAGCCAGATACTTCCCAAGGGGAACAATGTTGAATGTAAGGAGGGGGGTATAATCCAAGTTTTACCTGGAGAAGTATATGGAATGCAAACAAACATCATCATGGAGGGGCTAAAATGGAGAGTGGGAGATGGAGCCAACATTAATATATGGACATACCCATGGATTCCGCAGCTTGGAGGGATCCTAGATATGTTGTATGGTATCTCTAGTACAACGGTGCAGTGGGTCTATCAACAAATGAACAAGGATATGAATACTTGGAACAAAAATATGGTCAATAGCATTTTCACCAAGGAGCTAGCGCACAAAGTGCTAGCTATTCCACTGAGTTCAGTAAGGCAAGCCGATGGGATCTACTGGAGGCCTAGAAAAAGTGGGGAATATACAGTTAAGTCAACCTATTGGATGGTGACACAGAATTTGTATGAATTAGGAAATCTGAGAAGCCAGGAGGACTCACATATCTGGAGAGCAATATGGAGAAGGGGTCTCATCCCTAAAGCAACACATTTCCTTTAGAGATGCACGATGGGTTGGCTAGGTACAGTGGGGCGTTTATTCGACACACACTACCACCCTGATGACATCTATAGTATCTGTAGGTGTGAGAAGGAGGACACCAACCACATACTTTTTAGGTGCACTCATGCTTGGGAGCTATGGAAGGAAAGCCCAACAGTGGTGCAAAATAGGCTGAGGCATGATGGACAAGTGTGGGTTGACAAATCAATTCTGAATTTCATGAGATCACCCAACGAGGAAGATGATGAAGTTATGATTTCTTCCCTCCGGAAAATTTGGACATGAAGAAATGACATAATTTTTGGCAACAAGCTGCGACCACCACTCATCATCCAAAGAACCCTATTGGCTTTGATTAGAGGACACCGAGAAGCTCAGACCACTAGAAGCAAGCAAGTGGAAACCAGAGAGGTACACAGATGGTGACCTCCAGAGCAGAATGATATCAAACTAAATTGTGATGCAGCAGTTTGCATCTAAGGGTTCGATGGAGCTGGGCTGATATGGAGGGATCATGATGGAAAAGTGCTACAGGTGGCAGGAAGTCAACATCCAACTCTAAAAAATGCTCAGTGTGTGGAAGCCTAGGCGATCTGGGAAGGACTCCAACAGTCTAGGACGATGAGTTTAGAAAGGCTGGTTATTGAATCTGACTCAGAATCCATCATCAACTACATTAATGTTGGAATAGAGAAACCTGATCTACTGGGGACAATCGTCAAAGATATTCACATCTTAAAAGTTTCTTTCCATAACATCCATTTTAGTTTTTGTAGAAGACAACCCAATGGGCTAGCTCATCGGCTAGCTCGGGAAGCTACCTTTAGATTTTCTCCTCTCTGTTATTCATCTTGTTTTCCTTCATTTGTAACTGACTAGTTAGAGAAAGGTTTGGACTCACATTAATAGTAGTAAAGTAGACCTAAAAAAAGATAGACACTTCTTCTCATATGTAAAGTTCTAATGATAGAAATTTGTGTAAATCCTTAGACGAGAATCTTGTAACCAATATTTGAATTAATGGAGATCATTTACTATAATTTTTTATTTGGTTAAATCTAGATCTTGGGAAATTTTAGATAATGGCTTTCAACTTTCTGGGTCTTCCCTTAATTGGGGGATGCTGAAAAGTGAGCTCTTTGCATTGTGTTTATGGATAATTGGTTGTGCCTAACAGTGTTAAGTTCCATACTTATTCAATAGAGAACTAGATTGGTAGTTTTTGAAATGCAAAACCCCATCATTGATTATCATCCTAGGAAACTGTAACGACCCCGCCTCCCGATAACCCCCAATTAAGGGAGACCCGAAGGTCAGAGTCGTTATTCAATTAACAGGATCAAAGGTTCGATAAATAATCAGTAATAATTAATAAACTTTACCAACTAAACTGAAAATGGGTATAAAATAAAACTTTTCTTACCTTGGAAAAACTGGGATTTCTAAACTTCTATCCATGAAGATGTTAATCTAACTAATCCTCCTGTGCATGTTATTTCTCATTCAATTCCACATATGTCACTTTACTATTTGTTCTTTTATTTGTACCTAAAACGCCGAAAAACAAAACGTCGGTCAGCCGAAGCTGGTATGTGGGGGAAACAGTAATTGTGCAACTATGTTAACAATGTAATCAACCAAATATCATTTAACAACCAAGATTATGTTTTAAGAAATACTACTCAATCCTTGCCTATCCCCTTTCTTTGTAACGTCCCTACAGTGGACATAGATACCACCTCTCTCATATGGTAGATCCTTACCCCCATGGCCCTACCACACAGGTAGCCAATACCTAGGGTTATGGAGTCGCATGGTCCTACCCAAAGGTAGACCAATCCCTGACTCATGATGACTTGATGGACCTACCCCATTGGTAGCCATTTACTAAGTCATTTAATGACCTGATGGACCTACCCTCATTGGTAGCCATTTACTAGGTCAATCTATAAAGCTACAGAGGGGACTAGGATCTGAGCCAGTAGGCATATTTATTATGTGATAGTCATATTCACATTATACTTTGCATGAATTAAATACATCCAACACTTTAATTCAAGCCACGATGGAAACATCGATAAAATCCCAGAAAACTAATTTGGGTAGTCATAAGTGTAACCACATACCTGTACATGTAGATTTAGGTGCAAGAATAGTCCAAACAACAATGAGCAAGCAAGCATTCAATAAGACCCTGAAATAAATATACAATTTCCTTTTATTACTCGTGTCATTAAGATCTATTAAATCTAGCTCACTTCTTAGGGTTTCTAGTCCACTTTTAGGGTTTCCATTGCAATTAGGGTTTCCCTTCATCTTTTATTATTTTAAACCCTAATTTAACACAATTGATCACAAACCCTAATTATTTCCACATCTATTCCTCAATTCTGGATTAAAAGCATATTTAACCATTAATTAAGCTCATTAAGCCTCTTTTATTAAAGCTACTATTTTTATCCTTTTAATCCATGATAAAATCATTATATGCATTTATCATCAATTCATAGTCCATTATGGTCTAAACCACATATGAACTCGATTTGCTATTAATTCCACCTTTTATTCATGAGAAAACCCTAATTACTATATTCAGAGTATTTATTCACAAATTAGGAAGTTTAGTGCTCGAAAGAGCTTAGATTCAACATATTCCAACTTTAATCATGAAATTAATCAATTAAAGCCATTAATAGTCCTAATTACCAACATTAGGGTTTCAAGGCCCATTAAAGCCTATTTATGCAGATAAACTCTAAATTCAATAATTATATGCAAAGTTCATCCTTTTTCTTCCTAATGTTCCTTTTTATCATTAACATGATAATATCAACTTTAATCATCAATTAAACCCTACTAATCACATCATTTATATCAAAATAGGGTTTCTTAATCATCATTACATTAAAGTTAATAACTTCTATTATTTTTTTGAATTGGAATCATAATCAGGCTTCAATTATATTTTTAATGGATTCCTCATGTTCTGCTGAGAAAAATTCATATATTATGCATATTCATCCGAGCTACGGTTCACGAGATATGAATTTTGCAAATTAAACTTATTTTGGGCCAATAGGGAGGTGCCATGTAGCCTCTATACTTGCAACACGTTTGTTTTGGAAAAACATTTCGAAAAGACATTCTTACCCCCAGTTAAGTTGGTAACTCTTTGGTCCCGCGAAGGGCATATCCATCCAACGCCACTTTCCTTTTCTTCTACCTTGAGCAGGTCGACGCCTGCGCCCTAGCCGCCGGTTTTGCAGCAATCCACGCGTGCGCCCCTCCTCTCCAAGGTCCGGCGACCCTCGGGGATGATGCCTCTTCCTCCGTAGCCTCTCCCCGCACTCAGGGCGGTCCCCAGCTTGTGCCCAAGGGGGTTGGTTCGTGCTGGCCATGCCTGCGACTCACAGCACGCCTTGCAACCGTGCAGCCGCTGCTGCTCCCTTCCTGGACCACAATGGTCACCATGGACGGTGCAATTGGCTCCGGCAGGTCTCTGTGCTCAGGGAGCATCCTCTATCCATAGCCAAGACGGCCCACCCACACCTGCTACTCCCTGGACAGCGGGTAGACTTGCTGCTTCCTTTGCAGACCTTGCGCAAGAGCCAGAGAGAGTAGGTGGAGTCGAACTTCCTTCCGACTGTTGTGAGAGTGTCATGCGGCCTTCCTTTCCCCCGTCCCTGGCTCCTCCTTGCTCCAAGGATCGAGGTATCCCTCAACTAGGGTTCGTGGATGGAAACGACGAAGAAGGTGAAGAAGAGAGGTAGATACTTGCATGGGATCTCTCTGGTCCTTGCCAAAGGGTTTGTCCCTTTATACAAGGGTGGGTATCCACGCTCCAATAGGCTTGTCTACGAAGCAACCAAGCCTTCTTTCAATTAGGAATGTGTTTCCTTTACTAATAAACAAGTTTCTCTCTCTTAAACATCTCCTTAAACAACATATTCATTGGATTTTTGGGAAAATGAAAATATTGTCCCTCATTATCTTTTGACTTGCTTTTTAATTCATTAATCACGAATTTATGTTTTCCTTAAGTAGAAAACATCTCCCTTTTAACAAAACCACATAATCCATTAGGAAAGTATTCACATTATATTCTTATTTTCTTTTATAGGTATTTTCTTTTTCCTCCTTCTTCATTGGGACTCCTTGGATCCCAAGAAACTCTATTATTTCGAAATCCTTTTTTTTATTGGATACTCATTATCCTTCTAGATGCATCTACATGCATTTTTCTTCATTATCATGTGTATTTCTTATTAAAATATCTCCTTTTGAGGATTTCTCTTTATTTCTCTTCTATTTTCCTCATTAGTATTCCCATTAACATTAGAAATCCTTGGGATACGAAATTCCACAAAGGATAACTCAATTGCACCTCTTTTCACTTGTTTTCCACATATTACCATTATTTTCAATTTATTTCTCAATAAGGAAAATATTTAATTGATATTTTCTTTTATTATTGCATTCTCTATGCCACCTTAGACTCCTTGGAACCCAAGGAACCCAAGAGGCACGAAATCCTTCCTTGGATTTTCCTTCTAGAGGTTTCTACCTCTTTTTTTTCTCAAATATTCAATTATTCATTAATTAATTGAATTTCCTTGTTATTGGGCCCAATAGCCAATAAAGCCCACAAATAAAACAACAAGGCTATTTTAAATGAAATCCATTTATTCACAACAAAATACATCATTATTTGTTCATTTATCTTTGTTATGAGAAATTACATTTCTCAGCAAATGAACCAAAAATTGGGGTTGTAACAGAAACCCAGATCCATAAAAAATGTTGTTCTTCAGAAACCTATAGACAACTTGTGCATCACTGGTTTGGGCATACATTGCCTCCACCCATTTTGCCACATAATCACTAACTAGAAAAATATAGTGACTAGAATTTAAAGTCATGAATGGGCCCATCAAATTAGTTCCCCATAAGTAAAAACCTCAACTTCCTAAAAAACAATTATGATCATTTCATATCTTTTAGATATGTTGTCGTTTGTTGACACACATCATAATTTTTGACATAATTATATACATCCTTGAAAAATGGTAAAATTTAAAACATAAACTCCAAAACCTTAGGTTCTATTCCATAGCTTTCATGATGCCCCCTGTGGGAAATGAGTATTAATCAGCAAAAATTCTTTGCATCTCCCAAACATAAACACAAGTCTCAAAATTCCATCTTTGCATTGGTTCAATAAGTTAGGTCATCCAAATAAAATAGAGTAAAATGTGAAAGATTTTATTCATATCTTATGATTTTCAATCATTAAGAATAACCCTATATCTGTACCTCTATTTATATTAGCATAAATACAAACCATTGGAGAGAATACCCAAAACCCATATTAAGAAACAAAAATTCTCATTCTCACTGAATTTGATTAACACACTATACAATACACACTTCTTGAAATCCAAGAAACCAATTCCACATGTTAACATTCACATGCTTAATTATAAAAAAACTCTAAAACAAGCCATGTCTTCTTACTCACATGTAATTATATATATATATATATATATTTAATATGTATATATGTATGTATGTATATATATGGGTCCATCTTTAATACCCGTGTGGGTAGCCTAAAATTCACTAGTCATGCCTCCCAAAAAGTAACTATTCAATCAGAAAAGTATCTCACTGGACAAGAAAGTAATTATGTTGACCAAAAAGTAACTATCTGACTCAAGAAGTAAAGCTCTGTAAAATACACAACAAAAATTTTGGAATAAATATGTAATTGTATATTTGTTATAGCTGGTACAAATGTAACAGATTATGCATGAAAAGTTACAGTTTGCAAGTAAAATAACCCTCTACATGTGTAACGTGAGAAACTCCAAAAAAACAAATGTGAAGTGGGTAGCTATCTGCGCGGGCATTGAATGAATGCCCTATATATGAATATATATATATATATATATATGGCATATATATACACATATACATATATATATATATATATATATATGCATATATGTATACACACACACACACACACACACACACACACACACACACACACACACACACACACACACATATATATATATATATATATATATATATATATATATATATATATATATATATATATATATATATATGAAAGAAACAAATTTGTACTAGCAGCCAAGAGTCATGAATCAATCTTGGTGTCATGAACCTGAGTATCCTGTAGCAGCTAAGAGTGCCATAGAATCATGTGAGGTTATGGAGCTCAGAGACAGATGGCTCTATTGACTAGGCAATTAGATAAGAAAACTTCCACCTCACCTATAGGCGAGGAAGAAGAATATATGTGCATGCAATAGTCTAAAAATATAAGAAACAAGTAGTCATGGAGGAACAACCCCAAATTCTCATGGAAGGACCTAAAAATTATTAGCATGACCCACCATAGGTGAAACAACCTCAAGCGCACCAACATAGCCTTTAACTGCAAAATCAACATGAAAGAGATCCAAGTAGTCTTGATAAGTTAGAGGGAATGTTTGGGAAATTAGTAACTAAGAATGAGTCCTACCTTGACCAAGAAAAGTTAGAGAAGTAGAATAAAGGGGGCAAATGAAAAGTCTAGAAACTCAAATCTCACATATAGTAGCAAACTTAGCATAATTTAAAAGGTCCACTTAGGAGGGGTTACCTTAAATACGAGTGTCCCACATAACAACCAAAAAGCTAAACTGGTAACATCGCACAATGGGAAGGTGATAGAGAAGGAAAATGTAGTAGGGCATAATAAAATGTAGACTTAGTCAACTACATACACTCCTGAGGTAGCAGTTGAATGGGAGAAAGTAGTTTCAGTGCATGCACCTGAGGAAGTGGTAGGTGAAGATTTTGTTGAGCCTAGATGAGGAGGGATAAAATTCCCCTAAAAGGGTCTATGTTCCTGTACATATCAGGAAGATTGTATTGCCCATACCATTTTTAGACAGTCTTAAGAAGATGAAAGAAGATCAACAATATAAGACATTTTTATATATTTTATACAAACTTCATGTAAATATTTCATTAGTAGAGGCTCTTCAATATATTCCTTTCTATCATAAATTTTGAGAGGACATAATTTCAAAGAAGAGGAGGATAGCAGATTCTAGTGTGGTAGTGCTACATGAGGAGGTGAGTATGTTGATTTAAGGAAACCTACATGAGAAGATAAAAGATTTAGGTGCCTTGGCATACCATGTTGAATGGGTAGTTTCCACTTTGGAGATGCCATATGTAATTAAGGAACCATCATCATTTTAAATCCACTGAGGATGTTTAAAAAAATGTGTCTACCATAAAAGCAAAAAGACTTCCATGATAATCCATTGGTAGATAAATCCTTTATGCATCCCTAATTTGTCAGTGAAGATGTCTTGGTCAAAGTGGATAGATTTATATTTCCTATAGATTTTGTAATCATGGAAATGTAAGAATGCTATGGGTCTGAGATACTCTTAGGAACTATCCAGGCCACAATAGATGTTAAATTGGAAATGGGAAGGTGAAGCAAGACTATGGGTTTTGAAGATGACAAGATGGACTTCAATATTCTAGAACTTCCAAATAAGCCATCAAAGTTAGGGAGTGGAGCATCATAACTTCTTGTGCAACATGTTAAAAAGGATGTTCCCCTACTCTTGGGGAAATCCTTCTTGGACATGGAAAATATTATGAAGTAGGTTGATGATGGGTGTCTTTAGGTAGAAGCAATTGAGTAAGTATACACAATCTCTCATACTGAAGCCTTATGACGTCTCGAAGAGACAAAATATTTTCTTGGGCCCACTCATATTTTTGACAAAGTTAGGGAAGATATACAACATTTATATCCATAACTCCCACTTAATGCACACTTGATGAATCTCAAAGAGGTTACCATTCATAAATACCTTATAAAAGAGTGTACCTCATTTTTGAAGGTACTATTGGATTTTTGTATGCAACATTTTAAGGACTTGGGTCCACAACCACATTCATTGTGATGTTAGTTGAGTCTCCTCTTAGTTTAGACATGAAACCATTGTCACTACATTTTAAGTATACCTTTGTAGTAGAAGAATCAAAGCTTCATGTGGTCATCTCTTCCTCATTGAGCAGCTCATAGGACGAGCAGATAATAACAGTGCTCAAGAACACCTATGAAGCATTTAGGTTGTCAAAAAGTAGAAATCAAGTGGATTTATCCAAGCTTGTGCTAGCACAAAATCTACTTGGATGAAGGAGACAAGCCAGTGGTTCAACCTCCTACATGACTAAATCCAATCATGACAGAGGTGGTGAACAAGGAGGTAACCAAACTCCTGTCAACATATATAATTTATGCAATTTCTAATTGTAAATGGGTAGGCACGACACATGTGGTTCCAAAAAAGGTGGTATTACATTTACCACTAGTGATTTAAATGAATTAGTATCTAATAAGGTTGAGTGGTTGGCGTGTTTGTATTAATTATCACCACCTCAATACCACTACGCTTAAAGACCACTTTTGTTCCCTTCATTGGTCAAATTTTAGTGTTGCTTGTCGGATGCTTTCACTTTTACTTTTTGAAAAGTTATTTTGGTTATGATAAAATTTTAATTGAGCATGAGGATCAAGAGAAAGTCCATCTTTACTTGTCTTTATGGAGCATTCACCTATCTAAATGTTGTTTGGTCTTTGTAATTCACCTACAATTTTCCAAAGATACATGCTCCTCATGTTTCCTGATATGGTGGAGCGGTGTCTTGAGATTATTATGGATGATTTTTTGTGGATAAGGAGTCTTTCACATTCTGTCTATAAAGTATAGATTGGGTGTTACAAAGATGTAGCATCTCATCTCTTTTTAATTGGAAGAAATGTGATATGATGGTAAATGAGGGGATAGTATTGGGAAATAAGGTGTCCAACATGGGTTTGAAGGTTGACCCAGTCAAAGTTGAGGTTATCTCCAAGATTCCTCCACAATCAATAGTTAATGCAATGAGGAGTTTCTTAGGACCTACGAGTTTTTATAGGAATTTTTTTGCAGACTTATTAAAGATCACAAAATATCTTTGAGAACTTTTGGAAAAGAATGTGAGCAATGTTTACATGTATCCTATGTTTTGAAGGAGAAATTGAGCTCCTCACATGTGATGGTGGCTCCAAATTGGTTCCTTTCTATAAAGTTGATGTGCAATGTTTCTAACTATGCAGTGGGAGAAATTTTGAGGCAAAGGAAAGATACTTCTTCATCGCTGACATATTGTGCTTCTCAAACTTCCAATGATGCCCAAATAAACTACACCATCATAGAGAAAGAGCTTTTAGTTTTGGTGTTCACCTTTGATGAATTTAGATAACATTTAATTGGGATGAAAGTAGTTTTTTGTATGGATCATGCCACAATTAAGTATATACTGCAAAAATGGAAGCCAAACCTTGATTGATACCATTGGATCATGCTCTTGCAAGAATCAATATAGAGGCTAGGCACAAGGATAGCACAAAAATATTGTGTAGACCATCTCCCTTGCTTGAAGAGATTGTATGAGATGTGTTTAGAGGTACCCATTTAGGAAACCTTTATAAATGAGGAACTATTGGTCATTAAAGATAAATACCCTTGGTTTTATTGTATCATGAATTATCTAGAAAGTGGGGTGTAATGACCTGATTTCATCTTAGCTATCTAATTATGGTTTACTTGGATGATTAAATTTTCTACAAAATTGATCTGATGTCAACCTTAATTTATTATGGTAGATGGTTATAATATTTTGAAATTTATGAGACACATTACAAATTTAGTTGGTTGAGCAATTAGAGTTTGAGAAATGAAACCCTAGTTGGTTGAATTGATGCTCTTATTTGTATAAGAAAATATTTAGAGAAACGAAGAGGCTATTTTATTCATCTATCCCTCCTCTTACAAGCCAATATAGAAAGGTAGTACAAGCATCTAGATTAGAGTTGAAATTAAATCCAACAGTACTACTACAATTACAATGGTCCTCCTCTAATTGGACTTGAACACAGTGCAAAGGTCTATATATATATATATAGGGTATATATTCACTACCCGCATGGGTAACTAACTTTAGTTACCCATGGATCTATTTTGTAATAGAAAGGTACATGTTTGTAATGAGATAGACATCGTTTGTAATGAGATGACCAAATTTGTAATACAAACATTCATTTTGTATTACACGTCTGATTACAATAAAAATGATATTTATGATAGAAATTTACATTGTAATACAAAATGAGTGTTTCTATTACAAATTTTGTCATCCCATTACAAACAATATCTATCTTATTACAAATAGGTACCTTTCTATTACAAAATAGATCCATGGGTAACTAAAATTAGTTACCCATGCGGGTAGTGAATGAATGCACATATATACATATACATACATACATATATATATATATATATGAGTCAGGCTAGAATACACTCGAGTGTATCCGGAGCGGAATACACTCAAGTAGTTTTCCATGATGCAATATATTTTTTTAAAATCTAATCCGTTGACCTTCTTAAACATCTTGTGAACAACTCATACACAAAATTTGAGCACATTTGGATATGTATAGCTCATGTTATGAAGACCGCAAAAATTATGCATTTCAAATTAGTTTCGTGCGTTGATTTTGTTGCCCTTGGATGAGTGACTTACACTCATCCAAATGGGTTCAAAATTTTTATGTAGCCTATTTATAGTATGACGGTGAAGATCAATGGTTTACATTTTGCAACAAATAGTCTTGATATACAAACACACTTGAGTGTATTCGTGTGATCCGTACACTCGAGTGTATTCTATCCTGACTATATATATATATATATATATATATATATATATATATATATATATATATATATATATATATATATATGGGTTCATCTTTCATACCCACGCGGGTAGCTACCCGCCCCCTATTTTGGTTACTTTTTTTCAAGTTTCTTACTTTCAACATGTATTGGGTTACTTTACCTTGCAAACTGTTACTTTTCATGCATAGATTGTTTCATTTGCAATAGCAGATTTCAAAATACAATTACATATATATTTTCTGTGTATTCTGCCCGGTTTTACTTTTTTAGTCATATACTTACTTTTTTATCAACATAGTTACTTTTTGGTCCTTCCATTTACTTTGTTTGCCATATGGTTACATTCAGGACTGACGGGTAGCGAAAATCTAGGCTACCCGCACGGGTATTCAATGAACGCCCTATATATATATATATATATATATATATATATATATATATATATATATATATATATATATATATATATATAGAGAGAGAGAGAGAGAGAGAGAGACTCAAAATGTAAAATCATGTCGAATACATAGTAAAAATTCTGGAATAAATATGTATGTATATATAAATGACACTGATATTGTGCTGATTCCCAAAACGAGCAACCCGGTTTGGATTTCTGAGTTTCGCCCTATAAGTCTGTGTAATGTTTCGTACAAAATTATCACGAAGGTTTTGGCGAATAGAATCAAGCCACTCTTGAATGACATTATTTTGGAAAACCAAAGTGCCTTTGTGAGGGGACGGATGATAACAGACAATGCTCTTATAGCCTATGAGATGTTTAACACTATGAAGCACAAGAAGCAAGGAAGAGAAGGCTTGATGGCTCTCAAGCTCGACATGAGCAAGGCATATGACCGGGTGGAGTGGGCTTTTCTTGAGAAGGTTATGAGGAGAATGGGGTTCCCGGATGTTTGGAGGAATAAAGTGATGGAGTGTGTTTCTAGCGTATCCCACAAGATCATCGTCAATGGAAAAAGGAGAGGTGCTGCAACCCCCGCTAGATGTCTTCGCCAAGGTGATCCCATCTCCCCCTATCTCTTTCTTTTTTGCGTTGAAGCTCTCTCTTTTTCCCTTTCCAAAGTAGCACAGGAAAATAAATCCATGGCACGAGAATTTGCAGAAGGGAGCCGAGGGTCACTCACCTTTTCTTTGCAGACGACATTATTATTTTCACAAGGGAAACCTCAGAAGAATGCTCCACTTTAGCTGATATTTTCAGCCAATACGAGAGGACATCTGGACAGAAAATTAACTATGAGAAGATAGAGGTTTCCTTTAGTGAGAATGTTTCTGCGGAGAGACGGGAGCTGATTAAGAACCGTCTGCAGGTTAGAGAGGTGGATAGACATGAGAGGTATCTTGGATTACCTACAGTCATTGGGAGATCCAAGAAAGCTATCTTTGTTGCGATAAAGGATAGAGTGTGGAAGAAGGTTCAGGGGTGGAAAGAGAAGTTCCTTTCAAGGCCTGGGAAGGAGGTGTTGATTAAGGCGGTCATCCAAGCTATTCCCACATATCTTATGAGTATTTTTAAGATACCTGATGGACTGATTGATGAGATCCAGGCGATGATGGCTCGGTTTTGGTGGGGGTCAAAGGAAGGGGAGAGGAAGATACACTGGATGAGTTGGAAAAGGTTATGCAAGCCCAAGGAGAGTGGTGGGATGGGATTTAGAGATATGAAGGTGTTCAACCAGGCCTTGCTAGACAAACAGGGATGGAGATTGGCGATTCATGGTGAGTCTTTGGCTGCCCGGATTTTGAAGGCTAAATACTATAGGTCCTCGACTGTTTTGCATGCAAGGATGGGGGGTAGTCCCAGTTACACATGGAGGAGCATATGGGGGGCGCTGCAGATGGTCAAGGGTGGTCTTAGATGGAGGGTGGGTGATGGGAAGGACATTCACATTTATAGGGATAGGTGGAACCCTCATCTGGGTGGCACAGTACATAGATACTTGGTGAGTGGCCCGGAGGAATATAGCTGGGTGAGTGACTTGATTTGTCCTGTGATGAAAGAGTGGAGGAGGGAGGCGGTGGAGGAGTGTTTTCCCATTCACCTTGCGAGGGCTGTCCTAAACATTCCACTTCCCCGGTGGCGTGTGGAGGATAGTCTTTTCTGGGATAAGGAAAGCAATGGGATTTTCTCTGTCAGGAGTGCTTACCAATTCTTAAGGATGGAGGAGGATTTGCAGGAAGGGGAGGAAGGGGAGACATGGACAAGGCTGTGGAAAGAACGGTGGCCGCCGAAACTGAAACACTTTATCTGGAGAGCATTGTAAAATATCCTTCCTACTATGACGGAGCTGCAGAAGAAGCAGGTGACACCGGATGAGGGCTGCCATCATTGTGGACAGTGTGAGGACTCGACACATGTGTTACTCTAGTGCGAGATAGCAAGGAGGATCTGGGCCACCAGAGAGTTTGACTGGTTGGGACAGACGGACATCCATGACATAGGGAGTTTTATGGATAGCCTTCTGGACGAGGAGAACGATAGACGTAAGGAAGAGGGTGCGGCGCTTCTATGGGTTACGTGGACAGCAAGGAACAAATACATCTTTGACGAGCATCCTCCTTTCCTTTCGGGCCTAGCAGCGAGCTTCATCGACATTGTTAGGAGATATGCACACTACCATATAGCCGTAAGCAGTGTAGCAGACTCCCTCCCTTCTTCGGACAGTGTAGCTTGGCGTCGTCCTCCACCGGGTAGCGTCAAGATCAACACGGATGCCTCTATCTCTTTGACAGGTAACAGTGGCTGTGGTGCAGCCATATGGGACGATCATGGACGACTGTTATGGACTTCCCAATGTCGATTAGAACAGCCATACTCGGTGCTTAGTGCGGAGGGTGCGGCTGTTCTGAAAGGCATGCAGCTCACGCTTGGGAAGGGTTTTGCAGACGTCATTGTGGAGACCGATTGTCTTCTACTGGTAGAGGCGGTGAAAAAGGGATATGGTGGACGTGGTTATGAGCACTTTATCGTCAGGGACATCTCTGAGCTCTCTTCTCGTTTTTTGTCTTTCAATATCTGTTTTGTTAGGAGGCAAGGCAATAGGGTGGAACATGCCTTGGCCTCACCCGCTTGTCATTTTGTAAACCCCATCTCTCGTGGAGAGGGGTTCGAGGATCATATCCTTGCACTTGTTGTAAATGATTTGATCACTTAATAAAATGGCAGGCGCCCTTTATCAAAAAATATATATATATATACATATATAATACATATAAATATATAAATATATATAAATATATATATACATTTATATATGTATATTTATGTATATATATACATACATATATATACATATATAAATGTGTATATATGTTTATATATATATATTTATATATGTATATGTATTATATATGTATATATATGTATATATATGTGTGTGTATGTATGTATGTATGTATATATATGTGTGTATATGTATATGTATATATATATATATCTGTGTTTGTGTGTGTGTGTGTGATTATCTTTAATACACGTGTAGGTAAACTGAAATTCTCTACCTGTGCTATCCAAAAAGTAATTATTTGGTCAGAAAAGTATTTCTTTGGACAAAAAAGTAACTATTTGACTCAAAATGTAAAATCGTGTCGAATACATAGTAAAAATTCTAGAATAAATATGTAATTGTAAATTTTTTATATTTGTTACAAATGTAACCATTTATGCATGAAAAGTAGTAGTTTTCTAAGTAAGTTAACCCTATACATGTGTAAAGTATAAAACTCCAAAAAAAGTAACCATATTTTGAGCGTGTAGCTACCCGCACGGGAAATGAATGGACACACTACATACATATATATATATACATACATACATACATATATATATATATATATATATATATATATATATATATATATAATCCTTGCACTGTTGGCTGGTACAAGATACTCACGTTCATCACTCCAAGATTGATTCTTGGACATGTTCTTCAGTATTTCATGACACTTTGATTAATAAAGACCATTTTGTCCAAAGAGGAAAGCACATCACTTGTCCAACACATGGTTGGATGTTACTTCTCTTAATCACAGATGTAAAGGAAATCTTGGTGCACTGAGTTGGAAGACGGTGCCACCGAGTTGGCTCTTTGTTTGAATCGAGTACGATTATCTTGTTGCCACATAATAGTGTATCACTGGTACTGAGATTCTAATGAGTCACTCTAATTCTTCTCATAAAGACCATCAACTTATCTTTCGGTGATACCTATTTGTATTTCACTAATATCGAGTCACATATCCATGCCACCAAAATGAATATGTCAAATTGCCTCCTTTTATCCATGGTGTTGGTACTAATTTTGATGACAGTGCTATAAACATACTTCAATTTGTACTTTTTTGTCTGCAATAAAGCTAAAAATTGATTAGTATATTATATAATACAATAATTTCAAACAAAATTAATTAAGAATTAGATAAAATGGACGGAAAAAAAGCTATCATAGGATAATTAGACAAAAGTACATAAAACATGTAAATGTTTGAGTTTTGATCCTATAAAACCATGTCAAAAATAGCTTACAAAATAATAGTACAAATGTGTTCATCAATGAGTATCTCATTTGGATGTGGGGGAGAAGCCTCACACAAAATAATTTCAAATAATAATTTCTATGGATCAAACACATGACTCCTTCTGATTTTGTAATGCATGTGTGAATTGTTGCATATATTAATGATTGATCACCATTATTATATTATTTTTTCTCTTTAACTCATGTTTTGAGGGTGTTATAATATCAAGGATAGTTTGTTATGACTAACTTTTATCTAATGAATAGAAGTGATTGGGTCGGTTAGGGTGATACCTCCCATCTAGTTCTTACTAGGTGAGTGAAGTCCTAGGTATCATATTAGGTTATATCATTAATTTCATAGTGAACTACTTGACTTGCATTCCATGTTTGATGTGTGATTAATGGTGTTGTGAAACCCTAAATCTAAGACACTTTCTTGATATCTATAAATCATTCAAATGAATATGAGTATAATTTAGGTTTTACTCAATTATTTTAATTAATATTATAGTTTAACGCAACCCACAAATCATGTTTAAACATACCTAAATTGCTAGAAGCAAATAGTTCTTGAAACTAAAAATGATAGATTCTCCTAGGAGGTGGCCATATTTACAACTAATCATGTATATGTGTGGGGTGAACAACTTGAGTCATTATATAAGTATAAGACTCATTGGACATGTAACAAGTTTCTATCATCGTTGCTTGGGAATCCTTTGATTTGGTTAACTCTAATGAAAAAGCTTTCAAACCATTATACTCATCCATCCATCTAAACCATTATATATTTCATTTCATTCATGCCACAAATATTTTCTTTCCACTATTCCATTTTGTATTTACCAATAATGATAATTTTCTCTTTATTTTTAATTGTTCTGCTTATTTAAGTGGAAACTATAGCAAATTGATTGATAGCTGTCTCAGGAAAGAATTTGTTGTTCCACCTACTATCACCTAAACATGACAACTAATTATCTACATATTAAGACAAATAATATTTCATCAGTCCTCAAGTTTTATATATGCTACATATAAACTATTTTGGAGGATCAAAACCTTCATATCCAAAATTTATTTTCTCGATGTGCACTTTTGGAATTAATTGGGGTACCAACTTAAGGATGGAAATTTCTTATGTTTCCATTTACCTAGTGATGCAGAACAAAGACATGAATACTTTCATTGCCACAAGGATCCACTAACACATGGGATGACCTATTGAAGACATTCTATAACATACCCAAATCTAGACATATAGTTTTACCCCCTTTCCCTTATGCTCTTTTCTATTATATTAGCATTTATCACCATTCTCAGTAACTTAGATTGTATTATGGATAATTGAATTGTAGAAGTATAAAGTGTTAGTTCATATCCTTTTATATGAGGATTTCAAATAGATAATTTTTTAAGTCTCACAAGTGGGATTAGTTTTATAAATTTCACAAACCAATATTTTTTTGTTATTCCAAAACCTATATGACAAGGAAAAGGAGATAAATACAAATTGTTGTTTTGAAATGATTAAAAAGTGCATTAATTGATAACTTCTCATCCAAGTTGATGGATAATTTATCCAACAAGTTGTTAAAGAGAAAATGATGATAAAATATATTCCCCATCCTTTGGTTAGCATACATATTATTTTCTAATGTCCATCAACATTAACTTCACCCTCAATTTAAACTAGGAAGAAATGGATTACACTTACCTATGTTTAATCAATATAACCATTTATAGATATCAATTTAATAAGGTTACAATTTTTTTATGTCGATCACTTTTTCCCTCCTCTTTTGCATCTTTGATGATCAGTTGATCATGATTCCCTCATCACACACAACTTGAGAAAATCCCCAAATGTGAAGATCTTCTTCCTTCCTTTATTTTTCCTCATAGGAAACATTTCTTAATCTACCTCTTTCCCTCTCCCCAGTAACCTTGTCACCAGTTTCCTTCTCATTTCAATCCCTTTCCTCTTTTGATGTTCTATGAACTTTATATTTGAGGATTACTTTACTTCTTATTATAGCACTCAAACCTTGCAGAGGCTTCTTATCAATTGAAACTTACAGGGCCCCTCTTCCTTCCTAGATGAAATTTGATTTGACTCCCAATTAACATTTTCTTAGGGATCTCCATACCCTGTGACTCTCCTCTCTACTCAATTGTGGCTTGTACACAATAAGACTTTGTTGAAAACACTACAACAAACATACTCATTATAGTTGTTCCGTCCTCCAATTGTGACAAGATTTGAGCTCCAGAAGGAGGTTTAGGTGGACACCTAAATTCTTGCTCACCGTCAAATGTCTTTGCTTCTTTTCGGAATCTGTGGCTAGTTGGAAAAAACCTACGATGTCCTCTATAGAAAATTTTACGGCTATGTGGCAACCAATGTGAGACAGTATCTTTATTACAATAGGGACATGCTTTGTAGCCTTTAGTACTCCAACCAGATAGATGTGCATATCCTGGAAAATCACTAATTGTCCATAATAAAGAAGCACGCATCTGAAAGAATTCCTTGGTTCCAGCGTCATATGTATGTACACCAGTATCCCATAGTTCTTTCAACTCATCAATCAATGGACGCAAGTACACATCTATATTTTCGGGTGAAGCTGGTCCTGGAATGAGTAGGGAAAACATAAAATATGGTGGCTTCATGCACAACCAAGGAGGAAAAATATATGGAATAATCAAAACAGGCCATGTACTGTAAGAAGTACTCATTGTCCCAAAAGGATTAAATCCGTTAGTTACAAGTCCCAATCGAAGGTTTCTAGCGTCTGCAGCAAATTATGGATGCATCACATCAAATGTTTTCCATGCAGGTGAATCAACCAGGTGTCTTAACTTGTCATCTTTTTCATATTCTTCTGCATGCCACCTCATTAAGGATGAGGTTTTTGATGACATGAATAACCGCATTAGGCGGGGTATAAGTGAAAAGTGTTTGAGCACTTTGATAGGTATTCTCTTGGGGTTTTTTGCAAGCTCGTCATCATCATCTTGGATTGTAATCGGTTTCCATCTTGATGCTCCACATGTATCACAAGCGTCTTTATCAGCAGAATCCTTCCAAAACAACATGCAACCATTTGGACAAACATGAATCTTCACATAATCTAAGCCCAACCCCGTAATCGTCTTTTTTAGCTCATAAAATGAATTAGGTAATTGTTCTCCTTCTGGTAGCATCTTCTCAAAGAACGTAAGAAACATAGATGATGCTTTCTTACTCAAGCCATTAAGACAAACCAGGTGATAGAATTCTAGGATGCAAGCAAGTTTGCTATATTTCTTACACCCTGGATATAATTCTGTCTCAGAATCCTTTAAAAAGATATAAAAATTTTCAGTATTGAAATGTTGATCACTAGATGGATCCACTCCTTCTATATTTCCATCTTCACTGAAACTCGAAAAAGTATCATGCAACATATCTTGTAAATTTTCAGCATTAAGGAAATCTCCCTGATCAGTAGGAGCATCCATTTGAACATCGACATCTTCACCATGAAAAGCCCAAGAAATATAGCTTGGTAAGAAGCCATGCCACAGTAGATGGCTCAATGCAGTCTTTATGGTGACCTGGTATACATTAGCACACTTTCTACATGGGCATACAATCTTGTCTCCAATCGATGAATGTTCAAAAGCAAAATCCAAAAATTTAGATACTCCACATAAGTATTTACTGCTGGTTCAGTCATCCTCTGCTATCCAAGACTTATCCATTCTATAAAAATAGTAAAACATATAACATATGAGTAAGTATGTCATATTAAAATAGACTATAAAATATGAGAAAATACTAGTGTAATCATGCAAATGAAGTTCACGTGAGCCTATCCGACTATGCGGGCGCCCAAGTATTTTTTGAAATACTTATAATAAGGATAAAAGAACATAGTTATAATAAGGATAAAAAAACATTTATAATGAAATTTATCAGTAATTTGTAACATAATAGGATATGCATATTTCTTTTTGTTGTTTGGTTTCGAATGTGTCATTAGATAGGATGGATTTGTGAATTTGGAACATTCATGGGAACACAAACTTCAGTTATAAGAATTCATGTAGCAACTTTCAGTTTCATTCATTAATCTCTTTTTACATCCACGTACAGGGATGTACCCCTAAACAATAACTAAACAAAGGGGTTGGTGTACCCCTAAACATGCGCATAATTAAAAAAACTATTGATACAGACAAGTCTAGATAGATAGACAACTAAATACTACACCAACATGGTCCCGCATCAGTAACTTTGAAGACTTATCATTGTGGCGATCTTCTCCTGAAGTTCAGAAAAGAAAGCAACTATGAGTATTGATTGCTTTCAGACAAAAAGTGTAAACACAAATTTTTTGTCTTGACAATTATATTTGTTAATTGGACTTACCGTGGCCTTTTTGATGATTGTGATGTGTCACGGAACTCCTCACTATATTTAGACGAATCTGAACTGACAGGGGCCTCATAATCAGATTCGTCTGAGCTGATATCCTCCTCCGTGCGCTCATACCGCCGTAGATGATCGGGGGTCTCGCAGTTGATGTTGGTTATCCAAACTTCGATGGTATTATGGCCAACTGGACGGAGAAAAAGCCTGTCGCTACGGCCCACATGCATCTTTCCAATCCAATCACACCAACTGGATTTTGATACAAGATTTCCTGCCAAATCATACTCAACCTCGATAACATGTGAATAATTGCCAAAATTTAGGGTCACTTCACCAGGCCTGTAGTGTCTTCCTTTTAGAAAATGCCAATGTTTGGGTATGGCCAATTGGTTTAAGGAACGATCATCTAGGATGATGTCCAATTGTTCTTCAATAGGGAACGTTAACATTGCCATAGAGGCCCAGTTCATAGTGATTGTTGTGGGTGGACGGAGACTGCATAATATTAGTATTAACAGAGTGTAAGTACATATAATGATGTTATATATTTTCAGAAAAAGGTGTATAACATCAGTTAACCTTTTATTGCTTGTCATAACCAAATTTATTGTGGTAGACATGATAGATTGAAAAGAAACCTAATAGAGGAGATCATGTCCTATATCTTTGCAATCAGTCCAATGTTCACTAATCCTTCTTTGAGAATTTCAAGGAAGTAACTAGTATTTTCTATAATTTGATGTATCTTGGTATTTCATAAAATGAGGTGACACTTATTATCTATTTGTTTAATCAACACTCATATTTTAGATTATCAAAGAGGTTAATGGTGTCTGGCTTATTTTTTATAGGTGTGAGACCTATTTAATTTGGAGTATCCATGGACTACTATAGAAGGCGTGAGACCTATTTAAAGAGGTTAGTGGTGTCTTTGCACATTTTTACTATAGTCTTGTACTTCTGTGTTTATCAAAACACTACTACAAGATATCTTATCATCTTATTATTTTGATAGTACCACAAATTTTATGACAAGAAGGATTCATCTAAAAATTGTAAATTTTCTAAATGAGTTATGTGAAGTTATTATTCTCTGACCTATATGTAAATGGGATAGATTCCTGCCACTTTAGTTTTATGAGTACATGACACTATATTTGAAATACTTTTTAAAAGGATAAAAGAACATACTTATAATAAGGACCCATACACATTCTAATCATTTAGAAGTGAATCCGAAAATGAACAGGAGCATGGGACCTATCTGCCAGTATCAAAGGAGAATTTGTAAACCTCAAAACCACCAACATGGTTTCCAAACCTACAACCTCATCTTCTACAAGCTCACCTTTTACAAACCTTTATAACATATATAACCAGAAAGTATCAATGATTGCACGTATCAATGACTGCAAAGTCTATCATGCAGCTTGCTTGGCACATGAAAGAGAGACATGTTCAGTTGTATTGGCCCAAGTGGAAAGCAAACCCTGTTAGGGATAGGTCTAAATCTGACTCATAAGCACTATTTGGAAAAGGAGAGAAGCCCATCAATGCCTAGTATGACTCTATGCCCTACAACTTTGTGCACAGATAAATTGGTTGTACACTACAACTTTTTGCACAGCTTAGACCAAATAGCTACCAAACTACATCTAATAGTAGCAAAGATCATCTCTTTAAGTTATTTATTCTTCTATATAGGTTACACGTGTTATTACCCTAAAATAAACATATTTATGATTTGGCTAATGTTGCACTCCATTAGTCTGAAATGTACTTATCTCAACTTGAGCCATCAAATCCAGAATATAATGTTGTACAAAGCGATTTCCATGAACCCACAAAGTTCACTTTGCCTACCTCATCTACAGAATGAGCCAAAGTATCCCACAAAAGATCATAGTGCCTCCTCCTCACAATGAAAAGTCTGGCTGAACTTATAACATATATGGTACGTATTTGCGTCATTAAATATCATAATCTTGAACATTTGTCTTACTTATCAATCAATAATGCATTATAAAATGTGTGCCTTATATATGTTTCACAACTAAAGCTTAGCATAGCCTTAAGAAATCAATTTCTACTGAATTTTTTATGTTTCAGCCATGAAAAAATTTAGCTTGATGGTTTTAAGTCTGTGGTCCTTCCAAAAGTGATGTATGTTGAGCATCTTTTCATCAAAATCTGCTTGAACCTGAATGATCACATGTAATGCACCTGGTATTACTACTGATTTTGTTCATTTTTTAGTCAAGTATTTGCTTGCAAACTACAAAAAATATCTTTTTTTTTGGTCGGCTAAAACTCCTGTTGCTATATAAACCAAAAACATTGGGCTTAAATAAAATGGATAAACCCCTAAAAGAAGAAACCTATTTTATGATTGCATAAACACGCATGGCTTGCATCATACTATCTAAGACTAGGAGCAAGGAAAATTTAGGGGCTATACCGAACTACCAGAGACAGACACATCACAACCATCATCAAAGTACTAGTTACAGAAGCAAGAAAAAGACACTAACAATAAACCATCACAGAAAGTGTGCCTCCTTTACAGCTGATGTAGAGCCCCTTAGATCATTGTTTGAGGACTGTCCTGATGAAAGACGGCAAGTCTTCAATGTCCCATGCTCAAAACAGAGAACTACATAAATCTAGGTCCTTCCATACAGGGTAGAAAGACCCAGTCACAGGGAAGATGAAAGTCTTGGCTTTGGTAGACTAAAGCAGACAGGAAAACAGGGGTCAAAACTCTCAGCTTCTAAGGCGACATTTAGATGTCCACTCTCACCAACCAACTAACATTAAAATCACTTCTGAAATTGTGGCGGAAAGAGCAACAACCAAGTGTAACCCTCGAGGCTGGGAGCAGAAATGTCCTCAAATCAGTTACAACCAACCAAAACAAGGCAGGATACTCAAGGCATACCATCGTCAGACTAAGAAAACATAGTAGAAGAATGTAAGAGGGTTAGATAGAGTCATCAATCCAACGTATCTCGTCCTGTCTAACTCTCATTATCTTCTTCTTTTTTCTTTCTAACCTTCGAACTTTCACTAAGTTTAAAATCAATCCCAGTAATCTCAGAAGCAACATTTCTATTTTTACTATAAATATAATGGATTTTTCTGAGTCTGTGTTTTGCTATCTCCTAGCTTATTATCTAATTCCAGTTTCTACTAGCAACATCTACTCGATGCAACTTTACATATAAGAACTCTAATACAAAGAATAGGGTGCGACGATGGTTACATGAAGAGATTGATCGGAGTACTCCCTCAATCAAGCTCGCCGACGCCGGAGGGGCAGATTGAGTCTTACTTCGACTGGGCTCCGTTGGGACTCACCGGCGGATGCTGACAACTTGCAAACTGCGGCCGGCAACTCTGCGGCCGGCAGCTTGGCACTCTGGAGCCGCACAAATGCAAGCTAGGGCACGATATCATCACAAGGAGAGAGCTAGCTGGAGAGGGAGGAAGTCGCAAGGAGAGAGCGGCAGATGTCGGGCTGAATTAGCGATTTGGAGCGCGAGTCGTGAAATTTGGAGCGGGAAAGTCAATATTGCGTTAGCAAATTTGGGTATGGCAATTTAGGATTTCCACTAATTAAAAATACAAATACCTTTAATGTTAAGTCCTTTTTAGAAACTCTATAATAGGAGGTTTAGAGGAATTTTAATTAAAAATGCTTGTATATTAGAAAGATAGTGGCTTTTTTTATAAATGCCACTAGAATAAATGTCTCTAATGGGTAATTTTGTTGTAGTGAAACCCAAGTTACATCTCCAAATATGACAATTCATCCACCACTCTACCGACCACCTCCCATCACCTGCACCACTAGAATAAATGTCTCTAATGGGTAATTTGTTGATTCACTAAAATACTAAATATGAGTCGACTTTTATATCCATTTAAAGTCCTCAATTGACCATATTGACCCTAACCTATTTAATATCCTTACACAATGCAAAATATAAAATTGGAAATTTATTTAAGTATTCCTACCTAATCTACGTGCTTCTCAAATTTCACCTTAATTAGTGTTTATTCGACCAACCATTTAATTGGTACAAAATAAACCAATATTTATTCCATTAATTTCATTGAAGGTAACCAGTTTCTCTAAGTTTTATACACTTAATTAGTAACGTCTTGCTCCTAGCTTGACGCGTCCGCGTGCCTCCTGGATTGCGGAACGCACGCTGCCCAGGTTGGAGCCGGCGTCCGTTTCCCCCTCCTCTTTCACTCCCTCTTCTACCTCCCTTCCGTTTCGTCCTCCTCCTCCTCTTCCTCTCTCCATACTTAACCCCTCATCATCTCCCTTCCATATCCGTTGCTAACCCTAGCCGCCTGCATCTCCTCTCCACGCAAAGACCCTAGTATTCGCTGGTCTCTACCTTGTTTGATAGGCCATCGTAACAGATCTACCCAACTCCCTCACCAGCACCACAACAACCATAGCCAACAGATATGCCACCTACAGATCTTGCAAAACTCGTCACTTCCCTTCATATTGCACCGCCACCGATCCCTGTTGTTAAGAGCAGATGCCGCCGGAACTACCACAAGGGTCACTGCCGCTTACATCGATCACAATTGGTACCGCCAGTAGTTGGACTTGAGATTACCTGGGCTGATCTTCTCTACTTCTTTCTCTTCCTCTTCCTATTTATCCTTCTCCGATCCCCACTCTTCTCCCTTATTTCTCCTCTGTTTGCTCCTCCTCCACGTGTGCCCAGCAGCGCCAGGCAGAGCCAGCGTCGCCAGAGTGTCCCCAACGCCGCATGCGCCCGTCGTCCACTGCCTTCCTCCTTGCCATCACACTGCCGTAGGGCATCGCCGCACAACCATAATCAGCAACCTCTGACTCCAGGCGTCATCAACGCTGATCATCGCTTGATATCAAACCTACAGATCTATTGCCATCATTTCTGCTATGTCCATCGGAGGATATGGCGCCGCAGTCCTATCCTGACCATCAGAACCACTATAGTGTATCACCACCGGCGCTGGTAGCCACCAACAGACTAGACGAACCTCTCCTTCATGTGAAGCCTCGACGCTAGACACCACTCCTCCCAAACCTTCTCTGACTCAAAAACTCCATTACCTCCTACCTCCTCACCACTGCAGATGCCGATCCCAACTTCGTCTGAACCTAATCTCCTCTCCTCCGTCAACCTCCAACACCCCCTATAGTGCCACCTCTTGTCGGCCCGCTTCCATAACACCTGCAGTGAGGCTGAACTCCATGTTGAACTAGAGACCAAAGCAGGGCGAGCAACCTGCAGTGACCTCCTCGATCAGAGCTTATTCATCTTGGCATTGCTAACAGAGCTTGCTGCTGCTGATGCAACTAAAGACCATGACAAGGGATTCATTAGGGTGCCTCTCGAACAAATGAGCCACTAGGCTCACCTTTGGCCTGGTCCTTGAAAGAAAGAGTATTGAAGAGAACCCCTATTCAACTATTTGCTTTGGATCTACAAACTAATCACCACGGATCTGTATCATCTCCCGTCATAGAAGAGGCAAGGAACCCGTCCATGTAATTATGTTTATTTAGAACCCATTTCATGAGATAAGTGAAAACTAATATATTAGGCAATAGTTGATGATATGCAAATTGGCTACAAAAGTAGATATATTCAAGCATGTTATATGTACACACATTAGTTTATATACATATACCCTTATTAGCCTATTACTACTAGATATCCATCCAAACGTCCATTCTTATCCTACTTTACTTATAAACATTGGTTAATACTTATCCAATAATTCAAGCATATAGAGAGTAATACTATGAAATATGTAAGATAAAAATAGTTCAATCCTTTTGTGAGAACTATTTGGCCCATGGTTTAAACGTATACACATATGCATGTAAAAGTGTTTTCACACCACTCAATTGGAACACATGTAGTTTATCCAGTACTACACTAATATATTCACAATCATTTATGTCATTATCAGAGTTGTTGGTATCCATGAGACCTATCATTAATGGCAATTTGTATTACATGATCTATTATCTTGGTGCTTGACATATTCACACTAATGACTATATATATGTGTGCTAAATAATAGTTAACCAGGAAATCCAATATAGAAACCGTATTCTTGATATTTTCTAAACCCTAGAATGAATAGAGAAAATACAACAAACAACTTTATAAAAATAAATATGTCAGTTAAAACTAAATGGACATGTAACCCGACCCACCCATACCATAATCCCTAGCTAAATAGTGATATATATTATAACTTATGGCAACTAAATAAGGTTAAAAACCCTAATGTGCCATTAGGTGATAACAACTTGTAAAAAAGATGTATATAGAGGTAATAGGAGTGTAGCACCTGCATGCTCTGGTTTGACTAACATATCTAATATGTTCCTAGGATGAAAACATGACTTCGTGGACCAAGTACATAGATTGAGTTAAGAAGTAATCATGAAGATCAGGTATGTACCCCTCCCTATTTATAATTGGGCATTTATATGGCTAAATTTTCCCATAATTAGGTATCTCTTGGGTTAGTTGTTCTTATTTCCACTTTTTGAAATGTCGTATCCTCTCAGTTGTGACTTATTGTTATTCTTCTAAAATTATTATTATCATGTTGAATTGGGTCAATGACCCCCCACTTGCTTGGTTATTATTCTTGGAAATGTTAATGGTGAATGTAAACTATCTTGCCACTCTATTTATGCGTGTTAGGTAATTTGATTGATTTAACTATCGTAGATGCTTATGCAAAACCATTAGGGCACTCTACTTCTTCCTGGGGCATGCTACTTCCACCTTGATATATACAAAGGCTTGCTACTTCCGCCTAGGGTGCGCTACTTCCACCCATTTTACTTAAGTCAATGACTCAATGGTGTTGTGGCCCTACTATAGTTACTTTAGTACAATATGTCTACATGTGAGTGGTTATGATTGTTGTGTTATTGTGAGTGGTTAATGGTAAGATGTGATACCTCATTTGTTTATTTATATACATCATTCTTCTGGAAATTCCTTCTCTTGTTACTTCTCATTGAAACTTACCTAGCTTTAATGACCCCCTTTTTATGGAAACGTCTTACTTTACTTTTGAAATAATTAATGTTGTAATTAATCTTCTAATGTACATACCCAACTTTTGTTGATTCATACCTTGTTTTTCTATTTTTTTGGGTGTTTCCTCCACCCAGGTGTAGGTGCTTTATAGGGCAGAGACTGATGATGATCATGAGCTCTTTGGTGAACTTAAGGACATCTTGAGATAGCCTTGTTACCCTATGTATATGGACTTATATGTATACAGATGTAATCTTTTCATTTTATGTACCACCCTTAGGGTGAGAAAGTTTTGTACATGAAAACATTTTGTAACTTTGTAAATAATTATGTTTTCCGTTGCTTAAATATTTCATGGCTCATGCGTGTACCATTGAGTGGGCCCACTTCTGGGTCCCACTCCTTACAAAAAGGTATTAGAGCCTAAGCAGTCGGTAACTAGACTATTTCAAGTTATCCAAGATTGTTCCTTAGTAGGTAGGTTATCCTACAGAGGTTGGCATTATGCTAAAACCTAAATCGTGTTTACCAATTAGGGTTTCACCCCCTATCTATTTTGTGGTATATATGTATCCCATACATAGTGTATGGATGATCTATTTTTGGATAAACCCCTGTCAGTCCTACCCTCTCTTTATAGGTTTCCTTTCTATATGTAAAGGTTGACTCTCCTAGGAAATATTCTCTACCTCCTGACTTAGTGGAGGACAATTCATCTACTACAAAGAGTAGGTTGACTTGAATTCACATAATTTTGCATAACATTAGTACAAGTCATTTTGCCTTTTTCTTTTATTGATTTCTAGCATGCCTAAGATATGTGCATTATGTGGAATGAGCATGAATGGATACAAACTTAGGATATTGACATGGGTTTTAGACCTTGAGATGTTCTATGATAGAACACAATGATATGAACCAGGTCCTTTAAGGTTAGACTTGTCTTGTCTGCAAATTGGAGTTATCTTGACATAGTTTTGCTTGAGACTCACCATCCTAGGGCTGGATACTATGCTATCCAAAGTTGTGATATCTCATAAATGGGCACTTTTTGAAGGAAGAAATAGATTTCAAAGTAAATATCCTTGGGATTTCATCCCTCACATACCCATAAGGTAGGGATAATGGTCATCTCCCTTATCCTATAAGGAACGATCATATAGTAGAATCACATACTAAAACATTGTGCCATGGTATTTTTCTAGAGGATATATGGAGGCACAATCATCTTTAGAAGCTATAGTGGGTACTCTCCTTCTCGATACTTTGGATGTACACTAACACTGAGGTTATGTGAGGTAGGTACATCTAGGGTTGATCTTGAAGGAGTTGACCACTCTCTCTTCACCAACGTGTAATTAATTGACACGATGTGTGAGATGAGGAGTAGTTGACTATCTAGTTTACTTGGAATTATAATGATACCATGGAATTAAATCAACTGGGGAAGTAGAGACCCTAATATCTTCTTGTTATGGTTACACAATCTTACAAATAAATGATGTTTTGGGATGTGATGGCCTAAATCATAATAAAGAGAATGGTGGAATAATGGCGGTTGTGCCTAGTAGGAACTACTAGAAGTTAACTACGTACTAGAAGAAATATGTATTCCCTCATCTAGAATTTGAATATGCTTGTTGTATTCTTTGATGATGTATGAAGAAAAACCTCTTTTGTGAATATGGAGTGATGCTACGGTGATAGTATATGTTGTAGGTAGTAGAAAGTGGTTGACTTGGTCCTCAGATTGATTTCGGCACCATTTGGGATTTCTATCGTAAGCTTTTTATTGTCAAACTTATTATCATTATTAATATTATATTTACAGAAAAAACTTTCAGATTTATCAATGGTTTTGGAACCAAGCCACCACTACAAGGAAGTTATAGTAGTAGCTAGGCCCTTTAGTGAAGAAATATTTGTCTTGCATGTTCAACCCTTTGATGTAAGACATGAGTGTGATATAGGATTTAAGAGGAAGAAGAACAAATATAATAGCTATAATCTAGTCCTCTACCCCTCTCGACTCTTTGTACGGTTAGATAGGTCCTTTTAAGGGGTGGAGCCTTGTGCACTTGGGTCTGTAACTTAACTTAATGAATAGCTCAAAACAATGGTTATTACAATAGGAAACTCTTGGGTAACTTGTGGTAATAACGTCAATGTTATACTTTAACCCTGTTCTATTTAACTAATTTTATAAAGTGGTCGATAACTAGACATTAAATAATTGGCACTCCGTGGTAAAATACATAGGTATAATAGCCCTAAGACATAACACTACTACTGAGAGAAAAGAATACATGTATGCATATTATACCTTGATCTCAAAAAAATTATAGTGATGTTGAAAGTAATCATGATGTGATATGTTGAGATCCTTGTTCGTAATCAAGTTCATGCAGTGACTTGGTGGTTGTTATATGAATGACTCTAAAGGTAAATTTACTTATGGAAACTAGTCAGAGAAGGGATATCAAACATCATAATAGTAGGATCCAGAGACGTTCTTAACAATATAGGTAACCATAATGAACTAAAATTCTTAATATCATCCTAAATGTTAGTGTAAATTTCCTAGACCAAAACATTATATGAGAAGATAACATATACTTGATGGATGGAGTAATATAATATCATGTTGGGTTTTGTATATAAGTTTGATGTGGGTGTGTTGTGCTAGGACTCACTACATTAAGTCTATCTAGTGAATTAGAAAATTATAATTGGTTAGAAAAATATAGCTTAGGATATATCCATCTATAACTTGTGGATTTTGGGGACTAAATCTTCTTTAAGGGGTGGTGTATTGTAACATACTCGACTCTGACTGTCTATCTTATCCATTCCATTTTCTTACAACTTTTCATTATAATAATATAAATTAACACTTTCATTTTTATTCAATATAATTTTATCTTCTGAAGAAAGAATTGTGTTTTAATTCAAAATAGTTAACCGAATAATATATAATCAATGAATTAACACTTAATATAAATTTGGAGATGTAACTTACTTCCTAGAATTCCATTGCATCTATATTGACTTGTTTATGCCCATTTTATAAATGATGGCATTTTAATTTGTTGAGTCGCAAAAATTACTTGGAGTTACTTTATCTCATCAATACAATATACAACATACAATCGGTAAAATACTAAAGATGAGTCGACGTTTATATCCATTTAAAGTCCTCAATTGACGATATTGACCCTAACCTATTTAATATCCTTACACAACCCAAAAAAATATAAAATTGGAAATTGATTTAAGTATTCCTACCCTAATCTACCTGCCTCTCAAATTTCACCTTAATTAGTGTTTATTTGACCAACCATTTAATTGGTAAAAAATAAACCACCATTTATTCCACTAATTTCATTGAAGTTAACATGTTTCTCTAAGGTTTATACACTTAATTAGTAACGTCTTGCTTCTAGCTTGACTCGTCCATGTGCCTCCTGGATTGTGGAACGCACGCCGCCCAGGTTGGAGCCGGCATCCGTTTCCCCCTCCTCTTTCTCTCCCTTTTCTACCTACCTTTCGTTTCGTCCTCCTCCACCTCTTCCTCTCTCCGTACTTCACCCCTCATCATCTTCCTTTCATATCCATTGCTAACCCCAGCCACCTGCATCTCCTCTCCATGCAAAGACCCTAGTATTCGCTGGTCTCTACCTTGTTCGATAGGCCATCATTACAGATCTGCCCTCCTCCCTCACCAGCACCACAACCACCATAGCCAACATATATGCCACCTATAGATCCTGCAAACCTCGTCACCTCCCTTCATATTGCATCGCCACCGATCCCTGTTGTGAAGTGCAGATGTCGCCAAAACAACCACAAGGGTCACTGCCTCCTACATCAATCACTATTGGTACCGCCAGCAGTTGGCCTTGAGCATTCCTGGGTTGACCTTCTCTACTTCTTTCTCTTCCTCTTCCTATTTATCCTTCTCCGATCCCCCCTTTTCTCCCTTCTTTCTCCAACATTTTCTCGTCCTCCATGTGCACCCAGCAACACCAAACAGAGCCAGTGTCTCCATAGTGTGTTGGATGCCACCTGCGCCCGTCGTCCACTGCCTTCCTCCTCGCCATCTCCCTGTCGCAGAGCATCGTTGCACAACCATAATCAGAAACTGCCGACTCCAGGCGTCGTCAACCTCCATCAACGCTGATCATTGCTTGATATCTAACATGCAGATCTACTGCCATTATTTTTGCTACGTCCATCCAAAGATATGGCATCACATCCTACTATCCTGATCATTAGAACCACTATAGTGCATCACCACGGGCGCTGGTAGTCACCAACAGACTAGATGAACCTCTCCTTCATGTGAAGCCTCGACGTTGGCCACCACTCCTCCCAAACCTTCTCTGATTCGAAAACTCCATTACGTCCTACCTCCTCACCACTGCAAATTCCAACCCCAACTCTGTCTGAACCTAATCTCCTCTCCTCCTTCAACATGCAACACCCCTAGTAGTGCCACCTCTTATCGGAGCGCTTCCATAACAATTGTAGTGAGGGTGAACTCCATTTTGAAATAAAGACCAAAGCAGCACGAGCAACCTACAGTGACCTCCTTGATCAGAGTTTATTCGTCTTGGCATTACTAACAGAGCTTGCTGTTGTAGATGCAGCTAAAGACCATGACAAGGGATTCATTTGAGTGCCGCTTGAACCAATGAGCCCCTAGGCTCATCTTTGTCCTAGTCCTCGAAAGAAAGAGTGTTGAAGAGAACCCTATTCAACTCTTTGCTTTGGATCTACAAACTAATCACCACGGATCTATATCATCTCCGTCTTAGAAGAGGTGAGGAACCCGTCCATGTAATAATGTTTATTTAGAACCCATTTAATGAGATAAGTAAAAACTAATAAATTAGGTAGTAGTTGATGCTATTCAAATTTGTTACAAAAGTAGATATATTCAAGCATGTTATATGTACACACATTAGTTTATATACATATACCCTTATTAGCCTATTACTACTAGACATCAATCCAGATGTCCATTCTTATCCTACTTTACTTATAAACATTAATAAATACTTATTTAATAATTCAAGCACATAGAGAGTTATACTATGAAATAGGTAAGATAAAAATAGTTCTATCCTTAAGTGAGAACTGTTTGGGCCATGGTTTAAACGTATACACATATGCATGTAAAAGTGTTTTCACACCACTCAATTAGAACACATGTAGTTTATCTAGTACTTCACTAACATATTCACAATCATTTAAGTCATTATCAGAGTTTTTGGTATGCATGAGACCTATCCAGATGAACATTTTTATTACAAGATCTATTAACTTGGTGTTTGAAATTTTAGAACTAATGACTATATATATAGGTGTGCTAAATAATAGTTAACCAGTGATTTAAATTATCTAATTATTGGTAAGGAAATCCAATATAGAAATCGTATTCCTGATATTTTTAAAACCCTAGAATGAATAGAGAAAATACAACAAACAAGTTTATAAAAATAAATGTGTCAATTAAAACTAAATGGACATGTAATCCGACCCACCCTTACCATAATCCCTAGCTAAATAGTGATATATATTATAACTTATGGCAACTAAATAAGGTTAAAAAACCCTAATGTGTCATTAGGTGATAACACCTTGGAAAAAAGCTATATATAGAGGTAATAGGAGTGTGGCACCTGCATGTTTTGGTTTGACTAAATATCTAATATGTTCCTAGGATGAAAACATGACTTTGTGGACCAAGTACATAGATTGAGTTAAGAAGTAATCATGAAGATCAGGTATGTACTCCTCCCTATTTATAAATGGACATTTATATGGCTAAATTTTCCCATTATGAGGCATCTCTTGGGTTACTTGTTCTTATTTCCACTTATTGAAATGTCATATCCTATCAGTTGTGACTTATTATTATTCTTTTGAAATTATTATTATCATGTTGAATTGGGTCAATGACCCATTTGGTTGGTTATTATTCTTGGAAATGTGCATGGTGAATGTAAACTGTCTTGCCACTCTGCTTATGTATTCTAGGTAATTTGACTTATTGAACTATCATAGACACTTATGCGTAACCATTAGGGCATTCTACTTCTACCCGGGGTGTGCTACTTCCACCTTGATATATACAGAGGCATGCTACTTCCACCCATTTTACTTAGATCAATGACTCAGTGGTGTCATGACCCTACTATAGTTACTTTAATCCAATATATCTACATGTGAATTGTTAAAATTGTTGTGATATTGTGAATGGTAAATGGCAAGATGTGATATCTCACTTGTTTATTTATATGGCTCATTCTTTTGTAAATTCCTTCTCTTGTTACTTCTCATTGAAACTCACCTAGCTTTAATGGCCCCCTTTTTTATAGAAATATCTTCCTTTAATTTTGAAATAATTAATGCCCTAGTTAATCTTCTAATGTAGATACTTAGCTTTTGCTAATTCATACATTTTTTCCTATTTTTTGGGTGTTCCCTCCACCCATGTCTAGGTTCTTTATAGGGAAGAAACTGAGGATGATCGTGAGCTCTTTGGCAAACTTAAGGACATCTTGAGATAGCCTTGTTACCCTCTGCAAATGGGCTTCTATGTATCAGATGTAACCTTTTCAATTTATGCACCACCCTTAGGGAGAGAAAGTTATGTACATATAAACATTATGTAACTTTGTAAATAGTTATGTTTACCGCTGCTTAAATATTTCATGGATCATGCTTGTACCATTGCGTGGACCCACATCTAGGTCCCACTCCTTATAGGTTGACAATTTGATTATTTTGGAATCCATCATTAGAATGTTTTCTCTTATATGTTATACCTACAATTTAGGAAGACCTACATGTTTGGTAACACCAACTACCCTTCAGTCTGACTTTTTGGATGGATTCTCTACAACGATAAACCCTTGCTTCTCCATGGTGATGGATCCCCTTCTAAGAGACACTTCGAGCTCTCAAGACACCCCTGTGACTTAGGGTTCTTTTGTCCACACCACTACCACATCTACTACCATTCCCCCTGAACACGAGTTAGCCGTGTTGCGACAATTTCTCCCCAAAGACATGGTGGGAAAGCTAAACACCCCTCCTATGTCTGAAAAGCTGAAGGATCTCCCATTGATTGATTTCATGAAAATGCAACCACCTACTTCAAGGGAGAAGGGGAATTGGAGATGGTCAATAAGGTCGACAACTTGAGTTTTAGCTATTGAGAGGATGTTTGACATATGGCATGCCCTCCTCATCGAAAGGTTTGGTTTGCCTCTTATGTTCTGGATGGGCCATCACATATATGGTGGAATGGTTTAGTGTGGACTTGTGACACTTATACTTTGTCTTGGTAATAACTCTTGACACCCTTTCATGAGAAGTGCATCTACACTACTACTTTTAGGAAGAAAGAAGTGAAATTCTACACTTGGAGCCAAGGTTTGTTGTCTGTCTTGGATATGTGCAAAAATGCTTGCTGCTTGAGCATTATTCCACTATGCTGAGTGAGGATTCTAGGGCTGATATGTTCTTGCATGGACTCAACTACCATGTAGGTTGTGATCTTGTCCCACAACTTCCCCTGACTTTTCAATAGATGGTTGATAAATCTTTATCTATTGAGTCTTATCTTGGATATCAAGCTTCAGTGAATAGTGTTAGTAGCAACATGAGAAAACATTTGTGTGATGAGAAGAGGTACACGAGGTTCTCTTGATGTCATCATCATCGCCCCCCCTACAGATGCAACTTGGAATAGTCCAATTCCCAGATAAATGATATATAGTTGATCTGCCACCATTCCAATTTAGGCGGGCATATTAGACCACAATGCCCACAAATTTATATAGGACCACCCCTGCTCATCCACTTATACCAAAACAACCACCACCACCACACCATCCACCCCAACCTCTTAGGAACCATTCCAATAATTGAGGGAGAACTCCTATTGAGAGACATGCATCTCGTGTTTTTTCTATGGATGTTGTGGGTATTGTAGATGTTCATGCAGTGCATGAAGGTAAAATGAACCTATACTCTTTTCCTATGTAAGTACCTTCATTCGAAACTATTTTATGATTGTTCTATCCCAAACTGGTTTATGATTGTTCACATTAGAATATAGAAGGAAAGTAATACATATAAGAATTAGATGAAGATTACTATAAGGAGGTGCATGCCTCAAGAGTTATAAGTAGAGAATAGGTTTTTCCCGAGTCAGAAGTAGGCTTAGGGGCATCTTGGATATTTTTAGGCTTGGACGCCTCCTTGAACATGACCAAATTAAAATAATTATTTGAGAGGTTATGGTTGGTGATTTGTCTTTGTATTGATTATGGCACCAATTTTCAGATTACATCATAGATTTTTCAATTACAATATATATTTATATCTTATGAATAAAAAAATTTGATTTTTTTTTATGTTTTTCAAATACCAAGTCACCACCAGGTAAGGGTTTGGATGGATAAGTACCATTTGAGACAAACCTCTAAATAATTAGATCAACTTGATACCCTTGACCTAGAATAGATCTATGTTGGCAAATAGTTTGGGAAATACGATGCTTACCTATTGATATTCATATAGAATGATTAATTAGGTTTTAAAATGATCCTTTTTCTGAGTACAGTCCCAAACACATAGTCCTTAAGAAGTAGACAACTATTTAAGGATGTTTGGACTAAAACACATTATCTAACTCTTGAGTTGACTCTCAAACTAAAAGCATCTGGATATGAAAACATCCTTCCTAGGGTACTCGATTAGAGACATATTTGGAAACATGCATCACTATATACAATAAAACTCTACTCATAATATAGATATATCTTATGGATTCTTAATTTATCTCATTTGGATTTCAAGTCTAAATTCTCTTCTAGGGGTGGAGTGTTGTAACGAACCTAAACTTAAGTAAATAATATGTGTTCCCCTCTACCATTTAATCTTTTACTTTAGAATCATCTTGTTAATTTAGTTTGTATTAGGATGTTAGTAACCTCCCAATAAAGAGTTTTTATCAGTAAAACAACTATATGAGGCTTTAAAACAAGAAATAGGGATAATATTTAAATTTGGGTCTAGTTGTGCAAATTCACCACATTGAAGGATTTAAGTTTAAATAAATCTTCTAGATATTTTTCTAATAATTGGTATGGGCAAGAGCGTTTCACACACAAAATTTAGTTATTAAATGATAAAATAATATATGGATGCCTTAAAAATAAGCTTTCCCTCAAGTTGTGGGTTTTGGGTATTAAAGTTTTTCAAAAGAAAAAATTGGATTCACATTTGGATTCCTTGCGTTTTTATTAATCTAATTGCCAATTTTCATATTGTTTACAATTTATTGGATACTCGAATTTGATTTGGAAAGAAAATGAAATCATTTTCATGACACTTTAGTTGGATTTATTTTTGGATACGGTTTTTTGAATTCATTAATGTCACACAGTAATGCTACATTCAAACTTTGCATGGATGCACACTATTTTTGTGGTTGTTGGATGTAGATAGGATCATCAACACATTGTCCCCTACCTCGTGCCAGGAAAGAATATAGGCCACTGATTTCATAGCAAATTAAATTTGCAATTTCTCCTTTCACACTTCATCTTTCCTAAGATCTCTTTGCTATTAAGTTGTTGATCAAAATCCACATCTAATCATATATTACTCAAACCCTATCTCCAGATATTTGAGTTTTCTTCCAATTTCTTCTCCCATGGTCTCTCAGATCTCCGATCTCACATGCCCTAAGATCAACCCTATAAATAGTAAACCCAACCATGGTTTCCGCCACACGCCTCATAGTCTTTCACCGCAGCCAATGTTCAATTATGCTCTATATGATGTTGTGGATTCGCTCTCCAGATTGGGTCTTCCTAGGAGCACCAGTGGCTCATCTACTCACCATAGTCGAATTCCTTTGGAGGTAAGGTTCTTCAGTCCTTCGAGTTCGTTCTCTACTAGACAAAACTGTCACATCACATCTAAGTGTATTTCCCCCAATTCTACTTTGACCTGCTTGGTTCAGTGATGAACCCATTACGCTGGCACGTGGGGCGGAAGATGACCCTTTCAAGATTTATGATAATGCTCTCTCGTCCTATTCTATAAATGATATTCTCGCATGGGTATTTTGGTTAATTGTGTTGATTCTATTTTGATTTGTCACACTAAAGAGTAGATGAACTTATGATAGTAATTTGCTTATCAAAATCTAAAGTATCAGATTGATACACGGATAACTCCCTCAGTTGCTAATTTAGTTATCTTTAGAATATCATTAAAATCAATAATATATTCAATTTCATAACTAATTATTGGAAGGTCTAAAAATTATAAAAAAATGTATTGTGGAATCATTAGATTTTTCTCTATTCTATGGTTTGGTTTTCATCGCCTGATTCTAAAATTTTAAAGACATGTTTTAGGGGTTTTCTCTCTCTAATTCTCTTATTAATAGTTGAGTAAACATTATAATTAAAAAAATTAAGAAACTGGGTTAGATTTATAACTAGTAACCATGAACCCTCTTGCTAGGTTTATATCAAGAGTCAATCTAGGGTTTTTATGATGGTTTGCATTTCTAGGTATTCATTTTATGTAGCATAAATTGAACCCTAATGGTTGTACAAAATATTATATGTAGGGTTGAGATGACTTTAGACTTGAAGGGTAAAATTTGGGTCTCTGACTTAAATATTCAAGTCAAGGTTTGTGCATCCACTTTATTAATTTGGGCATTAACATGATTGAATATCCTTTCCTATATAAGGAATAATCTGATTTGTGATTTCTCTTGGAATACGATTACCATCTCTTAGAAAGTACTCTTCTTTTTGTTTATCTAACTGATTCATTACTGTTGATATGAAAATACAACTTTCATGGTCTTTAACCTAACCTTTCTATTTAATGGGTCCTATGACCCAATTTGATGATAATTTGATTCTCTACTCGAGCATGACTATACTTTATATCGTATTCCCTATTTGCATATGTTATTGACTAGTCATAACTAGAAGTAGAGACACCATGTTTTGTTTGTGGCATTGAGGTCTTAGTCCTCCTTCTAGTACACCACGGTTATAGTACACCTTCAATATATTAATTAGACCTTGAGGTTTTAGTCTTCTTCTCAATGCACTGAGGTTTTAGTCCTCGTGCACTATTATATTTTGTTTGGTACTGAGATTTTAGTCCTTCTTCCCTTGGTATGGGATACATGGATTCCTGTCCTGCTTTTCAATATATGCTAGTATGTGTTTTACTCGCCATGAAACTATTCATTTTTGTTTTATTGTTTACTCTTAATAATCATATCCTTGTTAATAAATGCCTCATGTTTTAGACTTGTTAAATCCTCTGACAAACTCCTCTTTTAGGTATCTCATTATTGACATTCTTTATTCTAATCTCCTCTTTCTTTGATTAATGCCCAATTATTTTACTCTACATCTACTCGACATTCTACTGACATCATTTCTCTTGTTTGTCTTAGTTTATGGGTGTCACTTTAAACCCACCCATAGGATGTCTGAAGTTTAGGAAGTAGTAGGCGTTGTGCATGACTAGCTTCAAGGATGTCTTTTGAATTGGCAAGGTTTCTCACTACAATCCAATCTTACTAGTTAGAATCATATCTTATTAGTTGCCCAGAGTGGCCCTATGTTTAGTTTGGAGATGGAATTTTTGTAATAGTTAGAATACAATTTTTGTTGTCATAAAACTATGTTTCTTTTACCAATCTATTTGAGAAAATATTTTGCACCCCCTTTTAGTTGGTTGTCATTATTTTATAGTTGTAAATGAATGGGTTTTTATACAATTATTTTCTTAAATTAAGTAAGGAGTGGTCCCCTCCTGAGCCCCACCCCTTACACACTGCATCTATATAACCTGGTCATCTTTGATTTGAATAGTCAGGTTGTTGGCAAATTAGTGAGAGTCGATGAACATATGACCAACTACACTCACAGTCACTTTACACATTTGCTTGAGTATGAATTTGGAGTGGATTTACCTCTGCTTGTCAAACCAACTATTATTATCAATGGAATGATGTACATGGTTGAGTATGAATCTATTCCATCCATTTGTCACAACTATGGGATAATAGGCCACAAATTAAATGATAGTCCAACAAAAGATTAATCTCAAGGAACTAATGAAGCCAAAACATTTGATTATGAAAAAGAAAGGGGACTTTCTGTGGTAACAACATTCATTCGATATGTCAATCATGTCGTTTAGAGCCAAGTAAAAATGAATGGCCATTTGAAAAATGAGCATCATCATCAAATAAGTTTGCATTGTTTTATCATCAAGAGGACATGCACTAAGACCTAATTAATCTAACTAAAACTATTAAGAGGATGTCGGATGTACAAGTACCTAAACTTGCTATAGTCTGGAAAAAGGAAAGGAAGGTACCAACCTCTATTATGATTCACATTAATGATGTTGAGTCATTGGATTGGATCACTAAAGAGACAGACACAATTTCTTGCGCTCAAGAACCTAATGAAATTCTTACTTCTAAAGTATCACAACTAGAAAAATTGAGGGCTACAAAATAATTGCATTCTAGGTATGCTCTAAATATGTATCCCAAAGAAGAGTCGGACTTGCCTTCTAAATAGTCCCATTCAGTGGTAGATCCAACTACAAACAATGTTCTTATACCATCTACTATCGTATCCAATGCCATTGCTACAATTGAAACTATACCATTGGAGATAGAAACCACATCCCAACCTAAACACCATAATGGAAACATGGGTTGTCAAGTTCATAGCTCCACTGGAGATATGAGAGATTCACCCTACCTTACTAGAAGTTAAGCAAGGAAGCAACTGAAGGATTAAGATAAGAAAAGGATCAGGATGGACATACTATCTAAACATGTGATATTTTAATAACACTATGTTGGAATGTTTGGGATATTTTCCATGATACTATTGTTAATTTAGTCAACAATATTACTCGACTCTTAAGGCTGGAAAGATTAGCAATTATTGAGCCTAGAATCTACTCAACAAAAATATATGAAACAATTGGATGTCTAAGGCTTACTACATATCATAGAATTGAAGCATGAGGTTTCTTCAATGGTATCTGGATTCTATGAAAAACTATCAAATGTAATGTATGATTGCTTCAAAGTGACCACTAATATTAACATTGCTTTGTTAACAAATCTTATTTCCTAACGGGGGTTTATGCACACCCTAGTCCTACTTATAGATATGTCTTTTGGAAACATCTACCTTGATGGAAACATTCTATAAATAAACTATGGATTGTTGTTGGAGACTTTAATACTCTTTTGCCACCATAGAGTAAAAATGTAGTAATTGGTTTAACTTCAGAGAAGCAGGAAATTTTCAAGCCACACTTTTGGATGTATATTTGTCATATTTGGATATACATGTTATCCTTTTTCATATAATAATGGCTACATACATGAAAGACTTGATCAATTATCAACAAAGTCAATATGAATTAACTCAAATTATAATTTCTTAGTTCATCATCTTCTAAGGTTATTATATTATGATATACTGCAAAACTACAAGTCACAATTTACTCCTCTGTCGTTTCATGCAAAAGCATCACATGGATAATGGGTTCTCTTCATTGTTGGATACATACTAGAGTAGAAAAATGGACTTTTTTTAGGTTATTAAGCTAATGCAACTTCATATCTTACCTTGGAACATAAATAATATGAAACTAAATGAAAGACCATAACTAAATTGCTAGTGGAATTAGAATCTAATCAACAAATATTAGCTGCAAATTTTATTGTTGAACTTGATACTATGTACATGAACCTACAAAAACAATATGATTGTATTCTAATGCAGGAATTAGTATATTTTTATCCAAAGATCCATATAAATTAGCTTAAATATGGCAAGGCCTAAATCTACAAAGATAGAAATCTCAACAAAATGGATAATAGACCGAACTGAAATTTAATTCAGTTTGTTTACTAGAGCTCAAAATATCACTAGTTCATCAAGAACAATATTCAAAAAATGACATAATGGATAAATATTTTAATAGTTACAATTATATATAAATTTTCTTCCCTAAAGAGATTGATTTTTAAATACAAAACTATATTCTCACTGTAGAAGATGACATATAGTGAATGTGAAAGACATTTGATCTATAAAATTACTCAAAAATTCTAATGATATTTCTTGTTATTGAGGAAGAATAATCAATGTTGGATAGCATTTCACAGAAGAAAAAAAATTCATATTGTATCTTGTTGTAGCTTTATATGAGATGTAGTAATTATGAATCTAAAAGAAATTATACAACTAGAAACTAAAAGAAATTAGGAAACTATACAAATGATAATAAGTGAAAACAAAAAGGAATAGGGGATACATAATATTTTTTATTATGAGTTCAACTCACTCCCCCTCATGATTTTTGAAAAAACAATTAACTACACAAAAAAAATTTGAACCTTTTTTTGTTTTTTTTCTCCAAGTAGAGAGAAAAGAAGAAAACTAGAGTGAGAGAGAATCAAACGTTAAGTTTCTGAATTGATGTACATGGCATGCATAAGTGATTGGTGGTTGTAGAATTGCTAGTTAGAGAGATGAAGGGTTGAATAGTTGGAGGGATACCTTATATGTCGATGAGTGACTAAATGATAAATCCCACAAAATAATGTGAATGTATATTAAGAGCCTTAAAACCTTTATTAGCTTATAATAGGAGGTTGATGGATTGCAAATAAGCACCACAAAACTTTAGAAAGAGATGCTACACATGTTCTCTTGAAAAATATCATGGTTCACTTTATTCATTTTCTGTTCTTCTTCAATCTACTGTAAAAGTAAGACATACCTAGATTCTAAATGATCCATTTACCTCATAATTGGAACCAACACGTAGGATAAGAACACAAAGGGATATGTGTGATCATCTACTATGATCAGTAAGGTATGGTATTTGTCAAGTAATTTGACACTTTACCATCTTTGTACTTGAAGGAGGTGGCCATAGGTGTGGATGGAGTGGGAGATCTAGAACTAGTATGAGCTTTACTTTCACTGGATTTCTGTAACACCCTAAAAGTTTTATCTTATAAATGATCCCTAATTAGAAACCTGAATTTCAATTTCAAATCGTGATTCTTCAAATAAACCATGGTTTGTTAATGGGATGAAAAAATAATAATGGAACTATGTTTTCACTAAGTTCAGAGATAATCGTTCACTATCAAATTCAATTGCCATCTAGTTTCAAAATATATAACCTAATTAGGCAATCAGTGATGCATATGTGGATAAAGTGAAATTGACTCTAATAAGAATGTTTTGACCAAATAATTTTCATATGAACTTTAATCATACATATTGGACTTTAAGAAAGATATAAGCCTCTAATTGAAGTTTGGTTCTTCTGTATAATTAATTCTTATTTATTGATCAACCTTTTTCACACGTTCGAAAATGAACAAGGGACAAAGGAAGGAATCAAGCTTTTAAATTTATAATCTGAATCCTTCTAGGCCCCCATAACTTTTATTACGGGATCAAACATAGGGACGTGGGGACGTTTAGGATGCCATAGATTCCATTCTTGAGTCATATAAGCCAAGACGATAGTCGATAAAAGTATGTGCTAGAATAGTCTAGCGGGTTGTCATGAATTAAAACAAAACAAAGAAAAGAAAAGAAAAAAAATAAAACATAGCTTGTGGTTCTACTAATCAGAGAGAAGGAGTTCCTGGCTATGTAACCACAAATGGGGCATCTATGCACTCATTCTCAGGCGTAGAAAACCCTCGAACACCTATGCAAGCATCTAGTATGCACACTGGCATCTGTCCTGTGGGGTCATCCCACTCACTCTCGCGATGCGTGACTAAAACCATCAATAATATGTCATTGACCCCCTCTCGAGGAATGATATATCAACACCTCGAAATATGCTAAGTTCCCTCTTGGGTCTTAGGATATTCTGGGGTGTTAGGAACATAATACCTTGGATCGTCCTCCTCTCGGGTTTGGATCCAAACTATCAACTCTTAGCTATCTCTACAATGGATCTCTCGATATAGGCAAAAATAATAGTTCAAGTGAGTAAGAGATCAACCAAACTAGAAATCATAACTTAGAAAGAGAAAAAAGAGAATGCAACATACTAGATCTGATATGAATCTACTTGCTTAAGTAAAAAGTACATAAACATGCCAAGATCGGGCTACATAGCCAAGAAGGAGCTTAACTAGCCATGGACAAGCATAGTTAGCACTGAACAAAGATAGAAAAACATTGGTGTACAAGAAACCAAGAAACACAGCAGAAGAAAGGGGAAGAAGAAGAGATTTAGCCCATGGAGGAGAGGTGGCTCTCGCTCCTTTGCCTCCATATAGGTTGGATCTCGTCTTTTGGTCTTCCTCCTTGATCAAATATGGACTCCTTGGTCCTCTTTCTCTCTAGATCCGCCACAAACAACATCTTGGTGGGTGAACGGAGGTGGAGGACAATGGAGGTCATGGGTCTTCTCACTCCTAAGATTCCGCCCTTGGAGTTGGAAGGCCAGGGGATGATGGAGAGTGGTGGAGAATGGAAGCTCGCTGAAGAGGAGGATGTAGAGTGAGCACTTTGGCCTTCTCAGACCTCTGGGCTCTCCCACAGAACTCTGGGAACCTTCAGATCTCAGAGCAGTAGCCTCTCAGTGTCCTTGGTTGAGGTCCCCCCTCAAATGAGTGAGGGGACACCTATTTATAGAGGAAGACTACAGATCGTGACCAGCAGGTCGCAGGGTCAGCCACGGTCATGGCCAACACCGCAGTCGTGATTCATGGAGTGGAAATCGCGGTCGCGGTGATGAAGATCGTGGTCACAGTCTGGGTGCCACGGTCGTGGCTAAAGGGCACGGCTGTGGTGAGGAATCGCGGTCGCGATGATGAAAGGAAAAACCGTGGTCACGGTTATTGGGAACCGCAGTCGTGGTTATTGTCCACGGTCATGGAAGATGGCTACGGTCGTGGTGAATAATCTTGGTCGCAGTTGTTGAAGATGAAGACTACGGTCGCAGTGTTGAATCCTGCAGTCGTGGTTATTGGCCACGATCATGGCGGATGGCCACGGTCATGGTGAGGGATCGCGGTCGCGGTGTTGAAGACTGTGGTCGTGGTTATTGGCGATGGTCATGGTTATTGGCCACGGTCGTTGCGAATGACCACGGTCATGGTGAAGGTGGACGGACACAGACTGGGCAGGTGGCCACAGTCATGGCGAGGACCGTGGCCGCGGTCGCGATGGGAACCACGGTCATGGTCGCGATGGGAACCATGGTCGTGCCTGATTGCCATGGTCGTGGTCAGGGTGGATTGCCACGGTCGTGTCTGGTTGTCGCGGTCGTGTCGGGTTCATAGCTATCGTAAAAACCATGTGTCGGGGAGAAATCTTTGGAGAATAGATGTCTTATCTGGTTCGGTGCCTGCAAGTCCCAAAATTGGCTACATTATTGGCTATTCTAATTACATTATCTAATGAGAGAAAGAAAGCATAAAACATGAGCATTATTGGGCATATTAAGACCAAAGTGGCACGAAACTATAGATAAAATGCACAAATAATATGTGTAGATTTGGGTGTTATCATTTATTCACAAAGGGATAATACAATAATTGTGAGAATAAGGAAACTAAAATTTCTCTAATTTCTTATAGACCAATCAAGTAACATAAGAGTTTTGGTTAGATTTAAACTCTCATTTATGCCCTTATTTGAATGATAAAGAAAATAAACTAAATATTTAAGGTTTTCTAAATAAGCTTAATCCTAACATAGCTAAACTTTTTTTGCTGAATTCATTAAGCATCAGAGTGTCACATGACTTAAGTGAGACATGCGCCAAGTTAGACTCAGATCCCTAGCCGCTCCACTTGAGTTGTCTCTCTCACCTCAGACCCTGGACTAGAGAGAATCCATAGAACATAGAACCTCTATTTGTTTCTCCCTCCCTCCCTTCTCATCCTTGACTTGAAAAATTATTTCCACCATGACTGCCTCATTTTCCCAAATTGATTGGGCCTAAATTTTCTATCCTTTCAAAAGCTAGAGTCCATAGTCAACTAGACTTCCCCGAGTATCCCCTATTTTGACCCACTCTGGTCACTGAACCATACCTCACCCTTTCCCTATATATAGCCCTCCTCAAAGCTTCAACACTATACCTAAAACCCAATTGAGCCCCCGGTTTTTCCTCTAAATACATGTGACGTCATCCCAAACTTTACCTATTGACTCTCGCAACCTAGGGATCAACTTGGAGTTCAACTGGTTTGTGAGTTATGTGATCTTTTAGAGATCTTTGTTAGTGTTTTGAGAACCTCTTAGAGTCTTAAATCTATCACAACCCAGGTCCTTGTTTATTTCTCTGACTACCCAACTATGTCATCTATGTCCCAGAATCTCTTCCAACCTCTTTTCCTTATTTTCATTCATTGGCGTTATATATTAAACTCACCTAAGTCTCTAGGTTTCATCAAGTTTTTCTCCTGTGTAACCTAGACCTTAATAGCTCATCCATCCCTGGCAAGAGGTGCCCTTAGGAGGCTTTAACAATGCCTCAACCTCTGTTTAGGCTTTCTAGGTGCGTTTGACAACAGAGAAGGTGTTTAGCACCTTAGTTTTCAAAGACAAGAAGTAAAATCCTATTTTACATCTTGAATTATTGTTATGTTCTTTGGTGTTCTGGGAAGAACATTCCCGACCATCGGTTTTGGTTTTTCTCCTGAGCTTTTGATATGTTCATCATGAAATCATGGGCCTTTTTGTTTTTTACTCGGTCTTCTGGGATGTTATGCGCTAAGACAAGTGCTAAGTCTGGACCCAACTGGCTGGTGCAGATTTGACCACCTAAGTGTGCGGCCAAGCTCTAATATGGATAGTAGATATTTACACAAGGTCTTTTTCTAATTCTCTAATTGGCTAATTCTTTATAAATTGTTAATAAATCATTCACTGCTCATAAAATTATGAGAAAATACACATTGGAAAGTATAAGATATAAGGAACAACTTTAACTTGCTTTGGAGCTTGTTTTGAACCCCATTTTTTTTCAATCCTTATTGAACCCTAAAACCCTAAGAACTTAGGTTGATATTTTATATTAACTAATGTTAATTGTTCTAACAAGGTATTTTGGATTTCTACATCTTTAGAGGGTGATTATCAATTTCTCCAAACTCTATAAGTGGTCCATACACTTTGAACATGATTGAATATTGGATGTTTATCTGTTATAATTTATGATGTGAGTATATTATTCATACTATAGTTTTGTTAATTAAAATTGAAAATTATTTGATAAATCAAATCCTCTTTACTATTTATTTTCAAGGACCATCATATTACATCATATTCATGTTTAAGAGTAAGAGTAAAGAGTATTTTAGAGTAAGAGTAAAGATAATGAACAAACCTTATATATGATCCTAGTCATGGGATTCGTAGCATACAGTGTGCTAGTGTGCAAATCGTGGGCTTTCTAGCAAACAGGGTACTACGATGCAATTCTAGAGGTAGTTTGGTGCAAAGAGAAGAGGTACTTCAGTGCAAAACTTGGGGACTTTTATACAAGTTAGTAAAAGATAATGATAAAATGCAAAGTTTATTCATATGATGCATTTTTATTTCAAATTATATGTTTTTTGTGTTAATATATATTCAATTCCACTTACAAATTTTTTTATGCATGATTGGGGGTACAATGCCCATAGGAAAGGAGCAACGTGAAGGATAGTGCCATCTCAGGACCAACTCAAGGAATAAATGAAGGATTTCTGAAGCTAGATCTGGTGGTGTGCCAACTATCAATAGATTAGATTTCCTTTATGATGAGATGTGTGTTTTAGTCTAATGTGTGAGTTTTATGTTATAAGTTTGAGATGTGAAAAATTGCACAATGTATCCTATATTGGCTTATTGAACTTTATTTTTATGCAATGAATATCATTTTTTGACATTCCCAATGATAATATGCTTTCTCTTAGTAATTATATGTTTTTAAAAATTTGGATACTACAACATGGTATCAGAGCCAAATTATAGTTGCCTCCAGACTTTTCCTAAAATCGAATAGAGCTTATGTCCCCTTTTATAGATGGATTCCAAGAAATGATCGGACAAGGGCAAGGAACATGTATATGAAGAGGAAAACTCCTACAATGTGGGAAGAAGCCATGATGCCTTTGGAGATGCCAAACCCAATTGTAACCCTAATGTACCTATAGATGTGCTTATCAAGGCTCTTACTGATGCCTTGACTGGTCAACATGGTAGGTCACATCATTTGAGAAACCAACAGCTCACCCTGGTAGATTTTCTGAAAATCTACTTGAAGACCTACACAGGAAAATCTGAGACCGATGTAGTTAGTCGTGTAAAAGAGTGGCTATGAAATGTTGAACATTGTTTCCATGATTTGGGGTGCCTTGAGCATTCTAAAGTCTATTGTGGGACATATATGTTGAAGAGTGTATCTCGTACTTGGTGGAAGAACTTCATCAAGGCTTGAGGATACAATGTTGAGCCATTCACCTGGAAGGAGTTCACCACTACCTTCCAGAACCATTACATCCTAGAGGTTATGATAAAAAAGAAGGAGAATGAGTTCTAGTACATGACTATCATCCAGCACACAATGAAGTGTCTGCTGTAGGAATATGGATATGGCTTGGACAAGAAATTTCTAGAAAAGAAGTTCATGCATGATATGAAGCCTGACCTAGGCCATTCACTTACCTGGCCTCTCCTCAAGACTATGCATGAGGCACATGAGTCTTCCCTTGAGTTTGAGGACCACCCTGAACGAGACTGGAAGAATGGAGGATCCTCATGAGGCTAGTACTAGCACAAAAGACATAATGACAAGAAGATAAAGACACAAGAAGAGGCTACTTCAAGCCCTCATGGTAAAACTCAATGCACTAAGTGTCATAAATATCATTTAGGAGATGCAGATATGGAACTAGAGTTTGTTACTCCTATGGAGGGGTTTACCATATCATATGAAATTATCCCAAGCTCTTATAGAAGATAGAGCCCCAGGTTAACCAAGACCCAAAGGAGAAACGACAAGTAGAATCTTCACCGTGGTGGTTGATGATGAATAAGATAAGAATGAACAAGGTATGATTTTCCTCAATTACCTTTGCATAGGCTATAGTTATGTTTAGTTTTGCCCTAGATATTGACATCTATAAGGTTGCATGATAATCATAAGGTGTTGGAATTTTCATGTTAAGGATAAGGAAAACCCTAAGGTGGGTAGACTAGTACAATTTTTAGGAAAATGTATATAAGGTGTAATAATATTGTAACAACCTAAAAAATTTATTCTTATAAATAATACCTAATTAGAAACCCTAATCTTAAATGTCAAACCTTGATAATTCAAATAAACCATGATGTTCTTATAAGACAAAAATAATACGGGAACTATGCTTCCACTAAGTTGAAAGATAATTTTTCACTATCAAACTCATTTGTAATTTAATCATACAAAATATAAGCCTAATTAGTCTATTTGTGATGCATAGGGGGTTAAAGTGAAATTGACTCTATAAACAAGAATGTCTTGACTTATTAGTTATGATATGAACTAAAATTGTGCATATCAGACTTTATCAAGATATGAGCCTCTAATCAAATTTAGGTTATCTCACATAATTAATTCTTATTTATTCAAAATGGGAGAATACAGATAATAGGGAATGTCAGATAAGAAAACTAATAGTATTTTTTTATTATTCATGGTCCAACTAAGTAACCCCAATTTTAGTTATATTTAAGCTTTCATTGATGCCCCATTTTGAATGAGAAAGAAAATGAACTTAATGTTCAAGGTTTCCTATATAAATCTAATCCTAACATAACTAGATTTTTGTCCACCTAACTAAATTAAACACCAGAGTCACATGTGTCTTAAGGCAGACCCACGCCGAGTTGGACATGGATCCATGTCCACTCTGTGAGATTTGTCTCACTTGCCTGAGTCCTTGGGTTTGATAACTCTACAATATGTGGTACCCCTATTCTTTTATCTCTCCCTCCCTTCTCATCCTCAACCTAAGAATTTATCTCCATCACAGTTGCCTCACTTTCATGTTTTGATTGGGCCCAAAATTTCTATTCTTTCATGGACCAGAGTCCATAGTAGACTAGACTTCCTTGAATTTCCCCTATTTCCACCCCCTCTCACTCATCCCTCACCTTTTCCCTATGTATAGCCCTCCTCAAACCTTTACAACACCACCCAAAACCCAACAAAGCCCTTAGTTTTTCCTCATCATCCCTATGACATCATCCCCAAACACCACCCATAGACTCCTGTGACCTGCATCTCATCTTGGAGTTCAAGAGGTTTTCCACCCCTACTAATCTTTGGGACACCTCTGTTGAGGTTCCACAAAGATTTTAGAGTTTTCAGTTCATTGCAATCTAGGGTAGTGGATGTTTACTCTCTTCGTGACCTTGTTTTCTTCTCTGACTACCCAACTATGCCATCCACATCCTTGACTCTCTTTTGACCTCATTTTCTTACCTTATGTCCTTTGTGGGATGTGACAAACTCACCTAAGTCATTGGATTTCACCCATTTTTTTCTCATGTGTAATCTCCAACTTTAACACCTCATCCAGCCATGGTGGGAGGTGTCTTGAGGATAGTGTGGTCATGCCTCAGTATATTTTTAGGCTCTCTAGGAGCAACTGACAATAGATAAGGTGTATAACACCTTACTTTTTTAACGTCGAGGAGTACAATCACCTTTTCCATGTTGCATTCTCAATGTGTTCTTCACTGCTCTAAGAATAATAATCCCATCCATTGGTTTTCATTCCCCCCCCTAAGATTTTGATATGTCCATCATGAAACCATGGGCCTTTTTGTTTTTACTCACTCTTCTTGTCTCTTACATAGTCAGAGAAGAGTCGAGACCAGACCCAACTGGCTGGTGTGGATTTGACCACTTAAGCATGGGGCCAAGTGATGGTTTGCATTATAGATATTACACGTGGTCTTTTCTAATTCTTTGATTGTCTGATTCTCCAAAATTGATAACAAATCAATCATTTCTCATAAAATTATGAAAAATGCTCATTGGAAAGTGAAAAATATAAGGAACAATTATAACTTCATTTGAAGCATGTTTTGAACATGTTTTCCCTTCAATCCTAATGAACCCTAAAATTATAAGAAATTAGGTGGATATGAATTGCTAAAGAATTTTAATTCTTATAACGGGGTATTAGGATGTCCACAACCTCAAGAGGGTGATTAGTAGTTTCTCCAATATCTATAAGTGGTCCATGCACTCTGAACATAATTATTGTATGTTTATGTGTTATTATGTACAATGTACATGTATGATGTGAGTATATTATTCATGCTATTTTATTAAAGTAAAAAGTTATTGAATAGTTGAAATCCTTTTTATTTGTTATTTTCAAAATCATCATATCACGTCATATTCATGTTTAAGAGAAAGAGGAAAAAGTATTCAAGAATAAGAGTGAAGATAGTGAACAAACCTTATATAAGATCCTCATCATGGGCTTCCTAGAATATAATGTACTTCGGTCCAAATCATGGGCTTTCTAGCAACCAGATACTACAATGGAATTCAAGAGTCACTTAAATGAAAAGAGAAGACAAACTTTGGTGCAAAACTTGAGGAATCTTATATAAGTGGTTAAAAGATAATGAAAAAATAGAAAGTCTTTTGTCATGATGTCCAATGTTTTTATTTCAAAGTATATATTATTTCTATGTTTTCATGTGTTTGATTCCACTTTATAAAAAATATGCATGGTTGGGGGCACGATGCCCAGAGGAAAGGAGCAACGCCATGGATAGAGACATATAAGGACCAACTTAAGGAGATCTCAAGGAAAGCTAGATCTGGAGAGGTGCCAACTATTCATAGATTAGATTTTCTTTATGTTTATGATACATGTTTTAGTTTAGTATTTGTGAGACATTGCATAATGTATCTTGTCTTCTTCAATAAACTTCATTTTTATTCAATGAACATCATTGCGCGACATTCTTAATGAGAACATGCTTCCCATCAGTAAAGTATATGTTTTAGAAAATGGTGTTTTTACAATTTCTCTATTCTGCTTGAATTTGTATTTGCATTGGGATGTGGTTGCTATCTCACAACTACCTCGATCATTGTCTAGACTCTTCTTCCACATCAGGGAGTGAGGAAGGAAGGACTAATATTGTTGTTGTGTTCTTCTATGGAATACCATTGTGACATTACATGATGATAATGTTCATGTGCAATCGGAAATGACATTTCCTAAAGTATTACTAGAGGTTATAAAGTCAGACAACCGCCCGTTTATGATTCCGTCTGAGCCCACATTCAACGACGTGGTTGGGGCAGTCTGATGGCGCTGCAGCTCACCAACATTGTGTGAACAGGGACTTTAATATAAAGTCATGGTCATATGTTCTCTCCATCTGATGAACACTGAGATGCCATGCCACATATCTGTGGCTTAGATCCTAGTCATGCCCAGCCAAGGTCGAAGGGTGTGTGACACAGCATAATCAACAACTTAGGCTAAATTATTAAATACTTCACTCCAACTTATGTAATTCCTCAATAAATGGGCTAATTTCAAACCTATATAACTCTCTCTAGGAACCTTGAAATTTTATGGAACTTCAACCATAGATTAACCATAACTCAAATTTCATCCTATCTGAAATTGATGTCAAAACTCAACTATATGATCCGTAAATTAAATACTTCGCAAAGGTATAAATTAAGTATATACTTCACAAAGGTATAAATTAAGAATCTTAATCATGATATCAATATCAGTTGAAATCCAAACTTTGACAAAACACTTAAGGCTCTCAAAACAACTCAACATGCCTGAGTTCACTAATGTCACTAGACATTTAAGGATTCCAAAAGTCCACTCCATCACATGTTGAGTAAACCACACTAACAAACATAGAAGACAACTAAAGTAAAAGATTAGTGATGAGTTTATTATGTCATTTTAAAAATCCATGTAGCATCGTTGCAATATCATTGCTTAAAAAAGCAAACACGTGACAAGAATAGCAACTAAAATATACTTTTTTAGTTAGTTTGGATGTTTCCAAATACGAAATCGTATGTTGAAGTGAATATGAGAGCAAACTTTTGTTTTCTAACAGTAGCACATTCTGATTAATTATTTTCAATACACAATGGCAAGAGACAGAATAGAAGAATGTGATATTAAAAACCAAATCACAACCTAGTGGTCAAGTCTCTTGCAATCATTAATCAATAATTTTATATATTGTGGCCTCTATTGGTTTGTTGTAACTAGAGTTTTTAAGGAAGTTATTTTTCTGGAACCGAAGTCCAGTTCCTGGAAATCGAGTTCAAACGACCAATTTAATAATTGAGTATTTTATAAAAGTTTCTCTATCTGGTTCAGTCTTCACATTCTTATTTCTTATATATATTTCTATCTTATTTTCTAAAAAAACACACTCAATAGAACAAACGTAGAGTACTATTTTTCCTCTAGATTTGCATAGTGGTGTACAAATAGATTGTTCAACGTTAGTAGATGATAACAATCTTATTAATTTAATCCATCTAACAACTACTCCAACTCACCTAGATGCATATGTGATAGATTTTAGAACTGTGAAGGAGTCTTTCTCAGTTATACATTCAAAAGAAGACTAGCAAAATAATTTGTATACAATGAAAAAAATTTATGAAAGACAATAGAAATATACCGCTGAATAAGAATGCATGTTAGTCGGAAATTAGGGTAAGAATGAGCGAAGATATTTTCAGTCCACTTACAACAAACTAATCGGGGCCTTAGCCAGTGAAGCATGTTGTGCAAGATGCCAAGATCAAGCCAGAATTATATATAACACCAGAACCTCCGCTGCCAATTATGGATTTTCCGATATGGATGATCTTTCAGGAGGAAGAGTAGAGATCCTTCTCGACTCTCGCCCTGCTCTGTGGTTGTCGGCGAAAAGTTTGGCGATAGCTGCACCAGCACGGCAGTAAAATGTGTCATGGTCCTCGTGGACGTCTGCAGTGCAGGAGCAGTAGAGTTTGTGGACAAGGAGAACAGAAGGCGCCAAATGTACACGATGGTAAGAGGCATCGTGGACTTCTATGGAGAAGCAGTGCTAACAGTACAACAAAGTCTTTTGAATGTGAACAAGTAGAAGAAACGAGAGCGGGGAGCGTAATCGCCAAAGAGTTAGCAGAAGTCACAAATGACACAAATTTGAATTTCAAAATAGCAAGATATACTTAGAAAAATAAAATTATGTCCCCCCTCTTTGTTAGGCCCCTGGCCATCGCCCAGGTTGACCCCCCCAATGGGTCGGCCCTGACATGTTTGTTCCTGCCTTGAGAGGCTTAGTAAGTTAATTTTGGTGATGTGATTGTCGGTGACCCAAGCCACTGTGACATTTGTTATCTGGATGCTGATCAACAACTAGTAAATACAAATGACATTTCACCGATCAATGAAGATGGTTCACTGGAATTGTTAAGTGCATCCAAGCCTATTCCATCCGACATCAACCATGGCGCTTTGCTATAGTAGTCAAGTGGATTGGGAAGAACATTGGTTACTTAACATTGTTCACTAAATTTGTTGTGTACGCCTACTGCAAAATGGTAAGTTCATGAATTAAGTCTAAATCACTTTGTCATTCAGTTTTCCTATGAGAATGACTTCTAGATTGAACTATTGGGAGTACCCTGGATGATATTCAGTTTGTCTCTCATGTTTTGGAAGTAGTAGAATCACTTCATTCCATCTCCACGTCTCCCTTCTTACATTATTACTTGAGTTAGAGTTCTAGATCTCCCACTACAATTGGTGGGCCACTAGGAATATTAGTGAAGTTGAATGCTTACACATTCTCTTGCACGAGAAGTAGGTTTGCAAGATTTGCATTGGATATAGATGCTTCACATATGATTTATCCAGAAATTTTTATCAATGTCATGTGTTTTCTTGTGGAATATGATTTTTTCATGATGTATGTAGTCGTTGTGGAAGATTAGGACATGTACTCAAAGACTATCAAGTTGAGATCCATACAAAGATGATACATAATCTGAACACGGTGGTGATGAGCCAGGTGTGAAGTGGGTGGAAGAGGAAGATCGATGGCATGCCTTCTTTTATTGTAAGATTTACACACAAAGGTCACTGAGAAATAATAGGAGATCCCAAAATCACATAAATATGGTATATATGCATAGTTTAATAGATTTGAACCGCTCCACCAAGAAGATGAAGTAGAGCATATGGAGGTTGAAGATGATGATGAATCAACTCTGAATAAGGGGCTAGGACAAGGAGATATTATGGCAAAAAAATGAGAAGCAGAAAATGAAAGAAAGCATTATATCTTCTTCAGAGTTTGAAAATTTAATGATAGTTGAAGATCACATTTTTCAAATCAATCAAGATCCAGCTGAAGAAAATTCCACTCAGGTGACCAACAATTCATGTGAATTTCATTCTATGGTTGATCTTGAGGAGGTGAATTAATCCTTCATTCTACGGTCAATGAAGAAAAATGTATTGATGCATTAGACACCAACAAATATGCAACTACTCAGTTGCATTCTATAGTACCTTACCCTATCATCTCAGACCCTTCTTCATGGATGACTAGAAAAATGGGTAAGGAAGTTAGGGGTAGTAGTGGAAAAATAAAATCATCACCTTATTATACTCGTAGTAAAGCAAAGGCACATGCACAGGATTGATAGGAACAATACTCATTGGAGTACTCAAATATCTATGATTTGTGAAGTCCTTAGACAATGTTGATATTTATTTGCATAATTGTGTAATCAGGTTATGGTTACTAGTCTTTTCTTATGTTATACTATGTAATATGTAAAGTCATGCTCTCTACTCGTATTGAGTAGTCTCAATAATAGGTAAAGCTTTTCCAAAAAAGGAGGAAATTACTTTTAATTATATATTATAATTTTTCTTAATCTGAAAGAGAAAAATTAAGGTAAAAAATAAAACAACAAATTTAAAAATCTTGAGTTCCCTTCTAGAATTGTTGTATTTAGGTTTCAGCTTGACCAAGTTTATACTCATCTTTTTGGAGGCGGCTCGTCCATCTCAGAACTTACTTTGTCACACATATTATGTAGTACTTCCTCAATATGTGTATGTTGTCTTGGAATGTATTTGTCTTGATGATGTAAATTTCAACTACACCAGTTGCATACATACATAAAACTTCACAAGGTGCAGACCATACCGATCTCAATGTACTTGGATAAGACTTCAAAATAGAGTTGAATAGAAGAAATGAATCATATTATATTATGAAAAAATCCCTTGGCATGGTTCTATTTTCAATAAAATATGTGAGTTATGGATGAGATCTAATAGTGCTTGCTAGAATAGCATTATACCACATTTCTACATTGTCGCACAAAGTGGAGTTAAACATATGCATGTAAACATCCTCTAATGTGACTCCACCTGTTTGCACAATATCAAAAGGGTTTTTGTATATCTGAATATGTTGTGTAGGTTGTTTTGACACACTATATTTAAATTGCCTTGCCGATATCATGGCTAATACGTAATTGCTTTTTATTTCCAGTTTTGAGAGATCTAACTAGACATGAAGCAAAGAATTTACCTTAGGCCCAAGAAATTCCTTAAGAAAAATACCTAGAGGAATGTTTTATTTCCCTACCTCCTCTCCTCTTTGTGATTTTCATCCCGTTCTCTTATATAGATTGGTATTAGTTGTGCTGACCATTCTACTTGGATCGCAAGCATTTCTAGAAGGTTCTATCTATGTTTGAGTCAACATTTTTCTAACCACCTGGAAACAAAGATATCTAAAAATAAGTTATCTAGAGGTACCTAAAGACATAGGGACAATTAACTGGACTATACAAGAGTAAGACATTTTTATTTTGTTGTTCAAGGAAAGTATTAACTTATTTGTGAAGTAGACTAACTAAATTGATAGCCTAACACTCCCAAGGAATTTCCTTCCTACTCATCTTGGGCCATCATTTAGCGGGCCACTTACATGCTATTGCAATCAAAAGTCTCCCTAACAACTCAAATTTGGTCTATGTTTAGTTAGTAGTCACTCGACTCCTTCCATATATGCCACTCCTTTCATAAATAATTCTTCTTTCTTCCCTCCTTCTAGAGGCAAGCATAACTTCACTGTGATTTCTGATTAAAATGCCAAAAATTATTATGCATGTGTGAAGGCATGAAGAACATGGTGAGTATCTAACTAAAGCTTACATTCTCATAAAATATGAGCTTCTTCTTCCAATTGTAGGTGTGAAGTATGAAAATTTTTATATCTTCACACAACATTTGGTTTTTGCAAGTGTATGAGGTACGTTGCAGTGGAGCCAAGTCATTCAATGGATCTCAGAAAGAACTACAAAATGCTATTAGTTTTGTATTACAAACTTTGATATGAAGATAAAATGATTTTGATTTTTAACTATGACTACATATACACTAAGGAATGTAGTATAATAAAAACTAGATAGATTCATTTGTAACTTATAGTAGAATATGAAGGTTTGGAAATAAATATCAAGATTGGAGGCTTCTACTTCCCAATGGATCATCTCTATCACTGGAAACAATCACACACACATAAATATTTTTTTGAATCAATCGTATACTCCAGCAAGTGTGAGTAAGGACATGTAGATTTAGTGCTCACCACCTTTGTGGGGGCTAAATGTCAGTACCTATGCATTATGGCATGATGACTAAAGGATTCAACATGCTTGCAAGTAGTCTAGTGGTCTATCTCTAGTGGGGTGTTTGGCCATTGTAGAGTGGAGCGGTAGGAAAATATGTGGTTAATTGTAGGTAAGTTGTTTGTGTAAATGTCATGCTTTTGTGGAAAAGTGTGGACGATGAGAACGGGGAAGAGATAAAATAGATGTAGAGCTTTGGACCCTGAGAATGTTGGTGGAGGATTTTATTTATAGGCCCAGACACAAGATGAAGGGTATACAAGTCCTTTCTTTATTACTCAAATGAAATTTGTTAGAGAGTATCTCAACTTTGGGACTAAGGTCCTTTGGCATCTGAGTACTTTGTTTTGTCTAGGGTTGAGTATGACACTAATGGTTTTTATATTTGATTACTTGTAAAACCCTCCAGTCAAGTCTGAGATGGCGGTTTCAATATCAGAATGCTTGGAAAATCCTTGGTTCAAGTTTGAGACCTATGACTTAAATATCTAACTGCTTGGGATGGCTTTTGGTCAAATCTTAAACTGGTGATTTTTGGATTGGAGTGCTTCAAAGGATCCTTGGCCAGATCGTGAAAGGATGTGGAAGTTTCTCCTTGTATTTGGTATTTGGAGTGGTTGACTTGACTTTTGAGACATGGAACATGTAGCTTTGTCTGATTTACTTGAGTCCAATTATTCTGGAACAATGTAATCTTTGTCTACATGATTTTGGAATTGCCCAAATAGTTGAATATCTTGGAAAAGTAACATCAACCCCTTCAGTAATGGTTGCGCCTTATTTTTTGGTGCAATGAGTTCACATGCTAATTCAATCTTGAGAAGCATATTACCCTAAGGATGGGTGATTTGTCACTTGAGATTTAATTCAGATCAAAAAGTGACTTACATGACCATTTTGGAAGAATATCAAGATTCAAGCATTACTAGTGGAAATTTATCTTTGTTTTAAGGTAAATCCAAATTATTTGTAGACTTGAGATTATCCAAAAATGGATGTGATCCCCTTGAATGCATAAATTTCTATTGAGACATCATATCTTCTGGATTGCATATATTCTCTTGTGGATTATCAACACATATTGGAGGAGTATGTGTATTCGGTTGATGAAAGTGGGGAACTTGGTGTAACATTTGGTGATAAGAAAAAGAATTTGAAGAGGTAGATCTATTAGTCATGCATTCATGATTTAATAATCTTAAATGCATAAACCCTACCATTTTTATGCATAATATTCCTCTTGAAGAGATACACAAACCTTTTAATGAACATCAAAGAAGATTAAATTTTAACATGAATGAGATTGTCAAATTAGAAATCATATAAATAATTAAGTCTAGAATTATATATCATTTTTTGACATCCCATGGGTTTGTGTTGTACATGAGGTTCCCAAGAAGAGGGAGTTACTTTAGTAAATGAGGATAATGATGAGTTCATTTAAACACAAATTACAAGATGGATAAGGTTCTTAGATTCTAGGATATTGAATAATGCCACCTAAAAATACAACTTCTTTGTTCCCTTCACTGACCAAATTATATACTAGTTAGATGGTTATATTGCTTTATTCTAGATACATGTCTACCCTCCAAACCAAGAGAAAATGACCTTCCCTTATGGTAATTATGCCTATAGGAGAATGCATTTTGGTTTGTGTAACACTCTTGCAACTTTCCAAAATTGTCTTATGTCATTTTTATAAAAATACTATTGACAAAGTTTTCATGGTTGATTTTTCAATATGTGGAAACTCATTTGATGTACTATATGAGATCAAAGATAAGAAAACACTAGAAAAAATTGTTGCAGACACTAGTCACGGACAAACGTTTCAAATGATAATGAATTGCATGTTAGTGACGATATTTCAGTAGAAAAAACTCCATATAGTTAGATGAGTTTCATTCCCTTGGTATCTAAATTTTTTATATTACATTACCTTATGAGTGTTGCCTCCATATATTACATACTGGCATCTAAATAAATTTATTCATAATGTAAATGTTTACTATTAGGATGATCCACTATGGTTCGAAATATGTTACAAAGGTTCACTTTGAGGATGAAGTTTAGAAGTAGAATGGAAAATTTTCATCCATTGCTTCCATTCTTCTCCGTATGGAAGGATCTTTTCCATAAGATAGTGGGAAAGATACTGCAAAGTGATCTTCCTTGACCAATAATATTCACGGATTTAAATCTTTTTGTTAGATCTTGTGGTCAATGCCAATGGGTTGGTGGAGCAAAAAAGAGAGATTGGGATGTTATTGTAGAGCATCAGTGAAGTTGAGGTTTTCAGTGTCTAGGAATTGATTATATGGGAACTTTCACATCCCCCTTGGGAAATAAATATATCATGGTGGCATGTGACTATGTAAAAAAAGGGTGTAGGTAGTTTCCACCCAACACTATGACTCAAATTATCTTATGTTTGATAAAAAAAGATCATATTCTCAGATTCATTGTTCTAACGGTTGTTATAAGTGATGGACGAGCTCACTTTAATGAGAATAAGTTTAATTATATACTAAAAAAATGTGGGGTAACCCATAAGGAATCCACACCATACCAACCATAGACCTCACGCTAGTTGAAGTCTCAAATCATCAAATAAAATATGATCTTAAAAGAGAGTATCTTCTTGGCATACTGTATATCTTCTAAAATTCTCATTGGTACCACCCCTTTTAGGTTGTTTTATGGGAAACCATGTCACTTTCTAGTTGATTTGGAAGACCATGCTTATTGGTTTTGAAGTTCTTGAACCGTGATCTAAACATGATAGGAGAAAAGAGAATGTCTCAAATCCAAGAGCTAGTAAAACTAAGGATCAATACCTATGAGAATACCAAGTTGTAATAGGGAAGAACAAAATCATGTATGACAAAATAATGTGGAAGAAAGATTTGGCATAGGGATACCAAGTGCTACTTTTCAACTCCAGGTTGAAAATATTTCGAGGCAGGCTATGATCCAGATGGTCAAGTCCATTCATGGTTATCAAAGTCTTCCCACATGAAGCGGCAAAATTATAGGGTAACATTCAAAATGGCCAAATATTCAAGTTGTACCTACCAGAGGACCAATAGAGAAGAGAGTCTAAACCTCTCTCATGACACTACTTGAAAATGGTGAAGAGTCTATCTCCAGACTATAAATGAAGCACCTTTGTCGGAGTCATCCCCACATTTAGATTTTGTAATTATTAGTTCTAGGTTAGTTTTTTTCAATTAATTTATTATTCTTCTAATGAGTATCTCCATTGACTATAGCAATTACTATTTTGAGTCTTTAATGATGTCGTTCATTGATTGAATTTGCAGGTGTGTCAGCTTAGCATCTTAGATGAAGAAATAAAATACCAAGATTTATTCTACATGATAACAATATATTGTGCTATACATAGTACAAGACATGTACTTCTGAAGACAGACTGCATCAACTACCAACGATATGCCATTTTGGCAAACTACACCATGTACATATCTTTCCAAAATTTGATAAGTGAAATAGTAATTTTTCACACCGTGTGTGTTTAGTTTCATGACATGTAGAAATTTCTCATATATTGATAGAAGGGAAAGACCTTTCACAACAGAAGTGTGTGTTGGTGTATATTTCATGTACATTCTATAGATTTTTACAAGGAAAAGGGTTTTTGATAAACACTTTTCCATTTTATGTGGCTTATGCAAATATTTCAATAAATATTTAGGGAGACAAATAATCCCCTGTGCGGCATGTTATTGTATTATATTATGTGCACTTTTGGATCTCAAGGAACCTCTTTGATCCATATTACATGGCAACATGATAGATTACACATCATGTATCGAATTCGGGTGAAAATGATAGTGAATTTCCAACATCCCTTGTGAATGTTTGAAAAAACATGTTACATTATACACATTAATGAAAGAGGCACTAGACAACGTACATCCCATGTTACACATTTTGTGACTCGTCAAACAAGATACAACTGTGATTGTATGCCTTGACATAGTATCATCTACTACCACAATGAGATTCGTAATTGCAACTCCTAAGTTTGGACCTACAGTTAGGACATTGTAGAAGTCAAGCTTGGGGAAACAATTGAACAATAGCTTAATTTTATTTTACTTTTCTTTTTAGTTATTTATATCAACATTTTCTACTTTAGGCCATTTTCTCTTAATTTTATAAATGAATTTCTTGATTTATGTTTTATTTGTTTTCACGACCCGACACTACTTCTTTATGCTTATGAATCCTCATTTTTTTAAATACAAAAGGAATCTGTTCACCATGTGTCAATTGTTCATCTAGACTTGTTAAATCTAGCCAATTTTTAAAAAGTTTTCATGTTTGGTGTTATGAAATGAAAGCTCGTATGAACAATGACTTTTTCATGATTAACTGAATGTACTTAATGACATTTAGCTTTGTGGTCTTATCAAGTAGATATAATATTAAAGTGAATTTATGTCTATGCATGCTTATAGTGAACTTTTAGTTGCTCTTATTGCAAAAGAAGTTTTAAAATAAAATGAGAATCATATAATTTGGTTCAATTCACATATTGTTCATGTATGCATATAGGGGAGGGGTAAATTTTGAATAGGTTTGCATGTTTCAAAAATGTAACTCTAATAGGAATTATGACATTTTTGGAAAGTTTATCAAGAATTATATAAAACCGCACAGAAGAGGTCAAGCCACTGAATTAGTATGGCGGTCTAGCATGAAACATTAACTTGGTTGTGATGATCAGGTACTATGTTATCAAAATGGGTGATTGGCCCAAACTAGAATTCCACATAAGTCATCTTAATAATAGGATTCAAGTGTTGAAACTTGTATTTTCAATAGTCAAATCATATTTATTGCATCTATGCAAAATAATTAGAAATTGGGGATTTACATAGAAGTAGAAGACAAGCAGGAAACAAGTTACACCACTAGTCTTGATCGAATTTTATATAATGATTCATGCTTGTATCTAATATGATTGCAATATTTTTTTACTATTTAGCAGATATGGATACTACATTAAACTTGGCATTGATCTTTATATCATATCTCTACTCATGTTAGACATATCATTATTGATAATTACATTCATAATGATGAAAAGTTGAGCTGGATTGTTGGCACTTTAACATTAGATATTTTTTTTGAAATTAACTAAATTCTAATTGGAAATTTATACACATGTTTTTCTACATACTAAATTTATGTTGGAATTACTTAATTTTATTGCTTGAGGGCAACAGATACTTCAAGCTTAGAGTGGATATGCTAAGTTTATTTTATTTCATATTTTTTGAACGTATTGTGCACTCATCTTATGATTTTATTTACATTTGAAATCCATTATTTTCAAGTTATTCTCTTTTTGTTTCAATTTTCTCAATGGTTTTGGTTGTAGGTACATTGATTTTACAACATTCCTCGCTTGAGAAGCCACCTGATCCTTTTTGGCAAAAGACATGTTAGGTACTATGATGAAAAGCTTGATGAGTGGGTGTTAGAAGAGTAATAAGAACCATATGTAACTATTTAATCCAATATACAAAATTAATTAGGTGGGGCATGGGTATCAAGAGATCTAGTTCTTGCGTAGTGACGGAAGTGTGAGGTACATTATTAAGATACTTTATTTATTTTTGGGAGGGATATTTAACTGTTGGCTGCTCAATAAGAAATTTGGCATTCATAAATATATTCGTTGTTCCATGTGCGAAGCTTGGTGTTAGTGATCTTGAAATTTATAAATCATTCAAAGCTATAAAAGTTTGATTAAGTTTTAATTAAATTAGTTTTATTAGTCTTTTCCAGCATAAATCTCACGTTTAGACAGATCTAGATTGTTGGAAACAAACAATGCTTGTTCTTAACAATGACAAGTTTCCTTGTGAGATGACCTGACTACAATCAATATCATATACTTGGAAGGAAAATAAGTTATGTCATGATAAAATCAAAGATCAATTGCAAACATAATATTTCATCAATTTGATGTCATGATAATGTACCAATAAATTCAAATGATCATTCAAATATATAGGCACCAACACATAATCTCATAGCTATATTGAAAATATCAAAACCTTATGTAAGCTATACCCATAGAATACATCTTGGGTAGGCTTGTGAATCATTTGCCTCACCACTAGTTATGTCAAATTACTTGTATAAGATCTCTAATATGTATTGCACATTTTATTACTCATCAATATTCATCATCATTAATGATCAGAAATATGTTTTGGTTCGAAATAGTGGAATGCATTCGTTGGGGTTTAAACAACCAACCATCCTAGCATATTAGAAAATAATCATGTACTGGAAATGTGACCTAAGATGACGCTCTAAGATTTTGAGGTATAGAAATATTCCTTACTGAATCTTTCATAAGGTTTTGTATATCCTAAGGTACATTAACCCATGCAGATATATTTGGGTTATAGAATCCTAGAAAATAGGATGTAATGACTACCTATTAGCATTTTGATGCATATGAGCATTAATATAATAATTGGTGTATGCGGAAAGGTAGCAAGTAGTGGTTGAGTTGTACAAATTATTAAGCAAATCTATAATATTTGTGAAGTGAATTTTTGGAGGCAAGCGGCTGGATACAGATAACTAGTGTTTTCCATCATCGGTTAAAATAGTTAGCAACAACAATAATGTCCAAATTGATAATTTATAAGAGGGAAAAGAGATCCCAGCGTCAAATGTTTATGATCTAACCCCAAGCTATATTCTAATGGAAGGATGACAGTCATGTTGAAAAAACAATATGGCGGATGGTCGCAAGATGTACGATTTAAAAGAATATTATGAAAAAATTATAATCAAAATGTGGTATCACCGTAATATATTACATAGTTTCTTGAAGGGGGCTTTATCATAACACACCTCTTGTAGATCCATATTTTTCCTAATTCACCACATCCATCTCCTAGTCATAAGGAGCTGGAGCCCCACTCCTAAATTGAACTTTGTCTAGGAGTTCACTCGTTATCCTCATTGATTGGGAAGCAAAGCATGGGTTGTGCTACCCCTATAGCATTCAACATGGATGTCCATATCATATGGGTGAAAAACGTTGAATTTAATATATGGAGAAAAATACCAAAAACATATTAAAGAAAAAATGTAACAGTTTTACTCCTGTTTGTAACTATTTATAGTTTATAACAAGTTTCTTTAAGTTGATATTATATAATTCATTTAAAATTAAAGCAGGACTAGCATAGAACACGGAATATATAAGGTTCATGTAGTCATGAAGGCAGTGATAGATTTAGACAATTTTGAAAAAAGAATTGAAAATTATGATACATTTGTGTATCACGATTATTTAATTAATTCTTTAAGAAGGTGGGCAATGATATAACAATATTTGTTATTGTCACCTGCTAAATGCTAAGCGATGATAATGATGCCAATATTTGTAATTTTATGAAGTGATCTTGCGGAATAAGATATCTTGTGGTCGCATACTTTTAATTTCACCTTAAAGAATGAATATTGAAGGTTGATTGGAGTATTTTTTAAATATATTGAATTGATGTAGATTATAGGGTAGACAATAGTAACATGGTATCACTATATATATATATATATATATATATATATATATAATGTGTGTGTGTTTGTGTGTGTATGTATGTGTGTGTGTGCATGTGTGTGTGTGTTTTTAGCTTTAATACTCATGCAGGTAACTACCAGCTTCAGAAATAGTTATTTTTAGGAGTTTTTTACTTTATATGTGTGCATAGTTACAATACCTTCTAAATACTTATATTACACGTATAATAGTTACATTTGAGATGGATGTATAGTTACATATTTGTTCCAAGATTTTTACTATGTATTTTGCTCGATTTTCTTTTTTCAGTAGTAGTTAGTTTTTTGACCAGTCATTTTCTTGTCCAGATAGATACATTTATGACCAAATAGTTATTTTTTAGAATGTAAGAATAGAAAAACCTTAGTTTTCAGTGCATGCAACAAATGAACCCATATATATATATATATATGTGTGTGTGTGTGTGGGCGTTCATTTAATACCCGTGTGGGTAACCTGGAGTTCGCTACCCAACAGGAAAAAAAGTAACTCTTCTGGTCAGGAAAGTGATCCTGCTATCAAAAAAGTAACTATTTTGATAAAAAAGTAACTATGCGACTAAAAAAGTAAATCCATGAAAAATACACAGCAGATATGTATATAACCGTGCTTTTTAATCTGCTATTGCAAACCTAACTATCTATGCATGAAATTTTATAGTTTGCAAGGTAAAGTAACCCTCTACATGACAAAAGTAAGAAACTAAAAAAAAAGTAACCAAAATAAGGGGCGGATAGCTACCCGCGCAGGTATTAAAGATGGCCCATATATATATATATATATATATATATATATATATATATATATATATATATATATATATATATATATATATATATATATATATAAGTATATATATAAACACACACACACACATATATATATATGTGTGGGTATTAGGTGCTACATCATCATAAATATAATAGGAATATGCCCTATTCTCATTATAAGTTATAATTCCTAGAATTTTATACATGTTAAATTGTTGCCAACTATAGTTATTTTATAGAAAAGCTAAATTTTTCACAAGACTTTGTATAATATATAGTGTATGGGGTTATTATATGATTGGTCATCATATTTTGTAATTTTAAGATGTAACATAGCTTCATTGATTTGATTGTTCATGTGCATTTGCATGTGTGCATTTACCAGAATAAATAAAAAGAAAGTAAAAATCCTATCCTTACAAGGGAACTAGAGGAAGAAGCAACAACTCGTCGATGCTTTGTGTGAAAAATAGTAGTAGAATCACTATATTATAGCCACCACGATTAAGTTAAAAGTTGTTATTCTCTTTGTGTTATGCTATATGCTTCTATCATCATTAAAACTTTCATGAAAACTTATTTACTATGTTGTCCACTTAGTTTACACCTCCCATGATGCATCCAAATTATGAAGATGATTCATTATATAAACTAACCTAAATTAACCTAATGCACTTAATTATGATATCCTTTCCCAATAGAGGACATGCAAAACAAATTTCATCATTGAAATATTTGGTGAAGGATTCATTAGAGGTCAATGGATGCCACTTAATTTCTCAACTAATGTCTACCTCTATGTACATTGGTACACTTGTAATTTAGAATTACCATCTTTGTTGTTATTTACCTTTTTTATATTGTCATAGAAGCATGTGACATCAAATTGGTACAACTTTGTATTATAAATTGGTGTTCAACATGTATATTTTATGATTAATCATCTTCATGATTATTCCCAAAATTTGGAGCCCTTTTAGGATAGAATAAGTAAGGAAATGAAGTGCACTGACCTTATTTATGGATATATGTAGCCACATATGGTACCTATGGGCCAAATATGATATCTTCTCCCCTCATTGAAGCCCAAAGGCCTACTTTACAACACCATAGGGACAAAAGGACCCAAAGTGGGCTAGTTCAAATTTCTATTGCATCCAATTCTCCCAATTCAAGGTCCAAATGGACCATTTTTACACACTAAAGACACACATTTGGTTATCAGTTGCCCGTCCATAAAGGAGGTACCTATAGTGGAAAAGTAATAAAAAACAAATGAGAAACCAATTATGTAGGGATCCTACTTCCATCGCCTCCATTGACCACAATTCCATTGCATGCCAACAATGGAGGAGGAGGAATCAATGAAAATAACCACATCAAAATAGCCATCAAGATTCCCTGATGCAACATGATACATCAAAATGAGGCCATTCTTTCAATGATGATGGCCTCAGTCAGAGGGACATCTTCACCAATTCACCAACAGGCTATGAAAACCTTAACATCCTTAGCTAGAACAAACATAGCATCATTTTGAGTGCCTCTTAGGATGAACAACCCTACTATGTAGAATGGAAGGGATTGACATGACAAAAACACTAAATTAGAACATAGTGATGTATACATCTACGGTGAAATCCTTGATGGTACAAATAATTGACCAACATCATTCGACTCTATTGAGATTACATACAACAAATTGTGGGCGACTTTCATGCACTAGGTGTCTGTCAAATAATTATGCTTTCCAAAGTGATTCCATCAACAAATTTGGGGAAGTTCTCCCAAGGAGAAACATGGGACACATCCTCAACAAGACTCCTACTCTTCCGTACAACCTCTTTGAGAAAAAGAAGGATTCACAAGATCTTGTCTAGGTTGTAAAAGTATTATCTCACTTCCATAAAATTCTTGGAGCTATGGTTGCTCACCATTATCAATTTGACCTAGACACATCTTCCTCTATCAAAGTATCTCTAAGGAGTTGAAGAGAGGATCTAATCTCTTTCAAGGAACAGAAGCACTCGATATATTTGAGATCACAATAAGGCTAGATCAACTACTGAGGGAGAAATTAATTTTCCTATTTTCTACTAGTTGACATCTACAAGAATGTATATCAACAACATGGAAATTATGGTGAAAGTGCCTTCTCTATCCTAAAGTTCATGGACGAACTAACGAAAGGTATGACCTTTCTTTACTAGTGTATTAAAAACTTCCATTACCTTATAGGCATACATATTATGGAAGTGATACATGACAAGATATTTTTAAGGACTAAGCGATGCAAGAGAGGCTAAGACAACATTACATATATTTTGTGTTCCCATCTAGACCATCAATCCTAATGGAAGATTAGAAAACTACATAGAAGGATGCCCCTACCCCAATAGTAGTGAAGGGAGCCAACCTAACTCAAGAAAGAAGAAAAATATCCCCCATCATAGCACAACTACATGATATGTAATCACCACCATAGACAGAAAGTCAAACCTGAGGCAGTAAACACTCAATTTCTTAGTGGACGAAGAAGGAGTCTTACCTAGTCCAACATGTTCTATTGTATCAAAATTTAACAAAATTGATATAGTATTTTTATATGCTATCCCAAAAAATCACTAACTACTAGTGTGTTGGATCAAAAAAGACAAAAATAAATGTATGTTTTCTTTCTGGTGTGAGAATATTAGTATCACATGAGATGAATTCCATATAACTCTTAGAAAAAGGGGATACTTGAGTGTGAATGTTATGTGGGAAATCCAATCCATACTTGAATATGAATTCATAATAAATACACCCCCAATTGATGTCTACATGGCATGATCCATCTTGGTGAGTGATGTGTTTTTAAGGAAGGAGACAGGAAAGAAGGATTCCCTAATGAAAAAATTTGAGGAGTTCATTCCATTCTTCATTTCCTTTCCAATCATACATGATTGTCACTATATGATGTTGTCCATTGACACTAATGAAAGAAGGACAATCCACTACAGTAGCTTCAAACTAGAGACCAAAAAGAAAACAAAATGAAAAATGTTTTCAAAGTCAAGGGAGAACATGGAAAATGATCCGAAGACTGCACTAGAAAAATCACTAACACCATCAAAAAATATTGCACCTACTACCAAAAAGACAAAACAAATGAGGCATGCCCTCATTTTATCATCGGTCACCACAAGAAAAAAGAAACAAAGTCTCAAGATTTAGGCATCTTTGTATTGAAATGGATGCATGACTTGTCATCAGACAAAAAGTTGATGAAACTTAATGCTTATATATTGTCTCCATCACTTGATTACTAACTTTTTGAAGCTTTTCCACTTTTGGGTTAGAGTTTATGATAAGTTGGGGGAGGGAAAACAAGTGAGGAAAGTAAACTCTATTCCAAAATTTCTTGTTTTTCCTATCATGTGTATATAGTTTACATGTTTCTCCAAGAATTTTAAAAAATATGGATTTTATAGATGGAATTTTCTTTATTGTCAACCACAAGCTTTACCAAATAAGTATTTTTTAGAATTTCTTACACATATAGGGTTAAATTAGTAGTTTTGATCTAACTATTAGGATGTGTTGTAACTACCCCAATATGTCTAATTGTTTTTAAGCTACATATATCAAAGTTTTATTCATAACAAAATAAATTATGGATATAGTTTTTTTCTTAAAATGCTCATGTATTTTTGCTACCCTTCTTTCAAAGGGCCACATTTCATTCTCTATTTATTAAGAAGTCTTTGTAGTGAGCATCAATCACATAAATTCTACTAGCACCATGTCTATCACCATGTTAATGATTACTTGGTTCCTAACAATGTCTAGAATGTTGGTATGTATGCCTAGAGAGCCAATCATGTGATAATTGTAATGAGGCATGATGTAATTGATTTTATAATAATAAAAAAAAGGAGAATTGTGTTTGTTATGTTTTATTCAGTTATGAGATAATGATGTAGAATAAAAAATGTATAAAGAATTATGGTACTCGATGGCATATGTTTTCAGGTTGAGGACCTGAACATTAAGATCATATGTATGATAAGAGTACATATATTCTTGTTATGTCCCTAGTCAGATCTTACTGTGGAAGAAAAATAAACAACAATAATACATAATACTAGAATTTGTGTTGGTTGATGACAAACTAAGCACAATAGGTACTTGTTAGAGAACAACATACTAGACTGACCCATCTTGAGAGTGATAGATGGAGATCATGGAATGGTAGTCAGAATCAGCTCTCATTATGGTAGTGGTGATCGTGGTTCTTACACCTCAATTTACTACACTCATCGCATGTCATTTGATGAACTTTGACATCAGTCAACGTGACTTTGAATAAGGGTTTCCATAAGAGTGATTCTCATGTTCATTCTAACACATGGGGATTGGCTATGAGTGATGTAGATGGTATTTGTCCCTCATACGGGAGTTTGATATCCTGGCTACTTGATAAGTGAGATGGAGAAATGAATGGTCATGCTCGTGTGAGTCAATATATGATCTTGAGCTCATATGTATCTCAACAATTTGCTCTAGTTTAAGGAATATGGATTGAACATTTGGAGGATGACATTCTATGCCTTTAGTTCGTTATGGATATTAGAGATAAAGGAATTGTACAATCATGATAACATTGACCACAAATTATAGGTTAAAGTGGTTCTCCAACTTTCCAATTATTTGAGTAGCAATGATGTGTTTCTAGATACCGCTTATTGCTTGTGATGTCATAGATTGGTTATGTACATACACTACCAACATAACTTGGGACTTATAGATTCACACACATAGGATACACCTGGAATAGGATTTTATTCACAAAAGATATTTAGCTTGATTACGAAAGCATTTCGGTATTCAATTCAAACAACAATGGCTGAAAGTTGATTGTATGAACTGTGAACTAACCAATTCAAGTGTTGAACTGATTGATTAAAATATCACATCAATTTGAACCAACATTGGCAATCAGAACTCTAAAATGACTGGTTCAAAAAGTGAACCGATCAACTCAGATCTTGAACCATTCAGTTCAAATTATGGAATGATTATTTGGTTAATCAATACAATTAGATCAAAGGTTTATGTTATCGTCATGGTATGAATTAATCAAATATTAAATGCCAATACAATTGGGAATAGGAAAAATAGTAAATGATCGGTTCAAGGGTTGAGATGATCATCTCATGTGTGAACTGAATGGTTCACTGGTGAACCGACTAGTTTATTGTTCACATGTTTTGAAAAATTCATGAAATTTTGTCTCTTTGACTCCCACTCAAACTAGAACTCTTGACCCTAACCTATCTATAAATAGAGGGATAGTCGAGGCTTTCTATAGACACAACAATAAGCTCTGGCAATTGTTTTCCTCTCACAATTATGGTAACATGAGAGCCTGAGCAAGTTCTACCCATAAAAGGGAGGGACATCACGGGAGAGATAATGAGGGAGATCAAATCAACCCTAGAAGGTTGATGTTCGAAGGATAACTCCTTCCCATAGGCTATAATAGCACAACATGGATTTCCCAGTGGTCGTTTTGGACTACATAGATGCGTGGAGGATGTCGCCACAACACTAGGAGGGAAACAAATGCCACCATTTTTAGGTTTCATTGGGAGGCCATCACCACTAGTTGTTTGTGTGCATATTGTGAAGAGCTCACATCACGAAGTGTAGTCTATGTAGTTATTCTAGGACCAGGTATATCTCTTGCTATCCTCTTTCCTAGATACATTATTATTAACATGGTTTGTTGGTTCAAGAATCAGGCATTAAATTTTGTTTCCTTCGCATTATATGTTGCCCAGATTTTCTAAGAGTGGTATCACAGCCACGTCAATTTACAGTGTACATGGATTTAAACGAATGTGATCATATTTATTTTAATACATACAATGTGAATATATATATATATATGGGTTAGCAAGTGTGTACCAGTTGATACATGTAACTTATGTGTACTGGTCATTAAATTAGCACATGTGGAGTATGTTTATAAAATCCAACCATATGGATTTATTAAAAACTATATAGATTATATTTTTTAAAAAAATCATAACTATATCCCATATAGACCGTGAGATATAGAAATATATCATTTAATGGTTCATAAAATTTTTGCAAGTTACCATTGATTAGAAAATACATATTTTCTTTTGTTGGGTGATCTGTGAATATCATATTGTGGTGATTTTTTATACACATCTTATCTAAGGGGTATGTGTTACATCCATAAGGTTGGATTATTCAACAGACTTTCACAATCATTATAAATGAAGGTTGGTACATGTAAGCTACATGTACTCCGGTACACAATTCTTTTAGCCATATATATATATATATATATATATATATATATATATATATATATATATATATATATATATATATATATATATATATATATATATATCTGTGTGTGTGTGTGTGTGTGTGAGTGTGTGTGTGTGTGAGAGAGAGAGAGAGATATATATATGATATATATTCAATCAATATGTATCGCCCTAAAAGTGTTTTGATGGTGAATGTATGTGTGGTTATGGCCAAAACCCCTACATCTTTGTTCTTGGTTGGATGGTTTTTTATTCCTATTTATATCTAGGTTTGCATACCAAGCCTCTTTCTCATTTTCTATATGTAAAAGTATTAATTCTTTCCTTCCTATGCTCCCCTCAAATGTAACTCAAGATTTCCTTATTACAATGTAATATGTTGAATAGGAATAGGATAATTTGATTTCATGTTATGGAAAACAAGGCATTCTGCACCAGACGAGTCGATCAGCTCAGACGTCAAACCGATCAGGTGGAGGACTGAGGTGGTCGGACAATAGGAGGATGAATTGATCGACTGGAGGCTCAACGGATCAAATGGAGGAGTCCAGATATCGCTTGAGCCAGAGACCAAACAACAATTTCTAGAGACCAACCAACTGACCAGGAGGCCAACCGTTCGGCTCAAGAGTTGAACTGAATGTCCCTAACTGGTTCCATCATAGATCTTCATCAACAATAGGTCACACATATGTTTTGTACCTTAGGTGGTAGTAATTCCTTGTGGCTCTAGGATAACAATAGTATGGCCATAACCATCGCTCATGTTTTATAATTGCATGTTTTTATTTGTGGTTATAGCATGTATATGATACGTACTATAACTATGTGGTGATTCGATATGTATATGTATATACATGTAAAATCCCTCAATATATAATAAGTGTAAGATGCTTTCCATGAGAAACACACATGAAAAACTTGATCGACTAAGCATTGGTTACGCCAAAGCATGGTGCGTTGTGTATCTCGTGGAAGTGTGACGGTAGATATGTAGATCTTCCAAAGTAGGGTACATACTATATCGTGTTGGCTTTTGGATCAGCCTTAACTAGGTGAACATAATGAGATTATGTACCAAAAAGCATGGACATGGATTGTAACAAGGAGTTGTGCACACCATCTATTCAAGAGTTACATTTATATGCAATTGGCAAAAGTTGCCTACCTAAATAGTCAAGTTATGGGTGGTCAGCCAAAGCTAACTCATTATTTGACAAAATGTGGATCTTGGGTCACTAGAAGATTGCACGCTGCAATCTTATGAATTGGTAATGAGGGTTATCAATCTGAAAAAAATAGTGGGAGTGGTATAATTAAAGGCCTAATTAATATCATCAATATTATCAAATCAAATAAAAAAGTGTTTTGACAAAATGCAAATTTAAATCTTGTGGATTTAAATGCAAAACACATAATCATAGTGATCGATCATTGAGAAGGACAATCTAAACAGGATAAACTTCCATAAATGGTTCATGACTTTGAGAAGTATTCTCTATGTCCCTAAAATGCCAGTGCCAGTGGAACCCACTCCATATTTGCCTAATGTGGAAATTGATGCTTAGTTGAAGCATGCCAAAGATGCCATTGACATCAAGAACCTTATTATGGGTTGTATGAACTATGAGTTGCATAAACAACATGATAAGCAAGAAAGGTACAATGTCTCTAAGGCATTGTTTAAGTGAAAGTTGACAGAGGGAGATCCAGTAGAGCCCCATGTGGTTAATATGATTGGACATGAGGAACATCTAGAGAAATTTTGATTTCCTTTAGGTCAAAAGTTGGCCAAGGATATGATTGTGCAATCATTGCCTGAATCATATAGCCAGTTTATCAAGTGTTATCACTTGAGTAACATCGCTAAACTTCTACATGTGTTGCTTGACATTTTGATAAATGTCGAAGCACAAATGAAGAAGGACAAACTTGTGATGATGAGCAGAAGAATAGAATCCAAGGACAAAGGCAAGGCCCAGAAGTGTCTTGAGACTCAACTGAAGTCCAAGTCTTTTGCACTCAAAATAAGAAGAGGGGTAATAAAAATTGGGAATGTGAAGCAAGGGATAGAGAACTCTAATTTTGTTATATACATAATTGAGATTAACTTCACTACTTCTTCACCATGGGTATTGGATACCGGATGTGGATCACATATTTGCTCAAATGTGAAGGATCTAAAAAGATGTAGACCTTTAAAGAAAGGTGAGGTCAAACTATGTGTTTCTAATGGAGAAAGAGTTGCTACCAATATAGTTGGAACCTATGAGTTATCTCTTCCAAGTGGGCTTATAAAAGAGTTGGAGAATTACTATTATGTACTTTACATTAATAGGAACATCATATATGTATCTTGTTTGGACAAGAACATATTCAAATTTCTTTAAAGAATTCTTGATAATCTATTAGTAATATGGGATTTTTTTTGGCAGTGCCCCAATGTCTTATGGTCTATACTTGATATATCTGGAGACAAGCTTGTATAATGTAAATATCAAAAGACAAAAACTTGATAACTCAAACCAAAGATACATTTTGTATTGTTGTCTAGGGCACATAAATGAGAAATGCATCTCCAGACTCCACAAAGAAGGTTATCTGGACTCTTTTGATTTCAAATCATTAGAGACATGTGAATCTTGTTTGTTGGGAAAGATGACAAAAACACCTTTTACTAGAAATAATGAGAGGAAAATGATCGATTAGGACTCATGCATACCAATGTATGTGGGACTTCTAGAACAAATGGTAGAGGTGGTTATTGCGCACACCTCAAGTCTTGAACACACTTTGGATCTTTCAATATTTATAAGAGGATACCTAGTCTAACGCGCTCACTTAAACCAATCACACTTCACCCACATGTGCATGGGACCATGTTATAGTATAGGAAAGTGGCAAGATAAGGGTTGATCCGCATGGAGAGAGAGGACACTAGACTTAGTTGGTGTGGGATACATTCCTAAAGTAGAGATTAGATTGTTTCGGGTTTAATCTTGATTTGGGTTGATTACGCTATGATGCAAGAAATTGAACAAGAAGGGAAATAAGACAAGTACAAACCCTAACTTAACCCTGAATAGGCAATTATTGTAGTAATTCTAATTAACAAAGAAGGCAACTACTTAAGCAAGAGAATACGACTACACTAGACTAGAAAATAAGGCACTAAAGCAATTAGAGACCTAACTACTACTATCTAAATTGAACAAGCACTAAGAAAAACTAGCTACCCTATCAAGGATTCACTACCAAGGATAATTAATTAATCTAAGAAGCAATTAAACTAAGAAACTAAGAAGCATGAACTACCAAGAAAGCAAGATGGGCTTTAAGCAAGTTATGGGAAGAATCAACCATTTAGGGAATAGTACTAAGACATTATCGGTAGAAAAATCTCACGCAAAACCTAACCATTCATTCTAGATTGGTAAATTAAAAAATTACTCAAATGCAGTGGAATCACCCTAGACTATGGATAGAATAGAGTCTGGTAAGGGGGACCACACCCTTGTACACCCTATATAGCCTTGCCGGGCTTAATTAGACTAAGGTTATGTGGGATTTCAATTGGATTTGGCTAACCTAGGATTCTAGGATATGGATTTTTAGTGTAATTGGGAGACAAAGGTAGGGATGGGGATTAGAGGTAAGGGTATTTCACCTCATGTTACTCACCATCTAGATTTTAGCAAACTCCTAGGCAATTACACTAAGAAATCCTATACTAGTTACTTAGATCTCACACCTAGGAATAGGAGGAGGGATATATGTGTTGGAAGAAGGGGTTTTAGATATGGATCCACAAGTTGGACCTAGGAGAAAATCCTAAAATAGCCTCACATATGCTATCTTCTCCTAGATTTAGGTGGTTTCAAGCATAAAACCACAAGTAATTCATATTTTAGGCACAAACCACAAGTAGAATCATGTGAAGTAAGATAGAAGTAGAAAGAAACCATTATGGAATGAAAATATAGAGTTTTACAACATAAATTCGCCCAACATTGTATCAAAGTGTCATTTTACCTCCAAACAGCCCACCAAGGGGGCTTAGCTAGACATAAAACACGAAAATGAAGAGAAAGATGGAGTAGAGGAGTGTGGGGCCATAGAATGCGGAAGAATCCTCCTTCTTCACCTCCTAAATGTTGTAGTTTAAGCTCCTTCCTCCAAGGTGGGTATATGGCATGGAATTATGAGGTTAGGTGGTGGAAACCCTAGAAAATTAGGGTTTTGCGGTAGTGGAAGGTGGAAATGGAGTAGGGGGTGGATGAAAGTAGGCAAGAGATCTTGAATTCTAAGTTGGGCTGCAATAAAGGCTAACCTTTGTGCCATGGCTGCGACCCTAGTATATATAGGTGGTGGGGAAGCACTACGGTAAGTGGGGGTAATATTGGAAATAGAATGCAAAAATATGTAGGGTTTGGGTAGTCACCACAGGTGTGGTGGTCCACACAAATGTGGTGGATGGGGGTCATCCTAGTCATGGTGGATGGGAATAGGAGAGTTGGAGAAGAGTATTGTGGTAGAAGGAAGTGGAAACTTGGAAGCTCAGTGGCCACAACCATTTTGGGCACCATGACTATGGTGAGTAGAAGGTGACATGGGTGTGGTGAGTTGCACAGCTATGCTAGAGAGAGGTGACCATAGTCATTCTTCTTAAGAGTTCATTGTCATTGTTGAGTACTACAAGCATGGCGTGCTCTACAATCGAGGTGGCTTTGATGTGCCACAGCCGTTTAGATGGCCACGGTCATAGTAATTCCTTGGTTTACTTGACATCGCTACTATGATTTTAAGCCATCTTTCCACGACCATGGCAGAGTACCATGGCCCATGGTGAGGGCTCAACTTCTCCACTTTTCTCTTAGCTCCTCCAAATGGTTGCTTTTTGCCTTGGACCATTTTTTCCTGTTTAAGGGATTATTGGGGAAGATCTGGATCCAATGTTGGGGTGTAGAAACCCAAGGTTCCTATCCTTATTTCTCCTTTACATGCAATGTATGTACATAAACCCTCAAAAACACACAAAAAGCAGTCGTAATTGCATTTGATATGAAATCATGTATTAGGGGAATAACTTGCATTCTAGCATTGTTAGATGTGATAATAGTGCAAAAGGACACAAGATGAAGCTCTAAAATAGGACTACATCACCACCCCAAACTTAAAAGATACTTCCTCAAGTATCCTCCAACATAATATCTCTTCAATTTCTTTCAACAAACAAGAATGATAAAGGCATTGTAATGGATGATTATTGACTAAATGGGATTAAAGTTGACTAAGTACTTGTGTTCCACCTATCTCCTTTCCACTTCCACAAACCAATCATGAAAAGAGGATTGATAATACAAACTTCAAATATAGGGCATAGAACATACAATAAATACATATGGCTTTCATGTCGCTCCAGGTAGACCATTTTATGGTGATGTTATTCAATGATGACTAGAAGTGTTGTTTTACTTTCATGTATTCAATTTCATATTGCAAAGCACACTATGTAACCCACATGGCCATGGAAAAAGGGTGAAGTGAGATAGGTTTTGTGTTTCCTATCTCAATGTGTATGAAAATAGAAGAAAGGGTTGAGATAAGAGATTGGATTGCTATTACATAGAGCACTCATCTTTTCTTTATTTGGATTCTATTACATATAGCATCATTTATTTTCTTTTTGCATTTTCTTTTTCTCTTTCTTTTCTTTTTCCCTTAGTTTATCTAGGGCACATGGTGGTGAGAGTGAAGTGAGGAGATATAGATATGGCCACCCAAACTTTGGGATGTGGCCAAGGATAAATATGTGCACTTTGGAATCCTTTCATGAGGCAGAGGGGTAAGAAGATGATGAAAGAAAAGTCGGGTCAAAGAGGAGTCACTAGTGTGGTTCTCAACATAAACTTTTTTGCATGAAAACTATTCCAACACTTCATCAAATAATGTCATACCAAATGAGTGAACAACATGAAAATTCATACTTCTATCATGTAATTCCATAAGCTGTAAGCATTCATAGCTTACTCAATTCACAATTCAACCAAACCATTCACAAACATAAAAGAAGTGATTCACATGTAGACAGTCAATAATTAAGTTCATTTAGAAATTGAGTAGAGAAACATAGCATGCATTTGTCATAGATCAAGACTTTCAATTGAAATAGTGGAGATTAAGTCAAAACATGCTCTTTGGGTAAGAAGTTCCAAATTTGGGAAAAATTGGCCAAAAGGGTACCAATTTGCACTAAATCACATCCAAATCTCTTTTTAGGGAAACGATAACATAAAGCAAGCAAGTGCTAACTAAAACAAACAAAATTTCATGAAATGCAAGGCATGGAATGGAAAAAAGAGCAATTTTTTGAAAAAAAATACTCAAAAATGCATGAAATTAACTACATGATATGCATGAATGCAAGTAGAAAGAAATCTACACTAAATAAGGTGTATAAGTTAGGTGAAAAAGGGTGAAACAGATCAATCAATATGAGAGGATATGAGATAGGGCTCATACCACCCTACCACCCCAAACTTTTGAATCATTCTATCCTCGACATGAAACTAAAGCTTAGAGAAGGTAGGGTATGTGCCACTACTATTGAGGCTGGTCCAGTGGCAGTTCTTCCCGCAGTGGTAGATCTTCCTATTGAGGTGGAGGACTAGACTAAGGAGGTGGAGGGCCAACATGAGGAGGAGGTAATTGGTAGTACTGACCCCAATAATCTTTTGAGGGGGAGGGTAAGTCTTTGGACATGTAGAAATATCATCCCATTAGTATCCCCCCATTAAAGGATCCTTTATGCTCGTACATGCTGATACAGGTACATATGGTTGATTTGGTAATGCATTTGTTGTTGATCTTGCCACATGTACTGCTAAATTTGATGCATAGTTTGTTGGGTCTATTGAATGCCTTCTAGTTGTGCATGTATGATGGACATGGTGTAGGAATTAACTGTAGGGTGTTGCAGAGATGATGCTTCCTCTTCTATTCTTCTCACATGATGGGGTTGTCTTTGTTGTTGAACCACTTTTTTTTTTCAATCTCTTCAGGTAGGATAGGGGCTCGCTTTCTATGGCTTTGTCTTGGATGGTCTTCCTCCCACTTCCTCAACAATTCACTTAAATTCTTAGTGGGACCTATAGTCTCAAGTAGTGAGGATGTATGATACGACATTTAGGAATCAATCCAGGGATAGGGGGTTTGACATTATAAATCATTTTGTTTCCAGTCATGGTGATCAATTGGGAGAGGATGAGATATTTCAAACAAAAAATTTCTCCCTTGGACTTGGTAAGACCTATCAAATCACATCCTAGGTCTAGGGCTAGGGCTATAGAAGTCACAATACCTCCCATAACAGAGGGTTTTTACTCTTGAAGGTCAATAACACCCCTAGGTTGAGAAATTTTCTCTTTATATTTAGTGTGTTTGAGCTCTGAGGTGTCCACATCTAGTCAAGATTAAAAGGATTTAGATGTGTATACCTCAAGGTAAGGAGAAACACACCAAGCTTTCGGGCACCATTTTTGGGGAATGGTACTTAGATATTAGTTAGAAGGAACATCTCATGCAAAACTGGACCATTCATTCTAGATTGGTAAACCAAACAATTAGTCAAATGCAATGGAATCACCTTTAACTATTGGTGGGCCATGGATAGAATAGAGTGTGGGAAGGGGGACTACACCCTTTCACACCCTATCTAGCCTTATGAGGCTCAATTAGACCAAGGTTAGGTGGGCTTTCAATTAGATTTGGCAAATCTAGGTTTCTAGGATAGGGATGTTTAGTGTAATTGGGAGCCAAATGTAGGAATAGGGAGTACATGTAAGGGTATTTCATCTCACATTACTCACCATCTAGATTTTATTAAACTCCTAGGTAATTACATTATGCACTCCTATACTAGTTACTTAGATCTCACACCTAAGAGTAGGAGGAGGGTTGTATGTGTGGGAAGATTGGATGCTAGCTAGGGATCCACTAGTTGGACCTAGGAGCAAATTCTAAAATAGCCACACAAGCTATCTTCTCCTAGACTTAGGTGGTTTTAAGCATAAAACCACAAGCAATTGATATTTTTAGGCAAAAACCATAAGTAGAATCATGTGAAGTAAGATAGAAGTAGAAAGAAATCATCATGGAATGAAAATATAGAGTTTTACAAGATAAATTTCCCCAACATGATATCAAAGTATAATTTTACCCCCAAACAGACCACCAAGGGGGATTAGTTAGACATAAAACAAGAAAAAGAAGAGAAAGAAGAAGGCGTAGAGGAGTGTGGGGCCATCAAACATGGTGAAGACTCCTCCTTCTTTACCTTCTAGTTGCTACAGCTCGTGCTCCTTCCTCCAAGGTGGGTATATGGCATGAAAATATGAGGTTTGGTAGTTGAAACCCTAGAAAATTCGGGTTTTGAGGTAGTACAAGGTGGAAATATTGTAGGGGTTGGATGAAGGTAGGTGGAAACTCTTTCTAAGTGGGTCTGCAATAAAGGATAACCTTTGTGCTATAGTCTCCACCCTAGTATATAGGTGGTGGGGAAGCACTAGGGTAAATGGGAGTAATATTAGAAATATAATACAAAAATACGTAGGGTTTGGGTAGTCACCAGAGCCATTGTGGTCACCACGACTGTGGTGGATGGGGGTCATCCTAGTCATGGTGGATGGACACATGCAAGGTTGAGAAGAGTAGAGTGGCATGAAGACGTGGAAACTTGGAGGCTCGGTGACCACAACCAATTTGGGTGCCACAACCATGGTGAGTAGAAGACACCACAGGCGTTGTGGGCTACAGGATCATGCTAGAGGGAGGCAACCATGACCATTCTATTGAGGAGGTCATTATTAATGTTGAGTACCATGTGCATGGCATCATCTGAAGTCAAGGTGGCTTTGACGTGCCATGACCGTTTTGATGGCCACGACCATGGTGGTTCCTTGGTTTCCTTGACATCACTATTGTGATTTTGAGCCATCTTTCTATGGACATTACAGAGTACTACGGTCGGTGGTGGGGGCTTAGCTGCTCAACTTTTCTCTTACCTCCTCCAAATGGTTATTTTTTTCCTTGGACCAATTTTTGCTTATTCAAGGGATGCTTGGGGAAGATCTGGGTCCCATCTCGGGGTGTAAAAATCCAAGAATCCTCTCCTTCTATCTCCTTTACATCCAACATGTGTACAAAAACCCTAAAAAACACACAAAAAGGAGCCATAAGTGCATTTGATATTAAATCACATATTAGGGGAATAAATTACATTCAAACATTGTTTAGATGTGATGATAGTGTAAAAAACACAAGATGAAGCCCTAAATTAGGACTGAATCAATTATCAGTACTTCATTACCTTTATTGATGACTTCAGTAGGTATGGTTATGTTTACTTGAGGAAACATAAGTTAGAAACTCTTGGAAAGTTCAAGGATTTCATGAATGAAGTACATATTCAACTTGGTAGAAGTATTAAGACACTTAATTCTGATCGAGGTGGAGAATACCTAAGCCAGCAAGTTTGAAGACCTTCTGTGAGCCTGGGATATGTATCACAATGGACTCCACAATGAACAACACAAAACAATGGTGTCTCAGAAAGAAGGAATCACACATTATTAGATATGGTGTGATCAATGATGAGTTTTGTTGATCTTTTGACTTCATTTTGGGATTATGCTCTTGGATCCAAAATGTTTACACTTAACTACATACCATCTAAATCGGTTTAAAGGATGCCTTTGAGATATAGATAGGGAAGTGTCCCAAAATGTCTTTTATGAGGATTTGGGGATGTGAGGCCTATGTCAAGAAAATGTTTCCTGAAAATCTTGGCCCTAGATCGTATGAATGTTATTTTGATGGATATCCCAAAGAAACCAAGGGATACTACTTGTATAACTAACCTGACAACAAAGTGTTTTTTGCAATGTATGTTGCATTCCTAGAAAAGGAATTTATTTCCAAAGGAATCAGTGGGAGAAAGGTAGAACTCAAAGAGGTTCTAGATCAACAAGAAAATATTAAACTTGTTGAGGTAGAGGAGGAACAAGGAAATTCACAAATTGTTGTGGAATCTCAAGCTCCTCATGTAACACAAGAACCACATAGATCAAGAAGGACATGCCTTGAGCCTGAAAGATTTGGTTATCTTGTGACTTGAGAAGGAGGAGAGTTGGTCATAGATGATGGGCCACAAACTATCTAGAAGCTATTGAGGGACCAAAGTTTGAGAAATGGCTTAATGCCATGAGGAGATGGAATCCATGTATACCAACAAGGTATGGACCTTGGTGGATCCACCTAAAGAATATAAACCATAAGATGCAAGTAGGTCTTAAAAAAGAATATATACATGGATGGTAATGTATAAACCAATATTGGAAGATTAGTTTCAAAAGGTTTCAAACAAGTTAAAGGTGTTGACTATGATGCAACTTTTTCACTAGTTGTCATGGTTAAGTCCATCAGGATAATACTTGTAAGGCCCCTGACATGGCTTAATGCTTGATTGTGTTTTCTTTGCTTAATAAGATACTTTAACCTTAATCTAATCTCTTGATATGCCTTAATAACAAGTGACAAGATTGTGTTTTTAGTTAGGTGTTGTTTGGTTGATGTTTGAGCTATATATGCCTATTTTGGACCAAGTTGCAAATTACTCAAGTTGAGGGGTACTCTTGCAATTTGTCACAAATAGGTTGTGCCCCTTGTGTCTTGGCATCATGTGAGAGATGATGGGGCATAGGGGTGCCTTGTTGGACCTTGGTTGATGAGGGGCATTATGATAAGATGTTAGGGTTTGCAAGGGTTGCATGGTTTTTCTTGAGTGTTGATGTCGGCCGTGTTGTGTTCTTTGAGTGTAGTGACTAATGGGCTTTGCTCCTTGGGAGTTCTTAGACTGAAGCACCTTGTTTTATATGGTTTGCTTAGACATAGATGTTGTAAAGACCAAGTCTCTACTAAAAACCATGGAAAACAAAAACAACAATTGTGTAACAGCGGAAGATTAAAACTTGACTTTATTCAAAATGTATAAAGAGTACTATACAAAATTTTCCCAAAAGGGTTACATATTTATACAAGAACAAGATCTAGGTAGAGGAAGACTCAAACTAATACAACTTGTCTCCACAAACAACATAACAAAAGTATATGCAACTAGTCCAAGCTAACTAGATGTGCACGATCTCCTTAGCCCTAGGCAGGTTTACCAAGCTTCTCATGCACACTCTAATCCTAATCTGGGTGGTTGGGATCACCCAGTAAGAGAAAGATAAAAATATATGTGTCAATAAAGGATAAGGACAATTATAAAGCTAATTCATTGCATATTAAAAAGAATCCACTATACTAAGGGATTTCAAGAGTATGAGGCAAGTGATCAAATAAGAATTGGAAATCTGCCATAGTTCAACATCAACAATTATCACATTGCATGAATATATTATGACACAAACTCATGTCAATGTAGGGTGAGGCACCTACCGGAGCTCACCAAATATAAAATGACAGGGGGACTAAAACCCCAGTGCCTGGCAGGAGGACTAAAACCTCAGTGCCATGTATAAAGTGATAGGGGGACTAAAACCTCAGTGCCTACGGTAGGGGGACTAAAACCCCAGTGCCCTATGGATGGTTTGTACTCATGTACACTACATTGTCATTTGGCCAATAAATACATCATACATAAATAAGTCACTTGGCAGCATTGAGAGATATAAATAAAATTGCATCATAGCAAATGTGAATAATTTCCAACAAATATTCCAATTAAGCAAGCCAACATTGGCATTTCAAGTAATGTACAAGTATTTCTAGTAAGAAGCCAACATAGACATTAGAACAGTTACATAATGAAAAGGCTAAAGTAAAGACATTAGAAGGATTCCAAGTCTAGAAAAGTAGTATGGTGGGGTTGGATGAAAATCCCAACTGAGAAATGGGTGTATTTGCACATTAATAATTCTTCACAATCATAATAGAAATCACATTCGTGATTATGGTCCACATGCTTAAATAGGGCTCACATACATAAATAGGATCACATACATTAACATAGGATTCACATACATTAACATAGGATTGAGATACCTTATTGTAGATTCTTAATCATCATTTCTCACCAAATTGTTATCCAATTCCATTTTCCTAGGTATAAATATTTCACATGAATTAATATATATTAAGGCATAAATCATAGGAAAAACCCTAATTTTCGAACTTATTTTCAAAACCAAGATTTAAGGCTCAAAACCTAGTCCAATCGACTAATCACATTCTCCTGATTAAGAAAACATCTTTTATTTCCCAATTTGGAGTTAAAATAGATTAATTACACATTTTCGATCATTTAAGGTGATTAACATGATATTTAAGATAAACTTTAAGAAATAATTTAGAAACATGGCTCAAAAACTAGAAAATTGGATTCTACTCAAAAAATCCTTTCCAACGACTATTTATTCACATTTTTCTGACCAAGGACCAATTTACTATGAACAAAAGAAACTAGACCAATGAGATTGCAAGAAAAAGCCATGTAGGCTAAAAAGGCTTGCGCCAAGGGCGATTGAGCAGAGGAAGAAATTACCAAAATGCTCGTGTTCGGGTAATTCGATTTCCTTAAGATGTGAGGGTATCTAGGTCATTGAACAAACTGATTGTTCACGGTAGAGAGAAAGAACCAGGGGTGAAATGACGATAATGCCAAAGGAAACTTGATCGTTTGATTGCACAGGCATGGGCACCCTGGTCATTTCTTGACCTGGTATGCTCCAGCCATGACCATGGTGATGGGCAGGAAACTGGAGCTCGACTCCAGTCTGAACTCACGAGAGCATATCATGAAGTTATTGTGGAAGGCCGCAAACAAATCCGTCGAGGCACGACAAAGTTGGGGAGCCCCTCGCCACAAGGTGAGGGTCACCTGGGCCTCAATATGCGGTGGAAAAGACCAAGGAATAGGGGAAACGAAAACCAATCAAAAAGCTTGAAAATGAGAAGAAAGGTCGAAGATGGGCACTCCATCGAGTTCGCGGAGGAAAAATGAATCGAACCCTCCCCTCCGCACGGGTGGAGGAGCACAAGAACACAAAATAGCTAGGTGGTGGCGGAGCTTGACGACGAGCTTATAGGACCAAACATTTCGGGGGCACACAGCGGAAACTCGATGATGGGAAGTGAAGTAGATGTGTTAAGGATACTCACTGAAAGAGTAATTGATTTGACATAGCCGGGAGCACCACTACTTAACCGAGGTCGCCGGAAATAAGAAGAGAGTAGGTCGGGGCACTAGAGGGGGCTAGGGACCTAATTGGGTGATGAGGAGGCTTGCTCGGGGTCTTATGGTGCTCCCTATGTCCTTAAATAGGTGTGAGAGGAAGGAGCTACAGTCCTCTACAGAAACTTAGTGGAGAAGAAGGGCTCTGAGTTGGGCGTTCCGTGCTCATTGAATGGGAGAAGGCGATCAGTCCCTTGTTGGATGCGTCTTGGAGAGACAAATCACGAGGAGGAATAATCGAGTGAAATGGTGATGTGTAGAGGGAGAACGAGTCGGGGCAGGTCGGGGGTCAGGAGCAGCCCGACGGCCAGAGGTGGAAGACAACACACTGACCATCGGATCACGAATTGATGGTCCACAGATCTCACAAATAACCGGTAACGTGTGACTTTGAAAAATCAGTTGAACCATAGTGTTACACATTCATATCATTGATTTGATGCATGCACTATAGTTATACTATATTGAAAGCTTATAGAATCAGTTTGAAGGGTCAAATGAAGTCCAAAAGGCACCAAATTTTAACCACATGCACAAATTAATGTGTAGAATCATGAAATGTAATTAGATTCTCATTTCACTCATTATTTGTCTCTGAATATATATATTTCTCATTAAAGTGTATATTAATATATTAAAATGAATGAGTTATATGAAAAGTCTTCTTTTAATGGATTATATGAGTGAAATTCTAGATATCCAACCATTATTAACATTAAGAGAAAAATCTCACCATTATATTCTAATTTGATATATTATTATCATTTTTGAGGAGAGAGAAGGAAATTAGGTTAATTACACCCATAATTAATTGTATTACATATTTTTGCTCATATCTTATCCAAAAAGATATAAGAGCTCCTAATTAACACTATCCACTTATTATCTCTCATAAAACTCCATTTTGCATTATTAGTCCTCAATTATTACCTTAAGTGGGTTATTTGTGCAAATACCCCTTTATAATCATAAATGGGGGTAAAAATGGAATTTCACCATCAATAATGCTCATATTGCATATAGAGTCCAAAAATGATTCAAAAGGATGGGGAATTTATGAAAAAGGTCCAAATGGACTAGAAGGCAAAGCAAAGCTCAAAAGTGGGTAAATTGCAGGAAATACCCTGGATTTCAGTATGTTACAACACTCCACCACTTAATGAGGATTTCATCCCCGAAATCACCATAAGAGGGAAGAGAGGGTGAGTGTGTAACATCCAAACAACTAGGTGGGTATTAAAAGCTCTACACATAGGCCAAGTCTTACTAAGCTTTCCACAAAACCTATAAACTTTTATCCAACACAACATAAACAACATTTTTGCCTTATTTACATAATCTCCATCATGAAGAGGCATCATATTTATTATTCCATCACTTAGTTCACATTTTATTCATATTATTTTCAAAACAATTACATCTCAATATTATATCATATGTATTTCCCTCATCAAGGGTTTTAAGCATAATTAGGGTTGACTAAGCCATCCAACATTTATAGATGCATTAGATCACAAACCTTAATGACTTAATATTATTCTCCATTAACTTCATCATGAAGAACTATCATAAATTATTTTGGTGAGAACCATGTAATATTATCTAGTAAATTATTAAACCTATAACAAGTTTTAATGTGTCACATTAATGGCTTATACCTAAGTTACATATTGTCACAACATCTTTCATACTCATATCCATGGCATCATTAGTCATTTTATCTTATTACACTAATTAACATCACATTATGTGAATCAAATTACTCATTTGCATATTACTGATTTGATTCATAAACCAATTTATGATAAGATGATTAATGAGATGTATTTAGTCAACAAAGTGATATGTATAACATATGTTGATAATTGGGTCACAATTATGATTAGGTGATTATAATCCATCTGCATGTACCAAGGCATATTATGTGATGACACCTAATGTCACTAGTGTATCATGAAAACATTAAGGATGTGTATTCCTTGTTAAGGATAAATCATTACATCCTATGATTTAGGTCAACATGACCATTACATATTAAGCCTTCATCTATAATTTGGGTGACTTAATCAAAATTATGTATATTCACAAATATTAATGAATAACTAATTATTATTTGCATCAAGAATATATTAGGGTTCAAGCATATGAATTATTCCTTAGACGACTTATCCATTTTTTCATAAACAAACAAGATGAATTACAATTATATTATGTTTGTTTGACTCTCACTAATCCCATGTCTAAGGAGTTAGGGTTTCTTGATTTCAAGGCATTGAGGGACTCCACCCCCTTAAAGAGGATTTCGTCCTCGAAATCAGCAACTCCAAAATCTAACCAGGTATTAACACCACAATTCCACTTAAAGGGTTGACTAAGTCAAACTATTTTAAGGGTATAAGGGTATATAACCAACTATAAGGTCCAACACTAACAGTTTTACTAATCACTACCATCCCAACTTTAAGGTATAGCATAGGGTACACTAACCCTAATCATGGCAATCTAAGACTCATATAAGGTACTTAAGAATTCCAAGATGACTTTTGTTTGGAAAAGTCAAATCATTATATAAGGGTTTCTAAGGTTACTCAACAATAAGGTAATATGTCTAAGGGTAGACTATTTCGAGTTGTCTTTATCAGATCCGGCCAGGCCAGTGTCATATGAACTCGGGAGTCCTCGTAAACCAAGCTAGTGGTGCAGAGGAAAAAATTTCCAGCCCCCAAGTTTTGACCCTTTCTAGACACCATCACTTTCAACTTTTTGCTCTAATAGATACTCAATAGACACTTCACCAAAAAGTTGACAAATTTTATTTCTAATATGAAATTATAACTCTAATTCAATGTTGACTCTAAGGTGAAAACTTTCTAAAGAAGTTATATGAGGAGAGAGGTACTATCTAGGAGACAATTTGAATTAGTCATGAATCCGACTACCTTGATGCTCTGAGATCGTGTTGTAAAGACCAAGTCTCGACCAAAAACCATGGCAAACAAAACCACCAATTGTGTAGCAGCGGAAGATTAAAACTTGACTTTATTCAAAATCTATAAAGAGTACTATACAAAATATTCCCAAAAGGGGTACATCTTTATACAATAACAAGGATCTAGGTAGAGGAAGTCTCAAACTAATACAACCTGTCTCCACAAACAACATAACAAAAGTATATGCAACTAGTCCCTGCTAACTAGATGTGCACGATCTCCTTAGCCCTAGGTAGGTTCACCAAGCTTCTCATGCACACTCCGATCCTAATCTGGGTGGTTGGGATCACCCAGCAAGAGAAAGATAAAAATGTATGTGTCAATAAAGGATAAGGAAAATTATAAAGCTAAAGCATTGCATATTAAAAAGAATCCACTATACTAAGGGATTTCAAGAGTATGAGGCAAGTGATCAAATAAAAATTGGAAATCAGCCATAGTTCAACATCAACAATTATCACATTGTATGAATATATTATGACACAAACTCATCCCAATGTAGGATGAGGTACCTACCGAACCTCACTAAATATAAAATGCCAGGGGGACTAAAACCCCAGTGACTCACAGGCGGACTAAAACCTCAGTGCCTTATATAAAGTCACAGGGGGACTAAAACCCCAGTGCCTACGACAGGGGGACTAAAATCCCAATTCCCTATGGGTGGTTTGTACTCATGTACACTACATTGTCATTTGGCCAATAAATACATCATGCATAAATAAGTCACTTGGCAGCATTGAGAGATATAAATAAAATTGCATCATATAAAATGTGAATAATTTCCAACAAATATTCCAATTAAGCAAGCCAACATTGGCATTTCAAGTAATGTACAAGTATTTCTAGTAAGAAGCCAACATAGACATTAGAACAATTACATAATGAAAAGACTCAAGTAAAAACATTAGAAGGATTCCAAGTCTAGCAAAGTAGTATGGTGGGGTTGGATGAAAATCCCAACTGAGGAATGGGTGTATTTGCACATTAATAATTCGTCACAATCATAATAGGAATCACATTCATGATTATGGTCCACATACTTAAATAGGGCTCACATACATAAATAGGATCACATACATTAACATAGGATTCACATACATTAACATGAGATTCACATACATTAACATAGGTTTCACATACCTTATTATATATTCTTAATCATCATTTCTCACCAAAAGCTTGTTATCCAATTCCATTTTCCTAGGTATAAATATTTCACATGAATTGATATATATTAAGGCATAAAGCATAGGAAAAACCCTAATTTTGGAACTTATTTTTGAAACCACGATTTAAGGGTCAAAACCTAGTCCAATCGATTAATCACATTCTCCTGATTAAGAAAACATCTTTTATTTCCCAATTTGGAGTTAAAATAGATTAATTACACATTTTAGATCATTTAAGGTGATTAACATGATATTTAAGATAAACTTTGAGAAAGCATTTAGAAACAGGACTTAAAAACTAGAAATTCGGATTCTACTCAAAACATCCTTTCCAACGACTATTTATTCACATTTTTCTGACCAAGGACCAATTTCCAATGAATTAAAGAAACTGGACCAATCAGATTGCAAGAAAAAGCCATGTAGGCTAAAAAGGCTTGCGCCAAGGGCGATTGAGCAGAGGGAGAAATTACCAAAATGCTCATGTTTGGGTAATTCGATTTCATTAAGCTGTGAGGGTATGTAGGTCATTGAAAAAACTGATTGTTCACGGTAGAGAGAAAGAACCAGGGGCGAAATGACGATAATGCCCAAGGCCACTTGATCGTTTGATTGCACATGCATGGACACCCTGGTCATTTCTTGACCTGGTATGCTCCAGCCGTGACCATGGCGATGGGAAAGCAACTGGAGCTCGACTCCAGTCTGAACTCACGTTAGCAGATCACAAAGCTAATGCAAAAGGCCGCAAACGAATCCGTCGAGGCACGACGAAGCTGGGGAACCCCTCGCCAAAGGGTGAGGGTCACCAAGGCCTCAAGATGCGGTGGAAAAGACCAAGGAATAGGGGAAACGAAAACCAATCAAAAAGCTTGAAAATGAGAATAAAGGTAGAAGTTGGGCACACCATCGTGTTTGTAGAGGAAAAATGAATTGAACCCTCCCCTCCTCACGGGTGGAGGAGCACAAGAACACAAAATAGCCAGGTGGCGGTGGAGCTCGACGGCGAGCTTATAGGACCAGGCATTTCGGGAACACACAGGGGAAAATCGATGATGGGAAGTGAAGTAGATGTGTTAAGGATACTCACTGAAAGAGTAATTGAGTTGACATGGACGAGACTACCATTGCTTAATTGAGGTCGCCAGAAATAAGAAGAGAGTAGGTCGGGGCACTGGAGGGGGCTAGGGAGCTAATTGGGTGATGAGGAGCCTTGCTCGAGGTCTTATGGTGCTCCCTATATCCTTAAATAGATGTGAGGAAGGAGCTACAGTCCTCTCCAGAAACTCGGTGGAGAAGAAGGGCTCCGAGTTGGGTGTTTCATGCTCAGTAAATGGGAGAAGGTGAGTAGTCCCTTGTTGGATGCATCTTGGAGAGACAAATCATGAGGAGGAATAATCAAGTGAAATGGTAATGTGTAGAGGGAGAACGAGTCGGGGGAGGTCGGGGGTCGGGAGCAACCCGACGGCCAGAGGTGGAAGACAACACACTGACCGTCAGATCATGAATCGACGGTTCACAAATCTTGCAAATAACCGGTAACGTGTGACTTAGAAAAATCAGTTGAACCATAGTGTTACACATTCATATCATTGATTCGATGCATGCACTATAGTTATACTATATTGAAAGCTTATAAAATCAGTTTGAAGGGTCAAATGAAGTCCAAAAGGTACCAAATTTTAACCACATGCACAAATTAATGTGTATAATCATGGTATGTAATTAGATTCTCGTTTCACCCATTATTTGGCCCTTAATATATATATTGCTCATTAAAGTGTATATTAATATATTAAAATGAATGAGTTATATGAAAAGTCTTCTTTTAATGGATTATATGAGTGAAATTCGAGATATCCAACCATTATTAACATTAAGAGCAAAATCTCACCATTATATTCTAATTTGATATATTATTATCATTTTTTAGGAGAGAGAAGGAAATTAGGTTAATTACACCCATAATTAAATCTATTACATATTTTTTCTCATATCTTATCCAAAAAGATATAAGAGCTCCAAATTAACACTATCCACTTATTATCTCTCATAAAACTCCATTTTGCATTATTAGTCCTCAATTATTACCATAAGTGGGTTATTTGTGCAAATACCCCTTTATAATCATAAATGGGGGTAAAAATGGAATTTCACCATCATTAATGCTCAAATTGCATATAGAGTCCAAAAATGATTCAAAAGGATGGGGAATTTATGAAAAAGGTCCAAATGGACTAGAAGGAAAAGCAAAGCTCAAAAGTGGGTAAACTACAGGATAGACCCTGGATTTCAGTCTGTTACAGATGCTTTTTCCTTGGTTTTGGTTGCTAGGGTTGAGTTGTGTTTAAGTGTTTTGACCATTTCAATTGAGTGGCATTGTGTAGCGGTTGCTGCAATGCCCTCCCTATCTTTGCTTCAACAAAAGGGGTGTATTGGACCCTAGTGTCTTATCACCTTATGTTGCATGCCTTGTGTGAGTGATTACATGGTCGATCATGTGGGACAAGTGTCCTTTGGATGCTCTTAAGTCTTGACACCTCATATCTTCACCTCCCTCCTACCCCTTGAGTATATAAGCTCTCTCTTTCACATGCTAGCAATCCTTTTAGATCTCTCTTCATTCTCTATCTTTCTTGAGTCGACCTTGGAGCTTGGTTGATCTCTAAAGGGCTGATCTTGGTGCTTTGGTGGCCGATCATCCTTGCATGTTGTAATTTGAGCTTGATCATCTTCTTCATGGTGATCCTTGGTGATTATCTTCTTGGTAAGTGGCTCTATCACCATGATCTCATTTCTTTTGCACCCTACCTTCCTTCTTCCTCTTGTCCGTGAGACTATGGTTCGACCATGGTGGCTATCTTGAGATATTCTCTTCACAATGGTCGGAGACTATGGTTTAACCATGGTGGTACCTATGTGAGAAGAAGTTTTCTTCTTTCTCTCTTTTCATCCTAGGGTTTGATTTATCCTCAACCTTGAGCTTTTCTTTGACATTGGTGTGTTTTTCTTCATCTTGAGGTGACCTTGAGTTCGTGGAGTTGTTCCAAGTTGAAGCTTCTTTCTTCTCTCTTTGGAGCTTGTGGCTATGGAGTTGATCTTCATCATAAGGCAAGTTATATAACTTTCCCCTCTTCTGTTATTGCACCATAATCATGCTTGCATGTGACTGTTCTAATATATAAACATGATACTAATACGCTATATGATGTTATTATGATCTTGTATGGTTACCTTGGTGACGTTGGTTTTAGGGTTTTGTTGACCATTCTTGCATGGAGTTTTCTCCTCAACTATGCTTCCCTTTCTCAATGTGTATCTCCTATTTTTATTATCATTTAGTTCTATTTTGAATATGATCATTTCTAGGGTTTGATGGTCTTCCTACCATGGTGTTTCTTTATGGTAACATTGAGTTCTTGATTGTTGATTTCTTGTTTTGGGCAATATGCTTGATTTGGTTCCTTGGACTTGCTTGACCATGCTACGGTCTCTATATGGGTTGATGTTATGGGGAGCTACATGGTTAACCCCTCTTGAGGTTATGGCTTATGATGACTTTTGTTGTGGTCGAAGTATTTTGGTTGAGTTGGTCGATACATGTTTGATGTTGGATGTGTTGTGGGTACAACCCCAAGCCTTAGTGGGTGGCTGATACACTCACCTAGATGCTTCAATTGGTTGGTCACTACATTTGAACATATCTTTTTCAGTCACTACAATGCTTGATGCTAACGGTTGGAACACACATGTGTGTAGGATGGTCGCTACACATGTGTTAACCATGATAGTCACTACATAAACATAAGTGTGCAAAGAGGTTGCCACAATGCCCTACTTCTAATGTTGACACATGTTTTTATGTACATGTTTGAGTAATAATGATACAAATGTTAAACCCTAATATGTTTTGAGAAAGTGGGAGATGGTTTATCTAGGTTTAATTATCCCATTAAAATGGAAACCCTAATCGGCTATATGGGAAGCCTTAACCCTAAATTCTCAAGTGTATAATGTTCTCGTTGATCTTGCTTGAATATGTAGTATGTGATTATGCTCTCTCTCTCCTATGTGTGCAACTTTAACCTTGCAGGTGGAATCAATAGCATAGCTAGTGAATTCTATGGTGTGTAAGATATGACACAGGGTGACGATTAAGGTCCTTTATGAGGCGTCATGAGATAAGTGATGATGTGATTTGGGTCTTATGACTTGACAGAGGCTCATTGTCTAAATGTGATGTTGTATCCTCTAGTGATGTGATGAGGGGTGATTATTCCCTAATGATGTGATATGTTGATGGCCTTGTACGGAAGTGGTATCAAAGTGATGATGTGACAAGTTTCATTTCTCATTTGTTTTATATCTTCTGGAGTTTTTCCTTTACCCCTATTTTTCTAGAGTTTGTTTAGAGTTTGTACCTTGTAACTTGATTGATACTAAAAGACACCCAATTGGCTTAACTAATCAAGTGAAACCCTAATCATGTAGTTCCCTATGCCATAGATCCATTCTGAAGTCTGAACTTTGTTGGATGGTGAAACGGGTATTCCCATAAGAAACTCAAAGCGCATAGTGTTGAGTATGTAAGGTGCAAGTGACTAAGGGTCCTTGAAATCTTAATACCATGAGTTTTGAGAATGACTACGGTCGGGTCGTGATGATGATGAGAATGTGATACGATGTAATAGAGGACAACTGTGGTTGTACCTTAGTGATTGGGTTATATACCCTTATCTCTAGCACCATGACATGTACCAAGGCAGGCTAGGTGTTTATAGGACCATAGCTTTTACTATTAAATGTTGTCTATAGGACTATCACTTTGACTATAAGTTGTTATGTTTGCGGTTTGACTGATATGACAGTGCACTGTAGACTCAAACTAGTCGAGTAGTGTAGGAGAAGATCATGGAGTCCGACTCTTCTATAAATATTGTATGGCACTGATTTCAACTTATCAGTGGTCAGTTGGATTTGGGTGGTATAACTCAAATCCTCAGGTCAATTTAAAGATGTAACACAACCATGTAGTATATTTTCTTAGGGTTAAACATGACTCACATTGGATAACCCTTTGCCTTATCTTTTGTGTTGTTTAGTTGATTTATAATGCGGTAAGAGAAATCAATTGTTATACATGTTCTTCAAATTCCTTCTAAAAGTTTAAGATGTTCTACTATTCAGTTGCAAATGTCTAAATTTCTTAAGCAGTGTTAATCATTTTATTCATATCATTTAGTTGAATCTTCTCATCCTGATGTTAATACTATTTTCCTTCTATAGATTATCTATGATAATAACTGTTACACACACGTCCCACAATTACCACTAATCATGCGATTAGGGTATAAGTTTGAGGATTATACTTAATAAAAAGTTCACTCCCATCATTTTTTTCTTTTTTTTCAAACTCTTTTTTTCTCGCATTCAATCACATAAACAACTTCACAAGAGAATTAACCTTTGATTACTCTAATATGATATGAACATTAGTGATACATACCATACATTCATTATATTACTCACTCTTCCATGTACATACTACATGATAACCAGATATATACTCTATTATTAAAGAAACAAAGTTACACATTATCATTTACAACTCTCTCTCAACTCTATACAAGGACCTAGACTGATAGGGACTGGCTAAACTCATCTGATTTTGATACTTAGCTCTTGTGATAGATCTAGGAAAATGCAATGACGTCTTCAGTCCATGTGGTTTCCCTAAACAAATTGTGAGTAGAGGGGTGAGCCTACTCGCTCACTGAAAGAGTACTTCAAAGAAACACTTTAAAGCACTTATATGATTACAGATATATTGCCAAGCAACTGATATCAATTATAACAGCAGTGAGCTTTAAAGGGACTATTCATTCACAAACATAAATATGGAAAAATACACTAGATATCTACAAGAGTGAATCAATATATGAACATGCTTGATTGATTATAAAGAGAACTAATAACTTAGAAACATACAAAGAATAATTGAATAACTACGCCCACTTGTTTAACCTCTCATTCATCTTATTATGCCCTAAACCCACATGAGGTGTACCACAACATGTAAAAGAATTGTAACAAGCTACGATGCCATTGTACAAGGCTTAGAAGTATGCCTGGGTTCCTAAGCCTATCTCTTGAGTAAGACCCCATCTACAGCGGGCCTCAGCACGTCTTCCTCTCGGCGGCTAATGGGAGCGGCCAGATATCTTAGACTCCACCTCTCAACCTGGGAGCTCAGGCACTGAGTCAAATCCCTCGGGCTTATTGTGCATCAGTGGACCTACTGACCACTGATCACTACAACATATAACACAGGTACCACCGGCATCCCCGATTGGTGTTGGGTACCACACAACTGTAAGGAGTCTATCCTACTGGTTATGACCCCCACATCCTATTCGTACTCTCTGGCTTACCTTGATCTGGACCACCTCCAGTCAGGAAGTTGTTTCCTCCTCACAACGCAGGGCTCATCCTATGAGGATTCTACAGTGTTCAGGGCATCTACATGTCTAATTCACTCTTTAAATTCATGATTCAATCATCACATCAACATATCTTAGTTCATCTTTGTAAACCATTCATTTCATAAACCATCTGATAACATTTATCACAACTGAACTATTAAGCATAACCACATCTCATACTGAGAAACATTAATATTACAATACCTGATTCACTGAACACCCTATCCTTAGGGTTTCATTTACCTCGTTCACTCATCACATGACTCACATAAGGATTTAATACTTCATAACATCATTCAATTAAGATTTCTTTCAGTAGTTCACATACATTCAAATATATATATATATATATATATATATATATATATATATATATATATATATATATATATATATATGAAACCTTGTAATGAACTGAACTACGGTTTCCATGCCATTTACTAAAGCATCATAGATCAAGAATAACATTGAATCAAGATGTCTATTTGAAAACCTTTAACTTTCCATTCATTTAGGGTTTCACCCTCCTTACTGATATATCAAGCAAACATTGATATCATTGAATGAAATGCAAGATCCTATCGGACATATATGTAATATGCATACAAATAAAACAATCATTTGTAAGCAAGGAGATTCAACTTGGCAAACTTCTTTATTCAATTATACAACAATTTCAGTCATAGCTGAATACCCAAAATTTTAGTTTACTCTTATAACCTCTACAAATACTTTATTATCATTTAAATGGATTGTACCCATTTCTAATATGAGTTCATCATCTAAAATTCATCACAAGAAATCAATAATCCATTTCATATCAACTTGCAAAAGCTATGATTAAATCGACCATTTAGGTTTTGTACTTGTATACTAAGAAATTGAATTTTTTTTAATGATTTAAATCATTTTCGTACAATTTACTATTTAAAGGAAGTACCCACTCACCCTAAGGTGTGAAAACCCTAAAGATGGAATCCATTTTAAAACTCTGGCAAATCACTGGTTTCTTCTTCCTTTCAACCCTAAAGATGGTCTACTGAAAGTAGAAGATGAAAATCAGAGGTTAAGCCAAACCTTAGATTTGTTGGATTAGGGATTCCAAGAAAAGGAAAATGAGGAGGAGGAAGAATCGATGATTAAAACTACTTACCAAGTCGAATCTATGACAACCCTTTTGGATTTCCATTGTTCTTCATGTTTTTCCTCAAAAATAACCCTAGAAATATCCTTCCTGGTCTCCCTCTCATTTAGAAAGATGTCTGAGATGATAGAGAATCAAATTGCGGTTACAACGCACTTTGTTTTGTTGAAAACAGATAAGTATAGATCGAGATATGATCATTTTACGATTGGTTGTCCTGGGCGGCATCACTCGCGGTCGCGGCACACGACACGATGTCGTGGTCGCGACACTCTGTACATGTTTACTAAAAACGGCATAACTCTCTAATTTTAACTCTTATTTGGTTTATTCTTTTTTTTATTCATAATTGAATTATATACAATCTTACAATGTTATTTTGATAATATTCTTAAATAAATATTTATTTGTTAATTATTTCCACTAATGTCATTAACTCTCTTCTTGCATACATGTTTGGGTTAATGCTATATTACTCTAACTTAGATCTTTATAGTAGGCTTAAGTCATGATTATGAGTTTCTAAACAAGAATTTAAGGTTACTAAAGTTAATATAAAGCACAACATAGAATATTACTAACAAAAGCATGACAAGCATTAAGATTATCTTAAATCTCTAGGATTATTAGCAAAGCTAGGAACATGTTCTAACAATTCTCCCCCTCTAATAAAAATTTCATCTCAAAATTTCTAAAAGATGAAAGGATATTTTCTAAACATATCCGACTCCACTTCCCAAGTAGCTTCTTCTACACCGTGATTCCTTCAGAGAACCTTGACTAGGGGTATTTCTCTCTTTTTAAGCTTTCAAATTTTGCAGTCTAGAATTTTATTTTCAACATTGAGTCATTTTTTTCTCTTATAATCACAACAAATTTTAAGCAAGCCTTCTCAATGATAACAAAATAATTCTCTATGCCACAATCAATCATAGGAAAGAGAAAGATAAACAACCATATTTAATCATGCCATACCCAATTGAGGTGTTACCTCAATAATGGTAATCTGATCCCACTTTCTTAATTCATACGGATCAATATGTACTATTGTTATGTATTACCTCTGAGTCACAAAAGAGATTTATCCATGTTATTATGAATTTTATTATTGTGCTACTCAAATAGAAAAGCGCTAATGAGTTGGAAGACAAGATACAACCACAATTGTATAATTCTAAGATGGATTATTAGTATGAATGAATACAACTATCAGACTCCTTTAACTAAAATATTGCTTGCACATGTACAACTGAAATCAAATGTAAAACCAATTTACATCCCTTAATATACCTTCAACAATTTACACTTCTAAAAACAAATTCACATAATACTGAAAGACATTGTTTTCTCTTATTTCTCTCCTCATTCATTACTAACTTACTTCTCATTACTTATCCTTCTCATTTTGATCATATAGAATAAACATCCCTAACATTGAAACATTAAATGTAAGAATACATTATTCATCATTCTTTCTATCACTACAAGAATTTATTTTAGATTACACTTTTCCAATGTTGCACTTCTCCTTTTGTTCAAATCACACCTCTTATATTTTAAATCTAATTCTTATCCTTTGCTCTGAATAATTTCCATATTGTTTATCTACCTTTCATATTAGCTACCGTTAAATCTTGGAGTACTATCAGTGCTAGTTTACTTCTCATAGTGCTAATCTCATAATCTTGTTTTATAGAGATGCTAGTATTCAAGGTCAAATCACTAGTGACATCCCTTGAACTACTACAACTCTAAACATTCTAGGGTTTGGTCCTTATCAGTAGCATGACGTTATTGTGATGTGACTTTGCTCCTTTAATATGAAATTCAAACTTTGGATCTCACCATTTTTACTGAAGTTTCCTTATCTTATTAATTGAATTTCCTTTTTATTACTTTGCCATTCAGATAGATTACATTCTCAATTTAATTTTCTAAGGTTTCGTCATCATATTGTGTGTCATTATTACATTCACTAGATGTCTCTAGCATGGTGTTTATGCATCATATATGATTTACTTTCTCATCACTTCATTCCCACATTGCCCTCATTAATTAATATATGAAAGAGAAGATGATTGTGAGACTTAGAATTCTTATCTTCAAACACTCCCTTAATAAATTTCTTTGAAGGTTTAATTAGTTATCAACAAGGATACTTGACTAACTAGCACTTGCTTGAATCTCCTAACCTCTTTCTTTTATAATCTATATTACTCCATCATGTTTCATACCCTTCCCTACTTTCCATAATCCTCTTATCATATACTACTCTTCCACCTGTCATCTTTAACTTCTAATTTTCTCTTATGATCATGTTACTTATTCATGTGTATGATCATGTATACCATGTTGCACATATTTCTTTTTATCCTTCTACTAATGTGAAGTTGAAATTCTAAATTTATAATCTCTCTACTATTTCACCTCATGTTTAATACATTACATATCCTTGCATTTTAAATCAACTGTCTCATGCATGGGTCAAACTTAGTTTCTCTTTCAATCAAATTTTCCAACCTAAATATAGTCTACCTTTATATGACTTATTCATTTATTAAGCTACACTTTTGTTCTTATTTTTAGAAACTAGTTTGTTGTTCTATAGAGACATGGAATCCAAAGGTAGTAAGGATGAATGTATTAAACTTCATAAATAAGGTATACATTCCATGCTTTCAATTATATCATAACCCGCATTCCTTAATCAAGCTCATCATTTCTAACATTTCTCTTTGTTTCAACTAAGTTTGTTATCCTAGTCTTCTGATTTACATGCTCATCTAATTCTATGTACTTTAACTCTTCTGAAGACTCTTCACTTCTATGTACTTATCGTATACTTTACTCTTTTCTTCTATTTTCCCTTTGCTTTGGAGTACATAAAAGCATTGTACTCGATTATATGATCTATTCCTCATGATTGATTCTTACTATCTTGGACCTTACATACTTTTCTCATATCTTTTCCATATTTCATATTTAGAGTTCATATAATACTAATCATTAAATTAAATCAGAACCTTATGTCGTGTTCCTTTATTCCCAATTAAGGGTTTCTCATATGAGGCCCCAAAGTTGGATCTCAGATATGAGTTCCAACTGATTCTTAGTTATTCTAATCTTTCCCATATGTTTCAACATCTTCGTGTATGTACATTCTCATTATGATGTCAGTCTAATTTATCCAGAGTCTACTCTTATTATATTTTCAATAGGAGTCATTAGATCCCAATAACGCACCCTACCTCTCAGACCAGGCCAAACCTGTAGTCCTGAAGCCAAGAGCTACTCAAGATTAACCAACTTCTATTAATCTCAAACATGTGGAAAGAATATCCACTTAGGGCAAACTCATTTAAACATAAATTTTGGTCTACTTGATACAAAGAATAACTTAATCAACTTCATTATACATAACAATCTAAAAAGAACCATACATATTCTATAAACTAATAATATGAATTCATATATATAAGAGCATTTCTATTGATCTATAGTCAAAGAAGCAATATAAAGCAAGAGTTGCATCACATTCTATGTTTAATCTCTTATCCCTTCATTACTTTCTGGTCTCCTAACAATAATATTTCTAGGGTTTCTCTCTAGCCCATCATCCCACTGCATGCCTAGCTTGGGCATTTATAGAAGAATAGACAGAGTAGCTTGATACTAGTCAACCTAGGTATCCAGATACCGGGCCAAGGTATCCAAATACCCAGATTTCCCAATGTTATGCACACAACACCTATTAACTGTCACACTTATAACTCTCACTTTCTATCCTAATGGTCCCTGATGACTCAGCCTAAGCTCTAATACCAAGTTGTTACACCCACATACCACAATTACCACTAATCATGAGATTAGGGCATAATTTTGAGGATTATACTTAATACAAAGTTCACTCCCATCTTTTTTTTCTTTTTTTTCAAACTCTTTGTTTTCTCGCATTCAATCACATAAACAAGTTTGTAAGAGAATTAAACTTTGATTACTAAAATATGATCTAAACATTAATGATACACACCATACATTCATTTTGTTCCTCACTCTTCCATGTACATACTACATGATAACCAGATATATACTCTATTATTAAAGAAACAAAGTTACACATTATCATTTACAACTCTCTCTCTCTCAACTCTATCCAAGGACCTAGAGTGTTAGGGACCGGCTAAAATCATCTAATTCTGATACTTAGCTCTTGTGGCAAATCTACACTGATGCAATGACATCTTCAGTCCATGTGGTTTTCATAAAAAAATTATGAGTAGAGGGGTGAGCCTACTTACTCAGTGAATGAATACTTCAAAGAAACAATTTAAAGCACTTATTTAATTACAAATATATTGCCAAACAATTGATATCAATTATAACAGCAGTGAACTTTGAAGAGACTATTCATTCACACACATAAATATGACACAATACTCTAGATATCTACAAGAGTGAATCAATACATGAACATGCTTGATTGATTATAAAGAGAACTAATAACTAAGAAACATACAAAGAATAATTGAATAATTGTGCCCACTTGTTTAACCTCTCATTAATCTTATTATGCCCTAAACCCACATGAGGTGTACCACAACATGTGAAAGAATCGCAACAAGCTATGATCTCACTATACAAGGATTAGAAGCATGCCTGTGTTCCTAAGCCTATCTCTTGAGTAAGACCCCGTCTGCAGTGGGCCTCGGCACATCTTCCTCTCGGTGGATAATGGGAATGGTCAGATATCTCAGACTCCACCTCTCAAACTGGGTACTCAGGCAGTGAGTCAAAGCCCTTAGGCTTATTGTGCATCAGTGGACCTACAGACCACTGATCACTACAACAAGTAACAAAGGTACCACCGGCATCCCCGGTTGGTGTTGGGTACCACACAACTGTAAGGAGTCTACCCTACTAGTCAAGACCCCCGGACCCTACTGGTGTTCTCTATCTTTCCTCGAAATGGGACTACCTCTAGTCAGGAAGACGTTTCCTCCTCACATTGTAGGCCCCATCCTGTGAGGATTCTACAGTGTTCAGGGCATCTACATATCTAATTCACTCTTTAAATTCACAATTCAATCATCACATCAACAAATCTTAGTTCATCTTTGTAAACCATTCATTTCATAAACCATCAAATAACATTTATCATAACTAAACTGTTAAGCATAACCACATCTCATACTGAGAAACATTAATATTACAATACTTGATTCACTGAACACCCTATCCTTAGAGTTTCCACTACGAGAAAACTATCAATTAGCTACATTTTCTCTGGCTATATTTAGAAATAATATAGTTAAATGTTTGTTTTGTTTTCATTTTATCAAAGTTTACTTAAACAAGTGTAGTTGATAATAAAATTAAATAATAGCTACAAGTACTAATGCATTTTTTCAAACACTCTTTCACCAAACAACACAAATATAATTTTCTGATCACTCGTGCCAAGTCCAAATATTAAATTCATTATTTCCCTACCACGCCCATCTCACACCCCTTTCGTAATTAGGGATTAACCAGCTCTCTTCCTATCAAACCACACACTTCCCCCTTCCCCACACCACCGGATTTGAGGGTGGCGACAACATGTGTTTATTTTATGGGTGGATGAGGCTACTACAACAACATTGCAATGGGTGCTTTTGAAGGTGGGAGGCATTCATCTCATCCAGGTGACAGTTGTGCTTCATCGTCTAAGTCCGCTGAGGGCATGAAGGAGAAGTTTGACCATTTCGTCAAGCCTTCACCACCTTCTAGTAGACACAATCACCATCTTGCTTCAATCGATTATTTAGGTAAAGGAAGTTTCAAGTACACTAACTCTTTCCTACTCTACCCAGATCAAGCATATCCTTTGATATGATTTTGTCCATTTTATTAATGTAGCACCCAAACTCATGATTGATTGCATGAAAACACAACTATTTTGACAAGGCTTTTGTCCAGAGAATGCCACTCAACCTTATTTTGAGTTTGGTCATGTTTCCAAACAAAATTTGAATGGTGTTTACAAAGGACGATGTTGCGTTGCTATACTGAAGGAACTCCAACTATTTCTAGGCAGACCCCCAACTGCATTTAGTGTAGGAGGCACCATTTCAGGAACTGACCATCTTTGATCCTTGTACGCTCAACTCTCAATGTCCATGTTTTTCTTCTTCATCTTCAAGAACCCAGACATCATGCATTTGAACATAGTCATCCTCAAATTCTACATGGAAGGCCCCCCTCTAGATGCCTCAAAGTGCTCGATGATATGACAGACATGGGTTTCCTGCTGAACGGTGTATCTTATACAAAACTTGTCAATGGATAATGAGCCCAAGGGTTTCTAAAAGAGGTTGGTAGTTACCTTGTGTACATGCTGGTCAAGTCCCTTTTGCCACATTTCACAGTGTTACATGGCCTGATAAAGGAGAATTACAATGTTGGAAAAGTTGAAGAAGCACTTCCAGTGTTTGAGGAAATGTTGAGGTTGGACATTTCTCTCACATGAAAACCTAGTTAGTCATTGTTTCTGATGTCTGCAACAATGAACAGAGGAGTCTAGAGACATCATTAACCAGATATTGCAACAATGTACAAGTGTTGTTAATATGAGTTTTATGGATACATATAGGAAGAGTGTTAGTTTGCAATAGATATGAGAAGTATGGAAGTTAAATATTCTGATTGCTAATGTATATGCAGAGAAAATTGCTATAGTAGATCTACAAAATATGATGCAGGTGGATTTTGTCATATGTAGTATAGAGTTTTCTATTGATTGGGAGTTGGATTGGACTTGTGGTTGACCAGCCTGACCTCCACCGAGAATGACTAATCACATATTCTTCTCATCATGTAAGAACTCTGACCTATACTCTTTTATGGACTAGCATATTTATTATCTTAGATAGTTTTGGAAAAAAAAATTGGAAAAATTTCTCTAAAAATTGTTGGTGGGGCATCCCTATAACTGATTTACCTAGCTAATTCTATTGAACAAAAATAAAATTCACCAGAACCATGTGATTGCCCAACCGGAAAACACACCAAAGAATGCCTTTCTCCAATCTCTCATAGTTATTTTATGTGAAATTTGTGATACCTTGGTTTTTTTGTACTACTCACTTATTAACTTCTTGCTCATAGTATTATAATACTTCAAGTTCATAGTTAGCATATGTAAGATTATTTTTTAAGCTAAAAATTGTAGTCAGGAGTTTCTATTTTTAATATAGTACAAAGTTTGTAATAGGGAAGCCCCATTGAAGGCCTTCAATGTACAAATTTATCATAATACTTTTCAAATATCACTGTTGATTTCTCTTATTCATTTTTCTAGTGCTTAAGAGAAACCATGGAGATTTTGATAACGTATATCATTGCCTTGATTTTTGTTGCAGAATATGCCTCTATAATAGGTTTGATGGAATTTTATTTGACATCTTTCTTAGTTTTACATGTATAGATTATAGTATTGCATGCATTTTCTTACAAAGTATTGAGCCAGTGTATTTTCACCATAGGACAAACTGTCATATTAATTGTGTTGAGAGTGATTGAGAATTGAATTATGCATAATAGATCTATGACTCTAGTTAGTATTTCCACCATCTATCTTGTTCTTTGAGTATAAAATCAGATCCACAAATGTTAAGAATATTTTTGATTGAGCATAAGTTTATCATCACAATGTTGGAAATACTAATAAGAAATTTATAATCTCCAACTAAGAATATTATTTTTATCAATTTGTATTTCTTCAAGCTGTTGTTAGTGTATACTAGTGATGTTTTATTTTACTTAGAAATTAAATGCATATGTTTGTGGTTAACATGGTAGTACAATCATGATACTAATTAACTCATTATTTTCTAGATTCCCACCATCAACATTGTCTTGGTAGACAACAAATTAGCCACATAGTTACAATAAAGTGTTCAAAAGATTAGCCACTGATAACAATATCTTGGCCAATTGGTTCAATGAAGTGTTTAATAGATTTTGTGCACCACTAATCTCATCACCTTATCCACTTGGTTCCAATGAACTATTCAATTGATTAGGTTCACTAGAGCTGATTTTCAAGGGAGTAGAGAGAACAATTCAGTATTGGTCTAGTCATATCCCTAAAGGAAGCTAAGATCTCATTTTTATCTAGTAAAGATGTTATGATCAAGCTGTTACTAAAACATTAGAAGTGTGTTCTTTTAATTTTTGAGCTAGTTCATAAATGAAGATTTCCATTGACTCACGATTGAAAATTTTCCAACATTTCCAATGTTGGCAGATGCCATGACATCGTAAAAATACCCTCTATGCATTTGAAGGGTTCAATGGGGTAATTAAGGTGTTGCTTGCCTACCGTTGGGGAGAAGTTCTGATAGATTCTTGTTGTTGTTGTCAATAAATGAATATTCAGTGTGTGATAGGCAGCTGATTCAAAAGCTTCAAATATGATAATGCTTTGTTGATGGATTGTTCAAACAATAGTTCTTGTAATATCTACAATATTTCTCATAGTTTCATGACAATGGTTGCTTCTCTTGCATCAAGACTATATGTAGACTCATGAGTAAACATTAATAAGGATTCACTACAAGTTTTGACAATAACACAAGCCTTCTTCTTTGTTCTGTTGATAAACAATTTATACTTGGAAATCCAACTAATGAATCTCATATCATCTATTTAATTGATGAATGTTTTTTCCAACTACATAAAAACTTACTCCGTAATATATGTATCACGGTTGTGATACACACTACCATTAATTTGATCACTTGTATATTTCACCAAACACATGATATTTACTGATTCAATTAGCTAGTTCTCTTGTTTGCAATATGGGATGATTCATATTGTAGTTGGAGATTTACTGAGGGCATAAGTTGTCATTGGAACAAATGGGAAATAGGAAAAGAAGTATATGATAAATGTGCCATTAGGCCCTGATGAAAGTTTTGTCATGATACTCATTACTTTCAAATTAATGGTAGTTTTGCAAGTAAAACATGACTCAAAATAGTACATTATGCATACAAAGAAGAACCAAGTAAGGTATGTTACTATGAGCGTATAAAGGGCATGATCAATTTACTTGGACATATTTATTATTCTGCACATCAATATTTATACTCAGGTCCTTGACTCTTTCTGTAATATGTATACATCTTAGTTACAAGACAAACTCTATTTATAATCTTGCAACTGCTTTTTTAATATCTCCTCATTTTCCTTTGTACATGAAGGAGACTGTGGCTTGTAAGAGAATCCTAAATGAGAAAAATATAGGCCTATGTAAGTATATAAATCACCCTAGACGAAGTTCTATTAATAAGTCATGTCACTTAATGACTATATATAGAGAGGGATGTAGAATATAATTCCATTTGAATGCATTTTTGTCTTTCCTTTAAGAGATGTTTGGGTGGAACCTTCACATATTTTGGTAGTGACATATAAATTTGATGTAGATTAATATATCACACTCGGGTTCTGTAATTGGTTTGGTATTTACACTAACAAATTTCTAGATATTCCGAATCATGCTAGTATTAATAGGATTCAGAACACCACATTTATTCTACTGGCAGCTATTCTTCTTACTGACATGGATGCCCAAAATAGGTAGCTTTCATTGCTCACACCTATAATGCATATGACTATCGGTACTTCTTAAATTGTGAGCCAAACTGCCCCTTATTTTCCTATTATAGACTATGTCTGTAGGGATTCGGTTATGGGTATTGCTGCTTTCATAAGCATATATTAATATGAATTATTATGTTTCAAATTTTCATATTCATTATAATTTCTCAATTTTTAATGGTGCATATATTACTATTTGTACTACATCCTATATTCCAGTTATTTCTCATTTTTAGTCATTTCTTATAGTATATGTGTGTTTGTTTATAAGGTATGGTTTCTTTAATTTCCCTTTGATCACCCTTAACTTGAATGGTCTATTATCTTGTGCATTTTAACCCCTTTACTGAAGACAACCATAAGCTATCACATACCCTGCATAGTCCCCACTCAGAAGTTGGTAGAAACCTACAGACAACAAGAAAACATGATCCTTGTTTTCTAAAATATCATATATAGAAACATGAAAATATGATCCTTATTCCCATTGTTAGCATGCATTTTTCTATGTTCTTGGCTTTCTGGCAATGATCCTTATTCTCTAACATACGATGGCCTTTATGGTCTATATTTCTTGGAGTAATGGACATATGTAAGATTTCACATGCGGTTGATTTTTGGTAGCCCAGATGCTAGTTATTTGCAGTTCATAGTTGTTATAACCTCTTAGCTTTTGGTTTTTTTGACTTGTTTTTCTATGACAACAAGATCGAGATGTTGTTAGTTGTTGCCTCTCCGTTGTTACTCTTAGGATGCCATTTAATTTTTCTATTCTTATGATCCACTTTTTGTGTACTCCAATTGGTCTATTGAGGACATGAAATGGTACAATTCTTGTTGTCTTGAAAACCTGCCTAAGTATTTAAATATGGAGTACCCTTAAAAAAAACCGTCAACCAGCCTTTCTCACCATATGCCTACCCTGAAGTAATCTTTAGCTAGAAAGTAATAATACCTCAGTTTTGAAATGAATGAAATTTCTTATATTCTTTTCTCCATATGTAATTGTTATGTTCTATTGCTTAAGCATGCTTGACATGCAGAGGTGGGAAGTATGCATGTTGCTGAAATGAGGACTGCATATCCTCATAATGGTGGACATATATATCCCCTCACAATGCAGTGACTATGTTAGGAAGGTTGGGGAAGATACACATGGTAAACTGTATAAACAAGGTTTTTATTATCCATATTATGTCATATTCTTTCACTTATTTTGTTTCATAGAGTGGGTTGAGTCACCACCTACCGTTGAAGGTGCATTTGGTTTGGATTGGTGTGGCACATTACTCTATGTTAGATTTTTCTTATTTCCTATTTGATTTACAGATGAAAGGTCTTGAAGAAACTTCTTTACACTTATACAAATACAATTATACAAGGACATTTTCTTTGTGTACTTGATACCACAACCACTGACTATGAAAGAACATGTTATCAGAACATGCACCTTCTTCTCTCGAGATCCCCTCCTAAATTACTACATTCAGACTTCGTGTCCTCCTCTTTCTTATCTTTCCCCTATTGCTTCTACTAATATATAATTTCTTATTATGACCCCTCCAACTACAAGGTGTTGTTTATTTTAGAATGGACTTGGTTATGCCCCATAATGTCTTCTATAATTAAAAAAGAGAAACACAAGGATATCATTTCTACAATGACAACTACTGATTTGACTTATAAAAAGTAACAAATACTAATTAAACTACTACTTTAAGCATCCTAACCAGTTGGTGACTCTAAATTTCAAGTGTCCATCCCAAGAAAGTAATAATCACACTTGGTCAAAGCACCATTAGGAACCCATGCATTTCTAGTCTTGAGCTTGACTTGTCTGAGCAGAACCATAACCACCGTAAGTAGTTGAGCTACTAGAAGATGCATTTGCTTGACTAGCTCTGTAGACCCCACATTGAGAAGGATTAACTCTCCATTAATTAGGATATGTTGAGGATCCATTTGCTTTTCCATATCCACTTCATATGTATCCAATACCTTAACCTTGGTTTCCTACACACTTAGTTGCAGCACTAGAGGGCCCAACACAACCAACACGCCCCCTACTGCACCATAACCACCTTTATTTGGATATTGCACATCATGTTTGATGTAGCCACCATATCCATACCCCTGAGTCGCATATCTCTAGGAACTAGTTTGACCAACAAGTGCACCACTATCCATACCAGGCACATTCCAAGAATAAGTATATCCATAACCAACAACAGTTGGGTAGCCACTGGAGAAATATCTAGGAGAAACCTTATTTCTACAAGGGGTTCTTTGTGCATGGGTAAGCTAGATCAATAACCTACAACGTCTTTAGGATAACTAGGGTAGTTGACTCTAGTTCTCTATGTCTGCATGTACCTTCTACCATCCACCATGCCATCATAAGAGCTAGTGTTTGCAACAACACTTCCATATGATAGTTAGGATCTTCCACCTCATCAACCACCATAGACAAAGTTAGAGTTATCGTCCTTTTGAATATCTCCTTAATTTCTACAAGATTTCAGTTCAACTCATAAAATGTAAAATAGTGTGAGTATATTATATAAGGAAAAGAAGAGGATATAAGATTAGGTTTGTTATTTAGTAGTACGTACTATTCAACTGCTACTTTTTTCATCTAGGATTTTATTTTATATTTTCCATGATTAATTAATGGGTGGCTTTATAGAGAGCATGAAAAAAAGAGTATGATCCTATAAATAGTAGGTGTTTTAACTGTGAAGCAGCCCCTGCTATCAGGCATCCAAGTCACTATGTCACTTGGGCGTCTGATATTGAGAGGGATTCTTATAATCCTACTAGCTTGGTCATATGTGAGATACATGTTTTTGACATCATGTTGAAGTGAATAGTTCACCATTCACTCTACATTGAATCCAGAAACATAATTATACATCTAAGTTGTCAATATATAGCCTCCTTGTAGCTAATAATGACAAGTTATTGTTGTTGCTATCTGTCTATTTTGGATGGTTGTAATGATGCAGGCTGTTATCAACTAATCATTGGTTCTGTTTTGATGGATATAATGTACCATGGAGGCTTGTGATTTTTCATGTGGCTTGTGTGCATTTTGATAATGCCTTAAGTTGCTGATGAAGGTTGTTCAACATAGAGATATTACTTTATTATTTGTCTGAGCCTTATTATTTTCTATTGCTAAAATTATGATTCAATCTCTCTTTGAATCTCTTTTTTTTCAACGGATAGCCCATGGGGTCCATCAATTATGCTAAAATTATGTTGAACACATAGAATCTCAATTTATTTGCTCCTATTGATTGTATTATTTCTACGAAGCTGCTATGACCTATCTTCAATCTTTGAAATGATTTACTCAAAAGCTACTATGATGCCTTATATGATTTAATGTTGCTTCTAGTGACTATTTCTTTCTATTAATGATGTGTTATCTTTCGGCTCAAATGCCCCAGCTATTGATCTATCTTATATCTTTAGTTGTTATCCTTATGCAGAAGGTTATAGGGGAGAATTTTATTGGCTATTGGATCATTCAGAGTTAACAAATCAAAAGCCTCTGCAAAGACTAATATGAGTTGAAGATGTTGACGTTGATTACTACTTGCTCTTATGAAGCTTCTACTTTGGCATTGATTCAAATCTTTTGATTTAGCTGGTAGGTGTAATCTTTTCCAAGCCACTATGAGATTATGTTTTCAAGATCTCTTTGAGCTACCTCTACTTTCAGTTACTTATAAAAAATCTGGAGATGCTTGATGACTACAATTTTAGATTGTCAAATTTAGTTTCTACTATTTGATCAAGATGCTTGACATTCTCCCACGAGCTACAACTACTATCAGCAAGCTTCATCTGGAATTTTACTTCCATGTGGGCACGATGCTTTGTAATTTCTTTCTCAGCATCATCCTTTTCTTGCGTCTTGCTTCAAACTTTAAAGATTAGCATTTTTGGAAGCACTGATGATCTATTATGTATCTTGTTCAGTGGCTAGCAATTTCTTACTTCAACCCTAATGTCTTTAGCTTCCATCAGATTCTGAGGTTGAATCACTTAATATGGAGGGAAGTTGTGCAACTTGTTTTCTCCTTTCCTTTTCTATTTAGGTAATTAAGAATCATTGGATCTATGTTAGTCTTAACATTTGCATATTCTCGCTTGGTACTTCATACCGATTGGTTTTCTTGTTAGAATCTATTTTCCTTGCTTCTACTACAAGTTTTGGTTTACAATAGATCCTTCACAATTTCTCGGGTTTCTTCTTTTAATTGTTTATCTTCTCACATGGATTAAAGGACGAACTGCAGAGTGACCATATCAGAACCATTAAATCACATTCATCCAGATTTCATTCTTCAAGGTCAAAAATATGTGTATCGGACTGCATTTCTTCAAGGTTATCATATTTTGAAAGCATTTAGTTTATATAATATATCTTGTGCATCTCTTTAGCACTAAACTGACTCAATAAGAGTAGATTTATTCACTTTCTAATTTATTTTAGTATGTCAGATTTTGAAAGTAGTTAGTTATGATGCTTGGTAATAAACACACATGGAGATTCGTTTATACAGAAAAATTGGCATTAGAAAACCAAATATTTGGCAAATATGTGGGAATTCATCAAATTTTGTACTAGGTGACTCAGAACTAGATGTCACTCGGTACTTTTGTAGAGCATTTTTGTTTTAGGCCTCATGGTGTGTGTGGGTACTAGAGGTTATAATATAAGGGCATAGTGCATCCACCTACCATTAGACTATTGATTCATTTTTCTAGAAGAAAATATAGACATAGTAGGATTGTTTATTTTTCATAAGTATATCACTTTATGTATGTAGAGTTTCCATCACTTCAGTGCCTCAATTTCAGACATGTATTTTGGCTCATCAAATGTGGCATTCCCACTAGCAGGATTTGCATACTCGTCATCATTATAATGAGCTTCAATTTTTGTATTTCTTCGCATTGACTAAGACAAATGAATCATGGCACATACTTTCTGAATTATCATTAATTGCACTCATTTTAGCATCTTGGCCACTTGTTTCCAATGAATTGTTCAACAGATTGGATGAACATGAGCTAGTTTCCAGGGGAGTTGGAAGGAGAACTAGTTTTTCATTAGTAGGATGCGCTCGAGCAGCATCAACCAAACTATCACTCAAGATGGGACTATCAACGTCTTTACCTATCTATCATTATCATTATCATGAAACTCTCATCATGTTCAGTTCTATGTCCCACAGTCTTCTCAAGTTAATCTCACTACAAAAATTTGTAGCTCCATTTCCTAGTTGTTAAGTTAATAGCCTATGTTATGCCATATAGTGTATTTTTTTACAGCCAATCAACCTTGAGATACAAATGATTCTCTATGTATAGGAAATATGTCAAATAACTCATGTTACATAACACATTCTTGCCTGGAACCATGATATCACTCAAAGTCTACTTTTCTTGTTAGTGGAAGGTAAAAAATGTGAAATGGAAAATGCTTTCACTCCCATTAAAAATGCATATTATCACACATTTCCAATGTACAATTGTTGCTTTTTTTTGTACTACAGATCATTGAGGAAACAAGGAGGGCAACCCCCTCAACCTCAAATGCTACTTCTGAGAAAGGCTAGTGTAGATGAGCTTATCAGGTGCTCTATTGTGTTCTTAACTAGTTGGACTATTTCTTGTTTAAAATAAATCTAGCAAACTTGATTTAATAGGCCTTTTCAGGGAACTTGACTTCTACTTGATATTTTCCTCAATCTCTGTAAGTAGTGCACTCTGTTTGATATTTTGTAGGTGCATTTTGTGGTGTTGAGAAGCTTTTTGTTTGAGTCAAGTGAAGCATGTTTGAGGTTGTTATCATGAGGAGTCATGAGGTATGGCGGACTGAACAAGACATGGATACATATGTGATGCCCCTATATTTCTGTAAGTCAGCCCCAGTGCAACATGTGGGATGATCTTGCACTGATATCCTGCTAGACACTTTTTTCTGTTCAAAATAATATTTTAGTGTTTACTATAAAATTCTAGTAATTATATCAAAATCTATGTTAATTAGTTAGCGAATCTGTTTTGTTATTTACCTAATTGCCATTGTTATTTACCTAATTGGCCATTGCTAGTGAATAATATATCTAGATTTTGGGATACAATTAGTTGCTTTCTAACTTTAAGATCCCTCCCTTAGCTGCAAGGTACAATATGATCATTCCAAGGTATTTTCTTGTTCTTTCTTATATTGAATCTACTTGTTTGTGATGATGGAATGAAGTATTTCAGTATAGAAAACAAGATGACATTCAACATTTACCTCCCATACAGTACAACCTGCATTTGGAAATGAATATACACTATTCTTGCCTATTCTAAGATGCCATGTGCTATTCTTTTTCAAGGGTCCGACTAAGATGTGCTAGATCTGATCTGAGGCATGCCATCTAAGTTCTAGTATTTTTATGTGATATAAAGTTTTATAATGTCAATCACTTATAATACATTCTTTTAACTTTTTTTCTTCAAGAGTCTATACCAGCATAGTTTTGAAGATTCTATGAAACGGTTTTCAAGTTCAGCTTTTTCTTGATTATTAGCACATGCCCCAGCTAACTTTTCAGCCTACTTTGTAGATTTCAATGCACTCGACTTCAGGTTCCTTGTCTGTATGCACCTATAGTAAATTCAAGCTACATGCAACTGCTACAAATAGAATTCAGGGTGCTTCATTCTATTAATAGCTTCTGTAATTTTTTGTTGCACATTATGATGAAGGGGTGTTGGGTGATTGTAAAAACTTGTCCATATGTCAATTGTAGAATTGTTGTGGATGTTTCTTCTTAACCCATCTAGGAGGTTGGCCTTGGATCCCCAAATAATTTGCCAAGTACAACTGGGGTCAAAACCTCTTGCAGCTTACAGTAAGTCAGTTTTTCTATGTAGTCGTTTCTACAAATTTCACCTTCCTACTACTCATGATGAAACATTGGTGTCAAGAGCTTCTTCATCTTTGTTATTCTAGATCTTATTATTTATTTATTGCAACTTAATCATCTATAGATGTAGGTCTAAGTATGTGTGACCATACAAAGAAGGCAGAAGGGCCAGTCCGCAAGCATAGTGTTCACAGATGCATCAACATAGCATTGTGTCCCTCTTTGTCATTGAGGATGTCAGTATGTTTGTTGTACTATGAATTTGCCATGTAGAATTGAGTACCTATACATCTAAATTTTCATGTCAGGAAAAAATTATCAATCATAGTGACACTAGGGTCACAATTATGAAGGTTGGTAGTTTCTTTTGTCTAGTTTTTATTTTAGTACCCAGCCAAACACACATTGCTTTTTTTGTCTAATCTTCTTTTCAACATTTGCAAATAATTCCCATTGCTATCATTGGCACCAAACGTGAAAAACATACCATAGGGCCTTGAATTCATTAGAGACCAGATAAAGCCTTCCGGATGTGAAGACGTCCTCACTTGGGTGAACATTAAGATCACTTGTTGTTCATGGTTGTTGATAACAAACATGTTGATTGGAGTGGCTTGTTGGAACATGGGTCAACCGAACATCGTTCAAAGGAGAATCACACATAGTAGAGGGAAAAAAGATGTTTTGACAACTGTTAGGCAATGGTGGTTAGAAATATCCCCCAACTGAACACTTTCTCAAGCAGGACGTGACATGCATTGAGACAAATTCAGAGCATATTGCTGAATAGCCTGTGTTTGAATACAATAAACTTGGTCAATCTATTCTCCATTAGGGATGTGGTCTGTTGTCCAAGTATTAGTTAAAATAGGCATTGTAACGGTGAACTCAGTTACATAGTCCATAACAAGATACATATTTGTTTCTTTGTTTAAGACAATGCATACATTGTTGTACATCTATATACTGTCTCAGCTTGAATGTTGAGAACCTATGCTTTTTATTATGCATGGTGCCTTTATAGATGAGTTTGGCTCATTAAACCCCTTCCTGCTCTAGTTTTATGTTGGAATCTGCCATATCCTACTCCTTTGAGCTTGATCTCTCTCCCTGTTACCAATTTCATTGTTGTCTTGTGATGTGTTAGAATCATGTGTGCTAAAACCACATATCGTCGAAGAAACCAACGCAATGTTCATTTCATTAGATACACTAGTATTTTTTCCATTTTGAAGTTACAAAATGTAGTCTCCTTTTGTAGACAACATGTTGCCCACATTGAAGTTCCAACGTGTTGCCCAATACAAATAGTTTTGTAGTCTGAATATTATGCATGTGGAAAGATATTTGTGCTATCTAGAAATTATAGTACAGATGCTAATCCTAAAAATTATCCTCTACTAATTTTTGTTTCTTGTTTCATTTAAGCCATCTTTGGGCTCTTTTTTGTGCCAATCTACCAATCTATAGATAAATCAGTGTGAAATTTGGTAGTATAAATCATTTTTTTGAATAGAATATGATGTATCTTGTAAACCTTTTTTGTTGTCGTTTGCTTTAATTAACAGTAGTTTCTTCATGATGTTCTCTTTTTTGTAAGGATGATTATTTGTCTCGAACTCTATAGTGATTTTACGAATGAAATATTCTACATATTTGACATACTACCAACATGTAGTGATTCTATAGTATTTGAATTTGACTAGTGCATACAGAGTGGAGCATGTTATGTTATGTTTGGATTTTCTGGATGAAAAATATGAAGATAAAGTCATGGTGGGAGTTAAGCAATGGATAGGTTCACCTGTTAGGACAAGATCATTTTTCAAAAGGATTGCACCCCCTAAAGGATTAAAGCATTCTTCTTGAGTGGTAGTTCTCCTTTAAGTCTCTTAATAAGCGACTCTAGAACTATAAGAAGTGGGAAAATATTTTTATCTATTGAATTTTAAATGCTATAATCACATGAAGATTGGCAAGAAAAGCATTACGTGTTCTCGAGTCATAATTTGCACAAAGGGAGGTTGGCATGTTGGTTACAAAATAACATTGATGTAAATGGACTAAAATTTCTGAAATGAAGATCTTAACCTCTTCTAAGTTGAACAAACCAATTGAAAAAAAATGTATGACCACCTCAGTCTGATGCCCCATATGGATCAATACTCATTAATTCCATAATTTAACTCTGTTGGAAGTTCAGATTAACCTCTTCATGCTGGCTTCTAGTATAAGACCAGTATACATGATAAATCTGCACAACTAGCTAGTTAAATATTATGCAATTATTATATATATTGAATATTGGCGAATTGTTATTGTTAGATAATATTTTTATTTATGTCTTTGTTATATTGTCTTGATATTTACATATTATGTAAGGACCTTTCTGTAAATGTTTATTCTATAAATCTATGGGGTACACACATTATGCACCCCAATACTTACCGCTCACTCAAGATGGTATCAAGGCAGGCACACTAGCCGTCACCTTCCCCTCCTCTCTCCTTTCTCTACCCTAGCCCCCCCACCCGCGTGGCACCCCCACCGACCGGCCAGCTTCCTACTGCCTCTGTGCTCCTCTCTGGGGGCCAGTAGTTCGTCTCCAGTTAGTGGAGTTGATGGGCTTCTGTGCTTCTCCCTCTCTATCTGCCCATGCAGGCCTGCACTTAGGCGTAGCCCTTATGTAGGTTGGTCCTCTGTGGATCTCTGCTCTATCTGATGCTGTCTAGTTGGCGGATCTAGACGGTCTTCCGCTGCTACTATTTTCTGCTTTGTGTTTGGACCCAGCTTGCTGCTGCATCTATGGCTTCTTCAAATTAGGACTACCGCCGTCAGGTGACAATCGTGAAACTCGACGGCCGCAACTATCAACACTGGGTGTGTTCCATGGAGATTTTTGCAAAATCTTAAGGGAAGCACTCACATCTGACCGAGAATCCACCACTTGCCCCGCCTGCGACTGTCGAGTACAAAGAAAAAAAAACTCTATGATGACTGGGTCAAGGATAACTCTACTGTGATGACCTGGATTCTAAACAGCAATGAGACTCACATCAGTGTTACTCTCCTGTGCCTTCCGACGGCGAAAGAGATGTGAGATCAGCTTGCGAGCACCTACTCCCATCGTAAGAATCTGAAGAAGGTGTTTGATCTAAACAAACAACTGGCTCACCTACAGTTTACTGGGTCGGACATTGCATACTACTTTTCTACATTCAAAGGTGTTTGGGATGAACTTGAGACATTGCATCCTCTTTCTATGGACTTGGCCCCCATGCAGTGCCAGAGATAGGAACTTCAGGTGGTCCAGTTTCTTTGTGGTCTTCCTAACTCCTATGTTGGAGTGGTTGATTAGATCCTTACTGGCAACCCACTGCCCATGTTGGAGAGTGCCTTCCAGCATCTTCAACACCTACTGGCCTCTTCTATTGATCTGTCTACTGATATAGCTGACCCCACTTCTCTTGCTACCCTGGGGGGTAGGGATCGTGGTCACGATCGCGTCCGCCCTCTGACTACTCCTGGTCAGGGTCGAGGATCTTCTAGTCGCGGTACTTTTGGTTGTAGCTCTTCTACTGACTCATCTGCTGGAACCACTCCTCAGCGGTATTGTGACTTTTGTGGTCGTAATAATCACACTGAAGACAAGTGTTGGAAGAAACACGACACTCCTGCATGGGAAAACACTACTACGGAGGGTACTACTCTGACTGCTCCTACTGCCACTTTGACTGAGGCCACTGCTGAGTTTATTCACTCAGTGGTGGAACATTTTCTATAGGAGTGGACTGCTTCATCCTCATCGGCTGGGACTTTTGGTGCTCTCGCAACCACCTACTCGGGTTCTGACTATGCCTTTCTAAGTGCCTCCTCTTCTTCTACTGGTAATACAAAATGGGTGATCGACTATGGCACCTCATCACATATTTCTGGCAATCATTCTCTTTTTTCTAATCTATTTAAACCCTGCTCTAAGTCTACTGTGATGCTTGTTGATGGGTCCAAGACTAAGGTCTGTGGCATTGGGGATGTCTTTGCCCGCATCCTTCTACATTCTACTTTATATGTGCTGAATTTTCCTTTAAATCTGTTATTTGTCAGCAAACTTGTACACGACCTTAACTGTAGTCTGACATTTGCTTTGGGTGAATGTGTTTTTTAGGACCTTCGCACGAGGATGAAGATTGGTGGGGGTATGAAGGACCAGATGGAATCTATTACTTGGATGATCTATGACTGCTTAACAATTATGTTTCCGCTTTGGCTCTATCAGCATATGTTTCTACATTACAGTGGCATTTTCCGCTTGGACACCCGTCAGCAACAAAGTTAAAATATGTGTTTCCTGGTGGCCGTCTGCCTGTATTTAAATGTGAAGATTGTCAATTGGGCAAGCAAACTAGATCTATATTCCCTAAAAAATCTCAGATTGCTAGCACTGATGTGTTTGATTTAGTACATGCTGATGTGCTAGACGAAACGTTCTTCCAATATAAGTGAATCAAAGAAACTCCAAGACTAAAATGATTATTGTTGTCTCCTGTCCTTAAATGCCTGATGTTCAGTGACTCAGTGTTCAATGAATAGAGGAGTGCAAGGGTGATGAGCATGAATCCTCGTCAGTCGTTCTCATTTGGTCGATGGTTAATTGATGTTTTTGACATTGCCATGACGGTTGTCAATTTCTAAATATCCATATTTTTAGTGTCTCATCATGAATTGGTTTTTCTAATGCAAATTGTCCTTGACATTATCTAGTTAATAAACAATTAGTTCACTTACGCACATTCTCCTCCAGTGTTGGTGTAGTGGGGACTATAGGATACATATCAAACTGGCAATTAACCATGCATGCTCTAGGATTCATATCAAACTGTCAATTGATCATGCATGGTCTAAAAACTTATAGGACTAAGCCTATAGATGTGTGGATTTGAAAATTTAGAGATTCACCACAAGTGCCTCTTCATTCCGCTCTACTATAGTCAACAACTCCTCACAGTTAGGAAGTAGCATCTTCTACATGAACTAACCAATCCGCCATAGAAAAGATTGGTAGTTCCATTACTTTACCCGATGGAGTGTTGTAGCATGAAGAACGCAACCAGTGATACCACCAAGCATGGGCTCTCAATCTACTTCTTGTCAACGTGTGATGCATGGAAAGGGACAAGAGGCTCTGGATAGGCCAAGTATCTCGATATGTAAAGGAAAGAATCAACATCAGAGACTAAGAGTGACAAGAATGTTCCGATCGAAAAGCCTCCTACAAGCGCTTCAATGCATCACACTTCTAGGGGTATGGTAAGAGTTGCATGGAAAGAGTTCCATGGCCTCGTCGAAACGCAACTAGTGAAACAGAGTAACAGAGTGTGAAATATCCAATTAGGCAGTGTGGATGGATGGATAATTATCAATAGAAAACACTAACTACTGGTTGTGATCATGCATGTGTTACTTACCCATTTCCTCTAGTGAGATGCATGCTCCGGTCATGATGACAACTCTGTCTCCATCTCAAGCATGAATAGAGAACCCTTATGGTATATGCTCTTATCACTGCTATTTTTCCAGAACATTCACCAAGCTTTAGCACATATAATCATCACTATCTTCTTTGGGATTCTCCTTCTCATCAATAGGGTAGTCGCATATGTGCCCCATCGACAACAACTGCTTGGGAAGGCGGAACCAGCTCCATCTAATTCAACAACAACAAATATACTACTTGATTGAAACATTGGCGACACTCACCAGGGCGGAGATCTTCTCGTCTGTGATGGCTAGGCCACCATCTTGAAGAATGAGCAAAATAGTTGCATTTGACCTCTCATGCCCTGATTGCGCCATAGGAGTAGGATTCTGGGAAGAATTAGAATTTTCATTTTGCTAAACTGAAATTGTGTCTGGACGCTGCTACAAATGGATGGTATGGCAGAATGACGACGTGTGGACGAACGACTAGAAGAATTCTTAGACGGTTATTTTATTCATCGGTAACTTGCCCCTATGTCTTACCCACGTTTAATGTAGCAGGACTCTCGTGGAGTAGTGGGTAATAGTGGTGTGTCTATGTAGTTTGTGAGTTGTGATAATTTTTACAAAAAAAATTGTAGGAAGAGAGAGAATCAAAGAGAGTGCATCATTTTGAAAATGATGTAACCTGATTGGTTGGTGACATAAATATAATTAGTAAAAGTTATTCACTCTTTTTATTTAGAACCATGTCTACAAAAAGAAATGACAGTTGTAAGGCCTCTAGTAGGTCCATTGATTTCCTATTGTGTGGGGGGCGCGGGTGTCATGGTGTGATTGTTGACGAGTGCATAGACTGAAATAGAAATAGGTGTAGATGAAAAGAAGAAACCAGAATCATAAAAATCTTCCCAAGAAAGTCACAGGATAGGGTCATCATGAAGATCTTCATGCCCTTACCAATTATCAAGCATACATTGCTAACCTGGAGACAAATATTGTTAATATAGAAATTTGGTTCCATGCGTTTGGAACAAATTGCGTAGTTGTAAAATAGGAAATCAAAAAGCACATGTTGGAACTGCAATTGCATCTATTTGGTTGGGTGTAGATGCAACCCATCAATTTTATTTGTTACCATTTGGTTCCTTTCAGTTTTAGATTCTAGATAGTAGAGGTTCACTTACCTCCCAAAATCCTATTATTTACTAACAGCTACAGATTCTAACCAGCAATTTGCTAACGGCTCTGCTTTTTTTAATTGCAAAGGAAGTATTTAATGGACAATAAAACCATGATCATAGCTGGATAATATTTAGCATAGTATTAATATATTCTTCTTGTGAGAGCAGGTTGCATCCGCTTAGGATTTGCCTAAAATAACCAAGTATGCTGGATTAGTCTGTGTTCAACTACATATACCTGGATTGGTTTGGGAGCATTTTCTAAGATTGGAATCAAGCTCCATACCTTGAAGAGACCTAATCGTGGTAAGTTTCTTATTCCTTTACTAAAATAAACTATGTTTACTAGTCTTTTGAAAGTCTGGAACAGAAATAATTTTCATTGACTACCTATGTTGGAAGTATATATGATCTATTATGTTTCATAGTAGCACGACTGTTTGCCTTGAGGTTCTATTTTCTTATATTTACAGGAAGGTATGACGATTCTTTCTTACTATTCTAGATTCATCGTTAAGGATTTGACCAACTAATATAAATAATATACACATACGAATTCCATGTACATGTTTTATACACATACAAGTTGTGTTATGAAGTAACTCAGATCCTTTTTGTTCTACATAGACAGTTCTAATTTCATGATGGTTGAGCTGCTGTTGGCTTTAGGTTTATGCTTGATTCATGGATCTCTGTCTGCTTGAAGGCTCAAATAGTGAACATCCTCTTATTTTCAGTGTGGTTTCTATTATACTAGTTCCTTCTTCACCAAGACTTACCATTTTGTTGTACGATGAATCAAGGAATAATGGTCTAATCTGATCTTATGTTGATCAAGATGCTTGTCGAGATGTTATATATTGACTCATGTGAACTATCTTTTACAGATGGAGCTTCTTGCAAATTTCTATAGTGTGTGGGTTTTGTGTTTTGCTGTGTAGGACTCCTCTATGGTAGAGTAGATCTATTTTTTGTTACTTGTCTATGGTATCCTTTTGGTTTATAGCTTTGATTATATCAGTTAATCCTCTAAATTTTTATACAATTATGAATTGTTTATATTTTGAGTTATCTCCTTGTTACGGGACTATCATTAATTTTTATTATATTTTGCAACTAAGCATCCCAGGGTGCAGAGTTGGCATCGACATTCTCATTGATATCCTGGAGAAACTAAAAGTACTAGGAATGCCCTGTATAAAATACTTGGAGGGTACATGGGCTTTATGGTGTAAGACAAACTCACTACAAGGATTTCATGGTGTTGTTAGGTGTGGAACAACAACAGCATGCAAAGCCCGATAAGCCACAGTTTGATCATAGTGATTCCAATCTTTATCTTCATTTACAATAGGGCTTATTTTTTCCACATCACCAGCTTCTAGGAACAAGAACATGATGGTGCAACAAAAAGAACCCAAACTATCACCTACTCATCAGACAAAAGGAGAAGACAATAAGTACACTGACCGAGAAAGATACATACTCTTTTGTCAAGATGTGTTTAGAGCTCACTGAATCAAAATATATGTATATATTTTTCTTTGTACACATTTTATAATAGGGGAAAGGTATATGTCCTCCCCATGTACATTCGACATTCAGTATAAATGAAAATAAGATTGTTTGCATAATGAGCATAACATGGTCTAACTACTCAATTTTGTTACTAAAAGAGCTTTTGTACTAACCAGTTTCACAATATATGAATAATCAAACTATGCATATATGTATGTGTAATAAATGGCACTACATATGTAGCTAGATGCATAAAACTATATATATATATATATATATATATATAGAGAGAGAGAGAGAGAGTCAGGCTAGAATACACTCGAGTGTACAGATCACGTCGTACACCCCAATGGTGTTTGCCTATCTAGACCATGTTTTTTCAAAATATAATCCATTGATCTTCATGGTTACAATAATAATAGGTCACATACAAAATTTGAACTCATTTGGATGAGTGTACGTCACTCATCCAAGGACAACAAAATCGACACACAAAACTAATTTGAAATACATGATTTTTGCCTCCTTTAGATGCACAACCTATAAGTGTCCAAATGAGCTAAAATTTATTATATAATATGTTCTTATGATAATTAAGAAGATCAACAGTTTAGATTTTTCAAAAATTTACCACATCTTCAAAAATGACTGAGGTGTACGGTGCCTCCGGTAGACTCGAGTGTACACTAGCCTGACTCTCTCTCTCTCTCTCTCTCTCTCTCTCTCTATATATATATATATATATATATATATATATATATATATATTAATTGCTGCCTTTCCCTACACATTAACTACATATAAAATGTATTAACTTCATCCTTTTGTTACATACAGACTATATATGCAATTGTAGTCATACATTTAGCTATAATTACAGTTACATCTAAATATGTAAGGACAATATCTAGCTATGCTTCTGGCTACACATGAATTTATAGAGAATGGAATATTTAACTACATATTTGAAAGATATAGTTAAAGGTTTTAGTTATACGAGCATATACTACAATTTGTATATGTAAAGAAATATGTAGTTAAAGCCTTTAGCTACAAAATATGGGGTTTTAACCACAATTTTTATTTATAGTTAAAGGCCATTTTTTTTTAGTGTTCATTTACCTCATTCACTTATCACATGACTCACATAAGGATTTAATACTTCATAACATCATTCAATTAAGATTTCTTTCAGCAATTCACATATAATCGAATATATATGAAACCCTATAATGAACTGAGCTAGGGTTTCCATGCCATTTACTAAAGCATTATACATCAAGAATAACATTGAATCAAGATGTCTATTTGCAAACCTCTAACTTTCCATTCATTTAGGGTTTCACCCTCCTTATTGATATATCAAGCAAACATTTGATATCATCGAATGAAATGCAAGATCCTATCTAAGATACATGTAATATGCATACAAATAAAACAATCATTTGTAAGTAAGGAGATTCAACTAGGCAAACTTCTTTATTCAATTATACAAAAAAATTAGTCATAGTCGAATACCCTAAATTTAAGTTTACTCTTATAACCTCTGCAAATACTTTAAGAATTATCATTTAGATAGATTGTACCCATTTCTGATATGATTTCACCATCTAAAATTAATCACAAGAGATATATAATCCATTTCATATCAACTTGCAAAATCTAGATCAAATAGACCATTTAGGGTTCATACTCGTATACTAAGAAATTGAAATTTTTTGATGATTTAACTCATTTTCATGCAATCTACTATTTAAAGGAAGTACCCACTCACTTTATGGTGTGAAAACACTTGAAAAACGTAGCCCATCTCTGAAAATCTGGAATCCATATCAAAACTCTAGTAAATCACCGATTTCTTCTTCCTTTCAACCCTAAAGATGGTCTGCTATAGGTAGAAGATGAAAATCAGAGGTTAAGCCAAACCTCAAATTTGTTGGATTAGGGATTATCAACAAGGGGAAATAAGGAGGAGGAAGAATTGACGATTAAAACTACTTACCAAGTTGAATCTATGACAACCCTTTTGGATTTCTGCCATTCTTCACATTCTTCCCCAAAAATCACCCTAGAAATCTCATTCTAGGTCACCCTCTCATTAAGAAATGTGTCTGAGATGATAGAGAATCAAATCACGGTTCAAATGCACTTCATTCCATTGAAAATGGATAAATACAGCTTGAGATATGATTGTTGTACGATTGGATGTCTCGGGCGGCATCGGTCATGGTCGGGGCACACGATGCAGCATCGTGGTCGCAATACTCTTTGCATGTTTACTAAAAAGGGCATAACTCTCTCATTTTAACACTTATTTGGTCCATTCTTTTTTTATTGGATTTATAATTGAATTATATACAATTCTATAATATTATTTTGATAATTTTATCAAATGAAAAATTGGTTTTTAATTGTTTCCACCAATGTCATTAACTCTCTTCTTGCAAACATGTATGGGTTAATGCTATATTACTCCAACTCATATATTTATAGTAGGCTTAAGTCATGATTATGAGTTTCTAAAACAAGTATTAAGGTTACTAAAGTTAATATATAGCACAACATATAATATTACTAACAAAAGCATGACAAGCATTACGATTTTCTTAAATCTCTAGGATTATTAGTAAAGCTAGGAACGAGTTGTAACAATAATAGACATTGGCGGAGAGTTATATCTCTCACTGGGGCATTGGTCTCACTTTGTGGGTTTCCACATCTTTTAGGTGGTTGTGCATGATGAGGTAGAGATTGCGCGGTAGAGGCTGAGCAGCAAGAGGAGTTGTAGTTGTTAAAGGTTGGATATACTGCTAGTGTTTTTTAGTAGAGTCTTATATGTCATCCATGTACTCTCAGGTCCTTGGGTTCTTTTGTAGATCTTGTATATTGACACAAGTTTTGGAAATAGGCCATGGTTGTATAGATATGGCTTGTATATGTGAGCATGTTATCATATGTAACAGGTTGTGGCAAATTAGCCAAGTGAACAGTGATAATATGTAAAGCCTCTGAGCATGTTATACAATATAGGTGGTAATGATTATGGACTCAAATGTAAAATGTTTCCAATTTTGTGGTGGGAAATCAATTTTAATTTATAGTGTTTTGTAGTAATCTGGATGATTAGTTTTAATTTCACACTTTATTTTGACTAATCTCGTTTTGTGTGGTGATGGGTGTCATAGTTTGGTTGGTAGAAGAGCTCTAGGATTGCTGAGTCTACAGGGACATAGGACTAGGGTTTGTGTTTGTTCTAGTGTCCTCCGACATATTTAATGGTAACTTCTACTTATGTAGTAGAAGACAAAGGGAAGAAAAAGATATGTCTAGAGAACATGAAGAACATGGTGAGAGAAGTGTTGCCGCACAGGGAGGTGGTTCTAGGAAGAAGGAAAGGGTTGATGGAGTGCCTGAAGAGCCTCAGTTTGACCCAGTAGCTGTGGCTAATCCCGATTTTTAATCCATGTTTGGACAGTTTATGGCCACAATGACACATATGGAGGATAGGATGCCCATACCCCAAGCTTGGGTGGTAGTCCCCAATGCGGAATCCCAGGGTCCTCCAAAGACCTTTGAGAGGTTAAGGCATGTGGGGGCATTGGAGAATGTAGGTATGGTGGATCCATAAGATGGCGACATGTGGTTGACCGAGTTGGAAAAGGCCTTCAAGATCCTCAATATTCCTAAAGAGGATAAGGTGAAGCATCGAGTGTACCTACTGAAAAGGGGTGTTGGCCATTGGTGGGTCATTAAGGCGGAGAAAAGGCCAGGTGATGTGATCAGTTAGGAGGAGTTTCAACGAGATTTTATGAGTAGATACTTCCAATATACCTACCTGGATGAGAAGATCACACAATTTGAGATGATCTGGAATGGATCTATGTCGATCAACAAGTATGAAGCCAAGTTTATGGATCTTCTGAGGTTTTTCCTGCATATGGATACAACTAGATAAGGAGAGGACTTTGTGTTTTTAGAAGGGTTTGAGTTTGAGTTGACGACGCTAGTGTCAGTTCTAGAGAATAGGGAATGGTTTGCCACATTTGTGGAGTTAGTCAGGAGAATAGAGCGATCAGTTGTGGAGAAGAGAGAGGTGAATGCCAAGAAGAGACTGACACAATATCAAGGTCAGTCTTCTGGGGTCTTTAAGAAACCTAGGTTTTTAGCACCTCAATCACAATAGAGGTCGGCAGTTCAATCTCAGTTGTCATCAAGCAAGGGCAGAGTTCATACCTTCCTGCCAACTGGAGCTCATAGTGCAGTGTTAGTGTCATTAATGGGTCCATTTGGGCCATGGTACGAGAGCAAGACTAGCTAAAAGTGTGGACATGTTGGGCATACTAAATGGTTCTGCCCTGTAAAGGATGAAGAGGTGATGCTAAAGTTGAGACAAAGTCAGCAAGTGTCACAACAATGACAGTTCAACAGTGGTGGAGGTTGAGCAGGCGGTTAGGCATCACAGGCCGATTCATCTGGGCAATCCAGTAGAGGAGGGGGTAACAACATGCAACGAATCAATTGTATGCTATGAGTTAGTCAGAAGGAGTAGTCAACCCAAGGGTCATGACATGTTTGATGGTGTTATTTCATTCTGATTTGTCTTCTTCTTTCTTTATATCTATTTTGGTTGATCCGGGTGGGACGCATTCTTTTATCACTAGAGAAGTGATTGCTAGTTATTATTTGCATGTTACTCATAGACATGATAGTCTTATTTGAGAAACCCCTTTGGTTGGTTCTGCTAAGTTGCAGGAGGTATGTCCTTCCTACATTCCTTCTTTCTTAGGATGCAACATCCAAGTGGTTCTTATATCACTTGCATGCATGGATTCGATGTGATCCTTTGAATGGTTACTTTGGAGAAGTATTAGGTGGTCTTGGAATGTAGTGCCAAGGTGGTGACATTTTGTGACAATGATGTTTTGTGGGTCTTCCAAGGATATAGGAAGATTCTTCCAATGTGTCTGGTGTTATCTATGACAGCGGAGAGGTGGATGAGGCAAGGTTGTGAATCAATTTTGGCACATGTGGTAGATATCAAGGCTAGGAGTCCTAGTATCCAGGAAGTGCCAGTTGTTTGTGAGTTTGGAGATGTGTTTCCCGACTAGTTCTTAGGTGTTCCCCCTCCTAGGGAGATTAATTTTGAGATCAATCTAGTACTGGTAAACAACCATTGGTGCAAACACTGTACAACATGGAACCAACTGAGATGTGCGTTGCTGAAGAAACAAGTGCATGAGTTTCTTAAGAAGGGTTTCATCAGACCGATTATGTCCCCTTGGGGTGCTCTAGTGTTGTTTGTGAATAAGAAAGACGGATCCATGAGGTTGTGCATCGACTACTGGCAATTAAACAAAGTGACGGTCAATAATAAGTATCCTTTGTCACAGATAGATGATTTTTTTGATCAGTTGAGGGGTGTTGTAGTCTTTTCAAAGATACATCTGAGGCCAGGATATCATTAATTGTGAATTAAGGATGATGACATACCCAAGTCAGCTTTTAGGACTTAATATGGTCACTATGAGTTTGTGGTTATGTCATTTTGGCTAACCAATGCACCAACAATGTTCATGGACCTAATGAACATAGTGTTCAGACCTTTTCTTGACCATTTTGTGGTAGTGTTCATTGATGACATCTTGATCTATTCCTGAGATAGCCAACAACATGAGCAACATCTACGATAGGCATTGACTTTGTTGAGACAACACAAGTTATACGCTAAGTTCAGCAAGTGTGAGTTTTGGCTGAAGGAGGTGTCTTTTCATGGGCAAGTCATATATGTTGAATGTGTACATATGGATCCCAAGAAGGTTCAGTCTATCATGGAGTGGTAGCAACCAAAGACACCCACATAGATTTGTAAATTTCTTAGCTTGGCATGCTACTATAGGAGGTTTATCAAGAACTTCAGTGCATTGGTGTTACCTCTAATGAAGTTGACCAGGAAATTTGTGTCCTTCGTATGGGATGATAAGTGCATATATTTTTTCAGCTTTTGAAGGAGAAGATTACCAATGCACCCATGTTGGTTCTTCCAGAGTAAGAGAAAGGATACATAGTCTTTTTTAATGTGTCAAAAAATGGTTTGTGTTGCATGCTAATGCAAGATAAGAATATGATTTCTTTCTTTTTGTGATAGCTTAAGAAACACGAGGATAGCTAGCCAACACATGATTTGGAAATTGCAGCAGTGGTCCATGCCTTGAATATTTGGTGGAACTACATTTATGGTGAGAAGTATCATATCTTCACCGACCATAGGAACCTTGAGCACATCTTCTTGCAACAAGAGTTGAACATGCGATAGAGGTTCTAGATGGGGTTGATTAAAGACTATGGTTGCACCATAGACTATCATCCGGGGAAGGCGAATGTGGTGGAAAATGCATTGAGTAGAAAGTCTTGTTCATCAACATTTGTGGACTAGGCACAATTGTGTTCCTTGGTGTGCCATAAGAGAGACATGTTGGTCTCCTTGCGTCATATGAATGTGAAGTTGGAAGTGTCCATGTTAGTAGGATTGCTGGCACAGTTACATGTGAAGCCTATGTTAAGGCAACAAATCAGAGACACACATCATGATGATACTGTGATTCAGTAGATTTGAGCAGAGTTTGGCAACATGAAGCGTGATGGCTTCCACGAGTTAGAGGATGGGAGAGTATGTTACCATGGTAGAGAAGTGGTACCTAGTGTGAATAGTTCAGCACAATGTTTCACCCACAGACCAATGGATAGTTTGAGAGGACTATAAAAACTTTGGAAGACCTATTGAGAGCTTGTTTTTGCAATTTTTGGGCACTTTGGATATATATTTCAGTTTGATAGAGTTTGCATATAATAAAAATTTTCAGAGGAGTATTGTCATGTCATAGTATGAGGCTTTGTACATAAGCCATTGTAGATCTCTGTTGTGTTGGTATGAGACCAGTGAATATCAACTTTTGGGTCCTGAGCTCATGCAGGAGATGGCATAAAAGATAAAGATGATACAACAACAGTTGAAGGCATCCCTGGATAGGCAGACGTTTTATGTTGATAATCATTGTAGGCCTTTATAGTTCCAAGTGGGAGACAAGGTGTATCTCAAGGTCTCTCCTTGGAAAGGTGTGTTGAGGTTTGGGAAGAAGTTAAGTTGGATCCTAGATATATGGGACCTTACCCTATGGTGGCACGTGTTGGGAAGGTGGCTTATAAGTTGGAGTTGTCACCTGAGTTGCACAAATTGCATCCAGTGTTCCATGTTTCAATGTTTTTGAAGTGTCACCCTGACATTGAGTCAGTTTTATAGCCCTTAGAGTTGAGCTGGATGAGTACGCATCGTATGTGGAAGGTCCTATGTTGATCCTAGATAAGAGGATCAGGAAGTTGAAGAATAAGTATGTCATTTTGGTTAAGGTTTTGTGGCATCATCATGGCCTAGAGGAAGCCACGTGGGAGCTTGACGAAGAGATGCGTAGGAAGTACCCATCTCTTTTCCTATAAGATTTTGAGGGATAAATCCTTGTTAGTGGTTTATGATTGTAAGGACCCTGAAAATGGATTAATGCTTGTCTGTGTTTTCTATTCTTAATACAATGCGCAAACCTTAATCTAATCTCTTGATATGCCTTAATAACATGTGACAACTTATGTTTTTAGTTAGGTCATGTTTGGTTGATGTTTGAGCTATATATGCTTTTTTGACCAAGTTGCAAATTACTCAAGTTCAGGGCTAATCTTGCAATTCTTCACATGTAGGTTTCGCCCTTTATGTCTTGGCATCATGTGAGAGATGATGGTTATTAGGGGTGCCTTGTTGGACCTTGGTTGATGAGAGGCATCATGTGAAGATGTTAGGGTTTGCACGGGTTGCATTGTATTGCTTGAGTGTTGATGTCCACCGTGTTGTGTTCTTTGAGTGTAGAGATCGATGGGCTTTGTGCCTTGGGTGTGCTTTGATCTAAGCACATTGTTTTAGTTGGTTTGCTTTGACCTAGATGTTTTTCCATTGGCTTTGGTGGCTAGGATTGAGTTGTGTTTAAGTGTTTCAACCGTTTGGGTTGAGTAGAATTGTGTATTGGTTGCTACAATGCCCTCCCTTATCTTGGCTTTGACCGAAGGGGTGTAGTGGACCCTAGTGGTCACTACACTTCCTTGATCTTATCACCTTATGTTGCATGTCTTGTCTGAGTGCTTGCATGGTCTATCCTTTGTGGGACAAGTGACCTATTTGTAATGACCCGACAACAAATCAAATCGTCACCAGTAAATAATTGTGGAATAACCATAAGCAGTAGATTAACAAAAATCACTAAAAATTAAAACCATTTGCAAAGAGATCCATTTCCAGGAAACTCTTAAGAAGAGAACCAAAGTATTACATACATCATGGTTCACATTGTACATACCATGTACCATCTCATCTCGAGGATAACATTTAATAGTTGCTTTGCCAAACTATACATAAGAAACATAAAACCTTGAGGCATACAAGCCAAAATCTCATATCGTTCATAAAAACCATTACGTACTGACACCAAGTACCTGAGAGTACAGAGACGACACATAAAACTTATATCTACATGACACGACAGACATCACACTCTACTTGAGATGCTACTGCTGCCCCTGATGTTGTTGTCCTCCCTCTGTTGTATGGTCCCTACCTCCTCATCCGCGTCCCCCTAAAAAATGTTGGTGACCAACGGGGTGAGACCCATGTCCCAACGAGAGATATAACTCTCCACCAACAATATTATTATTGAAAATAAATAGTAATAAAAGTGAGAAGAGGATTCTTTTATATTAATAAGAAGGATTTAATCACTCTTTAAGCATAATAGAGCAATATCATCTTCTGAAACATTGCAGCTATATATGATAAAGCAGTAATTCATCTATTCATTTTATAAGGAATATGAAGAACATGTATAACCTATATCCATTTAAGATTCAATAAGAAATGTAACATCAACCAATGATTTCTGTATTCCATCCTTAAGAAAATACGCTACACGGCTGATTACATTTTACAATCACACTTATGCCTTGAGGAGATGAGGTATACCGCTCATACTCGAACCGACCACAGCGAAGTCAAAATCGGTACCATACAAGGTCAATGGAAGAGCCAGCTACCATGACCTCTGTCGTCTTGGTCAAAGCGAGACCACAAGCAGTACTACATCAACTGCTTAAATAGCTTTCCAGGGTATACTGACAACTTTGCTATAGAGCTACAGCGGCGGCTGCACTCCTTCTGTGATTGAGAGATCTCATGTTTATCTACCATCAATCCCGACATTTATCATCATCGCGAGATTTCTGATACATCCATCACGACACATATAATGAAGGATTGAGAGATCTCGTGTTTATCTCACGTCAATCCCACATTAGGGCGTAAGGATATTCATGCCCATCACCCCCACATATTCAAAAATATGCGCTCTCTAAGAGATCTCGTGGGAAAACTTTTTTCACCATCACCAGCTGCTGACGATGATGGATCTATGGTCAGAGCACTACATGATAAGATTCCACTTGATTAATTAAGTACATTACCGTATTCGTTTAGCATCAGTCAAGTTTTCAAACATGAATTATTATGAAAAATTCTACAAAGAAAGGTGTAATACATGTATCAAGTACTTTTCAAATCTTTAAAACACATAAAATTTAGGATCTCAATCCCTTATCTCATTACTGGGAATTCTCATCCCTCAACATTATCATCATCATGATTACTAATTATGTGTATTCAACCCTTAGTTCATCACTGAACACTGTTACCACTTTTTAGGTAACTATTACCTCTAGGTCCTCATACCAAGGTATACATGATACTTGTTACACAAGCATCTCACATGGCTCACAAGGCCCATTTAAAATCTTAATCATATAAAACATCATAGCTCATACCCGGATATGCTCATCATCTCATGATACCTGCATGGTTAGTATACATGATAACAGCCATATCAAATACATATCAACACCATGCAATATAAGGGTAATACCATTATTCTCTCATTGGGGTTAGGGTTTCCCTTCCTTATCGATTAGGGTTTCAAAATCATACCATCACCCTACATTAGGGTTAGGGTTTCCCTTATTAACCATTTAGGGTTTCAAGATCACATTATCAAGAATCAAACCCTAACTCATACCCTACACATATTAGGAGTATTAATGTATGCCCATTGCATGTTTATCACAAAAGTAGGAGTCTCCCTGTCATCCTTACTAGGATATTGATTACTCCATACTTTATTAAGTTGGCTCAAACTTTCCTTCAAGGTATATTAGCCTACTTTAATCATTATTCATTAAAATCCATACCTCTTAATGTATGACTTGATATAAAATACTTCGTGTGTTACTCCATCAAGTACATTGCATTCAAGGTGCTTTCACCATATCAGTTGAGGTGTGTGTGTGCCTGCCACACCATATCGGTTTTAAGGTGTATGTGTGCTTGCCACACCATATCGGTTTTAAGGTGTATGTGTGCTTGCCACACCATATCAATTTTAAGGTGTATGTGTGCTGGACACACCATATCAGTTTTAAGGTGTATGTGTTCTTACCACACCATATCGGTTTTAAGGTGTATGCGTGCTTACCACACCATATCGTTTTAAGGTGTATGTGTGCTTACCACACCATATCGGTTTTAAGGTGTATGTGTGCTTACCACACCATATCGGTTTTAAGGTGTATGTGTGCTCACCACACCATATCAGTTTGAAGGTGTATGTGTGCATACCACACCATATCGGTTTTAAGGTGTATGTGTGTTTACCACACCATATCGGTTTTAAAGTGTATGTGTTCTTACCACACCATATCGGGAAGACCCTTATGCTCATGCCTCTTCAACCCTTCATGGATTAGACCTACCCTTCACCATGGGTTAAGTGACAGGATAGATAACTGGTTGAACCTTTGTCAACCCATTATACAAATCAATAAGGGTGTGGGGTTACAAGGTATATCAGTTTTCCTATCATATAGGGTTACATCACCATATCGGGTTTGAGGTGTATGCTTAACCCAATATCATTTTTGAGGTGTATGCTTGACCTCCTATAGTACAAGAGGTGTATACTACACGACCATATCATGCAAGAAGGTATAAAATCATATCCATATCATTTTAGTGGAGTAGGTGCAACACCATATCGGGTTAGAGGTGCTTGCTTGTGTGCTTGAACCCAATATCACTTTACCTTTAATGATGTCATCAACATCAACCTCTAGACCATTTTTATTACTATTCTAAGTCATGGACAACAGTCCCATGAAGCTTTTAGAACTCAAAGGATCATCAATTATTCAAGAGAAAATGAAATTGCAAGTAGATCAACAAGTATGACAAAATTGAAGGTGCATAATAATATAATTGGGTTCAAGTTATATAACCCGCCTTAAGAACAACTTCAAAGCTCCAAGATCCAAAGATCTACATTCCTAAGGTTGAAGATGAACTTCAAAACTCCTCTATATGCAAATAATCACCATGGATAAGCAATTGGTGAAGAAGAAAAGAAAGGAAGATCATAACCCTAAAATCATTCATCAATCCAAGGTTGAAGATGATCATTACCTCACCTTAGGGTTAAGTATGAGCTCCTTCTTGCTACTTAGCACCTTTTCACGATACCCTACTACTCTTGCACAATATACCTCCACTCATGCACAATATGCCACCACCTTTGTCTGATATCCCCCTCACTTGTGATCAAAATACTTCACAATGGTCGATATCACCCTACTTGGCCGATACCACCTTATTTGGCCGATATGAACTTGCTATGGATGATACCCAAGGCCCTATGCATGATACAACTTCACTCCTACACGATACAATGACCCTATGCATGTTAACTTAGGGAAGGAGGGTGGTAAGATTCAAAACATTTCACTAAGGGGAGAAAGAAAGGGTATATATACTTGTTGTTCATGAAGAAATGTGAAAATGAGGTATCATCAATTTGAGCTACTAGGTGCCACGTGTACATGCATATTTGACACATGTACATGCATGAATTAACATTTATCTTGACATGAAAAATGGTTGAGGATAATCTAGGGATGAAAATTCATCCATTACATATCCCTTTGAATAAGATATATCAATTAAATCATCACTTTATCCACAACCTGATACAACTTTTCTAAGGAAGTTGTAACTCGATAAACCTCACCTCCTTGAGGTTATTTGCACATCATGGGCTTTTAAAAGAGTCCATAAAATGATATGGGACTCTTCCTATGGCTCCTTGGCCGATAGGCACTCATATATAAGCTTTTCCACATGATACAACTCAAGTTAGGGTTTCACAATTAACCCCTTTCTTGGTCATTTCATCACCAAGAGTACCATCACTCATACTTGATTCAAACATGGTGTCACCTCCTTTCTGTCTCCTCTAAATTATACTAGGAGGGAGTAGGGACACTCTAGAGGTGGTAATTTATATATTAACCCTACAATTTGGGTAAATTTTATTTTGTACCAAAATTGGTGCACAATGCACTAACATTATTCAAACAGGTTGCAACTTGAAATTTAGGATTTTCACAAGCCATACTTTAACATCATTCTCTCTCTTATGATACCAAAACATATGAGGTACATTAAACATGTGACATTTTGCAATATAGCCCCTCATCTTGGGTAAATTGCACTTTATGCTCAAACTATCATATAATGCACATAAAGTTTGCAATTAAGCTCAAACTTGAAAATTTCAAATCTACAAGAGTCTTAATTACTTTTCAAAAGATTAAAACAAGTTTGTAAACAACTTACTTAAGCAAAACTTCTAGGGTTAAGTCATGACTCAGGTCAGGGATGTTACAATTATCAACCCCTAACAGGGATTTCTTCCCCGAAATCTCAAGAGAAAAGAGAAGGGTACTTCCTCCTCATCTCTTCCTCTAGCTCCCATGTGGCTTCTTCAATGCCACGGTGATGTCATAGAACTTTTACAAGAACTATGTCTTTCTTTTTCAACTTCTTGATTCTCTTGTCAATAATCATCATTGGACCCTCCGCATAGGATATATCCTCGTTTAATTCTACCTCTACATGTTGCAACACCAACTATGTATCGAGATGGCACTTTCTCAACATAGATACATGGAACACTGGATGTAGTCTATGTATCTTAGGTGGAAACTCCAACCTATAAGCTACCTTTCCCATCTGTGCTGTCACTGGATAAGGCCCCATAAATCTAGGATCTAACTTACCCTTTTTCCCAAATCTGAGAACACCTTTCCAAGGAGAGATTTTGAGATACACACTATCTCCAACTTGGAATTCTAAAGGCCTATGATGCTTATCAGCATAAGACTTCTATCTATCATGGGTAGCTTTCAACTGTTATTGCATTACTTTAATCTTCTCAGTTGTCTGTTGTACTAACTCAGAACCCAAAAGTTGGTATTCTCCTATTTCATACCAGCATAATAGAGATCTACACTATCTACCATATAATGCTTCATATGGTGCCATATCAATACTAGTCTGGTAATTGTTGTTGTAGGCAAACTCTATTAAGCTCAAGTGTATGTCCCAAATTCCTACAAATTGAAGAACACATGCTCTGAGCAAGTCTTCCAAAGTCTGTATAGTTCTTTCATATTGCCCATGTATTTCAGGGTGGAAAGCTATGCTAAACTTCAACTGAGTACCCAAGGCTTGATGTATTCATTCCCAAAAATGACTTGTAAACTGGGGACCTCTATCAGATACAATTGTAGCTGGAACCCCGTGTAATCGCACTATCTCATCTATATAGATCTGTGCAAGTTTCTCAGTAGTATAGGTTGTTTTGACAGGAAGAAAATGTGCTGACTTAGTCAACCTATCAACTATCACCCAAATGGAATCATGACCTTTGGTTGTTCTAGGTAAACCAACCACAAAGTCCATGGTCACATGATCCCATTTCCACTATGGTATAGGTAAAGGTTGCAATGTTCCTGCGGGCTTTTGATGTTCAACTTTAACCTGCTAACACACTGGACACTGCATAACAAACTCAGCTACATCCTTCTTCAAACTAGGCCACCAATACATATCTTTTAAGTTATGATATATTTTGGTACACCCTGGATGCATTGCATATATGGATGAATGAGTTTCCTCCATGACTAGCTTTATTAAGTCATTATCATCAAGTACTACCATCCTACCATGGTAACATACTACCTCATCCTCTGACTCATGAAAATTGTCCCATTTCTCACTACCATACTCTGACCCAATCTGTTGAATCACAGTATCAGCCTATTGTGCCTCTTTGATCTGTTGTTTCATAGTAGGTTTCACTTGCATCTCAGCTAACAGTCCAACTAACAAAGATACTTTAATTTGTACATTGTTTTGCCTCAAAGAGACAAGCATGTCTCATTTAAAGCACACTAAAGAGTTCAACGATGCTTTATCTATGAGTGGCGTTGATGATTTTCTACTTAGTGCATCTGCCACTACATTATCCTTTCATGGATGATAATCAATTGTACAATTGTGGTCCTTGATTAACTCCATCCAGTGGCGTTGTCTCATATTTAACTCATGTTGTGAGAAGATGTACTTTAAATTCTTATGGTCTGTGAAAATCTAAAATGTTTCTCCATAGAGATAATGTCTCCAGATCTTCAACGCATGAACCACTACAGCTAATTCTAGATCTTGCGTCAAATAATTCTCCTCATGTTTCTTAAGTTGTCGAGAAGCAAAAGAAACTACATGATCACTCTACATCATCACACATCCTAGACCATTCTTAGAGGCATCACAGAAAACAATGTATCCCTTTCCCTGCTCAGGTAAAGCTAACACAGGTGCACTGGTCAACTTTTCTTTCAACAACTGGAAAGAATGCTGACACTTGTCATTCTAGACAAAAGGAACTTCCTTCCTGGTCAACTTGGTTAGGGGTAAGGCTATAGAACTGAAGTCTTTAATAAACCTCCTATAATAACCTTCCAGGCCTAAGAAACTACGAATCTCGGTCGGTGTCTTGGGCTGCTCCCACTCTAACATAGATTCCACTTTCTATGGATCAACACGAATACCTGAAGCAGATATAACGTGTCTAAGAAAAGACACTTCTGACAACCAAAACTTGCACTTGCTAAACTTGGCATATAGCTTGTGTTGTCTCAACAATGTCAAGGCTTGACGAAGGTGTTGTTCATGTTGTTGACCATCTCTACTATATATCAGGATGTCGTCTATAAAGACCACTACAAACTAATCAAGGAATGGTCATAAGATTCTATTCATCAACTCCATAAATGCAGCTGGTGCATTAGTAAGTCCAAATGACATAACTACAAACTTATAATGACCATGCCTTATCCTAAAGGCTGACTTAGGTATGTCACTCTCGTTGATACGTAACTGATGATATCCTGACCTTAGATCTATCTTAGAGAATACGGTTGCACCACACAACTGGTCAAACAAATCATCTATCCATGGAAGAGAATATTTGTTCTTAATAGTCACCTTGTTAAGTTTTCTATAGTCTATGCATAATCTCATAGACCTATCCTTCTTTTTAACAAAAAGAACTGGAGCACCCCACAGGGAATTACTCGGTCGAATCAAACCTTTCTCAAGAAACTCCTGTAACTATTTCTTAAGTTCTACCATCTCAGCTGGTGCCATCCTATAGGGTGTTTGAGCTATAGGTTGTGTACCCAGAATTAGATTAATCTTGAAATCAATCTCTCAAGGTGGAGGAATTTCTAGAAGCTCGTTAAGAAACACATCTTCGAATTCCCTGAAAATAGGAACTTCAGAAAGACTAGGACTCTCTACTCTAGTATCTACCACATGTGCCAAGAATGCAAAGCATCCTTGTCTCATCAACTTTTTTGCTACCATAGTTGACACTAGACAGGTTGGAAGAATCTTTCTATCCCCCTAAAAGACCCATGTCTCAGCATTGTCTGTGAACATAGCTTGCTTGGAACCACAATCCAAGACAACCTTATACTTTTCTAGGGTGTCCATCCCAAGAATTAAGTCAAACTCGTGCATCTCAAGTGGTATAAGATCCACCTGAATGTTGTGTTCTGAAAAGGAAAGAACACAGGGAGAACATACCTCCCGCAACACCACAGATCTGAATGAAGGCGTTTCTAATAATAGGTTGTCTGCTCTACAACTAACAGTCATATTGCAGTCATGAATCACTTCTTGAGTGATAAAGGAATGTGTAGCACCCGAATCAATCAAAATAGATATGAAGTAGGATGAAGACATATCAGAATGAAATAATTCCATATGACCTTTCATGACTCGTGGGTTGACCACTGCCTCCATCTGATTCATAGCATAGAATCTCGCCGTTGGTGGTTGCTGATCACACGTCCTGTTGTTGGGTGCAGATGAACCAGCTTGGGATGCCTGTCCACGTCCTCGTGTGCCAGTGCTAAATCATTGCCTCTGAGATCCTTGCTGACTCTACCTCGGTGGTTGGGTTACATTCCTATCTCCAAATGGAAAATCCCTCATCAGATGTCCTGGATTCCAACACTTATAACAGCTTAGGTTTTCCCATTTCGGCCTAGATGGTCCTGTTACTGACATTGATGTTGAACTTTAGGCTCTACTTGGTGGTAGACTACGACCTCTACCCTTGCTCGATGTCCACTGTGTCTGAGCACTGAACCTGTGTGGTGATATTGGTGTAGAAAACTTTGGTTTCTTAAAACATTCAGACCTCTGTCCTTGGAACTGTGTATGCACTTTCCTACTATTGGCTTTACGTTTCTCAGTCACAGACCTTTCTATCCACCTAACTGACTCCACAAAGGTGGCAAACCTCTCTCTATTCTCTAGAGAAGATGCATGTGTGGTTAGATCATCGTTCAACCCCTTCTCAAAATGCCAAATCCTCTCCTCATCTGTAGTAGCCATGTGTGGACAAAACTATAGAAGCTCCATAAATTTAGCTTCATACTCACTAATGTTAATTGGTCCTTGCTTAATCTGCTCAAACTGTGAGATTTTCTCATCCAGATAAGTCTTGGGAAAGTATCTACTGACAAACTCACGTCGAAACTCTCTCCATTCGACCTCAACACCTGGTCGTTTCTCCTCCTCAATGGCCAACACTTCCGTTTAACATGTACACATCGTGCTTAACTTTCTCAGTTTCAGGAATGCTGAGGATTCTAAAGGCTTTCTCCAACTCACTGAGCCATGAATCTGCGTCTGCTGGGTCAGCTGTACCAGCATATTCGGTGGCTCCTACCCGATGTAACTGCTCAAAGGTCTTACCAGATCCATGCCCCTCATTGGGAGTTGGTGCCCTAGGTGCAGGTGCTGGCATTCGATCTGCCATATGCATCATTGTATTCATGAACTGTCCTAACAAAGCATGAAAAGTTGGGTTTTTTTATCAAAGCTTCATCAAGTTGGGGGTTCTCAGGTACTAGTTCCTCTCTAGCCTGATCCCTTGCACCTCCTCCTGGTTCAACAACACTACTTTCAGCAGCATGTTCTTCGTGTGATCCAGCCATCTTCAAGCTTTACTTCTTCTCCTATATGAGAAGAAGTCACTGTCAGATAAACTAGATGACACTTAGAACAGACTCAACAACCTTAATCATATGTCTCTGTAGACTCAGCGAACCTTAGGCTCTGATACCAAAACTTTGTGACGATCCGACAACAAATCAAACGGTCACTAGTAAATAATTGCATAATAACCATAAGCAGCAGATTAACAAAAATCACTAAAAATTAAAACCATTTGCAAAAACTCTTAAGAAGAGAACCAAAGTATTACATATATCATGGTTCACATTGTACATACCATGTACCATCTCATCTCGAGGATAACATATAACAGTTGCTTTGCCAAACTATACATAAGCAACATAAAACATCAAGGCATACAAGCCAAAATCTCAGATTGTTCATAAAAATCGTTACATACTGACTCCAAGGACATGAGAGTACAGAGACGACACATAGAACTTATATCTACAAGACACAACAGACAAAACACTCAGCCTAAGATGCTACTGTTGCCCCTGATGTTGTTGTCCTCCCTCTGATGTATGGTCCCTACCTCCTCGTCTGCATCCACCTAAAAAAATGTTGGTGACCAACGAGGTGAGACCCATGTCCCAGCGAGAGATATAACTCTCGCCAAAAATATTATTATAGTAGATAAACAATAATAAAACTGAGCAGAGGATTCTTTTATATTAATAAGTAGTAGTTAATCATTGTTTAAGCAAAATAGAGCAATATCATCTTCTGAAAAATTGCAGCTATATATGATAAAGTAGTAATTCATCTATTCATTTTATAAGGAATATGAAGAACATGTATAACCTCTATCCATTTAAGATTCAATAAGAAATGTAACATCAACCAATGATTTCCGTATTCCATCCTTAAGAAAATACGCTACACGGTTGATTACATTTTACAATCTAACTTATGCCCTGAGGAGATGAGGTATACCGCTCATACTCCAACTGACCACTACGAAGTCAAAATTGGTACCATAAGAGGTCAATAGAAGAGTCGGATTTCATGACCTCTACCGTCTTGGTCAGTGCGAGACCACAAGCAGGACTATGTCAACTGCTTAAATAGCTTTGCAGGGTATATAGCCACTTCGCTATAGAGATATAGCGGCGGCTGCACTCCTTCGGTGATTGAGAGATCTCATGTTTATCTACCATCAATCCCGACATTTATCATCATCGAGAGATTTGTGATACATCCATCCCGGCACATATAATGAAGGATTGAGAGATCTCGTGTTTATCTCACATAAATCCCACATTAGTGTGTAAGGATATTTGCACCCATCACCCCCGCATATTCAAAAATATGCGCTCTCCAGGAGATCCTGTGGGAAAACTTGTTTCACCATCACCAACTACTGACGATGATGGATATATGGTCAGGGCATTACATGATAATATTCCACTTGATTAATTAAGTACATTACCATATTCTTTTAGCATCAGTCAAGTTTTCAAACATGAACTATTATGATAAATGCTACAAAAAAAGGTGTAATACATGTATCAAGTACTTTTCCAATCTTTACAAGACATATAACATTTAGGATCTCAATCCCTTATCTCATTACTGGGAATTCTCATCCCTCAACATTATCATCATCATGATTACTAATTCTGGGTATTCAACCCTTAGTTCATCACTAAACATTGTTACTACTTTTTAGGTAACTATTACCTCTAGGTCCTCATACCAAGGTATACATGGTACTTGTTACACAAGCATCTCACATGGCTCACAAGGCCCATTTAAAATCTTAATCATATAAAACATCATAGCTCATACCTGGCTATACTCATCATCTCATGATACCTGCATGGTTAGTATACATGATAACAACCATATCAAATACATATCAACATCGTGCAATACAAGGGTAATACCACTATTTCCGCATTAGGGTTAGGGTTTCCCTTCCTTATCGATTAGGGTTTCAAAATCATACCATCACCCTACATTAGGGTTAGGGTTTCCCTTATTAACCATTTAGGGTTTCAAGATTACATTATTAAGAATCAAACTCTAACTCATACCCTACACATATTAGGAGTATTAATGTATGCCCATTGCATGTTTATCATAAAAGTAGGAGTCTCTCTCTCATCCTTACTAGGATGTTGATTACTGCATACTTTATTAAGTTGGCTCAACCTTTCCTTCAAGGTATATTAGCCTAATTTAATCATTATTCATTAAACTCCATACCTCTTAATGTATGACTTGATATAAAATACTTCATGTGTTACTCAATCAAGTACATTGCATTTAAGGTGCTTTCACTATATCGGTTATGAGGTGTGTGTGTCCTTGCCACACCATATCAGTTTTAAGGTGTATGTGTTCTTGCCACACCATATCAGTTTTAAGGTGTATGTGTGATTGCCACACCATATCAGTTTTAAGGTGTATGTGTGCTTACCACACCATACTGGTTTTAAGGTGTATGTGTGCTTGCCACACCATATCGATTTTAAGGTGTATGTGTGCTTACCACACCATATCGGTTATAAGGTGTATGTGTGCTTACCACACCATATAGTTTTAAGGTGTATGTGTGCTTACCACACCATATCGGTTTTTAAGGTGTATGTGTGCTTACCACACCATATCGGTTTTAAGGTGTATGTGTGCATACCACACCATATCGGTTTTAAGGTGTATGTGTGCTTACCACACCATATCGGTTTTAAGGTGTATGTGTGCTTACCACACCATATCGGTTTTAAGGTGTATGTGTTCTTACCACACCATATCGGGAAGACCCTTATGCTCATGCCTCTTCAACCCTTCATGGCTTCGACCTACCCTTCACCATGGGTTAAGTGACATGATGGACAATTGGTTGAACCTTTGTCAACCCATTATACAAATCAATCAGGGTGTGGGGTTACAAGGTATATCGGTTTTCCTATCATATAGGGTTACATCACCATATCGGGTTTGAGGTGTGTGCTTAACCCAATATCGTTTTTGAGGTGTATGCTTGACCTCCTATCGTGAAAGAGGTGTATACTACACCACAATATCGTGCAAGAAGGTATAAAATCATATCCATATCATTTTAGTGGTGTAGGTGCATCACGATATCGGGTTAGAGGTGTTTGCTTGTGTGCTTAAACCTGATATCACTTTACCTTTGATGATGTCATCACCATCAACCTCTAGACCTTTGTTATTACTATTCAAATTCACGGACAACAGTCCCATGAAGCTTTTAGAACTCAAAGTATCATCAATTATTCAAGAGAAATTGAAATTGCAAGTAGATCAACAAGTATGACAAAATTGAAGGTGCATAATAATATAATTGGGTTCAAGTTATATAACCCACCTTAAGAACAACTTCAAAGATCCAAGCTCCAAAACTCTACGTTCCTAAGGTTTAATATGAACTTCACAACTCATCTATATGCAAAGCATCCCCATGGATCAGAAATTGGTGAAGAAGAAAAGAAAGGAAGATCATAACCCTAAAATCATGCTTCAATCCAAGGTTGGAGATGATCATTGCCTCACCTTAGGGTTAAGTATGAGCTCCTAATTGCTCCTTAGCACCTTTTCACGATACCCTAATACTCTTGCACGTTATGCCACCACTCATGCACGATATGCCACCACCTTTGTCCGATATCCCCCTCACTTGTGATCAAAATACTTCACTATGGCCGATATCACCCTACTTGGTCGATACCACCTTACTTGGATGATATGAACTTGCTATGGATGATACCCAAGGCCCTATGCACGATACCACTTCACTCCTACATGATACAAGGACCCTATGCACGATACCTTAGGGAAGGAGGGTGGTAAGATATGAAAAATTTCACTAAGGGGTGAAAGAAGGGGTATATATACTTGTTGTTCATGAAGTGTGTAAATGAGGTGTCATCAATTTGAGCTACTAGGTGCCACGTTTCCATGCATGGTTGACACGTGTACATGCATGCATTAACATTTATCTTGACATGCAAAATAGTTGAGGATAATCTAGGGACAAAAGTTCGTCCATTACATATCCCTTTGAATAAGATATATCAATTAAATCATCATGTTATCCACAACCCGATACAACTTTTCTAACGAAGTTGTAACCCGATACACCTCACCTCCTTGAGGTTCTTTGCACGTCATGGGCTTTGCCAAGAGTCTACAAAATGATATGGGACTCTTCCTATGGCTCCTTGGCTGATAGGCACTCATATATAAGCTTTTCCACTTGATAAACTCAAGTTAAGGTTTCACAATTAACCCCTTTCTTGGTCATTTCATCACCAAGAGTACCATCACTCATAATTGATTCAAACATGGTTTATACTCCTTTTTCTCTCCTCGAAATGATACTAGGAGGGAGTAGTGACACTCTAGAGGTGGTAATTTTCATATTAACCCTACAATTTGGGTAAATTTCATTTTGTTCCAAAATTGGTGCACAATGCACTAACATTATTCAAACAGGTTGCAACTTGAACTTCAGGCTTTCCACAAGCCATCCTTTAGCATCATTCTCTCTCTTATGATACCAAAACATATGAGGTACATTATTCATGTGAAATTTTGCAATATAGCCCCTCATCTTGGGTAAATTGCACTTTATTCTCAAACTATCATATAATGCACAAACAGTTTGCAATTAACCTCAAACTTGAAAATTTAAACTCTACAAGAGTCTTAATTACTTTTCAAAAGATTAAAACAAGTTTGTAAATAACTTACTTAAGAAAAACTTCTAGGGTTAAGTCATGACCCAGGTTAGGGATGTTACACTTTTGGTACTCTTATGTCTTGACACCTCATATCTTCACCTCCCTCCTACCCCTTGAGTATATAAGCTCTTTCTTTCACATGCAATAAATACTTTTAGCTCTCTCTTATGCCTCTTTCTTTCTTGATCCAACTTTGGAGCTTGGTGGAGCTAGAAAGGGATGATCTTGGTACTTTGATTGTTGATCATCCTTGCATGTTGTGATGTTGAGCTTGATCATCTTCTTTGTGGCGATCCTTGGTGATTCTCTTCTTGGTAAGTGGCTCTATCACCATGATCTCATTTCATTTGTGCCCTACCTTCCTTCTTCCTCTCTTTTCAATGAGACCATGGTTCGACCATGATGACTATCATGAAGATATTCTCTTCACAAAGGTCAAAGACTATGGTTTAACCATGGTGGTACCTATGTGAGAATAAACTCTTGTATTTCTCTCTTGTTCAGTCTAGGGTTTGAGTTATCCTCACCTTGATCTTTTCTTTGACCTTGGTGTGTTTTTCTTATTCTTGAGGTGACCTTGAGGCCGTAGAGTTGTTCCAATTTGAAGCTTCTTTCTTCTCTCTTTGGAGCTTGTTGTTTTAGAGTCGATCTTCATCATAAGGTGGGTTATATAACTTTCCCCTCTTCTATTATTGCACCATAATCATGGTTGCATGTTACTGTTCTAATGTCTAAACGTGATATTAAGATGTTAGGTGATGCTATTATGATCTTCTATGATTACCTTGGTGATGTTGGTTTTTGGGTTTTGTTGACCATTCTTGCATGGATTTTTATCCTCAATGATGCTTCACCTACTTGATGTTTATCTCCTATTTTGATTATGAAATAGTTCAATTTTGAAGATGATCATTTCTAGGGTTTTATGGTATTCCTACCATGGTGTTTCTTTATGGTGACATTGAGTTCTTGATGGTTGAATTCTTATTTCGGCCGATATGCTTCCTTTGGTTCCTTGGAGTTGCTTTCCCAAGTTGCGGTCACTATATGGGTTGATGTGGTGGGTCGCTACATGGTTAACCCCTCTTGAGGTTATGGCTTATGTTGACCTTTTTTGTAGTTGAAGTGGTTTGGTTGAGTTGGTTGATACATGTTTGATGGTGGCTGTGTTGTGGGCACAGCCACTAGCCTGAGTGGGTGGTCCATACACTCACCTAGATGCTTGAGTTGGTTGGTTGCTACACTTGACCATATATATTTCGATCTCTATAATGCTTGATGCTAGCGGTCGCAACACATGTGTGTAGGATGGTCTTTACACATGTGTTGACCATGATGGTCGCTACATAAACATAACTGTGTGAAGATTTTGCTACAGTTCCCTACTTCTATGGTTGAAACATGTTGTTATGTATATGTTTGAGTAATAATGATACAAATGCTAAACCCTAATGTGTTCCAAGAATGTGGGAGATGGTGTATCTAGGGTTAATGATTCCATTAAAATGCAAACCTTAATCGGCTATATGGGAAACCTTAACCCTAAATTCTCAAGTGTATAATGTATTTGTTGAGCTTGCTTGAATAAGTACTATGTGATTATGCTTTCTCTCTCCTATGTGTGCAACCACTACCTTGTAGGTGGAATGAATTTCATAGCTAGTGAATTCTCGGTGTGTAAGATATGACACAGGGTGATGATTAAGGCCCTTTATGAGGTATGATGAGATATGTGATGACGTGATGTGGGTCTTATGACTTGGTAAAGGCTCAATGCCTAAATGGAATGTGATGAGGGATCATTATTCCCTAGTGATGTGATATGTTTATGGCCTTGTATGGAAGTGGTATCAAGTGATGATGTGACAATTTTCATTCTCATCTATTTTATTTCTTCTGGAGTTGTACTTTTACTCCTATTTTTGTAGAGTTTGTTTAGGGTTTTTATGTTGTAACATTATTGAAGCTAAAAGACACCCAATTGGCTTAACTAATCAAGTGAAACCCTAATCATGTAGTTCCCTATTCCATGGTTCCATTCCAGAGTGAGAACTTTGTTGGACGCTGAAACCAATCTTCCCATGGGAAACTCAGAGTGCATATTGTTGAGTATCTGAGGTGCAAGTGATTACATGCCCTTGACATCTTGATCCCAAGAGTTTTGAAAACAACTTCGGTCAGGTCTCAATGATGATGAGAGTGTGATATGATGTGATAGAGGACAACTGTGGTTATACCTCAGTGATTGGGTTATATACCCTTGTCTCTAGCGTCGTGACCTATACCAAGGTGGGCTAGGTGTTTATAGGACCATAGATTTGACTATGAGATGTTGTCTACAGGACTAAAGCTTTGACTATAAGCTGTTTTTTTTTGAAGTTTGACCGATATGTCACTTTGGTGAAGACTCAAACTAAACCAGTAGTGCATGAGAAGATAATGGACTCCAACTCTTCCATAGATTATGTATTGAATAGATTTTGACTTAGCAGTGATCAGTTGGATTTGGGTGGTACGACTCAAATCCTTAGGACAATTAAAAGACATAACACAGTTATGTAGTATATTTTCTTAGGGTTAAACATGACTCACATTGGATGACCCTTTGCCTTATCTCTTGTGATGTTTAGTTGATTTATAATGTGGTAAGAGAAATCAACTATCATACATGTTCTACATATTCCTTCTAAAAGTTTAAAAGTTCTACTACACAATTGTAAATGCCTAAACTTCTTAAGTAGTGTTAATCATTTTATTCATATCATTTAGCTAAATTTGCTCATCTTTATGTTAATACTATTTACCTACTTTAGCTTATCTGTGATAATAATACACATTGGCAAAGAGTTATATCTCTCACTGGGATGTTGGTCTCACTCTGTGGGTTTCCACATCTTTAAGGTGGTCGTGCACGACGAGGTAGAGATCGTGTGGTTAAGGCTGAGCAGCAACAGGAGTAGTATAAGGTTGGATATGGTGCCAGTGTTTTGTAGTAGAGGTTTATGTGTCGTCCCTATACTCTCATGTCCTTGGGGGTGTTTTGTAGATCTTGTATATCTACACAAGTTTTGGCAGTAGGCCATGGTTTTATAGATATGGCTTGTATATGAGAACAAGTTATGATATGTAACAGGTAGTGGCAAGTTAGCCAAGTGAACATTGATAATATGTAAAGCCTTTGAGCATGCTATATAATATAGGCGGTTTTTTTTATGGACTCAGATCTAAAATGTTTCCTCTTTTATATTTTTGTGAAATTAGTTTTAATTTACCATGTTTTCTAGTAATTTGAATGATTAGTTTTCATTCCACATTTTATTTTGAGTAATCTTTCTTTGAGTGATGATGGGCATCACAATACTTGCCATTTCATCTTATTACGACTATGAGATTTGGCATATGGATGTTAAAACCACTTTCCTTAACATGAATCTTCTAGAGGATGTGTACATGACATAGTATGAGGGCTTTATAAATCTAAAGGAAGTCAATAAAGAATAGTAAGCTACAAAGGTCAATCTATGAATTAAAGCAAGTATATTAGAGTTGGAACCTTTTCTTTGATAAGACAATCATAGAGCTTTTCTTTAGTCAAAATGAAGATGAACCTTGTGTGTACAAGAAGTTTAGTGGGAGCATAATTGTATTCCTCATATTGTATGTAGATGACATACTATTGATGGGGAATGACATTCCTACTTCACATATGGTAAAGAATTGGCTAGGAAGTACCGTATCTATGAAAGATTTAGGCGAAGCATCCTATATATTAGGAATCAAGATCTATAGATATATATATATATAGAAGGATTCTTGATCTAAGACAGAGTACATACATTGACAAAGTGTTGAAGAAGTTCAGCATGTAGGACTCAAAATAAGGAATTTTACCATGTCTCATGAAATTAGCCTCTTTAAATCCCAATGTCCCAGTTTTTGTAAAGAACATGAACACATGAATAAGACTCCATATGTGTTTGCAAATGGATCCCTCATATATGCATTGTTATGCACTTGTCCTGATGTCTTGTATGCCTTGACCATGATGAGAAGATATCAGTCAGATCCCAGAGAGAGTCACCAGTTTGCCATAAAGAACATATTTATGTACTTGAGAAGAACTACATATTAGTTTTTTGTTTATAGTGGTGAGGAAGATTTGGGTGTAAGGGGTTACACCGATGCAAGCTTCCAAATTGACAAAGATTATTATTGATCACAATCAGGATTTGTGTTTTGCCATAATAGTGGAGTTGTGAGCTGGAAGAGTTTTAATAAAGACATTGTTGTTGATTCTATAATAGACGTCGGTGTATTTCAACATCCAATGCACCTAAGGAAGTTGTTTGGATCAAGAAGTTCATCAGTGAACTCGGGGTGGTTCCAAGCATTAGTGATGTGATAGAGTTGTATTGTGACAACAATGGATCTATTGCACAGGCTAAGGAACCCAGATTGCATCAACATTCCAAGCACATACTATGACGGTTCTATCTCATACGAGAGATCGTACAACAAGAAGATGTGAAGATTTGTAGAATACCAAGTAAATGCAATGTTATTGACCCACTAAATAAATCAATTTCATAGCTAAAGCATAATGGACATGTTAGATCACTTGGAATAATATTCATGAGTGACTAGCTCTAAGTTCAAATGGGAGTTTGTTGGTATGTATTCCCAAATACCCAATTATGTGATGATTGTAATGAGGCATGATGTAATTGATTTGATAATAATAATAAAAAAGGGAAGTTCTGTTTATTCTGTTCTATTCAATTATGAGATAATGATGTATAATAATAAATGTCTAAAGAATGATGATACTTGATGCATAGGTGTTCAATTTGAGGACCTGAGAATTGAGATCATATGTATGATAAGAGTACATACATTCTTGTTATGTCCCTATTCGGATGTTATTGTGGAAGCAAAATAGACACAAGACTAGAATGTGTTTTGGTTGATGACAAAATATCATTTGTCATGATATGTGATATCAAAGCAATAACAATAGGTACTTGTTAGATAATAGTGTGCCAAACTGACCCACCTTGATAGTGACACATGGAAACCATAGAATGGTAGTCATAATTAGCTCTCATTGCTATAGTGGTGATCGTGGTTCTTAGACCTAATGTCACAACACTCATCATATGAAGACCATGGAATGGTAGTCATAATCATCTCTCATTTCTATAGTGGTGATTATGGTTCTTATACCTAAAGTCACTACTCGTTTGATGAACTTTGGCATCACCCAACATGACTTTGAATAAGGGTTGACATAAAGGTGATATGTAGGTACATTGTGAAACACGAGAATTGACTGACTATAAGTGATGTAGATGGGATTTGTCCCTCCTACAGGAGTTTGATATCATGGCCATTTGATAAGTGAGACTGAGAAATGCATGGCCATTATCATGTGAGTAAATATATGATATTGATATCATATGTATCTCAATAGTCTAGTGTAGGTCAAGGAACATGGATTGAATTTTGAAAGGATGATGATATCATGCCTCGAGTTTAATCTAGATATTAGAGACAAAGGAACCATATGATCATGGTATCACTAATCAAGGATGGTAGGTTGAAGTTGCTCTCCAACTTTCCAATTACTTGGGAGCAATGATGTATTTCTAGATACCGATCATTGCTTGTGATGTCATAAATTGGTTATGGGCATTCACAACCAATGTAACTTGGGACCTATAGGGTCACATGCATAGGATACACCTAGAATAGGAGTTTATTCATGAATTATGTTCAACTTGATTACTAAAGCATTTAGTTATTAAATTTAAACAACAATGGCTGAAAGTTTAACTGACTGGACTATGAACCGACCGGATCAAGTGTTGAACCGATCGATTCAAGTTCCAGGTCAACTTTAACCAACATTGGCGATCAGAACTCTAAAATGACTGATTTAGCAAGTGAACCGATCATCTCAGATTTGCGAACGGACCGTTTTGGTTGATCAATACAACTGGATCAAGTATTGATGGTGACATCATATTGTGCATTAATTGAATATTAAATTCCAATAAAATATTGAATATGAAACATAGTGAAATGATCGGTTCAAGGGTTGAACTGATCATGTCATGTGTGAATTGATCGGTTCACTGGTGAACCGATCGGTTCATGGTTTGTAGGTTTTAAAAAAATCATGAAGTTTTGTCTCTTCAACTCCCTCTCAGACTAGAACTCCTGACCCTGACCCTCCTATAAAAAAAAGGGCTAGTAGAGGCTTTCTAGAGACACAACAATAATCTATGGAAATTGTTGTCCTCTCACAGTTGTGGTAACATGAGATCCTGAGCAAATCCTACCCGTAAAAGGGAAGGAAAATAAGTGAGAGACAATGTGGGAGAGCGAATCAACCCTAGCATGTTGATGTTTGAAGGGACAACTCATTCTTGTTGTCTCTAGTAGCACAACATGGAGTTCTCAGTGGTCTGAGTGGACTACATAGAAGTTTTGAGACCGTTTCCACCGTGTTAGAGGACAACAACCACCATTTTTTGTAGTGTTGCACTAGGAGGTCATTGTCACCGGTTGTTTGTGTGCATCTTGTGAAGATCATACATCATCACCACGAGTAGTCATTGGACTTCATGTAGGACCATGTATATCTCTTACTATCCTCTTTTTGCTAGATACATTATTGTTGACACGATCTGCTGGTTTGAAAATCAGGCATTAAATTTTGTTTTTGTTTCCTTATTTGTTGCCCTTATTTTCTAACAATACACAACTCCAAATGAGGAAAAAGTTACCATATCCTCCTTTTTTCAAGAACTATAAAAAGAGAAAAGGGGCATGGAAATTCACAAAACCATAAAAACCCACATGGGCCCCAAAACCACAAAAAGAGTAAGTGAATAAAATCCAAGGTGTTAATAAAAACTTGAGAGTTGTGCCATTCTAGGGAGGTGAGCATAGTACCCATTGGGTGTATTACTATGCTCACAAAAAAGCATATACGATGTGGCCATTCATATTACCCAAGAGGTCACTAGAAGAAACCCTTGGCCTTTGATAATGTTCACTGAAAGGTGGATCAATAGATTGCATTGGCATGTATGGTTTGAATTTACTGCTCTAAGTCTATCTAGTTTGGACTACTTGGACCACATGCACTTAACGAGGACCTATGGTTTAGCTATCCAAAGGACCACAAGTTGCATCCATACCATTTAACCCACCCTATCCACCTCACCATTCACCAAAAGAAAGGACATGAGTGAAATCTGTCCATGAAAGGGTGTCCACCAAATCTAGGAAAAGGTTATGAAGTGACATATACACATGTTATATGATAAGGGAATTACGACATGTTAAGATCATAGTATTATAAGCCATTATGCAATCTATAGGGATCAACTTGATAAACAATTTTGGACACTCATACTAAAGCAACCAGGAAAGAGGGCTGGTGGAAACTCATGTTCATTTCTCAATTGATTGTTCCTAGTACAAGGCCTAGTTTAATCACTTTTTATTTTTGTCAATATGCTAGATTGAGAGGAAGCTAGATTCTAGGTTTTGGGGTTGATAACATCTAATGTTGGGGATGTATTGTGCCAATTTTAACCTTAATTATCTTGTCATTTAAGCCATGATAAAAAATTGGTATACTTTTTTATGCTAAAGTTTACCCTACTTATTTGATGATTTATCATTCTTAAAAACATTTACAACAATTTCAGAGCCTTTTTAGGCCATAAGAAGAAAAAAGTGAAACCCATCAGCCTCCCTTGTGATTAGATACAACTGAATATGGCACTAAAGGGTTAGTTCCATCAGCTTCACCCATTTTGGAGGCCCACGGGACCAACTTTAGTCCACCACATGGACCAAAGGGCCCACATAGGGCTAGGTCAAATGGAAAATGCCCCTAATTCATATAAGAGAAGGCTTAGATGGACCTGCTTTAAGCACTAAAGCCACACATCAAACTATACATGTATGTAAGACCCCAAGCCTGGATTAACCATGTTTTCTTTGTCTTGATTATGTGCTTATAACCTTGCTCCAATCCTTTGAGATGATCTTAGAACATGTAGAGAGATTAAGCCTCCAGTTTGAGCTTGTTGAATGTTGTTTATGCTTTATATGCTACTTTTGGTGCAAATTACAATTTACCCATTTTTGGGGGTATTTTTGTAATTTTCCACCTCTAGAATGTTCCTTCTCTCTTTTGGTTTCATGATAGAGAGTGTGGTGCTTTGGGGCACCTTGTTTGACCCTTGGTCGAGTGGTGTCACCCCTAGTGGTGATCAAGGTTTCTAGGGTTGGTGTGCCTTGACCTTGTGGCACTTGTTAGTTTGTATCGACCTAGGTCACAATCTAGGGCTTGTTGGGAGGGTATCGTGGTTGAGATACCTCCCCTAGGTGCGTTGTTCATGACCAATGTGGTCTTGGGTCGAGACAAAGGCTTTGATGTGGAGTGTCTCGACCTAGGGTGTGTGGTGACCCCTTGTCGCGACCTTGTTGTGTTGAGTGTTGTGTCGCGACCATGGGTGGTTCCCTTAGTGGGTCGCGATCGAGACATAGGTGTTGGGTTGTTTAGTTGGTTGAGATCCAACCTAGATTGTATCACCATATCATGCATTTGGGCTTTATGTGGTTGCATGTTAGTTTCTTGAGTGGACAAGTGTCTCTTTGGAACCCTATCTTGTTGACACCTCATCCCTTGACTTACCTCTCTCCTTCACTATATAAACACTTTTCTCTCCATGTAAGTGATCTTTTTTGGTCATCTTCTTCATCCTTTCCCTTGTGCTCGCCATTGGATCTTGGTGGATCAATAAGAAGTTGTTCTTGGTGCTTTGGAGGTGGTTCAACCTTCCATGTAGAGTTCGTCGTGATCCTTGGTCATCTTCAACCTTGGTGAGTGGTTATCTTTCCACTTTGGTGTTTTCCTTGGACCTTCTACCCCCATATTCTTCTTCTCTTCCTTCATCCCTAAACCATGGTTCCTCTGGTGGTCATTTTGGGAGAGAAACTCCTCATCACAAGGGTCATAGACCATGTTTTGACAAGGTAGACCCAAGTGTGAGGAGAGTTTCTTCTCTCTTTCTCCCTTTCTCTTTTGGCTCAACCTGTAGCTTTTTGGCTCTCTTTTTTGGGTGATCTTTGATCATGGTTTCTTCTCATTCTTGAGGGTTCTTGTGGCCGATAGTGGAGCTTTTGGTGGATCTTTATCATCCTTGGTGATTGTGTGCTTGGAGGTTGCCTTCTTTGGAGTGATCTACCTTAAGGTGGGTTATATAAATATTAACCTTCTCTATTAATGCACCTTTATTACATGCATGTTGTTGTTTTCTCTCCTTAAATGTTTCCTTAAAATTCTATTAAATGGTGACAGACCTTTGTACTTGGATGATTTTGAGAATCATGCTTGGTTTGGATGTAATCTGAAACCCTAATTTCCTTTGTACTCAATTTCGGTGTTTGTGGTGTATGGTGGTTTTCCTTCCTTTCTCGACCTTAGTTTGAGTTTCATGCATGATGATCAAGTGTTTTTGTGTTTTATGAGGTTTTGGATGGGTTTTGGTTGAGGTGATCTTGGTTCCTCTCTCTTGATAAGGTTCCTTTTTGTGGTGGTTTCATATAGTTGTTTTAGGGTTTGACGATAGTTTTTGCATAATGATGTTTTTTCCTTATTTTGTCTCCTATTTTATTTGTGGGTTATCTATATTTTGACCTGGGTTAAGCTTGGGTTGGAGTTGATCCTTAGTCTTAGTGGAGGCTTGACCCTTAGTGGGCATTATGCCTTGTTTTTTTGTCTTGGGTCACACCATCTCTTGGCATGTTGGTTTTGGGTCGAGATAGCTGACCTTGTGGAGGTCACGACATCCTCAACCTTGATGATCGCAACACCTACTTCCGACCCCATTTGGCGTCGGTTTTTTAACCCCATTTGGCGTCGGTTTTCGACCGACGCCTATGTGGGCGCCGCTAAAGGTCGAACATTTTGGCGTCGATTTTTTAACCGACGCCTATTTAACCTATAGGCGTCGGTCTTTTAGTATATAACCGACGCCAAAATGGTTCGCGCCACAGAAAACGGCGTCATCTAGGGCACTTTCTGCGTCGGTGATTTACTAAAAGACCGACGCCTATATTCCATGTAGCGTCGGTCTTTTAGTTGATAACCGACGCATAAAGTGTCCTAGATGACGCCGTTTTCTGTGGCGTGAACCCTTTTGGCGTCGGTTATATACCAAAAGACCGACGCCTATACTTCAAGATGACACGGCCGTGCTTCCCTGCACGACCGTGTTTAGTACTATAGGCGTCGGTTTTATATGAATTACCGACGCCTTTTCCACCACGGCCGTGCTATCCTGCACGGTCGGGTTGTTTGTACTATTAGGCGTCGGTTTTTATCAAATAACCGACGTTGTATGTCTTTGCTGACGGTTTTATATAAATAACCGACGCCTATTTATATTTTTTTTTCATATCAGTTTGCAGGCCTGCTGTGGCTGGTCAGCAGGATGAGAACCTGCAGTTCAGTTTTCTGAACTGCAGGTTTACGACATCCATTGATATCAGCCTACAAACAGGCCGCAAACCTGCAAAAGTCACAAAGAAAATTTCACACAAGTACATACATTCAGACATCAATTCAATTCTCACATTCACACATATAGAAACATTCAAATACATGTATTAACATTCAGAAATATTCATTTATAAAGTATCATTCATTATCGCTATCAACATCCCAATTATATCTTACAGTTGCCACTGCTTGTATGGCTTTTGCCCATTCTTCTCTTACTTCATTTAATGCTTCCATCGTATATGGAGCATGTATATTTTTTAAGTGTTTACCTGTAGTGTTGTCAGTTTTAAACACCTGCAAAGAGAATGATGTATATATATATAAGTAATAATATAAAAATAAGATAAGATTGATATATTTCATACTAACTAATGAGACTATATATAATACCTCATGTATGGTATCGATGTCCAATGTGGCATATTTGATAATCATCTGCATAAATCGCATCACATAGTATGCGCATGCCCAACCATTGTCTTGTGTAGCACACTATAAATTGAAACTTACAAAATAATACAACTAAGCACAATTCACATCAATAATATATATATTCGAGTCGGGAACTTACTTGTACGTTTTGCCAATTTATTGGCTGGTTCTTTTTCCTTGGGACCGTTCCTCCAGCCTTTTTTAATGCATCTAAACCCCTACATGTTAATATAACACAATAAATTGCATAAGTTAATAGTAATGTAATAAAAGATGTTAACGGATATAAAAATGAAATATTTCTCACCAGAATAATGGCATTCTCATTACGTGTCCAATTTTAGTGTTTAATGTACTTCCCGCGGGATCTAGATAATAAACAGTGAACGTCCCGGGGATAATAACTAGTAACTCCCAATGTTTACCGCTAGAGGTAAAAAGTTAACAATTAATAACTCAAAATGCACAATAAAAATGGAATTTTCTTAAGTCCAAATTATAAATAAAGTAAACTTACTTGACATTGAATGGAGCTATTATTATCGTCTTCTTTTGCTGACCAAAAATTGTAAAAGCATCTATACAGTATTGTTGAACATTATCAGGGTCTTTAGCTACCATACTAATCAATGATGGAATCAAAAATCCCACATGATCAAATGCAAATTTTTTGCAATGATCTTCGACTAAGTAGCTGCAAAACATGTATTACGTATGCATTAATATATAAGAAACCAGATCACCGGATCTTACACAAGGTATATGGATGTATAAACAAGATCTCACCTTATCCATGTCTCTATCATTGATGTATTCAGCCAATCATACATAAACAGCTCAATAATATCTTGTATAAATAAAGAGCTATCGTATGATCGACCTGCATAATCTGCATCTAAAGAAACTATTATAGGGCAATGTATATTATGTGCACGTAGCCAACATGCCATTCCCCTACAAGCAGGACTTAACGGGTATGTTAGGTCAGTTGGAACCCAAGTTGGTAATGCGGGAAGTGGAGGTGGAGGCCTAGGTGCTCCTGGTATCTTCTTTTTAACCTGTATATATAATTTCAGATCAGTTGACATAATATATACACATTAACAGTCTAAATCAATGTAAATTTATCTTACAATTTCAGTCGTGTAGACGACATCTGCTTTGGGCCACAATATGACCCCGCCTTCTGCCTCACCAAGTGTATCAATATCTGGGTGGGCATATGGCAACGCAACTTCCCTCCAATCGGGTAACACACGTAATGGGCCCACACGAACATAGCCCTGTGGCATTGGAGTCCCGTGAAACCTCTCCCTAGGAAGGGACGGGTAAGCTTGTGCCTCTGCAACAACATAGTCTTGTATTCTTAAGCGGCATGGCTTCAATGCCTACAAATTTACGTAAAGAATGTTATACATATATACATATAATCTTGAAAACATATCATCTTGAAAAGACTAGCTACAATGTCATAAACAATACTTACAGCAGACGTTCTAGGCGATGGATCTCCAGGATTACTCACAGTCTGTGCATCAGGAGAAGAGTGGGTCGCCATAGGCGTATTGGAAGCCTGAGATTCCTGCCACCGCAGCAATTCTTCCTTGACCTTCTCAGCAACTACATCGTTGACCTTCTTAGAAACTAAATCCTCAACTCTCTTATTCTCCTATACATGTATAAAAGAAACATTAGCTTCTTATTAATGAATTTCCTTTTGTAGTAACATTCTAAAAAAAGAATAGGTTACCTCTTCTTGAGAAAGTCCCGCTCTGGGTTTGCGCTGGGATGGCCCAAAGAATGCTTTGATGCCAACACCAGCGCCGGCACCTCTAACACGTCCAGGATGCTCTGGGTTACCCAGAGCAACTGTCAATTCATCCCTTGTGCCCTGAGGGATGAACGTGCCTTGTTTCCTCTGCTCGTGCAGCTCCCGCTAATCACCATAAACAGAAATTGGTAAGTTAATACCACAAATAATCAATATTCAAACGATTTCTCTAAGAGTTGTATTTTACCATTTTTGCAGCCGCCTCAGCAGTTACAGGCTTCTTTATTTCACCCTTCTTGTTTTGCCTGCCAGCTATCCAGATATCATGGTGAGGCATGGGTGTGGCAGACTCCTGAGTAGGAGCAGACTCCTGAGTAGCCGCAGACTCCGCCTGTAGTCTTTGGCGAATGCTTGCATAGCCTTTTGGACCCATAGTGTGGTCATGCACATTCAGTGCACGCCTTGCTTTTTGTGCGTCACTGAGGGCCTAGTTAGTATGCACATTAATGATTTGGTTAGTAGCACTAAATGTTAATCTTGAATAGATGAATACAATGTATATTAATTAAATTGGGAGTGACGCCTAATACCTTGAATTCTTCAGATTTTCTTGAAGCAACAAAATTGTCCCAATCTTCTTTGTCCAAGAAGTTCCATTGTTCAAGGGCTGACTTCTTCTTCTTATCACCCTCTTTTATGTATTCTCTGTTCAGATTTGTCCTATAATTCCTAAGCATCTTTCCAGCGCGTTGCATCACATTTTTACGATGCAACTTCTCATCCAATGCAAACAGATTCTGTAAAATAGAAATGTTATTAACTAGTATCCAAAATAGAATTGCAAATAATAGAATTTGTAATCTACAAAATATAATTGCAAATAATAATAACTCACGCATAAATCCTTCCATATCAAGTCTTTTTTCCCTTGAGGAACTTTATGCCAATTGTCATACTTAACACCACAATGGCTCCGAGTGGTACACCCAAGATAGTTTACAAAATTATTGCGGTTCACTCCAATTGGATTTCCTCCATTATCAAACTCCACCACCAATTTGGATCCACTACCACTTAGCGCTAATAACTTCTTCAATAGAGTGATGCCCCTTTTCTTGTTAAGTGTTTGGTGTTGCGCATCAAGTTGCTCCAGTGCTTCAGTGGGTACAGGTGCATCAACCTAAAATTTGACAAAAATAAAACACACTAAATTAGCCCAATATAGAAATATAGGATATATGACATAACTAGAAGATAATGAGTTTTATAGAAATACAGGATATGTTTTTAGAACTTACATTAGTATCCTCGCCATGCTCGTCATGGACAGCATGCTCATCATGGACTTCATGCTCATCATGGACATCATGCTCATCATGGTCAGCCATCTGAAAATGTCATTTAAAATGCAAACATTTAGCATTTGTATTAACTAGAAAAAGGCAAACATTTAGCATTTGTATTAACTAGAAAAAGGCAAACATTTAGCATTTGTATTAACATACATGTCTCTAAAATTGTGATCTTTTATCAATTAACAATCCTTCATTGTGATCTCCGCGCACATATAAGTCATCATTAGCTTCAATATTTTGTGGAGTGGGCAACCCAACTGAGAATGGACTGGAGTCATCATACTTATCATAGTACTCTTCTTCATCTATAGGATCTTCAATGAACTGTCTTTTACCATGAAGAACAACCGACCATTTATCATTCGTAGGATCATCGATATAGAATATTTGTTTCGCCTGTGATGCCAATATGAATGGTTCACCCTTCTCGCCAATCTTTTCAAAGTTCACCAAAGTGAAACCCAATTCATCCACTATAACTCCTTTGGTGTTATCAACTTATACAATCTCAACACAGCGCTAAGCTTCGTAAACTTAGCACAGCCTGTGTATAACGGTATCTCAGCATCATGCACAATGTTTGTAAAGATAGGAGGTGGATCGGTGTGCTCTACCCTACAACTATCCAGCATCGCATCAACGATGTCTGCTGGAACTGGTTCGTTCACATTTACGTCATCGGAGGCAATTTCTTCTTCCACCCAAGCACTGCTATCGACATCTACTAGTTTCGATTTTGAAATCTCTCCATGCCAGTGCCATTATGTATAGCCTTGTACAATCCCGTTGCACATGACATGACTTTTGATTTCCTCACCAGTGTTGACTTTCAAGTTGTTACCGCAATACCTACATGGACAGTAGAACCTATCTGTAGGTTTTTTCCTATGTTCCTCGGCAAATCTAATAAACTGATCAAGACCAGATATAAACTCTGGGGTGCAACGATTACGAATGGACATCCATGATCTATCCATTCTATGATCAGAGAAAACAAGTATATATTAGGAAAACAAGTGATTGTTCATTCTAATTTATACCAATGTACAAGTAATATAAAAAACAATGATTGTTCACATTCTAGGCCAACAAACACATTTGATGTCATTCTTATATATAATAAATGTGTACCACCTATCCCATCCTTGAACACCTAATCTCACTAGTAAGTGTATAATTTGTATTGGGTTTTCAAGAAAATTTCGGCAGCATTTCCCCGCTGTTCTCTAAGTACATATGTACTTAGAGAACAAACGGGGAAATGCTACCAAAATTTTCTCGAAAACTCAATACACATTATACACTTACATCCTAAGTGAGATTAGGTGTTCAAGAACAGTCCCAAACCGGGGACTATCCAAGATTTACTCCTAATGAGTCAATCTTGGACGGGTTTCTAGGCCAACAAACACAATAATAGATATCTACAATGAAGCCGAACTCCATACAAACAGTATATAATTTAGTGATTGTTCATTCTAATTTATACCAATGTACAAGTAATATAAAAAACAATGATTGTTCACATTCTAGGCCTACAAACACATTTGATGTCATTCTTATATATAATAAATGTGTACCACCTATCCCATCCTTGAACACCTAATCTCATTAGTAAGTGTATAATGTGTATTGGGTTTTCAAGAAAATTTCGGCAGCATTTTCCCGCTGTTCTCTAAGTACATATGTACTTAGAGAACAAACGGGGAAATGCTACCAAAATTTTCTCGAAAACTCAATACACATTATACACTTACATCCTAAGTGAGATTAGGTGTTCAAGAACAGTCCCAAACCGGGGACTATCCAAGATTTACTCCTAATGAGTCAATCTTGGACGGGTTTCTAGGCCAACAAACACAATAATAGATATCTACAATGAAGCCGGACTCCATACAAACAGTACATAATTTAGTGATTGTTCATTCTAATTTATACCGATGTACAAGTAATATAAAAAACAATGATTGTTCACATTCTAGGCCAACAAACACATGTGATGTCATTCTTATATATAATAAATGTGTACCACCTATAACAAACACATTGTCCAACATTAGGTTCAACACTTGAAACATACATTCGTTTTCAACATAAAAAAATTGTATCATTAGGGTCCAACATGTGGATTATATGGGACATACACATCAAGGTGGTCATAAGGGAGGATATTTCCTTATTTATGAGTAAGCGATATAAGATTAAGATCCATATAAAAATTAGGGCAGAAGGAAGAAATAAATCTTCTTTAGGATACAATATACCCTTATGGATGTATTTAGGGTCATAGGTACCATCATAGAACAAAAGGGGTACACTCTAGGATTTAAGATCACACTACATCATGAATTTTATACAAAATTACATGTATGTGTATATAAAAAATATATTTATAAGGAACTTCTATACATATCTAATCAACAAATCAGTAATTAACTAAGTATTCATCAATACTTACTATTAATCAGTATCTCTAATCATTAAAATCGGCAAGCAGATCAGTTATTGTAAAAAACAAACTATGAATTGTTGAATTAAATTAATCACTAAAGAAATACTAACCAGTAGTATCAATCATTAATCACTGAAAGCAGCAAGGAAATCAGTAAAACTAACCAGTGCTGTAGAAACAGGACGCCGGGCGTCAGCAGGAAGAAAGGAAGGAGCTAGGGCAGGCAGGTGGGCAAGCAGGAGGGCACCAGGCATGGCGGCGGCGCCGGTTCTCTGGCATGGCGGCGGCGCAGCGGATGGAGCAGCAGGGCGGGCAGCAGGTGGCTGGAGCAGCAGGGCGGCGGCGCAGGCGGTTAGAGCAGCAGGCGGTGGCGGCGGAGAAGAAACGCGCCGGAGAAGAAGGGCACCGGAGAAGGGATGCCGGAGATGGAGCGCCGGAGAGAAGCGCCGGAGAAAACTAGCAGCAGCAGCAGCACAAAATCGTCGGAGAAATCACCGCAACAGGGAAATAGGGTAGCAATGAAACATAAGAAAGGGGAAGAGTCGGGCGATCGCGGGTTATAAGTTCTCAAATAGCGTCGGTTGTTTACAACAACCGACGCCTAAACATCTTTAGCGTCAGTTGTTTGAAAAAACCGACGTCCAATTGGACGATATTTTCATGAAATTATTTGGCGGGAACCACTTTCAGCGTCGGTTATACAAGGATAACCGACGCTGACAGTGACACTTTTTGCGCAAATTTTCATCGCACATAGGCGTCGGTTTCTACGTATATAACCGACGCTGAAAATGACACTATTTTTTTTTATCGAAATATGGATTTCGCGGGCGACTTTACGCGTCGGTTTGTTATAAACAACCGACGCTTAATACAAAGCGGTACCCATGTCTGGCTGGTCTTCGAATATAGACGTCGGGTTGCTTAAACAACCGATGCCTTAAATGTTAGGCGTCGGTTTTCCTTAATAACCGACGCCCAGAAAAGTGACACTGAATGCTATTTTTGTAGTAGTGAATAATAAAAAAGGGCAGTTCTGTTTATTCTGTTCTATTCAATTATGAGATAATGATGTATAATAATAAATGTCTAAAGAATGATGATACTTGATGCATAGGTGTTCAATTTGAGGACCTGAGAATTGAGATCATATGTATGATAAGAGTACATACATTCTTGTTATGTCCCTATTCGGATGTTATTGTGGAAGCAAAATAGACACAAGACTAGAATGTGTTTTGGTTGATGACAAAATATCATTTGTCATGATATGTGATATCAAAGCAATAACAATAGGTACTTGTTAGATAATAGTGTGCCAAACTGACCCACCTTGATAGTGACACATGGAGACCATAGAATGGTAGTCATAATTAGCTCTCATTGCTATAGTGGTGATCGTGGTTCTTAGACCTAATGTCACAACACTCATCATATGAAGACCATGGAATGGTAGTCATAATCATCTCTCATTTCTATAGTGGTGATTATGGTTCTTATACCTAAAGTCACTACTCGTTTGATGAACTTTGGCATCACCCAACATGACTTTGAATAAGGGTTGACATAAAGGTGATATGTAGGTACATTGTGAAACACGAGAATTGACTGACTATAAGTGATGTAGATGGGATTTGTCCCTCCTACAGGAGTTTGATATCATGGCCATTTGATAAGTGAGACTGAGAAATGCATGGCCATTATCATGTGAGTAAATATATGATATTGATATCATATGTATCTCAATAGTCTAGTGTAGGTCAAGGAACATGGATTGAATTTTGAAAGGATGATGATATCATGCCTCGAGTTTAATCTAGATATTAGAGACAAAGGAACCATATGATCATGGTATCACTAATCAAGGATGGTAGGTTGAAGTTGCTCTCCAACTTTCCAATTACTTGGGAGCAATGATGTATTTCTAGATACCGATCATTGCTTGTGATGTCATAAATTGGTTATGGGCATTCACAACCAATGTAACTTGGGACCTATAGGGTCACATGCATAGGATACACCTAGAATAGGAGTTTATTCATGAATTATGTTCAACTTGATTACTAAAGCATTTAGTTATTAAATTTAAACAACAATGGCTGAAAGTTTAACTGACTGGACTATGAACCGACCGGATCAAGTGTTGAACCGATCGATTCAAGTTCCAGGTCAACTTTAACCAACATTGGCGATCAGAACTCTAAAATGACTGATTTAGCAAGTGAACCGATCATCTCAGATTTGCGAACGGACTGTTTTGGTTGATCAATACAACTGGATCAAGTATTGATGGTGACATCATATTGTGCATTAATTGAATATTAAATTCCAATAAAATATTGAATATGAAACATAGTGAAATGATCGGTTCAAGGGTTGAACTGATCATGTCATGTGTGAATTGATCGGTTCACTGGTGAACCGATCGGTTCATGGTTTGTAGGTTTTAAAAAAATCATGAAGTTTTGTCTCTTCAACTCCCTCTCAGACTAGAACTCCTGACCCTGACCCTCCTATAAAAAAAAGGGCTAGTAGAGGCTTTCTAGAGACACAACAATAATCTATGGAAATTGTTGTCCTCTCACAGTTGTGGTAACATGAGATCCTGAGCAAATCCTACCCGTAAAAGGGAAGGAAAATAAGTGAGAGACAATGTGGGAGAGCGAATCAACCCTAGCATGTTGATGTTTGAAGGGACAACTCATTCTTGTTGTCTCTAGTAGCACAACATGGAGTTCTCAGTGGTCTGAGTGGACTACATAGAAGTTTTGAGACCGTTTCCACCGTGTTAGAGGACAACAACCACCATTTTTTGTAGTGTTGCACTAGGAGGTCATTGTCACCGGTTGTTTGTGTGCATCTTGTGAAGATCATACATCATCACCACGAGTAGTCATTGGACTTCATGTAGGACCATGTATATCTCTTACTATCCTCTTTTTGCTAGATACATTATTGTTGACACGATCTGCTGGTTTGAAAATCAGGCATTAAATTTTGTTTTTGTTTCCTTATTTGTTGCCCTTATTTTCTAACAATACACAACTCCAAATGAGGAAAAAGTTACCATATCCTCCTTTTTTCAAGAACTATAAAAAGAGAAAAGGGGCATGGCAATTCATAAAACCATAAAAACCCACATGGGCCCCAAAACCACAAAAAGAGTAAGTGAATAAAATCCAAGGTGTTAATAAAAACTTGAGAGTTGTGCCATTCTAGGGAGGTGAGCATAGTACCCATTGGGTGTATTACTATGCTCACAAAAAAGCATATACGATGTGGCCATTCATATTACCCAAGAGGTCACTAGAAGAAACCCTTGGCCTTTGATAATGTTCACTGAAAGGTGGATCAATAGATTGCATTGGCATGTATGGTTTGAATTTACTGCTCTAAGTCTATCTAGTTTGGACTACTTGGACCACATGCACTTAACGAGGACCTATGGTTTAGCTATCCAAAGGACCACAAGTTGCATCCATACCATTTAACCCACCCTATCCACCTCACCATTCACCAAAAGAAAGGACATGAGTGAAATCTATCCATGAAAGGGTGTCCACCAAATCTAGGAAAAGGTTATGAAGTGACATATACACATGTTATATGATAAGGGAATTACGACATGTTAAGATCATAGTATTATAAGCCATTATGCAATCTATAGGGATCAACTTGATAAACAATTTTGGACACTCATACTAAAGCAACCAGGAAAGAGGGCTGGTGGAAACTCATGTTCATTTCTCAATTGATTGTTCCCAGTACAAGGCCTAGTTTAATCACTTTTTATTTTTGTCAATATGCTAGATTGAGAGGAAGCTAGATTCTAGGTTTTGGGGTTGATAACATCTAATGTTGGGGATGTATTGTGCCAATTTTAACCTTAATTATCTTGTCATTTAAGCCATGATAAAAAATTGGTATACTTTTTTATGCTAAAGTTTACCCTACTTATTTGATGATTTATCATTCTTAAAAACATTTACAACAATTTCAGAGCCTTTTTAGGCCATAAGAAGAAAAGAGTGAAACCCATCAGCCTCCCTTGTGATTAGATACAACTGAATATGGCACTAAAGGGTTAGTTCCATCAGCTTCACCCATTTTGGAGGCCCACGGGACCAACTTTAGTCCACCACATGGACCAAAGGGCCCACATAGGGCTAGGTCAAATGGCAAATGCCCCTAATTCATATAAGACAAGGCTTAGATGGACCTGCTTTAAGAACTAAAGCCACACATCAAACTATACATGTATGTAAGACCCCAAGCCTGGATTAACCATGTTTTCTTTGTCTTGATTATGTGCTTATAACCTTGCTCCAATCCTTTGAGATGATCTTAGAACATGTAGAGAGATTAAGCCTCCAGTTTGAGCTTTTTGAATGTTGTTTATGCTTTATATGCTACTTTTGGTGCAAATTACAATTTACCCATTTTTGGGGGTATTTTTGTAATTTTCCACCTCTAGAATGTTCCTTCTCTCTTTTGGTTTCATGATAGAGAGTGTGGTTCTTTGGGGCACCTTGTTTGACCCTTGGTCGAGTGGTGTCACCCCTAGTGGTGATCAAGGTTTCTAGGGTTGGTGTGCCTTGACCTTGTGGCACTTGTTAGTTTGTATCGACCTAGGTCACAATCTAGGGCTTGTTGGGAGGGTATCGTGGTTGAGACACCTCCCCTAGGTGCGTTGGTCATGACCAATGTGGTCTTGGGTCGAGACAAAGGCTTTGATGTGGAGTGTCTCGACCTAGGGTGTGTGGTGACCCCTTGTCGCGACCTTGTTGTGTTGAGTGTTGTGTCGCGACCATGGGTGGTTCCCTTAGTGGGTCGCGATCGAGACATAGGTGTTGGGTTGTTTAGTTGGTTGAGATCCAACCTAGATTGTATCACCATATCATGCATTTGGGCTTTATGTGGTTGCATGTTAGTTTCTTGAGTGGACAAGTGTCTCTTTGGAACCCTATCTTGTTGACACCTCATCCCTTGACTTACCTCTCTCCTTCACTATATAAACACTTTTCTCTCCATGTAAGTGATCTTTTTTGGTCATCTTCTTCCTCCTTTCCCTTGTGCTCGCCCTTGGATCTTGGTGGATCAATAAGAAGTTGTTCTTGGTGCTTTGGAGGTGGTTCAACCTTCCATGTAGAGTTCGTCGTGATCCTTGGTCATCTTCAACCTTGGTGAGTGGTTATCTTTCCACTTTGGTGTTTTCCTTGGACCTTCTACCCCCATATTCTTCTTCTCTTCCTTCATCCCTAAACCATGGTTCCTCTGGTGGTCATTTTGGGAGAGAAACTCCTCATCACAAGGGTCATAGACCATGTTTTGACAAGGTAGACCCAAGTGTGAGGAGAGTTTCTTCTCTCTTTCTCCCTTTCTCTTTTGGCTCAACCTATAGCTTTTTGGCTCTCTTTTTTGGGTGATCTTTGATCATGGTTTCTTCTCATTCTTGAGGGTTCTTGTGGCCGATAGTGGAGCTTTTGGTGGATCTTTATCATCCTTGGTGATTGTGTGCTTGGAGGTTGCCTTCTTTGGAGTGATCTACCTTAAGGTGGGTTATATAAATCTTAACCTTCTCTATTAATGCACCTTTATTACATGCATGTTGTTGTTTTCTCTCCTTAAATGTTTCCTTAAAATTCTATTAAATGGTGACAGACCTTTGTACTTGGATGATTTTGAGAATCATGCTTGGTTTGGATGTAATCTGAAACCCTAATTTCCTTTGTACTCGATTTTGGTGTTTGTGGTGTATGGTGGTTTTCCTTCCCTTCTCGACCTTAGTTTGAGTTTCATGCATGATGATCAAGTGTTTTTGTGTTTTATGAGGTTTTGGATGGGTTTTGGTTGAGGTGATCTTGGTTCCTCTCTCTTGATAAGGTTCCTTTTTGTGGTGGTTTCATATAGTTGTTTTAGGGTTTGACGATAGTTTTTGCATAATGATGTGTTTTCCTTATTTTGTCTCCTATTTTAATTGTGGGTTATCTATATTTTGACCTGGGTTAAGCTTGGGTTGGAGTTGATCCTTAGTCTTAGTGGAGGCTTGACCCTTAGTGGGCATTCTGCCTTGTTTTTTTGTCTTGGGTCACACCATCTCTTGGCATGTTGGTTTTGGGTCGAGATAGCTGACCTTGTGGAGGTCACGACATCCTCATCCTTGATGATCGCAACACCTACTTCCTAGAGGGTCGAGACACACCCTAGTTTTGGTTTATATGTTTCCTTCTTCCTCAGTTGGTCACAATATGGTCGGGTCTTGAGGTCAACATATGTTCTTATCGTGGGTCAAGGTGAGTCCTTGTTCTTGGTTCGTGACATGCTCTACCTTGGGTGGTTGAACCCTAACTCTAGCTGAATGTGACCTGCTTGCTTGTGGGTAGAGACACGGTACACCCTTTGGTGGGTCACGGTCTTGATATAAGGAGGTTTTCCATAGTCGTGACAACATGGGTGATGGTGGCCGCAACCCATGTGTGGTGGTGGTTGTGGCATACATGACTGATGGATGGTTGAGTCACATGCTTGAACACTTCATCAATGCACTTGTATGTGTAATGAATGAACCATGTTTAAGCCACATGTAGGGCTATGCGGATAATTGTTGTTTAACCTTATGATTATCCTTAACTCTATAGTATTCCAAGAATATGGGAGATGTTCCACCTAGGTCTTATTGTTGGTACATCTACAAAACCCTAGTCGTCTAAGTATGTATCCCTACATGCGACTTATGAGATGTGTTTGCTTTCTCTATCTCTTGAGATGTTCATCATGATGTAATGCCTCTCTCTGTTATTTATAAGCCCCCAACCTTGCAGGTGATATGTATGTCATGGCTTGTATATTCTATGGTGATGATTATATGATACAATGTGGTGCTTATGCACATTGATGATTCTTGATGTGATGCGACATATGTAGGGTTTAATGTGATAGGTCGTATGACTTGGTGACAGCTTGATGCCTATTGAGAGGTGATATCCTTAAGTGATGTGATTAAGAGATTGATATCCCATTGTGATATGTGACTTTGGTGATCACCTTGTGAGTAGAAGAGCAATGAGTATCAAGTGGTGGTTGTGTAACAATTCACACCTTGTATGTTTTATATCTTCTGAAGTTGCAATACACCCTTATTCTTTTATAGTTTGTATTAGCTTCATACATTGTAACTTGATTGATGTTAGAAGTCACCCCATTGACTAACTAATCAAGTGAAACCTAATCATGTAGTTTGCCCTGTTCCATAGATCAATTCCAGTGTCATCTTTATTTTCTAGATTGGTGAAATGAGTTTAACTCGAAGCGCATATTTTTGAATATGTGTGGTGCAAGTCGAGTATTTCCTTGTATCCATAATTACAGGTTGTGTGAGATGGTCATGCGTGAGATGATCTCCTGGTGATATGGATGTCCATGAGTGAGCCAATCCTTCTTTTAAGAATGACCATGTGTGAACCTATTCTTCTAGTGTTGTTACCCATACTAAGGTGGGCTAGGTTTTTATATGAGGATGACAATGTGAGAGAAAGTCCTTTTATTGACTATATGTCACTCTTTTGTAGTTGATTGATATGTCTCTAAGGTTTTCTCTTGTGATGACCAAGTGGTGTTGGAGAGGTTGTGGTTTCTGGCTCTTTCATGGACCTTATATGGAACTGATTTTGACTTAGCAGTGGTCAGCTGGATTTGGGTGGTACAACTCAATTCCTCATAGCATAATAAAAAGTGTAATACAACCGTGCAATATATGTGCTTAGGGTGACATATGTGTCACATTGGTTGAGCCTTTACCTTATCTTTTTATTGATTTCTTGAATTATAAGATGGTAAGAGAAGCAATAGTTATACATGTTCTTCATATTCCTTTTTAGAAGATAACTTGATCTACTATTCAATGGTAGTTGTCTAGTCTTGTGTAATCTGCTTATCTATTGAGTACATATTATTTAGTTAAATCTTCTCATCTTGCTAGTATGTTGTTTTACCTACATAGCTTACTGGTGATTTGATAGCGTTGATAGAGAGTTATATTTCTCACTGGGATGTTTGGACTCACCCCATGGGTTTCCACTTCTTTTAGGTGACTGTACACAAAGAGGTAGAGGTCATGTAGCTCAGGAAGAGAAGCAACAAGAGTGGTAGCTGATAAGGTTAGATGTTCTGGTGGTCTTTTCGTGTTAGAGTCCTATAGTCATCCCTCTACACTAAGGTCCTTGGGGTGTTTTTCTTTTGAGATGTTTTGTGGTTATGTGATCGATACAAGGTTTTGGCTTGTGTTCCATGGTTGTATAGTTATGACAGTTGTACTTGTATATGTGGAACCAGTAATCTTGTATAACATGTTGATGGAAGGAACATTGATCTATAGTGACGTAAGCACCATGTGACATGATATATGTCGCATGTGGTAGGCTTTGTGGACTCATATGTAATAGGTTTTTGGCTTATGGTGTTTTCATGAAATTGGTTTTAATTTTATTGTGTTTTTAGGTGATTCGCTTTCTTAGTGTTGTTTCTGCTTTTGGTTTTGAGTAATCTCATTTGTGGCATGTTGGGGTGTCACAGTTTGGTTGGTATTAGAGATTGAGGTTCACTGAGTCTATAGGGACCTAGGACTAGGGTTTGTGTCTGTTCTAGTATCCTCCAGTCTATCTTATAGTGACTTGTGCTTATGTAGAAGAAGAAGAAGAAGAAGAGTAGAAAATATGGCAACTTAACATGAAGAACACACTATAGAGAGTAGTGTTGTTGTTCCCTGTGGTGGTGCAAAGGCTCAAGAAAGAGAAGATCGGGTGCCTGATGAGCCCTAGTTTAACTCAGTTGTGATAGAGAACCATGCCTTCCAATCTATGTTTGGGTATTTTATGATGATGATGATGCACATGGACGACAGAATGTCTTCCCCTCAACCTAGGGTAGATTCCCCCAGTGTCGAATCTCTAGGATTTGGGAAGACTTTTGAGAGGTTGAGACGTGTTCGTGTTGTAGAGTATGTTGATACGGTTGATCCAATGGATAATGATGTTTGGATAACGAAGTTGGAAAAGGCTTTCAAGGTCCTTAGTATCCCTGAGGCTGATAAAGTGAAGCACGCAGTCTATTTTCTGAAAGGGAGTGATGGCGATTGGTGGGCCATTGAAGAGGAGAAATGGTCAGGCTTTGATATCAATTGGGAGGAGTTCAGACGAGAGTTTGTCAGCATGTACTTTCTTTGTACATATTTGGATGAGAAGATGAGTCAATTTGAGTGAATCTGGTAGGGTTCCATGTTGATCAATGAGTACGAAGAAAAGTTTATGGAGTTGTTGAGGTTTTGTCCTCACATGGCATCAACAGATGAGGAGAGGATTCGACATTTCGCAAAGGGTCTGAATGGTGAGCTGACGATGGTGGTTGTAGCGCTTGAGAATCGTGAAGTTTGCAACATTTGTGGAGTCTATCAAGAGGATCAAATAGTTTGTGGTTGAGAAGCGAGAAAAGAATGCCAAGAAGAGGTCAGTGCAGTACCAGGGATAGTCGTCAGGAGGCTTTAAGAAGCCTATGTTTTCTACACTGCCAGCACAGCAGAGTTCCAGTACACAGACCCAATGGTTTCCCAATAAGGGCATAGGAAATAGTCTTCCACCAGCAAGAGCTCGGAGTGTATCATCAACTTTGGTGATAGGGCCATCTAGGCCATGGTATGAGAGTAAAACCTGCTTTAATTGTGAATAGGTTGGGCATACAAAGTTGTTTTTCCCTATGAAAGATGAGGAAGTGACCCAGCAACTGAGGCAATGCCAATATGGCTCGTAGAGACATAGTTCAATGATAGTGGAAGGGGATATGGATAGGCATCTCAGGCTAGTTCTTCAAGACTGCCCAGCAGAGGAAGAGGGCGAAAATAGGAGATGGCTAGATTCTACGCCATGAGTCATCCTAAAGGAGTGGTCAACCCATGAGTAGTGCAAGTCAGATGGAGTTGTTTCATTCTAATTTGTCTTCTTAGTTTTATATCTATTTTGGTTGATCCAGGTGTGACACACACTTTTGTAACTCGAGAAGTGATTGATGTTTGTTCTTTGCATGTTAGCTATAGGTGGGATAGTCTTCATTTAGAAACCCCGTTAGTTGGTCTCGCAGAGTTGCGGGAGGTGTGTCCTTCTTGTATCCTTTCTTTCTCAAGATATATCATTCAAGTCAATCTCTTACCACTTGATATGCATAGATTTGATGTGTTCCTTGGAATGGACACCTTGGAGAAGTATCATGTGGTATTGGACTATATTTCTAAGGTGGCGACATTCGTAGATGATGGTGTGTTGTGGGTCTTCCTAGGTGATAGGAAGATTCTTCCTACCAGTTTGATGTCGGCGATGATAGCAGAGAAGTTGATGAGACAGGGCTATGATGCATTTTTAGTGCATGTGGTGGATATCAGGGCGAGGAATCTAAGTATCCAGGAGGTTCCAGTTGTCAAAGAATTTGAGGATGTGTTCCCAGACAAGTTTGCAGGTGTTCCCCATGTTACAGAGATTGATTTTGAGATCAATCTAGTCCCCCGCACACAACTGATAGCACAGACACTGTATAGGATGGCACCAACCGAGATGGTAGAGTTAAAGAAACAGTTGCAATAGCTACTTTAGAAAGGATTCATTAGACTGAGTACGTCTCCATGGGGTGCTCTCGTGCTTTTTGTGAAGAATAAAGATGGATCCATGAGGTTGTGTATAGACTATAGGTAGTTGAACAAGGTAATGATAAATAATAAGCATCCCTTGTCGAGGATTGATGACTTGTTTGATCAGTTACGAGGTGTTACAGTCTTCTCCAAGATAGATGTGAGATCGAGGTATCACCAGTTGTGGATTAAGGCTAATGACATACTTAAGTTAGGTTTTAGGACTCAGTATGGTCATTATGAGTTTGGGTCATGGCATTTGGGTTGAATAATGCACCAACAACGTTCATGGACTTGATAAACAGAGTGTTCTTACCGTTCCTTGATTAGTTTGTAGTGGTGTTCATAGATGACACCTTGATATACAGTCATGGCTTTGTCAGGCATTGACCATGTTGAGACAACATCAGCTGTATGCCAAGTTTAGCAAGTGCAAGTTTTGGCTGACGGAGGTGTCTTTCTTAGGACACATGATGTTTTCCTAAGGTGTTCGTGTAGACCCAAGAAGGTTAAATCCATGGTGGAGTGGGAGTAGTCGAAGACGCCAATGGAAGTGCACAATTTTCTGAGTTTGGCAGACTACTACAGAAGGTTCATTAAGAACTTCAGCTCCATGGTATTTCCCCTAACAAAGCTGATGAGGAAGGATGTGCCTTTTGTTTGGGATGACAGATGTCAGCGTGCCTTTTAGGTTTTGAAGGAGAAGCTGACAAGTGCACCAATGCTAGTGCTTCCTGAGCAAGGGAAAGGTTATATATTTTTTATGATGCGTCGCAGAATGGTTTGGGTTATGTGTTGATGAAGGACAAGAATGTGATATCTCTTGCATCACGACAGTTGAAGAAGCATGAGGAGAATTATCCTACCCATGATCTGGAGTTAGCCATTGTGGTTCATGCTTTGAATACCTCAAGACACTACATTTCAAGGACTATGATTGCATGATCGATTATCATCCAGGAAAGGCAAATGTTGTGGTAGATGTGTTGAGCAGGAAGTCGTATCCAACATCATCATTGGGTATTGCATAGTTGAACTCCTTATTCTATCATAAGAGAGACATGTTGGTCTCCTTGCGTCAGATGAATGTGAATCTAGAGGTATCTATGCTAATAGGGTTGTTGGCACAATTGCAAGTAAAGCCAACATTAAGATAGTAGATCAAAGAGGCATAACAGGCTGATATCATGATATAGAAGGTACGATCAGAGTTTGGTAGTGAGAAGCATGATGGTTTCCATGAGGCAGACATGGGATAGTTTGTAACCATGGCAGAGTTGTGGTTCATGATTGTAACACCCCTCCCAAGGGTTTCTTACGTAACCAGTGCAAGTACAGCCTAATCCCCAACATTATCCATAATGTGGGGTACTTGGCATATTTGGGAGGGAATGTCACATACATGATCTCATATCAAGAAACAAATAACACTTGGCATTATTAAAACATAGATTCATACATAAGTTCTTGGAATAAAAGCTACATCAGTTATCCAAAGATATACTAAACATAAACTAGATAATGATAGGATCTCCATAGATGGACGTCCCACCAGGCAACAACTCCTTGGATCTCTGGGTCCTTGGTACTCTCTAGATGATTCCTTCTCCTTGGCTCCAACTTCTGCGGACATCTCATCCCCAGCCATGCAAAAGAAAACAAACATAGTAAGTAAGCGGCATTGGCATATTATAAGACATAAAATTAAATATACAAGTGACTTAACATAATCATGAACATGCATTAACATTAATCGTTTCTTGATGTATTTTACATAGAGAAATTGACTAGAAGAATATGCTCCTCTCTTAATGCCCCATAAGGAGCCCATAACGCTCGGAAAGCCCATGATTGCTCGGAAAGCCCATAATGCTCGGAAAGCCCATAACAAGGTGCATATAAATCTACATCAATTTCTATTTTCATGATCTTTCTTAAACTTAACTTATCTTTGTAATATCCTAAACTTCATCTTAATTGGGATGTCTCCCTCTTGAACATGGTTGGGATTTCTCCCCATAACCATAATGGGATTTCTCCCTCTTAAGCATGATTGGGAAACTTATTCCCTCTTAATCTTAATTTCTTGTATCTTAATCATAAACCATAATCTTAATGGGATTTCTACTCTTAGACTTAGATTATAACAATCAACATCCAATAATCATATACATTGAGGAAAAACATGTACCTTTCAAGACTTCAACATAAAAAAAATGCATAATATATCATAATCATTCAATAATTCAAATTTACTATGCCAAAGGCATGGCCCGCTTACCTTTAACTAAATCACCTTAAGTCAAACTTGGTTTGACTGATTGGATTCCCTTAAACACCTGAAATTAACATAATTATCATTTGTCATTCAATTTAAACACTAATTTGCTCATATAAATATTGAGATGTTAAAACAGTAGAATCAGTCGATAAAAACTAGAAAATCGGATTCCTCATCGAAAATCCTTTCCAAAACATATTTATTTATATTTTTCTGAGGTCGTATGCAAAAGTTATGAATTTTGCACTCTGGACCAAACAGAAATTAGAAAACTCGATTAAAGCTGATATAAATAAAATAGGAAATGCCAGTAATGACCAAGGCACGCGTGACACATGAATCAGGCGAGTGGGGGTAAAATCGTCATTTGGGCGTGCAAAAACACTCGCAGCTGATGAAACAAATCAAAGTCAAATACTGATATTACCCTTGAGCGATCAGTTTAACTGATTGTGCTCGTGGGGCACCATGGTCATTTCGTGACCGGGTTTCTTCCTAGCCTGCTCCTTCATGAGCCATGGCGTGGGGGTAGAAGCCGCAACCTGACCCCTGGGATCGGGTTCGTGAATTAGCACCCTGCAGGGGAAGCCAAGAGCACAGCAGCCACCCTCATTTCCCCGTGAACTCAACGATCCAAAACTGGAGTCTCGTAGTCGCCGGGAGCTCCAGGAACGCTCCGCCGCAAGGAGAGAAACAGGGGAAGAAGAGTCGGGATCGAGACCACTGAGAAAAATCGGAAAAAATCCTCCATTGAGGTGCGTAAAACATTCGCGAAGGCAAGGCGAGGCCAAGGCGTGAATTTCCGTGGTCGGAGAGCCACTGACGTGCCGTGGCGGTTAGCGCCGGCAAGGTCCGATGATAGTCTATAGGACACAGAGGCCGGGGCAATATCAGGGCAAACCGGGAAAGCCAAATCAAAGGGGAGTCTCCGAGGATGCTCACCGTAAGGGGAATTTAGCTGGAGTGGTCGGGGAAGGCTAAAGCGGAGTCAAGTTCGCCAGAAAGGGGAGTCGAGCAGGTTGGGGAGCTTGGGGGTATGTGAGTCGCAATTGACTGAGGAGGAAGGAAGCTTGCAGTCCGATGGTGCTCTCGGGGCCTTTATAAAGGAAGAACAGGCACGGTCGTGCCCTCTGCAACATGGGAGTCCAAGCCGTAGATTGGGCATTTCTTCAACTGGGAGAGAGGGAAGGCGAGTGATGGCTCGTTTGAATCGAGGAAGCCTCGCGAGTTCAAATCCGGAGAAACATTCGAAAACGATTAAGAAAAGGGCGAGTAATCGATCGGAGTAAAAACTGCTGTGAAACAGTTCTGCTCGCGGGGGGAAAAACAAAGGAAGAAGAGGAGGTTAGCGTCGTTGGATCTTGATCCAACGGTGGCTGTCGCGCGCACCAGGAAGGTAACGCGTGACCGATTAAATGAGCCGGAACCTTAGGGAATTAAAGGCAAATAATGACATTGAATTAAATTCTTTCCTAAACAATATTCAAATCTTTATAAATCGATTTGAATGGTCAAACATGGTCCAAATGAGTTCAAATTTGAACCATAGGTGTATTAAAGGGTCTAGAATATTCTCATACAATTGGATTTTATGTTGGTACACGTTTTAGGCCTAATTTAGCAAAAGTCATCATGTGAATTTAAATGAGTATAACTAGTGTATATAAAGTCATTTATTTCTTCAAATAAGAGTTGAAAAACATAAAAACGTGCCCTAAACATTATTTCCTTTTATTTGACAAGATGGGGGCCCTTAAGCAAATAATTACACAAGGAAATCACTAATTATCAGATGAGAGAGAAAATATGACATAAAAGCATTTATCCTCATTTTCTTAAACAAAAAGGACATCGATATTCATGAAGACATTTTCTTTAAATAAAACAAGTATAATAAAGCAATTGGACATAATAAATGATTTTGCAAAACTAATCATGGGAAAAATTGCATTTAAGTCCTCAACAATTATCTCAATTAGGAAAGAGCATGCAAGGACTAAAATAAATTTGGAAATTTTGCATAAAAAGATTGGGGTGTTACAATACTACCCACCTTAAATAAATTTCGTCCTCGAAATTTCCTAGGGTTTCTACCCACCTTAAGGGTTTTCATATAAACATACAAATCTTTCCATACAATTTTTATTATAAAAGGAGAATACATAAACAAAGCATTATGATTAAACATAAATTACTCAACTACCCTTACCTTGATCATTTTCCTCTTCTCCATCAGACATTTGCATGGTGAAGAGCCTTGGTTTGACCTTGGGTGGAGGATTAGGGTTCTTAGCTTGGTTGTGGTTGGGATCCTTCTTTGCAAGCTTAGGGCAATTAGGCTTGATATGCCCTTCCTCACCACAATAGTAGCAAACAGTAGTCCCAAACCTACAAGGACCACCATGGTTTCTCTTACACTTGGGGCATGGGGTTCTCCCATTCTCAGGGGAAGGCTCAGGGGCTTTTCTCTTGTTGTTGGAGGGTGGAGGTGGTTGATGGGGCTGATGGTGACGATTGTTATGGGGTACCTCCTTCTTGTGATTCCTTCCAGGATGCTCCTCCAATTCTAGGGCTGCATCCAAGGCTGATTGCATGGTCCGGTGTCCTCTACCAGACAAGGCAAAACTTAGGTCGGGTTTAAGCCCTCTAATGAACTTCTTAGCTCTCTTTTTCTCAGTGTACTCAGGACCATACTTTTGGAGCTTACGGAACTTCATGGCATACTCAGTGACAGTCATGTCACCCACTTGCTTAAGGTTAACAAACTCATCCTCCTTCCTTTCTAACATGGCTTCAGATACATAATGGTCATTGAAGACTTCTACAAACTCATCCCAAGAGAAAGGAGGGTCATCATCTTCCCTAGAGGCTAAGAGGTTTTCCCACCAAGTACGGGCTGCACCCTTGAGCATATGGGTGGCAAATCTAACCCTACTACGTGGGGGACACTCTAGGTCTCTAAAGCAATGTTCCATGTTGCTCAGCCACTCCTCAGCCTTGGTTACTACATCAACCTCATCTTCACCATGGAAAGCATCGGGTTTAATCTTCAAGAAGTCTATGAGGGAGATCTCATGTACTCTAGGTGCAGCTCTAGGTTGGAGGGCATTGGTCAAGGCTGCTACTAGGGCATCTAGGGTGACTGGTGGAGGGACGTGGTTCATGTCTTCAGTCTTATCACCACTAGAGGATCTGTGTGAGTGCCTTGACTCACCAACCTTCTCCTTCCTCTTAGGGGCCATCTGAAAGGGTAAATATAACATGATATTAGAACATAATATTAATCTCTAATGTTGCCTTAGTGGCCATCTATTCCTTGCTCTGATACCATTAATGTAACACCCCTCCCTAGGGTTTCTTACGTAACCAGTGGAAGTACAGCCTAATCCCCAACATTATCCATAATGTGGGGTACTTGGCATATTTGGGAGGGAATGTCACATACATGATCTCATATCAAGAAACAAATAACACTTGGCATTATTAAAACATAGATTCATACATAAGTTCTTGGAATAAAAGCTACATCAGTTATCTAAAGATATACTAAACATAAACTAGATAATGATAGGATCTCCATAGATGGACGTCCCACCAGGCAACAACTCCTTGGATCTCTGGGTCCTTGGTACTCTCAAGATGATTCCTTCTCCTTGGCTCCAACTTCTGCGGACATCTCGTCCCCATCCATGCAAAGGAAAACAAACATAGTAAGTAAGCGGCATTGGCATATTATAAGACATAAAAATAAATATACAAGTGACTTAACATAATCATGAACATGCATTAACATTAATCGTTTCTTGATGTCTTTTACATAGAGAAATTGACTAGAATAATATGCTCCTCTCTTAATGCCCCATAAGGAGCCCATAACGCTCGGAAAGCCCATGATTGCTCGAAAAGCCCATAATGCTCGGAAAGCCCATAACAAGGTGCATATAAATCTACATCAATTTCTATTTTCATGATCTTTCTTAAACTTAACTTATCTTCGTAATATCCTAAACTTCATCTTAATTGGGATGTCTCCCTCTTGAACATGGTTGGGATTTCTCCCCATAACCATAATGGGATTTCTCCCTCTTAAGCATGATTGGGAAACTTATTCCCTCTTAATCTTAATTTCTTGTATCTTAATCATAAACCATAATCTTAATGGGATTTCTACTCTTAGACTTAGATTATAACAATCAACATCCAATAATCATATACATTGAGGAAAACATGTACCTTTCAAGACTTCAACATAAAAAAATGCATATTATATCATAATCATTCAATAATTCAAATTTACTATGCCAAAGGCATGGCCCGCTTACCTTGAACTAAATCACCTTAAGTCAAACTTGGTTTGACTGATTGGATTCCCTTAAACACCTGAAATTAACATAATTATCATTTGCCATTCAATTTAAACCCTAATTTGCTCATATAAATATTGAGATGTTAAACCAGTAGAATCAGTCGATAAAAACCAGAAAATCGGATTCCTCATCGAAAATCCTTTCCAAAACATATTTATTTATATTTTTCTGAGGTCGTATGCAAAAGTTATGAATTTTGCACTCTGGACCAAACAGAAATTAGAAAACTCGATTAAAGCTGATATAAATAAAATAGGAAATGCCAGTAATGACCAAGGCACGCGTGACACATGAATCAGGCGAGTGGGGGTAAAATCGTCATTTGGGCATGCAAAAACATTCGCAGCTGATGAAACAAATCAAAGTCAAATACCGATATTACCCTTGAGCGATCAGTTTAACTGATTGTGCTCGTGGGGCACCATGGTCATTTCGTGACCTGGTTTCTTCCTAGCCTGCTCCTTCGCGAGCCATGGCGTGGGGGTAGAAGTCGCAACCTGACCCCTGGGATTGGGTTCGTGAATTAGCACCCTGCAGGGGAAGCCAAGAGCACAGCGGCCACCCTCATTGCCCCCCGAACTCAACGATCCAAAACTGGAGTCTCGTAGTCGCCGGGAGCTCCAGGAACGCTGCGCCGCAAGGAGAGAAACAGGGGAAGAAGAGTCGGGATCGAGACCACTGAGAAAAATCGGAAAAAATCCTCCAATGAGGTGCGTAAAACATTCGCGAAGGCATGGCGAGGCCAAGGCGTGAATTTCCGTGGTCGGAGAGCCACTGACGTGCCGTGGCGGTTAGCGCCGGCAAGGTCCGATGACAGTCTATAGGACACATAGGCCGGGGCAATATCAGGGCAAACCGGGAAAGCCAAATCAAAGGGGAGTCTCCGAGGATGCTCACCGTAAGGGGAATTTAGCTGGAGTGGTCGGGGAAGGCTAAAGCGGAGTCAAGCTCGCCGGAAAGGGGAGTCGAGCAGGTTGGGGAGCTTGGGGGTATGTGAGTCGCAATTGATTGAGGAGGAAGGAAGCTTGCAGTCCGGTGGTGCTCTCGGGGCCTTTATAAAGGAAGAACAGGCACGGTCGTGCCCTCTGCAACATGGGAGTCCAAGCCGTAGATTGGGCGTTTCTTCAACTGGGAGAGAGGGAAGGCGAGTGATGGCTCGTTTGAATCGGGGAAGCCTCGCGAGTTCAAATCCGGAGAAACATTCGAAAACGATTAAGAAAAGGGCGAGTAATCGATCGGAGTAAAAACTGCTGTGAAATAGTTCTGCTCGCGGGGGGGGGAACGGAGGAAGAAGAGGAGGTTAGCACTGTTGGATCTTGATCCAACGGTGGCTGTCGCGCGCACTAGGAAGGTAACGTGTGACCGATTAAATGAGCCGGAACCTTAGGGAATTAAAGGCAAATAATGACATTGAATTAAATTCTTTGCTAAACAATATTCAAATCTTTATAAATCGATTTGAATGGTCAAACATGGTCCAAATGAGTTCAAATTTGAACCATAGGTGTATTAAAGGGTCTAGAATATTCTCATACAATTGGATTTTATGTTGGTACACGTTTTAGGCCTAATTTAGCAAAAGTCATCATATGCATTTAAATGAGTATAACTAGTGTATATAAAGTCATTTATTTCTTCAAATAAGAGTTGAAAAACATAAAAACGTGCCCTAAACATTATTTCCTTTTATTTGACAAGATGGGGCCCTTAAGCAAATAATTACACAAGGAAATCACTAATTATCAGATGAGAGAGAAAATATGACATAAAAGCATTTATCATCATTTTCTTAAACAAAAAGGACATCGATATTCATGAAGACATTTTCTTTAAATAAAACAAGTATAATAAAGCAATTGGACATAATAAATGATTTTGCAAAACTAATCATGGGAAAAATTGCATTTAAGTCCTCAACAATTATCTCAATTAGGAAAGAGCATGCAAGGACTAAAATAAATTTGGAAATTTTGCATAAAAAGATTGGGGTGTTACAATACTACCCACCTTAAATAAATTTCATCCTTGAAATTTCCTAGGGTTTCTACCCACCTTAATGGTTTTCATATAAACATACAAATCTTTCCATACAATTTTTATTATAAAAGGAGAATACATAAACAAAGCATTATGATTAAACATAAATTACTCAACTACCCTTACCTTGATCATTTTCCTCTTCTCCATCAGACATTTGCATGGTGAAGAGCCTTGGTTTGACCTTGGGTGGAGGATTAGGGTTCTTAGCTTGGTTGTGGTTGGGATCCTTCTTTGCAAGCTTAGGGCAATTAGGCTTGATATGCCCTTCCTCACCACAATAGTAGCAAACAGAAGTCCCAAACCTACAAGGACCACCATGGTTTCTCTTACACTTGGGGCATGGGGTTCTCCCATTCTCAGGGGAAGGCTCAGGGGCTTTTCTCTTGTTGTTGGAGGGTGGAGGTGGTTGATGGGGCTGATGGTGATGATTGTTTTGGGGTACCTCCTTCTTGTGATTCCTTCCAGGATGCTCCTCCAATTCTAGGGCTGCATCCAAGGCTGATTGCATGGTCCGGTGTCCTCTACCAGACAAGGCAAAACTTAGGTCGGGTTTAAGCCCTATAATGAACTTCTTAGCTCTCTTTTGCTCAGTGTACTCAGGACCATACTTTTGGAGCTTACAGAACTTCATGGCATACTCAGTGACAGTCATGTCACCCACTTGCTTAAGGTTAACAAACTCATCCTCCTTCCTTTCTAACATGGCTTCAGATACATAATGGTCATTGAAGACTTCTACAAACTCATCCCAAGAGAAAGGAGGGTCATCATCTTCCCTAGAGGCTAAGAGGTTTTCCCACCAAGTACGGGCTGCACCCTTGAGCATATGGGTGGCAAATCTAACCCTACTACGTGGGGGACACTCTAGGTCTCTAAAGCAATGTTCCATGTTGCTCAGCCACTCCTCAGCCTTGGTTACTACATCAACCTCATCTTCACCATGGAAAGCATCGGGTTTAATCTTCAAGAAGTCTATGAGGGAGATCTCATGTACTCTAGGTGCAGCTCTAGGTTGGAGGGCATTGGTCAAGGCTGCTACTAGGGCATCTAGGGTGACTGGTCGAGGGACGTGGTTCATGTCTTCAGTCTTATCACCACTAGAGGATCTGTGTGAGTGCCTTGACTCACCAACCTTCTCCTTCCTCTTAGGGGCCATCTGAAAGGGTAAACATAACATGATATTAGAACATAATATGAATCTCTAATGTTGCCTTAGTGGCCATCTATTCCTTGCTCTGATACCATTAATGTAACACCCCTCCCTAGGGTTTCTTATGTAACCAGTGGAAGTACAGCCTAATCCCCAACATTATCCATAATGTGGGGTACTTGGCATATTTGGGAGGGAATATCACATACATGATCTCATATCAAGAAACAAATAACACTTGGCATTATTAAAACATAGATTCATACATAAGTTCTTGGAATAAAAGCTACATCAATTATCTAAAGATATACTAAACATAAACTAGATAATGATAGGATCTCCATAGATGGACGTCCCACCAGGCAACAACTCCTTGGATCTCTGGGTCCTTGGTACTCTCAAGATGATTCCTTCTCCTTGGCTCCAACTTCTGCGGACATCTTGTCCCCAGCCATGCAAAGGAAAACAAACATAGTAAGTAAGCGGCATTGGCATATTATAAGACAAAAAAATAAATATACAAGTGACTTAACATAATCATGAACATGCATTAACATTAATCGTTTCTTGATGTCTTTTACATAGAGAAATTGACTAGAAGAATATGCTCCTCTCTTAATGCCCCATAAGGAGCCCATAACGCTCGGAAAGCCCATGATTGCTCGGAAAGCCCATAATGCTCGGAAATCCCATAACAAGGTGCATATAAATCTACATCAATTTCTATTTTCATGATCTTTCTTAAACTTAACTTATCTTCGTAATATCCTAAACTTCATCTTAATTGGGATGTCTCCCTCTTGAACATGGTTGGGATTTCTCCCCATAACCATAATGGGATTTCTCCCTCTTAAGCATGATTGGGAAACTTATTCCCTCTTGATCTTAATTTCTTGTATCTTAATCATAAACCATAATCTTAATGGGATTTCTACTCTTAGACTTAGATTATAACAATCAACATCCAATAATCATATACATTGAGGAAAAACATGTACCTTTCAAGACTTCAACATAAAAAAATGCATATTATATCATAATCATTCAATAATTCAAATTTACTATGCCAAAGGCATGGCCCGCTTACCTTGAACTAAATCACCTTAAGTCAAACTTGGTTTGACTGATTGGATTCCCTTAAACACCTGAAATTAACATAATTATCATTTGTCATTCAATTTAAACCCTAATTTGCTCATATAAATATTGAGATGTTAAAACAGTAAAATCAGTCGATAAAAACCAGAAAATCGGATTCCTCATCGAAAATCCTTTCCAAAACATATTTATTTATATTTTTCTGAGGTCGTATGCAAAAGTTATGAATTTTGCACTCTGGACCAAACAGAAATTAGAAAACTCGATTAAAGCTGATATAAATAAAATAGGAAATGCCAGTAATGACCAAGGCACGCGTGACACATGAATCAGGCGAGTGGGGGTAAAATCGTCATTTGGGCGTGCAAAAACACTCGCAGCTGATGAAACAAATCAAAGTCAAATACCGATATTACCCTTGAGCGATCAGTTTAACTGATTGTGCTCGTGGGGCACCATGGTCATTTGGTGACCTGGTTTCTTCCTAGCCTGCTCCTTCGCGAGCCATGGCGTGGGGGTAGAAGCCGCAACCTGACCCCTGGGATCGGGTTCGTGAATTAGCACCCTGCAGGGGAAGCCAAGAGCACAGCGGCCACCCTCATTGCCCCGTGAACTCAATGATCCAAAACTGGAGTCTCGTAGTCGCCGGGAGCTCCAGGAACGCTCTGCCGCAAGGAGAGAAACAGGGGAAGAAGAGTCGGGATCGAGACCACTGAGAAAAATCGGAAAAATCCTCCAATGAGGTGCGTAAAACATTCGATAAGGCAAGGCGAGGCCAAGGCGTGAATTTCTGTGGTCGGAGAGCCACTGATGTGCCGTGGCGGTTAGCGCCAGCAAGGTCCGATGACAGTCTATAGGACACAGAGGCCGGGCTAATATCAGGGCAAACCGGGAAAGCCAAATCAAAGGGGAGTCTCCGAGGATGCTCACCGTAAGGGGAATTTAGCTGGAGTGGTCGGGGAAGGCTAAAGCGGAGTCAAGCTCGCCGAAAAGGGGAGTCGAGCAGGTTGGGGAGCTTGGGGGTATGTGAGTCGCAATTGACTGAGGAGGAAGGAAGCTTACAGTCCGGTGGTGCTCTCGGGGCCTTTATAAAGGAAGAACAGGCACGGTCGTGCCCTCTGCAACATGGGAGTCCAAGCCCTAGATTGGGCATTTCTTCAACTGGGAGAGAGGGAAGGCGAGTGATGGCTCATTTGAATCGGGGAAGCCTCGCGAGTTCAAATCCGGAGAAACATTCGAAAACGATTAAGAAAAGGGTGAGTAATCGATCGGAGTAAAAACTACTGTGAAACAGTTCTGCTCGCGGGGGGAAAAACGGAGGAAGAAGAGGAGGTTAGCGCCGTTGGATCTTGATCCAACGGTGGCTGTCGCGCGCACCAGGAAGGTAACGCGTGACCGATTAAATGAGCCGGAACCTTAGGGAATTAAAGGCAAATAATGACATTGAATTAAATTCTTTGCTAAACAATATTCAAATCTTTATAAATCGATTTGAATGGTCAAACATGGTCCAAATGAGTTCAAATTTGAACCATAGGTGTATTAAAGGGTTTAGAATATTCTCATACAATTGGATTTTATGTTGGTACACGTTTTAGGCCTAATTTAGCAAAAGTCATCATGTGCATTTAAATGAGTATAACTAGTGTATATAAAGTCATTTATTTCTTCAAATAAGAGTTGAAAAACATAAAAACGTGCCCTAAACATTATTTCCTTTTATTTGACAAGATGGGGGCCCTTAAGCAAATAATTACACAAGGAAATCACTAATTATCAGATGAGAGAGAAAATATGACATAAAATCATTTATCCTCATTTTCTTAAACAAAAAGGACATCGATATTCATGAAGATATTTTCTTTAAATAAAACAAGTATAATAAAGCAATTGGACATAATAAATGATTTTGCAAAACTAATCATGGGAAAAATTGCATTTAAGTCCTCAACAAATATATCAATTAGGAAAGAGCATGCAAGGACTAAAATAAATTTGGAAATTTTGCATAAAAAGATTGGGGTGTTACAATGATGCTGGTAATATGAGGGGAATGGTTCTAGAAGAGGCTCACTCTTTGATGTATGTGATGCACCCAGGTAGCACCAAGATGTATCATAACCTTCAAGAATTGTATTGGTGGCATGGATTGAAGCAGGATGTGGCCGAGTTTGTGGCTAAGTGTGCAGTGTGTCAGCAAGTCAAGGTAGAGCATCAGAAGCCTGCAGGTACATTATAGTCGTTACCCATACCATAATGGAAGTGGGATCATATTATGATGGACTTTGTGGTTGGTCTGCCTAGGACAACCAAAGTACATGATTCCATTTGGGTGATAGTTGACCGGTTGGCAAAGTTAGTGCTCTTCTTGCCAATGAAGATGACATATTTAGTAGAGGAGCTCACTTAGATCTATGTGTATGAGATAGTGTGATTACATAGTGTCCCAACTACTATTGTGTCAGATAGGAGTCCTCAGTTCATGAATCACTTTTAGGAACACTTACACAAAACTTTGGGTATGCAGTTGAGGTTCAACAGTGCTTTCCACTTGCAAATGGCAGGTCAATCTGAGAGGACCATATAGATCTTGGAGGACCTATTGAGGCTTATGTCTTGTAGTTTTTGGGGAGTTGGGACATCCATCTTAGTATGATAGAGTTTGCCTATAATAATAGTTATCAAAGGAGCATTGACATGGCACCGTATGAGGTGTTGTATGGGAGACATTGCAAGTCTCTGTTGTGCTGGTATGAGATAGGTGAATATCAGCTTTGTGGTCCTAAGCAGGTGCAACAGACAACAATTAAGATTAAAGTGATTCAAAAATAGTTGAAGGAAGCACAGGACAGAAAAAAGTCATATGCGGATAATTGTCATAGACCCTTGGAGTTCTAATTGGGAGATAGAGTGTATCTTAAAGTTTCTCCTTGTAAGGGTGTTTTGAGGTTTGGAAAGAAGGGTAAGGTGCCTCCTAGGTATATGAGACCTTACCATGTGGTGGCATGTGTTGGGAAGATGGCTTATAGGATAGAGATACCACCTGAGTTGCACAGGTTGCACCCAATGTTCCATGTGTCTATTCTGAGGAAGTGCCACCCTGATACCGAGTTGATTTTGCAGCCAGTGGAGGTTGAGCTTGATGAGGACATGTCTTATGTTAAAGGGCTTGTCTTGATCCTAGATAAAAGAGTGAAGAAATTGAAAAAGAATGGCATAGTGCTTGTGATGGTTTTTTGGCATCACCATGGTGTTGAGGAAGCCACATGGGAGCTTGAGGAAGAGATGTAAAAGAAGTACCCATCTCTTTTTGCTTAGGATTTTGGGGGCAAAATCCTTGTTAGGGGTTTAAGGCTTGTAAGACCCCTGACCAATGTTTTGGACTAACCCTATTTTCTTTGTCTTGATTATGTGCTTATTACCTTTCTCTAATCCTTTGAGATGATCTTAGAGCATGAGGAGAGCTTAATTCTCCAGTTTGAGCTTGTTTTGATGTTGTTTGTGCTTAATGCTCTAGTTTTGGTGCAAATTATAATTTACCCATTTGGAGGGGTATTCTTGTAATTTTTCACATCTAGAGTGTTTCTTTTCTCTCTTGGCTTCATGAGAGAGAGTTTTTTGCTTTTTGTCACCTTGTTTGACCCTTGGTTGAGTGGTGTCACCGATAGTGGTGATTAGGGTTTCTAGGGTTGGTGTGCCTTGACCTTGTGACCCTTGTTGGTTTGACTCGACCTAGGTGGTGAACTAGGTCTTGTTAGGAGGGTGTCACAGTTGAGACACCTCCTCTAGGTGAGGTGGTCACAACCAATGTGGTCTTGGGTCAAGACAAAGGCTTTGGTGTGGAGTGTCTTGACCTAGGGTGTGTGGTGACCCCTTGTCACGACCTTATTGTGTTGAGTGGTGTGTCGTGACCATGGATGGTTCCCTTGGTAGGTCACGACCGCGACATAGTTGTTGGGTGTTTTAGGTGGTCGAGATCCAACCTAGAGTCTGTCACCATCTAATGCATTTGGTCTTTATGTGGTTGCATGTTAGTTTCTTGAGTGGACAAGTGTCTCTTTGGAACCCTACCTTATTGACACCTCATCCCTTGCCTTACCTCTCTCCTCCTTTGCTATATAAATCCTCTTCTCTCCATGCAAGTGATATTTTTCAGCCATATTCTTCCTCCCTTCCCTTGTGCTCACCCTTGGAGCTTGATGGAGCAAGAACAAGCTGTTCTTGGTGCTTTGAAGGTGGTTCAACCTTACATGTAGAGTTCGTGGAGATCCTTAGTCATCTTCAACCTTAGTGAGTGTTTATCTTTCTTCTTTGGTGTTTTCCTTGGACCTTCTACCCCAACTTCTTCTTCTCTTATCTCATCCCTAGACCATGGTTCCTCCATGGTGGTCATTTTGGGAGAGAAACTCCTCATCATAAGGGTCATAGACCATGTTTTGATAAGGTAGACTGAAGTGTGAGGAGGGTTTCTTCTCTCTTTCTCCCTTTCTCTTTTGGCTCAGCCTAGAGATTTTTGGCTCTCATTTCTTGTGTGATCTTTGACAATGGTGTCTTCTCTTTGTTGAGGGTTTTTGTGGTCGAGAGTGGAGCTTTTGGTGATTGTGTGCTTTGAGCTTTCCTTCTTTGGAGTGATCTTCCTTAACATTCCAGTAAATGGTGATAGACCTTGGTACTTGGATGATGTTGAGAATCATGCTTGGTTTGGATGTAATCCAAAACCCTAATTTCCTTTGTACCTGATTTTGGTGTTTGTGGTGCATGGTGGTTTTCCTTCCCTTCTTGACCTTAGTTTAATTTGGATGCATGATGATCGAGTGTTTTTGTGTTCTATGAGGTTTTGAGTTAGTTTTGATGGAGAAGATCTTGGTTCCTCTCTCTTGATCAGGTTCCTTTTTATGGTGGTTTCATGAAGTTGTTTTAGAGTTTGATGACCATTTTTTCATAAGGTTTTTCCTTCATGGTTATGATGTGTTTTCCTAGTTTTGTCTCATGTTTTAGCCATGTGTTATTTCTATTTTGAACTTGGTTAATCTTGGGTTGGGGTTGGTCCTTAGTCTTGGTGGAGGCTTGACCCTTAGTGGTCATTATGCCTTGTTTTTTTGTCTTGGGTTGTGACATCTCTTGGCATGTTGGTTTTGGGTCGAGATAGTTGATCTTGTGGACATTGTGACATCCTCATCCTTGATAATCACGACACCTACTTCCTATAGGGTTGAGACACACCTTGATTTCTGTCGAGATGTTTCCTTCTTCCTTGGTTGGTCGCAACATGGTCGGGTCTTGAGGTCAAGATATGTCCTTGTCGTGGGTCGAGGTGAGTCCTTATTCTTGGGTCACGACTTGCGCTACCTTGGGTAGTTGAACCCTAACTCTAACTGAGTGTGACCTGGTTGCTTTTGTTCGAGACATGGTACACCATTTGGTGGGTCATGGTCATGATACAAAGGAGGTTAGCCACAGTCACGACACCATGGGTGATGGTGGTCGCAACCCATGTGTGTTGGTGGTCTTGATATACATAAGTGATGGATGGTTGAGTCACATGGTTGAACACTTCATCAATGCACTTGTATGAGTAATGAATGAACCATGTATGAGCCACATGTAGTTCTATGCGGATAATTATTTCTTAACCTTATGATGATCCTTAACACTAAAGTATTCCAAGAATATGGGGAGATGTTCCACCTAAGGCTTATTGTTGGTACATCTACAAAACCCTAGTCAGCAAAGTATGTAGCCCTAAATGTGAGTTACGAGATGTGTTTGCTTTCTCTCTCGTGAGATATTCATCATGATGTAATGCTTTTCTCTCTTGTTTATAAGCCCCTAACCTTGCAAGTGATATGTATTCCATGTCTTTTATATGCTATGGTGATGATTATACGATACCGTGTGGTGCTTATATACATTGATTAGGCTTGATGTGATGCGGCATATGCATGGTTTATTGTGATAGGTCCTATGACTTGGTGACGACTTGATGCCTATTGAGAGGTGATATCCTTAAGTGATGTAATGAAGGAATTGATATCCCATAGTGATATTTGACTTTGGTGAAAGCCTTGTGAATGGTAGAGCAATGAGTATCATGTGGTGGTTGTGTGACAAGCTCACACCTTGCACGTTTTATATCTTTTGAAGCTGCAACACACCATTATTCTTGTAGAGTTTGTTTTAGCTTCTTATGTGGTAACTTGATTGAGGACGAAAGTCACCCAATTGGCTGACTAATCAAGTGAAACCTAATCACATAGTTTTCCTTGTGACATAGATCCATTATAATGTCATCTTTATATGGTGGATTGGTGAAATGAGTTTAACTCGGACCACATATTTTTTAATATGTGGGGTGCAAGTCGAGTATTTCCTTGTATCCATAATTATAGGTTGTGTGAGACATCCATGTGTGAGTCGATCTCCTGGTGATATGGATGGCCATGCATGAGCCAATCCTTCTTTTAAGAATGGCCATGTGTGAGCATGTTCTTCTAGCATCGTTACCTGTACCAAGGTGGACTAGGTGCTTATTTGAGGATGTCCATGCATGATATGTCTCTCTTTTGTAGTTGACTGATATGTCTCTACAGTGTTCTCTTATGTTGACCAAGAGGTGTTGGAGAGGTCATGGATTCCATCTCTTCCATGGACCTTATATGGCATTTATTTCCACTGAATAGTGGTCAGCTGGATTTGGGTGGTAAAACTCAAATCTTCAGGGCATAATAAAAGACATAATACATTCGTGTAGTATATGTGCTTAGGGTGACATACATATCACATTGGTTGAGCCTTTGCCTTATCTTTTTACTAATTTATTGAATTATAAGATGGTAAGAGAAGTCAACCATTATACATGTTCTTCATATTCCTTTTAAGAATATAACTTATCTACTATTCAGTGGTAGTTGTCTAGTCTTGTATTGCATAATTTGTTGAGTACATATCATTTAGTTGAATCCTCTCAACTTGCTAGTATATTTTTTTACATGCTTAGCTTACCTATGCTTTATAGCATTAGAGGAGAGTTATATATCTTGCTTGGATGTTTGGTCTCACCCCATGGGTTTTGACATCTAATAGGTGATCGTGCACGAAGAGGTAGGGTTCCTGTTGATAAGGAAGAGAAACAACAAGAGTAGTAGCTGATACGGTTGGATGTGATGCTAGTCTTTGGGTGTTAGAGTCCTAGAGTTGTCCATGTACACTCAGTTCCTTGGGGTGTTTTTCTTTTGAGATGTTCTATGGTTATGTGATTGATATGAGGTTTTGGCTTGTGTGTCATGGTTGTACAGTTATGACAGTTGTACTTGTATATGTAGAACTAGTATCTTATGTACAGGTTGATGACAGGAACGTTGATCTATAGTGATGTAAGCACCACGTGACATGATATGTAACACATGTGGCAGGCTTTATGGACTCATATGTAATAGGTTTTTGGATTATGGTGCTTTAATGAAATTAGTTTTAGTTTTCTTATGTTTTTAGGTGATTCGATTGTTTAGTGTTGTTTCCACTTTTGGTTTTGAGTAATCTCATTTGTGGTGCATCAGGGCATCACAATGTAATAAATACCCCCACTTTGATCAATAATAAGAATAAAGGAACCTACACTGAGCATATCAACATGCCTGATGAGATCATATCATATTTCTCTAAGGATAGGTGCACTTGCATCATATGCTATAGCCATCCCATGAATCCTCATTAGACCCCTCCATAATAAAATTACACACATCATCTGCTCCCAACCACCCAATTTGTGCTCATTGAAGATCCAACTTCCCAATGTTTAGCCACCATCATTTAAAAGCCACTCCTTTGGCCTATCTGAGTGTCACATGCACCTTACCAATACATTTAAGAAGGTAGTGTTTCTTAAAGCACTAGATCATACTTAGAGACCAAGATAAGACACCCTAATGGATTGGATGTGAGGTTTGATGCCTTATATATTGATCCTAAGGTATAAGTACAAGACCCAACCTTTGGAGTTTCATCTATTTGATGTCCAAGCACTACCAGGCTATGCTCGAGTCCAAGGAGAGAAGAGACATTGTATCAACCACTTCATCTCACTCACCTCCACCATAAATCCTATGAATCTTGATCTTAAAGATAGATAATGATCTATGAAGGTCTCAACAAGTTTCATCATCATGCTGGTATTGTGTAGAGTGAACATTTACTTCTATATGACCTTTCCATCTCTCTTTGTCATCGATGAAACCTGATCCAAGGTGATAGAGTCCCGATTCAACTGTGATGATGGGACATCAAGGCCAAGGAATAATAAATTTTAAAGGATGTACTATTATTTATCTTCTCTGTCTTATCTTATGGTGATTCTCCCTATGTTTCCTTGTTTCTCTCTTATTCCTGTAGTATGTCCATTTTGTACCCTTAGTTCTTACTATTAAATGTTACTATGAGTATCTAATACACCTTGCTTGAGTTGTTAGTAATCAATAGGCCCTCCTGACCATGTATATACTTAGATCCATTATATATATATATATATATATATATATATATATATATATATATATATATATATATATATATATACATAATGTGTGTGTGTGTTCTTAGCATGTTTCTCCCCTTGTTCTTGTGTTTAATACATCACTTGTATGTTTAGATATCATATTGTTATGGTTCATTAAGGAAATCCCAGAGAAAGTTTTGTTTAGTATTAATCTAGAGAATGGAGTAATGTGGACTCACGAGAATGATATATCCCTAGAGGAAAAGTATATAGTTGATTTTAGTTTGGTTGTATTCTTGTTATTTTGAGAGGGAAACTTTCTTTTAAATTTAGATCTACCCTTATCATGCCAGAGGGAGGGAATGGATGCTAAATATAAATGTCCGTGTATGCTAACGGTATGACATGGGTCTATGAGTGTTTGTATGTTCAGTTAGTGTGCTTAATAAGTGAAACCCAACTTGAGTTGTCATTATAATCATTTCAACCCATACCATCTACCACCTTTTCTTGCTTTGATAGCTTAGATTTTTTTTATTGTTCATGATATGAATTGTATTCCTACCATGGTGAAAATTTAGCTAAGTAGAGGTTAAAGGGCACGATGGAGTGTCACCTTTTTCTTGTGTTCGACCCCGTTCTTACAATGGAACTTTTTTCTAGTGAACATTATTTAGGGTTGAGTTATAATTTTAAGCTCAGATCCCAAGGAACCAATTTTTAGTGTTAACATTTATATTTTTACAACTATTTTTTAGTCAAAACCAACTTGTGTTGTAGTGAATTGCTTATATGAACCTAAAGAGGCAATGATTAGACTACAATGTGGTATGTGTGATTCAACTATCTTAATGTTATATGTAGCAAGTTTTAGGTAATTCTATTGAGTAACTATGTGCTTTTGTTAATAGAAAGTGATACTTATCCGTGTTGAATGTGTAATTATTTTTGTGTTACTTTTCAAAACTATAGTAGACTTCATTCCATCTTAAGAGAGTAGTTAAACAAGTGGTACATGAGTAAACTAAAAAGTGCAAGTTTAATGGATTTTTTTAATAATTTTTGGTACATTTTATTTAAAGAAGTGTCATAGTTTTTCCTATTAACATGTTACTTGCTACTAACTACATTCTCAGAGAGGGGCGAGCTGATTTCAAATATGTCCAGTAACCTAAAGTGTGTGTTCACCCAAGTGTCAAGTACTTCAATCAATATCTCTATCATTGTTTTCTATCAATTATTGAAAGTTTGGATGGGGTAAGATGTATCTAGGGCATTAATGGTTTAGAGAATAATAGCTACAAGAAGTATACTAGCATTCAAGGTCGCACATGAAAAATTCTAGTTACTTCATGAACTAATTTTATGGAAGTTTCAAACCCAAGAACACCCATTATGCGAGAGACAAACCAAGCATACACAACCGACAATAATAACCACCCCGTCGATAGAGCAAAAAGTGAAACATATATCCAATAAGAGAAAGAATTGGCAAAGAACATTGGAATTTCGATTAAGTAAACTCTAAAAGATTACAAGGATTTTTGCTCTATTACAATTTTTGGCCATAATAGAATCCCTTATTCTCCTCTCATTCTCTCCCCTTTAATCTTAACTTCCCTTTTTGGCCCACAATGTTGGTGCACATTGGCATACCCAATGTTGCCACCCGTCACGACATCTAAAGTTACCACACACCGGAACATAATGTTACCACACATTAGCACACCGTTTCATATGACTCTTTGTATATTTATAGTACTCTCATAGTACTAGATAAGACTGTCCTAAAAGATATAGCCAAACCACGTAAGGAGGTACGATAGGTTAAGGCTAATCTATATAAATGGATAATGGAGATATAATGCTAAACTAAATAGGTAGGAGGAGACGATAATTTTAGAAGTTATCTTAGAATCCAAGTTTTATCAGATTTGGACACTTATAATATTGCTAGACAATATTTAAAATTATAAAAATTGGGTAAGTGACATTATTCCAATATTTTCACCTTGGAACTTGTAACATCTCAAGATTTCAGGCTTAGAAAAAAATATTCTTAAACGAAATAATTAGACTACCATATCACCAAGGTGTATCTCCTTTTCAGAGAGCCTATCGTTAAGAAAATCTAAACTTAGACGTGTCGTTAAGTACTAGGATATGTCACTAGTTGGGAAGTTGATCCCAACTTGTACATGAGTGAGGATAGAACATCTAGTTAACAACTGTGGTATGTGGGTCTAACCATCATTACTAAAACTCTACTACTGCCTTGGGTAGTGAGCCCAGGCCTTACAAATGGTATCACAACTAAAACCCCTATAGTAGGTGGGGCCCACATGGGCATGTGGCATGTTATTCTTGAGCTGTGTGGTCTAGGAATGTTAGAAAGGGCTATCCAACTAATGCATCCACCCTTGTGTTTTTAGATGTGATCCGGAGTCGGGTGCACATGGGTCATTCTGGTCCTACACTAAAATGAGGAATAATTATGATGCCTTATAGTTGAACCTTAATGAGAACATCAAGGGTCAAAGAGGGGGATACTTAATATGATGCATTGTTCGAATAAAACGTTATTAATGATGCGGAAGCGATTAATTAGCAGCGGAGTTATTGAAAATCACAAAAAATTAAAACCTTTTTGCACAGATATCCATAAGTAGTAAAACCCTTTCATAAAGATACACATAAAGTTATTTACAAGCTGATTCATCAGTACATCTATGTATTAACTCATCTCGACCATCATAACATTTACTGCCCTATTAAACTTTACTTGACCAGTATACAAAAATCTCGAGCCATTAAGCCAAAATCTCAGATCTATATCAAACCATCTACTGATTCCTAGGACCTGAGACTACAGAGACGACACATAGGACTCTCTATATACAAGACTTGATAGACAGTGTCTCAACCTGAGGATCACCGCTATCCCTGATGTTGCTGCTGCTGCTTTTGTTGCTCACCCACTGAGGGGTTTCTTCTTCCTGTGCGTCTTCCTAAAAAGTTGAATCCCACGGGGGTGAGACAATTGAAAATTGTCCCAGTGAGAGTTATAACTCTCCGCCAGAAGCATTGTTATTGCAGATAATGGAATAACACTGAGCAGTAATATTATAATTATTCAACAATAGGAAATTCATTGAATAAACTAAGTAGAGAAATATTCTCTAAGTAATCATTTCAATTATAACTTGATTGAGTAACAAGTCATTTAATCAATATGGAATATGAAGAACATGTATATTATTTATCCAACTAGGACATTATAAACAATGTATCATCAATCATTGTTTCTCGTAGTTCAACCTAAGCAATTATGCTACACGACTGATTACATTTTTCAAACATACTTATGCCCTGAGGAGATAAGGTATACCGCTCATACTCCAACCGACCATTACGAAATCGCAATCAGTACCATACATACATCATCATAAGAGATGGATTCCTATGACCTCATCTTCCACAGTCAGCGTAAGGAACAACATGTAGGACATCTCATGTCTCTGCTAAAATCGCTTTCCAGGGTATTCTGGCAACTTCGCTATCAGAGTTATAGTGGCGTGTTGTACTCTCTTCGCGATAGTGAGATCTCATGTTTATCTCCATCGATCTGGCATTAACATTATTGGGATATGTGTACTGCATATATCCAATTCTTCAGGAGATTCGTGATACATCCATCCCGGTGCAAGTAATGAAGGATTGAGAGGTTTGTTGTTTACCTTTCATCAATTCCCTCATTAGGACGTCAGGATACAGTCGCCCATTGCCCCCACATATTTAAAATATGTGTTCCGGGTTTTTCTGCGGAGCACCCATTTCACCATCACCTGTTGCTGACAATGATGGATCTATGATCATGGCTCTACATGATATAATTTCACTTAATTAATTAAGTACATTAGCATATTCTTTTAGCATTAGTCAAGTTCTCAAACATAACTTATTCAAACAAATGCTATAAGGAAACATGTACTAATTTCACCAATCACTTTCTCAGACCTTATAGGACATTGGGATCTCAATCCCTCGTTTCATTTCTTTTGAAGGTTTACATCCCTCAACAATAACATTATCTTACTTATCAACTTTGGGTATTCCTACCCTCAATTATTCACTATCACTGTTACCACTTATTAGGTAACCATTACCTCCAGGTTCTCAGACCGAGGTATGCATAATACTTGTTACACAAGTATCTTACATGGCTCTCAAAGCCTATTAAAGTATCTTGTCACCTTTTACTAGGCAACAACTTATTCATGGAACTCATAAGGTTCATACATATTTTTTTACTTTTACTAAGCAACAACAACATTAGGCACATAAGGCCATTCAACATATTTATTATATGAATGTCACAGCTCCAATCTGGCTATGTTCATCATCTCATGATGTCTACATGATTAATAGACATGATAACAGTCATGTAAATCATTTATCACTTTGTATGAAACAATAATAACATCACCATCCTTTTTCAGGATTAGGATTATCTATCAAATAGGGCTTTTCATTCCCTTTACTCAATATTAGGGTTAGGGTTTCCCACCTTACATTAATTAGGGTTTCCTACTCACATTATTAGTTCAATCCTAATATATTGCTCCACACCTCTAGGAGCATTCAAAGATATCATAAGTATTTGCTTTTGATCACCATTATCATCATATATCATTAATGATCATCAATTCAAGGTATTAGTTCATTTCTCATCCTTGTCATGGTATGATTACATCATACTCATTGATTTGTCTTACCCCATTCTCAAGGTATATTAGTCAACATTTATTAAGTACATCGAGTTCATTACATATTTATTGTAAACAATTACATATCACACACTCCATGTGTTTCTTATCTAAGGATATTGGATTAGAGGTTCATCAAGGTATGTCTACCCTGAATTGCTGAATGTGATATCTATCATGTCTTGATGTATCACTTTCTTCTCATTTCCATCTTACTTAAGTTAATCAACTAACTTTGTATTAAGGTATTTCCCTCTTAATACTTTATCCACTAACTTGTTACTTTCATCATATGGTGCATGGATCATACATTAGAATTGTCCAATTGTCTTTAATGATATGGACTTATCAATCTGATAGACATTGTTGATATAGGTTAAACCATTATAAACTATTTTAGGTATTTCAATTCTCAGGATGTTATCCACATCATTATTTATTATAGCATACATCATTCCAAAAAGTTTCATGTCCATCATCATTGTAAGGTGTATAGGCTATTACTCATTTATACAGATGTTTGTATAAGGATCTAGGCATCATCTTATCTCTTAGATCCTTATTCATTAAAATCACCACATTGTTGGTATGTATGCCCTGAGAGCCAATCATGGGATGATTGGTGGGATACATTAAGATTGATTTGATAAACATCAAAGGCAAGCTTCCAATTCTTTCTGGTTCAGTCATATGAGATAGTGATAGAACACATTGAATGTCTAGAGAATGACAGTACTCAATGACGTATGCCATCAGGTTCAGGACCTGAACGATGAGATCATACGGATGCTAAGAGTTTGTACATTCTTGTTATGTCCCTAGTCGGATGTCATTGTGGAAGGTAGATAGACATCAATGACACACAAGACTAGATTGTGGTGTTGGTTGATGACAGAATCTCATTTGTCATGATATAGAGATATCAAACCAAACACATAGGTACTTGTTAGAGAACAAGTGTACCAGACAAACCCACCATGAATTTGACACATGGAACCATGACATGGTAGTCATAGTCAGTACTCACAGTGATGGTGGTGAGTGTGATTCTTTGACCTGAAATCACTACACTCAACACATGTCGTTGGGCACACTTTGACATCATCAAACGCAGTCCTGAAACATGGGTTGTTATAAAGGTGATGATTGGGTGGCTTTGACACATGGGGCTTTTGAGGGGTGAGTGATAGATATGGGATTTGTCCCTCCTGAGGGAGTTTGATATCCAAGGCCACTTGATGAGTAGGATTGAAATAGGCGTGTGCACGCATGTGTGAATCAGTATGTGATATTGATGCCATACATATCTCTTCCAATCTACTCTGAGATCAAGAAAGTGAATGAATGTTGACAGGATGACTGTTCCATGCCTCGAGTTCATTTGGGATATCAGTGACAAAGGAATTATACATTCGCTGTAACACCATTCATGGATTGTAGGATTTAAAGTTGTTCTCCAACTTTCTACTTTCACTTGGGTAGCATTGATGTGTGACTAGGCACCACTCTTTGCTTGTGAAGTCATAAGTGTTATGGACTTTCACTGCCAACGTGAAATGGACCTGCAGGGTCACACACATAGGATTTAACCTGGAAGAGGAGTTTTGTCCACAAACAATGTTTAGATTGATTACTAAAGGAGTTTAGTAGTTCAATTAAACACTCAATCAATTGATATCTCAATATCATAATGTTCAAGGTGTTGGACACATTGATTGGAGTATCAGATTGATTGAAATCGCAATTGACTGATTCTGCACAATCTGCACTACCAACCGATCGGCTCATGTGATGAACCGATCGGCTGAGCTGGTGAACCGGTCGGCTCAAGTGTTGAGTCGATCGGCTCATGGTCAGGGTGAAACGATTGCTTCAAGTGTTGAAACGATCGATTCAACTGGTGCAACCGAGCAAGTTGGGAAAGTAGGATTGGTGAGAATTTTTCCTTTCGTTTCACTTGCCCAATTTGATTGGGAAATAGGATTGGTATTCGATACCAATTAGAAACAAAAGAAGGAAAGTCAATCGGGAACTGGTCAGGACCACGAACCGACCGGTTCATGGGTCCCAACCGATCGGTTGAGGTGTCAACCGACCGGCTCAGGTCCCCAACCGACCATTTCAGTTGTGAAATGATCGGTTTAGGTTGCGAGTTGGTTGCTTTTTGTGGAAAAATCTCAAACCCTTCTACTCCTACTTTTAGTCCTGCATTGCCCGAGATGGAGAACTTTGTCCCATGACCCTCCTATATATAGGGGTATTGGGGGATTCTCAAAGTACAGCTCAGTGCAACTAGTTGCTCTGCAAAGTTTTCGTTCTCTCTGGTTTTGGTAATTGAGAGAGCCTGAGCAAGTGCTACCCGAAAAGGGAGGCACAGCAAGGGAAAGACAACTGCAGTTGCGACTGGTGGCAGGAGAGTGTGTTGGCGACTAGTACGCTGACAGGAGGGTGTGACTCCTTCCAATTCCTTGTGGGACAAGGAGATTGGAGTTCCAGTTGGTCTGTGTGGACTACTTTAGAGGCAGGAGGTTTCTGCCGCTCAGAGGACAACTGTCAATCCCGACAGTCCCGGTGAGACCAGGAGTCATCAGTCCTGGTGCAACCAGGAGCTGCACAGACACCGTCCAAGACTGGAGGTGAAGACCACGCAAGGCACGAGGTATAGTCTCTGAGCAAGCCTCGGGACAAGGTATGATTCCACAAACCATCCTTTCCTTTTGTATAGACGTTGACGCATTTCCTTGTTCTGGGTTTGGGGAGAAAATTTTTGTTTCCGCTTCCTTCTCTGCCTCCCCTAAAACCCAACAGTGGTATCAGAGCCAGGTTAACTGCTCTATACTTTAGGGATTATCGATATGATCAATTTTAGTTTGTCGCCTTTATTTATTGCATATGATGCGAATAATATTGGCTTTATGCATGTCCAATCTTAAATCCACAAATCCGAAATTACATATATGATATGTATTATGAATGCACTCGATACGCGTCGCCCTTAAACGAGTTTTGTGGTGGATGTATAGCGTGGTTATGGCCTATAAACCATATATGTGTATGATTGTATGTGGTTGCTTGCATCTCGGTCTACGCACTGATCTTCCTTCTCCTATTCCTAATGTAACTCAAAATAATTCAATATTTCTTTCCTACATTTGCTCGCCTCGAATATAACTCGAGGTTTCTCTTTTTACAATGTAAAATAGGATAGATTTTTATTTCCTATTATGTCAAAGAACGAAGGACCTCCTGACGGCAGCTGAGACGATCGGTTCAAGGCGTGAACTGATCAGTTGACGTTCGAGACGATTAGTTCAAGGAGTGAGCCGATCGGTTGATGATCGGTTCGAGGAGTGAGATGAGCGGGTGGCGGCCATGAAGAGATGCACGACGACCAGGTGAACCGATCGGTTGGAGGAGCCAACCGATCGGCTGGTGGCACCCAGCCGACCAGTCTGATGGCGAGCCGATCATTCATATGATGAGTTGATCAAACCCAGAAAGGAAAAGCACAGAGTTCATCTTGTACATGTTGCATGTGATGTAGACCTAGATGACCGTGATTCCTCTTGGCTCGAGGAATCACATTAGGATGGCCATAATCATCGCTTTTATCATTTTGCATGTTTTCTGTGGGATATAGCATGTATATGATACATACTATGTATTGTGGTGATTGGATATGTATATGTATATAAAAACCAAATCCCTCATTAAAATATTAAGTCTTATATGCCTTCCATTAGCGGCACACATGAAAAACTTGATCGACCAAGCGTAGGTTATGCCAAAGCGTGGTGCGCCATCTATCTTGTGGAAGTGGGAAGGGTAGACATGTAGGTTCTGCCAAAGCAGGGTGCATGTTTACCGTGTCAGCTTTTGGGTTAGACTTAACTGGTGATTCTTAGAGCGTCTAAGCCCAGAGGCAAGGAATGTTCATGGCAAGGTGTTGCGCATGTTCATTCATTAAGAGTTGCATATGATGCAATTGGCATGATGGCCTACCTAAATAGTCAAGATTGTGGACGATCAGCCAAAGCTGACTCATGACTTGATGAAATATGGATCTTGCCCACTAGAAGGTTGTACGCTGCAATCTTCCGAATTGATGGTGAGGGCTATCAATTTGAACTAAAATAGTGGGAGCGATAATTAATTAAAGGCCTAATTTTATCGTCAACCTTTCAAATCAATCAAATAAGTCAAAAGGAGTTTTGGACTAAAATTGCATATATTTCCTTTTGTTAAAAATAAATGGTTGATCAATAATAATCACTTTATTTGCGATCGGTCTTTGAGACCAACAAATTAAATGGGAATAATTCCACGACTGGTTAGGGTGATGAGAAGTGTTCTCAATCAAAGAGCGAAAGCTCTAAGTCCTAGTTATACCAAGACCAGATGAACTCAATCCCACCACATCAATGGCTAAAAGTATGCTTATGGAAGCATACCGAGGAAGACATTGATGAGGAGTGCTTGATGTTGTGTTCTCTGAACTATGAGTTGCAGAGACAACATGAGACATATGATGTCTCCAAGACACTGTCCTAGTATGTCATGATAGAAGGACATCCATTAAGGTATTCACGCACTCAATATGATTGGGTATGTGGAAAACCTAACTAAGAAGGATTCCCTCTGAGCCAAGAGTTGGCTATTGGTATGATACTACAAGTGTTGTGAAAAACATACAGTTCATGATAAACTACAACATGAATGACTTTGACAAGTGTTGACAAAGTTGTTTGACATGTTGAGGACAGTAGAGGCAAATATGAAGAAAGACTAACCCTAATCTCTGATGAGATCAAAGAAAAGGTAATTCTTAAGGGCAAGGACAAGGGCAAAGCAAAGAAGTGTTCTGATGCTAGCCAGCAATCCAAGCCGTCTTCAACCTCAAGGCACATGGGGAAAGGGTGTATGAGGGAATTGCCCTCTATATCTGGAAGAACAAAAGAAGATGAAGGATGGGATGGAGATATCCACCTAAGGTATCATGAAATGAACCGCTTCTTTATCTGAGGTATATGATACCAAGATATGGATCTATCATATATGATATGCAAGATCCGCAAAGAAGTGATGGCCTTTGTGAAAGGACCAAGAAATAAGTACCCATCATTGGAGCAAGTTTTGCTACCATAGATAGGAGTATCTTTCAGTTTATTTCAGCCTAAAGGGCACGAAATAGAGTTGAGAACTGCTATTTCATATATTTCCAATAGATAGAAACACTTTATTTTTGCATATTGTATGACAATGATGGCACTAATAAAGTTGATGTTTCAATCTTAAAGATATGATCTTTGTGGCAATGCCTTTGTTTATCTTGTGATACATGGTATGCATAAGATAAAATGATACATAAAGTTATTGATAACTCAAACAATAAAATTAGCATCAATCATGAGAAATTCATTTCTAGTTTCCATATGATGGATAAATCTAGACTCTTTTGGTTGGATAACCAGTAAGAGACATGAATCTCTTGGACATGATTAATCAATCTTCACTGATGGTAGTGGGAGAATGATTATCCTATTAGGTATAATACATGTGATGAATTTACATACCTATTGGAACAAATGCTAATACTTCAAATGGTGTTTAGAGAAATACCAATATGAATATCTTGAAGTGTTCAAGATTATCATAGATGAAGTGCAAATTTGGTAAAGTGTTAATTCTTGATGAGATTAATGAATCAAATACTTGGACCAAATGTTTGAGATCCTTTTGAGTGATTATGATAGTGTATCATAGTGAACTCATGATTAAGGCATGGTGATGTCTAAATCAAGAAGGAATCATACTCTAAGGAGTTAGAGAATGATTATCAAATAACTGAATTCTTCTTAAGAATACCCCACACTAATAAAGGACATTAAGAATCACAAAGGTTGTGAGTTCTTATATCTTTAACAGACACACCGCGATCATCTATATGATGAGTTGTTCATGAGATGAATTAACTATCTAGATGAATTTGAGGAACCAGATTTTAAGTTATGGTAGATGACCATTACATCCTAAATGACTTCCATGTAAACCATAAGGTATGACCTTGATGGTAGCACTCATTGGGATGAAATCCATAAGTGCGAATAAGTCTCAAGTGTTAAGACACATGGATAACATTTTGAGAAGGATGATGCTTGTTGATTGCAACTTAATGACTAAGACATTTGGCATATGGATACTAAAACCACATTCCTATGAGGAATAAAACAAGGATGTGTACGTGACACAACCTATAAGGTTTATGAATCCAATAATGCAAATGAAGTCTATAAGTTACAATGGACTAATCAATGTGATTGATTGAGTACAAGCAACTCAGAATTGGATGTTTACTTTGATGATATAGTCAAAGGGTTTGACTGATATGTCAAAGATAAAGAAGGGATTTGTGATTTAGTGGGAGCGTGTTCACATTCCACATGTTCATGTGAAATGGAAATGTTCTAGAATGAAAATACAAAGGTGGAAATTATCTTTAAGGAATACAGAGATGTTTCTTATGTGATAGGAATAGAGATCTATAGAGAGTTCTCAAAAACCTCTTGACCTGAAAAGAGAGAGCATACATTGGTAATATGTACTGAAGTGTTCAGTATGCACAGATTCAGTGGGAGAAAACTTGTCCATGTTACATGGAGTTAGTATCCCAAGGCCAAGTATCCAATTCTTATGAAGAATGGGAACACTAAGAATAGATATGGATCTATCATGTATGTAATCATCCCATTATCTTGTATAGAAAGAACAAAATGCATTCATCATCTTGTATGTATGACATGGAAATATGATGTGCACATCCTGATAACTCATATGTGGGACATGACGAGTGGATGTTTGTCTACTTCCAGTAAGGGTTACTGGAAACCATAAGAACTTGATAAGTACTTGAGAAGTACTAGTTCTATGGAGAAAAGGAAAAGTTCAATGTAAAGAGCTACATTGATGCGAACTTCTGAAAGGACAGAAAATTAATCGCAAAATATATATAGGATATATAAAAGTGAAAGTTTGTTGATAATTGGAAGTGTTCCAATAAAACCATTTAAAAGGAAATGTCGAGTATCTATGCGTTGGATAACAGAAGTGGATACTATATGGATCCGGAAGTTCATGTGATGAACTTATAGATATTCCGATCATTGATGAAAAGTATGGAATCCTTGATCATGCAATGTGGCTAAAGGTTAGAAAAGGAATACTAGATCGCATATTACGACAACTCCATCTCATACGTGTGATGTACAGCAAAGAGATGAGAGACATGCAGTTAAGAACTGACTTTGGCAAGGTGTTTCCATCACTCACTATGTTCGCACTAGAGCACAATAACATGTGGGACATGTTTGAAGATCACTATGAATATGATTCATGGGTGATTGGCTCGCAGTGCAAGTGGGAGTCTGTTGGTATGTATGCCCTGAGAGCCAATCATGGGATGATTGGTGGGATACATTAAGATTGATTTGATAAACATCAAAGGAAAGCTTCTTATTCTTTGGTTCAGTCATATGAGATAGTGACATAACAGATTGAATGTCTAGAGAATGACAGTACTCAATGACGTATGCCTTCAGGTTCAGGACCTGAACGATGAGATCATACGGATGCTAAGATTTTGTACATTCTTGTTATGCCCCTAGTCGGATGTCATTGTGGAAGGTAGATAGACAGCAATGACACACAAGACTAGATTGTGGTGTTGGTTGATGACAGAATCTCATTAGTAATGATATAGAGATATCAAACCAAACACATAGGTACTTGTTAGAGAACAAGTGTACCAGACAGACCCACCGTGAGTTTGACACATGGAACCATGACATGGTAGTCACAGTCAGTACTCACAGTGATGGTGGTGAGTGTGATTCTTTGACCTAAAATCACTACACTCAACACATGTCGTTGGGTACACTTTGACATCATCAAACGCAGTCCTGAAACATGGGTTGTTATAAAGGTGATGATTGGGTGGCTTTGACACATGGGGCTTTTGAGGGGTGAGTGATAGATATGGGATTTGTGCCTCCTGAGGGAGTTTGATATCCAAGGCCACTTGATGAGTAAGATTGAAATAAGAGTGCACACACATGTGTGAATCAGTATGTGATATTGATGTCATACATATCTCTTCCAATCTACTTTGAGATCAAGAAAGTGAATGAACGTTGACAGGATGACTGTTCCATGCCTCGAGTTCATTTGGGATATCAGTGACACACGAATTATACATTCGCTGTAACACCATTCATAGATTGTAGGATTGAAAGTTGTTCTCCAACTTTCTACTTTCACTTGGGTAGCACTGATGTGTGACTAGGCACCACTCTTTGCTTGTGAAGTCATAAGTGTTAACTTTCACTGCCAACGTGAAATGGACCTGCAGGGTCACACACATAGGATTTAACCTGGAAGAGGAGTTTTATCCACAAACAATGTTTAGATTTATTACTAAAGGAGTTTAGTAGTTCAATTAAACACTCAATCAATTGATAGCTAAATATTATAATGTTCAAGGTGTTGGACACATTGATTGGAGTATCGGATTGATTGAAATCGCAATTGACTGATTCTACAAAATCTGCACTCCCAACTGATCGGCTCATGTGATGAACCGATCGGCTGAGCTGGTGAACCGGTCGGCTCAAGTGTTGAGTCGATCGGCTCATGGTCAGGGTGAAACGATTGCTTCAAGTGTTGAAACGATCGATTCAACTGGTGCAACCGAACAAGTTGGGAAAGTAGGATTGGTGAGAATTTTTCCTTTCGTTTCACTTGCCCAATTTGATTGGGAAATAGGTGTAACATCCCTAACCTGGGTTATACTCTAACCCTAGGTGTTTTGATTAAGAAAGGTGATTAAATGCTTAATCTCATCTTGTGAAAAGTAATTAGGCCTCAAGAGGAACCTATGTTGCAATTCTAGTCCTTTTTGAACATTGTTGAAATCAATGTTTTGTTTGTTTTGGACTAAAGTGCAAATTACCCAAGTTGAGGGGTTTAAGTGCAAATTGTGCATGATAATATGTTCCTAATGTGTTGAAGCATCATGAGAGTAAAGATGATGCTGAGGTATGACTTATGGAAGCCTAAATACCAAGAAAGAGCTGATAAAGCAATGTATGTGCATGAAAACCTAGTTTTGGTGTAATGTGCAATTTACCCAAAACCCAGGGTGTAATATGTAAATTACCACTTCAATAAGGTCCCTAATGTTTCTTGGCATCAAGTAGAGCAAAGAAAATGAGAGGGGCGCCTCATTTGAATTAAGTTGGAGGAGAGAGAATCTTGATATTAAAATAATCAAGATTTAATCCTAATTGAAACCCTAATTCAATGTAGTGTAAAAACAAATATAATAATTGAAGGGACTTCAACCAAAAACGAGATGGTTGAATTTGCTCAAGTGTGAACACATTTGTACCTTTGCTAGGCCACGAAAATATCTCAAGCAAGTGGATAACCCACTCACCATTATTATAAAGAAAAGCAATATCCACTCAAATTGGAATATTATTATAATATGATCTAAGGTGCTTAATTTGCTTTTCTTTAAATTGATGGATAATGAAGAGGAATAAGAGGCAATGAAGATAGCCTCGTCCTTAAGGATTTTGAGGGGAATTTGAGGGGGAAGAGGCGGCCATATTTTTGGAATTTAATGCATTTTAATAATGCATTTTCTCTCTCATCAAGTTTCTTATAAAAGTACCTTTACCAAGCCAAAACAAAGGATATTTCGGATTCTTTTCTTTCCTCTTGCTTTGAAAACGACTAAGGAGCTGTGGAGGAGCAGGAGGACGACCCCAACCTGTTGGTAAGGTCCTTGACCTTCGTTCTCCTTGATTCCATAGTGGAAATAAAAAAATAAATCATTGATTTCTTCTTATTTTGATCTCCTCTTCAACCCTAGGCAACTTTTTCATCCAAAAGCTTGAGGACGAGTTTAGGGGGAGTTGCTAGAGCTTCATCCACCATTAATGGAGTGAGCTTGAAGCTTTGGATCTCAATTGGAGGCGGGTTTTATAACTCAAACCCTTAATCATTGCTATTGCATCAATCAATTATGCTTTGTTGATTGTTTTCTTCAATTTGATACATACTTGTTTCCTTGCTGCAATTTCCATCAAGAACAGTTGCTGTTCTTGGTTTTTCGAAGGAAGGGGATGATGAAATCATCCTATATGCTTATCCAAAGAAAAGTACCAAGCCAAATGGTCTTGATATCTATTCCAAATCGTTTTAAATTGATTGGCTATGCAGTTTCAGAAAACTGTTTTAGGGAAAACGGTTTCAAGACCGTTTGATATGGTTGAACAAGCGTTGACCGTTTGGGAATCTTGTTCCTAATTATGTAGGATAATGACCCTCCAAATTTTAGGGGTTAACTCCAAAGGAATCGTGAGTTTAAGGCCAATCAATTAGATAAATCGAATTGAATTAAATGCTGATTTTCAACCTGATCAACTTGACCTGTTTGGGAAAACGGTTTCAAGACCATTTGAGTGTGTTGACCAAGCATTGACCGTTTGGGATTCCTGTTTATAATGATGTTGGTTAATGACCCTCCAAATTTGAGGGATTAACTCCCAAGGAATCGTGAGTTGAAGCCTAATCAATTAGGGGAACCTAATTGAATTAAGTGCTGATTTTCAATCTGATTTAATTGACCTTTTTGAGTAAACGGTCTCAAGACCGTTTGAATGCATTGACCAAGGGTTGAATGTTTGGGATTACTGTTCCTAATGATGTGGTATAATGACTCACCAAATTTGAGGGATTAACTCCCAAGGAATCGTGAGTTGAAGGCTATTCAATTAAGCAAACCCTAATTGTTTATGGAAGCAATAACTCAGTATACTATGTCAAACATAGTTGTTTGTATTTGATCATATGGTTGATGTAACCAAATCAAGTGGAGAGAATGATAGAAATGAATTCATACATGAGTATGATTCATATGGTGATTTAGGGTAGGATCCTTAGTAAAGAGATCAAGAAACCCTAATTGAGAAGGTTAACGAACCCTAACCCTGATTTAGGGAAATTTTGAGTAAAACCCTAATCTAGGGTAATAGTGTAACCCTAATTAAGGGTAATAGTGTAACCCTAATTAAGGGTAATGACTTGGGTAACTCTAATTTAAGGTAATGAAATACCAAACCCTAATTAGAGGAATAATGAATCCCTAATTTATGGGTAATTGAATGAAACCCTAATTGGGATGATTAGTGAAACCCTAATTGAGGGTGATTCCCTGAGAAACTCTAATTGAGGATGATTCCATGTGAAACCCTAATTGAGGGCGATGTCATATGAAACCTTAAAGCTAACACAGAGTAAAGCTATGTAAAACCCTAAATTTGGGCTATAGTGCATGGAATTCTAATCATGGGCAATATGATGATAAATCATAACCCTAATGTCTGGGTAATGATATGAGTAAACCTTAATGATGAAATAATGAGTAATACCCTATAATGATGAAATATCTTAAGTGGTTGACTATAGGCAACCTTATAACAAGCAATGCCTTAATTTGAGATGAGTCCATGTCATTGAAGATAGTTGGACAATCCTTATGTGTGATCTATGCACATCATGGTAAAGGTGATAGGTTGGTGGATGAAAGTATTAAGATGTGAAATTCCTTATTATAAGATAAGTTAATAAACTCATGTAAGATAGAAGTGATGAGGGAAGTGATACATTGAGACATGATAGATATCACATTTAGCATTTCAGGGTTGATATACCTTGATGCATCTCAAATCCAATATTTTTGGATAAGATACACAAGGAGAGTGTTATGTAAATAGTTACAATGAAATGTAATGAGTTTAACATACTTTATAATTAAGCTAAAATGAGTATGATGTAATCATACCATGATAAGGATGAGAGATAAACTCATACCTTGTGTTGATGATCATTTAATGATAAATGATAAGAATATTAAATACTTGGAATGTCGATGGATGCTCCTAGACGTATGGAACAATATATTAGGGTTGGATTGATAAAATGAACATGAAACCCTAATTGATGTGAATAGTAAACCCTAACCCTATGGAGGAAATAGTGGTATTACTATTATATTACATGAGTTAATATGTCATTGTTGTCCAGTGAGAGGTGACAAGATGTTTAATGGCCTTGTGAGCCATATGGTTAGATGTTACCTAGTAAGAGGTAACAAGATGTTTCATGGGCATGATGAGCCCTGAATGAGGTGTATTCCTCTTATGTTGATAAGGGTTGATACCCTGTGATATTGTGAAAAGGATTTATATCCTGTGATAATATGATGATTGGTGTAGTCTCATGAATGGCAAGTGAATATTACCATGTGATGATGAGATGAGAAATTATGTTTCATATGTTTTACATCTTTTCAGGTTTTGATATTTATATGCTTGCTAGAAGTGAATTAGGGTTTGTATGTCCACTTGTTTGATGCAGCCTTAATTCACCCAATTGGCATAACTAATCAAGTGCAACTCTAATCATGTAGTGCCCTGTGCCGTAGAACCATCTTCAGTGTCAGAACTTGCTGGATGGTGAAACGAGTATTCCTAAGGGAAACTCGGAGCGCATATTGTTGAATATGCGGGGGTGGCAGGTTGAGGATATATATACTTGTCATCCACAATTACAGGTTATGGAGGATGGCTATGGTCATGCCTCAAATATTTGATGTGATTGAGGACAGCTGCGGTTGTACCTCGGATTAGAGGGTTTTGTATACCCTGTTTTCTAGTGTCGTAACTTGTACCAAGTACGGACTAGTTGTTATCAGTTGACTATATGTCACTGTTGGCAGTTTGACTGGTATGTCACTGCAGTTTACTCGTACTGACCGAGGGGAAGAGATCTTAGGATGCCGGTACTCCTAGATCTTGTACGGAACCGAATAGCCCTTCGCAGGGGTCGGTTGGACTTTGAATGGTACGATTCAAATTCCCCAGGGCATAATAAAAGATGTAATACAGCCGTATAGCATATCTGTTTAGGGTTATACATGACGCTTCACATTGAATGGAAACCCATGTTTGTTCTCTTTACATAAAGATGATGCTTAGTGCAACTAAGAGATAGTAATTATACTTATGTTGTGGATATGCATAAGACTGTAATTGTGTACATACAATGGTCATGCTTATGTTGATATCTTACTGCTACTGTTGATTATAATCATGATGCTAGATATCTCATGTTGATAGTTATGTTTCACATGCTATCCATGCCTCTATAATTAGAAATACCTGACAGAGGCTTAATGCCTGTAATTAGGTTTGGTTAAAGTCCAATGCCTGGATGTGTAATCATGATTGGTATAGTCCAATGCCTGAAACATTTATACCTGATTGATATAGTTTAATGCTTGAATAATACATGATGATTTATATAATCACATGTCTGGCATAAGTGAATACTTGTTTAGCAGATTGGCTAAGGCCAGCAAATAGAAACAAGAATGAATCATGGGTGACACATCAGAATAATGAATGACATGAGCAAAGATTGAGATGTTGAAAATGTATGGTAGATGAATGTTATACATGTTCTTTCTATTTCTTATAAAGAGAATAGATGAATTATTGTTCAATCATAGATATGTGTAATACTTTAAAAGATGAGAATGATCTAAACTGCTTATCCTCTGCTCAGTTTTATATTAATTAAACTACAATAATGATGTTTCTGGCGGAGAGTTATATCTCTCGCTGGGGCAATTTTCAATTGTCTCACCCCCGTGGGAACCAACATTTTTAGGTGGACGAGTGTGAAAGAGACTGATAATATCTTTCGGATGAAGAACATCATCAGCTACAAGGACAGCAGTGACAACTCAGGTTGAGTGTGCTGTCTATCGTGTTTGGTAGATAGAAGTCCTATGTGTCGTCTCTGTACTCTCAGGTCCTCGGAGTTAGTACTTAGTGCTTTTAATGTATCGTTTTGAGATTTTGGCTTGATGCCTCGAGGTTATTATGTTGTTTGTGTTTAGCTTTTAACAAGGCATTTGATGTTGTAACCCTTGAAAAGAGATGGTATAAGATATATACTTATGAACCATGATGTAAATGTAATACATTGGTTCTTGTTGAAAGAGTTTTCCTATGATTGGGTCTCTTTGAAAAAGGTTTTAATTTTTAGTGATTTTCTATAATCCGCTGCTTAGTGAACGCTTCCGCATTAGTTAATCTTGTTTTCACGAGACGGTCGTCACAATAGGATTGGGTTTCGATACCAATTAGAAACAAAAGAAGGAAAGTCAATCGGGAACTGGTCAGGACCACAAACCGACCGGTTCATGGGTCCCAACTGACCGGTTGAGGTGTCAACCGACCGTTTCAATTGTGAAACGATCGGTTCAGGTTGCGAGTTGGTTGTTTTTTGTGGAAAATATCGAACCATTCTACTCCTGCTTTTAGTCCCGCATTTCCCGGGATGGTGAACCCTGTCCCATGACCCTCCTATATATAGGGGTATTGGGGGCTTCTTAAAGTACAGCTCAGTGCAACCAGTTGCTCTACAAATTTGTCGTTCTCTCTGGTTTTGGTAACCAAGAGAGCCCAAGCAAATGCTACCCAAAAAGGGAGGCACAACAAGGGAAAGACAACTGTAGTTGCGACTGATGGCGGGAGAGTGTATTGGTGACTAGTATGCTGACAGGAGGGTGCGACTCCTTCCAATTCCTTGTAGGACAATGAGATTGGAGTTCCAGGTGGTCTATATGGACTACTTCAGAGGCGGGAGGTTTCTGTCACTCGGAGGACAGTTGTCAATCCCGACAGTCCCGGTGAGACCAGGAGTCGTCAGTCCCGGTGTGACTAGGAGCTGCACAGACACCGTCCAAGACCGAAGATGAAGACCGTGCAAGGCACGAGGTATTGTCGCCGAGCAAGCCTTGGGACAAGGTATGATTCCACAAACCATCCTTTCCTTTTGTATAGACGTTGACGTGTTTCCTTGTTCTGGGTTTGGGGAGAAAAGTTTTGTTTCCGCTGCCTTCTCTGCCTCCCCTAAAACCCAACACACATTATCATTCACATGGTTCATCAATCCTATCCTTCATGTTTATAACATAATCATATTATTTAATTATTTTAGCCACACCTCTCTTTGGTGTACTGGCTATTAAACCATCTCTAGGGTTTCATATATCATCACATGACATCAACCTGAATTGAGTCTTACACCATATCATAATATCAGGGTTCCACATAACATCCCTTAAAATTAGGGTTTCATATTCAATAAACCATAGACTTACTGTTTACCCCAATTGGGGTTTCTCATGACATCACTCCCTATTAGGGTTTCTTATTCCATAACCCACAATTAGGGTTTACTATTCACATCACATCACCCTAGATTAGGATTTATTATTCATATCACATCACTCTAGGTTAGAGTTCATATTTAACATACTCTGAATTAGAATTTACTATTCTCATCCCATTACCCTGGGTTAGGGTTTACTATTCACATTGAATCACCCTTGATTAGGGTTATCATTAATATCCCACCATTAGGGTTTACTATTCAACCCAAGTAGGAGTGATCAACAAAGTACCTTTAATTAAGGTTTACCATATCATCATAGTGAATTAGGATTACATCATCATCATGCATTAGGGATACTTCCATTATTACCCTCCATATAGGGTTAGGATTCATTAACCATCAAAATTAGGGATTTCATGATCTCACCATGAAGGATCATACCCTAATTATATATATATTCATTCATATTGGAAGTCTATTACTTGATTACATTCATAAAAGGAGTCTTATCTCTCTCATCCTCTATAGGATGATGTTTACTTCAGTTTTAATTAGGTTAAGTAACTCAATCATGAAAGAGAATTGACTTCATGGTTTATATCATCACCATTGTAATCATTAGAGCTTAATTGCTTCATGAGTTTCAATTTCACTATCCCATTAAGGTACAAGTACCATGATCACCTTTGATTACATCATGTATTGATTAACTACTCACTTTGTCCTTTAACCACTTTAAGTACCCATGTGGTTTAGGTTAAACATCCACCAAACGATCTTGACCTTTAAGGCCCCAAACGGTCTTACATAGATCAGACCTCAAACGGTCTTGCATGCTAAACCTCCAAACGGTCTAAGACCGTTTGGACCTTCATGCGGTCTTGGTCTGCCCTTGAGACCGTTTGGTAAAGTAGACCTCCAAGACCGTTTGCTAAAGTTGGGGGTGAAGACCGTTTGCCCAAGTTTGACTTTTGAAACTGCATGGACACAATCGGTTTTGAAACCGCATGCACTCAACCGATTTGGAAACCCCATGACCCTAAATGGTTTGGGATCGTTTGGTCCCAAATGGTCTTGAGACCATTTGGACTCAAACGGTCTTGAGACCGTTTGGTCCAAACCACCTCAAAACTGCATGGACCAAGTATGGTACCAACACCTCAAATTGAATTAGGGTTTCCATTGTTGGTTCCTTCAACACTAGTATATATATAATCAATCATCAATTGGACCTATCACCATCATTCAATTGAGTTAATTAGGTCAACCTGCAACTGATTTGACCCTCAATTGACTCTCAATTGATCATCAATTAGGGCTTGATTCATTTGGATTAGGGTTTGGAATCGATGACCCTTCAACATCAATCCATGTAAGTCTAATTGATTTGAACCCATTGAACTATCATCCAATTTGGTCATGACCTGACCCCAAACAGTCTTGGGATCATTTGGATGACCTCCAAATGGTCTTGAGACCATTTTCTCAAGTCAACACCAAAAACCAAGTCAACCAATTCGGGGTTTGGTCCATTAAGTTGATCAACATATCAACAATTGATTGTACTTCAACTTAGAACCTTTGGATCTTCAATTGGTCAACCATGCTTAACCCTAGACCTCCAAACGGTCTTGGGTGATCACCAAACGGTCTTGAGACCGTTTGGGTGATCCCCAAATGGTTTTGAAACCGTTTGGGTCACTCAACCCAAACTTCAACCTTATTCAATTATCAAATCAGCAATTAAGCCGATTAGGGTTTAGATGGTTAATGGACCTTCAACTAGTGAATCAATTGAAGTTAATTGATAATTAATGATAGGTGATTAGTCGACATTAATATAAAAAGACCTCCAAATGGTCAACACCTGGTCAACACCACCAAACGGTCTTGGACCGTTTGCTTCTATGTGGTTTGGATGAAACCGTTTGCAATCAAACGGTTTGAAACCGTTTGCTCCCAAACGGTTTGGGAAACCGTTTGAACACAAAACCAAACTATTTGCTAAAGTGACTTTTAGATATTTGTTTAGGATGATTTCACCTTCGTCTACCTCTATTCAACCAAGAACCGGGGCTGTTCTTCACGGAAATTATAGCAAGAATTCACAAGAGTATCTAAGGAAGAAGATTATCCAACGATTCTTATAGAAAAGAGTGCAATACTAATGCATGAGGTGTAGAGTCATAAAACCCGCCTCTAGAACTGATCCAGAGCTCCAAGTTCCGCATCTTTAATGGTTTATTGAGCTCCAGCAGTTGTCCAAGGTCCGTTCTTCAATCTTTGGATAGACAAGATGGCTAGAAAAGGAAATTGTGTGAAGAACACCATGAATCTAACCTTGTTTTATGTTTTCACCATGAATTCGAGGTAGGAGATGATTAAAACTAAGCCAGTTGGTCTTCCTTCCTCTGGTCCAGAGCTCTCCCTTGGTCAGCCAAAGCAAAGTGATGAGAAGAGGAAACTAAGGAAATTGTTGTTGTGTATTTTTAGAAAGATATGCATAAGAAATATGTATATGGGTTTTTAGAGAAATGTAAAAAGATAATTATCTTCCTTTAATTCCAACTAATTCCAAAAACACCTCCTCCATTACTTGGCTACGTGGCCACCTTATATAACCATGCAAAACTCCTCCATTATCCAAGGTTTAAAGGAAAAAGGACTAAACATCTTAAAGAGTTATGTGTTAATATCCATCCTTTAATGAATATTGCTATATATTATAATAATGTGAGTAACTTCCACTTCAACCAAGATCTTGTTGGTGCCCAAGCATGGCACAAGCTCGTCAAAACTATTACAAACACATCCTCCAACTTTTGGTTGAAGGGCTCCATAATTAATATATTTCTTTTTGCATTAAGTTATATTAAAGAGCCTTTTGTTCTTAAATCTTGATTATTTCAATATCAAGATTCTCTCTCTTCCATGATTATTCAAATGGGCGCCACTATAATTTTGTTTGCTCTAATTGATTCCAAGAAACATGAGAGACCCTCTAGAGGTGTTATTTTACATGTTGAACCCTAGGTTTTGGGTAAATTACACATTACACCAAAACTAGGTTTTAATGCACAAGGATTGCTCTACAAGCTATATCTTGGTGCTCAAGCTTGTGGAATCCATACCACCACATCATCTACATTATTATGATGTCTCAACATCAGAGGAACATATTTTTATGTAACATTTTCAAGTTAACCCCTCAATTTGGGTAATTTTCACTTTAGTCCTAAATAAGCAAACATTGCTTCAACATTATTCAATTGGGACCAAAATTGAAACATAAGCTCCTCTTGATACTTAATTACTTTTCATCAAATAAGATTAAGCATATAACCATCTTTATTAATCAAAACACCTAGGGTTAAAGAATAACCCAGGTCAGGGATGTTACAAATTATAAACCCCTAACAAGGATTTCATCCCTAAAATCCCAGATAGAGGGAAACAGATATTATTTAAGCATCATATTATTATGTCCTCACATAACATCTCATTATTATGGAGAAATCATAGAGTTTTGATCAATACAAAGTTACCCCCACACAAGTTTATCATGGAATGATTCACATGGAACATATACTCCCATGTTCCTTAGTTAGTTCAGTATTTCTCTTTCAAGATTACAATTATATTCTGTCATCCACTTGATACTATAGGTCTTTTCATGTCCTGATTGTGTCATCTCACCTGATAACACCATACTAGCTTTCCTTATTACATGCACTAATTATCTCATTGGTTGTACATTCTTTTATTATAAGGAAAGGTTACTTATCAATCAAGAACTTATCTCGAAGATATCTTCAATTGTTATGTTTATGCAAAACATAAACCCCTAACATGTGATGTTCATACTGTTTTACATGATTAATTTGATTTCATGGTTGACCATTTCAAATAGTCAACATAGATCATCTGATATTTCTTGGATACCAGAATCTCTTGCTTTGGTATCTATTACATGTTTTAAAAAAAACACATCACATTTTTATCTTTATTTGTTGTTATCTAACATGTTCATGAGTATACTATGATCTCATCACATTTCCCATTTCTTCATTATGGAAAGGATTTTTACTATACTTATAACTTTATTGGACAAGGTCCATCTCCCTTATTCTCATTCTTATCTTATGAGGAGTATACTTTTATTTCCTCATACAAACATGCTCATCTGAGGTTATCTCATTTTTCTATTTCTTATGCTTAGGATAGGACACATTTATTTATTCCATATTTCTTAATTCATGATACTCATTAGATTGTATCAAAATGACTACTTGATCAGAGCAATCAAAAAGATTACAATCTAAGAGTTTCCATACTTGCTTTATCATCAATAGTTGTATACCTGGCCAGGGTATATAAATACTGAGATTAAGTAGTATGCACTTTTATACTATCATATTCCTTCCTTTTCATATTATCACAAGTATAAGATTTAACATTACTGAATTTTATCCAGACATCTCTTCAATACCTCATCTTTTTCTCATAGAGGTAAGAGCAACATGAAACATCTACAATGTTTATTATGCAAAATATAAGTCCTCATAGGGCTAATCAAGGAAAGTTCAATCAATTACTTTCTCAGTTTTATCCAGGAAATCATAAAAGGACATATAAGAATGACATTTATTTTGTCTAACCTGTCATGATTCGAGGATTATTCATTGCCTCAGGCTGACTATGTCTCAGAGGTTGATTCACCATAACATTTCTGGCTGAACAATTTCTTGCCAGATGTCCTACCTGTCTACATTGGTAGCAAATCCTGGGTGCTAGATGTGGTTTGGAGGCTTCTTTACCCTTTCTAGATAGCCATTGCCTTGGTGCACTAGGCCATGGTTGTATTGACGGTACCAAAAACTTCTTTTTGGAACTACCAGGCCTTTGTCCCTGAATTTGGATAGGCCTTTTCTCAATTCTTCCTTTATATTCCTTCTCTGGACAATTAGGTTTGATATGTCCAGGCTTCCTACACCTATGATAGATCCTAGTTTCAAATTGTATCCTATTCCTTTCATCACTATTCATTGCTCCAACAGGCTGATGTTGAGCAAGAAACCTATTGGAGTTCAACACTTCATCATTGGGGATTGGTAGTCTAGGTTGCATTGCTAATGCACGATCTACTATGTGTATCATAGTTGTACTAAATTTCTCAAACATAGCAAGGAAAGCTGGACTCTCTATCATGTCTAGGTCAAATCGGGGATGTGTAGGTGTATGTTCTTCTCTGCTCTGATCCCCTACATCCCTCCTTGATGCAACATTGCTGCTTTCTGCAGCAAACTCCTCATGTGACCCAGTCATCTTCAAGTTCTTCTTCTCCTATATGAGTAGAAGACACTTTCAGATACACTGGAAGACACTAGATCAAACTCTACTACCTTAGTCCTATGTCTCTGTAGACTCAGCGAACTTAGAGCTCTAATATCACTAATTATGACGCACTGTTCGAACAAAACGTTATTAATGATGCGAAAGTGATTAATTAGCAGCAGAATTACTAAAAATCACTAAAAATTAAAACCTTTTTGCACAGAGATCCATAAATAGTAAAACTCTTTCATAAAGATACACAGAAAGTTATTTACAAGCTGATTCGTAAGTACATCTTTGTATTAACTCATCTCGAGCATCATAACATTGACTGCCCTGATAAACTTTACATGAGCAGTATACAAAAATCTTAAGGCATTAAGCCAAAATCTCTGATCTATATCAAACCATCTACTAACTCCTAGGACCTAAGAGTACAGATACGACACATAGGACTCTCTATATACAAGACTTGACAGACAGTGTCTCCACCTGAGGATCACTACTATCCCTGATGTTGCTGCTGCTGCTTTTATTGCTCACCCACTGAGGGGTTTCTTCTTCCTCTGCGTCTTCCTAAAAAGTTGAATCCCACGGGGGTGAGACCGTTGAAAATTGTCCCAGCGAGAGTTATAACTCTCCGCCGAAAGCATTGTTATTGCAGATAATGGAAAAACACTGAGCAGTAATATTATAATTATTCAACAGTAGGCAATTCATTGAATAAATTAAGTAGAGCAGTATTCTCTAAGAAATCATTTCAATTATAACTTGATTGAGTAACAAGTCATTTAATCAATATGGAATATGAAGAACATGTATATTATTTATCCAACTAGGACATTATAAACAATGTATCATCAATCATTGTTTCTCATAGTTCAACCTAAGCAATTATTCTATACGACTGATTACATTTTTCAAACATACTTATGCCCTGAGGAGATGAGGTATATCGCTCATACTCCAACCGACCATTACAAAATCACAATCAGTACCATACATAGGTCATCAGAAGAGCTGGATTCCTATGACCTCATCTTCCTCGATCAGTGTGAGGAACAACATGCAGGACATCGCGTGTCTCTGCTAAAATAGCTTTCCAGGGTATTTTGGCAACTTCTCTATCAGAGTTATAGTGTCGTGTTGTACTCTCTTCACGATCGCGAGATCTCATGTTTATCTCCATCGATCCAGCATTAACATTATTGGGAGATGTGTACTGCATATGTCCCAATCTTCGGGAGATTCGTGATACATCCATCCCGGTGCAAGTAATGAAGGATTGAGAGGTTTGTTGTTTACCTTTCATCAATTCCCTCATTAGGACGTCAGGATACAGTCACCCATTACCCCCACATATTCGAAATATGCGTTCTGGGTTTTGCCGCAGAGCACTCGTTTCACCATCACCTGTTGCTGACGATGATGGATCTATGGTCATGGCTCTACATGATATAATTTCACTTAATTAATTAAGTACATTAGCATATTCTTTTAGCATCAGTCAAGTTCTCAAACATAACTTATTTAGACAAATGCTATAAGGAAACATGTACTAATTTCACCAATCACTTTCTCAGTCCTTATAGGACATTGGGATCTCAATCCCTCATTTAATTTCTTTTGAAGGTTTACATCCCTCAATAATAACATTATCATACTTATCAACTTTGGGTATTCATACCCTCAATTATTCACTATCACTGTTACCACTTATTAGGTAACCATTACCTCCAGGTTCTCAGACCGAGGTATGCATAATACTTTTTACACAAGTATCTTACATGGCTCTCAAATCCTATTAAAGTATCTTGTCACATTTCACTAGGCAACAAATTATTCATGGAACTCATAAGGTTCATACAGATTTTGTTACTTTTACTAAGAAACAACAACATTAGGCACATAAGGCCATTCAACATATTTATTATATGAATGTCACAGCTCAAATATGGCTATGTTCATCATCTCATGATGTCTATATGATTAATTGACATGATAAAAGTCATGTAAATCATTTATCACTTTGTATGAAACAATAATAACATCACCATCCTTTTTTAGGATTAGGATTATCTATCAAATAGGGTTTTTCATTCCCTTTACTCAAAATTAGGGTTAGGGTTTCCCACCTTACATTAATTAGGGTTTCCTGCTAACATTATTAGTTCAATCCTAATATATTGCTCCACACCTCTAGGATCATTGAAAGATATAATAAGTATTTGCTTTTGATCACCATTCTCATCATATATCATTAATGATCATCAATTCAAGGTATTAGTTCATTTCTCATCCTTGTCATGGTATGATTACATCATACTCAATGATTTGGCTTACCCCATTCTCAAGGTATATTAGTCAAAATTTATCAAGTACATTGAGTTCATTACATCTTTATTGTAAACAATTACATATCACACACTCCATGTGTTTCTTATCTAAGGATATTGGATTAGAGGTTCATCAAGGTATGTCTACCCTGAATTGTTGAATGTGATATCTATCATGTCTTTATGTATCACTTTCTTCTCATTTCCATCTTACTTAAGTTAATCAACTAACTTTGTATTAAGGTATTTCCCTCTTAATACTTTATCCACTAACTTGTTACTTTCATCATATGGTGCATGGATAATACATTAGAATTGTCCAATTATCTTTAATGATATGGACTTATCCATCTGATAGACATTGCTGATATAGGATAAACCATTATCAACTATTTTAGGTATTTCAATTCTCAGGATGTGATCCACATCATTATTTAGTATAACATACATCATTCCTAAACGTTTCATGTCCATCATCATTGTAAGGTGTATAGGTTATTACTCATTTATAGAGATGTTTGTACAAGGATCTAGGCTTCATCTTATCTCTTAGATCCTTATTCATTAAAATCACCACATTATCATTCACATGGTTCATCAACCCTATCCTTCATGTTTATAACATAATCATCTTATTTAAATATTTTAGCCACACCTCTCTTTGGTGTACTGGCTATTAAACCATCTCTAGGGTTTCATATATCATCACATGACATCACCCTGAATTGAGTCTTACACCATATCATAATATCAAGGTTCCACATAACATCCCTTAAAACTAGGGTTTCATATTCAATAAACCATAATTAGACTTACTGTTCATCCCAATTGGGGTTTCTCATGACATCACTCCCTATTAGGGTTTCTTATTCCATAACCCACAATTAGGGTTTACTATTCACATCACATCACCCTAGATTAGGATTTATTATTCATATCACATCACTCTAGGTTAGAGTTATTATTTAACATACTCTGAATTAGAATTTACTATTATCATCCCATTACCTTGGGTTAGGGTTTACTATTCACATTGAATCACCCTTGATTAGGGTTATCATTAATATCCCACCATTAGGGTTTACTATTCAACCCAAGTAGGAGTGATAAAAAAAGTACCTTTAATTAAGGTTTACCATATCATCATAGTTAATTAGGATTACATCATCATCATGCATTAGTGATACTTCCATTATTACCCTCAATATAGGGTTAGGATTCATTAACCATCAAAATTAGGGATTTCATGATCTCACCATGAAGGATCATACCCTAATTATATATATATATATTCATTCATATTGAAACTCTATTACTTGATTAACATTCATAAAAGGAGTCTTCTCTCTCATCCTCTATAGGATGATGTTTACTTCAGTCTTAATTAGGTTAAGTAACTCAATCATGAAAGAGAATTGACTTCATGGTTTATATCATCACCATTGTAATCATTAGAGCTTTATTGCTTCATGGGTTTCAATCTCACTATCCCATTAAGGTACAAGTACCATGATCACCTTTGATTACATCATGTATTAATTAACTAATCACTTTGTCCTTTAACCACTTTAAGTACCCATGGGGTTTAGGTTAAACATCCACCAAACGATCTTGACCTTTAAGGCCCCAAACGGTCTTACATAGATCAGACCTCAAATGGTCTTGCATACTAAACCTCCAAATGGTCTAAGACCATTTGGACCTTCATGCGGTCTTGGTCTGCCCTTGAGACCGTTTGGTAAAGTAGACCTCCAAGACCGTTTGCTAAAGTTGGGGGTGAAGACCGTTTGCCCAAGTTTGACTTTTGAAACCGCATGGACACAATCAGTTTTGAAACCGCATGGACACAATCGATTTTGAAACCGCATGCACTCAACCGATTTGGAAACTGCATGACCCTAAACGGTTTGGGATCGTTTGGTCCCAAACGGTCTTGAGACCTTTTGGTCCCAAACGGTCTTGAGACCATTTGGTCCAAACCACCTCAAAACTGCATGGACCAAGTATGGTCCCAACACCTCAAATTGAATTAGGGTTTCCATTGTTGGTTCCTTCAACACTTGTATATATATAATCAATCATCAATTGGACCTATCACCATCATTCAATTGAGTTAATTAGGTCAACCTTCAATTGATTTGATCCTCGATTGACCCTCAATTGATCATAAATTAGGGCTTGATTCAATTGGATTAGGGTTTGGAATCGATGACCCTTCAACATCAATCAATGTAAGTCTAATTGATTTGAACCCATTGAACTATCATCCAATTTGGCCATGACCTGACCCCAAACGGTCTTGGGATCATTTGGATGACCTCCAAATGGTCTTGAGACCGTTTTCTCAAGTCGACACCAAAAACCAAGTCAACCAATTAGGGTTTGGTCCATTAAGTTGATCACTATATCAACAATTGATTGTACTTCAACTTAGAACCTTTGGATCTTCAATTGGTCAATAATGCTTAACCCTAGACCTCAAAACGGTCTTGGGTGATCAACAAACGGTCTTGAGACCGTTTGGGTGATCCCCAAATGGTTTTAAAACCATTTGGGTCACTCAACCCAAACTTCAACCTTATTCAATTATCAAATCAGCAATTAACCCGATTAGGGTTTAGATGGTTAATGGACCTTCAACTAGTGAATCAATTGAAGTTAATTGATAATTAATGATAGTTAATTAGTCTACATTAATCTCAATAGACCTCCAAACGGTCAACGCCTGGTCAACACCACCAAACGGTCTTGGACCGTTTGCTTCTATGCAGTTTGGATGAAACCGTTTGCAATCAAACGGTTTGAAACTGTTTGCTCCCAAACGGTTTGGGAAACCGTTTGAGCACAAAACCAAACCGTTTTCTAAAGTGAATTTTAGATATTTGTTTAGGATTATGTCACCTTCTTCTAACTCTTTTCAACCAAGAACAGGGGTTGTTCTTCACGGAAATTATAGTAAGAATTCACAAGAGTATCTAAGGAAGAAGATTATCCAACGATTCTTATAGAAAAGAGTACAATACTAATGCATGAGGTGTAGAGTTATAAAACCCGCCTCTAGAACTGATGCAGAGCTCCAAGTTCCACAGCTTTAATGGTGGATTGAGCTCCAGCAGTTGTCCAAGGTCCATTCTTCAATCTTTGGATGGACAAGATGGCTAGAAAAGGAAATTGTGTGAAGAACACCATGAATCTAACCTTGTTTTATGGTTTTCACCATGAATTCGAGGTAGGAGATGATCAAAACTTACCAATCTAGTTGGTCATCCTTCCTCTGGTCCAGATCTCTCCCTTGGTCGGCCAAATCAAAGTGATGAGAAGAGGAAACTAAGGAAACGGTTGTTGTGTATTTTGGGAAAGATATGCATAAGAGATATGTATATGGGTTTTAGAGAAATGTAAAAAAATAATTATCTTCCTTTAATTCCAACTAATTCCACAAAAACCTCCTCCATTACTTGGATACGTGGCCACCTTCTATAACCATGCAAAACTCCTCCATTATCCAAGGTTTAAAGGAAAAAGGACTAAACATCTTAAAGAGTTATGTGTTAATATCCATCCTTTAATGAATATTGCTATATATTATAATAATGTGAGTAACTTCCAATTCAACCAAGATCTTGTTGGTGCCAAAGCATGGAAAAAGCTCGTCCAAACTATTACAAACACATCCTCCAACTTTTGGTTGAAGGGCTCCATAATTAATATATTTCTTTTTGCATTAAGTTATATTAAAGAGTCTTTTGTGCTTAAATCTTAATTATTTCAATATCAAGATTCTCTCTCTTCCATGATTATTCAAATGAGGCACTCCTCTCATTTTATTTTCTCTACTTGATGCCAAGAAACATGAGAGACCCTCTAGAGGTGTTATTTTACATGTTGAACCCTAGGTTTTGGGTAAATTACACATTACACCAAAACTAGGTTTTAATGCACAAGGATTGCTCTACAAGCTATATCTTGGTGCTCAAGCTTGTGGAATCCATACCACCACATCATATACATTCTTATGATGTCTCAACAATAGAGGAACATATTTTTATGTAACATTTGCAAGTTAACCCCTCAATTTGGGTAATTTGCACTTTATTCCTAAATAAGCAAACATTGCTTCAACATTATTCAATTGGGGCCAAAATTGAAACATAAGCTCCTCTTGAGACTTAATTACTTTTCACCAAATAAGATTAAGCATATAAACATCTTTCTTAATCAAAACACCTAGGGTTAAAGCATAACCCAGGTCAGGGATGTTACACTTAATGTCCCTGGATTTGAGTCTCATATAAAATGATCTTAAATGGAAATACTGTACTATCTATATCACTCATTTACACCTTTTTTTAGGGAGACCGTCACTAAGAACTCCAAAAATTAAGCATGCTCATCATAAGTAGTACTTGTATGGGTGATAGGTTTGTGTGTGAGTGAGGACAAAGTGCATTGTAAAGGCCAGTAATGGTCTGTTGGGCCAATCATCATTCCTAAAATTCTACTACAACCTTAGGTAGTAGACCCAGGAGTTATAGATTTTATCTGTTGAAATATAATTGCACGCTGGTACACTCAAAGTTACTACATGTAAAATACAATGTTATCACACATTGACACACCGTATCATACAACTCTATGTCATATTTATAGTACTCTTATAGTACTAGATAAGACTATCTTAAAAGATAAGATCAAATTGCGTAAGGCTACGAGAGGATAAGATCAGTCTATTAAAAAGGATAATAGAGGGATAATGCAACTAAATAGGAAGAAAAAAAAGGATAATGTTAAAAGCTATCTTGGATTCTGAGTCCGTCAAATTTAGACTTTTCTAATATTGCTCTAAAATGTTTAATATCCTAAAAAACAAGACAAGAGACATTACTCAACACTTTCGTCGTGTATCTCAAATACTTAACTTAATATACTGAATACCTTTCATTTATAACAAGATATTTTTTTGATAACATGCTAATTAAACCTAGAATGATCACAAAGTAAATATGTTCATAAAAAAAAAAGATTTTTTCACTGCCTTAGGCAGAGCCCGCATCCTTTTTCCAGCCATAGCCCGGATAACTGGCGGGTGATAAATCCAGCGCTCCACAACGTGGTTTGAACCCGGCTCCCCCCGAAGGGGGACACTGTGCCTTACCAGCTGCGCTAACGCAGACCGGGTAGTAAATATGTTCATACATCGAGTAGAAGATAAACACAAAAAATGAACATGTCCCACCTAGGGATTTTAGGTACTTTATTTTGTATCTCGATTACTTTGTTATATGTGTTTCGTGTACCACTGGTTGAAATATAATCACTTTAGGAGAAAAATGAAATATGGACGATTGGGAAGAAGGGATGTACGTAGCAAGTTTGAATAAAAAAATGCAGAATAAATATAATGATGATATTGCAAGCAAATGTGGACATAATGGTGTGCACAGAAACGAATTGATTTTGGACAAAGAAATAAGCAAAAGATGTTTTTTTAATAAGGTAAAATATATAAGCAACGGATGTTGACATAGGAGGGCTTAGCAGGTTTATTGATCCCACCGTCTAGGTTTGATCTTACGACCTCGGTCATACAACATTACTTTTACAAACTGGATGTCAATACTCATCTCCCTAACTCAAGTACACTTAACCCTCCAGGGGTGGAGCCACAATTTTGGTATGGGAGGAGGTAAAATATACCTCAACTAAAATCTCATTGTGAAAATGAACACATTAATATTTGTGAAGAAAAAAACATGAAGATGCCTAACTTGTAGTTCGAACTCAACGCCAACGCCTATCAAAGCACAGCTAGCACACTAACCAACAGACCATGCTCGCTTGATGGTAACTCTTTGATGTTAGAATTTATATACAACTGGAAGTGTACTGAGAAAAAAAGTATAAAAAGGTCGGTGCGGAGAATCAGAAACGGGAATTCACATTGTCTTCCCTCCTCCTTCGGCTTTGGATCTCCTCCTCCGGTAGCAGCAACATAATAGGTCGAGTAGAGAAGAAAACACCATGATTGACCGTTGCCGTTTGGCCATGAATGTGCTTCACTAGTTGAATTGAATCCCATGACACCACAATCCTCCTCGGCATGTTCCATCGAAACACCCAACTAGCCATCAGCGCAGCAAACTTTCCCACCAGAAAGGTTAGCCTAAGCATGGGAACTAGCCCCCCCTTTTGCCCGTGACCCGTAACAAAGTTGAGGTCGGGGACTTGAATAGCGTTTCCGCCATGCCGATACCACCAAGCTGAGGACGTACGGCGCTTTACATCTCGGCCTTTCTCGCGGCCTATTATTCACTATCTAGCATTGATCTGTGATTTGCTTTTCGGCCTTTGTCATTTTTAGACCGTCATCATGCATCGGTGCTGAATTGCACTTGCATAGCACTGAAATCGTGGATGTACGTACATACACTACAGTCGTGAGTTGCCCACGACGTCGATGCTGTTCTAATCGCCTAGTAGTTCAGAACTCAAAGGAGCACTTGCTATAAACAACAACTATGGACTGAAACTGTTTGATGAAATGCCTTTGCGAAACAACACCCACAGACATGGCCACCAGAAAGGCAGAAACTCACCCCCTTCCACCACTACCACCTGGATATGTCATTTGCCTTGGCTCCCGCAATTTTTACTGGCAAAGAACACAATAAGTGGTGCTCGCATCATACTGCTTGGGCACGGACCACCACGACACCCTCCTCCTAAGGGAAGAGAGGTTTGTAATAATGAACAGGGAAACAAAACAAGGGTCTCTGTCCTGTTGCTTCGATCTGGGACGGAGTAATTAATTTCCTCCTCTCTTTCACTCCCAACGAAACAACCTCTTTCCCCACCACATCTTCGCAAGGGCCCTGTACTGCTGAAGATCGATGGATCGATTGTAAAGAGCTGTTGGCCGTAACTTGTCTTAACCTCTGGAGACAACAGTGAGTGAGATCATTGCAGTAGTCAGGGCAAAGAAGAGAGAGAGAAATTTTAACCGCGTTTTCTGAGGTAGGAGAGCACGAGGCAGATATCACAGTCACAAGGTCGGTTTGCTGGTACCTACATAAGAACAACGGTAGGGCCTTCGTCTTCTCTCCTCCGCTCGCTCATACACCCCACACACATACGGGGAACAGTAGGGCCTTCGTTCCAGTAGGTAGTGAAAACGCCACTTACGAGGCGGGGCGCTGCTACTGCTTCTCATGCGTAACTAAATCCAAAAGCAGAGATGGCCACCAGTAGCTCCCCGATTGCGCTCCTGCACACTCTGTTCGCCCTCCTCGTATTCTCCTCCACCACTTCCCTATCCCTGGAATTCACACCCCAGACATTACTCCGACGCGAGTTCCAGCAATCCAAGTACTCCAGCGACACCCCGGCGCTGCCGCTGAGCCCATCGGACGCCGCCGCACTGCGCGCCATCAAGTCCTCGCTGCGTGACCTGCCGGGGTCCGACTTCTTCTCCACATGGGACTTCTCCAACTCCTCCTCCTTCGACGACGACACACCCGCGTCCCTAACCCCCTGCTTCTCCTTCGCCGGCGTCCTCTGCTCCTTCCCCTCCGAAACGGACACCAACGCCACCACCACAACAACCGACGGCACTGCCGCCCCGGGACCTTCCTTCCTCCGCGTCACCTCCCTCGCACTCGGCACGGGCCGTACGGACTCCCCGGGCCTCTATGGAACCCTTCCCCCCGCTCTCGCGAACCTCACGGCCCTCACACAGCTCATCGTCTTCCCGGGCCGCGTGTCAGGTCCCATCCCACCAGAAATATTCACCGCGCTGACATCTCTCCGCTTCGTCTCCATCACCGGCAACCTCATCTCCGGCTCAATCCCACCCTCCCTCACCAGCCTCAACGAACTCCACACGCTCGACCTCGGCCGGAACCGTCTCTACGGCCCCGTCCCACCGGGGATATTCTCCCTGCCGCAGCTCAAAGTGCTCGTCCTCGCTTCCAACGGCTACTTATCCGACCAGCTTCCAAACGCCGTCACCAGCCCGCTTATCCACCTCGACATGCGCGGGAATTCATTCACGGGGCCCATCCCGGGTACGCTGCCGATGACGCTCGGGTACTTTTCCGCGTCAATGAACTCCCTGTCGGGAACTCTTGACTCCGTCGCCGGACTCCCCGACCTGGCGTTCCTCGACCTCGCCGGGAATCAACTCACGGGGCCGGTACCGGCGTCGCTGCTCTCGCCGTCCGTGCCATTGCTACTCCTCCAGAAGAACCAGCTCTCTGGCCAGATGCCGACGATTAATCCATCATTTTCAGCGTCCCTTGCGGACGACGACAATGCTGTACTCCCTTCTCCCACCAGCGGTGGGTGGACGGTGGACCTGAGCCACAACATGCTGTCGGGTCCCCTGACCGCAGCACTAGCCGGAGCAGAGAGTGTGTACATCAACAACAACCGACTCTCCGGGGCCGTCCCGTCCGAGTACGCCAGAAGTGTCTACGCCGGAACGTTGCGCACGTTCTACGCCCAGCACAACTTCCTCACCGGGTTCGACTCCCCTGTCACCGAGGACAACACGTCACCTGCAGCGTTCCCGCTGCCGGAGCACGTCACGGTGTGCTTGGCCTACAACTGCATGGCAGCGCCGAGGAAGGTGGGGCCCACCGTGTGCCCGTCCAGCGCCGGTGAGGAGGCGTCGAGGCCGCCGTGGCAGTGCCCGGAGTTCGGGAACGCTACCAGCTTTGCCGACGGTGGTAGGGGGTGAAATAAGATACATCTCTAACTCGGCCAGTACCCATTTCGTGTGACTCTCAGAGAGTTTGTGTGTACTAACAGGTTGAAATCTTGAATGTGTTTGCCCGTGGGGGTAGCACGTTACAAAAGGGTTTGTCCTTTGCAATGTTTTTACCTGCAAAAACAGGGGTTATGTAACTAAAGAGGTTTCATGTAATTTCTTATTTTCGGGATATTGCAATCATTTTTAACTGCAAAAGATTGGAATACTTCCGCTGGTGGAGGTAGTTATTGAACCCAAATAACTATTTGTCTGGACTTTATCAGATTTAGCGCTGCCTTTAGTCAATAAACCTTAGTTAAAATGTTTAGGACGTGTTACAACATGATCAATTCACCTTGTTTTACTACCCTGTATAGAACTGATTTTGCGGTCACAATTGGCGTGGTTGTATTCTTGACAATCGCCATACCCACCCAAATCCAGCCATATCGTCAGTATCTTGCCCGATCAAAGACTGTGTAATGCTCACCATAGTGATCAACGTCATTATCTAAGTCTTAATTCCAACCATATTAGTTGCCTACATGGATTTTTTTTCTTTTCAATTAGCTCTATTATTCTCATCAAGATGTAAGATTCAAAAGATGGACTCTGTTATTGATCCTATAGGCATGAAACCAAATTGGTTGTTTGATATTTGTGTTATAGATCCTAGCCTTTGCTCAAAAATCCTCTACCAAAGCTTCAATAGTGTGATTAATCAAATTTGCACCTTTGTACTTGGTGAAACTCCGAGCATGTCCTTTGTTATTGTAGATGGAGACTATGGTACTATTCCTCCACTTATATGGCATCTTCTTGGTTTTCATAATCTTGTTAAATAAATTTTGTTAACCACATAGCTCCTTCATCCCCCATACCATTCCATACATCAATGGGAATGTCATCTAATCTACATGCCTTTCTCATTTTCATATTTTTCAAAACATTCTTGATCTGAAATGGTGAAACTCATGAAGTGTAACTAATATATCTCATATTCATGTCACACGAGTCTCTTGCATTATTAAAAATGCAAGAGAATTCATGTACATTGCATTAATCAAATGAACAAACATTGTGATTAGGTTATGAAATCCCTGACCCTGAGCCTAGGGAGTTCTACTGAATACTTGTGTCTAATCATAAGGTATGGACATCCTCTATTTTATTTCGGTGATATTTTACTTAAACCTAAATTCATTTAATGGGGCATCTCTTGACTATCAATTTTCCTTGAAATCAAATTGTTGGAGATTGATATATTCGTATTTGGATTCATGTAAACTCCTATGGTGGTTGAATTATTCTTTTATAATGGGTCATTGGATGCCTCCTACTATGATTGTCCTTTTATTGTGAAATTGACTAAACTACTTGTCTTGTCACTGTATTTATGTATGCTATATGCTTGACTTATGTGCAACCATATTATATAGGACACTCGTATTCAGTCTGGGGTGTGTTTTTTCACCCTTATTTCTTTTAGGCCATGATCCTATGGTGTTATGACCATGTTTTAGGTTTATTTAGTCAACATTATTATGCACGCAAATGTTTATTACTTTTTGTTAAAATTGTAATTAATTGAAATGGAAAGACATTTAGTTCACATGTTTGTCATTCAAATTCTTAATATTCCTCATTCCTCTTGTTATGATTCTTTTGAAATTACCTAATTGAAATAGTCCCTTCTTTTTGGGAACATCTCTTTTTGCTCATTTAAACATCTTTAATGTCTAAAGTGTTTATTATACGTACATACTCGGCCTTTACTGACATTTATCTTGTTTCCTATGTTTTGGGTGATGCTCCTTTCCACCCAGGTGTAGAGGAGCATGTTGATGCTTTTCAGGAGAATCCTATGCTTAAGTATATAGGGTTTGAGGAACCTATCAACAATAGTTTATAAAGGCTTCTGAGATGTCTAGGTTTCCCACTACAACCAATCCATTTAGTTATAGTTTCTTTCTAGTTTTCTTTGGGTCCAAGTGGACAAGTACTTAGAAATATTTGGATCATGTAATAATTAAATTACTCTTTTCTCTTCTATGACTTTATTGCTCTATTTATCTTTCTTATCTCTGAGAGTATTTTAGCTCCCTTCTGTCTAGTTGTTGTGAATGAATAATTGGGGTATTTCTAGTGTATTCTTAGAGTAAAAGTTAGGGAGTGGGTCCCACTCCTTACATCATGCTATTCATATGTTCAAGTTATTCTATATGTTGCAACATGATGTGACGTCACGACACTCCATATCGTGATTACTCAAAACAAAACCACGATTACAAACACATCAACCAACATATTATGAAAAACACATAATAGAAGTTCTAATTCCATCTTAGACAAAATTGGCCCATATTTGTTCATATTTAACATGGTATCTTTATACCATTTTGTTTTGTGACCATCTTCACCACGAAACATATACCTATTTGATGAGCATAGTTAATAGATATGCATATATACAAGGAATGCAATCCAAAACAAGATCCATAGAAGTATTTAACAAAATCCAACCTATCAAACCTAAGAGTATATGGATGAGTCTAGACACAAATCCAAAACACCACCACCAACCTCCAAGTTGTCCTTTAGGGAAAGGCTTCTCTCAAACAAATCTTGGGTTACACTACCGGTTGGTTAAAAGATATGGGTAGCTCTGAGGTGAGACCCCCATCACGCCAATATGATATAACAAGTGATAATATTTATTGCTTGCAAGATGACAAGATAATAGGATAAACATGAGAAGAATATATAAGGTAGTAGCAATCTCTAGAAAGTATGAACTGGCATAAGACCATAATAAATATGATAGGTAGATATTATTTAGGTGTAATTGTGCAATGCACAAAAGGAATTCTCCAAGTAAATCCTAAATCTATATATTACACAGTTGATATTTAAGATTAAGCCATTTGTGGTTTGAGATGTATCAAGTCAAAATATAGACTATTGATTAAGATATCCCTAGCCATCATGTAAGGTATTTATAAAATACTTTGCCATGCCTCATCCGGTTGGATTATAAACATAGTAGTATGCTCAAAGGCCTCACCATTCTTTTAGTTCCCAAATGTTGGTCAACAAACATTAGATCCACCTGGGTATTGAGGTACTAGCACCTATATAACAGTGTAATATCCTCGTGACTACACACACGTGCACGTGCACACACACACACAATATATATATATATATATATATATATATATATATATATATATATATATATATATATATATATATATATATATCATATTCCAAATTGTCACATATCATTGAAGATATGGTTTCAGTCATGCTTATTCACATCATGATATAGCAAGTTTGATGACACAACTCTAGTCACTCGCATTGTAACATCCCAAAATATTGAATAAAATAAGAATAGGACACTTAAAGAAATTTATCTACTAATTATATTCAAATCTTGGAGTTCAGTGCAAATAAACCCTAACTAGAAACCCAATTTTTTTAAATTTATAAGTGGATGATATGTTAAAACGCTAAGGTGACAATAAGACCTAAATCATAATGTTTAAAGCATGATCTTCTAGTTTTAGAGTTAATTTTACATTATCAACCCATCAATTACATTAAAAGTAACCCTAATTAGTGAATTAGTGTAACATAGGGGTTAGAATGAAATTAACCTCATTAACATTCATAATTGGACCTGATAATTCTAACATGAGCTTGACTCAGTAATATATGTCTTTTCTAAAAGTATTAGGTTATCCTATATAATTACCTCACGTTTAACTTAAAAGGGAAAATAAAGATGTTTGTGGTTGTTAAAACTAGAAACTTATTGCATTTTTGTTTTCTAATAGTCGATTTAGTTAACCCACAATTTTTTTTTAAATTATGATGGATCTAGAGGTTCCAATTTGAGTTTCAAAGGAAATTAGTTATTACCCTAATCATTTTGATTTTAGACTTTAGTTGTGCACTAATTTCATTTAAAGTGAAGGTCACACGACCCTATTGAGTTAGAGTCTGGGTCGAACTCTCGGATCGGGAGTGTTTTCTCTCCCACCCAAATTTCTTGTTCATACGAGAATCCCACTCTGTGAGTCTACTCCTTAATGCCTCGATCTCTTCGCTACCCCCATACATGTCTCTACTCAGTCACACAAATAAAGGAATTATGTTGCACCTTCCACATTGCTAGTTGATCTCAGAGAGTCCTATTTCTATTGGGACTGGACATCTCTACATCCTGGCCTACTTGATGTCCCTATTTTAAGCAATCTCCATGAGCATGTCAGTCATCGCTCGCAATGTCTACTACCTATATATAGAGCCAACCCCTAATTGATCACGAAAGCAATAAAACCTTCTTGATTTCTCAAAAGTTCCTGCGTTCCCTTTCACTCCCTATAAAACTACCTTCACCGCTGGTCAACCTAGTTTTGTTGATGTGGTGTTCCAGACCATTGTCACCTCAACTACAACTTTCAATCGTCAACCTCAGCCCCAAAGAAGCTTCTTTAACCCTCAATAAATCATGGCTTATAGGTATCCTTATTTCCCCTTTTCATGGATCATCCTTACCGCTTCCCATCTCGATGGTAAATACCACTCTTTGGCCTTCCACCTCTAGTTTATTGGTATCATTCACCTTTGCCAAGGTGTTCTACATCCGCATAGAGTGCTAGTTTCTCCTGACAAGTTGGTTTTAATTTTTTTCCTTCTCGGTAGCACCTACAACCATGGCAGTGGTTAGTCTTTGACCTTCCTTCCACCATATGTCCCAAAATAGAGGTATTTAGGAAAGGGAATGTTTGAGGGACTTGTTCCCAATATTTTCCAGTCACAATTTTCATCATATCATGATCTCAAGTCCATGATTGATGTTCTTCCTATAGTGTTTCCTAGATGGGTTGAAGCACAGAAGGAAGGTCACAGTTTCACCACTTTGCCCCACATGTGTGGTGTTTTGTTACGAGTTGGTATGAGAAAATCTGACTTTTTCACACACTTTATAGATATCAGACACATCTTTCATGTAAGACCTATCCAGGTGACTTACTTTGCTTGGGCATATCAACAAGGCCAGGGAGCTGGCTAGATAATATACATATATGTGAACTTATCTCAAATTCTCATTGTTTAGTTCTTTCAAAATTCACAGTAAGTAAATCATTGGTTAGAAAATTATGTGCAGATATGTTTTGAAAAGAATTTTTTCAGATCTAGATTATGGAGTAAGTTCTAAATGTTGTTGTGACTCTATTTTCCATTAATTCTTTAAAGAGCCTTGAGACCCTAGATTTTAAGTTGAATATCAATATTTAATGAAGGTTAATGGTTTAACATGCTAATTAGGGTTCATCAACCCGAAGGATGTGATTAGGGTTTCCTAAACCTAAAAAGAGAAACTAGGATCTTATATAAGAGAGAAGCAGTTGATTCAAGCACTTTGCACATAAGTATTGTTTGATTTTATATATGTACATGCAATGTACATAGAATGATATGAATGCATTATTTAATGTTTCAATTATCAAAATTCAAAGAATCGATAATGAACTAAATGTCATATTTTATTGTCAATAAGTTATTGCATCATCTTTCATGCAAATTAAGAGTAAGGTGAAGAATAAAGATATAAGAGAAAATTAGGAGTTTTCAAGAGAAAGATAATGTTCAAAAATAACTTATATAAGATCCTCACCAAGAGGCTCCTCAGAGAAAAATCTAAGAGGAAATTTGATGCATAAGAGAAGAGGCACTTCAGTACAACTCTGAGGTACTTTAGTGCATAAGAGAAGAGGCACTTCAGTGCAAAACCTGAGGATTCTTATATAAGTCAAGATAAAAGAAATGATTTAAAACAATCATGTCCTTTTTTCAATGTTTGCTGTGTAAAGTCTATTTTTAGTTTACGTTTTCTCTTGAAAGTATAATATGTTCAATTCCACTTACCATTTTTTTTGATGCATCGATGGGGGCATGATGCCTGCAGGTAAGGATCAATCATAGAGGATAAATCCATATGATGTGCAAGGACAAGTTTGAGAATCATCAAAAATGAAGGACATGGTGGGGTGCCAACTATAATAGAGCGACCCCTTTAGAATTTATTTCAAGTTGTGATAAGCATGTATTAGTTTTAAGTGTAATTTGATTTCATGTCCCTATGATGTGAGAGTTGAATATGTATCTTGTGTTGGTTCAATAAATTATATTTTATGTAATGATTATCATGTTTGTGACATACCCCTTGAGAATTATGCTTCCAGTTAATAAATTGATATGTAATAGAAAATAGGGATGTTACACACATATACTCAAGAATTTATGAAAGTGAGTTCCTTCTTACAATACAAGATTATTACAAAGAAACATGTTTACTATAACATTGGGATAATTCTTAGGTATCATGGCACAACATTATGTAGCTTGTATTTGATTAACTGTATCAATTTGTCATGTTTCAATGCTCAATCAGTTAAAAATAATACCTAGAGATCGTATTGTAGAACAATCAATTATGTAAAAATGTTAAAGATAGAAACTGTATCAGAATATACTCTAAGCAACCATTCAAGGTTAAAGTAATCACCCTTGACCATAATATTATTGTCACAACAAGGCCCAAATCCCTTTATAAACCATATCAAGGATAAGTCCACATAAGGATCTCATATGGACTTGAACTTTTGTAGATATTTTCAAATAGAAATAAAATGACTAAACACAAAATTTCAGATTAAAATCCTAAGTATGTGAAAGTTATGCTAGATACAAAACACATTAGGCATAAAGGGCCATTTTGAGGCGCAAATGTGCTACTTTCAAGAATCAAGTTTAGCTCCAAAAAAAATCTGATGGGATAATAGTTGGTACAAAAACCTTAATACCATATTAAAACATCTCTCGTATAGTAAATAAGATCATGCATTTCATTTTCCCATCACATGGTATCTAAATACCATGAAATATCACTTTTGTGGCATTTTGTACCTTTTTCAAAGATTTAGCCAATGACATGGACATAGATCCTAAAATGCTATAAAAAGCCATGAATTGGTGAGCGTGAAGAACAAATTAAGGTGATAATCATATGTATTCAAGTCCTAGAATTAATACAAGTCAACCATTGTGATCAACATACAACCTCTATTCCTAATATATTGTTACATAAGGTTCAAGACAAGGTTTAGTTGATTTAAAAGTGTTATGTCACTGACTTGTTTCATTATAGTAACTCTTGTAGTATCAAACCCATTAAGAAGATCTACACATGATCTCATATCTTTCTTCGAAGAGGAACATAAGACCCAAACCCAACTTTTACTTTTAATTTCTTTTTACCACTAGGCGATCAAAATTTACCTTAATGATGGCAATTTTTTGACATGTTTTTTGTTTTATTTACATGTTTTGTAAATTATTTGTGTTTATTTGGGATCTAGAAAAGAAAAACCATAGACTTTTGGGGTCAATCATCCCTAAAATATGCTAAAATGATGATAAATGACAACAAATATGATTAATGTTTTTAGATGTTGTTATGTGAAATTGAGTTAACAAGAAACCCTATAATGACATTGAAAAATCTATAAATGTATAGACCTATTATTGGAGGTCGTTTGTGAAAATTTTGACTAGTTTTGGCTGAAACATGGACTAAAATGAAAGAGAGAGAGACACAATTTGGGCAAAAGGTGTATTAACCAAGAAAAAAGTGAATGATGTATATGAACTAGTAATTATTCTAAGAACCTCAACACACCAACATATAATCTAAAATGTGAACTTAAACTAGGGGAGTGGAGCGGAGATGATTTTAGGAGACTTCACCCAACTTAGGATGGAATTGGGTTTCTTCACTAAATTTAAAATTAATTCATGCTAAGTTTCAACTTTTACTAGAATTCAATTTGAACGTATTTATCAATGTTAATTGGAAGTCATAATAAATCTAATAAAAACCATATATTTCACCTCAATACCCTCCTTCTTCCAAAAATTATCACATATGGCCACAAAAAGGTTATTTAAATGGTGATACTTAAATATGGAAGTGTATACAAATGGGATAATTATCTCAATTCACATTCTTTGCATCTTGTTTCTAGTTTCTTGATAATGTTTTTGAGATTAAACCATTCCTTAAGACTATTTGAACTAAAAAAATTTTGATGATCCCCAAAATGGACTAAATTTGAGGAATTTGGAAAAATTCAGGGAAATTATAGGTGTACAAATTTCATATTTCATTTTATAAATCCAATACCATTTATCATCATTCGACCTATTTTGAAGTATTTTTTGACATGTATGAGCTTTTTTGCTTGTAGTATTCTTCTTTAGCCACATTAAGCTCAAGTTTGACATGTTTTTGTCAATATAGGTCATTTATGCACAAAAGTAAATATGTATTAAACATTTTATTTAAGTTTTATATATGATGAGACTATTTTGAAGTCAAACTCACTATTGATGAGCTATTATCCATGAACTTGTTCTTATTTTCTTATTTATGCTTTTTTTGTGATTTTTAGTAACAAAGGGAAGGAAATGAAAAAAATACTATTTTTCTATAAAAACTTTCATTTTTTTATGGCCTTGGTTTTGATGAATGAGAGTTTGAACATGGAAATTACTTGTTGCTAGATTTTCCCATTTTGGTTGTTTTAACATATAGGCTAGAAGACACTATACAAAAAAGTTCAATGAAACTTGGCATATTACTTTCTTGTTAGTAGGATATGATTTAAAAGTGTTAATTTTATTGCTAGTATTTATTTGATAGTCAAATTAAACTATATAAAATGATATATAAAGCTAAGTATCAAACCTTAAGGATGAACATAGGCTTTAGTCTAATGTGGATCCCTAGTTTTAAAAAGGGTTATTTTGGGTCATAATGATCATATCATAAAGCAAAGAATCATGTAGTATTTGAATTGAAGTGAAATGTACGAAGCATTTCTATAGATGAGCTATGAACTAAGCCAATTACATGTAAACACGAAAATGTTCTATTTTGTGGTTAAAAGGGATAAATTCAAACAAGTAAACATGTTCGTGTTTGGGTTGACAATTAAGACAAACTAGGCTCGGGTAGAAATTCATATACATATATAGTTTTAGATTTGGTGGTTGAGGTAGAGACATAGTAGTTTGTATTAATGGTCACTGTGGAGGCATAGTCAATGGAAGGGTTTGGGGAAAAGGATTTTAATCTGGATGAGAGTTTTGACAGTGGTAGTGGACATGGTGGGGTCTTAATGTAGGAGGAGTTGGTGAAGGAGGTTTTGTTGGTGGTGAAGGTGGTGGTGTTGGAGGTGAAGGTTGTAACATCCTAGGATTTGAGGCCTCAGATAACATGATCTTAAAAGGAATGATTAGACTACCCATATCACCAAGGTGCACCTCCTTTTCCGAGAACCCATCACTGAAGAACTCCATAGTTAAGCGTGCTCAGCTTGGAGTAGTACTAGGATGGGTAACCAGTCGGGAAGTTGATCCTAGCTTGCGCGTCAGTGTGGACAAAGTGCGCAGTTAAGGCTAGTGGTGGTTTGTGGGGCCAGCCGTCATTCCTGAAACTCTACTAGAGCCTTGGGCAGTGGGTATGGGCGTTACAAATGGTATCAGAGCCATAACCCCTCGAGTAGGTGGGGCCCACATGGGCATGTGGCATGCCAATCTTGAGCCGTGCAGTCCAGGCAGGTTGGAAAGGGCTATCCGTAGAGACGAGATGGATCCACCCTTACGTTGGTAGCCGTGGACGGGAGCTGGGTGTCCATGGGCCATTGTGGGTCTAAATCATAATGTTTAAAGCATGATCTTCTAGTTTTAGAGTTAATTTTACATTATCAACCCATCAATTACATTAAAAGTAACCCTAATTAGTAAATTAGTGTAACATAGGGGTTAGAATGAAATTAACCTCATTAACATTCATAATTGGACCTGATAATTCTAACATGAGCTTGACTCAGTAATATATGTCTTTTCTAAAAGTATTAGGTTATCCTATATAATTACCTCACGTTTAACTTAAAAGGGAAAATAAAGATGTTTGTGGTTGTTAAAACTAGAAACTTATTGCATTTTTGTTTTCTAATAGTCGATTTAGTTAACCCACAATTTTTTCTTAAATTATGATGGATCTAGAGGTTCCAATTTGAGTTTCAAAGGAAATTAGTTATTACCCTAATCATTTTGATTTTAGACTTTAGTTGTGCACTAATTTCATTTAAAGTGAAGGTCACACGACCCTATTGAGTTAGAGTCTGGGTTGAACTCTCGGATCGGGAGTGTTTTCTCTCCCACCCAAATTTCTTGTTCATACGAGAATCCCACTCTGTGAGTCTACTCCTTAATGCCTCGATCTCTTCGCTACCCCCATACATGTCTCTACTCAGTCACACAAATAAAGGAATTATGTTGCACCTTCCACATTGCTAGTTGATCTCAGAGAGTCCTATTTCTATTGGGACTGGACATCTCTACATCCTGGCCTGCTTGATGTCCCTATTTTAAGCAATCTCCATGAGCATGTCAGTCATCGCTCGCAATGTCTACTACCTATATATAGAGCCAACCCCTAATTGATCACGAAAGCAACAAAACCTTCTTGATTTCTCAAAAGTTCATGCGTTCCCTTTCACTCCCTATAAAACTACCTTCACCGATGGTCAACCTAGTTTTGTTGATGTGGTGTTCCAGACCATTGTCACCTAGACTACAACTTTCAATCGTCAACCTCAGCCCCAAAGAAGCTTATTTAACCCTCAATACATCATGGCTTATAGGTATCCTTATTTCCCCTTTTCATGGATCATCCTTACCGCTTCCCATCTCGATGGTAAATACCACTCTTTGGCCTTCCACCTCTAGTTTATTGGTATCATTCACCTTTGCCAAGGTGTTCTACATCCTTATAGAGTGCTAGTTTCTCCTGACAAGTTGGTTTTAATTTTTTTCCTTCTCGGTAGCACCTACAACCATGGCAGTGGTTAGTCTTTGACCTTCCTTCCACCATATGTCCCAAAATAGAGGTATTTAGGAAAGGGAATGTTTGAGGGACTTGTTCCCAATATTTTCCAGTCACAATTTTCATCATATCATGATCTCAAGTCCATGATTGATGTTCTTCCTATAGTGTTTCCTAGATGGGTTGAAGCACAGAAGGAAGGTCACAGTTTCACCACTTTGCCCCACATGTGTGGTGTTTTGTTACGAGTTGGTATGAGAAAATCTGACTTTTTCACACGCTTTATAGATATCAGACACATCTTTCATGTAAGACCTATCCAGGTGACTTACTTTGCTTGGGCATATCAACAAGGCCAGGGAGCTGGCTAGATAATATACATATATGTGAACTTATCTCAAATTCTCATTGTTTAGTTCTTTCAAAATTCACAGTAAGTAAATCAATGGTTAGAAAATTATGTGCATATATGTTTTGAAAAGAATTTTTTCAGATCTAGATTATGGAGTAAGTTCTAAATGTTGTTGTGACTCTATTTTCCATTAATTCTTTAAAGAGCCTTGAGACCCTAGATTTTAAGTTGAATATCAATATTTAATGAAGGTTAATGGTTTAACATGCTAATTAGGGTTCATCAACCCGAAGGATGTGATTAGGGTTTCCTAAACCTAAAAAGAGAAACTAGGATCTTATATAAGAGAGAAGCAGTTGATTCAAGCACTTTGCACATAAGTATTGTTTGATTTTATATATGTACATGAAATGTACATAGAATGATATGAATGCATTATTTAATGTTTCAATTATCAAAATTCAAAGAATCGATAATGAACTAAATGTCATATTTTATTGTCAATAAGTTATTGCATCATCTTTCATGCAAATTAAGAGTAAGGTGAAGAATAAAGATATAAGAGAAAATTAGGAGTTTTCAAGAGAAAGATAATGTTCAAAAATAACTTATATAAGATCCTCACCAAGAGGCTCCTCGGAGAAAAAACTAAGAGGAAATTTGATGCATAAGAGAAGAGGCACTTCAGTACAACTCTGAGGTACTTTAGTGCATAAGAGAAGAGGCACTTCAGTGCAAAACCTGAGGATTCTTATATAAGTCAAGATAAAAGAAATGATTTAAAACAATCATGTCCTTTTTTCAATGTTTGCTGTGTAAAGTCTATTTTTAGTTTACGTTTTCTCTTGAAAGTATAATATGTTCAATTCCACTTACCATTTTGTTTGATGCATCGATGGGGGCATGATGCCTGCAGGTAAGGATCAATCATAGAGGATAAATCCATATGATGTGCAAGGACAAGTTTGAGAATCATCAAAAATGAAGGACATGGTGGGGTGCCAACTATAATAGAGCGACCCCTTTAGAATTTATTTCAAGTTGTGATAAGCATGTATTAGTTTTAAGTGTAATTTGATTTCATGTCCCTATGATGTGAGAGTTGAATATGTATCTTGTGTTGGTTCAATAAATTATATTTTATGTAATGATTATCATGTTTGTGACATACCCCTTGAGAATTATGCTTCCAGTTAATAAATTGATATGTAATAGAAAATAGGGATGTTACACACATATACTCAGGAATTTATGAAAGTGAGTTCCTTCTTACAATACAAGATTATTACAAAGAAACATGTTTACTATAACATTGGGATAATTCTTAGGTATCATGGCACAACATTATGTAGCTTGTATTTGATTAACTGTATCAATTTGTCATGTTTCAATGCTCAATCAGTTAAAAATAATACCTAGAGATCGTATTGTAGAACAATCAATTATGTAAAAATGTTAAAGATAGAAACTGTATCAGAATATACTCTAAGAAACCATTCAAGGTTAAAGTAATCACCCTTGACCATAATATTATTGTCACAACAAGGCCCAAATCCCTTTATAAACCATATCATGGATAAGTCCACATAAGGATCTCATATGGACTTGAACTTTTGTAGATATTTTCAAATAGAAATAAAATGACTAAACACAAAATTTCATATTAAAATCCTAAGTATGTGAAAGTTATGCTAGATACAAAACACATTAGGCATAAAGGGCCATTTTGAGGCGCAAATGTGCTACTTTCAAGAATCAAGTTTAGCTCCAAAAAAAATCTGATGGGATAATAGTTGGTAAAAAAACCTTAATACCATATTAAAACATCTCTCGTATAGTAAATAAGATCATGCATTTCATTTTCCCATCACATGGTATCTAAATACCATGAAATATCACTTTTGTGGCATTTTGTACCTTTTTCAAAGATTTAGCCAATGACATGGACATAGATCCTAAAATGCTATAAAAAGCCATGAATTGGTGAGCGTGAAGAACAAATTAAGGTGATAATCATATGTGTTCAAGTCCTAGAATTAATACAAGTCAACCATTGTGATCAACATACAACCTCTATTCCTAATATATTGTTACATAAGGTTCAAGACAAGGTTTAGTTGATTTAAAAGTGTTATGTCACTGACTTGTTTCATTATAGTAACTCTTGTAGTATCAAACCCATTAAGAAGATCTACACATGATCTCATATCTTTCTTCGAAGAGGAACATAAGACCCAAACCCAACTTTTACTTTTAATTTCTTTTACCACTAGGCGATCAAAATTTACCTTAATGATGGCAATTTTTTGACATGTTTTTTGTTTTATTTACATGTTTTGTAAATTATTTGTGTTTATTTGGGATCTAGAAAAGAAAAACCATAGACTTTTGGGGTCAATCATCCCTAAAATATGCTAAAATGATGATAAATGACAACAAATATGATTAATGTTTTTAGAAGTTGTTATGTGAAATTGAGTTAATAAGAAACCCTATAATGACATTGAAAAATCTATAAATGTATAGACCTATTATTGGAGGTCGTTTGTGAAAATTTTGACTAGTTTTGGCTGAAACATGGACTAAAATGAAAGAGAGAGAGACACAATTTGGGCAAAAGGTGTATTAACCAAGAAAAAAGTGAATGATGTATATGAACTAGTAATTATTCTAAGAACCTCAACACACCAACATATAATCTAAAATGTGAACTTAAACTAGGGGAGTGGAGCGGAGATGATTTTAGGAGACTTCACCCAACTTAGGATGGAATTGGGTTTCTTCACTAAATTTAAAATTAATTCATGCTAAGTTTCAACTTTTACTAGAATTCAATTTGAACGTATTTATCAATGTTAATTGGAAGTCATAATAAATCTAATAAAAACCATATATTTCACCTCAATACCCTCCTTCTTCCAAAAATTATCACATATGGCCACAAAAAGGTTATTTAAATGGTGATACTTAAATATGGAAGTGTATACAAATGGGATAATTATCTCAATTCACATTCTTTGCATCTTGTTTCTAGTTTCTTGATAATGTTTTTGAGATTAAACCATTCCTTAAGACTATTTGAACTAAAAAAATTTTGATGATCCCCAAAATGGACTAAATTTGAGGAATTTGGAAAAATTCAGGGAAATTATAGGTGTACAAATTTCATATTTCATTTTATAAATCCAATACCATTTATCATCATTCGACCTATTTTGAAGTAATTTTTGACATGTATGAGCTTTTTTGCTTGTAGTATTCTTCTTTAGCCACATTAAGCTCAAGTTTGACATGTTTTTGTCAATATAGGTCATTTATGCACAAAAGTAAATATGTATTAAACATTTTATTTAAGTTTTATATATGATGAGACTATTTTGAAGTCAAACTCACTATTAATGAGCTATTATCCATGAACTTGTTCTTATTTTCTTATTTATGCTTTTTTTGTGATTTTTAGTAACAAAGGGAAGGAAATGAAAAAAATACTATTTTTCTATAAAAACTTTCATTTTTTTATGGCCTTGGTTTTGATGAATGAGAGTTTGAACATGGAAATTACTTGTTGCTAGATTTTCCCATTTTGGTTGTTTTAACATATAGGCTAGAAGACACTATACAAAAAAGTTCAATGAAACTTGGCATATTACTTTCTTGTTAGTAGGATATGATTTAAAAGTGTTAATTTTATTGCTAGTATTTATTTGATAGTCAAATTAAACTATATAAAATGATATATAAAGCTAAGTATCAAACCTTAAGGATGAACATAGGCTTTAGTCTAATGTGGATCCCTATTTTTAAAAAGGGTTATTTTGGGTCATAATGATCATATCATAAAGCAAAGAATCATGTAGTATTTGAATTGAAGTGAAATGTACGAAGCATTTCTATAGATGAGCTATGAACTAAGCCAATTACATGTAAACACGAAAATGTTCTATTTTGTGGTTAAAAGGGATAAATTCAAACAAGTAAACATGTTCGTGTTTGGGTTGACAATTAAGACAAACTAGGCTCGGGTAGAAATTCATATACATATATAGTTTTAGATTTGGTGGTTGAGGTAGAGACATAGTAGTTTGTATTAATGGTCACTGTGGAGGCATAGTTAATGGAAGGGTTTGGGGAAAAGGATTTTAATCTGGATGAGAGTTTTGACAGTGGTAGTGGACATGGTGGGGTCTTAATGTAGGAGGAGTTGGTGAAGGAGGTTGTGTTGGTGGTGAAGGTGGTGGTGTTGGAGGTGAAGGTTGTAACATCCTAGGATTTGAGGCCTCAGATAACATGATCTTAAAAGGAATGATTGGACTACCCATATCACCAAGGTGCACCTCCTTTTCCGATAACCCATCACTGAAGAACTCCATAGTTAAGCGTGCTCAGCTTGGAGTAGTACTAGGATGGGTAACCAGTCGGGAAGTTGATCCTGGCTTGCGCGTCAGTGTGGACAAAGTGCGCAGTTAAGGCTAGTGGTGGTTTGTGGGGCCAGCCGTCATTCCTGAAACTCTACTAGAGCCTTGGGCAGTGGGTATGGGCGTTACAAATGGTATCAGAGCCATAACCCCTCCAGTAGGTGGGGCCCACATGGGCATGTGGCATGCCAATCATGAGCCATGCAGTCCAGGCAGGTTGGAAAGGGCTATCCGTAGAGACGAGATGGATCCACCCTTACGTTGGTAGCCGTGGACGGGAGCTGGGTGTCCATGGGCCATTGTGGGTCTGCACTGAAATGGGGTCAGATTATGAGGCCATATAGTTGAGCCTTGACGAGGACGTCAAGAGTCTAAGTGGGGGAGATTGTAACATCCCAAGATTTGAGGCCTCGGATAACATGATCTTAAAAGGAATGATTGGACTACCCATATCACCAAGGTGCACCTCCTTTTCCGAGAACCCATCACTAAAGAACTCCATAGTTAAGCGTGCTCAGCTTGGAGTAGTACTAGGATGGGTGACCAGTCGGGAAGTTGATCCTGGCTTGCACGTCAGTGTGGACAAAGTGCGCAGTTAAGGCTAGTGGTGGTTTGTGGGGCCAGCCGTCATTCCTGAAACTCTACTAGAGCCTTAGGCAGTGGGTCCGGGCGTTACAAAGGTGGTGGTGAAGGAAGAGGATCTAATGGATGTGTGGGCTTTGGTTGTGGTGGTAGAGGTAAGCTTGGCGTTGGAGAAGTAGTAGGTCGTAGAGTCAAAGGTGGAGTGGGAGCCAGTGGTGATGGATGGTCGGGTAGGGGTTTCACAAAAAAATGTGATTTTGGTGGTGTAGAGATGGATTTAGAGAAGGTTTTCTACAATGATGGAGTTGATCTTTTAGGGGTTTTTGTGAAGGAGCAATGGTCCTACTATTGTTTGCCACCTAAAATATTTTACTTGTTTTTGTAAAGTACATGTACTACCTCTGTACATTTATGGATCGAGGATGACGAAATGAGTATATATGCATCTCTGTTGTGTGTGACGTGAGTATAAATATAACAATAATATATATTTTAACCCATCATAATATAGTCGTTAGTAAAAAAATTGCATATATTTTGTTTAATGATCATATGAGAACATTGAATAACTTTTGGATTCTAGATCAATTTTAGGTTACATGTACAATTAGGTATGGTTCCTAGTTTAGAAATTTGTCCAAAGTCTAGGTTTGCTTCAATTTTGGGTTCCCAATTAGAAATACCAATTTTAGGTAAAGATTCTCACACACAAGTACCAACACAAATATTTTGTTATAACACGGTTTTCACATGTAATTATACATATATTTGAATGCAAAAATTGGATTGTTATGGATATATTACAATATGTGGTATTTTTCTATGTCTTGTTTTTAAGTATGGATCTAAAATGCAATTTCTCCTTTGTAAAGATATTTCATGGCTTTACTATTTCCAATAATCCAGTAGTAGATATTAGATAAAGAAAGAGAGGAAAAGCCAATAATAAAGAAATTACTAAAAGTAGTGGAGAATTGATATTTTAGATATGGAATTGTGTGGAGTTTCATAGAAAATATATGTTGATGGAAACTATATATTTTTGTTTGGCCTAATAGTGCACCCAAAGAGAAAATACATTAAAATAGGAAAGCTTTCCTAGTTTGGGTGAGAATAATAAATTAATTGATGCCTTAAATGAATCAAATAAAGCCTTTTCTTAAGGGGCAAGAAAAGGGTGTTTAACATGTGTATTTTTCCACCGAATCTCTCCCACACAAAAATCTGATTAATAAAAACCTTTCTTTAAAATTTGAGTCAGTTAAATTAAAAAGGAGGAAGTTATAAATTAGTTGGGTTTTCCGAAAGTGAAAAGGATTATGGATATATATATCATACATCATAAAATAATAAGGAAACTAAAAATTTAGTCCTTTTGATTTTATTCACATGGAATGAAGATTGTTAGATCGATGTCTGACACACATGTGTCTCCGTCTATTCCAAATAGGTAAGGGAAACCAGGAAACGACATTGAAGTGTTAATTTTTTTTATTTTCCTCTCATCCTAGTTCATTTGCACATCTAGAAACCTCCCCAACAGATTCACGAGGGGATTCTACACCGACCTATCCTATGTTTTACCCCCCTTGGAAGTATATTGAAGAATCCCCCAAATAATAGGCCACTCGTCTACCAACTCCCTATAGCCATGGGCTATATTAGGGGTAGCAACCCCCACTAAGATACCAAACCTCTCTATGAGACTCTGCTCAATCATATGATTGTTCCAATGCCTTCAATCTCATTGCTAAGACCCCACACACACACTCTCTCTCAATTCATTTATGTATCCGCCAAGAGACCCCCTTCTGATTTCCCTGTGTGAGCCATCCCCAAGCAATCGATCAACACCGAGAAGTTTGGGAAGGTGTGGTAGAGATGAGGGTGCCTTTGGCTACTGCTCAAGAGGCCAGGATCCTAGAGTTAACCGACGAGTTGACCCACATAGGAAGCTACTTACAAGCATGAGGTAGAAGAAGATCACCAAAGATCATCTCTATCCATGATCAGTAGTTGTAAGATGAGGGACACATCTATCCTTTCTCCCTTTCTTTCTTGTGTTCTTTAGCCCCTACCATGTGAACACGGGCTCTGACATGGCATGAGCCGATTGGCTCGACTGTGGCCCCATGACGCGTTAGCTTTACACAGTCATTCGCCTTGTGGTGAGTTGTGATTAGCCCAGAACTAATTATTTTGTTATAATTATAATAAATTCATAGGAATATCCAAATATAGTACATAAGTAGTGTATTATGATAAATAAGTATGAGAAATTCACTAAAATAGGTTTTAAGACCTAGTTCTATTCTGAATTCCAAAAGTGCATAAAGATGCAACCTTTAATGTAATATAATGTATAAAAATTCTAGTTCCATGAATTTAATGGTCATTACTTGGTTAAATGATCTTAATGAGTAAAGCTTAATATTTTTGGATAAAAAGGGCATCTTGGATATAATTTGATATTAAGAATCCATATGATATCTAAATTAGGGTTTCCTAAATTAAAAGGCAATAACATATGGAAATTAGGGTTTGGGAAGCCTAACCCTAATGAAACCTTAATTTTACTCCAAAACCCTAACTTGGAACCCAAGTTAGTCTTTAGTTTGTGAATATAATAGTAATACTTGGGGTGTTATGCATCAATTTTAGGGTGATTTCTTGGTTAATTACAATTGCTCATATTCACTTGGACTTTAAGTCATCTTAGAGAAAGGTATGTGGCTACATGTATGACTACTCGCCTTATTGACTTCTATTTTTCTGATGTTTCTCGAAAGTATTACAAATTTAACTATTGGATGTTTATTTACCTTCGTACAATCTATAAGGCCCATATGAGTATAACATTAAATATATAGTAACTTGGTCGAACCCCTCATACTAACTTAGGAAGTTTGAAAATCAAAAGGATGACAGAAAGTCATTGAGATTATTAGGATCAAGCCCCAGATTGAGAAGGTCATAAAAGGTCAAGCCCCGTATTGGGAAGACCGATATGGAACCAAGCCCATATTGGGAAGGTGGCCCAAGTGCATTTCATGGAGAAAACCATAGGAGAGGGTATCCTAGAGATTGAGTAAACAAGGATTGAGAAGTTATGATGAAAATGTAAATTTGATTATTAACAATAATCTCTTCCATAGTTGAATATGTTATTACACCTACATGTATATATTTTGTTTCCTCCACATACTCATTATATCTTGATTAAGTGATTGCATTTTGTTTCATGTAATGTTAGGTTAAATTGTAATTAATGATGAAAGATGGACATTTAGAGACGAAGACACCAAAAGAAAAGATCTAAAGTGTTTCTTGAAGGATTTAGATAGTTATATTTATTTCCTATTGAAAACATTATAATTTCATTTCATGTTACTCCTTAGTGGAGATTTTATCTTCATATTGTTATCAAACTCTTTTCCATTCAATGAAATTTATAATTATTATTGGTTAATTGCTGATCTGTGATCCTATAATTATGATAATGACCCTTGTCCTCTCGGTCTACCTAAATAGGGAATAACATGGGGAGGGGTCATTACATTTAGTATCAAAACCCAGGTTTACCATTTAACCTTTAGTAATCAGTACATTTTCAAATTTAGTAGAGCCCAAGGGAATTATTAGGGTATTTTCTAAAGACACTGGTGTCTAGAAGGGATCATGACCCAGGGGCTGACAAAACTTTCCTCCGCACTACTAGTCAGTTTACGAGGACTCCTAGGCCCGTGTAGCTTTCCTGGCTAAAGCCAAAAGATTTTTCCCGAAATAAAATACCTCTAGGTTTTCTTCTCATCTAAAATTCATCCCTTATTTACCCCCTTTCTTTTTTGACAAAACCCTTGGGACCTGATAATTTCTTTCTCTAGCCTTATGAGGATTAGGGTATTGAATATAAGGCATCCTCCACAAAATCATAAAATGCATGTAACTAAGGTGTCATGGATATATTTTATGATACTTTAAATGCCTTAAACATAAAACTGAGACTAATTTATTTAATGTGAAATAGCACGGCCCGCACCAAGACCATCGCCACCCTGAATGACACACTCCATGACTACCTAAAGGGGAGGCCCTCCCACAAGAAGAGATTATCCTTAGAGAAGAGGTGGAGGTCCATGGAGGGTGACTCCTCCAATAAGTAGAAGGGGTCAGACGAGACCTCTACCGAGAGAGGCCCCGAGCATGAGGCCATCCCCTTCACAATCCTGAACCCTGAAGATGGTCCTAACCCTAAAGGTGAACTCATGGTGGAAGATGAGCCTAAAGATGACCACGACCATGTTGTTGGATCTGGACCCAAAGTTGGACAGGTGGTGATTCAGACCCCTGAGATGCTCTGGTTGGAGTAGGAGAAGAATCTTACTGAGTCCATTAGTGCCCTGGCTCTTAGAAACGTTGCCGAAGATGAGAATGGTGAACCCCTACCTGTAAGACTCATAATCTAGCTTTATGCTTAATTATGATTACTTTGCATAATGAGATACTTAAACCTTAATCTAATCTTTTGTGATGTCTCAATATCATGTGACAAGCTTATATTTTCATTTTGGTCCAATTTGGTTGATGTTTGAACTACCGTTGTTATATAAGTGCTTATTTTGGACTAGTTTGCAATTAACCCAAAAGTGAGGGTTATCTTGCAAATTGTCACATGAAGAGAATGCTTCTTGTGCTTTAGTATCATAAGAGATAAGATGATTCAATGGGGCACCTTGTTTAAATCATGTGTGGTGATGTGACATCACATGGTGATTCTAGTGTTTCTAGGGTTTGCTGAGTTGATATGGTGATTGACTTAGGGTTTGATCTTATGACTCCTACACCCCCTTTGGTGAGGGTAGAAATAGAAACATAAGCTTTGGATGTGTGGTCTCGATTGAGACAACCCATAGGTGAGAATGGTCGAGAAAGTTTGTCCTCTAGTGTCTAAACCATGCACATATGTGACCTTGGGTTTCAACCTAGACATGTATAAGAATGAGTCTTGATCGAGACAAGTAGTTGGAGGTGTCTCGACCAAGACAAAGGGGAAACTAGCTTGGTAGGTCAAGACACTTTTTCTAGATACATATGAACATTTCTTTTTTTACATGTGAGTGGAGGAAAGACCATCTCTTTGAAGGGCATCTGTCCCTTGGTGATCTATTTTTTTTAAACCTAAAAAATCTCTTACTTCTTGTGAGAACCCATTACACTAAACGAGATTACTCAAAACATAAAACACAATCAATCACTAATTAATCACATACCCAAAAATATAGGTAAATTAAAACAGATTTCAACATCAACACCCGCTCAGAAACATTTGAATAAGATCCCAACATCTTTCTTGTATCCATACTATGCCAAGAATTTGTTACAAATTGTTCTGTCTCCTTAGCCAAAACATATATACACAGGAGAACAATCTTCCTATATGCCACAAAAACAAGCATTAACATGCTAACAAAAGTTCAATTTGTTTGAAACACCATGTACAAACTTTTCCTACCCGGACCTCAGAGTACAGAGACAACTCTAGGACACACTAGACATCTAATCAGTTTTCTCAAAGATTCATTAGTATAGCTCCTCTTCGCAGACACATGTTTGTTTTCATCACTTCCGATTACCTAAACAAATGTGGCGAACCACAAGGGTGAGACCCATGTCCAAGCAAGAGATATACACTACAGCAAAACTGCCCATTAGTGGCATTTATTTAAGTGGCATTTATAAAAAAAAGCCACTATCTTTATAATATACATGCATTTTTAATTAAAATGCCGCTGAACCACCTATTATAGGATTTCTGAAAAGGACATAACATTAAAGGCATTTTTATTTCTAATTAGTGGCAATCTTAAATTACCATACCAAATTAGGAAATATTTTGCTAAACTATATTGACTTCCCACTCCAAATAAAATTTTCCCTTCACGCTGCACTCTCTACTCATTCAGCCTGACATTTCTGATCTCCCCCTCTCTCCCTGTGTGACTTCCTCACTCCCTGGACCATCGTGCCCTAGGTCTGTTGGTGGCTCGCGATCGTCTACAGACTGGGAGAGACTGGTGGCCCCTGCTATTCGCCAGTTGTCGTCCGTGGTGCCAATAGTTGTTGGCTATGGAGTGCCAAGTTGCCAGTGCCGCAGTGACACCTTGCCTGTGATCGCGAGCGTTAGTTCTTCCTCCTCCACCTATTTGAACCGAGCCCAACCGAAGCATACTCAGGCACCGTTCATTCTTCCTCATCTGCCTTGGCAGACCGAGCCTAGCCTAAGCACCGCCGCAGACTCAATCTGCTCCTCCAACGTCGGCGAGCTTGAGTGAGGGACTCCGGTCAATCCTCTTCATGTAACCATCGCCACACCCAATTCTATTAACTAAGATGTAGCTTACATACCTCCTTCAAGGTCTCTTTCGTGACCAGTGGCTAATAGGCATGTAAAGTGTCAACAATTCTCATGCTTGGACGAAACATCTGTAGGTATCGAATGCCATGCCACTTAGAATTTGTTGTTCATCTATAGGTTATACTAAATCATCAATAACTATTAATGGGAAACCTTGCAGTAGAATAAAAAAACATATTCCGACTAATAACTTATTTACTAATAGTAGTCCACTCTTGTTTCCAGCCATTTCAATTGACAATACTTAAAAGGTATTTGCCTTGGATCCGACTTCTGTTCTACATACATTATTAGTTCTTTTTATCTGTAGTGTTATAATTTTGAAGAAAGACAAGAATGAAGAAACTATAGCATTTCAAAGATGTTAACATAATATGACTTATCGAGTTCATGTAAACATCACATGTAATTAATCAGTTCCCTATTAAGATGGTGGATTGGTATTTTCTATTTTATGTTTACATGGTCTTCCCACAAAATCATTTGAGAAACCAGGTGATGTGAAATGCAGCGATCAATATAATTGAAAAGCATAATGTAGACATAATAATTCATAAGTATCTCCTTAAAACAGACATAATAATTCATAATGTAGACTACGATAATTGTTGGTATAATGACATACTCATCTTACTTTCCATCTAAGTTTGATTTGTATTTCTCAAGTTGTCTCTGAAAATATGTAACATCATTATATATACTTATTGAAAATATATAACATTATTATATATACTTACAATTGTTAGTACTAATATTTTGCAGTCTCTTTCCACCCACAACAATCACTATGGCCTGGGCCTCGACCCCCTGTCCTTTTCCCTGAAACAGAACAGCTGGACATCACCCTAGACCATTGTACACTAGCACAACTCACCATTACTAGATAGTGGCGTCATTTGAACGGAAGACACTACACGGCTGATCAAGTGACTTTAAAGTATGCAACCTCGACAATTGTAATCGACGTTCAGTATGATGGTGAATGCACTTTAAGGCATCCACAACCAGTTGTCTTGCGTGGATTCAGAACATGCTAATTGGCCGAGAGGACCAGGTTTGGCTTCTGAACATGCTAATTGGATTCGTCTACGAGGGACTCCCTCCATGAAACAGCATCATCAACAAAATGGCCAAGTCACCATTCAAACGGGTGTCTCAATTCTTGATGAAATTTTATTACTTTTAAATAATGAAATCACCAATAAATGTATTTTTTACTATTTTTGTAGAATGAAATTTTATTACTTTTAAATAAGGAAATCACCAATAAATGTATTTTTAACAGTATTTGTCACAATTCACCAGTCAAACGGGTGTCACAATTCTTGATGTTATATTTTTTACTATTTTTGTAGAATGGATAAGTCTTGGATAGCAGAGGATGACCGAGCGAGTAGTAAATACCTATGTGGAGTATCCAACTTTTTGGATTTCACTTTTCAACATTCAGCGATTGAAGACAAGATTGTATGCCCTTGTAGAAAGTGCATTAATGTATACCAGGTCACCAAACAGACTGCATTGAGTCATCTATTGTGGAATGGCTTCTTACAAAGCTATATTTCTTGGGCTTTTCATGGAGAAGATGCCTATGTTGAAATGGATGCTCCAACTGATCAGGGTGATTGTCTACATGATGAAAATTTACAAGATATGTTGCATGATGTTTTTCCGAGTTTCAGTGAAGACGAAAATATGGAAGGAGTACAGTCGGCTACTGATCAACATTTAAATATTGACAAATTTTATATCTTGTTAAAGGATTTTGAGACAGAATTATATCTAGGGTGTAAGAAACTTACCAAACGTGTTTCCATCCTAGAATTCTATCACCTGGTTTGTCTTAATGCCTTGAGTAAGAAAGCATCATCTATGTTTCTTAAGTTCTTTAAAAAAATGCTACTAGAAGGAGAATAATTACCTAATTCCTTTTATGAGCTGAAGAAGACAATAAAGGATTTGGGATTACATTATGGGAAGATTCATGTTTGTTGAAATGGTTGCATGCTATTTTGGAAGGAGTCTGCTGATAAAGACGTCTATGATACATGTGGAGAATCAAGATGGCTAACGACTTCAACACCAGATGATGATGATGAGGAGCTAGTAAACAAACCCAGAAGAACACCTGCCAAAGTGCTTAGACACTTTCCACTTATACCACGACTGAGGAGGTTGTTCATGTCATCAAAAACCTCTTCCTTAATGAAGTGGCATGCATTAGAATATGAAAAAGATGACAAGTTAAGACACCCGGTAGATTCACCTACATGGAAAACATTTGATGTTATGCATCCAAAATTTGCTACAGACGCTAGAAATATTCGATTGGGACTTGCCACTGATAGATTTAATCCTTTTGGGACAATGAGTAATTCTCATAGTACATGACCTGTTGTAATTATTCCATATAATTTACCTCCTTGGTTGTGCATGAAGCAACAATATTTTATGTTGTCCCTACTAATTTCTGGACCATCTTCACCACAGAATGTAGATGTTTACTTGCGTACATTGATTGATGAGCTGAAAGAACTATGGAGTACTGGTGTACAAACATATGACGCTAGAGCCAAGGAATTCTTTCATATGTGTGCTTCTTTATTATGGACTATTAGTGATTTTCCAAGATATGCACATCTATCTGGTTGGAGTACTAAAGGCTACAAAGCATGTCCTTATTTTAATAAAGATATTGTCTCACATTGGTTGCCACATAGCCATAAAGTTTGTTACAGAGGACACCGTAGGTTTTTGCCAGCTGGCCATAGATTCTGGAAAGAAGCTAGGGCATTTGACGGTGAGTAAGAATTTAGGAGTCCACCTAAACCTCCTTCTGGAGCTGAAATCTTGTCACAATTGGATGGCAGAAGCACTGTAATTGGTAAGAAAGGGTCGAGAGGTAAAGATTTGACACACAATTGGGATAGGAAAAGCATATTCTTCGAGCTACCATATTGGGAATCTAACATTGTAAGGCACAATCTGGATGTCATGTACATTGAGAAGAATATATGTGAGAGTATTGCAGGAACATTGCTAGGTCTGAAGGATAAAAGTAAGGACAACTTGAATGCAAGGAAGGATTTGGATGATATGGGAATTAGATTTCCGCTTCATCCACAAACTGTTGGCACATATTCCATACTACCTCCAGCTTGCTATATGATGAGAAAAGAAGAAAAAATATCATTTTGCAACCTCCTAAAATCTATCAAAGTTCCAGATGGGTATGCATCTAATATATCTTGATGTGCACGACCGATGAATCAGAAGATGCTACCAATGAAAAGTCACGATTATCACGTGTTGATGCAAAAACTTCTGCCATTAGTTGTCACTGTGTCTTTGCCCAGTAAGAATGCTAAGTCATGTATTATTAATCTTTGTCGCTATTTTCAGAGGTTGTGCACTAAAGTCATAGATCCAAATGATTTTGCTGCATTGGAAAATTCAATAGCTGTGACACTTTGTGAGATGGAGAAGATTTTCCCTCCATGTTTTTTTGACATAATGATGCATCTATCAGTCCATCTCATTTTTTAAGTTAAGATAGCCGGCCCTGTTCAATATCATTGGATGTATCCAATTGAAAGGTAACTTTTCATACGTTGTGATGACTTCACCTATTGGAATTTAATCTGTCATAATATTTTCGCCAACTTTGTTATCAGGTATCTGCAGACCCTAAAAGGATATGTTTGTAATAAAAGATATCCAGAAGGATCAATAGAAGAAGGATATATAGCTTAAGAGTGTATTACTTTTTGTTCATGATACTTCGATGGAGTTGAAACAAAATTAAATCAGCCAAATAGAAACGATACTGATGAAATAAATTTGGAAAACGAGCCAACACATGACAGTGATGATTGGTCAATTTTCTCGACAATAGGTCATGGTGTTGGTAAAATGATAGCATGTGTCTTGGACGAACATACATTGCAACAAGCCCATACGCATGTACTATTCAATTGTGACATAGTTGAACCCTACATTAAGTAAGTTAGTGACAATTGTCTTCTATTATTAAAATATTATTACATATTCCAATTACATATTGCACATATTTTGTTTTTAGGAAGCACTATGATATCATTAGGCTAAAACATCCTCATAAGTCCTTAAAGGAGGTATAGAGAATGCATAGTAACTCATTTGATGGATGGTTTAAGGAACATGTAAGTTAATTTGTCATAATTAAATTTGTTATGCTTCATGATTAAATACTAACAAACTTTTCTTGTTTTAGATTGAGACACTCCTAAGAATAGAGATGGTGGACGATAAAATCAAGTTTCTTTCTCAAGGCCCACATCAAATGGCCATTAAGTACAAGGGCTACATTGTCAATGGTCACAGATTCCATACCAAAGCAAAAGATTGACATCTAACAACACAAAATAGTGGAGTCTTTCTGGTAGCTAAGACTGATTGTTATCCTAAAACCACTAACCATAATCCAATTACTAGAGATGTTACCTACTATGGTGTTTTGAAGGATGTTATTGTGCTCAATTATTAGGAACACTTTAAGGTGACATTATTTAAGTGTGATTGGGTGGACATCTACTCCAAGAGGACAATCAAGCATGATGAACATGGGTTGACTCTTGTTAATTTGAGATGACTTCAATCAACTAGAGAACCGTATGTAGTGGCATCCAAAGTTGGACAATTATTTTATGTAGAACATGTCACTACAAAAGGGTGGCATTTTGCTGTAAAGATTCCTCCAAGAGATACGTTCAACATGGATGATCCATCTTGTAGTGAGATTGTCGAAGCTTATGTGCAAGGTGAACCTAGAGATGGGCCATCAAAGACAACAGAGGATGAAAATGCAGACTGTGACATAGTTAGATTGGATATGGAAGGAATTATTATTGATAGTTCAACAATTGAGAAAGACCAATCCCAAATTCAACAAGATGACGAAAGTGTATATCAAAGTGATAAGGATGACAGTTTTGAATGAGAAAATTACAAAGTAGCAACCAATGTTTATTTTAGTTTGTCGTTATTATTTGACTTATATATGCCGGTTTCAATGGCATGAAGTTTCCACTGTCTGAAATGTATCTGACATATTTTAGTCGCATGCTTCTATGTGTGTTGGATTATCTCACATATTCTCGAGAGAGAAGGTTGTCTGACCATCTCCTTCGATGTATTGTAGCCTAGCAAAAGTGGTATCTAAAAGTAGTATCTAAAGTAGTATGTTCTGCTTAAATTCTGATGTCCAACTTACTAACAATGATGATCACCTTTTGCCTTGCCTTAATGTAGGTGTATACAATCAGAGTTTCATTTTTATGCAATCCTCTTCACTAACACTACTTCTAGCTCTGCAGTTACTAATATGTTGACAATGACTTCGTGTACCTCTGCAGTTTTGCTTCCTAATTTCTCTGTAGAGGTACATGAAGTCATTGTCAACATGTCAGAACTATGCTCTGGTGGAGAAGTCTACAAAGAAGCCTCAAGGAAGAATGGTTTCTCTAAGAGATTAAAGGCCATTCTCGAGAGATAAGGTTGTAAATCTCTTTTTGCTTCCTACTCTGGAAAGTCTTCTTGCATGTTTTGCAGTTATTTGTTTTTTACATGTGGTGGTTGCCATGACTGGTGATGGTGTCAATGATGCACCTGCTCTAAAAATGGCAGACATTGGTATTGCCATGGGAATTTCTGGAACTGAGGTGATTATATTCACTATGGGAATTTGTATATCTATCTTCTTGTCTTTTAGTAATTATTATCGATAATGATGTTTCTTCTCTTTTTATGTGTCAGTCCAGGTTGCCAAGGAGGCTTCAAACATGGTTCTTGCTGATGATAACTTCAGTACAATATTTATTGCAGTTGACGAAGGGAGATCTATCTATAACAACATGAAGGCCTTCACCAGGTTCTGCTATTATTAATCATTTTATGCTTTCTTACCTTACTAAAATTCTTTCAACTTATTATGTATAGACTATAGTTTTATGAGAACACTGGATGAGATTGAGTTTGATTATAATATTTTGCTTTTACATAATTGTCAAGATTGTCAGCTTTGCCCCCTTTCTATAATCTGCTTAGTTGTGTGCTTAGCTAAATGTTTAAAGCTTTACTGTGTGGCAAACTCTATTCAGCTGACATAATGTGAATGGTACATTTGAAATTATCACCCCTGTCGAACTTATTAGGAGTGGTGAGAAGGTGGGTTCTTGTGAGGCTGCCCTTCTTGCAAAGCTCGGCATTAGGCCCTTCTCATATGGACTAGTTGTGATGTCAGTTTATGACAGTGGATCTATATTCAGCCCTGAGGTCCTTGACCTTACTAAAGATGACCTTATTTATAAATTTGGCAATGGTGCTATCTTCCCTGATACTATCTTATTGCATGCTAGTGTTGTAAATTTTTTTGTCTTACATTTGCATGCAAGTGCTCAACTTTTTTCTCACTTCATGGCAGGATCCTAGCAAGTTTGCAGTTGTTGCTGCCTCTGCTGCTGCTTTAGGCTATGCAGTTGCACCTGCGGCTTCTGCTGCCAACGTGGAAGAGAAGAAGGAAGAACCTATTGAGGAATATGATGACTTTATGGTCGAATTATCATATGATATCACTACAGCTGAGAAGAAGGATGAACCTTCATTGCAGTGTAGCTGGTCTAATCCTGTAGAAGCTCACAACTACTTGGAATGCTAGAATGGAGTTGTATGTTTTTGTAAGAAAATGAGTTTGTATTCCTTTGGGGGGTCTCCAAGTGCAAATTGAGTTGATATCCAGTTAGTGATCATGTCTAGAATATGTACCATATATAGTCATATGTGATGGTGTTGTATTGAATATAAGGGGCAAGGTAAAATGTCCTCCCCATGTAATTGTCATTTGATTATAAATAAAAAAGTTCAATACTTCTGGAAAAATGTGTTCGGCTTCAATTGCCATTTAATTAGAAAACTTGATCATGAACTACAAATTAACTGACTAAAATCCATAAAAAATTAGTAATACAGAACTAGTATGTCATTACTGGATTTTTTCATAAGCCACTACATTCAATCAAAACCGTTTTATACCACAACATTATACAAAACAGTGGCATTTGTATAAAAGCCAAATGATGGATAGTGGATTTTCTATAAATGCCAAATGATGGTTTAGTGGCCTTTATGTGGCATTTATTCGAAGCCACTAAAGACAAATGTTTAGTGGCTTTTACAACTTAAGCCACTGTCTTCTTAGTGGCATTGGCGCTAGAGGCATTTTTTTAAATGTCAACAAATGTCGCTAAACCTGTTTACTGGCTTTTTTTCAGTGGCATTTCTAAAAGGCCACTAATGGGTATTTTTGCTATAGTGATAACCTCCAACAAAGTTTATTGATTACAACATTTTCAAGTAATTAAACATATAAGTAGTTTAATCAAATTTAAAAAATAAGTTCAACAGTACTGATGATCAACAAAATACATAAAGGACCAGATAATAACTGTAGTGACATCCCGCTATCACACAGAAAATGAAATGCCACACGAAAATGTGCAACACTTCCATAAACCATGTATTACCAAAAACACAGGTTAATTAAAACTAATTGCGGAAAGTAGATAATAAAGACACTATTGCATACAGACCCTTATCCTGCAAGGAAACTTGTTATATAAACTTGCATAAACCTTGATACGTGTCCATAGCTTATAGGAACAAATTGTTACATAGGCACAAAGAGTTCACCACCTATTTATATATAGAATAGGCCATACCAAGTCAACAATAGGATAAACAAGCTATATCAGCTATACATCGTGAAACGTCGTCAAAACACCTCCAAGGACTTGAGAGTACATGGATGACTCTAGGACTCAACTACAAAATGACCAGAACAGCAACATATACTTCTCTTGCCTCCTACTATTCTTCTTGCTGCTCGGCCACAACCTCATGACCACCACCACGTCTAGCACGATCACCTAAAAAGGTTGTAAACCAGCGAGGTGAGATGCACAGTCCCAGTGAGAAACATAACTCCCATCCGAACTATAAAACTTCAGATAAAGTAGGTGACTGATATAAGCAGCATACTAAACAAAGCTTAACTTTATTAACAACTTACCAATATATCCAGGAGTCTTATAACCAGATATTTTTCTTTATGGAACATGATTGACAAGACAAGCTTTATAAGAAATTATCACAAGATATGAGGAATGTTCAAATAATTGTAAGATATAACTAGAGAAACTACACAAACCAGGCCTCAACCAATGTTTCATGTTTTGCCCTAAGTTGTATATACTATATGGCTGGATTATGATTTATTATGCCATGAGGAAGTGAGTCGTACCGCTCAAATCCAACCTTCAGCTGCGAAGCCCAAAACCGGTGCCAAAGAAGGTCAATGGAAGAGCCGGACTCCATGACCTCACCTTTTCGTGGTCAGTGCATGATAACTAAAGCAAGACCATAGTCTCTTTCTTGAGTAGCCTCAGCCACAGGGTTAGTTCACGCAGTCTACCCTTTTATCTAGCCCACCTTGGTACAGGTCAGGGTGCTAGTATACTTGAGCCACGGGCCAGTTCACCGTGCTCCTTAAGCCATGAATGCATTCATGCTCTATCATATTGAGCCATGGGCTTGTTCACCATGCTCTTATACACATCTTGAGTTTACAATCGTAGTTGCACTCTAATCCTCCTATTTTTGGCTAGGAGAAACCCTACATATTCATCAATACATGCTCTAGGTAATCCCACAGGATGAACTCGTTTCACCATCACCAACTACTGACGATGATGGATCTATGGCCAGGGCGAAACTACATGAAATGTTCCACTGTCATTAATTAGTATATTTTAGGTGAATTGTTGAGGCAACCAAGTTGTCAAACATAAACAACATTGTTTCACATTGTTACTGTCATTATCACACTATCATGGGATCTCAATCCCTCATCACAGAATGCCACTGCCTCTTAAGGCATCATCATCATACATCATCATGGGATATCAATCCTTAATCTCATCATAGAATAATAACACCTCAAACAAGCACTCAACCTTTATCATGTCACCAAACCTTTCTTATCATACTGGTGGACATGTTATCTCATCAGTGTTATACAAAACACATACACCTCGTATCTCTTACATGGCTATGAATTCATTTGATACATCTGCATGGTTAGTATGCATATCAAGAGAGATAACTAGATCACCAATCATAAATCTTAGAGAACATAGTATTATTATCGTTCCATTCATATTTAAGGATCATATGATTGGAACCACATCCATTATTGTGATCATATGGAGTATAAAGTTATATCTGCATGTCTAACATTTATATTAGTGTTATCCAACCATGAGCATCCACTATGCACTATATCTTATGAACATAACCATTATCTTATCATCTTACTTAACAACATCCTTAGGTAACAAACATATCACTGGTCACAACCTATCTTTCATATCACAAAAACATCTTAACCAAAGATGTGGGCTCAAGACAACAGGTTCACCAACCTAGAGTTCCTGGGCTAGGCGCATCCCTCACCAAAGGTGTCGCCTACCCTCACCAAAGGTGTAGCGGGTAGGGCACTAACCCTCACCCAAAGGATATCGGCCACAAGCACGACATGCACCCATGCACAAGGGGATAACAGGCAGACTAGCACCCAAGGTGTGTTGGGCAGTCATGGCCAAGAGTGTATCGTGCAACCAGGTGCAAGGGGATATCGTGCAACCAGGAACCATGGGTGTATCGTGCAGCCATGACCAGGATTGTGTCGGGAAGCACATCCACCCCATCGGCCAAGATGCCCTATCGCCCACTAGGGTTAGGGTTCCATATTGGGCAACCATCAAAGCTATAACACCCAAGGTCACACTACTGCCATCCCTCGAACGATACCATGGTTCCCAAGGTCATCTATTGTTCAAGCTAGGGTTTGGGACCCTATAACAATCAAGGTACCACATCGGCCAAGGGCATAATGCCCACAAATGCCAACTAAGCCAAAGGTTCATATCGGTCAAAGGGATCAAACACCACTTACCATATCACCCAAGACTCATCCCTAGAAGAGGGATATCGGGCAGAACACCAAAAAGGGGAATCGTGCAAGAGTTCAAGGCCATGATGGGTTGGTCATCTTAAACCTCAAGACTGCCACTAAGAAGCCCTAAGAGTTCAAGAGAGTTGGCTCACCTCTCAAGACAATTAAGTGAGAGAGGGGTATTGCACAACTTCCATCACCTATCGGGAAACAAGGAGGTCCATCGTATCATATCGGCCAAAGCTCAACTCACCATTGGATTTGGAGACCCTAATCTCACTTATTAACAACTGAGTGAGAGAGGGGTTTTGCCCAAGGAACTCCACATCCATGGTTCGACCATCCCAAGGCAACCCAAGATAAGCATCTCCACAAAGTCTAGGGTACATCTAAAGCAACCTTATAACCATTAAGGCAAAAAACATAGCTAAAAGATGACATGGCCGATCAAGATAGCACATATAGCATGCAACATGAAAAGGAAGTAGTATAGCTAGGGTTAGGAGTTATGTAACCCGCCTCAAGCTCTAAATCTCCAAGCTCCAAGCTCTAAGCTCCAAGCTCCAAGGCACCACCACAAGAGGAGAAGGAGCAAGGCACTATGTAGGGTTCGACCACCACTAGAGGAAGAAGGAGACTAGTGTTATGTCGCCCAAGGAGAGAGTATCGGCCACCAAGCTCCACCAAGGGGAAGTGTATCGACCACCAAGGAAGAAGGAAAGCAACTAAGGGAACTAAAGGAGTTGCTAGCAAGAAAGAAGGGTCAATTATATACTTAGGGGTGAAGAAGGAGAGCATGGTAAGGTGGCACCCAACCCTAGTACACTTGTCCTTAGGTCATGCCACATGCTAGCACCCTCAAAACCACATGTCCATGACTTGCCACCCACTAGCAAGGCAACTGCCACTTGCCCCAAGATGGTGACACAAATGAGGCTAGGGTGGAGGGTGTGTGTCACCCAAGATGGCAACCCCACATATCCACCAACACCCTTGGCCGATACACCTTCCTGGACGATACACCATGGCCGATACAAAGCACCGGGCTCACCCTTGCCCGATACTAAGCCTCAACAGGGCTCAACAAGGCAAAAAAAAGCCCAATAAGGCTCAACAAAGCCCAAAGCTACTCAAGCAACGAGCCCAACCCATCCTCTCAACCCTAGAGGATGCAAGGAGAGAGAAAGACATCTCTTACGGTGACAAACTTGCACACCAACCCTAAAACTTGGGTAATTTGCAAGTTGCACCTCAACCTCTCAACAAAGCACAAACAAGCCCTAATCACAACTTCAGGTGATTAGTAAGCATCTCAACACAAGGTTTAGGAAAAGCAAAAGGGTAAGCCCAAAGCAGAGGTCAGGGTCCTTACATGCCATAAACCCCTACAAAAGGATTTCGCCCCCGAAATTTGAAGAGAAAAGCGAGGGATACTTCCTCCTCATCTCTTCCTCAAGCTCCCACATGGCTTCCTCAATGCCACAAAGATGCCAAAGAACCTTCACAAGCACCAAGTCCTTCCTTTTCAAATTCTTCACTCTTCTGTCAAGGATCATCACTAGACCTTCTTCGTATGTCACATCTTCATCCAGCTCAACCTCAACCGGCTGTATCACTGTCTTTGTACCTGGATGACTTTTCTTTAGCATACTGACATGGAACACCAGATGTAGCCTATGCAACTCTGGCGGTAGTTCTAACTTGTAATATACCTTTCCAACTCGTGCTATTACCGGATATGGCCCCATATACCTGGGTGCCAACTTGCCTTTCCGGCCAAACCTCAACATGCCTTTCCATGGTGAGACCTTGAGATACACCTTGTCTCCCACCTAGAATTCTAGAGGTCATCGGTGATTATCTACATACGACTTATGTTTGTCCTGTGCCGCTTTCAACCGTTGTTGTATCACTTTGATCTTTTCTGTTGTCTGCTGCACTAACTCAGGACCCATAAGCTGATACTCACCAGACTCATACCAGCATAAAGGAGATCTGCAGTTCCTTCCATATAAAGCCTCATAAGGTGCCATATCGATACTTTGTTGGTAACTATTGTTAGGCGAATTCTATCAAACTAAGATGCACATCCCAATTACCTAGGAACTACAAAACACAAGCTCGGAGAAGATCTTCCAAAGTCTGAATAGTCCTTTCAGACTGTCCATCTGTCTGTGGGTGAAAAGCGGTACTGAACCTCAACTGCGTTCCCAACACTTTGTGCAGTTGTTCCCAAAAATGACTCGTGAACTAGGGACCTCAGTCAGAAACTATTGTTGTGGGCACACCATACATATGCACAATCTCACCCACATACACATGAGCAAGATTTTCTATTGTATATTTCGTCTTCACAGGTATGAAATGAGAAGACTTCATCAACCTGTCCACTATCACCCAAATGGAATAACGATTCCTAGCTGTCCTCGGCAGACCAACTACAAAATCCATGGTTATATGATCCCATTTCCACTACAGTATTGGCATGGGTTGCAATGTACCTGTCGGTTTCTGATGCTCAGCCTTGACCTGCTGGCATACCGCACACTTAGCTACAAACTCAGCCATGTCTCTATTCAAACCAGACCACCAATACAAATCCTTTAGATTATGATACATCTTGGTGACACCTGGATGCATAACATGCATCGACGTGTGTGCTTCCTCGAGCACTAACTTCCTCAAATCATCAACATCTGGGACCACCATCCTATTATGATAACAAACTAGCCCATCCTCAGACTCATGGAAGCTATCCCGCTTCTCGCTGCCAAACTCTGATATGATCAACTGAACTGTAGCTTTTGCCTATTGTGCTTCTTTGATCTGCTGCCTCAACGTAGGTTTTACTTGCATCTGTGCCAACAGTCCTGCCAACAAAGATACTTCCAATTGTACATTCATCTACCACAAAAAGACAAACATATATCACCTATGGAATATTAGAGAACTTAATTGTTCCTTCTTTGTGGGAAGAGAAGAAGACTTTCTGCTAAGCGCATCAGCTACCACGTTTGCCTTACTAGGATGATACGTGATGGTGCAGTCATAATCACTGATCAGCTCTATCCAGTGATGTTGTCACATGTTCATCTCACTCTATGAGAAGATGTACTTCAGGTTTTTATGATCCGTAAAAATTTGACACACCTCCCCATAAAGATAGTGTCTCCATATCTTTAATGCATGGACCACCACTGCCATCTCCAAATCATGTGTCAGATATCTCTCCTCATGTTTCTTAAGCTATTGTGAAGCGAAAGAAACCACATGATCCTCCTACATTAGCACACAACCTAAGCCTTTCTCAGAAGCATCGTAGAAAACAACATAGCCCTTCCCAAGCTCTGGCAACACCAACACTGGAGCACTTGTCAACTTCTTCTTCAAGCTTTGAAAAGCTTGCTGGCAATGATCATCCCAAACAAAAGGTACATCCTTCCTAGTCAACTTTGTTAACGGCAACGTGATCACACTGAATTCCTTTATAAACCTTCGGTAGTATCCTGCTAAACCCAGAAAACTACGTACTTCAGTCGGCGTCTTTGGTTGCTCCCATCCTGCAAAAGACTCCACCTTCTTGGGGTCAACTCTGACTCCTTCCGCGGATATCACATAACCCACGAAAGTCACTTCCTTTAACCAGAACTCGCACTTACTGAACTTGGCATACAACTCGTGTTGGCGAAGGAGAGTCAATGCTTGTCGAAGGTGTTGTTCATGTTGTTGACTGTCTCAACTATAGATCAAGATGTCATCTATAAAAACCACAACAAACTGATCTAGAAACGGACGGAATACTTTGTTCATCAGGTCTATAAAAGCAGTGCATTGGTTAGCCTGAACGACATAACCACAAACTCAAAGTGGCCATACCTCATCCTAAAAGTTGACTTTTGTATGTCCTAATCCTTCATCCTCAACTAATGATATCTGGACTGTAGATCGATCTTTGGAAACATTGTAGCACCATGCAACTGATCAAACATATCATCTATCCTCAGCAAAGGATACTTGTTTTTTATCGTAACTTTGTTCAACTGCCGATAATTAATGCACAGACACATCAATTCATACTTCTTCTTTACGAACATGACTGGAGCACCCCACGACAATGCACTTGGTCTGATAAAACCTTTATCCATCAACTCCTGTAACTACTTCTTTAGTTCTGCCATCTCAGCTGGAGCCATCATGTACGGTGTCTGAGCAACTGGTTATGTCCCTGGCACTAGATTGATCTCAAAGTCAATCTCTCGAGGTGGGGGAACACCGGGAAACTCATCGGGAAACACATCTGCAAACTCTCTGACAACAGACACATCTTCAAGGCTAGAATCTTCTACCTTGGTATCTACAACATGAGCTAAGAATTCCTTACATCCTTGCTGCAACAACTTCTCTGCCACCATAGTTGATACCAAACACATCAGAAGAATCTTCCTATCTCCTTGGAAGATCCACATCTCACCACCATCAACAAACATCGCATGCTTGGAACCATAGTCTAGCACAACCTTATACTTCTCTAAGGTATCCATCCCAAGGATCACATCGAATCCATGCATATCAAGTGGTATAGGATCCACTTGTATCTTGTGTCTCAAAAAAGATAGAACACAGGACGGACACACTTCTCTAAGCAACGCGGGACCAACAAGAGGGGTTTCTAACAACAAGCTATCTTTCTTACAACTAACATGTAAAAGGCAGCTATCAAGCATACTATGTTCAATAAAAGAGTGTGTAGCACCTGGGTCAACCAGAACAAATATAAAGCAAGAAGAAGACAAATCAAAATGAAATAACTCCATCTAACCTGCCACCACTCGCAGGTTGACTATCGCCTCTGGCTGACTCATAGCATAGAATCGAGTCATTGCTTGCTGTCCACGTCATTTGCTACCTTGAGAAAACGATCCTTCTTACGACGCTTGGCCGTGCCCTCACCCTCTGGCACCACTAAACTGCTATATATCTGACCCCTATTGATTATGCCTCGGTTGCTGTGTCACTTCGACACCTCTCTTTGGGCAATTGGACTTTAAATGCCCAGTCTGTCCACAGAGATAGCATGACCTATCTTCAAACTACGGCCTAGATGGCCCTATCACTACCACTGAAGCTGTACTATGAGCTCTAGATGGTGAAAACCCGCACCCTCTTCCTTTACTCAGAGACTATTGTGATGGTACACTGGAACTTTGCATTACAGATGGTGCTGAAAACCTTGGCTTCTTAAAGCCATCAAACCTCTACCTCTGAAACTGAGCAGGCTTTTTCTTAGACATGGTTTCTCTCTTCTCCTTGATAGACTGTTCGATCCTTCAGACAGACTCCACAAATGTGGCAAACCGCTCTCAGTTTTCTAAAGTAGCAGCAGGTGTCGTCAGCTCAGCACTCAGACCTTTCTCAAACCGCCTGATTCTCTCATCATCTGTCGCCGCCATGTGAGGACAAAACCTAAGCAGGTCCATAAATGTGGCTTCATACTCGGTGATGCTCATTGATCCTTGGCACAAATGCTCAAACTGGTTGATCTTCTCGTCCAGATAGGTCTTCAGAAAGTATCGACTCACGAACTCCCACTAAAAGACATCCCAAACTATCACCTCTCCAGGATGTTTCTCCTCCTCGATGGCCCACCAGTGGCCAGCACTACCTTTCAGAAGGTAGACAGCGTGCTTGACTTTATCTACTTTTGGGATATCAAGGATCCGGAAGGCCTTCTCAAGACCTATCAACCATAGATCTGCATCCACTGGATCAGCTGTTCCAGCATAATCCGAAGCTCCGACTCGGCGAATCCACTCAAAGGTCTTCCCAATACCCAGAGATTCACCATGGGGAGCATGTGCTCTTGGTGGAGGCACTGGCAATCTTTCCACCATGAGATTCATCGTAGCCATTTACTACCCCATAAGATGTTGATAGGCATGGTTTTCAAGAATGGCTGGGTCTAGATGGGGGACCTCAGGCACCCGATCTTCATGTTCCTGCACTCGTGCTCCATCAACAAATGCAGCATCACTGCTCTCCGCAACATGTTCCTCATGGTTTCCAGACATCTTTAAGCTTTATCTTCTGCTGGAGGTAGAAGGTTATTGTAAGAAAATCTGGAAAACTCACAAAAACAGACACACGCCTAGTCCTAGATCCCTGTAGCCTCAGCAAACCTAGAGCTATGATACCAAAAACTTGTAGTGACATCCCGCTATCACACAGATAACGAAATGCCACGTGAAAATGTGCAAAACTTCCATAAACCATGTATTACCAAAAACACAGGTTAATTAAAACCGATTGTGGAAAGCAGATAATAAAGACACTATTGCATCCAGACCCTTATCCTGCAAGGAAACTTGTTATATAAACTTGCATAAACCTTGATACGCGTCCATATCTTATAAGAACCAGCTGTTACATAGGCACAAAGAGTTCACCACATGTTTATATACAGAATATGCCATACCAGGTCAACAGTAGGATAAACAAGCTATATCAGCTATACATCGTGAAACATCGTCAAAACACCTCCAAGGACCTTAGAGTACATGGATGATTCTAGGACTCTACTAAAAAATGACCATAACAGTAGCATATCCATCTCTTGCCTCCTACTGTTCTTCTTACTGCTCGGCCGCAACCTCACAACCACCACCACATCTAGCACAATCACCTAAAAAGATTGTAAACCAAGGGAGTGAGACACACAGTCCTAGAGAGAAACATAACTCCCCACCAAACTATAAAACTTCAGATAAAGTAGGTAACTGGTATAAGAAGCATACTAAACAGAGCTTAACTTTATTAACAACTTACCAAGATATCTGGGAGGCATATACCCAGATATTTCTTTATGGAACATGATTGACAAGACAAGCTTTATAAGAACTTATCACAAGATATGAGGAATGTACAAATAATTGCAAGATATAACTAGAGTAACTACACAAACGAGGCCTCAACCAATGTTCTGTGTTTTGCCCTAAGTTGTATATACTATACGACTGAATTACAATTTATTATGCCCTGAGGAAGTGAGTCGTACCGCTCAAATCCAACCTTCAGCTGTGAAGCCCAAAACCGGTGCCATACAAGGTCAATGGAAGATCCGGACTCCACGACCTCACCTTTTTGTGGTCAGTGCACGATAACTAAAGCAGGACCGCAGTCTCTTTCTTGAGTGGCCTCAACCACATGGTTAGCTCACGTAGTCTACCCTTTTATCTAGCTCGCCTTGGTACAGGTCACAGTGCTAGTATACTTGAGCCACATACTAGTTCACCATACTCCTTGAGCCATGATCACATTCATGCTCTATCATACTGAGCCATGGGCTTGTTCATCATGCTCTTATACACATCTTGAGTATATAACCACAGTTGCTCTCTAATCCTCCTATTTTTGACTAGGAGAAACCCTGCATATTCATCAATATGCGCTCCAGGTAATCACGTAGGATGCACCCGTTTCACCATCACCAGCTACTAATTATGATGGATCTATGGCTAGGGCAAAACTACATTAAATGTTCCACTTTCATTAATTAGTATATTTTAGGTGAATTGTGTTGGTATATATGCCCATAGAGCCATCCCAAGTGATTGCATGGAGTCAGATATTTATTAATCCCTCATTGTCTCACATTGTTACTGTCATTATCACACTATCTTGGAATCTCAATCCCTCATCACATATTGCCACTGCCTCTTAAGGCATCATCATCATACATCATCATGGGATATCAATCCTTTATCTCATCATATAGGATAACACCTCAAACAGGCACTCAACCTTTATCAGGTCACCAGACCTTTCTTATCATGGGATACCCTCACCAAAGGTGTGGCGGGTAGGGCACTAACCCTCACCCAAAGGATATTGGCCATAATCATGACATGCAAACATGCACAAGGGGATAACACGAAGACTAGCACCCAAGGTGTGTCGGGCAGTCATGGCCAAGAGTGTATCATGCAACCATGTGCAAGGGGATATCGTGCAACCAGGAACCATGGGTGTATCGTGCAGCCATGACCAGAGGAGTGTTGGGAAGAACATCCACCCCATCGTCCAAGACGCCCTATCGCCCACTAGGGTTAGGGTTCCATATCAGGCAACCATCAACGCTAAAACACCCAAGGTCACACTACTGCCATCCCTCAAACGATACCATGGTGCCCAAGGTCATCTATTATTCAAGCTAGGGTTTGGGACCCAATAACGGTCAAGGTACCATATCGGCTTTGGGCATAACGCCTACAAATGCCATCTAAGCCAAAGGTTTATATTGGTCAAAGGGATCAAACACCACTTAGCATATTGCCCAAGACTCATCCCTAGAAGAGGGATATTGGGAAGAACACCAAAAAGGGGTATCGTGTAAGAGTTCAAGGCCATGATGGGTTGGTCATCTTCAACCTCATAACTGCCACCAAGAAGCCCTAAGAGTTCAAGAGAGTTGGCTCACCTCTCAAGACAATTAAGTGAGAGAGGGGTATTGCACAACTTCCATCACCTATCGGGCAACAAGGAGGTCCATCATATCATATCATCCAAATCTCAATTCACCATTGGATTTGGAGACCCTAATCTCACTTCTCAACAACTGAGTGAGAGAGGGGTTTTGCCCAAGGAACTCCACATACATGGTTCGGCCATCCCAAGGCAACCCAAGATAAACATCTCCACAAAGTCTAGGGTACATCTAAAGCAACCTTATAACCATTAAGTCAAGAAACATAGCTAAAAGATGACATGGCCGATCAAGATAGCACATATAGCATGCAACATGAAAAAGAAGTAGTATAGTTAGGGTTAGGAGTTATGTAACCTGCCTCAATCTCTAAAGCTCCAAGCTCTAAGGCACCATCACAAGAGGAGAAGGATCAAGGCACTCTCTAGGGTTCGGCCACCACTAGAGGAAGAAGGAGACTAGAGCTATGTCACCCAACAAGGAGAGAGTATCGGCCACCAAGCTCCACCAAGGGGAAGTGTATCGACCACCAAGGAAGAAGGAAAGCAACTAAGGGAACTAAAGGAGCTACTAGCAAGCAAGAAGGGTCAATTATATACTTAGAGTGAAGAAAGAGAGCATGGCAAGGTGGCACCCAACCCTAGTACACTTGTCCTCGAGTCATGCCACATGATAGCACCCTCAAAATCACATGTCCATGACTTGACACCCACTAGCAAGGCAACTTCCACTTGCCCCAAGATGGTGACACAAACGAGACTAGGGTGGAGGGTGTGTGTCACCCAAGATGGCAACCCCACACATCCACCAATACCCTTGGCCGATACACCTTCCTAGCCGATACACCATGGCCGATACAAGGCACTAGACTCACCCTTGCCTGATACCAAGCCTCAACAGGGCTCAACAAGGCAAAACAAAGCCCAACAAGGCTCAACAAAGCCCAAAGCTACTCGAGCAATGAGCCCAACCCATCCTCTCAACCCTGAAGGATGCAAGGAGAGAGAAAGACATCTTTCAAGGTGACAAACGTGCACACCAACCCTAAAACTTGGGTAATTTGCAAGTTGCACCTCAACCTCCCAACAAAGCACAAACAAACCCTAATCACAACTTCAGGTGATTAGCAAGCATCTCAACACAAGGTTTAGGCAAAGAAAATAGGGTAAGCCCAAAGTGGAGGTCAGGGTCCTTACAATAACTATCATCATTAGCCAGATTATCATCCTATATGTTGTTGACAATATAAGCAATTCAATAGCATATGCATATCTAGCATAATGAGCAAGTATAGTAACATAGCATAGCTAACAACATGAGCATGTCTAATTGGTTGAACATATCAACATTATAATAAGATATAACAACATAAGCACAACTACCTAGATAAGCATGATCAGTAATATATGCATCTCTAGTTACAAAGGCATGACTAGCATGCTAAAGATAACTAACAACATGAGATAGCTAGCATTATTATTATAATTAGCAGTAGCAGTATAGTTATCAACACAAGCATAGCTACTGTATGTATGCATCTACAATCTTAAGCATATCCACAACATAAGTATATCTACTATCTCTTAATTGCACTAAGCATCATCTTTATGTAAAGATAACAAATAAGGGTTATCATCCAATGTGAAACATCATGTATAACCCTAAACAAATATGCTACATGGTTGTATTACATCTTTTATTATGCCTTGGGGAATTTGAATCATACCATTCAAAGTCCAATCGACCCTACAAAGGGCTATTTGATTCCATACAAGATCTAGGAGTGCTAGTATCCTAATATCTCTTCCCCTCAGTCAGTACAACTAAAAGGCAGTGACATATCAATCAAAGTTGTCACCACAATGACATATAGCCTTGTAACTAGCCCACCTTGGTATAGGTCATGACGCTAGCATATAGGGTATTCAAACCCAATCACTGAGGTACAACCACAAATATCCTCTAATCACATCATGTTATAATCACCGAGACATGACCGCATCCATTCTCAATCACATCATATGTATGAGGTATGACCAAAGCCAACCTCCACAATCTACATCGTGGATGACAAGGATATATCCTCAACTTGCCACCCCCACATACTCAACAGTATGCACTTTGAGTTTCCCTTAGTAATACTCATTTCACCATCCAGCAAGTTCTGACACTGAAGATGGCTCTACAGAACATGGCACTACATGATTAGAGTTGCATTTGATTAGTTATGCCAATTGGGTGAATTAAGGCTGCATCAAACAAGTGGACATACAAACCCTAATTCATTTCTAGCAAGCATATATATCACAACTTTTAAAAGATATAAATCTTTGAAACATAATTTCTCATCTCATCATCACATGGTACTACTCACTTGCCATTCATGAGACCGCACTAGTCATCATACTATCACAAGATATAAATCCTTTTCATAATATCACAGGGTATCAACCTTTATCAACATAAGAGGATTACACCTCATTTAGGTCTCCACCATGCCCAAAGGTCATTAAGACCATCATACTATCATATGATATAAATCCTTTTCACAATATCACAAGGTATCATCCCTTATCAACATAAGAAGATTACACCTCATTCAGGGCTCAACCATGCCCAAAGGTCATTAAGACCATCATACTATTCCCTACAATATTATCATTATCTTTCTATGTGTTATAACAAGGCTCAAGAACATCACTTACATATAATACACTAGAGTAGCACAATATTGCATTAATGAGCTAGGAGATATTCATAAAAAATCATAGTAGGGTTATATTAACATTAAGAACATTCCTTTATTACATCAACATGCAAGGAATCTAGATATGATTAACACTCATCATATTCATAATGTGCATGTTTAGCATAAGAAAGTATCAACCATGTGGCTATGATAATCACCAATTAACACATTAAAGTTATGATCATGTTAAGGAGGTTATTCCACCATCATTCCATCATATAAGAATGTTAAACATGAATACTCATCTTTATCTATTTGCATTAGAGTTAGGTTCAACATGATAAATTATATCAATGTTACTAATCTACACATACCCAAACCCTATCTCACGACATCCCCATTGGATCATGGATGCATAAGGTGAAGCATCACTGTCACATTCCATACTATTCTCAAGTATGAACCCACACATAAGTCAAGGTGTAACCATCGGGTTATAGCATACTAGGGTTTCAACAATAGTAACAGAGTACTCCATGATTGTATTAGTCATTCAAGTACTATTCATACACAATTACCCTCATTTAGTTATATTATAGCTATGTATAACAAGCTATACCTCATTAGGGTTACATATCAACACAATATGGTTATCATTCCTTCTATTCATATGAGTGAATAGGTAAGACTACCTTATTAAGGGCAACCCTTCTTTTGTTCTATCATCATTCAACCCATATCACCATACCACAATGTCACCCAGAACCATTGGATGTTTAAAAGGTAAGACCGTTAGTTGTTTACATAAGTAAACACATTAGATAAACCGCCTAATAATTCCTTTATTTGTTCTCTAGAAAGAGTCACCATTTAATCCTAGACATCCCTTTATTAACAACACAAAAAGTTCCATTGAGATTAGGGTAAAACCCACAATCGAATGTTCATTTAAAACAAGCCATCCATTGTCAAAAAGTAAGCTCCTTAAGTTGATCATATAAAGGAAACCATCTAAATCAAATTATTACGACCAACATATTACATTAGCAATCATTCCACTTTATTGGAGGAATAAACATTAGATCTTGACCATTGGGTCAAGTTCATATGTTAAAACCATCAATTATAGTATAGGTTCATCCATTGCATCAAGTGACCCAAGAAACCATTGGTATGAGGCTTAATTGATGCTACAACTACAATTCTTAACTCACCATAGGTTGTAGAGACCTTATCCTCCATCATTAGTGACCATTAAGTCACAATAGGTTGTTAGATTAACACTATATTCATTAATTAGCATCAAATATTAAGCTAATGTCATCATTGATTGATAACATTAGTAGCATACTTAATGGTTGATCATTAAACTTCTAATTGATACAAAACCTGACCTAAGGGGAAGACCATGGGTTGTCACCAAAATCTGACACCTTTGATCCTGACCATCAGTTTTCATGAAGACAACACCATAGGGTTGTTGCAATGGTACCATCATCGGGTCATGGGTATAATTATAGAAGGAATAAACTTTAAACCCTAAAATTGACCATTGGTTGATAAGTTATTAGCATCATAAGTTGCCAAACCAACCTGATCCAAGTCATATTATACCTTAGGAATAATGTACACATGATCATGGGTTCATCTAAAACTGAAATCAAAATAGGGAATATTATAAAAATCGAAATCCAAGGCAAGCATAGCTTTTTAGTGCATGGATCATCATTTTCAAGCAAGAACATGAGCTAGAAAGCTTATGGTAAGCAATAAACGTGGAACAAGTTATAAAACTTGCCTCTAATTAGAAGATGAAACCCCAAACAGAAGCAAACTCAAGTATGTAGGATAGTAAATCCAAACATAAGCTATGAACTCATCCATCTAGCACCTATCTTCATCAAATGAGCAAACCCTAAGCATAAGGAGGCAAGAAAGGTAGGGTTTTAGAGCTTTAGAGCAATTTATACCATGAAGCAGCAAGGTTCCGACCCTGAGGAAGGTCTAAGGAAGGTGAAGAGAAAGAGAAACGGAGAAGAAAGGAAGAAAACAACTTTCGTTGGTCGAAATACCTAGAAGATGACCTTGGAAACCCTAGGTTGGGCTAGATGGATCTCTAGGAGACCTTCTTCTCCAAAAAGGGGTTGTCTTCTATCTTAGAGCACTTGGTTCTGCATAAAAACAGAGTGGAGTCGTTGCTCCAGGTTAGAGGAAAGAGAAATCAAGAAAAGTTTCGTACTTGGGCAAGGAAGAGGTAAATGTTGCCCATGGATAAGGATGGAAGCAAGCATGAGGTGTAAAAGTAGCTTTCCTAGGTGTCCATGGACTTAAACTATTAATAATATACAATCACACACACAAGCAGCTCCCCCACCGTACATATAGACCTTCTTAGATCTCCTTTTTCAAACTTACCAACCAATCAAATAAGTCATTAGTTGATAGCTACTAAAGGTAGCTCATCCATGAAGGGGTAAACCCTAAAATACCCTTGAGGAAAACAGCTTCAAACCATGGATCAACAAGGATCCCCATGGCTAAAAATACCCAATAATGATAATATAACTTCTAAGGAACATATTTTATGTGACAAATTGCAAAGAAAACCCCTCAATTGGGTAAATTGTAGAAAAGTCCAAAATGTACATAAAATTGCATAACTTGCTCAAATAGTGTCCAAATTGGATAAAATTTGAACATGAAGCTTGTATTATGATTTCAAAGCATATCACAAGGTTATATTAGGGTTATAGGCATTAAATTATGGTAATTAATCTTATTAAACTCATTAAGCAAGTTCAAGGGCCTTACAACTATAAACCCCCTAATATGGATTTTATCCCCAAAATCCAAGGTAAATGAAGATGGGTACTTCATTTTCACCTCATCCTATTGCCTTCACATGGTTACTTCATATCATGGTGATGTCACATCATTCATACATATCTCATCTAGGGTCGGCACAGAAACCCCCACCTAAGAAGACATTCTCAATATGGAATGTAGAAATTTATTGTGCCATTTGTACAACTCTAGTAGTAATGTTCAACTTTAAATTCTAGCTATCATCCTAAAATTATATTATTGTATCAACACATTACTCAAAATTCATACTTGCTAGATTTTTACCAATCATGGCATGTGTCACATACCAGTCCTTGAAGCATAAAAAAGGTGATGTATCCATCCTTTTTTTTAGATACACTAACACTGGAACACTTGTCAGTTCTTTTTCAGCATCAAAATAAATGTTGATGCTGGCACCTATCATTCCATACAAGGAAATATCATTCATAGTCAACCTTGTTAGGGCTGAAACAACAACGCTATCTTCACCTTACTAGGATTTACACAACCTACTCAGAAGACATATCATGATCCCATAAAGACATTTAATCAACCCCATCTCACTCTTGTTCAACTTGTCTCATAGCTATTGATGCTTCAGAAACCCTAAGGTTTTAGAAGAATTATTGATCATAGGTTTATCTTAAAGGAACACGATGTCACATATCTATTGACCAACAAATCATCTATCCTTCATAGTGGTCTTTCCCAGCTATCACTAAACCATACACAACATTATAGAATCACTTTTGTTTTTCCTTCCAAACAACATTTAGAGGGTCATCACCAACTCTCTATCTCTCTCTTTAAGCGAGAGGAACACTTGAAATGTTCATTTAATAAACATCTCCAACCTTCACATACTTCCCATACTATTGATACATCTTGGATACTAGGATTCACTACCTTGGTATCCACCTCATGTGCTATAAGGAACTCACATCCTTATCTCATCCACTTTTACCAACATAACAAATATCAAGACATATAAGAGGAGTCTTCCTAATTATTGGAAGGCTAAAAAACAAACTCATCATAAACTGTATGATCTTGGAACAATAGTCTAAGAAACCTTCTGCTATAATAAGCCAACCAACCTCATGTTTACTGTGAATCCACACATACCAAGTGGCAATGATCCACTTGAAAGATGTGCCCTAGAAAGAAAAGACACAAAGGGAAACACACTTTCCACAACATCACAACATTGTTCAAGGGTCACTAGCAAAACGGTAACCAATTATATTTTCATTATGCAGATTAAAACTTCTTATGTATCATTTTACCTTTTTCATTTCAGGTTCCTTGCCATTATCATAGGAATCATCATGATTAACATATCTCATTACTCCATCCTTAATGACTATTTATCCCACTAGGGTATGTTCTCTTATTTTATTAGGTTTTTCAACCACTTATCAACAGGTAAATCATCATATTCTTCATTTTCTTCATCAAACAAGGATCATCTCCCTTAATTTCTTTCATATTCCATGCTGATTTTACATTAACGCTTTCTTACACACATAGGTTGGTCTGAGATTAACTCATGTTCCACCTTATTCCTTTGTCATTGTTCTCATTTATCTTCTCATTTTATACTTATCATTGGAGTTCTCTCCATCTTATGTGGATTTCATACCTTGAATCACTTTATAATCATAGACTTATCTATCTTTTACTTTATTATCTTCTTGAATCACATCTTCAAGAACTCCTATTTTTCTTATTTATATTCGGATTTTGATTTCATGGTGTTATAATTTTCTCTTATAGTTACCATCAATTCAAATTTTGATAGATAATGATGCAATTCTCATCTTCAGTTGAGGTAATATTCAATTATCTGCACCATGATTTCTGATTCATTATGCTCTTTAGATTGTTTCAAAATGACTACTTGATCAGAGTAATAAAAAAGATAAAAATCTAAGAGTTCTATACTTCTTTTTCTTCAATAATTGAATACCTAGCCAGGGCACCCAAATACTGAGATTAGGCAGTATGCACCATATTTTTATGTCATATTCCTAATTTTGACATCATCCTAGTCCTAAGTCCTAGTGTCCTTGTAGAATCAGTGAACCTAAAGCTCTGATACCAACTTGTAAGAACCCATTACACTAAATGAGATTACTCAAAACATAAAACTCAATCAATCACTAATTAATCACATACTCAAACATATGGGTAAAATAAAACCGATTTCAACATCAACACCCACTCAAAAATGTTTGAATAAGATCCCAACATCTTTCTTATATCCATACTATGCCAAGAATTTGATACAAATTGTTCTATCTCCTTAACCACACCATATATACACAAGAGAACAATATTCATATATGCCACACAAACAAGTATTAACATGCTAACAAAAGTTCGATTTGTTTGAAACACCATATACAAACTATTCCTACCCGGACCTGAGAATACATGGATGACTCTAGGACACATTAGACATCTAATCAACTTTCTCAAAGATTCATTACTATAGCTGTTGGGTTATAGGGGAGGCAGATAAGGGAGTAGAAACAAAAAAATTCTCCCCAAACCCAGAATGAAGGAATCGCGTCAACGTATATACAGTAGGAAAGATGGTTTGTAGATACATACCTTGTCCCGAGGCTTGCTCAATGACATTACCTCGCGGCTTGTGCAGTCTTAACCTCCGGTCTTGGATGGTGTCTGTGCAGATCCTAGTCACCGGGACTGTCGGGATTGACAGATATCCTCTGAGCGGCAAAAGTCTCCCGCCTCTGAAGTAGTCCACACAGACCACCTGGAACTCTGATTGCCTTGTCGCACAAGGCACCATAAGGAGTCGTATCCTCCTGTCGGTGTACTAGTCACCAACACACTCTCCTACCACCAGTTTCCTTTATGCAGTTGTCTTTCCCTCATTGTGCCTCCCTTATCAGGTAGCACTTGCTCGGTCTCTCTCGGTTACCACAACTAGAGAGAATAACAACTTTGCAGAGCAACTGGTGTTCAGAGTTGTTGTTGTTGAGAAGCCCCCAATACCCCTATATATATAGGAGGGTCATAGGACAAGGTTCTCTATCTCAGGCAATGTGGGATTAAAGCAGGAGTAGAAGGGTTTGAGATTTTCCACAAAACAACCAACTGTGCCAGCTGAACTGATCATTTCATGCATGAACCGATCGGTTGAGGACCTGAGCCGATCGGTTCACACCTGAATCAGTCGTTTGGGACACCTGAGTCGATCGGTTCACTGCCCTGGTCAGTTCTCAATTTACTTTTCCTCTTTTGTTTTGAATTGATCCAAATACCAATCCTTATTCCAATCAAATTGGACAAGTGAAACATAGAGAAATTTCTCACCAACCTGACTTTCCCAACTCACTCGTTTGGACCAGTTGAGCCGATCAGTTCAATCCTTGAACCAGTCGATTCATCTTATCCTAAGCCGATCAGTTCATCACATGAGTCGATCGGTTCACCAACCTGAGCCGATCAGTTCATCACATGAGCCGATTGGTTGGGAGTGCAGACTGTGCAAAATTAGTCAATTACAGTTTCAATCAATCTGATACTCTAATCAATGGGTCTAACACCATGAACACTATGATACTGAGCTATCAATTGATTGAGTGTTTAATTGAACTACTAAACTCCTTTAGCAATCGATCTAAACATCATTTGTGGATAAACTCCTCTTCCAGGCCCATTTTACGTTGGCAGTGAAAGTCCATAACACTTATGACTTCACAAGAAAAGAGTGGTGCCTAGTCGCACATCAGTGCTACTCAAACGAAATAGAAAGTTGGAGAACAACTTTCAATCCTACAATCCGAGAATGGTGTTACAGTGAATGTATAATTACTTTGTCTCTAATATCCTGAATGAACTCAAGGCATGGAGCAGTCATCCTATCAACATTCATTCACTTTCTTGATCTCAGAGTAGACTGGAGGAGATATGTATGACATCAATATCACATACTGATTCAGACATGCGTGTGCATGCCTATCTCAATCCTACTCATCAAGAGGCCATGGATATCAAACTCCCTCAGGAGGGACAAATCCCATATCTATCACTCACCCCTCAAAAGACCCATGTGTCAAAGCCACCCAATCATCACCTTTATAACAACCCATGATTTAGGATTGCGTTTGATGATGTCAAAGTTTACCCAACAACATGTGTTGGGTGTAGTAATTTCAGGTCAAAGAATCACACTCACCACCATCACTGTGAGAACTGATTGTGACTACCATGTCATGGTTCCATGTGTCAAACTCATGGTGGGTCTGTCTGGTACACTTGTTCTCTAACAAGTACTTATGTGTTTGGTTTGATATCTCCATATCATGACTAATTAGATTCTGTCATCAACCAACACCACAATCTAGTCTTGTGTGTCATTGTTGTCTATCTACCTTCCATAATGACATCTGACTAGGGACATAAAAAGAATGTACAAACTCTAAGCATTTGTATGATCTCATCGTTTAGGTCGTCAACCTGAAAGCATACGTCATTGAGTATTGTCATTCTCTAGACATTCAATCTGTTCTATCATTATCTCATATGACTGAACCAGAAAGAATTGGAAGCTTGCCTTTGATGTTTATCAAATCAATCTTAATGTATCCCACCAATCATCCCATGATTGGCTCTCAGGGCATACATACCAACAGACTCCCACTTGCACTGTGAGCCAATCACCCTTGAATCATATTCATAGTGATCTTTAAACATGTCCCACATGTTACTATGATCTAGTGCTTACATAGTGAGTTATGGAAACACTTTGCCAGAGTCGGTATTAACTGCATGTCTCTCATCTCTTTGTTGTATGTCACACGTATGAGATGGAGTTGTCGTAATATGTGATCTAGTATTCCTTTGCTAACCTTTAGCCACATTGCATGACCAAGCACTCCTTATTTGTCATCAATGATCGGAATATCTATAAGTTCATCTCATGAACTTCCAGATCCATATAGTATCCACTAATGTTCTCTAACACAGGATACTCTACTTTTCCTTTAAAATGGATTTAATGGAACGTTTCCATTTATCAACAAACATTCACTTTTATATATCCCATATATATTTTGCGATTAATTTTATGTCCTTTTCGGAAGTTTGTATCAGTGTAACTCTTTACAGTGAACCCTTCCTTATTTCCATAGAACTAGTACTTCTCAAGTACTTATCAAGTTCTTATGGTACTCCAGTAACCCTTACTGAAACTAGATAGACATCCATTCGCCATGTCCCACATACAAGTTATCAGGATGAGCACATCATATTGTCATGTCCTACATACAAGATGATGAATGCATTTCATTCTTGCTATGTCCATACATGCAAAATAATGGGATGATTACATACGTGATAGATCCATATCTATTCTTAGTGTTCTCATTCTTTATAAGAATTGGACACTTGGCCTTGGGATACTAACTCCATTTAACATGGACAAGTTCTCTCCCACTGAATCTGTGTACACTGAACCCTTCAGTATAGATTGCTAATGTATGCTTTCTCTTTTCAGTTCAAGAGGTTTTTGAGAACTATCTATATAGATCTCTATTCCTATTACATAGGAAACGTCTCTATGTTCCCTAAAGATAATTTCCAAAAAGAATTCCATTCTAGAACATCTCATTCCTCATCGACATGTGGAATACAAATACACTCCCACTAAATCACAGATCCCTTCTTTATCTTTGTCATATCAGTCAAACCCTTTGACTATATTATCAAAGTAAAGATCACAGTTCTGAGTTGCTTATACTCAATCAATCACATTGATTAGTCCATTATAACTTATAGACTTCATTTGCATTAATGGATTCATAAACCTTATAGGTTGTGTCACGTACACATCCTTGTTTTTATTCCTCATAGGAATGTAGTTTTAGTATCCATATGCCAAATTTCTTAGTCATTAAGTTGCAATCAACAAGCGTCATCCTTCTCAAAATGTTATCCATGTGTCTTAATGCTTAAGACTCATTCTCACTTATGGATTTCATCCCAATGGGTGCTACCATCAAGTTCATACCTTATGGTTTACATGGAAGTTATTTAGGATGTAATGGTCATAAACCATAACTCAAAATCATGTTCCTCATATTCATCTAGATAGTTGACTCATCACATGACCAACTCATCACAAAGATAATCGAGGTGTTTATGTCAAGGATATAAGAACTCACAACTCCTTGTGATTCTTAATGTCCTTTATTAGTGTGGGGTATTCTTTATTTAAGAAGAAATTAGTTATTTGATAATCATCCTCTAACTCCTTAGAGTATGACTCCTTTTGATTTAGACATCACCATGCCTTAATCATGAGTTTACTATGATACACTATCATAATCACTCACAAGGTTCTCAAACATTTGGTCCAAGTATTTCATTCATTGATCTCATCAAGAATGAACACTTTAACAAATTCATACTTAATATATGATATTCTTGAACACTTCAAGATATTCATATTGGTATATCTCTAAACACTATTTGAAGTACTAGCATTAAGTCCAATAGGTATGTAAATACATCACATGTATTATACCTAATAGGATAATCAATTTCCCACTATGACTAGTGAAGATTGATCATGTCCAAGAGATTCATGTCTCTTCTTGGTTCTCTAACCAAAAGAGTCTATATTTATCCATCATATGGAAACTAGAGATGAATTTCTCATTATAATGCTAATTCATTGTTTGAGTTATCAGTAACGTTTAGGTATCATTTTATCTTATGCATACCAAGTACCACAAGATAAACAAGGCATTTCCACAAGGAAACATCAACTTTATTAATTTCCATTATTGTCATACAATATGCAAAAATAAGGTATTTCTATCCATTGTCAAATATGAAATAGAAGTTCATAACTCTATTACATGCCTTCAAGGCTGAAAATAAACTAAAGTACTCCTATCTATGGAAGAAACACTTGCCCCATTTATTGGGTGCTTTACATTTTATATCTTGGTATTATATACCTAAAAAATGTTACAAGTTTATTTCATGACACCTTCAGGTGGAGACGTCCGTCGCCTCCTTCTTCTTTAGTTCTTCCAGATAGAGAGGACAATTCCTTTTCCAATGTCCTGGCTTTTGACAATGGTGACAATTGCCTCTCTTGGTCACGCCTCCCTTGGCTTTGAGAGTTGAAGATGACTTGGGATACTAGCTAGCATCAGAACCTTTCTTAGCCTTTCCCTTACCCTTGCGCTTGGACTTACCTTTCTTGTTACTGATCATCATCACATATTTAGGCTGGTCCTTCATTTGTACCTTAACTGTCCTCAACATGCCCAACAACTCTATCAATGGCATGTCAAAGTTGTTCATGTTGTACTTCATCACAAACTGACTGTAGGATTCTGGAAATGATTGCAATATCACGTCAGTAGCCAACTCTTGGCTCAAGGGAAATCCCAGTCTTATCAAGTTCTCCACATACCCAATCATTTTGAGTGTGTGAGGACCAACTGGATCTCCTTCTGTCATGACACACTTGAACAACACCCTGGAGACATCATATCTCTCTTGCCGTGCTTGATCTGCATACATGTTCTTGAGATGCTGAATCATCTCAATGACACCCATGTTCTCATGTTGTCTCTGCAACTCGTGGTTCATGGAGCACAACATCAAGCACTTTGCATCAATGGCATCTTCAGGATGCTTCTTATAAGCATCCCTTTCTACCTTTGGTGCGGTAGGAGCAGGTTCCTCTAGAGTTGGAGTATCCAGGACATAGAGCTTTCGCTCTTGAGTAAGAACAATTCTCAATGTCCTAAACCAGATGTGAAAGTTAGTACCATTCAGCTTGTCCTTTTCAAGGACTGATCGCAACGAAAAGTGATTGTTGTTTGTTGTCATTTGTACTACAAAAGGAAATATATGCAATTTAGTCCAAAACTCAATTTTTGACTTGTTTGATTGATTTGAAAGGTTGATGATATAATTAGGACTTTAATTACATATTGCTCCCACTATTGTTGTTCAAATTGATAGCCCTCACCATCAATTTGGAAGATTGTAGCGTACAACCTTCTAGTGGGTCAAGATCCTGAAATCCTCTGAGTCATGGACCAGCTAGGGCTGTCACCCACAACTTAGATCTTCCAGGTAGGCAACTTTTGCCAATTGCATCATATGCAACTCTTGAAAGATGTCATATGCAACTCCTTGCTATGATCACCTCCATGCCTCAAGGTGCTAGATCCTATCTAGGTCACCTTGTTAAGTCTGACCCAAAGCCAACACCATGAATTTGTACCCTGCTAGGGAAGACCCACATATCCATCCTTCACGCTTCCACGAGATAGACGATGCACCATGCTAGGGCGTACCCACACTTGGTCGATCCAGCTTTTCACATGTTTTGCATTTGGAAGGCATCTAAAACTTTAATATTTAATGAGGGATTTGGTTTTTATAGGTACATATACATATCCAATCACCACAATACATAGTATGTATCATATACATGCTATATCCAATAGAAAATATGCAAAACGATAAAAGCGATGATTATGGCCAACCTTTTGTGATTCCTTGAGCCAAGAGGAATCACGGTCATCTAGGTCCACATCACTTGCAACCTGTATAAGATGAACTCTATGCTTTGCCGTTCTGGGTTTGATCAACTCATCTCCATGATTGATCGACTCGCCATCAAGCCAGTCGTTTGGGAGCCACCAGCCGATTGACTAGCGCCTCCAGCCGATTGGTTCACTGGTTGTCATGCATCTCCTCAGGGCCACCACCCGCTTGTCTCGCTCCTTGAGCTGGTCATCTAGATTGCCAACCAATCCATTCACACCTTGAACCAATCGTCTCAGTTGTCGTCAGGTTTTCCGCCGTTCTTTGACATAACAGGAAATAAAAGTTCTATCCTATTTACATTTGAATTGAGAAACCCTGAGTTACATTCGAGGGGAGCAAAGGAAGGAAATAAATCTCGAGTTATCTCGAGTTACATCAAGAAACGGAGGTAGGGAGTCAGTGCGCAGACTGAGATGCAAGCACCCACATTCAACCATACACAAACATAGGGTTTATTGGCCATAATCACGCTATACATCCACCACAAAACTCATTTAAGGGCGACGTGTATCGAGTGCATTCATATTACATATCATATATGTATATTGGGATTTGTGGATTTAGGATTGGACATGCATAAAGCCAATTTTATTCGCATCATATGCAATAAACAAAGGCGACAAACCAAAATCGATCACATCGATAATCCTAAAGTATAGAGCAGTTGACGTGGCTCTGATACCACTGTTGGGTTATAGGGGAGGCAGAGAAGGCAGCGGAAACAAAAAATTTCTCCCCAAACCCAGAACGAAGGAATCACGTCAACGTCTATACACTAGGAAAGATGGTTTGTAGAGACATACCTTATCCTGAGGCTTTCTCGGCGATGTTACCTCATGGCTTGCGCGGTCTTCACCTCCGGTCTTGGACGGTGTCTGTGCAGCTCCTGGTCACTGGGACTGTCAGGATTGATAGCTATCCTCCGAGCGACAGAAGTCTCCCGCCTCTGAAGTAGTCCACACAGACCACCTGGAACTCTGATCGCCTTGTCACACAAGGCACCGGAAGGAGTCATATCCTCCTGTCGGTGTACTAGTCATTGATACACTCTCCTGCCACCAGTTGCCTTTCTACAGTTGTCTTTCCCTCACTGTGTCTCCCTTATCGGGTTGCACTTTCTCGTGCTCTCTCGGTTACCACAACCAGAGAGAACGACAACTTTGTAGAGCAACTGGTGTTCTGAGTTATTGTTGTTGAGAAGACCCCAATACCCCTATATATAGGAGGGTCATGGGATAGGGTTCTCTATCTCGGGAAATGTGAGATTAAAGTAGAAGTAGAAAGGTTTGAGATTATCCACAAAACAATCAACTGCGCCAGCTAAACCGATCATTTCATGCATGAACTGATCGGTTGAGGACTTGAGCCGATCGGTTCACACTTGAACCGATCGTTTGGGACACCTGAGCCGATCGGTTCACTTTTGAACTGGTCGGTTCATTGCCCTAGTCATTTCTCAATTGACTTTTCCTCTTTTGTTTTGAATTGATCCAAATACATATCCTTGTTCCAATCAAATTGGACAAGTGAAACGTAGAGAAATTTCTCACCAACCTGACTTTCCCAACTCGCTCGTTTGGACCAGTTGAGCCGATCAGTTCAACCCTTGAACCGGTTGATTTAGCCTATCCTGAGCCGATCAGTTCATCACATGAGCCGATCGATTGGGAGTGCATACTGTGCAAAATCAGTCAATTGCAGTTTCAATCAATCCGATACTCAAATCAATGGGTCCAACACCTTCAACACTATGATACTGAGCTATCAATTGATTGAGTGTTTAATTGAACTACTAAACTCCTTTAGCAATCAATATAAACATCATTTGTGGATAAACTCCTCTTCCAGGTTAAATCCTATGTGTGTGACCCTGTAGGCCCATTTCATGTTGGCAGTGAAAGTCCATAACATTTATGAATTCACAAGCAAAAAGTGGTTCCTAGTCGCACATCAGTGCTACCCAAGTGAAATAGAAAGTTGGAGAACAACTTTCAATCCTATAATCTGAGAATGGTGTTACAGTGAATGTATAATTCCTTTGTCTCTGATATCTCGAATGAACTCAAGGCATGGAACAGTCATCCTGTCAATGTTCATTCACTTTCTTGATCTCAGAGTAGACTGGAGGAGATATGTATGACATCAATATCACATACTGATTCACACATGTGTGTGCACACCTATCTCAATCCTACTCATCAAGTGGACATGAATATCAAACTCCCTCAGGAGGGACAAATCCCATATCTATTACTCACCCCTCAAAAGCCCCATGTATCAAAGCCACCCAATCATCACCTTTATAACAACCCATGTTTTGGGACTGCATTTGATGATGTCAAAGTGTACCCAACGACATGTGTTGAGTGTAGTGATTTCAGGTCAAAGAATCACACTCACCACCATCACTGTGAGAACTGACTGTGACTACCATGTCATGGTTCCATGTGTCAAACTCACAGTGGGTCTGTCCGGTACACTTATTCTCTAACAAGTACCTATGTGTTTGGTTTGATATCTCCGTATCATGACTAATAAGATTCTGTCATCAACCAACACCACAATCTAGTCTTGTGTGTCATTGTTGTCTATCTACCTTCCACAATGACATCTGACTAGGGACATAAAAAGAATGTACAAACTCTAAGCATCTGTATGATCTCATCGTTCAGGTCCTCAACCTGAAAGCATAAGTCATTGAGTACTGTCATTCTCTAGATATTCAATCTGTTCTATCATTATCTCATATGACTGAACCAGAAAGAATTGGAAGCTTGCCTTTGATGTTTATCAAATCAATCTTAATGTATCCCACCAATCATCCCATGATTGGCTCTCATGGCATACATACCAACAATAGCTCCTCTTTGCTACTACATGTTTGTTTTCATCACTTTCGATTACCTAAAAAAATGTGGCAAACCACAAGGGTGAGACCCATGTCCCAGCAAGAGATATAACCTCCAACAAAATTTATTGATTACAACATTTTAAAGTAATTAAATAGTTAAGTAGTTTAATCAGATTTAACAAATAAACTCAACAATACTGATGATTAACAAAATACATAAAGGAGCAGATAATAACTATCATCATTATCCAGACTATCATCCTATATCTTGTTGACAATATAAGCAATTTAGTAACATATGCATATCTAGCATCATGAGCAAGTCTAGTAACATAGCATAACTAACAACATGAGCATGCCTAATGGGTTGAACATATCAACATTATAAGAAGATCTAGCAGCATAACCACAACTATCTGGATAAGCATGATCAGAAGTACATGCATCTCTAGTTACAAAGGCATGGCTAGAATGCTAAACATAACTAACAACATGAGATAGCTAGCATCATGATTATAATTAGCAGTAGCATTATAATTATCAACACAAGCATAGATATTGTATGTACGCATCTACAATCTTAAGCATATCCACAACCTGAGTATATCTACTATCTCTTAATTGCACTAAGCATCATATTTATGTAAATATAACAAACAAGAGTTATCATCCAATGTGAAACATCATGTATAACCCTAAATAAATATGCTACACCGCTATATTATATCATTTATTATGCCCTGGGGAATTGGAATTGTACCATTCAAAGTCCAACTAACCCCTGTGAAGGGCTATTCAGTTCTGTACAAGATCTAGGTGTGTCAGTATCCTAAGATATCTTCCCTTCAATCAGTACGAGTAAAAGGCAGTGACATTTCAGTCAAAGTTGCCACCACAATGACATATGGTCTTGTAACTAGCCCACCTTGGTACAGGTCACAATGCTAGCATCTAGGGTATTCAAACCCAATCACTAAGGTACAACTGTAGTTGTCCTCTAATCACATCATGTTATAATCACCGAGACATGACCACAATCATTCTCAATCACATCAGATGTATGAGGCATGACCATAGCCAACCTCCACAATCTGCATTGTGGATGACAAGAATATATCCTCAACTTTCCACCCCCCACATACTCAATAGTATGCGCTTTGGGTTTCCCTTAGGAATACTCGTTTCACCATCTAGCAAGTTATGACACTAAAGATGGATCTACAGCACAGGGCACTACATGATTAGAGTTACACTTGATTAGTTATGCCAATTGGGTGAATAAAGGCTGCATCAAACAAGTGGACATTCAAACCATTTCTAGCAAGAATATAAATATCACAACTTTTAAAAGATATAAAATGTATGAAACTTAATTTCTCATCTCATCATCGCATGGTACTATTCACTTACCATTCATGATACCACACTAGTCATCATACTATCACAAGATATAAATCCTTTTCACAATATCACAGAGTATCAACCCCTATCAACATAAGAGGATTACACCTCATTCAAGGCTCAACCATACCCAAAGGTCACTAAAACCATCATACTATCATAGGATATAAATCCTTTTCACAATATCACTGGGTGTCAACCCTTATCAACACAAGAGGATTACACCTCATTCATGGCTCAACCATGCCCAAAGGTCATTAAGACCATCATACTATTCCCTGCAAGATCATCATTATCTTTCCATACTTTATAACAAGGCTCAACAACATCACTTACATATAATACACCAGATTAGCACAATGTTGCATTAATGATCTAGGAGATATTCATAAATGAAAACTACTAGAGGGGGGGGTGAATAGAGTTTTCTAGATAATTTAACAATTATTGAACTCAAACAACCACAATGATAATGTTGGACAAAGAGACACAAGGTTTAGAGTGGTTCCAACTATAGCAAATACTATAGCCGTCAATCCACTACCCAGTTGCTTACCCAACCGGGATTTGAAAAGAAATTTATTTTATTACCTCTTCAAGGAATTTACATAAAATACAATCTCTTTTCCTAAACCCTTCAAGCAGCCTTCACCTAGAAGTAATCGCCAACCTTGAAGCAGCCTTCCCTTGAAGTAGATGCACCAACTCCCGTTGCACCAGCCTTCTGAAGTAGCTTCCCTTGCGATAGCCTTCTTGAAGTAGCTTGAAGTCCCCTTCTCCACCTGAGAAGTCAACTCTCTCCAATCCGCAGCCTCCAACCCTAGGAGTAGCAAGGAGAGTACAAAAGATAAACAGGAACAAGAAAGGAAAAGGAAATTACAACTTATCCTTTAAGCCCGAGGCTTGATATGCCTAGATCAAGCGTAAGATCTCCTAGCCAAGTATGTGAACTTGTAATTGCTGTGGGTAGGAGAATCTAGCCTATAGGACACGAGATTGAGCTAAGGAGAATGTAGGCCAATGATCACAGTGCTCAAATTTGCTTGCAAAAGATTGCTCAAGTATGCTCAAGTGTATTCTCAAGTGTAACAAGTGAATTCTAGTGTCCTATGGCTTGTCCTATTTATAGGAATGGCCTAAGTATGCTTAAGGACGTTCTAGACAACTTCTAGGGGTTTCTAAGTGCTTAACTAGCCGTTAGGTACAAAGTTGTTGCTTTAACAACGGCTAATTAATTTATTCTGCAGTTGCTGTCAGAGACCATCTCGGTCGACAAATGGTCGACCGAGACACCTACTCGGTCGAAGTTTTGTCGACCGACAGGCTCTCTGGAACAAGTGATTTGCAACGTTTTTCTTCAACTACCAACTAACTTGTCTGTTGTGTCTAACGGCTACTTTGGATCTTTCTCGGTCGAGAAGATGGTCGACCGAGAGTGTCTCGGTCGAGGAGTTTGTCGACCGAGAATGATCATGTTTCAAGGTTTCAATTTTAAGCACTAATTATATGTGTGAGTGTGCAAAGGTGATTCTATTCAAATGGGATGACATGTCTAACTATGGTGTTTGGCTAGGGAAAATCTAACGCTTGATTTACATGCAAATCTAAGTACTTGTACATTATATATTTGTACAAGTTTTACAACATTGATTACATTGCATGAAAATAAAACTAAGTAAGCTCTTGGATTTTCCCTTGCTGCTTTGTCATCCTGCACACTCAAGTAGCTCGTTAGATTAATAAGAATGAAATGTTTGTCATCATCGAAACAAAGGGATTTTTAGATGTCCATTTAGCCAACAATCTCCCCCTTTTTGAAGATGACAAACATTTCCAAAATAAATATAAAACATATGAATTTCATACCTTTAAATTGCCTTATGTATCTTTTCCTCTTGTTTATAAAATGTGTGCTTATTATTCCCAATGAATTATGGAACATAAAGTCCAGTTCATTTGGGAATGTAGCAACTTTCAATGTAAAGCCAAGAGTATATTTATGAAACTCTTTGATTGAGTTTTTCATAAATACTAAGTTATAGTTTTATATATCTCTCCCCCTTTGTCATTTCAAAAAGATAACCGTTTTAATAAAAACTTCCCCTTAAGTAGATATCCGTTTTGATAAAAACTCCCCCTTAATTAGATATCCCGTCAAATCTAAAAGATGTCCATTGAAAAGCCAAAATGAAACAAGTAAACGTATTTGTTTTAAGAACCGCATATATCAAAGAAAACATCTTCCAAAGGAGTAATAAGCAATTGCTTCCTAATGTTGTTGAATTGATCTAGTGGAAGCGGTTTTGTAACAATATCAGCCAATTGATTTTCCGTATCAACATGATGAAGGGAAACATGATTCTTTGAGATGTGATCCCTTAAGAAGTGATGACGGATTTCAATGTGTTTTGCCCGGCTGTGTAAAATTGGATTGTGTGCTAAGTTTATGGCGCTCGTGTTGTCACAAAAAATAGGTGTAGATGAAAGATTAAAACCATAATCTCTTAATACTTGTTGCATATAAAGCACTTGAGCACAACAAGACCCGGCTGCCATATATTCAGCTTCAGTTGTAGATAGGGCAACCGTATTTTGTTTCTTGCTAAACCAAGATACTAAGGCTCTCCCTAATAAGAAACATCCACCACTAGTACTTTTGCGATCAAGTCGACAACCAGCATAATCCGCATCAGTATATGCTTTAAAATCCAGGGATTGTCCTTTTGGATACCATAAACCAAGACAAGTAGTACCAGCTAGATATCGAAGAATTCTTTTAACCGCTAGAAAATGAGATTGCATAGGTTGGGATTGAAATCGAGCACAAAGACCAACAGAAAACATAATGTCCGGTCGAGAAGCAGTTAAGTATAGAAAACTACCAATCATGGCTCTATATAAGGAATCATCAATAGGTTCCCCATTTTCATCCTTATCAATTTTGATAGAGGTAGCCATAGGAGTAGTAGCATGTTTGCATTGATCCATCCCAAAACGTTTTAAAAGTTCTTTAGTATATTTTTCTTGGCTTATGAAAATTCCTGTAGGTGTTTGCTTAATTTGAAAACCAAGAAAGAATGTTAGTTCACCCATGAGACTCATTTCAAATTCTTTTTGCATAATATCACTGAATTGTGTGCATAATGAATCATTAGAAGCTCCAAAAATAATGTCATCAACATAAATTTGCACAACTAGGAAATCATATGCATATGTTTTGAAAAATAAAGTAGAATCTGAATTTCCAATGGAAAAACCATTATCAAAAAGATATGTCTTGAGCCATTCATACCAATTCCTAGGTGCTTGTTTTAGACCATAAAGTGCCTTTTTAAGTTTATAAACATGGTCACCTTTTTCTGGTATTTCAAAGCCAGGTGGTTGAGCAACATAAACTTCTTCTTGTATGATGCCATTTAGAAATGCACTTTTGACATCCATTTGATATAGCTTAATGTTTTTATGGGCAGCAATAGCTAGTAACATCCTAATAGCTTCAAGTCTAGCTACGGGTGCATATGTTTCATCAAAATCTATTCCTTCTTGTTGATTATATCCTTGTGCTACTAACCGAGCTTTATTCCTTATTACTTCTCCTGCCTCATTGAGCTTGTTCCTAAATACCCATTTAGTTCCTATGATAGTTTTATCTTGTGGTTTAGGAACTAAATCCCATACATCATTTTTAGTGAATTGATTTAACTCCTCTTGCATGGCAATTATCCAGTAATCATCCTTAAGAGCCTCGGATATCTTCTTAGGTTCAATGATAGAAACAAAAGCCATGTTTGCAACATCTTTGAAGGATGACCGAGTTTTGACTTTATCATTTGGATCTCCAATAATTAGTTCTTGGGGATGATCCTTGATAAGCCTAGGTGTAGGTTGTGTTTCAACTTGGGGATCGGATATAGGAATTTTCTCACTATCATTTGAAATGGTTATATTGTCGAATTGACTGGTGAGATCAATGATATCTAGATTTTCAGACTTTGATTCTTCATGAAAAGAAATATGAATGGATTCCTCAACTTTTCTAGAGATAGTGTTATATACTCTAAAGGCTTTGCTAGAAGTGGAATATCCCAAGAAGAATGCTTTGTGTGATTTAGAATCAAACTTGTCTCTATCATCTTTGGTATTTAAAATGTAACATGTGGAGCCAAAAGTATGAAAATAGTCAACTCTAGGTTTCTTAGAGTGTAATATTTCATATGGAGTTTTCTTCAAATGAGAGTGAACAGTTACTCTATTAAGCACATAACAAGCAGTGTTTACAACTTCAGCCCAAAAGGTTTTAGATGTGTTGTGTTCATGCATCATGGTCCTAGCCATTTCCTGTAGAGATCGATTTTTCCGTTCAACTATACCATTTTGTTGTGGGGTACGTGGAGCAGAAAAATTATGAGTATACCCTTGAGATGTACAAAAGGTCTCAAATGTATGATTCTCAAATTCTCCACCATGATCACTTCTAATGGTACATATTTTATTTTGTAAAAGATTTTCAATCTTGGAACAAAATTGCATAAAGACATGAATAGTATCATCTTTAGTTGCAATAAAATATACCCATGTATATCTACTATAATCATCAACAATAACAAAACAATATCGTTTACCACCAATAGATTGTGTCCTCATTGGTCCAAATAAGTCCATATGAATTAATTCTAAGGATCTACTGGTGCTAAGTACATGTTTTGATTTAAAAGATGTTTTGGTTTTCTTTCCCATTGTGCAGGGTTCACAGTTTTCAACTTGATCAAAAGACAAAGTAGGTAATCCACGAACAAGATCATATTTCACTAACTTTTTAATAGCATGTGAACTAGCATGTCCTAGCTTTTTATGCCATAGTTGTAAGGTATTTTCATTTGCAAGCAAGCATTTACCTACTACTGATTTCATAGAGTTTGGTTTAAGGATATAAAGATTTCCAACTCTATTTCCTTCATAAACGACATTTGTAGTGTTTTCTATCAATAGTTTGCAGCAGGTTTTGTTAAATAACACATCATAACCACTATCACATAGTTGACTTACACTTATTAGATTATGATGCAATCCATCAACAAGTAGAACATTTTTAATTTCGAGATTTGTTCCAACATTACCTATTCCAACGATTTTTCCCTTACCATTGTCTCCAAAGGTGACCGTTCCACTTTTCTTTTCTTCAAAAGTTTGAAATGCTTCCTTGTTCCCGGTCATGTGTTTGGAACAGCCACTGTCAACTATCCATTCCTGCATTAGAATGTAGATTTTGGTACCCATGTGATGGTCCGATATGGTTAGAAACCTTTTAAGTGCTTATATATATAAAAGTTCTGATACAGAAAACCAGTCGGTCGACAATTGTTCGACCGATATTGGTCTCGGTCGACAATTTGTCGATCGAGCAGGTTACTGTATCACAAGCAAAAACACAGAAAATTTCTCGGTTGACCAATTTTCGACCGAAATAGGTGCTGTAGAATTTTTATTTGTTAAAGACATCCAGTCGGTCGACAATACTTTGACCGACCCAGAGCTCGGTCGACAATACTTCGACCGACAGAATTTCTGTTTCAGGAATGCAAAAAAATAATAACAATAAGCATAGCACCTTTTGTTGAGATAAGACAATATAAATAGCAAAATTAAGCATTTGGTCATATCTCAACTACATTCCATTCTTCTAAGTTTGGGGTTTTGGGATCCAAACTAAGTCGGACTCCTTAGTTTTGTAGGGGCATGAAAAACAATAATGTCCAAGACGTAAGCAGAAATGACAAGTTATAGAGTCAATTTCATTTCTCTTTCTAGTCATTGTGTTCTTGGGTACAAACATAGTTTGGGTCTTTTTGGGTTGGTTTTTCTTTGGAACATATCCCAAACCTTTTCTTCCATTGAAAACATTACCAACTTTCAATATGTTATCAAGAATATCTTTTCTTCTTAACTTATGAAGTTCTCTTTGCAATGTAGCAATGTCATTCATCTTCTTATGTATATCTTTTCTTGCTTGGTCTAAATCAGAAAACAATGAATCCTTTTCTTTTACAATATTATCATAGTCCGAATGGTTGCACAAGATAGGTTGAGTTTGATAATCTTGTAGTTTAGCTAGCAAATCAGTCTTTTCTTTTGATAGAAGATCAACATTGGTTTCCAAATTGAGTAGCTTTCTAGTGTAATCATCTAAAGATGTTTTTAAAGATACATTTTCAAGATCAATGTTGTTCTTTTCATAAGAAAGTTCATCTAATTTGGCAATGAGCTCATTATTTGATTTTACAGCTTTCTTTAGTTTCCTCTTGGCATCAACATACTTATCATGAGTTTCTTGTAAACTAGTAACTAACTCTTCTTTAGAAAGATCAACAAGGCTTACCTCTTGAGAGTCTTCATTTTCTTCTCTTGCCATTAGACATTCCACCTCTTCTCCGCTTTCACTGTCACTTGACTCATCCCAGGCAGCTTTATAGGCTTTTTCTCCTTTCTTCTTATGTGAGCTTTTCTTTCCTTTCTTTGCTTTGGGACATTCATTTTTGAAATGCCCTTTCTTCCCACATTCAAAGCACCTGGGAGTAGAGGAACTAGAAATTTTGTTAGATTTAAACCTTTTGTACTTCTTACCGTTTACGATTAAGGCTTCTTCTTCTTCTTCACTTGACTCCTCACTTTCTTGTGTGACGACTTTTGAGGCTTTGAGAGCCACATCTTTCTTCTTCCCACTTTGATGTTCACATTCTCTTCTTTCTTCTTCTTCTAGATCTGCCTCATGAGCTTCTAAATTACCGATGAGTTGTTCCATTTTGAGGCGAGTGAGGTCGTTTGCCTCTGCAATGGCTGTCACCTTTGGCTTGTATTTTGGAGGAAGTGATCGAAGAATTTTTGATACTTGATCTTCCTCAAGAACAGGTTTTCCTAAGGCACTCAAACCATTAACAATAGTAGAGAATTTTGAATACATTTCACTAATAGTTTCATTAGGATCCATACGAAAATGTTCAAGCTTTGTTTTAAGCAGGCTAATTTTAGAATTTTTAACTTGGGCTGTACCCTCATACGTGATAGACAATCTATGCCAAATATCATACACTGTATCACAATTTGAAATTCTATTAAATTCTCCTACAGAAATAGAACAATATAAAATGCTTACAGCTTTTGCGTTCATTTGGGCCTGTTTTACCGTGTTTGCATCCCATTCCGCAAAGTCAATTTGAGGGAATTGATAAGGAGTAGATACCATTCTCCATAGATCCCAGTTGACGCCTTGGAAGTAAAACTGCATCCTTCTCTTCCAGTATTGGTAGTTTGTTCCATCGAACGCCGGTGGCCTAGCAACAAGAGTCCCTTCAATGTTGATGTTGTTGAGCATTCCATCACCCATTTCTTCAAGACCTTGTTAGGGTTCCTTGAAGCCTTGCTCTGATACCAATTGAAAACTACTAGAGGGGGGGTGAATAGAGTTTTCTAGATAATTTAACAATTATTGAACTCAAACAACCACAATGATAATGTTGGACAAAGAGACATAAGGTTTAGAGTGGTTCCAACTATAGCAAATACTATAGCCGTCAATCCACTACCCGGTTGCTTACCCAACCGGGATTTGAAAAGAAATTTATTTTATTACCTCTTCAAGGAATTTACATAAAATACAATCTCGTTTCCTAAACCCTTCAAGCAGCCTTCACCTAGAAGTAATCGCCAACCTTGAAGCAGCCTTCCCTTGAAGTAGATGCACCAACTCCCGTTGCACCAGCCTTATGAAGTAGCTTCCCTTGCGATAGCCTTCTTGAAGTAGCTTGAAGTCCCCTTCTCCACCTGAGAAGTCAACTCTCTCCAATCCGCAGCCTCCAACCCTAGGAGTAGCAAGGAGAGTACAAAAGATAAACAGGAACAAGAAAGGAAAAGGAAATTACAACTTATCCTTTAAGCCCGAGGCTTGATATGCCTAGATCAAGCGTAAGATCTCCTAGCCAAGTATGTGAACTTGTAATTGCTGTGGGTAGGAGAATCTAGCCTATAGGACACGAGATTGAGCTAAGGAGAATGTAGGCCAATGATCACAATGCTCAAATTTGCTTGCAAAAGATTGCTCAAGTATGCTCAAGTGTATTCTCAAGTGTAACAAGTGAATTCTAGTGTCCTATGGCTTGTCCTATTTATAGGAATGGCCTAAGTATGCTTAAGGACGTTCTAGACAACTTCTAGGGGTTTCTAAGTGCTTAACTAGCCGTTAGGTACAAAGTTGTTGCTTTAACAACGGCTAATTAATTTATTCTGCAGTTGCTGTCAGAGACCATCTCGGTCGACAAATGGTCGACCGAGACACCTACTCGGTCGAAGTTTTGTCGACCGACAGGCTCTCTGGAACAAGTGATTTGCAACGTCTTTCTTCAACTACCAACTAACTTTTCTGTTGTGTCTAACGGCTACTTTGGATCTTTCTCGGTCGAGAAGATGGTCGACTGAGAGTGTCTCGGTCGAGGAGTTTGTCGACCGAGAATGATCCTGTTTCAAGGTTTCAATTTTAAGCACTAATTATATGTGTGAGTGTGCAAAGGTGATTCTATTCAAATGGGATGACATGTCTAACTATGGTGTTTGGATAGGGAAAATCTAACACTTGATTTACATGCAAATCTAAGTACTTGTACATTATATATTTGTACAAGTTTTACAACATTGATTACATTGCATGAAAATAAAACTAAGTAAGCTCTTGGATTTTCCCTTGCTGCTTTGTCATCCTGCACACTCAAGTAGCTCGTTAGATTAATAAGAATGAAATGTTTGTCATCATCGAAACAAAGGGATTTTTAGATGTCCATTTAGCCAATAATAAATAATCATAGAAGGGTTATATTAACATTAAGAACATTCCTTTATTACATCAACATACAAGGAATCTAGATATGATTAGCACTCATCATATTCATAATGCACATGTTTAGCATAAGAAAGTATCAACCATGTGGCTATGATAACCACCAATTAACACATTAAGGTTATGATCATGTTAAGGAGGTTATTCCACCATCATTCCATCATATAAGAATGTTAAACATGAATACCCATCTTTATCTATTTGCATTAGAGTTAGGTTCAACATGATAAATTATATCAATGTTACTAATCTGCACTTATACCCAAACCCTAACTCACGACATCCCCATTGGATCATGTATGCATAAGGTGAAGCATCACCATCACATTCCATACTATTCTCAAGTATGAACCCACACATAATTCAAGGTGTAACCATTGGGTTATAGCATACTAGGGTTTCAACAATAGTAACAGAGTACTCCATGATTGTATTAGTCATTCAAGTACTATTAATACCCAATTACCATCATTTAGTTATATTATAGATATGTATAACAAGCTATACCTCATTAGGGTTACATATCAACACAATATGGTTATCATCCCTTCTATTCATATGATTGAATAGGTAAGACTACCTTATTAAGGGTAACCCTCCATTTTTTCCATCATCATTCAACCCATATCACCATACCACAATGTCACCCAGAACCATTGGATGTCTAAAAGGTAAGACCATTGGTTGTTTACATAAGTAAACACCTTGGATAAACCACCTATGAAGTGCTTAATTTGTTCTCTAGAAAGAGTCACCATTTAACCCTAGACATCCCTTGATTAACAACACAAAAAGTTCCATTGAGAGTAGGGTAAAACCCACAGTCGACTGTTCATTTAAAACAAGCCATCCATTGTCAACAAGTAAGCTTCTTAAGTTGATCATATAACAGAAACCATATAAATCACATTTTTAGGACCAATATATTACATTAGCCATCATTCCACTTTATTGGAGGAATAAACATTAGATCTGGACCATTGGGTCAAGTTCATATGTTAAAACCATCAATTACAGTATAGGTTCATCCATTGCATTAAGTAACCCAAGAATTCATTGGTCTGAGGCTTAATTGATGATAAAACTAAAATGCTTAACTCACCATAGGTTGTAGAGACCTGATTCACCATCGTTAGTGACCATTAAGTCACCATAGGTTGTTAGATCAACATTATATTCATTAATTATCATCAAATATTAAGCGAATGCCATCATTGATTGATAACATCAGTAGGGTACTTAATTGTTGATCATTAAACCTCTAATTGATCCAAAACCAGACCTAAGGGGGTGACCATAGGTTGTCACCATCATATGACACCTTTGATCCCGACCATCAATTGTCATGAAGGCAACACCATAGGGTTTTTGCAATGGTACCATCATCGGGTCATGGGTTTACAGAAGGAATCAACTTTAACCCATAGGTAAGTAATAAACGTGGAGAAAATTATAAAAATTGCCTCTAATTAGAAGATAAAACCCCAAACAGAAGAAAACTCGAGCAGATAGGGTAGGAAATCCAAGCATAAGTTGTGAACTCGTCCATCTAGAACCTTTCTTCATCAAATGAGCAAACCCTAAGCATAAGGAGCAAGAAAGGTAGGGTTTTAGAGCTTTAGAGAAATTTCTACCATGAAACAGCAAGGTTAAGACCTGGAGGAAGGTCTAAGGAAGGATAAGAGAAAGAGAAATAGAGAAGAAAGGATGAAAACAAATTGCCTTGGTCAAAATCCCTAGAAGATGACCTTGGAAACCCTAGGTAGGGCTAGATGGAGCTCTAGGAGACCTTCTTCTCCAAAAAGGGGTTGTCTTCTATCTTAGAGCACTTGGTTCTATAGAAAAATAGAGTGGAGTCATTGCTCCAGGTTATAGGTAAGATAAAGTAAGCAAAGTTTCGTACTTGGGCAAGGAAGAGGTAAATATAACCCATGGATAAGAATGGAAGCAAGCATGAGGTGTAAAAGTAGCTTTCCCATGTGTCCATGGCCTTAAACTATTAAGAATATACAAGAACACACACAAGCAACTCCCCCACCATTCGTAAATACCTGATTATCTCTCCTTTTTCGAATTTCCCAGCCAATCAAATAATTCATTAGTTGATAGCTACTAAAGGTAGCTCATCTATGAAGGGGTAAACCCTAAAATACCCTTAAGGAAAACACCTTCAAACCATGGTTCAACTAGGAGAACCATGGCTCAAAATACTCAAGAATGATAATATAACTTCTAAGTAACATAATATAAGTGACAAATTGCTAAGAAAACCCCTCAATTGGGTAAATTGTAGAAAAGTCCAAAATGTACATAAATATGCATAACTTGCTCAAACAATGTCAAAATTGGACCAAATTTGAAACTAAAACTTGTATTATGATTTCAAATCATATAAAAAGGTTATATTAGGGTTATAAGAAATTAAATTATGGTAATTAAGCTTATTCAAATCATTAAGCAAGTTCAGGGGCCTTACACTTCCCTCCTCCTTTGGGTATTAAACCTATACTCTTCACACATGAGCAATCTTTTTTGATCCTACACATCTTATTCCTTTGGATTGTATTTGTAACTTCAAGAGAAATAAAGGTCATATCTTGAAGCTTGGGTGGTTGATCCTTTGTGCATGTTGAAGATCTAGTGCTAGATCAACTCTTTGGTGGTGGTTTCTTGGATATTCTTCTCTTGGTAAGTGATCTTATTCTTTGGATCATGTTTTCTCTTTTGAAGCCTCCATATTCTTCTTATTACTCCTTGAACATAGACTGTAGACTATACACTATGGCCTTCTTGAGAGAAACTCCTCTTCACAAAGGCCTTATACTGTGTTTTGACATGGTGGTAACTAGTGAGAGGACGATTTCTTCTCTTTTATATTTTCTTTCTTGGTTCGACTTAGATCTATTTTTCCTCCTTTTGGAACTCTCTTGTGATCATGGATTTCTTCTTCTTGGAGGTGTTACCTTGTTCAAAGTTTGAAGCTTGGTTGAAGCTCTTGGAGATTGAGATCTTGGGGGGTTGTTCCTCTTCAAAATAGATGGGTTATATAACCTTTCTCTACATTTGTTATTGGCATCTTAAATATGATTATATGATGTTGATCTAGATCTTAAAATGTGATCTTTTTAGTAGAAAGAATGATAGTAGTTTAGGGTTTAAATCTTGTAGTGTTCTTGAAAGGATTGTTCCTGTTATAAGCCCTGAATCTATATACCTATTTTTGTTGAAAATAAAAGATTCCTTGGGATCTTTATCCATGGAACTTGTTACATCTATTTTGGTGCATTTTGACAGGAAGTTCTAGACCTGGTTATGTGCATAGGAATGTTGGTTTCCTCTTTCTAAATATAACTCTTTTGGTGGCCTTCCATGATCATGTTTTAGGGTTGATGAACACCTTGGAATAGGGTGCTACTCACCCTATTGACGTTTGATATTCTTAGTTTGATCAGTTGTCTTGACCTAGTTTGGATCTATTTTGGTGTTGATGAGCATAATGCTAACATAGGTTTGAGACACCCCTTGGTATTCCCATAGGTTGTAACCATGCATAGATGGTTTTTCCAAACTCAAAAATCCTAAGGGATAGTTGTTGCTCGCTAGTTTGGTCACGACGTAGCGTCGCGAGTTGTGTAAGGCCCCTAAACTTGCTTAATGAGTTGAACAAGCTTAATTATCATAATTGAATTCTTATAAACCTAACATAACCTTGTGATATGCTTTGAAATAATAAGACAAGATTAATTTTCAAATTTGGTCCAATTTGGACATTGTTTGAGCAAGTTATGCAATTTTATGCACATTTTGGACTTTTCTACAATTTATCCAATTGAGAGGTTTTTTTTAGCAATTTATCACTTTCATTATGTGCCTTGGATATTATCTCATCATTCTTGAGCTTTTTGAGCCATGGGGTACCTATTTAAACCTTTGTTTGAAGGTGTTTTCTCCGAGGGTATTTTAGGGTTTACCCCTTCATGGATGAGCTATCTTTAGTAGTTATCAACTAATTAATTATTTGATTGGCTGGTAAATTCGAAAAAAGAAAGCTAAGTAGGTCTATACAGATTGTGGGGGAGCTTCTTATGTGTGTGCTTGTATATTCTTAATAAATTGAGGCAATGGACACTTGGATAGATACTACAACTTAAACGTTTTCTTTTTCTTTATCTTAAAGTTTCATATACTTATCCCTAAGCACCAAAACGACCCATTTTCTCTCCACCACTTCCATCCTTCTCCCAACCTCGTTCTTCCTTTGTTCTGCTTCGAATTTTTCTGTCCCAGGAAGAAGAAAGTGGAGATCTTCTTGGAAAAAGGATCTAGGGTTGCAATTGACTGCATTTTAGGGTTGAAAACGCTTCCTTCTAGCGATCTTGACCTAAAAGAGTAAGAATTCCCTTCTTTCCTCCATTTATTTCTTTTTTATCCTTGTCCTACCTTTCTCCAGGTCATAACCTTGATGTTCCATGGTAGAAATTGCTTTAAAGCTTTAAAATCCTACCTTTCTTGCTCCTTATGCTTAGGGTTTGCTCATTTGATGAAGAAAGGTGCTAGATGGACGCATTCATAACTTATTCTTGGATTTTCTACTCTACCAGCTCGAGTTTTCTTCTGTGTGGGGTTTCATCTTCTCATTAGAGGAAATCTTTATAACTTTATCCACGTTTATTTCTTACCATGAGCTTGCTAGCTGATGTTCTTGCTTGAAAATGACGATTCATACACTAAAAAGCTATGCTTGACTTGGATTTCGATTTTTATTCCCTATTCTTATTTCAGTTCTAGATGAACCTGTGATCATTTCTACATTATTCCTAAGGTATAATATGACTTGGATCAGGTTTCTTTGACAACCTATGGTGCTAAGCACATATCAACCAATGGTCAATTTTAGGGTTTAATGCCGATTTCTTCAATAAACCCATGACCTGATGATGGTATCATTGCAACAACCCTATGGTGTTGTCTTCATGATAATTGATGGTCGAGATAAAAGGTTTCATATGATGGTGACAACCTATGGTCACCCCATTAGGTCAGGTTTTGGATCAATTATAAGTTTAATGATCAACCATTAAGTACCCTACTGATGTTATCAATCAATGATGACATTAGCTTAATATTTGATGATGATTCATGAATATAGTGTTGATCTAACAACCTACGGTGATTTAATGATAACTAATTATGGTGTATAAGGTCTCTACAACCTATGTTGAGTTAAGCATTGTAGTTTTAGCATCCAATAAGCCTTAGACCAAAGGTTTCTTGGGTCACTTGATGCAATGGTCAGACATGTACTGTAATTGATGGTTTTAACAGAAGAACTTGACCCAATGGTCAAGATCTAATGTTTATCTCTCCAATAAATTGGAATGGTGGCAAATGTAATATGTTATTCCTAATAGTGTGATTTAGATGGTTTCCTTTATATGATCAACTTAAGGAGCTTACTTGTTGACAATGGATGGCTTGTTTTAACCAAACAGTCGATTATGGGTTTTACCCTACTCTCAATGGAAATTTTTATATTGTTAATCAAGGGATGTCTAGGGTTATATTGTGACTCTTTCTAGAGAAAAAATCAAGGAATTCATAGGTGGTTTATCCAAGGTGTTTACTTATGTAAACAACCAATGGTCTTACCTTTTAAACATCCAATGGTTCTGGGTGACATTGTGGTATGGTGATATGGGTAGAATGATGATGGAACAAATGGATGGTTACCCTTAATAAGGTAGTCTTACCTATTCACTCATATGAATAGAAGGGATGATAAATATATTGTGTTGATATGTAATCCTAATGAGGTATAGCTTGTTATACCTAGATTTAATATAACTAAATGATGGTAATTGGGTATGAATAAGCCTTGAATGACTAATACAATCATGGAGTACTCTGTTATTGTTGTTGAAACCCTAGTATGCTATAATGTGATGGTTACACCTTGATTTAAGTGTGGGTTCATACTTGATAATAATATGAAATGTGATGGTGATGCTTCAGCTTATTCCTCCATGATCCAATGGGGATGTCGTGAGTTAGGGTTTGGGTATAAGTGTTGACCAGAAACATTGATTTAATTTATCATTTTGAACCTAACTCTAATGCAAATACATAAAGATGAATATTCATGTTTAACATTTTTATATGATAGAATGATGGTGGAATAACCTCCTTAACATGATCATAAACTTAATGTGTTAATTTGTGGTTATCATAGACACATGGTTGATACTTTCTTATGCTAAACATGTTCATTATGAATATGATGAGTGTTAATCATATCTAGATTTCTTACATGTTGATGTAATAAAGGAATGTTCTTAATGTTAATATAACCCTGCTATGATTGTTTATGAATATCTCCTAGCTCATTAATGTAATATTGTGTTGATCTGATGTATTATATTAAGGTGATGTTTTTAAGCCTCTTATTATAAGGCATGCAAAGATAATGATGATCTTGCAGGGAATAATATGATGGTCTTAATGACCTTTTGGCATGGTTGAGTCCTAAAATGAGGTGTAATCCTCTTGTGTTGATAAGGGTTGATACCCTATGAAAGTATGAAAAGTATTTATATCATGTGATAGTATGATGGTCTTAATGACCTTTGGGCATGGTTAAGCCATGGATGAGGTGTAATCCTCTTATGTTGATAAGGGTTGATACCCTGTGATATTGTGAAAAGGATTTATATCTTGTGATAGTATGATGACTAGTGTGGTCTCATGAATGGGAAGTGAATAGTACCATGTGATGATGAGATGAAAATTATGTTTCACACATTTTATATCTTTTAAAAGTTGTGATATTTTTATGCTTGCTAGAAGTGAATTAGGGTTTGTATGTCCACTTGTTTGATGCAGCCTTAATTCACCCAATTGGCATAACTAATCAAGTGCAACTCTAATCATGTAGTGCCCTGTGCCGTAGAGACATCTTCAGTGTCAGAACTTGTTGGATGGTGAAATGAGTATTCCTAAGGGAAACTCAAAGCGCATATTGTTGAGTATGTGGGGGTGGTAGGTTGAGGATATATCCTTGTCATCGACAATGCAGATTGTGGAGGTTGGCTATAGTCATGCCTCATACATCTGATGTGATTGAGAACGGTTGTGACCGTGTCTCGATGATTATAACTTGATGAGATTAGAGGATAACTATGGTTGTACCTCAGTGATTGGGTTTTGTATACGCTGGTTTCTAGCGCTGTGACATGTACCAAGGGCGGACTAGTGGTTAGCAGCTTGACTATATGTCGATGTGTTGGCAGCTTTGACTGATATTTCACTACCTTTTTACTTGTACTAACCGAGGGGAAGAGATATTAGGATACCGACACTCCTAGATCTTGTACGGAACCGAATATCCCTTCGTAGGGGTCGGTTGGACTTTGAATGGTATGATTCAAATTCCATAGGGCGAAATAAAAGGTGTAATACAGCTGTGTACCATATTTGTTTAGGGTTATACACGACGTCTCACATTGGATGATAACCTTATTTGTTATCTTTACATAAACATGATGCTTAGTGCAATTAAGAGATAGCAGATATACTTATGTTGTGGATATGCTTAAGATTGTAGATGCATACATACAGTAGCCATGATTATGCTGATAACAATACTGCTACTGCTGATTATAATCATGATGCTAGCTATCTCATGTTGTTAGTTATGTTTAGCATGCTAGCCATGCCTTTGTAACTAGAGATGCATATACATCTAATCATTCTTATCCTGATAGTTGTGCTTATTTTGTTAGCTCTTCTTATGATTTTTATATGTTCAACCAATTAGACATGCTCATGTTGTTAGCTATTCTATGTTACTAGACTTGCTCATGATGCTAGATATGCATATGGTACTGAATTGCTTATATTGTCAACAAGATAAAGGATGATAGTCTGGCTAATGACGATAGTTATTATCTGCTCCTTTATGTATTTTGTTGATCATTTGTACTGCTGATCTTATTTGGTATATCTGATTAAACTTCTTAACTATTTAATTACTTTAAAATGTTGTAATCAATAAGTGTTGTTGGAGGTTATATCTCTTGCTGGGAAATGGGTCTCACCCTTGTGGTTCGCCACATCTTTTTAGGTAATTGGAAGTGACGAAAACAAACATGTGGCAGCAAAGAGGATCTATAGTAATGAATCTTTGAGAAAGTTGATTAGATGTCTAGTGTGTCCTAGATTCGTCCTTGTACTCTCAGGTCTGGGCAGGAAAAGTTTGTATATGGTGTTTCAAAAGAATTAGACTTTTGTTAGCATATTAATGTTTGTTTGTGTGGCATATACAAATATTGTTCTCCTGTGCATATATGTTGTGGCTAAGGTGATAGAATAATTTGTATCAAATTCTTGGCATAGTATAGATAAAAGAAAGATGTTGGGCTCTTATGCAAATGTTTTTGAGTAGGTGTTGACATTGAAATCAGGTTTAATTTACCCATAATTTTGGGTATGTGATTAATTAGTGATCGATTGTTCTTTATGTTTTGAGTAATCTCATTTAGTGTAAAGGGTTCTAACAAGTTGGTATCAGAGCTTTAGGTTGACTTAGGACTAGGATGATGTCAAAATTATGAATATGACATAAAAATATGGTGCATATTGCCTAATCTCATTATTTGGGTGCCCTAGTCAGGTATTCAATTATTGAAGAAAAGTTAAGTATGGAACTTTTAGATTGTTATGTTTCTGATTACACTGATCAAGTAGTCATTTTGAGACAATCTAAAGAGCATAACGAATAAGAAATCATGGTGTGAATATCTCAATCCTACCTTAAAGAAGATGAGAATTGCATCATTATCTATCAAAACTTGAATGTTTGGTAACTATATGAGAAAGATACAACACCATGGTATCTAAATCTGAATACAAATAAGAAAAAGAGGATTTCTTGATGATGTGATTCAAGAAGATAATAAAGTAAAAGACAGATAAGTCTATGCTTATAAAGTGAATAAAGGTATGAAATCCACATAAGATGGAGAGAACTCCCATAACAAGTACAAAATGAGAAGATGAATGGGAACAATGACAAATGAATAAGGTGGAACCTGAGTTAATCTCAGACCAACATATGTATGTAAGAAATTTTTAATGAAAAACTAGAATGGCATGTGAAAGAAATTAAGGGAGATTATCCATGTTTAATGAATAAAATGTGGAATATGATGATTTACTTGTTGATAAGTGGTTGAAAAACATAATAAAATAAGAGAACATACCCAAGTGTGATAAATAGTCATCAAGGAAGGAGTAATGAGATACGTTAATCATGATGATTCCTATGCTAATGGCAAGGAACCCAAAATGAAAAGGGTAAAATGATACATAAGAAGTTGTAACTCACATAGTGAAAATAGAATTGTTTACCTTTTAATAGTGACCCTTGAAAAATGCTTCTATGATGTGGGAAGTGTGTTTCCTTTTGTGTATTTCCTTTCTAGGGCACATCTTTCAAGTGGATCATTGCCACTTGGTTCATGTGGATTCGTTACAAACATGAGGGTGGATAGCTTATTATAGCATAAGGTTGCTTGGATTATGGTTCCAAGATCATATAGTTTGTGATAAGTTTGCTTTTGAGCCTTGCAATAATTAGGAAGACTCCTCTTATATGTCTTGAGATTTGATTATGTTGGTAAAAGTATATGAGATAAGGATGGGAGTTCCTTATAGCACATGAGGTGGATACCAAGGTAATGAATCCTAGTATCCAATATGTATCAACAGTATGAGAAATATGTGAAGGTTGGAGATGTTTATTAAATGAAAATTCCAAGTATTCCTCTCCCATAGAGAGATAGAGAGAGAGAGAGTTGATTATGATCTTATAAATGTTGTTTGGAAGGAAAAAAAAAGTGATTCTATAATGTTGTGTATGGTTCAGTGATAGCTGGGTAAGACCACCATCAAGGATAGATGGTTTGTTGGTCAATAGATATGTGATATGTGTTCCTTTAAGATTAACCTATGATCAAATATAAATACATAAGATTTAGATTGGATGACATAATTCACATGACTATGATGAGTTTAGAGTTATGTCCTTTAGACTAACCAATGTACAAATGGAATTTATGAATAGGAGGAACAAAGTGTTCCAGTCATGCCATACAAATTATATCAAGCTTTAAATGATGACTTGTCAAATTATTTCAAATATGGTCAAAAATATCATCAATATTTCTTCAAAAACCTTAGGGTTTTCGAAGCAGCAATAGCTATGAGAACAAGTTAAACAAGAGTGAGACGGGGTTGATTAAATTTCTTTATGGGATCATGGTATGTCTTCTAAGTAGGTTGTGTAAATCCTAGTAAGGTGAAGATAGTGTTGTTGTTTCACCCCTAACAAGGTTGACTAGGAATGATGTTTCCTTCTATGGAATGACAGCTGCTAGCGTCAGCATTTCTTTTGATGCTGAAAAAGAACTGACAAGAGTTCTAGTTTCAGTGTATAAAAAAAGGATGGATATATTGCCTATTTTTATGCTTCAAGGAATGGTGTGGGACACATGCCATGATTGGTAAAAAGCTAGCAATTATGACTTCTGAGTAATGTGTTGATACAATAGATATAATTTCAAGATGATAGCTAGAATTTAAAGTTGAAAGTTACTATTAGATTTGTATAGGTGGCACAACAAGTTTCTATGTTCCATATTTGCAAATGTCTTCTTATGTGGGGGGTTTTGCGCTAACCCAAGAGGAGATATGTATGCATTATGTTACATTACCATGATATGTAAGTAACCATGTGAAGGTAATAGAATGAGGTGCAAAGGAAGTACCCATCTTTGTTTACCTTGAATTTCGGGGGCGAAATCCATGTTCAGGGTTTATAGTTATAAGGCCTCTAAACTTGCTTAATGAGTTTAAAAAGCTTAATTATCATAATTTAATTCTTATAAACCTAATATAATATACTTTGAAATCATAATACAAGATTAAGTTTCAAATTTTGTCCAATTTGGACACTGTTTGAGCAAGTTATGCAATTTTATGCACATTTTGGACTTTTCTATAATTTACCAAATTGAGAGGTTTTCTTAGAAATTTATCACTTTCATTATGTGCCTTTGATATTATCTCATCATGCTTGAGCTTTTTGAGCCATGGGGCACCTACTGAAACCTTGGTTTGAAGGTGTTTTCTCCAAGGGTATTTTAGGGTTTACCCCTTTGTGGATGAGCTACCTTTAGTAGCTATCAACTAATGAATTATTTGATTGGCTGGGAAATTTAACAAAAGAAATCTAAGAAGGTCTATACAGATGGTGGGGGAGCTTCTTGTGTGTGTGCTTGTATATTCTTAATAAATTAAGGCCATGGACACTTAGATAGATACTAGAACTTCAACTTTTTCTTTTTCTTTATCTTAAAGTTTCATATATTTATCCCTAAGCATAAAAGCGAGCCATTTTTTTCTACACCACTTCCATCCTTCTCCCAACCTCATTCTTCCTCTGTCCTTCTATTAATTTTTCTATCCAAGGAAGAAGAAAGTGGGGATCTTCTTGGAAAAAGGATCTAGGGTTGCAACTGACTTCATTTTAGGGTTGAAAAAGCTTCCTTCTAGTGATCTTGACCTAAAAGAGTAAGAATTCCCTTCTTTCCTCCATTTATTTATTTTTTATCCTTTCTCCTACATTTTTCCAAGTCATAACCTTGTTGTTCCATGGTAGAAATTTCTCTAAAACTTTAAAACCCTATCCTTATGCTTAGGGTTTGCTCATTTGATGAAGAAAGGTGCTAGATGGAAGAATTCATAACTTATTCTTGGATTTTCTACCCTGCCTGCTCGAGTTTTCTTCTGTGTGGGGTTTCATCTTCTCATTAGAGGTAAGTTTTATAAATTGGTCAACGTTTATTTCTTACCATAAGCTTGCTAGCTCATGTTCTTGCTGGAAAATGATGATTCATACACTAAAAAGCTATGCTTGACTTGAATTTTGATTTTTATAATGTTCCCTGTTCTGATTTCAGTTCTAGATGAACATGTGATCATGTGTACATTATTCCTAAGGTATAATATGACTTGGATCATGTTGTTTTGACAACCTATGGTGCTAAGCACCTATCAACCAATGCTCAATTTTAGGGTTTAATTTTGATTTCTTCTATAAACCCATGACCCGATGATGGTACCATTGCAACAACCCTATTGTGTTGTCTTCATGATAACTGATGGTCGAGATCAACAGTGTCAGATGATGGTGACAACCTATGGTCACCCCCTTAGGGAAGGTTTTGGATCAATTAGAAGTTTAATGATCAACCATTAAGTACCCTACTGATGTTATCAATCAATGATGACATTAGCTTAACATTTGATGTTGATTAATGAATATAGTGTTGATCTAACAACCTATGGTGATTTAATGGTCAGTAATTATGATGTATCAGGTCTCTAAAACCTATGTTGAGTTAAGCATTATAGTTTTAGCATCAATTAAGCCTTAGACCAATGGTTTCTTGGGTCACTTGATGCAATGGTCGGACCTATACCATAATTGATGGTTTTAACATATGAATTAGACCCAATGGTCAAGATCTAATGTTTATTTCTCCAATAAAGTGGAATGGAGTCTAATGTAATATGTTAGTCCTAATAATGTGATTTATATGGTTTCCTTTATATGGTCAACTTAAGGAGCTTACTTGTTGACAATGGATGGCTTGTTTTAACTGAACAGTCGATTGTGGGTTTTACCCCATTCTCAATGGAACTTTTTATATTGTTAATCAAGGGATGTCTAGGGTTATATGGTGACTCTTTCTAGAGAACAAATCAAGGACTTCATAGGTGGTTTATCCAAGGTGTTTACTTATGTAAACAACCAATGGTCTTACCTACATCTAATGGTTCTGGGTGACATTGTGGTATGGTAATTTGGGTTAAATGATGATTGAACAAATGGAGGGTTACCATTAATAAGGTAGTCTTACCTATTCACTCATATGAATAGAAGGTATGATAACCATATTGTGTTGATATGTAACCGTAATGAGGTATAGCTTGTTATACCTAGATTTAATATAACTAAATGATGGTAATTGGGTATGAATAGTCCTTGAATGACTAATACAATCATGGAGTACTCTGTTATTGTTGTTGAAACCCTAGTATGCTATAACCCGATGGTTACACCTTGATTTATGTGTGGGTTCATACTTGAGAATAATATGAAATGTGATGGTGATGCTTCAGCTTATGCATCCATGATCCAATGGGGATTTCGTGAGTTAGGGTTTGGGTATAAGTGCTTATTAGTAACATTGATATAATTTATCATGTTGAACCTAACTCTAACGCAAATAAATAAAGATGGATATTCATGTTTAACATTCTTATATGATGGAATGATGGTGGAATAACCTCCTTAACATGATCATAACCTTAATGTGTTAATTGGTGGTTATCATAGCCACATGGTTGATACTTTCTTATGCTGAACATGTGCATTATGAATATGATGAGTGTTCATCATATCTATATTTCTTGCATGTTGATGTAATAAGGGAATGTTCTTAATGTTAATATAACCCTACTATGATTGTTTATGAAAATATCCTAGCTCACTAATGCAATATTGTGTTGATTTGATGTATTATATGTAAGTGATGTTGTTAAGCCTTATTATAAGGCATGCAAAGATAATGATGATCTTGCAGGGAATAATATGATGGTCTTAATGACCTTTTAGCATGGTTGAGCCCTAAATGAGGTGTAATCCTCTTGTGTTGATAAGGGTTGATACCCTATGATATTGTGAAAAGGATTTATATCCTGTGATAGTATGATGGTCTTAATGACCGTTGGGCATGGTTGAGCCCTGAATGAGGTGTAATCCTCTTATGTTGATAAGGGTTGATACCCTATGATATTGGGAAAAGGATTTATATCTTGTGATAGTATGATGACTAGTGTGGTCTGATGAATGACAAGTGAATATTACCATGTGATGATGAGATGAGAAATTATGTTTCACACGTTTTATATCTTTTAAAAGTTGTGATATTTATATACTTGCTAGAGGTGAATTAGGGTTTGTATGTCCATTTGTTTGATGCAGCCTTAATTCACCCAATTGGCATAACTAATCAAGTACAACTCTAATCATGTAGTGCCATGTGCCGTAGAACCATCTTCAGTGTCAGAAATTGATGGATGGTGAAATGAGTATTCCTAAGGGAAACTCAGAGCGCATATTGTTGAGTATGTGGGGGGGGGTGTAAGGTTGTGGATATATCCTTGTCATCCACAATGTAGATTGTGGAGGTTGGCTATGGTCATGCCTCATACATCTGATGTGATTGAGAAAGGATGTGGTCATGTCTCGATGATTATAACATGATGTAGTTAGAGGACAATTGTGGTTGTACCTCAGTGATTGGGTTTTATATACCCTAGTTTCTAATGTCATGACCTGTACCAAGGGCAGACTAGTGGTTAGCATGTTGACTATATGTCACTGTGGTAGCAACTTTGACTGATATGTCACTACCTTTTTACTCGTACTGATCGAGAGGAAGTGATATTAGGATACCGACACTCCTAGATCTTGTATGGAACTGAATATCCCTTCACAGGGGTCAGTTTGACTTTGAATAGTACGAATCAAATCCCCCAAGGCGTAATAAAAGATGTAATATAGCTGTGTAGCATATTTGTTTAGGGTTATTCACAACATTTCACATTGGATAATAACCCTTGCTTGTTATCTTTACATGAACATTATGCTTAGTGCAATTAAGAGATAGCATATATACTTATGTTGTGGATATGCTTAGATTGTAGATGCATACATACAGTAGCCATGGTTATGTTGATAATAATACTGGTACTGCTGATTATTATCATGATGCTAGCTATCTCATGTTGTTAGTTATGTTTATCATGTTAGCCATGCCTATGTAAATAGAGATGCATATACTACTAATCATGCTTATCCAGATAGTTTTTCTTATGTTGTTATCTCTTCTTATGATGTTGATATGTTCAACCAATTAGACATGCTCATGTTGTTAGCTATGCTATGTTACTAGACTTGCTCATGATGCTAGATATGCATATGGCACTGAATTGCTTATATTGTCAACAAGATAAAGGATGATAGTCTGGCTAATGATGATAGTTATTATCTACTCCTTTATGTATTTTGTTGATCATCAATACTATTAATCTTATTTGTTATATCTGATTAAACTGCTTAACTATTTAATTACTTAAAATGTTGTAATCAATAAGTGTTTTTGGAGGTTATATCTCTTACTGGGACATGGGTCTCACCCTTGTGGTTCACCACATCTTTTTAGGTAATTGGAAGTGACAAAAACAAATATGTGGCACCAAAGAGAAGCTATAGTAATGAATCTTTGAGAAAGTTGATTAGATGTATAGTGTATCCTAGAGTCGTCCCTATACTCTCAGGCCCAGGCAGGAAAAGTTTGTATATGGCGCTTCAAAAGAATCGAACTTTTGTTAGCATATTAATGCTTGTTTGTGTGGAATATACGAATATTGTTCTCCTATGCATATATGTTGTGTCTAAAGTGATAGAATAATTTGTATCAAATTCTTAGCATAGTATGGATAAAAGAAAGATTTTGGGCTCTTATGCAAATGTTTTTTTAGCAGGTGCTGACGTTGAAATTGGTTTTAATTTACCCATTATTCTGGGTATGTGATTAATTAGTGATCGATTATGCTTTTTGTTTTGAATAATCTCATTTAGTGTAATAGGGTCTCACAAGTTGAGTCTAAGCTTGCATGATTCACGAGAGAGACAAGCCCTACAAGCATTGTGGGTGAGATAAGACACACACGCATTGCCGGTGAGATAAGCCTTGCACGCGTTGCGGGCTAAGAGTGAGAGTTTGCATATGTCGCAGTCGAGACGTTGCACATATTGCAAATTAGAATGAGTTGTAGGTGAGACACACCCCTGCATGCATTGCGGGTGAGATGCCTACTGCATGCATTGTAGGATGTGATGCTATGAGTGAGTGATCAATATGATACACCTAGTTATGAGTTGTGAGGAGATATATGTGTTATAGAGGGTCGAGACATCTATGTGTAGAAAATGGGCGTGACCATGTAAATGTGACATGGTCGTGACACTTGTGCATGAAGAGTCAATACATATAGGCTATAGTGGTCGTGATAGGTGTGTTGAGGGTAGTTGAGACACTTGTGTTGTGAGTGGCTGAGACACCTATACACATACATGCACATGATCAATACATGGTGCAATAGTTTACATAAGATGATGTGATTAAGGATGACTAATAATAAATTATAGTGATTAACTCTAATGCTTTCCAACATTGTGGGATGGTGATGGAATTAGGGTTTAGTGGTTAAGGGTTGAAATGAAACCCTAATTGGATACATATGAACCCTAACCCTAATCGTGTGATAATATGATATATGCACTCATACTACTCAAAGTATTTGTTATGTGATTTTCTTTTCTCTCTCCTACTTATATGACACTAACTTACACGTGAGATGAATATCATAGCTATGAGTATGCTATGTTGACCCCTATGTAATATAGGGTGGTGATTATGAGTAATGTTGAGGCATACTGTGATATTGAAAGTGAAAGAGTTGTGTGAATTGGTCTATTGACCTAGCAAGTGCTTTGTGCATAAATTGATGGATTGATGTCCCATAGTAATGTAATGATGAGATAAGTTCTCACTTTGTACATTTTATATCTTCTGGACTTGTATCTTATCCTTAATTTTGTAGAGTTTGTTTAGGGTTAATACATTGTTACTTGATTGATGCATTAAAATATACCCAATTGGAATATCTAATCATGTAAAACCCTAATCATGTAGTTTCCATGTACCATAGATCCATCCTCAGCATCAGTAGTTAGTTGGATGGTGAAACAAGTAACTCCTATGGGAAACTCATAGAGCATAATGTTGAATATGTGGGGTGCAAGTCAAATTACCTTCTTGTATCCTTAGATTGTTGTTATATAGTGGAATGATACTTTTTATGGAACAACCATGTATGAGTTTGCCCTCTAGTGTTGTGCCATGTACCAAGGTAGGCTAGTTGTTTTACAAGACCATAGCTTTGACTATGAGTTATTGTCTCTACAAGACTATAGCTTTGACTAAAGTTGTTGTTTAGAAGTTTGACTATTGTGTCACTACATTGCAGACTTGAACTGACCAAGTAGTGTAGATGATGATCGTGGAGCCTGGATCTTCCATTGATATTGTATGGTACTAATTTTGACTTCACAGTGGCCAGTTGGATTTGAGTGGTTTGCCTCAAATCCTCAGGGCATAATAATGAAAGTGATAATATAGTCATGTAGTATATTTGCTTAGGGTCAAATACGAATCACATTGGATGACCCCATGCCTTATTTCTTGTATTGTTTAGTTTATAATAGTTATGCATGTTCTTCATATTTCTTCTAAAGGTATAAGATGTTCTACTGCTTAGTTGCAAGTGCTTAAAATGCTTAGCCAATATTTACTTCTTTATTTATCTGCTATATTATCGTACTATGATTATAATAGATGTTAGCAAAGAGTTATATCTCTTACAGGGATGTTTGGTCTCACTCTGTGGGTTCCACAACCTTTTAGGTGGTTGTGAATGAGGAGGTCATGGTCATGGGGTAGGTGCAGAGCAAGAAGGAGAACAATAGCTATCAGAAGGTTGGATATGCTACTAGTTAGAACTTTGTATTAGAGTCATATGTGTCATCCCTATACTCTCATGTCTTTGGGAAGATTTTGATGTTTTATATATCGACAGGTAGATTTTGACTTTGGGCCATGAGTGTATAGTAAAGGAATGTACATATAAAGAAGTTGTAAAATGTAAAAATTATGGCTTGTTAGCATGTGAACATATCATGTAGCATCTTTTGATATAAATAAGAATGCAAATGGCCTGTGTTGAAGGCTTATTTATGAAATACTTCCACTTGAGATATTACCTTGCAAATGGTTTTAATTTACCATGTTTTGTGGTAATATTGTTGTTAGTGATACTTTCATGTTTTGTTTTGAGTAATCTTGCTGTGTGGTGATGGTTGTCACAATTAAGTTGGTATTAAAGCTATAGGTGCACTGAGTCTATAGGGACATAGGACTAGGGTTTGAGTCTATTCTAGTGTCCTCCAGTATATCTTATGGTCACTTTTTCTTATGTAAAAGAAGAAGAAGAAGAGAAGAATAGATGTCTAGAGAACATGAAGAACATGTTGCTGAGAGAGGTGTTGCTGCACCATGAGGTGGTGCTAGGAGGCAAGAAAGGGCTAACGTTGTGCCTGAGATGCCTAAAGTTAACCCAGATGAAGTAGCCAACCTTGCTTTTGAGTCCATGGTTGGAAAGTTTATGACTACAATGAACCCCATTATGGATAGGATGCCTACAGCCCAACCTAGGGAAGTGATTCTCGGTGTTGAAACTCATGGTTCTGGAAAGACTTTTAAAAGACTTTGACATGTAGGCGCATTGGAGTATGTTGGTACATTTGATCCAACTGTTGCAGATATGTGGCTGGCTAAGCTGGTAAAGGCCTTTAAGATCCTCAATATCCCTAAAGAGGATAAGGTGAAGCATGATGTATATCTATTGAAGGGGAGTGTTGGCCACTGGTGAGCCATAGAGGAAGAGAAAAGACTGGGTGTAGTGATTACTTGGGAAGAATTCTGATGGGAGTTTGTAAGTTGGTATTTTTCAGAGACTTACTTGGATGAGAAGAATGTACAGTTTCAGAATATCTAGAAGCGATATCTATCAGTCAGCCCTTATGAAGCTAAGTTTATGGAGCTTCTAAGGTTTTGTCTACAAATGGCTACAACTGACAAGGAGAGAATCATACACTTTGAGAAGGGTCTGAGTAGTGAGCTAACAACCCCAATATCATATTTGGAGAATAGGGAGAAGTTTGGTACTTTTGTAGAATCAATTCAGAGGGTAGAATGATTAGTTCTGGAGAAGAGAAAGGAAAAGTCCAAGAAGAGGCCTGCACAGTATCAAGGACAATCCTCTGGAGGCTTTAAGAAGCCTAGGTCATCAACACCTTAGTCTCAACAAAGGTCAGTGACTCACTCAAAATGGACACAGAGCATAGGAAAAAGTCATAGTTTGCCACCTACCGGAGCTCAAAGCACAATGTCAATGTTAGTAACTGGGCCATCTAGGCCGTGGTACGAGAGTAAAACTTGTTTCAAGTTTGGATAGGTGGGACATACTAAGTGGTATTTCCCTATGAAAGATGAAGAAGTGACTAAATAGATGAGATAGAGTCAACAAAGGTCATAACAACAACAACAACACAGTGGTAGAGGACACGGACAAGCATCATAAGATGGTTCCTCAGGACATGTTGGAAGAGGGAGACAACATGCGATGGCTCGATTCTATGCAAAGAGTAAGCCAAAAGAAGTCGTTAACCCTAGGGTCGTGATAGGTCAAATGGAATTATTTCATTCGGACTTGTCTTATCATATTTATCTTGATTGATCTGGGTGAAAAACACTCCTTTATCACTAGAGAAGTGATAGTCTTCATCTAGAAACTCCTTTAGTTGGTTATGCAGAGTTGCAAGAAGTATGTCCATCCTGCATTCTTTACTTTTTTGGACATAGCATTCAAGTGGATCTCCTACCACTTGATATGCACGGATTCAATGTGATCCTTGAGTGGATACTTTGGAGAAGTATTAGGTGATCTTGGACTGTAGTGCCAAAGTGGCAACATTTGTGGATAGTGATGTTTCATCAGTCTTCCAAGGTGATAGGAAGATTCTTCTAACATGTCTAGTTTCATCTATGACAATAGAGAAATGGATGAGACAGGGATGTGATGTATTCTTGGAACATGTGGTGGATACTAAGGGAAAGAGTCCTATATTCAAGAAGTACCAATTGTAAAGGAGTTTGAGGATGTGTTTCCAGATGAGTTTCTAGGTGTACCTCCTCTTAGAGAGATTGATTTCTAGATCAATCTAGTTTTGGGTACTCAACCTATAACATAGACACCTTATCGGATGACACCAGTAGAGATGATAGAACCAAAGAAACAGTTTCAAGAACTATTTGGGTTTCATTAGACTGAGAACATCTCTTTGGGTGTTATCGTTTTGCTTGTAAAGAAGAAAGATGGATCAATGAGGTTGGGTATTGACTATCAATAGTTGAATAAGATCACAATTAAGAATAAGTACATATAGATGACTTGCTTGATCAGTTGTGAGGTGCCACCATCTTTTCTATGATAGATTTGAGGTCAGGTTATCATCAATTGTGGATTAAGGAAGATTACATACCTAAGTCAGCCTTTAGGATAAGGTATGGTCATTACGAGTTTGTGGTTATGCCATTTGGGATAACTAATGCACCAACAACATTTATCGACCTAATGAATAGGGTGTTCAAGCCCTATCTAGATCAGTTTGTAGTTGTGTTTATAGTCAACATACTGATCTACTATTGAGAGAACTAGCAGCATGAACAACACTTACATCAGGCTTTGACTTTGTTGAGGCAACACCAGTTGTATGAAAAGTTTTGTAAATGTGAGTTCTGGCTTAAGGAAGTGGATTTTATAGGGAGCATATATCTGCCAAGGGAGTCTATGTAGACCCAAAGAAAGTAGTGTTAGTGCTGGAATGGGATCAACCAAAGACACCTACGGAGATTCGTATCTTCTTAGGTTTGGTAGGATATTATAGGAGGTTCATTAAGAACTTTAGTGCAGTGGTGTTAGCCCTAACAAAGTTAACAAGGAAGGATGTTCCATTTGTTTGGGATGACATATCTAAACAATATTTTATGATCCTAAAGGAAAGTTTAACAAGAACATCAATATTAGTGCTACCAGAGCAAGAAAAAGGTTATATTGTCTTTTGTGATGCATCCAAGAATGGTCTGGGTTGTGTGCTTATGAAGGATAAGAACATGATTTCTTTTTCTTTGTGACAACTTAAGAAACATGATGAGAACTACCCAACACACTATTTAGAGTTGGTTGTTGTGTTCCATGCTTTGAAGATATGGAGACACTGCATGTATGGTGAGAACTGTTAGATCTTCACCGACCATAAGAACATACTGTATATCTTTTCAAAATAGGAGTTGAACATGCAACAAAGACATTGGATGGAGTTAATAAAATATTATGATTATACTATAGACTACCATCCAGGGAAGGAGAATGGAGTAGCAGATGCCTTAAGTAGGAAGTCATCTTCATCATCATCCACTGAGAAGGCACATTTGAGTGCTTTGGTGTGTCATAAGAGAGACATGTTGGTCTCCTTTTGACAGATGAATGTCGGGTTAGAGGTGTCTATGTATGTAGGTCTGTTGGCATAGTTATAAGTAAAGCTAACATTGAGTCAACATATCAGAGATGCACAATAGAATGATACTATAGTACAAAAGATTCAAGCAGAGTTGGGCATTGAAAAGTGTGATGGCTTCCATAAATCTGATGATAGAACAATGTGTTATCATGGCAGGACAGTTGTGCCAAATGTAGACAATCTAAGAAAGTTAGTTCTAGAAGAGGCTCACTCTTTTATGTACGCTATGAATCTAGGTAGCACAAAGATGTATTAGAATCTGAAAGATCTGTATTTGTGGCCAAGGTTAAAACGTGATGTAGCTAAGTTCGCGGCTAAGTGTGTAGTGTTAGTAGGTTAAAGTCAAACATCCTAAGCATGTAGGGACTTTTCAATCATAACCTATACCATAGTGGAAGTGGGATCATATGACAATGGACTTTGTGGTTGGACTTCCAAGGATAGCCAAAGGTCATGATTACATCTAGGTAATAGTGGACATGTTGACTAACCCAATGCACCTTTTTCTATTAAAAACAATGTATACGGTTGAGAAGCTTGCACATGTGTATGTAGATGAGATAGTACATCTACATGGTATTCCAACTACTATAATGTTAGAGAGAGGTTCACATCTCACTAGTCTCTTTTGGGAACGTTTGCATACAACGATGGGTACGTAGTTGAGATTCAACATTGCATTCCATCCACAAACAGATGGACAGTTTGAGAGGAAAGTATAGACCTTGGAGGACATGTTGAGAGCCCGTGTGTTGTAGTTTATGGGAAGTTGGGATATACATCTTAGTCTGATAGAGTTTTCCTACAATAATAGCTATCATAGGAACATCAATATGGCACCATATGAAGCGTTGTATGGGAGATGACATAGATCTCCTTTGTATTGGTATGAGATGGGAGAATATCAACTTTTGGGTCTAGAGTTAGTGCAGCAAATGACATAAAAGATCAATGTGATTCAACAGTAATTGAAGGCAGCTCAGGATAGATATAAATCTTATGTTGATAGTCATGGTAGACCTTTAGAGTTCCAAGTGGGAGGCATGGTCTACCTCAAAGACTCTCATTGGAAAGGTGGTATAAGGTTTGGGAAAACGGGTAAGTTAGCTCCCAGGTATACATGACCTTATCCTGTTGTTGTACGTGTTGGGAAGGTGTCCTATAAGCTCGAATTGCCACCTAAGTTACATAAGTTACATCCTATGTTTCATATTTCTACGTTGAGGATGTGTCACCTTGATGCATAGTTGACTCTTCAACCTATTGAGGTGGAGCTAGATAATGATATATCTTATGTGGAAGGTCTTGTTCTGATCATGGATAGAAGCATCAAGAAGTTGAAGAAAAAGGACATTGTGCTAGTCAACATTTTGTGGCATCATCGTGGCATAGAAAAATCCACATAGGAACTTGAAGATGAGATGTGAAAGAAGTAATTGTAACTTTTTGCGTAGGATTTCAGGGGCAAGGGGTTTATAGTTGTAAGACTCCTGATGTAACATCCCTGACCTGGGTTATGAACTAACCCTAGATGTTTTGCTTAAAATATGATTAGAGGCTTGTGATTACCCCCTTGATATGTCATTAAGCTTTAGAAGAATCTATAATTTCATTTCTGTCCTTTTAAAACAATGTTGTTGTAACATCCCTGACCTGGGTTATGAACTAACCCTAGGTGTTTTGCTTAATTATGTAATTAGATACTTTTGATTATCTTTTGGTATGTAATTAAATCTCCTAAGGAACATACATTTCCATTTTTGTCCCTTTTGAACAATGTTGTAATATTGTTTTGTAATACAGGGACCTATGTGCAAATTACCCAATTAAAAGGGGTTAACTTACAAATTGCACATGTTAAGATGTTCCTTTGGTGTTTAGACATCATAAGAATGAATATGATAAAGTATGATGGATTCTCCAAGCTTGGGCACCAAGATGCAGCTTGTGGAGCAATCCTTGTACTTAAAACTCTAGTTTTGGTGTAAAGTGCAATTTACCCAAAATATGGGGTGCAACTTGTAAAATACACCTTCTAGAGTATATTTTATGACTCTTGGCATCATTAAGAGTAAGAATGATGAAGAGGTCACTTCAATTGAATAATTAAATAAGAATGATAACCCTTATAAATTAAATGATCAAGTTATAAGTCTAATAACCCTTCTATATGTGCAACTTAGTAAGAAGTTGGCTTTCTTCACCTTTATACCTTGGGTTTAAGATGAGTTTTGCTTAAGTATGGAAGGGAGAAACGTGGTTTATAATAAGGGAAGGACCTAGAGGAGAAATGGAGAAACAAGTTGTCCTTATGTTGAAATTTCACCTAAAGTATATATACACCTTTTCTCACTTAGCAAGGATCATTTCCTTCACTTCCTTTCTTATCCCCTTGCTTAGACTGACTTAGGACAGAGATCTGGAGAAGAGGAGAACGGCCAAGCAGTTCTAGGTAAGCTTTGATCATCATCTTGCTCGAATTCATGGAGGAATTCATGGTGCAAGGTTGGTTTTATGGTCTTCCTTACTTGTTTCTTCTTTCTAGCCATCTTTTCCCAACCTTTCCTTGGAGAAACACCCTTGGCCGACCTGTGGATCTAAATACACCATTAAAGACTTGAATATTGAAGCTTGGAGCTCAAGGAACGACCTTAAGGCGGGTTTTATAACTCTAAACCTTTTGCTTTCTTATGCATATCTTTGTACTTGCAAAAGTAGCTTGTTCTTCTTTCCCCCATCCTTCCTTGCTTTCTTGCATCTAAAACCATGGGGAACAGACCTGGATCTGGAGGTAGAAGAAGGGGGGTGTGAATACCTATGTCACTTTAGCAAACGGTCTTGCACCCTTGGCTAAACGGTTTGCAAAACCGTTTGGGGGTTTTGCAAAACCGTTTGAGGGGCAAACAGTTTCACAAGGTCGGTTAGAGAAAACGGTCTCCAAGACCGTTTTAGGGCATTGACCAAGCGTGGACTGTTTGGGATTTCTGTTCATAATTATGTAGGTTAATGACCCACCAAATTTGAGGGGTTAACTCCAAAGGAATCGTAGGTTAAAGGCCAATCAATTAGGCAAATCAAATTGACTTAAGTGCTGATTTTCCAATCTGTTTAACTTGAACTTCTTGGGCAAACGGTCTCAAACCGTTTGAGTGCGTTGAACAAGCGTGGACCATTTGGCATTACTTTTCTTAATGATGTGGTCTAATAACACACCAAATTTTATAGGTTAACTCCCAAGTAATCATGAGTTAAAGGCTAAACAATTGGATAAACCTAATTGAATTAAGTGCTGATTTTCCAATCTGTTTAACTTGAACTTCTTGGGAAAACGGTCTCAAACTGTTTGAGGGCGTTGACCAAGTGTTGACCGTTTGGGATTCCTGTTCATAATCATGTTAGTTAATAACCCTCCAAATTTGAGGGATTAACTCCAAAGGAATCGTGATTTGAAGGCTAATCAATTATGTAAACCCTAATTGGATTAAGTGCTGCCTTTCAACTTGATTGATATGACTTTTTGGGTTTTCTTGCCCAAACGGTCTCAAGACCGTTTGAAACTCATCCAAACGGTCTCAAGACCGTTTGGAGGTCACCCAAGACCGTTTGGAGGTCTAGGGGTGAGTATGGTTAAGCAATTGATGATCCAATGATACTAAGTTGGAATGTAATCAATTGTTGTTTTGGTGATCAATCCAATGATCCAAACCTTAATTGGTTGACTTGGATTTTGATGATATGATGGGCAAACGGTCTGAAGACCGTTTGGAGGTCATCCAAACGACCTCAAGACCGTTTGGGGTCAGGTCATGTCCCAATGTAATGATGGTTCAATAGGTTCAAATCAATTAGTCCCACATTGAAATATGTTGAAGGGTTATTGATTCCAATCCCTAATTCAATTGAGCTAAACCCTAATTGATGGTCAATTGAGGGTCAAGTGAGGGACAAATCAGTTGAAGGTTGACCTATTAAACTCAATTAAGGTATGAGTATAGGTCCAATTGATGATCGGTTCCATGAATTCAAAGATTGAAGGAATCAACATTGGAAACCCTAATTCAATTGGATACCTTATGAAGTGGAGGTCCAATGTGATTGAATCCTTGAGAATTAAGATGATGAATGTTCTTTTGATCCAATAATGATTAGTAATGATAATCAATGAAGTTGTGAAGGTTGAAACCCTAATAATACCTAAGTGATTAAGAACCAATTAAAGGGAGAATTCTTAATTGTTTATAGGATTAATAGCTTGATACACTATGTTAACCATAGTAGCATGTACTTGATTGAAGGGTTGATGTGACCTAATCAAGTTAAAAGAATTAAAGATTAGAATACATATATTTATATATATATATATATATATGAATCATGGAATGATCTTATGTAGCACGACCATGCAAGGGAGCACGGCCGTGGTAGCCTTAGCTTGCATGACCGTGCAAGGGAGCACGGCCGTGGTAGTCTTACTTTGCACGACCGTGCAAGGTGGCACGGCCGTGGTGTCCTATTATGAAATTGAGAAGTTTTGGTATTGTGCTGACATTGTTATATATGCATGTCCTTATTTGTATAAGTCATACAAGTTGATATTATGAGGTAATCATAACCAGGTATGAGTTATGATGTCATATTCCTTGAAAACAATTATAAGCTTTTAGAGTAATGATATGTGAAAAGTATATACATTGCTTCAATCAAGGTCATGCTAATAGATGACTTGATGCTGATATGGAACTTGATAGCAAGTGTTATGATGATATAAGGGTGTGAGCACCCATGTTCTTGAATCATAGTGATAAGATGATTAAGAATTAATATCCAGTTGATAAATGATATGAGTTATACTTGTACATTTAGTATTCTTCTGTTATAGCCATGTTTAGTACTTGAATGTTTGGAAACATGTATGATGCTAAAAGAATACTGATATGTACCTAATAATCAAGTATAATCATACCATGTAGAGCCCTGATCATAGATCCATCATTGTCAGAATTTAAATAATAGTGAAACATGTTTTATAAAGGGAACTCCTGGATCACATACTTTAGAGTATGTGGGAGTATATGGAATAACTGATAAAAGTTAAGCTTGATAGGTTTCATATAGAGGTGATCAGATCCAGGTAAGATTTATAATGCTAATTGCATTAAGAACACTTGTTACCTATAATTCAAGAGTATAACTAAATGTCATGTTATCTGGTAAGTGATAACATATGAGCTTGATAGGTTGAATGAGCCACGAGTAATATGATTTGTTGATATTCAAAGGTCATATTATTTAGATAACCAGATAAAATGAGATGTTACTTGGTAACAAATGCTATGATTAGTCCAGGGGTTTGAACTCCCACATTCCGTATTTCATATTAATAAGATGGTTAGGGATTGATATCCCAATATTAAAAATATGAGGTATGACCTAAACCAAAGTGTTTCTATGTGAAATTCTATTACGGAATAATCCTATGAAAAGCTTAACTACAGACTAATGGGTTATGAATGTAAATAACCCTTGTATTACATAAGTAATGTTAAGTCTGATATCATATGTACAAGTTATGCAGATATGTTGTGGAGTTGGAATCCTAACACTTTGGGAGAAGGAGTATGGTTATAGGCCATCCTTTCCCAAATAATAATGCCAGGAAATGGATATATGATCCAAGTCTGAAGGGAGTTAGTGATGTGATAAGTGACATGTGATTTTATCAATTTATAGTTGCATTGCTTTTAGTAGAAAGAATAGTTTAATCTGTTAAACATTGTTTTAACTACTCTCAAATATACATAACTTCTTTGTGTACATTTATTCTCTTATGCTGCAATAATTATGCTTCTGGAGAAGAGTTATATCTCTCGCTGGGATGATTTTTATAATTGTCTCACCCCATAGATTTCAACCTTTAGGTGGACGTGGGCGAGGAGGCAGAAACCCTTCAATTGGTGAAGGGCAACATCAGCAGTACCAAGGACAGCAGTGAAGCTTCAGGTGGAGGCATTGGCTGCTATGTCATGTGTAGATAGTGTTAGAGTCCTATATGTCATCTCTGTACTCTCAGGTCCTCGGAGTAATAGTTAGTGCTTTCGAGTTTTTGGTACAGTCCTTAGAGACTTTTGTATATTGCCTTACAGAGTTTTACTGATGGATTAGTTGTAAACAACTTATCATGTTGTTTTATGAGAAAGCTTTACCTTTAAAGGATCTCTTCATAAAAAGTTTAAAATTTTTAGTGATTTCTGGTAATCCGATGCTTAGTGAACGCTTCCGCATTAGTTAATCTTGTTTTCTCGATATAGACATTTCAATTAGTGGTATCAGAGCTCTAGGTTCATTGAGTCTACAGAGACATAGGACTAAGATTGTAGAGTCTGTTCTAAGTGTTTTCCAGATTATCTGATAGTATCTTCTGCTCACATAGGAGGAGAAGAACTTGAAGATGTTTGGACCACGTGAAGAGCATGCCGATGAGGGCAGTTCTGCTGCACCAGGAGGAGGTGCAGGAGACCAGGATAGGGAAGGGCATGTACCTGAACAGCCCCAGTTTGACCCAGCTGAGATAGAAAATCCAGCTACTTATGCTTTATTTGATAAGTTTCTGGCAGCCATAACACACATAGCAGATAGGGTGCCACCATCTGCATCTAGGGCACCAGCCCATCAGGAAGGTTATGGAACCGGCAAGACTTTCGAGAGACTTCTCCGGGTGGGAGCCATAGACTATGCTGGTACATCTGATCCAGCAGATGTTGATCTATGGTTGACAGAGCTGGAAAAGGCTTTCAGGATCCTTGATATTCCTGAAGCTGAAAAGGTTAAGCATGCAGTATACCTCCTAAAAGGAAGTGCTGGTAATCGGTAGATGATAGAGGAAGATAAGAGACCAGGTGAAGAAATAGGATGGGAGGTTTTCCGACGAGAATTCGTCAATAGATACTTCCCTAAGACGTATCTAGATGAGAAGATCTCTCAATTTGAGAAGATCACACAAGGACTGATGAACGTTAGCGAATATGAAGCTAAGTTCATGGAGTTACTACGGTTTTGTCCACAGATGGCAGTTAGTGATGAAGAAAGAATTCGACATTTTAAGAAAGGATTGAATGCTGAACTAGCCACTCCTGTGTCTGCCTTGGAAAACAGAGAAAGGTTTGCCACCTTTGTGGAGTCAGTAAGAAGGATAGAGAGGTCAGAAACCGTGAAACAACAGACAAGTAGTAAGAAGATGTACACCCAGCCTCAAGAACAAAGGCCTGAAAGTTTTAAGAAGCCAAGTTTTTCTACACCAACGGCAATATCAGAATTCCCTACCAGACACAATGGGTGTCAAGTGGAAATAGGGACCATAGTAGTATTCCAAGAAGACCCTCCGACATAGCCTCAGCATCGGTAACCGGATCGTATAGACACCTTGCACCCAGGATCTGTTACTTATGTAGACAACCGGGACATCTGGCAAGGGATTGTCCAGACAGGAATGCAATAATGACTCGACCTCAAGGACAGAGTCTGCAAGGCCCACAAGGGAGGCAATATAATAATAGAGGATGTGGACAAACATCCCATACAGGTCAGATGAAATAAGTATTGTTTTATTATTACATATTAGGATTCTATGTGTTAAAAATATGGAAGTTAGCTGCTTTTGAATTTCTTGACTAAGTCCTAGAAGGACACAAGAAAGATAAGAATTCATATCTTACTCAATATTCTTTAAAACAATTTATAATCTCCCTTAACTGTGTATTAAAAGGATGAGATATAGATGTGATACCTGAAGAATAACCTAGAGTGATAAATTATGCGTGTATAATGATATGAAAAGCAAAGAATAGGATGATAAGTAAAATACATACTACCTAATCTCAATACTTATATACCCTGGCCAGGTATATGGTTATTGTAGATAAGGCAAGTATGAAACTCTTAGATTGTTATCTTTTGATTACTCTGATCAGGTAATTATTTTGAAACAATCTAAGGAGTATAAGAAAAATTAAATGAGAGGATCTTAGTGAATACTTAGTGAACATACTTTGTGAACATACTTAGTGAATATACTTAGTGAATTTTCTCAGTGAATACTTAGTGATCATACTCAGTGAATACTTAGTGAACATACTTTGTAAACATACTTAGTGAATATACTTAGTGAACTTCCTCAATGAATACTTAGTGATCATACTCAGTGAATATACTCAGTGAATACTCAGTGAACATACTCAGTGAATATACTCAGTGAATACTTAGTGAGCATACTTAGTGAACATACTCAGTGAATATACTCAGTGAATACTCAGTGAACATACTTAGTGAATATACTCAGTGAATACTCAGTGAACATACTTAGTGAATATACTCAGTGAATATACTCAGTGAATACTCAGTGAACATACTTAGTGAATATACTCGGTGAATATACTCAGTGAATACTCAGTGAACATACTCAGTGAATATACTCAGTGAATACTCAGTGAACATACTTAGTGAACATACTCAGTGAATATACTCAGTGAACATACTTAGTGAATATACTCAGTGAATACTCATTGAACATACTTAGTGAATATACTCAGTGAATACTCAGTGAACATACTTAGTGAATATACTTAGTGAACTTACTCAGTGAATACTTAGTGAGCAAACTTAGTGAATGTACTTAGTGAATATACTCAGTGAACTTACTCAGTGAATACTTAGTGAGCAAACTTAGTGAACATACTTAGTGAATATACTCAGTAAACTTACTCAGTGAATACTTAGTGAGCAAACTTAGTGAACATACTTAGTGAATATACTCAGTAAACTTACTCAGTGAATACTTAGTGAGCAAACTTAGTGAATATACTTAGTGAATATACTTAGTGAATATACTTAACAAACTCTTTCAGTAAAAGCCTTTGAAACAATACCCTTAGTAAATTTACTTAGTGAAATCCTCCGAGACAAATTGCTTAGTGAACCTTCTCAGTGAATGTTTCCAAATTAGTTGATTAGCAAGATATGATATTTAAATAATATCTGCTTCCTTTTATCTGAGATTTCGAGGATGAAATCCTTGTTAGGGGGATATAATTTGTAACATCCCTGACCTGGGTTATGAAATAACCCTAGATGTTTTGCTTAAAATATGATTAGAGTCTTGTGATTGCCCCCTTGATATGTCATTAAGCTTTAGAAGAATCTATAATTTCATTTCTGTCCTTTTAAAACAATGTTGTTGTAACATCCCTGACCTGGGTTATGAACTAACCCTAGGTGTTTTGCTTAATTATGTAATTAGATACTTGTGATTATCTTTTGGTATGTAATTAAATCTCCTAAGGAACATACATTTCCATTTCTGTCCCTTTTGAACAATGTTGTAATATTGTTTTGTAATACAGGGACCTATGTGCAAATTACCCAATTAAAAGGGGTTAACTTACAAATTGCACATGTTAAGATGTTCCTTTGGTGTTTAGACATCATAATAATGAATATGATAAAGTATGATGGATTCTCCAAGCTTGGGCACCAAGATGTAGCTTGTGGAGCAATCCTTATACTTAAAACTCTAGTTTTGGTGTAAAGTGCAATTTACCCAAAATATGGGGTGCAACTTGTAAAATACACCTTCTAGAGTATATTTTATGACTCTTGGCATCATTAAGAGTAATAATGATGAAGAGGTCACTTCAGTTGAATAATTAAATAAGAATGATAACCCTTATAAATTAAATGATCAAGTTATAAGTCTAATAACCCTTCTATATGTGCAACTTAGTAAGAAGTTGGCTTTATTCACCTTTAGACCTTGGGTTTAAGATGAGTTTTGCTTAAGTATGGAAGGGAGAAACGTGGTTTATAATAAGGGAAGGACCTAGAGGAGAAATGGAGAAACAAGTTGTCCTTATGTTGAAATTTCACCTAAAGTATATATACACCTTTTCTCACTTAGCAAGGATCGTTTCCTTCACTTCCTTTCTTATCCCCTTGCTTAGACCGACTTAGGACAGAGCTCTGGAGAAGAGGAGAACGGACAAGCAGTTCTAGGTAAGCTTTGATCATCATCTTGCTCGAATTCATGGAGGAATTCATGGTGCAAGGTTGGTTTTATGGTCTTCCTTACTTGTTTCTTCTTTCTAGCCATCTTTTCCCAACCTTTCCTTGGAGAAACACCCTTGGCCGACCTGTGGATCTCAAGACACCATTAAAGACTTGAAGCTTGGAAGCTTGGAGCTCAAGGAACGACCTTAAGGCGGGTTTTATAACTCTAAACCTTTTGCTTTCTTATGCATATCTTTGTACTTGCAAAAGTAGCTTGTTCTTCTTTCCCCCATCCTTCCTTGCTTTCTTGCATCTAAAACCATGGGGAACAGACCTGGATCTGGAGGTAGAAGAAGGGGGGCGTGAATACCTATGTCACTTTAGCAAACGGTCTTGCACCCTTGGCCAAACGGTTTGCAAAACCGTTTGGGGGTTTTGCAAAACCGTTTGAGGGGCAAACGGTTTCACAAGGTCGGTTGGCGCAAACGGTCTCCAAGACCATTTGAGGGCGTTCACCAAGTGTGGATCGTCTGGGATTTCTGTTCATAATTATGTAGGTTAATTACCCACCAAATTTTAGGGGTTAACTCCAAAGGAATCGTAGGTTAAAGGCCAATCAATTAGGCAAATCAAATTGAATTAAGTGCTGATTTTCCAATCTGTTTAACTTGAACTTCTTGGGCAAACGGTCTCAAACCGTTTGAGTGCGTTGACCAAGCATGGACCGTTTGGGATTACTGTTCCTAATGATGTGGTCTATTAACACACCAAATTTTATAGGTTAACTCCCAAGTAATCATAAGTTAAAGGCTAAACAATTGGATAAACCTAATTGAATTAAGTGCTGATTTTCCAATCTGTTTAACTTGAACTTCTTGGGAAAACGGTCTCAAACCGTTTGAGGGCGTTGACCAAGCGTTGACCGTTTGGGATTCCTGTTTATAATAATGTTATTTAATAACCCTCCAAATTTGAGGGATTAACTCCAAAGGAATCGTGAGTTGAAGGCTAATCAATTATGTAAACCCTAATTGGATTAAGTGCTGCCTTTCAACTTGATTGATATGACTTTTTGGGTTTTCTTGCCCAAACGGTCTCAAGACCGTTTGGAACTCATCCAAACGGTCTCAAGACCGTTTGGAGGTCACCCAAGACCGTTTGGAGGTCTAGGGGTGAGTATGGTTAAGCAATTGATGATCCAATGTTACTAAGTTGGAATGTAATCAATTGTTGTTTTGGTGATCAATCCAATGATCCAAACCTTAATTGGTTGACTTGGACTTTGATGATATGATGGGCAAACGGTCTCAAGACCGTTTGGAGGTCATCCAAACGACCTCAAGACCGTTTGGGGTCAGGTCATGTCCCAATGTAATGATGGTTCAATAGGTTCAAATCAATTAGTCCCACATTGAAATATGTTGAAGGGTTATTGATTCCAATCCCTAATTCAATTGAGTTAAACCCTAATTGATGGTCAATTGAGGGTCAAGTGAGGGACAAATCAGTTGAAGGTTGACCTATTAAACTCAATTAAGGTATGAGTATAGGTCCAATTGATGATCGGTTCCATGAATTCAAAGATTGAAGGAATCAACATTGGAAACCCTAATTCAATTGGATACCTTATGAAGTGGAGGTCCAATGTGATTGAATCCTTGAGAATTAAGATGATGAATGTTCTATTGATCCAATAATGATTAGTAATGATAATCAATGAAGGTGTGAAGGTTGAAACCCTAATAATACCTAAGTGATTAAGAACCAATTAAAGGGAGAATTCTTAATTGTTTATAGGATTAATAGCTTGATACACTATGTTAACCATAGTAGCATGTACTTGATTGAAGGGTTGATGTGACCTAATCAAGTTAAAAGAATGAAAGATTAGAATACATATATTTATATATATATATATATGAATCATGGAATGATCTTATGTAGCACGACCGTGCAAGGGAGCACGACCGTGGTAGCCTTAGCTTGCATGACCGTGCAAGGGAGCACGACCGTGGTAGTCTTACTTTGCATGACCGTGCAAGGTGGCACGGCCGTGGTGTCCTATTATGAAATTGAGAAGTTTTGGTATTGTGCTGACATTGTTTTATATGCATGTCCTTATTTGTATAAGTCATACAAGTTGATATTATGAGGTAATCATAGCCAGGTATGAGTTATGATGTCATATTCCTTGAAAACAATTATAAGCTTTTAGAGTAATGATATGTGAAAAGTATATACATTGCTTCAATCAAGGTCATGCTAATAGATGACTTGATGCTGATATGGCACTTGATAGCAAGTGTTATGATGATATAAGGGTGTGAGCACCCATGTTCTTGAATCATAGTAATAAGATGATTAAGAATTGATATCCAGTTGATAAATGATATGAGTTATACTTGTACATTTAGTATTCTTCTGTTATAGCCATGTTTAGTACTTGAATGTTTGGAAACATGTATGATGCTAAAAGAATACTGATATGTACCTAATAATCAAGTATAATCATACCATGTAGAGCCCTGATCATAGATCCATCATTGTCAGAATTTAAATAATAGTGAAACAGGTTTTATAAAGGGAACTCCTGGATCACATACTTTAGAGTATGTGAGAGTATATGGAATAATTGATAAAAGTTAAGCTTGACAGGTTTCATATAGAGGTGATCAGATCCAGGTAAGATTTATAATGCTAATTGCATTAAGAACACTTGTTACCTATAATTCAAGAGTATAACTAAATGTCATGTTATCTGGTAAGTGATAACATATGAGCTTGATAGGTTGAATGAGCCACGAGTAATATGATTTGTTGATCTTCAAAGGTCATATTATTTAGATAAACAGATAAAATGAGATGTTACTTGGTAACAAATGCTATGATTAGTCCAGGGGTTTGAACTCCCACATTCCGTATTTCATATTAATAAGATGGTTAGGGATTGATATCCCAATATTAAAAATATGAGGTATGACCTAAACCAAAGTGTTTCTATGTGAAATTCTATTACGGAATAATCCTATGAAAAGCTTAACTATAGACTAATGGGTTATGAATGTAAATAACCCTTGTATTACATAAGTAATGTTAAGTCTGATATCATATGTACAAGTTATGCAGATATGTTGTGGAGTTGGAATCCTAACACTTTGGGAGAAGGAGTATGGCTACAGGCCATCCTTTCCCAAATAATAATGCCAGGAAATGGATATATGATCCAAGTCTGAAGGGAGTTAGTGATGTGATAAGTGACATGTGATTTTATCAATTTATAGTTGCATTGCTTTTAGTAGAAAGAATAGTTTAATATGTTAAACATTATTTTAACTACTCTCAAATATACATAACTTCTTTGTGTACATTTATTCTCTTATGCTGCAATAATTATGCTTCTGGTGAAGAGTTATATCTCTCGCTGGGACGATTTTTATAATTGTCTCACCCCATAGATTTCAACCTTTAGGTGGATGTGGGCGAGGAGGCAAAAATCCTTCAATAGGTGAAGGGAAGCATCAGCAGTACCAAGGACAGCAATGAAGCTTCAGGTGGAGGCATTAGCTGCTATGTCATGTGTAGATAGTGTTAGAGTCCTATATGTCGTCTCTGTACTCTCAGGACCTCGGAGTAATAGTTAGTGCTTTCGAGTTTTTGGTACAGTCCTTAGAGACTTTTGTATCTTGCCTTACAGAGTTTTACTGATGGATCAGTTGTAAACAACTTATCATGTCGCTTTATGATAAAGCTTTACCTTTAAAGGATCTCTTCGTAAAAAGTTTAAAATTTTTAGTGATTTCTGGTAATCTGATGCTTAGTGAACGCTTCCGCATTAGTTAATCTTGTTTTCTCGATATAGACGTTTCACATGATCTAGCTTTATGCTCAATTGTAATTACTTTGCATAATGATATGTGTAAACCTCAATCTAATCTTTTGATATGTCTCAATATCATGTGACAAGCTTACATTTTTATTTTGGTCCAATTTGGTTGATGTTTGATCTACCCATGTTAAATAAGTGCTTGTTTTGGACTAGTTTGCAATTTACCCATAAGTGAGGGTTATCTTGCAAATTTTCACATGAAGAGAATGCTTCTTGTTCTTTAGTATCATGAGAGAGAAGATGATGCAATGGGGAACCTTATTTGAATCATGTGTGATGATGTGACATCATATGGTGATTCTAGGGTTTATAGGATTCTCTTAATTGATATGGTGATTGACTTAGGGTTTGATGTTATGACCCCTACACCACCTTTGGTGAGTGTAGCGATCCAAACATAGGCTTTATATGTGTGTTCTCGACTGAGACAACCCATAGGTGAGAATGGTCGAGATTGTTGGCTAAATGGACATCTGTAAATCCCTTTGTTTTGATAATGACAAACATTTCATTCTTGTTAATCTAACGTGCTACTTGAGTGTTGCAGGAATAAGGTGGATGACAAAGCAAATAGGGAAATCCATATGCTTACATATTTATATGAAATGTAATCGCTTTGTTAAAACTTGTACAAATATATAATGTACAAAGTACTTAGATTTCATGTAAATCAAGCGTTAGATTCTCCCTAGCTAAACATCACATTTAGATAGGTCATCCCCTTCAAATAAGTGTCACATATGCACACTCATACACACACTTAGTGCTTTAATTGAAAAATTGAAACAGGGTCAATCTCGGTCGACTAACTCCTCGACCGAGACACTCTCGGTCGACAATCTTCTCGACCGAGAAAGACCCAAGTAGCCGTTAGACACAGCTGACAAGGTAGTTGGCAGTTGGAGATAAACGTTGCATACACTTGATCCAGAGAGCCTGTCGGTCGACAAAACGTCGACCGAGTAGGTGTCTCGGTCGACCATTTCTCGACCGAGATGGTCTCTGACAGCAACTTTGGAATTAATTAACTAGTCGTTGTTAAAGCAACTAACTTATATCTAATGGCTAGTTAAGCACTTAGAAACCCCTAGAAAGTGTCTAGAACGTCCTTAAGCACTTGTAGGATATTCCTATAAATAGGACATGCCTTAGGACACCTAAACTCACTTGTTACACTTGAGAAATCTTTGAGCATACTTTGAGCAACCTGTTTGTGAGCAAATTGAGCATAGTGACAATTGGCTACTTCTTCTCTTAGCTCAAAATTCGTGTCCTATAGGCTAGCATCTCCTATCCACTGCAATTACATTTCCATACATTTTGGTTAGGAGATCTACACGTTTGATCTAGGCAAATCAAGACTTGTGCTACAAAAGGATAAGTTGTAATTTCCTTTTTCCTTTCTTGTTCTCTATTGTTGTTTGTACTCTCCTTGCTACTCCTAGGTTGGAGGCTGCGGATTGGAGAGGTTGAAGATCTTCTTGGTGAAGAAGGGGACCTTGAGCTACTTTAAGAAGGCTGGTGCAACGGGAGGTTACTTCTAGAGAGGAAGGCTACTTCAAGGGGGAGCTTGGAGTTACTTCAAGAAGGCTACCTCAAGTTGGTGCATCTACTTCAAGTGAAGGCTGTTCAAGGGGTGTAAAGAAAGTATTGTATTTTGTGTAAATCCTTGTGAAGGTAATAAAATTAATACTTTCAAAATCCCAGTTGGGTAAGCAACCGGGTAGTGGACTGACAACTTTAGTATTTGCTAAAGTTGGAACCACTCTAAACACCTGTCTGCTTCTTCCATTTTCAATTGTGGTTGTTTGAGTGAAATAATTGTTAAAATATTTAAAAACTCTATTCACCCCCCCTAGTGTTTTTCAATTGGTATCAGAGCAGGCTTCAAGGAACATTAACAAGGTCTTGAAGAATGGGTGACGGGGTGCTTAACAACCTTAACCTTGAAGGAACACTTGTTTCTAGACCTCCGGCGTTTGATGGAACAAACTACACATATTGGAAAAGAAGGATGCAGTTCTACTTTCAAGGCATCAATTGGGACTTATGGAGGATGGTGTCAACCCCATACGAGCTTCCTCAAACACAATATGCAGAGTGGGATGCAAACACGGTAAAGTTGGCTCAAATGAATGCCAAAGCTGTAAGCATTTTATATTGTTCAATTTTAGTAGGAGAATTTAATAGGATATCAAACTGTGACATAGCCTATGACATTTTGCATAGACTGTCCATAACTTATGAAGGTACAGTTCAAGTCAAGAATTCTAAGATTAGCATGCTTAAACAAAAGTTTGAACACTTCCGTATGGATCCAAATGAATCTATTAGTGAAATGTTTGCAAAATTCTCTTCTATTGTTAATGGTTTAAATGCCCTAGGAAAAACTGTTCTTGAAGAAGATCAGGTATCAAAAATCCTTCGATCACTTCCTCCTAAATACAAGCCAAAGGTGACAACCATTGAAGAAGCTAATGACCTCACTCGGCTGAAAATGGAGCAACTCATTGGCAATCTAGAAGCTCATGAAGCAACCCTAGAAGAGGAAGAAAGAAGAGAACGTGAACTTCAGCAAGGAAAGAAGAAGGATTTGGCTCTAAAAGCTTCAAAGATAATCACACCAGAAAGTGAGGAGTCAAGTGAAGAAGAAGGAGAAGAAGCATTGATTGTCAATGGTAAGAAATATAGAAGATTTAAATCTAACAAAATATCTAGTTCTTCTTCTTCCCCTGCTAGGTGCTTTGAGTGTGGAAAGAAAGGACATTTCAAAAATGAATGTCCTAAAGCAAATAAAGGAAAGAAAAGCTCACACAAGAAGAGGGGAGAAAAAGCCTATAAAGCTGCATGGGACGAGTCAAGTGAAAGTGAAAGTGGAGAAGAAAAGGTGGAATGTTTAATGGCAAGAGAAGATGATGAAGACTCTCAAGAGGTAAGCCTACTTGATCTTCCTAAAGAAGAGTTAGTTACTAGTTTACAAGAAACTCATGATAAGTATGTTGATGTCAAGAAGAAACTAAAGAAGGTTATCAAAACAAATGATGAGCTATATGCTAAATTAAATGATCTCTCTTCTGAAAAGAACAACATTGATCTTGAGAATTTGTCTTTAAAAACATCTTTAAATGATTGCACTAACAAGATACTCACTCTAGAAACAAATGTTGATCTTCTCTCTCAAGAAAAGACTGAATTGTTAGCTAAACTAAAAGACTTTCAGACTCAACCAATTCTTTGTAACCATCTAGACTATGACAATGTTGTAAAAGAAAGAGACTCCCTATTATTTGATTTAGATCAAGCTAGAAAAGATTTACACAAGAAGATGGATGACATTGCTAAGCTACACAGAAACCTACATGAGTTAAGAAGAAAAGATATCCTTGACAACATCCTAAAAGCCTCCTCTAGTTTCAATGGAAGAAAAGGTTTGGGATATGATCTAAAGAAAAATCAACCCAAAAGAACTCGGACTATGTTTGTACCTAAGAAAACAATTCCTAGAAAGAGAAATGAAGTTGACTCTATTACTTGTCATTTTTGTCTACGTCTTGGACATTATTCATTTTCATGCCCGTATAAGACCAAGGATTCCTACTTAGTTTGGGTCCCAAAATCCCAAACTTAGTAGAGTAGAATGCAATTCAATTGAGATACGATCAAATGCTTAATTTTGCAATTCATATTGTATTATCTCAACTTAATAAAAGGTTTTATGCATTATAATAATTTTCTGAACTGCTGTACTGAAACAGAAACTTAGTCGGTCGAAGTATTATCGACCGAAATTATAATCGGTCGAACTTTTGTCGACCAACCAGATGCCTGTGACAAATCAAAATCAAACATCAACTATTTCGGTCGAAAATTGGTCAACCGGCTGAATTTCTGTCTTTAATTTGCAATACAGCAACCTTCTCGATCGACGATTAGTCGACCGAGAAAGATGTCGGTCGAACAATTGTCGACCGACTGAAGTTCTAGATCATAATTTTTATACAGTCTCTACTTAAATGCTTTTAACCATATCGGACCATCACATGGGTACCAAAACCTACATTCTAATGCAGGATTGGGTGGTTGACAGTGGATGTTCCAAACACATGACCGGAAACAAGGATGCATTTCAAACTTTTGAAGAAAAGAAGAGTGGAACAGTCAATTTTGGAGATAATGGTAAAGGTAAAATTATTGGAATAGGTAACATTGGTACAAACCTCAAAATAAAGAATGTTCTACTTGTTGATGGTTTGCACCATAACTTAATAAGTGTAAGTCAATTATGTGATAGTGGCTATGATGTTTTATTTAACAAAACATGCTGCAAATTATTAATAGAAAACACTACAAATGTTGTCTATGAAGGAAAAAGAGTTGGAAATCTTTATATTCTTAGACCTAACTCTATGAAATATGTAGTAGGAAAATGCTTGCTTGCAAATGAAAATACTTTACAATTATGGCATAAAAAGCTAGGACATGCTAGTTCACATGTTATCAAAAAGTTAGTGAAATATGATCTTGTTCGTGGTTTGCCTACTTTATCCTTTGATCAAGTTGAAAATTGTGAACCATGTACATTGGGAAAGGAAACAAAAACCTCTTTTAAACCTAAACATGAACTTAGCACTAGTAGATCTTTAGAATTAATTCACATGGATTTATTTGGACCTATGAGGACACAATCTATCGGTGGCAAAAGATATTGTTTTGTTATTGTTGATGATTATAGTAGATATACATGGGTACATTTTATTACAACCAAAGATGATACTATTCATGCCTTTATAAAATTTTGCCCTATGATTGAAAATCTATTACAAAGCAAAATATGTACCATTAGAAGTGATCATGGTGGAGAATTTGAAAATCATGTATTTGAAGAATTTTGCACATCTCAAGGGTACACTCACAATTTTTCTGCTCCACGCACTCCACAACAAAATGGTATAGTTGAAAGGAAAAATCTATCACTACAAGAAATGGCTAGAACTATGATGCTCGAACATAACACACCCAAAACCTTTTGGGCTGAAGCTGTAAACACTGCATGCTATGTGTTAAATAGAGTAACTGTTCACTCCCATTTGAAGAAAACTCCATATGAAATAATACATTCTAAGAAACCTAGAGTTGATTATTTTCATACCTTTGGATCCACATGCTATATCTTAAATACCAAAGATGATAGAGATAAGTTTGATTCTAAATCACACAAAGCATTCTTTTTGGGATATTCTACTTCTAGCAAAGCATTTAGAGTATACAACACTATCTCTAGAAAAGTTGAGGAATCCATTCATGTCTCTTTTCATGAAGAATCCAAATCCAAAAATCTAGAAATAATTGATCTTACTAATCAATTTGAAAACTTAACCATACCAAATGACAGTGAGAAAGATACTACAAACAATAACCAAACTGAAACACAACCTATACCTAGACTTATTAAGGATCATCCTCAAGAATTAATTATTGGAAATCCAAATGATAAAGTAAAAACTCGGTCTTCCTTTAAGGATGTTGCAAACATGGCTTTTGTTTCTATCATTGAACCTAAGAAGATATCTGAAGCTCTTAAAGATGATTATTGGATAATAGCAATGCAAGAAGAACTAAACCAATTCACTAAAAATGATGTATGGGATTTAGTTCCCAAACCACAAGATAAAACCATCATTGGAACTAAATGGGTTTTTAGGAATAAACTAAATGAGGCAGGAGAAGTAATAAGGAATAAAGCTCAGTTAGTAGCACAAGGATATAATCAACAAGAAGGAATAGATTTTGATGAAACGTATGCACCAGTAGCTAGACTTGAAGCTATAAGAATGTTACTAGCGATTGTTGCACATAAAAACATCAAACTCTACCAAATGGATGTAAAAAGTGCATTTCTAAACGGAATCATTCAAGAAGAAGTATATGTTGCCCAACCACCCGGTTTTGAAATACCGGAAAAAGGTGACTATGTTTATAAACTTAAGAAAGCACTTTATGGCTTAAAACAAGCACCTAGGAACTGGTATGAAAGGCTCAAGACATATCTTTTTGATAATGGTTTTTCTATTGGAAATTCCGATTCTACTTTATTTTTCAAAACATATACATCTGATTTCCTAGTTGTGCAAATATATGTTGATGACATTATTTTTGGAGCTTCTAATGAATCGTTGTGCACACAATTCAGTGACATTATGCAAAAAGAATTTGAAATGAGCCTCATGGGTGAACTAACTTTCTTTCTTGGTTTCCAAATTAAACAAACGCCTTCCGGAATTTTTATAAGCCAAGAAAAATATACTAAAGAACTCTTAAAACGTTTTGGGATGGATCAGTGCAAACATGCTACTACTCCTATGGCCACTTCTATTAAAATTGATAAGGATGAAAATGGGGAACCAATTGATGATTCCTTATATAGAGCCATGATTGGTAGTTTGCTTTACTTAACTGCTTCTCGACCGGACATCATGTTTTCTGTTGGTCTTTGTGCTCAATTTCAATCACAACCCATGCATTCTCATTTTCAAGCAGTTAAATGAATTCTTCGATACATAGCCGACACTACATGTTTTGGTTTATGGTATCCAAAAGGACAATCCTTGGATTTTAAAGCTTATACTGATGTGGATTATGCTGGTTGTCGACTTGATCACAAGAGCACTAGTGGTGGCTGTTTCTTGTTAGGGAGAGCTTTAGTATCTTGGTTTAGCAAGAAACAAAACATGGTTGCCCTCTCTACAACTGAAGCTGAATATATGGCAGCCGGATCTTGTTGTGCTCAAGTACTTTACATGCAACAAGTGTTAAATGATTATGGTTGTACTCTTTCATCTACGCCTATCTTTTGTGACAACACGAGTGCTATAAACTTAGCACATAATCCTATTTTACACAGCCGAGCTAAACATATTGAAATCCGTCATCACTTTTTAAGGGATCATATCTCCAACAATCATGTTTCCCTTCATCATGTTGATACGGAAGATCCATTGGCTGATATTTTTACAAAACCGCTCCCACTAGACCAATTTAACAAAATTAGGAAGCAACTGCTTATCACTCCTTTGGAAGATGTTTTCTTTGATATTTGTGCTTCTTAAAAATAACTTTTACTTACATCATTTTGGCTTTTAATGGACATCTTTTTCATTGGACTTGATGAGACATATAATTAAGGGGGAGTTTTTATTCTTAAACGGATATCTTTTTGAAATGACAAAGGGGGAGAAATAAATATAAAACTTAGTAATTATGCAAAACTCAATTAATGAGTTTCATAAACAAACTCTTGGCTTTACATTGAAAGTTGCTACATTCCCTAAAGAATTGGATTTCATGTTCCATAATTCATGGGGAATAATAAGCACACATTTTATAAACAAGAGAGAAAACTACAAAAGGTAATCTTCAGGTATGAAACTCACAAGTCTTTATACTTTCTTATTTTATATTTAGGAAATGTTTGTCATCTTCAAAAAGGGGGAGATTGTTGGCTAAATGGACATCTGTAAATCCCTTTGTTTTGATAATGACAAACATTTCATTCTTGTTAATCTAACGTGCTACTTGAGTGTTGAAGGAATAAGGTGGATGACAAAGCAATTATGGAAATCAATATGCTTACATATTTATATGAAATGTAATCGCTTTGTAAAAACTTGTACAAATATATAATGTACAAAGTACTTCGATTTCATGTAAATCAAGCGTTAGATTCTCCCTAGCTAAACATCACATTTAGATAGGTCATCCCCTTCAAATAAGTTTCACATATACACACTCATACACACACTTAGTGCTTTAATTGAAAAATTGAAACATGGTCAATCTCGGTCGACTAACTCCTCGACCGAGACACTCTCGGTCGACAATCTTCTCGATCGAGAAAGACCCAAGTAGCCGTTAGACACAGCTGACAAGGTAGTTGGCAGTTGGAGATAAACGTTGCATACACTTGATCCAGAGACCCTGTCGGTCGACAAAACGTCGACCGAGTAGGTGTCTCGGTCGACCATTTCTCGACCGAGATGGTCTCTGACAGCAACTGCAGAATTAATTAACTAGTCATTGTTAAAGCAACTAACTTATATCTAACGTCTAGTTAAGCACTTAGAAACCCCTAGAAAGTGTCTAGAACATCCTTAAGCACTTGTAGGACATTCCTATAAATAGGACATGCCTTAGGACACCTAAACTCACTTGTTACACTTGAGAAATCTTTGAGCATACTTTGAGCAACCTATTTGTGAGCAAATTGAGCATAGTGACAATTGGCTACTTCTTCTCTTAGCTCAAAATTCGTGTCCTATAGGCTAGCATCTCCTATCCACTGCAATTACATTTCCATACATTTTGGTTAGGAGATCTACACGCTTGATCTAGGCAAATCAAGCCTTGTGCTACAAAAGGATAAGTTGTAATTTCCTTTTTCCTTTCTTGTTCTCTATTGTTGTTTGTACTCTCCTTGCTACTCCTAGGTTGGAGGTTGTGGATTGGAGAGGTTGAAGATCTTCTTGTTGAAGAAGGGGACCTTGAGCTACTTCAAGAAGGCTGGTGCAACGGGAGGTTACTTCTAGAGAGGAAGGCTACTTCAAGGGGGAGCTTGGAGTTACTTCAAGAAGGCTACCTCAAGTTGGTGCATCTACTTCAAGTGAAGGCTGTTCAAGGGGTGTAAAGAAAGTATTGTATTTTGTGTAAATCCTTGTGAAGGTAATAAAATTAATACTTTCAAAATCCCAGTTGGGTAAGCAACCGGGTAGTGGGCTGACAACTTTAGTATTTTCTAAAGTTGGAACCACTCTAAACACCTGTCTCCTTCTTCCATTTTCAATTGTGGTTGTTTGAGTGAAATAATTGTTAAAATATTTAAAAACTCTATTCACCCCCCCCTCTAGTGTTTTTCAGAGATAGTTTGTCCTCTAGTGTCTCGACCATTAATATATGTGACGTAGGATTTCGACCTAGACATGTATAAGAATGTGTCTCGACTGAGACAAGTAGTTGGAGGTGTCTCAACAGAGACAAAGGGGCAACTGACCTAGTTGATCAAGACACTTTTAATGGATATACATGAAAATTTCTATTTTTGCATGTGAGTGGAGGAAAGACCATCTCTTTGAAGGGCATGTGTCTCTTGGTGATCTATTTTTTTGACACCTCAAAAATATCTTACTTCCCTCCTCCTTTCAATATATAACCCATCATCTTCACACATGAGCAATATTTTTCAGCCCTACACATCTTATTTTTCTTTTGGATCATCTTTGGAAATTCAAGAGCAAGAAAGGTCAGATCTTGAAGCTTGGGTTGCCTATCCTTTGTGCATGTTGAAGATCTTGTTCAAGATCAACTCTTTGGTGGTGATTTCTTGGAGATTCTTCTCTTGGTAAGTGATCTTCTTCTTTGGATCACATTTTCTCTTATGAATCCTCAATATTATTCTTCTTCCTTCTTGTACATAGATTGTGGACTATCCATTATGGCCTTCTTGAGAGAAACTCCTCTTCACAAAGGCCTTAGATTGTGTTTTGACACGGTGGTAACTAGTGAGAGGATGATTTCTTCTCTTTTCTCTTTTCTTTCTTAGTTCAAATTAGATCTGTTTTCCCTCCTTCATGAACTCTCTTGTGATCATGGTATTATTCTTCTTGGAGGTGATCCCTTTGTAAAATTTTGAAGCTTGGTTGAAGCTCTTGGAGCTTGATATCTTGGGGGGTTGTTCCTCTTCAAAATAGGCGGGTTATATAACCTTTCTCCACATCTATTATTCACATCTTAAATCGGATTATATGTTGTTGTTCTAGATCTTAAAACGTGATATTTTTGGTAGAAATAATGATAGTAGTTTAGTGTTTTTAATCTTATAATGGTCTTGAAAGGATTGTTCCTATTATAAACCCTAAACATATATACCCATTTTTGTTGACAATAGAAGATTTGGGTGTTCCTTGGGATCTTTATGCATGGAACTTGTTACATCCATTTGGTGCATTTTAACAAGAATTTTTGGACCTAGTCATGTGCATAGGAATGTTGGTTTCCACTTTATAAATATAACTCTTTTGGTGACCTTCCATGATCATGTTTTAGGGTTGATGAACACCTTATAATATGGTGTTTCTCACCCTATTCATGTTTGATATTCTTGGTTTGATCATTTGTCTCAACCTAGTTTGGATCTATTTTGGTGTTGAGCATAAATGGTAACATAGGGTAGAGACATCCTTGGTCTTCCCATAGGTCAAAAACATGCAAATATGGTTGTTTTGAAGTCAAAACCCCTAAGGTATAGTTGTTGCTCTCTAGTTTGGTCGCAACGCAGTATTGCAGGTTGTGCCTGAGTTTGCACGCGTCATGGGCGAGACAAGCCCTGCATGCGTTGTGGGTGAGACTAGCGATGCACGCGTCATGGGCGAGATAATCCATGTACATGTCGTGGGCCGAGAGTTAGAGGTTGCACGTGTCGCAACCGAGAGGATGCACGTGTTGCAAGTTAGTATGTATTACGGGTGAGACACGCCCCTACACGCATTGCGGGTGAGATTCCTACTACACGTGTTGCAAGCTATGATGTTATTAGTGAGTGAGAAATATGATACACCTAGTTATGAGCAGTGATGAGATATATGTGTTATAGAGGGACGAGACATCTATGTGTAGAGAATGGTTGTGACCATGTGAAAGTATCATGGTTGTGACACTTGTGGGTGAAGGGTCAAGACATATAGGTTATAGTGGTCATGACATGTGTGTTGAGGGTGATTGAGACCCATGTGTTGTGAGTTGTTGAGACACCTATACACATACATGTACATGATCAATACATAATGTAATAGTTTACATAAGGTGATGTGATTAAGGATGGCTAATGATAAATGATAGTGCTTAACTCTAGTGTTTTCCAACATTGTGGGATGGTGATCAAATTAGGGTTTAGTGGTTAAGGGATGAAATGAAATGCTTTTCGAATACATATGAAATGTAACTCTAATCCTGTGATAATATGATGTATGCATTCATACTACTCAAAGTATTTGTTATGTGATTGTGATTTCTCTCTCCTACTTGTATAACACTAACTTTTAGGTGAGATGAATATCATAGCTATGAGTATGCTACGTTGACCCCTATGTAATACATGTTGGTGATTATGAGTAATGTTGAGCATATCGCGATATTGAAAGTGCAAGAGTTGTATGAATTGGTCTATTGACCTAGCAATTGGTTTGTGCATAAATTGAGGGATTGATATCCCATAGTAATGTGATGATGAGACAATTTCTCAGTTTATACATTTTATATCTTCTGAAGTTGTATCTTATCATTAATTTTGTAGAGTTTGTTTAGGGTTATTACATTGCAACTTCATTGAAGCATTAAAATATATCCAATTGGAATATCTAATCAATTAAAACCCTAATCATGTAGTTGTCTTGTACCATAGATCCATGCTCAACATCAGTATCTAGCCGGATGCTGAAACAAGTAACTCATATGGGAAACCCAGAGGGCATATTATTGAATATGCAGGGTGCAAGTTGAATTACCTTCTTGTATCCTTAAATTGTTGTTATATAGTGGAATGATACTTTTTATGGAACATCCATGTATGAGTCTATTCTCTAGTGTTGTTCCATGTACCAGGCATGCTAGTTGTTTTACAGGACCATAGCTCTGATTATGAGTTGTTATCTCTACAACACTATAGCTTTGACTAAAAGTTGTTGTTTAGTTGTTTGACTATTGTGTCACTGCATTGCAGACTTGAACTGACCAAGTAGTGCAGATGATGATCATGGAGTCCGACTATTTCATTGATATTGTATGGTACTAATTTCAACTTCACAGTGGACAGTTGGATTTGATTAGTATGCCTCAAATCCTCAAGGCATAGTAATGAAAGTGATAATACAGTTGCGTACTATAATTGCTTATGGTCAAATACAAATCACATTGGATGACTCCATGCCTTATTTCTTGTAATGTTTAGTTTATAATAGTTATACATGCTCTTCCTATTTCTTATAAAAGTATAAGATGTTCTACTTCTTAGTTGCAAGTACTTAAACTGCTTGACCAATATTTACTACTTTATTTATCTGCTCTATTATTTGTAGTATGCTTATAATGTATGTCGGCAAAGAGTTATATCTCTCACTAGGATGTTTGGTCTCACTATGTGGGTTATAAGACGTTTTAGGTGGTCGTGAACGAGGAGGTCGAGGTCGTGGTGCAGGTGCAAAGCAACAAGGAGAATAGTAGCTATCAGTAGGTTGGATATGCTACTAGTTAGAACTTTGTAGTAGAGTCATATGTGTCATCCCTATACTCTAAGGTCTTTGGGGAGATTTTGATGTTTTCTATATCAACACATAGATTTTGTCTTTGGGCCATGAGTGTATAGTAATGGCGTGTACATATAAATAAGTTATAAAATGTAACAGTTATGGCTTGTTAGCCTGTGAACATATCATGTAACATATTTTGATATTAATAAGAAAGCAGATGGCATGTGTTGAAGGCTCATTTATGAAATACTTCTTCTTGAGATATTACCTTGCAAATGGTTTCAATTTACCCTATTTTTGTGGTAATATTGTTTTTAGTGATAATTCTGCATTTTGTTTTGAGTAATCTTGCTTTGTGTGGCGATGGTCAACACACTATCTGTCCACCCTTATCTTAGAACCACCGTCCTCAACTTCATCAAGATGAACATAGAGAAGTTCTAGGGTGAGGACAAGATAGAAGTTTCTGACAAGGTGGATGCCTGGCTTCTAGATGTGGGGAATGACATCCACACAATAGAGGTGCAAGCCAGCAATAAGGTTCTCTTCACTGCCTACCTTCTCAAATGAGAAGCAAAGCTATGGTGAACTATATCGCAGGCCAAGATCTGACAGAGGAACCTATATCCTAGGTAGACTTCCACATCATCTTCACCGCAAGGTTCAATACCAGCTCTACCAAGAAGGAGAAGGAAAAGCAGTTCATGCTACTCTATTAGGGAAACATGACAGTGGCGTACTATGCTCAGAAGTTCTATCTCCTAGAGCGCTTTGCATACATGTTGACTGAGAAGAGGCAAGTGGAACACTTTTCTGAACTCCTGCATCCCCTATTGAAACCACATGTGATGGAGAGTAAACCCCCAAACTTCACTGTTGCCCTCAACTTTTCCTTATACATGAAGAGGACCGTCATGCCTGCCCAGAACCCGCCCAAGGGGTATCATAATATGACTAAAGCCAATTCTGGTCCAAGAAATGATAACACAAAAGCCCAAGGTTATCACCATGGCAAGGTTAGGAATGGAGGAAAGGGAAAAGCCCTTAATGAGAATCACCAGCATGGAGCACCCCCAAGGTGCCTCAACTATGGGAGGACACACCTTAGTAAGTATTGTTTTGAGAAGAAAGTGTGATTTCATTGTTAGCAAGAGGGACACTTCCAAGCCAATTGTCCTCTCACTGACCCTCGAGGTCTCTGCCCATCCAGTGGTTGTAGCACCTCAAAAGGAAGCCCTAGTTGCGGGAGAGCATTATCAAGCTTTATTCTTTGCCATTGATAATGAGGAAGCTTGGGTCCATGCCAACCGAATCATAGAAGATAACCAACCTTAAACCTCCTTTCTATCCCTTATCCTGGAATACATAATACTCTTGACTGTCAAAACTATGATGTAGGACTTCTTGAGATAACGGGTCATAATGTTAAAGCTTTATTTGACTCTAGTTCTACTGATACTTTCATCCCATATACCATTAAGAATAAGTATCCTCTACCCCAAATAGATGACCTATTTGACCAGCTCAAAACTGCCCAAATTTTCTCAAAGATTGTTCAGAGATCTAGATACCACCTGTTGTGAGTTAAGAGTGAAGATATCCCAAAAATCACATTCCGCACCCACTATGGCCCCTATGAGTTTTTTGTTATGCCTTTTAGGTTGTCCAATGCTCCAAGTGTGTTCATGAACCTCATGAATAGTGTGTTCCATCCTTCCTTGACACTTTTGTCATAGTGTTCATAGATGACATCCTTATCTACACTAATGACCCAGAACAAAACTGTAAGCACCTATCTAAGGTCCTTGACATCTTGATAAAGAAGAAGTTCTATGAGAAATTCTCAAAATGAAAATTTTGGATAGATCAAGTTATGTTCCTCAGGAACATTATATCTGGAGGAACCATATTGGTAGACCCTACTAAAGTGGCAGCCATTCACGAATGGACAACAATGAAGAACGCTTCCAAAATTCATAGTTTCTTGGGATTGACTGGGTATTACTAATGATTCATCAAGGATTTCTCAAAGTCTACTTTTACCCAGAACAAACTCACTCAGAAGGATGACAAGTTCTTTTGGCCTGATCTGTATGAAGCATAATTTCAAGACTTAAAGGAAAAGCTTACCTCAACCCCTATTCTGACCACACCTTGGGGTAATGGTGATTTCATCATTTTCACTGATGCATCAAAGATGGTCTTAGGATGTGTGTTAGAGTATAAAAAGCATGTGGTCACCATTTCTTCTAGACAGCTCAAGCCAAATGAGTTGAATCACCTAACCCACAATCTGGAACTTGTAGCAGTTATCTATGCCTTGAAGATTTTGTGACATTATCTGAATGGGGATACCTTTGACATCTTCACCGACCATAAGATCCTAAAATACATGTTGACTCTGAAGGACCTAAACCTATGACAAACACATTGGATGGAATATCTCAAGGATTTCGATTTTACAATATCTTAACATCCTGGTAAGGCCAATGTGGTACCTGATGCCCTTAGTTGAAAATGTATAAATTGTGAATCTGGTTTGGTTAAACGATAGAGAGACTAGAAGAATTTGCTCAATGGATTCCATAGCCTTTGGTAGATTGGATTTATTTGGGCAATACCAGATCAATCTTGACCTATGGCTGAGCTTGTAGCAGCCTAGTTAGCCAACCCAAAGTTAGATAAGATGAAGGGTTTGATGGTGAAGCCTCAAACACACCTCTAGATGGGTGTGGATGGTGGAATCCAATATAAAAGTCATATTTGGATTCATGAGGATTCACCTTTGAAGACTCGTATTTTGCAAGAGGCTCATGGGTCAAAGTATATTGTACACCCTAGCACCATCAAGATGTTCAAAGACCTAAAGTGGTACTTTTGGTGGTCACAATTGAAGAGGTGCATAGCCTTTTATGGGGCTAGTTGTCTCACATGCCAGATGGTGAAGGCTCAACACTAGAGACCTGGTAGGTGACTGCAATCAATTGATATTCCTGAGTGGAAATGGGACCAGGTCACCATGGATTTTTTGGTGGGTCTTCCCAAGACAAGAAAAGGTCATGATGCAATATGGGTCATTATGGACAACATAACTAAGTCAGTACACTTCCTTGCCCTGAAGACCATTTTCAAAGTGCCAGATTTAGCTGAGCTTTACATTAGAGAGATAGTTTCTTTGCATGGTGTTCCAAGTTCAATTATCTCTGATCGTGACCCTAAGTTCACCTCAAAGTTATGGAAACAAGTTCAAGAAGAACTCAGTATGAGGCTAAAATTCAGCACATCCTATCATCCCCAGATTGATGGACGGTCTAAGAAGATGATATAGATCCTAGAAGACCTTTTGAGATCATGTGTGCTAGATTAGTATGGATCATGCGAGCAGTACCTACCCTTAGTTGAGTTTGCCTATAACAACAATTACCAAGCTAGTATCGAGATGCCTCCATATGAAGCTCTTTATGGGAGGCCATTTTGGTCATTGCTTCATTGGGATGATGTCGGTGAGAGGAACTTACTTAGGTTAGAGGAACTACAGTTATATTCTAACAAGGTTGCTTTGATCAAGCAGAAGTTAAAGAGAGCCCAAGACCAACAGAATTCATATGTTGACACAGAGCTGACAGATTTGCACTTAGTGTAGGTGATCATGTGTTTCTAAAAATCCAACCCCTCTGAGATATAGCTAAAAATAGAGGAAACCTGAGTCACTGATATGTTGGCTCGTTTGAGGTTCTAGAACAGATTGGTAGATAGCTTATCATCTAGATTTATCGCCACAATATAGTATGATGAATGATGTCTTCCATGTATCCAATCTAAAGCTCTATGTGGAGGATCCTTCCCATGATTGAATATTGAACCTATAGAGCTCTAAGGAAGGTTTTCATACCCTGAGTTGCCTATGAGGATCTTGGTTTCCAAGGTGAAATAGCTTGTAAATAAAAATATTGATATGGTAAAGGTTCTTTGGAAGCACCATGGTGAGGATGAAGTCACATGGGAGCTAAAGACAGACATAGAAAATTCTCACCTCAAACTTTTTGTATTACTAGTTGAATTTTGAGGACAAATTTCTTATAAGAGGTAAAGGATGTTATAACATGGTTTTTTACATGTAACTATACATATATATGATTGCAAATATTGGATTGTTATAGACATATTAGAAAACTTGGTATTTTTTTATGTCTTGTTTTAAAGTATCGATTTAAAATTCAATTTCTCCTTTTATAAGAGATTTCATGGGTTTAATGCTTTCAATAGTTGGGTGTAATGCTTTCAAAAATCCATTAATAGATATTGGATAAAGAAAGAGAGGAAAATCTAACAATAAAGGAATTACTAAAAGTACTAGACAAATGATATTTTAAATATGGAATTGTGTGGAGTTTTCTAGAAAAGATATGTTGATAGCAACTAAATATTTTTGTTCGGCCTAATAAGGGACCCAATGAGAAAATACATTAAAATAGGATTTCTTGCCTAGTTTGGGTGAGAAAAATAAATTAATTGAATCATTAAATGAATCAAATAAAGACTTTGCTTAAGGGGCAAGAAAACAGTCTTTAACTTGTGTATTTTGCCACCAAATATTTCCCACATCAAGATTTAATTAATAAAAATCTTCCTTTAAAATTTGGAGTCGATTGGATAAAAGAGGAGGAAGTTATGAATTTATTGGGTTTTACTAAAGTGAAAAGGATTATGGAGATATATATTAAATGTCACCAAATAATTAGGAAACTAAAACTCGACCCCTTTTTATTATCTTTACACGACATGAAGATTGTTAGATCGATATTTGACGACACTCGAGTCATCGTCTACCCCAAATAGGAATGGGAAACTAGCTAGTAAACATCATTGATGTGTTTCCTTTTCAATTTCCTTCTCATCCTAGTTCATGTACACATCTATAAACCTCCCCAACAGATTCAGAATAGGATTTCACACCTACCTATCTTGGGTTGTACCCCTTTTGGAAGGCTATTGAAGAATCCTCCAAATCAGATGCCACTCGTCGACCAACTCTACATAGCCATGGGCTATATAAGGGGTAGCAACCCCCAACAAGATATCAAACCTCTATGTGAGACTCCACTCAATCCCAAGATTGCCCCTCTACCTTCAATTCAATTGGTAAGAATCCTCTCTCTCTTGCAATTCATATTTGTGTCTGCTAAGAGACCTCCTTCTCGTTCACCCTGTGCCATCCATCCCTAGCAATCGACCAACATCGACAAGTTTGGGAAGGTGCAGAGGAGGGGAGGGTGCCTTTGGCTACAACTCAGGAGGCTAGGATCCCAGAGTCGACTGGCAAGTTGACCTATACATGAAGCTACTCATGAGTGGGAGGTAGAAGAATATCTTGAGCAAAAGGTCATCTCTACCCCGGCTGTTGTAAGGTGAGGGACACACCTATCCTTTCTACCTTTCTTTCTTGCATTCTTCAGCCCCCTCCATGGAAGCACAAGAGCTGACATGGCACAAGTCCATTGGTATGGTTGTGGCCCTACAGTGTGATGACTTTACATAGTTAGCTGCCTATGTCGTGAGATGTGGTTGGCCCTAAACTAGTTATTTTGTAATAATTCTAGGAAATCATAGGAATATCCAAGTATAGAAAATAAGTAGTGTATTCTGATAAAAGAAATACGAGTAATTCATTAAAACTAGTTTCAAGATCTAGTTCTATTGTGCATTACAAAAGCTCATAAAGATGCAACCTTTAATGTATTATAATGTATAAAAACCCTAGTTCCATGAATTTAATGGTCATTACTTGGTTTAATGATCTTAATGAGTAAAGCTTAATCTTTTTGGATAAAAAGGGCATCTTGAATCGAATTTGAGATTTAGAATCAATATGATATCAAATTAGGGTTTCGTAAATTAAAAGGCATTAAAATATGGTAATTAGGGTTTGGGAAGCATATCCCTAATGCAACCCTAATTTGAATACAAAACCTTAACTTGGAACCCAAGTGAGTCTTAGTGGTAGTTTGTGAACATAATAGTAATACTTGGATATTATGCATTAATTCCAGGGTGATTTCTTGGTTAATTACAACTGCTCATATATACTTGTTCTTTAGGTCATCTCTGAGAAAGGTATGTGGTTACGCCTATGAATACTCGCCTTATTAACTTCTGTGTTTTTTGACATTTCTCCAATAGATTGCAAAGTAAACTGTTGGATGTTTATTTACCTTCCTGTAATCTATAAGGTCCTTATGAGTATCACATTATATATATGAGTAACTTGCTCAAACCCCTCATAGTAACTCTAAAAGTCTAAAAATAGAAAGGATGAGAGAAAGTCATTGAGATGACTAGGACCAAGCTTAAGATTGGGAAGGTCATAAAAGGTCAAGCCCCATATTAGGAAGACCAACGTGGCACCAAGATCCAGATTCAAAATGTTGCCAAGTCCACTATAGGGACAAAATCCTAGGAGTGGGTATCCCAGAGATTGAGTAAATAAGCATTGAGAAGTTATGATGAAAATGTAAATTTGATTATGTAACAATAATTGCTTCTATGGTTGAATATGTTGTTACACATACATGCTTATATTTTGTTTCCCCTACAAACATAGTATATCTTAATATATCGATCATGTTTTGTATCACTATGTTTTAGGTTAAATTGTAATTAATGATGAAAGATGGACACCCAGAGAAGAAGACACCAAAAGAAAAGATCTAAAGGTTTTCTGGAGGATTTAGATAGTTACATTTATTTCCTATTACAAACATTGCAATTCCATTTCATGTAACTCCTTAGTCTATATTCTATATTCATATTTTTATCAAACTCTTTTCCATTTAATGAAATTTATAATTATTATTGGTTGATTGTAAATCTTGATCCTGTAAATATGATAATGGCCCTTGCCCTCTTAGTTTTCCTGAATAGGAGATAACATGGGGAGGGGTCGTTACATACTCTCTCTCACACACACACACATTACATACAACACTAATATAATATTGTATAATCATCACAATATGGTTGTAATAACAAAAGTATACACATCACAATACATTGTATCTATCAATCATTCAATAAAAGTAATAAGTTATGATTTAGAATTGACTCTGGTTCACATGTAAAACTATGTTTGGTTCCTCACTTAATTTCGATCACACACAAGGGGGAGTGTGAACAATTCATAAGTGGGAAAAACTGCCCTCTGCCAGCCTATTAGTGTGGCCCCCACTTCCCCTCCTCTGTTCTCTTGCTCTCTCTCTCTTATCCATACATTTTTTTATTTTTTATATGCTAATTTTATGTTTTTCTTATAACATGCAATACCTTGTGAGTTTGTTGACAAAATAAAAACCATTAGAATCCTTACAAAAAGTAGATTCCAACAAGACCAATATAGACATATTTTTAAATAAAAAAATAAAGGAGGAGGGAAGTAAAGAGGAATATAAGTAGAGAGGATGGAAGTATAGAGGGAATAAAATGAGTGAGGAGGGAAGATAATGGGAGAGGAGGGAAGTAATAAAAGAGAAGAGAGAAATGAGATGATATATGAGGGAAGTAATGGGATGAGAGGAGGGAAGTAAGGATGAAAAAAATAAAGGAGGGAAGTGGGATTAAAGGAGAGAGGAAAAAAGTAAAGAGGGAATAAATTGGGAGAGTGGAGAAATTAATGGGATAGGAGAGAAGAAATGGAAGAGAATAGATATGTGAGAAGGTAGATACAGAAGTAATGACATGAGAGTAGAGAAGTAATGCACCCACTTCTACTGATAATGTGCCTATATTTGAGTGGAATACACCCACTTCTATTAGTAATGCACCCACATTGCTAGTAGAAGTGGGCACATTCCAATAATATGTGGGTGCATTTCTAGTAGAAGTGGGTGCATTCCATTGATATGTGGGCACATTGCTAGTAGAAGTGGACACATTCCACTCAGATGTTGGTGCATTGATAGTAGAAGTGGATGCATTCTATATCTTGTAGAATGCATCCACTTCTACTAGCAATGCATCCACATTTGAGTAATATGTGCCCACTTCTGCTAGAAGTGCACCCACATACAATTGGAATACATCCACTTCTATTAGTAAATGCACCTACATTTTACTGGATGCATTGCAAGTAGAAGTGGGCATATTCCACCTAAATGTGGGCGCATTGCTAGTAGAAGTGAACACATTCCGCTATAATATGGTTGCTTTACTAGTAGAAGTGGATGCATTCCAAATTTTAATATAATTCACCTACTTCTACTTGTAATTAATGAGCCCACATAAGGTGAAATGCTCTAACTTCTACTAACAATGTGACCACATATAAGTGAAATGTTCCCACTTCTCCCTTTACTTCCCTCATCCCCTCTTTTACTTATCACCTCTCTCCTTCTTCCATTAATTCCCCTCTCATTACTTTTTTTCTCCTCTCTTTACTTCCCTCCTCACTTCCCTTGTCTCATCTCTTTACTTTTGTGATGCCCCAATGCGTCACAAAGTGAGATTACTCAAAACAAAGTGTGAAACTAATACTAATAAACTAGGTTACCATAAAACACATGAAATTAAAACTGATTGCACATAAGCACAAAAGCTAGAACTTATCACATCTGAGTCTACAAAAGCCACCTGTATCATATCTCATGCCAAAAGATTATTACATACTATTGTTCACTGACACATTGTCTACAACCTATTGCATATATACATGCCATATCTGTACAACAAATGGCATATTTCCAGGACCACATATAGATATACAAAAGCACAAAACCTCTTCAAGGACTTGAGAGTACATGGACAACACATATGAATCTATTACAAAACATGAGTAGCATGTCCAATTTGTCAACAACTACTGCTCCTCTTGCTACTCAACGTCAACTGCATGATCCCTACCTCATCATGCACAACCACCTAAAAATATGTGGAAACCCACAGAGTGAGACCAAACATCCCAGCAAGATATATAACTCTCTGCCAACATCTATTATAAGCACATGTAGATAATACTGAGCAGATTAAACATTATAAGAAGATTTAACGTAATGATGTGAATATAGAAAATAAGAATATTTAAGAAGTTTAGGCATCTCCAACTAAGCAGTAGAACATATTATAACTTTAGAAGGAATATTAAGAACATGTATAACAATTGATTTAACTTACCATATTATAATTCAAGAAATCAGTACAAAAGATAAGGAAAGGGGTCATTCAGTGTGAATCATATTTGACCCTGAGAAAATATACTATATGGCTGTATTATGTCTTTTATTATGCCTTGAGGATTTGAGTCATACTACCAAAATCCAACTGACCACTGATAAGTCAAAATCAGTGCCAAACAAGATCAATGGAAGAGCTATAATCCATGATCTTCTCCAGCACTACTCGGTCAGTTTGAGTCTGCACCGCAGTGACATATAGTCAGAATACAAAAGACAACAACTTATAGTCAAAGCTATAGTCCCATAGAGACAACAACTCATAGTCAAGGCTATGGTCCTATAAACACCTAGCTTGCCTTGGTACATGTCACAGTGCTAAAAAACAGGGTATATAACCCAATCACTGAGGTACAAACACAGTTGTCCTCTATCATATCATATCACATGATCATCACCAAGACCCGACTGTAGTCATTCTCAAAACACTTGAGATCAAGATGTCAAGGACATGTAGTCACTTGCACCTTGCATACTCAACATTATGCGCTCTGAGTTTCCCTTGGGAATACTGTTTCACCATCCAGCAAAGTACTGACGCTGAAGATGGATCTATGGCACAATGCAACTACATGATTAGGGTTTCACTTGATTAATTAGGCCAATTGAGTATCTTTTAACATGAATCAAGTTACGACATATAACCCTAAACAAAATCTACTAAGATAATGGGATAAAACAACTTTGAAAGATATAAAATGTATAATGTGGAAACTTGTCACACTGTCACTTTATTTTATTTCCAATTCAAGGTCATTACCATTATCACACTATCATGGGATATCAATCCCTCATCAAATCACTGGAGGATACACCTCACACTAGGCATTAAGCCTCTTCTAGGTCATAAGACCCATCACATCATAATGATCTCAACATGCCCCATCAAGGCTCATAGCCATCACCCTGTATCATGTTATTACCACCATAGCATTCACAAGCTATGACATCCATTCAACCTATAAGGTTAGGATTACATAGGTGGAGAGAGAAAAGATAATAGCATGCTAGTTATCCAAGCAAGATCAACAAGTATATCATACCCTAGAATTAGGGTTATGGTTCCACACACATAGCCGATTAGAGTTTTGTTTTCATTACTTGTCACCAAACCCTAGATATGTCAATTCCCACTTTCTTGGAGCACATTAGGGTGTGACATTATTATGATACATAGGTAAGCATCATTATGCATTCAATAGTATGTATTGATCACAAAAATCACAAATCACCATTCATACATGTATAGCAACCATATCACATATACATATGTGTAGTGACCGTCATGGTCATCTACGGGTAGCGACCATCACCGTAGGTATCTGTTGTGACTGAAACAAAACCTAAACACACATAGCAACCAATCTAAAGCCAATAGGCGTTGCAACCAAACCAAGGCCAACAAGAGATTCGACCATAAATCAGGTCCAAGAGGGTGTGGACACTAGTACATAACCGACCTTTAGTGTCGGTTATTTAAGGCCTTTAGTGTCGGTTTCTAAGCGAAACCTATGTGGGCGATGCTAAAAGCCCAGCCGTTATGCGTCGGTTCAAAAACTGACGCCATAACACTTCGTGTGCCACTGACAACTCGCCAACAGGGCACTATAGGCGTCGGTTATTAGATAAGAAATCGACGCCATATGCCTTCGCGCCACAGAAAGGGCGCCATCTTGGGCACTATCGGCATCGGTTATTAGATAAGAAACTGACGCCATATGCGTTCGCGCCACAGAAGGGTGCCATCTTAGGCACTATCAACGTCGGTTATTAGATAAGAAACCGACGCCATATGCCTTCGCGCCACAGAAGGGCGCCATCTTGGGCACTATCAGCGTCGGTTATTAGATAAGAACCGACGTCATATAAACCCCAACACGGCCGTGTTGGCCAGCACGGCCGTGGTGTCTAGTCCGCTGCCACGGTCGTGCACTCCCAACACGGCTGTGTTGGCCAGCACAGTCGTGGTGTCTGGTCCGCTGCCACGGCCGTGCTGGCCAGCACGGCCGTGGTGTTAAGGAAATAGGTGTCGGTTATTTATATAAAACCGACATTGTAACTATGTGGCGTCGGTTTTATACAAATAACCGACACCTATTTTTTTTCTGTCAGTCTGCAGACCTGCTGTATGGCTGGTCGTAGGATGAGAAACCTATAGTTCAGTTATGAACTGTAGGTTTTATGACATCCATTGATATCAGCCAACAACAGGCCACAAACCTGCAAAATTAACAACAAAAATATTCACACATTTAGCAATGCAACCTGCAGTTCCATTTGATTTTCACACATTTAGAACCAATCTGTAGTTCCATTAATTTTCACATTCACACATATAGAAACATTCATATAGCAACCAACAGTTTCATTCATTTTCACTCAGACACATGTAGAAACATCTAGACATGTAGAAACATTCACACATATATTATAATTCAGAAATTCATTTACAAAATATCATTCTTTAGTCATTATTCGCTATCAACATCCCAATTATATCTTAAATCCCCCACTACTTGTATGGTTGTTTCCCATTCTTCTCTTACTTCATTTAATTCTCCCGTCATATAGGGAGCATGTACATCTGGTAAGGCCGTTCCTGTAGTGTGGTCAGTTTTAAACACCTATAAAGAGAATGATGTATATATGTAATTAATGAGCTATAAATAAGATTGATATATTTCATATTATCTAATGAGACTATATAATACCTCAACAATACAATCGATGTCCATTGCGGTATATTTGATAATCATGTGCATAAATCGCATCACATAGTATCCACATGCCCATCCGTTGTCTTGTGTAGCACACTATAAATTCAAACATACAAAATATTAAAAAATACAACTAATTAAGCACTGTTCACATAAATAATATATACATATATTGCAGTCAGGAACTTACTTTCACGTTCTTCCAAATTATTGGCTGGTTCTTTTTCATGGGGACCTTTCCTCCAGCCTTTTTGAACTCATCAAAACCCCTACATGTTAATGTAACACAGTACATTGCATAATTAAATAGTAAGTAATAACATATGTTAACGGATATGAAAATGAAATATTTCTCACCGGAATAATGCCATTTTCATGATGTGTCCATATTTTGTATTCAATTTACACCCCTTAGGATCTAGATAATAGACAGTGAACGTCTCGAGGACAATAACCAGTAACTCCCAATGCATACCACTAGAGGTAAAAAAGTTAAAAATTAATAACTCAAAATCCACAATAAAAATGTAATTTTCTTAAGTCCAAATTATAATAAGCAAAGTAAACTTACTCTACATTGAATGGAGCCATTATCATCGTCTTCTTATTTTGAGCAAAAATTGAAAAAGCCTCACAGTAGTATTGTTGAACTGATGGAGGGTCTTTAGCTACTAGACTAATCAAAGATGGAATCAAAAATCCTACATGTTCGAATGCAAAATCTACGCATATCTTGTCTAAGTATCTGCAAAATATGTATTAATTATGCATGCATTAATAAATAAGAAACCAGATCACCAGATCCTACACAAGGTATATGGATGTATAAAGAAGATCTCACCTTATCCATAGCTCTATCACAGATGTATTTAGCCAATCATATCAAAACAACTCCAAAATATCTTGTATAAATAGTTTGCTTTCGTATGATTGACCTGCAACATCTGAATCTATAGAAACAATTATAGGGCAATTTATATCATGTTCGCCTAACCATATTGCCATACCCCTACAGTTAGGACCTAACGAGATAGTTAGGTCTTGTGGAACCCAATTGGGTAATGTAGGAGGTGGAAGTGGAGGCCTAGATGTTGTAGGTGTCTTCTTTTTAACCTGTATATATATATAATAATTTCAGATCAACTGACATCATATACACACACTAACAATTTAACGTAATGTAAATTTACCATACAATTTCAGTAAAGATGACATCCACTTTTAGCCATAATATCACTCCGCCTTCTGCCTCACCGAGCGTTTCACAATCTGGGTGGGCATATGGCAATGGAAGATCCATCCACTTGGGGAATATATGTACCGGGCTCACACGAATCCAACCAGATGGTAATGGAGACCCGTGAAACATTTCCCCTGGTAGGGATGGGTAAGTCGACGCCTCTGCAATGACATATTCATTAACTTTTAGACGGCATGGCTTCAACCCCTACAAATTTTTGTGTAAAGAATGTTATATACATATATACATATCATCTTGAAAACATATCATCTTGAATTAAAAAACTAGTTACTATGTCATAAAAATACTTACAGCGGATTTGCTAGGTGGTGGGTCTACATGATTACTCCCAACCTCTGCAGTAGGAGTAGAGCCTGCAGTAGGAGACACGATAGGCACTGTCTGGTAAGTGGCAGTCTGAGATGCCTGCCACTTTTTCATTGCTTCTTCGAGTTTCCTATCAAATAGCTTATCTACCTATACATGGATAAAAGAAACGTCAAATTATAATTATTGAATTCTCTTTTACAGTAACATCTACAAGGAAAAAATATGTTACCTCTTCTTGTGAAAGTCCCACTTTTGGGACATGTTTGTGCTGGGATGGCCCAAAAAAAGCTTTGATGCCCACACCAGCGCCTGCAGCCCTAACACGTCCAAGATGCTCTGGGTTACCCATAGCAACTGTCAATTCATCCCTTGTGCCCTCAGGGATGAACTTGCCTTGTTTCCTCAGCTCGTGCAGCTCCCGCTAATCGCCAAAACAAAAATTTGTAATTAAGTAAACACCACAAATAATCAATATTCGAACGATTGATGTAAGAGTTGTATTTTACCATTTTTGCAGCCGCCTCAACAGTTGCGGGCTTCCTTATTTCTCCCTTCTTATTTTTCCTCCAAGCTATCCAAATATCATGGCGAGGAAGAGGTGTGCTACCTATAGTGGAGGACTTCTGAGTAGCAGCAGACTGAGCAGTAGCCTCAGACTGTAGTCTTTGGCGAATGCCTACATACCCCTTTGGACCCATTGTGTGGTCATGCACATTCAGTGCACACCTTGATCTTTATGCCTCACTGAGGGCCTAGTTAGTATGCACATTAATGATTTGGTTAGTAACAGTAAATGTTAATCTTGAATAGGTGAATACAACATATATTAATGAGATTGGGACTGACGCCTAATACCTTGAATTCATCCGTTTGTCTTGAAGCAACAAACGCGTCCCATTATTCTTTGTCCAGGAAGTTCCATTGTTCAGTGGCTGTCTTCTTCCTCTTGTCAGCTTCTTTTATGTATTCTCAGGTGAGATTTGTCCTATAGTTCCTTAGGACTCTCCCACAGTGTTGCATCACACATTTAGGATGCAGCTTTTCATCCAATTCAAATATACTCTGCAAATTAGAATTGCTATTAACTAGTATCCAAAAAATTAGTAATCTATAAAATAGAATTGCAAATTAATAATAACTCACGCATAAATCCTTCCATATTACGTCTTTCTTCTCCTTAGAAACTTTATGCCAAGAATCTATCTTACAACCGCAATGGCTACGAGTAACATACCCAAGATATGAAACAAATGAATTGCGATTCACACCAGATGCATTTCCTACATCATCAAAATCCACAACAAGTTTGGGTCCATTGCCCTTTTGCGCTATTAACTTCTTCATCATAGTGATGCCACTTCTCCTGTCAACTTTTTGGTATTGCTGATCAAGTGCCTCAAGTGCTTCAGATGGTACATGTGCATCATCAACCTAAAATTTGACAAAATAAACACATTTACAAGATATAACTATAAATGGACATATAGATATAAATATATGATATATTTTTAAAACTTACATTGTGAGGCGGCGCATTGATGTCCTCACCCTCACGGTAATCATCAACACGATCATCAGGAGAATGCTCAGCCATCTGAAAATTCACATTCACATTGTAAAGTTCACATTGTAAAGTAATTCAAATTGTAAAGCTCACATTGTAAAGTTCACATTCACATTGTAAAGTAATTCACATTGTAAAGTTCACATTGTAAAGTAATTCACATTGTAAAATTCACATTGTAAAGTTCACATTCACATTGTAAAGTAATTCACATTGTAAAGTAATTCACATTGTAAAGTTCACATTCACATTGTAAAGTTCACATTCAGAAAAATAAAACATATAAAAAACATTGTATAAACATGCCTCTAATATTGCGATTTTTTATCAATTAACAATCCTTCATTGTGATCTCCGCGCACATACAAGTCATCATTAGCTTCAATATTTTCTGGTGTTGGCAACCCAACTAAGAATGGACTGGAGTCATCATACTTATCATAGTACTGTTCTTCATCTATATAATCTTCAATGAACTGTCTTTTACCATGAAGAACAACCGACCATTTATCATTTGCAGGATCATCGATATAAAATACTTGTTTCGCATGTGATGCCAATATTAATGGTTCATCCTTCTCGCCAATCTTTTCAAAGTTCACTAAAGTGAAACTCAATTCATCCACTATAACTCCTTTGGTGTTATCAACCCAATTACATTTGAAGAGCGGAATTCTGAAATCTATGTCGTCAAACTCCCATATGTCTTCAATGACAACATAATATGACATTTTAGCTTCACGTGGACTCTTATCCTTTGCACTTGCAAAAAACATAGTTGATGCTTGAAGGGTGACCCCACTGTTTTAGACGACACTCTTATCATCTTGGCGCTTTGTGTAATATGTGAATCCATTAATGTCATACCCTTCATACGACATAACAGTCAATTTTGGTTTAAAGGCGAGACATTTGATAGTTTCAGTAATATCATCTGGTGTTTGAGATAGTTGATGTAAGCCTTTATTTTCAAACCACTTAATAAATGTCTTGTTATGCTCTCTAGCAAGCCACATTGTATTGGCTCGAGGATATTGTCTCTTGATGAAATTGGTATGTTCCTTGATATAAACGTTCACTTCGTCCATGTTGTGTAAAATATACAAGTGACCTTGTTCCAACTGCTCACGGCTGATTACTTTCACACGTGATCCCAAAATTCCTTTGCCAAATTGCTCGTCAATATTCTTGTCATTATCAGGAGTGTCATTACCACTGAGAAAGTCATTGCAAAAATCCATAACCTCTCTCGCCACATAACCCTCGATAATACTCCCTTCAGGCCGATAACGGTTTCGAACATCACTTTTAAAAACGCTCATGTATCGTTCAAAGGGATACATCCAATGCAAGAAACCTGGTCCCAACATTTTCATTTCCTTAGTCAAGTGGACAACAAGATGTACCATGACATCAAAGAACGACGGAGGAAAATACATCTCAAGCTGACATAGGGTAACAACCACTTCTCTTTGCAATTTATCGAGAGTATCAGGGTCAATAACTTTGCTACACAGACTGTTGAAAAAGAAACAAAGTCTGGTGATTGCAAACCTTACATGCTTCGGCAATATAGATCTAATTGCCACAGGCAATATTTGTTGCATTAGAGTGTGACAATCATGAGATTTAAGATCTATCAACTTCAAATCTTTCATTGATACCAATCTACAGATATTGGATGAATAACCCTGTGGCACCTTAACATTTACCAAACATTCACAAAAAGCTTTCTTCTCCTTTCTAGACAATGTGTAACAAGCGGGAGGTAAGTATGTTCTCCGATTTCCCATTTCACGAAATTCTGTTAATTCTGACCTTATTCCCATTTCACGTACGTCCAGTCTGGATTTTATCCCATCTTTAGTCTTACCTGGTATATTCAACAAAGTACCAATGACACTATCACATACATTTTTCTCAACGTGCATGACATCGATACAATGCCTGACTTTCAAAGAACTCCAATAAGGAAGATCCCAAAATATTGACTTCTTCTTGAATAAAGATTTGTCACTCCGTGTGGCCATAGTACATTGTGATCTCTTACCAAATTCATTGACAAAGTCTTTTACTCTTTCATAAACAACCTCCCCTGGTATATGTTTAGGTGCACTCCGTTCCTCATTCAATCCATTGAATGCTTTGTGCTTCCTACGATACAGATGGGATTTTGGAAGAAACCTTCGATGACCGAGATATACATTCTTACCGCCATGTTTTAGTCTTGTTGAATCAGTGTTCTCTTCACATATAGGACACGCTTTAGCTCCTTTGACACTATATCCAGATAAATTCCCATATGCTAGAAAGTCATTAATAGTGCAAAACAACATAGCATGCAAACAAAATGTCTCTCTTCGTGAAGCATCATAGGTCATCACACCTTCACCCCAGAGTTTCTTTAAGTCATCAATCAGAGGTTCAAGATAAACATCGATGTCATTTCCAGGTTGTTTAGGGCCCGATATCAACAATGACAACATAACATACTTATTTTTCATACACAGCCAGGGAGGAAGATTGTATATAACAAGCATGACTGGCCAAGTGCTATGTTGGCTGCTCAATGTCCCGTATGGATTCATCCTGTCTGTACAAAGCCCAAGTCTTAGATTCCTGACTTCTTCACCAAATTCAGGGTACAATAGATCAATCTTCTTCCACTGTGGGGAATCAGACGCATGCCGTAGGATCCCATCATTATTTTTCTTAACATCTGCATGCCACCTCAAATTCTTCACATCTATCGGATTGGAAAACAAGCGTTGAAACCGTGATATTATAGGTAGATACCACATCACCTTGGCAGGAGAACCAGTTTTGGACTCCCCCGAAGTCGTCAATTTATACCGTGACGCACCGCATTTTGGACAATCTTTCAAATCCGCATAGTCCTTTTGAAATAATACACAATCATCCGGGCATGCGTGTATCTTCTTGGCATCCATTCCCATTGGGCACAACAATTTCTTTACCTGGTATGTTGAGATTGGCAGCTCGTTTCCTTCAGGAAGCATTTCTTTCAACAAAGACAACAATGACGTGAAGCTTTTGTCGCTCCATCTATTGTTAGCTTTCATCTTATACAATCTCAACATAGCGCTAAGCCTCATAAACTTAGTACAACCTGTGTATAACGGTATCTCAGCATCATGCACAATGTTTCTAAAAATGGGAGGTGGATCGGTGTGCTCTACCCCACAACTATCCAGCATCGCATCAACGATGTCTACTGGAACTGGTTCATTCACATCTACATCATCGTAGGCAATTTCTTCTTCCACACAAGCACTGCTATCGACATCCACTAGTTTCGGATTTGAAATCTCTCCATGCCAGTGCCATTCTTATAGCCTTGCATAATCCCGTTGCACATGACATGACTTTTGATTTCATCACCAATGTTGACTTTCAAGTTATTACCGCAATGCCTACATGGACAGTAGAACCTATCTCCAGGTTGTTTCCTATGTTCCTCGGAAAATCTAATAAACTGGTCAAAACCAGAAATAAACTCTGGGGTGCAGCGATTGCGAATGGACATCCATGATCTATCCATTCTATGATCAAAGAGAACTCAAATATACATTACAACAAGATTAGGGTCTAGGGTTAACAGATTAGAGTTTTTGCATGGTTAAAACTTTAGGCCAACAAATACATGTGTTGTCATTCTTATATATAATAAATGTGTACCACCTATCCCATTCTTGAACACCTAATCTCACTAGTAAGTGTATAATGTGTATTGGATTTTCAAGAAAATTTCGGCAGCATTTCCCCGCTGTTCTCTAAGTACATATGTACTTAGAGAACAAACGGGGAAATGTTGTCGAAATTTTCTTGAAAACCAAATACACATTATACACTTACATCCTAAGTGAGATTAGGTGTTCAAGAACAGTCCCAAACCGGGGACTATCCAAGATTTACTCCTAATGAGTATATCTTGGACGGGTTTCTAGGCCAACCAATACATGTGATGTCATTCTTATATATAATAAATGTGTACCACCTATCCCATTCTTGAACACCTAATCTCACTAGTAAGTGTATAATGTGTATTGGGTTTTTGAGAAAATTTCGGCAGCATTTCCCTGTTGTTCTCTAAGTACATATGTACTTAGAGAACAAACGGGGAAATGCTACCGAAATTTTCTCGAAAACCCAATACACATTATACACTTACATCCTAAGTGAGATTAGGTGTTCAAGAACAGTCCCAAACCGGGGACTATCCAAGATTTACTCCTAATGAGTAAATCTTGGACGGGTTTCTAGGCTAATGAGTACATATCCACTACATGTATTTGCTCACTTACATTGCATCACTCACAATTAGAGCATTATTAAATAATAAATCAAGAATTCAATAGTTTCAAACATGCAATAATTCACAATTAGAGCGATAAGATTCACTTTGTACAAACATACATGTCATAATTCAGGCACAATAGCAGGTGTGGTCACTGACCCGATTAAAAAATATAAGAATAATTTTAGAAGAGTAATGTAGCACAACATTATAGGCTATCCGATTATAATTGAGCAATATAGCACAAAATCAACCAACATGGTCGTGCTACCAACACGTCCGTGCTGCCCAGCACGACCGTGTCAACCTGTGATTTCACACACCTCGGCAGAGGAAGAAGAGGAGGAAGAAGAGCAGAGCAGGTACCTTCGGCGGCGTTGGCAGGGAGAGTAGCAGCAGCGAGCAGCAGGAGTAGGAGAGCAGGTCGCCGGAGCAAGATAGAAGGTCACCAGAGAAGGAGAGAAAGCCGCCGGAGCTGGGGCAGAGGGCAAGCAGCGGCATAGGTGGGCAGAGGACCACCCAAGCGAGCAGAGCAGCGCACGGCCGGAGTAAACGGTGGCGGAGGTGGGGGCAGAGGAGAAATCACCAGAAATCGCCAAACCCTGGAGTAGCAGCTGCACGAGACAATGAATGAAACAGAGAAAGGGGAAGAGTCGGGCTCGAAGGTGTTGTTAAGTTATCAATCGGCGTCAGTTATTAAAAACAACCGACACGTAAACCTTAAGGTGTCGGTTCTACAAACCAACCGACTCCTATTCTTAATGATAGTCGTCGATTTTTACTAGAAAAAAAACCGACGTCTATCTACATACGTCGATTAAAAAAAATGTTCTCGATTAATGACCATAGTCATCGGTTTCTTTCGAAAACCGACGCTCAAAAGGGTGTGAAAATTTTCCCGGGAAAACGCGCGAAAACCCATAAGTGTCGGTTCTTGTAGTATAACCGACGACCAAAATGTTCCCAATTTTTGTATCGTGAATAACCTTTCGTCGTCAGTTTTTTAGTAAACAACCGACGCCATATGTCAAATTTTGGAGGTAATTTTTTTCACGCAAAATTTGGGATTTGGCGGGTAATTTTAGGCGTCGGTTGTTTATTCTACAACCGACGCTAAATAGAAAGCGATACCCGTGTCTGGCCACTCCTCTCCTATATATGTCAGTTTGTGTTTTAAACCGACGGGGTAGGTTTTAGGCGTCAGTTCTTAGTTAATAACCGACGACTGGAAAGTGACTTCATAAGCCATTTCTGTAGTAGTGGGACCGAAACAACTCAAGGGTGTAGCGACCAAACAATAATGTTGTGATGCGACAAGACCAAAGAAAAGCATGTAGCACCCACTACACTTCACGAAGCACACGGCATTCAAAGCAGGATAAGGCATTTTGACCGCAACAAACCCAACAAGGTATCGACCCAAACAAAGTCACTTCGACTAAGACACACCATAGAACTTAGGCCAAAACAACAACATAGGTGGCAATCCAAACACATGGACTACATATGAGTATCGAACAAATCATCAAGGGAAACATGTGTTAGATACCAGGGAAAACCAAGCGTCACCATGTCCACAACTCAAGGGAGCTTCAAACATCAAATTCTAGAAACAATCTCCAACATGATCAACCAAGAAACCAAACTAGGAGAGAGAAGACCAAGCTTCAACCTCATGAAAACCGATTCAAAACCCTAAATAAATCATAGGGGCCAAAAAATAGCAAGTAGATTAAACCAAGAATCATGGCACATGTAAGAACATCACCTCCACATCACTTAGAAATCAAGCACATGAAAGTAGGGTTTAAGAAAGAGAGCAATCCATGTGAGAATACTACATGGTTAAAAATCCTAGATCATGATAACATCATCTAGCACATTAACATCATGTTTTAGGGATTATATCATTAACATGAAAGCATGATTATGGTGCAATAATTGAAGAGTGAAGAGAGTTATATAACCCGCCTTATGAAGGGATCAAGCTTCCAAGATCACGAGCTCCAAGAGAAAGAAAGATGCTCCAACAAAGATCAACTCTTCAGCCACAAGATCGCCTCACAAAGAAAAGAACACCATGGTCAAAGGGAAGCTCAAGAAATAGGGAAAAAACCTAGGTCGAACAAGAAGAAGAAGGAAGAGAGCTTCTTCTCACATATGTACCACCATGGTCAAACCATAGTCTCTAACCTTTGAGTGGAGAAGATCTTTAAGATAGACACCATGGTTGCATCATAGTCTCATGGCTGAGAAGGAAGGGTTTGGGTGCAAAAGAAAACAAGATCAAAGTGAAAAACCACTTACCAAGAAAGAAGATGACAAATAATCACCATTAGATGATCAAGACCAAGATCACCACATGCAAGGATGATCGACCACCAAAGAACCTAGATCAGTGCTTCCTTGCTCCATAAAGCTCCAAGGACGAACACAAGAGAATGGAGAAAAAAAAGGGCCAAAAAGGATGCTTGTATGAAGAAGAGAGATTTTTTATACTCAATTTAGGTGGGAGGTAAGGTGGGTTATGAGGTGTCAACACAAGAGAGAACCAAAAGGACACTTGTCCACCAAGAAAAAAACCATGCAACCACTAAACACATGTATGCAATGAAGGGTGATACAACCAAGGTGGTGTAGAGACCACTTAGATCCACTACACACCTTGCAACGATCGAAGCACACCAAGGTAGATCAGGTAACGACCTCTTCACTAGGTAACCAAAGAAAACAAGGTCAAAACACAGCACTACAAGACAAACCCCTTCGATCATACCACCTCTAGATCACCAAGCTCTAAGCAAACAACACCTAGGGCATGTATTGCGATCACAACACTCATCCAAGAGTGATGTTCCAGTCACACCAAACCCTAGCAAGATCGACACTCAACAACAAGGCAACTCAACCAAACCCTAAACTCACCATGTGATGCCAAATCATCAACCATGGTTCAAACAAGGCACCCCATAGCATCATATTCTCTCTCATGATGCTAAGGCACAAGAACACACTCTATATGTGACAAATTGAAAGATAACCCTCACTCATGGGTAAATTGCAACTTGGTCCAAGACAAGTAGGCATAGCTCAAATGTCATCCAAATAGGACCAAATTGAAAACACAAGACATTCACATGTTATAAAAGCACTCAAGAGATTAAGCTAGGTCAAGGGCCTTACAACTTCCCTCCTCACTTCCCTCATCTGTCCTCATTTCTCTCATATGTCCTCATTTCTTTCTTTGCCTCCTTTGCTTCCATCTACTTTTTACTTCTCATCTCTACTCATTTCTTTCCTCTCCTCCCTTTACTTTCCTCCTCATGTCTAGTGTATGATTTTCTCAAAAGTATGTCGAGGGTGCATTCCTCCTTTACTTCTCTCCTCTTTTTATTTCTCACCTCTCTACTCACTTCTTCCCTCTCCTCCATTTACTTCCCTCCTCATATCCAACGTATAATCCTCTCGAAAGTTCATTGTGGGCACATTCTTCCTTTACTTCTCTCTTCTTTTTACTTCTCACCTCTCTTCTCACTTTTTTCATCTCCTCCCTTTATTTCTATCCTCATATCCAACATATGATTTTTCAAAAATATGTCGAGGGCACATTCTTCATTTACTTCCCTCTTCTTTTTAGTTCTCACCTCTCTACTCACTTCTTTTCTCTCCTCTCTTTACTTCCTTGATATCCAACGTATAATTTCTTATAATATGTCAATATAGATCTTTGTTTATATGTATTTTTTGTAACAAATCTAACAAATTTTATTCGTCAAAAATAAATTATGCATCAAAAGTTATAAATAAAATAATTTCTCTCTCTATTTCTCACTCACTCTCTCTCCACAACACACTCAAATCAGCGCACATGTCACCCACTACCTATCTATGCCACATCACCCCAAAGACTGTCCTTTCAGCCCCAAACCACCATCCACACGATCCCGTACAATGAGAAACCAACCCCCATTGCGCTTGAAACGTGCGTGAAGCAAGGGGGCACGTGAGGGACTCATTTTCATTTCAATATTTAGTCTATGTGGTTTTGTTCCTTGTAGAAAGGATACCGCGTCGTACAAGACTTCTAGAAACCAAGATATGCATTGAGGTGACATAACGTTGGATGTTTGGTTGACATTTATGTGTTTAGTCAAATTTGACTGTTGGATTTAAGTTTAAGGATAAATTAACAAATTTAGTAGTTTTACATAAATCGTACAAAGCTTACTATATTAATCTATCAAACCCAATACACACATTATCAAAAGATATTAAGTTTTCTCACTAATTTTGGCAAGATCACTTGTAAATATAGAGACATTGGTTAGACAGGTCGAACTAGTTGGATCGATAAGTGAGTGCGCCTGTGCCCATATGTGAATGCACATATTTAAATGAGACGTGTTATGTGGACACAAAAATAAACACAAAATTGCACATATTTTGTTTTGATGCATACATATAGACAAAAAAAATGAAGGAAGTAACAAATTAACACTCTTCTTTCTTACTATATACATGTATACAGACATAATGCATGCAGCTTTATGTTTAATTTTGTGTCCACATAGCATAATCTATTCGTTTAATATGTTTATATTCTGAAACTATAAGTATATTCATGTTGTTAGTAACTTAATAGATATAATTGAAATCTTAGTTGTATTAATCCACATTGAGTCGGATTAATATCTATTTTGGCTGTTATATGGTTGTCTCGTCGTTTAATATTGTCGGTTACACATGAGCAGGAGGACTTACTGCTGGCCATCTCTGTGTTTCCGGACGGTTCCTTTTGAAAGGAACACTGTTTTTGGCCAAGTAGGGAGTGTATCCGAGGTAGGCGTTCAGTAGCCGAGGAGGCGTTATCAGTGTATGGGAGTGTGAGCAAGGAGATACGACAAGGTCCTGCTGTACTGTAATTATGTAGGTACCAGCTAACTGCAACTGTTATCTCTGCTCCCTCAGCTCCTCCCTACCTCATAGACAAAATCACAGACGGCGTTAAATTGGTCTGTGCTGTAGACAATTCCCAATGATGGCACTCATTCTCGGGAGGCTAAGACAGGTTAAACAGGAGGGTTCCTCTTTACTGCCAACAGCTCTGTGCGATCGATCGATCCATCAACTACAGACGGTAGCGAACATCTGGTGGGGAGAGATGAGGAATCTTGTTGTATCGAGGTAGTGAAAGTGAGGTGAAAATTAATGAGGTTTGCTATGCAGACTCATTTTAGAACTCAAAATAGAATCTTAAACAATCTTCATCATATGTTATAAATATAACAAATAAAATATATTATTTTATTTATTATTCTTGTAACATGTGGTGGAGATTGCTTGGAGTTTTATTTTGTGTTTCGAAATGCTATCCACCTAGCATGTCAAAATTAATTACAAAGTTCCATATCAAAGCAAGAGGACGCAGACTCTTGTTTTGTTTTTCTGTCCATCATTACAAGCTCTCTTGGAGAGGGACGTGCGAAAACAATATGATGCGGGCACCACTTAGGTCTTGTTTGGTACGGTGTAGTAGCAGTGAAAATTGTGTGTTTTAAAACATGGAGCTGAAATGTACATATTTTAAACTTCACTGATGTTATTTGGTACGGTGTAAGTTGGAGTCATTGAATCTGTTTGCTTTCATTTGGTTAGGAGTAATGATCGTACGTGATTCCGGGAGACAGCCTGTTCTTTTTTACGGTGACACACGCAGTGAGACGGTGGCATTCACGTAAATAATTAGTCATTTATAGCTTTCTACACCCGACCGCACAGTAAATTGGCGCGGTACAAACTCCCGGATTTTGGGCTAAAAAAGGTACTCGGGTGCAAATCCAATTCAAACAACTGCACAGCAGTACACCCTACCAAATAAACTTTAAGCTGGAATTGGTTGAAAATAAACTCATCACTTATGTCCTGCATCCTACCAAACAGACTACTGTGTTACCATTAAAATTTAATGCAGCAGACGCAAATGACTTCCACGTAGATGGGAAGGGACGCTTATAGGCAGCAGATGGTTATTCTGAGCCCAAGTTGATCCTTGGTTTGTTTGTTAGCTTTTAGCAAAGGCATTATAGCAAACACCTTGAGTCCTCCGCAGGATAGGAGGGTGTGTGTGCGTGGGACAATTTTTTCTTTCAAGCATAACCTCTCTCTCTCTCTCTCTCTCTCTCTCTCTCTCTCTCTCTCTCTCTCTCTCTCTCTCTCTCTCTCTCTCTCTCTCTCTCTCTCTCTCTCTCTCTCTCTCTCTCTCTCTCTCTCTCTCTCTCTCTCTCTCTCTCTCTCTCACTTGTTCGCCCGAATTTCATACAACCCATATCATTCCCTATTAACAAAATCTTAACCTTGTAATATTTTGTCTCTGGCTTTGAACTATTAGGCGAGAAATACAACATAGTTGCAAGGTGAGCCTTTTAGTGTAAGGAGGCAAAAGCCGCCGGTGTATATTCTAGCAAGGATTCGGGGAGCGGAGGTTGGAAAACATCCACGATTTTCGTGCTATGGAATTGCAAATCGGTACGGAGTTTTTCTCTAGTTTGGTGGTCCTGGGAGGAATGATTTCCTAATCCCCATGGTTGTTTTTTCTTATAGTGGACAATTTCACCACTGTCCAAGATAATAAGGAGAGAGAACAACCAATTACAATCCGTAAAGGATATTTAGTCTCATTCTATAGTGTTCCAACGAGATTCACTACAATTCGATCTTGCAACCTGTGTTTCACAAGCAGCAAGTTTAACCAACTGAGCTAATCCCCCATGGCTGTAAAATGAGAGAGCTTCACTTTGTCTCCAATTTTAGAAAAAATGAATAGGATTACAGCCGAGCCGAACAAAAGTAGAAGAAAAATTCTTGCCATAACCACCTCTTCACCCACGCGCCCACCCGATTCTTGGAAAAATGCGAGAATCACCCGCGCGCACATTCGGCGAGATATCACCACCCTATTAGAATCAGGTAAATATATTTTGAGTACCTCCTAAAATTATAGGACACAAGATACATATAGCCCACTGCTAAATAGCCCAAGAATACAACTCACACATCTAACTAATGTGTGGCTTACACTTTACACATTTACAAATTTTAACAGTAATACTTCGTACATTAGTGGGTGCACCACTATGTTTTCGAACATTTCTTTCTTTTCAAATATGGTAGCATAGAGCAACAAACATAATCTTCTTCTTGTCATCACTCTCACAACTTGAAATCATTCTTTTTGGGTCCTCTTCTGACTCCATTTGCAATCTGAAATCACCGCATAATATCCCCCAAACTTCTTTAGTGAAATTGCAGCAACCTACTAGGTGTGTGTGGGACTCATCCTTCTCTTTGCATAGCATATAAACAAAAGAAATATCATGGTTCCACATGTGTATTTTGTCAAGGGTGGCTAGTGTGCTATGCAAAATTTTATAGAGACACATTCCACTTTGGTACCTATATACCAGTCCATACCTACTCTTTATGTTTATCTTTTGTAACTCTCGATCTCGTCACTTTCTAGATGTTGATCTTCATATCTTTGAGTCTCCATCCTCCCGGTTCATGTGGATCAAATAGATGATTTACTTGTTGCCAAACCTCTCTCACCACCCGATTACTGTGATTTTGTATGATGCAAGCCCATGCAAAAGTGGATTCCCCACAAATTTGAAATCACAGATATTTATATTTTCTTTCGCTTATACTTCCCTTCCACTAGTACATAACCATCCTTCAGTGTCGGTTATTTAAGGCCTTTAGTGTCGGTTTCTAAGCGACACCTATGCGGGCGCCGCTAAAAGCCCAACCTTTACGCGTCAGTTCTCAAACCGACGCCACAACCCTTCGCGCGCCACCGAAACGCGCCGAAAACACGCCAGTAGGGGGTATATGCGTCAGTTATCCGCTAGGAAACCGACACTGAATCACCCGCTTACACGGTCGTGCTGGCCAGCACGACCGTGGTGTCTGGAATATCAACGTCGGTTATTAGTATGGCAACCGACATTGTAACCGTATATCGTCGGTTTTATACAGATATCCGACACATATTTTATGTCTGGTCCGCTGCCACGGCCGTGCTGGCCAGCACGACCGTGGTGTAGGGAAATTGACGTCGGTACTAGTAAGGAAACTGACACTATAACCGTATGTCGTCGGTTTTATACAAATAACCAACGCCTATGATTTGATTTTTTTTCTGTCAGTCTGCAGACCTGCTGTGGCTGGTTATGAACTGCAGGTTTTACGACATCCATTGATATCAGCCAACAACAGGCCACAAACCTGCAAAATTAACATGATGGACAAATTATTATATATGTGATTCACACTCATGTATAAGAAATTTAATTCATATTATTTTTTCATCACACGCATGTAGAAACATTCATGTATTGATGTATTAGCAACCTGCAGTTCCATTTATTTCATCTCTTTTCACATTCAGACACATGTAGAAACATTCATGTATTGATGATTTTCACACACATATATGACAATTCATAAAAATTCATTCACATTCACACAAAATTAATTATGAGAACAAAGTTATTCTTTATTCATCATCATCATTGTCATCATTGTCATCAAAATCATATTGAAAAATTCCCACTCTTTGCAGGGCTTTTGCCCAATCTTCTCTTACAGCATCTAATTCATCTCTCGTATAGGGAGCATGTACATCGAAACGCTTTGCACCTGTGTTGAAGTACTCAGTTTTAAAGACCTACAAAGAGAATGACGTACATAAATAATTATAATAATATATAATAAGATTCATATATTTCATATTATCTAACAAGACTATGTATAATACCTGTTGTATGTTATCGATTTCCAATACAACATGTTTGATGATTAGGTCCATAAATCGTATCACATAGTAGGCACATGCCCAACCGTTGTCTTGTGTAGCACACTATAAATTTGAAACATACAAAATATTCAAAAATACAAATAAGCACACTTCACATAAATAATATATACATTGGAGTCAGGAAATTACTTTCACATTCTTCCAAATGAGCTACAGATGTTTTTCCTGGGGACCTTTCCTCCAGCTTTTTTGTACTCTTGTAAAGCCCTATATATATGTTAATGTAACACATTAAATTGCATAATTAAATAGTAATGTAGTAACAGATGTTAACAGATATAAAAACATAAAATATTTCTCACGAGAATAATGGCCTTTTAATTGCATGTCCAAATACATCCAACTCACTCTCCGCAGGATCTAGATAATAGACGGTGAATGTCTTGGGGACAATAACTAATAACTCTCAATGCTTAGAACTATAGGTAAGAAAGTAGAAAATTAATAACTCAATATCCGCAATAAAAATGTAATTTGCTTAAGTCCAAATTACAAGCAAAGTAAACTTACTTGACATTGAATGGAGCTATTATCACAGTCTTATTATTTTTACCAAAATATTCAAAAGCATCACATCAGTATGAAGTAACTGAAACAAGGTCTTTTTCTACAAGACTAATCAAAGATGGAACCAAAAATCCCACATGGGAAAACCCAAAATCTTTACATGTCTTGTATAATTGGCTGTAAAACATGTATTACGTATGCATTAATATATAAGAAACCAGATTGACGTATATAAAACAAGGTATATGGATGTATAAACCAGATTTCCGTATGCATTAATTAATCTCACCATATCGACGTCTTTATCATAGATGTGTTCAACCATTCATACTTAAACAACTCCAAAATATCTTGTATAAATATGTTGTTTCCGAATGTATGACCTCATTAATACGTATCCAGAACTTCTATTAGGTATGCATTAATACGTATGCTAAACTTGTATAAATAGATTGTTATCGTATGATTTACCTACAAAATTCTACGAAATAGTAACATTTATAGGGAAATTTAGATTATGTTCGCCGATCCATACTGCCACACTCCTACAATTAGGACCTATCGAGGCGTGTAGGTCCCGTGGAAGCCAACTTGGTAGTCGAGGAGGTGGAGGCCGAGATGTAGCGGGTCTCGTCTTTTTGACATGTATATATAATTTCATATCAATTGACTCGTATATATACACACACTAATAAAGTAAAGTAATGAAAATTTATCATACAATATCAGTATAGAGGACATCCGCTTCGGGCCACAGTATCACTCCGCCTACTGCCTCACCAAGTGTTTCAGCATCTGGGTGTGCATGAGGCAGTGCAAGATCCGTCCAGCCAGTGAGTATATATATGAGGCTCACACGTACCATGCCATCTGGTACTGGACTCCCATGAAACATGCACCCTTTAAGGGGTGGGTAAGCCGATACATCTGCAACGCTATATCCTTCACTTTGTAGTCGGCATGGCTTCAACCCCTACAAATTTACATAATTAAATAATGTTATATGCATATATACACAAACATATCATCTTAAACAGACTAGCTATTATATATGCCATAAAAATACTTACAGAGGACGTGCTAGGTGGGTCTATAGGATTACTCCCAACCTATACAGTACGAGGAGTAGGAGAAGAGAGGTTCACCACGGGTACTGTCTGACTGGCAGTCTGAGGCGCCTGCTGCCACTTGTGAAATGCTTCCTGGAGTCTTTTTTTCAATTAAGGAATCTACATATACATGGATAAAAGAAATGCTAGTTACTGATTATTGAATTCCCTTTCGCAATAACGTTCTAAAATAAGAATAAGTTACCTCAGCTTGTGAAAGTCCCACTTTTGGGACAGGTTTATGCTGGGATGGCCCAAAGAACGCTTTGATGCCCACACCAGCGCCTGCACCCCTTACACGTCCAGGATGCTTTGGGTTACCCAGAGCAACTATCAGTTCATCCCTTATGCCCTGAGGGATGAACTTGCCTTCCTTCCTCTGCTCGTGCAGTTCCCGCTAAGCACCATCAACAAAAATTCATAAGTAAACATAACAATAATCAATATCGATAGATTTCTCTAAAAGTTTGATTTTTACCATTTTTGCAGCTGCCTCAGCGGTAGCGGGCTTCGGTATCTCTCCCTTCTTATTTTGCCTCCCAGCTATCCACATAACATGACGAGGCAGAGGTGCGAGAGCAGCAGTAGAGGACTCTGCAGTCTCCTGAGTAGCAGTAGGCTGAGTAGACTCAATCTGTAGTCTTTGGCGAACGCCTGCATATCCTCTTGGACCCATTGTGTGGTCGTGCACATTCAGTGCACGCCTTGTTCGTTGAGCATCGCTCTTTGCCTAGTTAGTTAGCACATTAATTTGGTTAGTAATACTAAAGGTTAATCTTGAATAGGTGAATACATAAAAATGTATATTAATTAAATTGGGAGTGGTGGCGCTTAATACCTTGAATTCATCTATTTTTCTTTGGGTACCAAACTCCTCCCAGACTTTAGGGTCCAAGTAGTTCCATTGCTGTGTGGCTTCCTTCTTTCTATATTTATTTTTCAAAGAGAATACAAACAAAAATTATTAGTGTAAAGTTAGTGAAATATTGATCAATGTCTAGAATTAGAATCTATCAAGAACCTATTCTCAGCATCACGTATGTAATCTCGGGTGAGATTGGTCCTATAGTTCCTTAGGACCCTCCCACAACATTGCATCACACATTTACGATGCAGCTTTTCATCCAGATCAAATATGCTCTGCAAATTAAATAGAATATATTGCTATTAACTAGTATCCTAAAAATTAGTAATCTACACAAATAGAATTACAAATAATAATAACTCACGCATAGTTCCTTCCATATGCGGTCTTTCTTCTCCTTAGGAACTCTATGCCATGATTCTGGGATAACACTGCAGTGGCTGCGAGTAAGAACCCCAAGATATGAAACAAATGAGTTGTGGTTCACTCCATATGGATTTTCTGCCTGATCGAAATCCACAACCAATTTGGGTCCATTGGCCCTTTGCTGTATTAACTTGTTCATCATTGTGATGCCCCTCACTTTCTCAATTTTCTTTTGCTGCTCATCAAGTGCTGTAATTTCTTCAGGGGGTACATCACCAACCTAAAATTTGATAAAAACACACTTACATAATATAATTATAAATGAACATATAGGGATATATTCTTAAAACTTACATTGTCAGGCGGTGCAAGCACGTCCTCACCCTCACGGTGATCATCAACACGGTCCTGATCAGCCATCTGATACACGTATTAATACTTACACTTCAACAATTCATCACATTTGCAACATTATATACAAGTTCTAGCTTTATCACTCATACTCGTCTTAATACTAAACTTCTAGGGTTTTCAAGAAGTCATCCTTTGTTCAACATCATAAGAATTAAATAATTGTAAGAATATTGCCACCTCACACTGATCCTTATGTATATATCATATTCAATTTCAGTAAGACTCAACAAACACTTGTATAATTCATTCTAATACAATTCAAATATGATTTTATAATGTCAATTCAATTCCCAAGCATATTGACCACTGGCCTGATTTTTAGGCAATATTCACATGAAATAGCATAGTCATATATCCATAGAATTTCCCATGGATCGTCAATCAATATAGTATGCAACATGGCCGGTCGAGTTAATCTAGGGAATACTCAACCGCCACTCCTCTCTATAGAGTTCAAACATCATTAAAACATTAGGAAAGTTTAACAAGACGTCCAAAATGGAGTTTCTAAAACATAATTAAAATTTCAGATCAATTGGATATACCAATAAAAAGATAAAATTCAAATACTAGACTGCTATATTTCAGTTTGAATACATGGCCGATTGAGTTTATTCGTCCGAAAAACAAGTCAATAAATTCTTCCAACTAATATCTAATTTCTCCAAACCATGTACAAATTTCAACTAAATCCTAGTTGTATATAAAATGCTGAAAATCATTTAGTACACGACTATACTGATCAAATTTTGTATTCATATGTTACCAAAACCCTAATTTTTGTCAATTAGGATTTTCAATTCTCAAACCCTAATTATGTGAATCAAATAATGTTTAAATCTTCTCATTAGTTTTAAAACATAATGATTAGATTACCATAATTAATCAAGCTTCAAATAATGTAATAATGCATTCATCAACTTGATGAATCTACATATCAAAACTTTTGAGTGGTTGAAGTAGTGAAGATGTAGCTTAAAACTACCTAGAATTCTGAAACTTGAACCGAAAGAGGATAAATAAATATAAAAGGTTATGCATAGATAAGCACATGAAGAACTTATAGTGCAATATCCCGCCCCCAAATCCCCCACATTAACCCTGAATTGATATGTGAGTATGTTGTAAATGTGAGTAATATTGTGTAGAACAAAATGTAGTTTGTCATAGAACAATGCAGGTCAGGGGAAAACCTGATAATGGGCGTGTATGGTGCTTCAACTAGCAGCCCTTCTAGCAGCTCGAAGAGGCGGCCCTACTGGCTGCTTCAAGCGGCGACGCTGCTGGCTCCGTGCAGGCGGCAGTGCTACTCCGTGCGGGCGGCGATGTTGCTCCTTGCCGGCGACGTTGCTACGGGAGGCAGTGCTACTCCGTGCGGGTGGCGCTGCTGCTCTGGTCGGGCGGTCGCCGGCAGCAGCTGGCGGAAGTAGAGGCGGCGAGTGGCGGCAGTGTCGGAGGCAGAGGCAGTGTTGGAGGCGGAGGTGTGGGACAACAGCAGAATCGTCGGAGCGAAGGGAATCGTCGGAGCAAAAACCCTGATCAGTGGAAATGAATGAAACAGAAGAGGAAGAGGCTGCCGCGTTGTTAAGTTAACTATAGGTGTCGGTTGCTAAAAAAACCGGCAATACAAACTTTAAGTGTCGGTTTGCAGCAAACCACCGCCACTAAAGGGAGGTGAAAATTTTTGCGGTTATTCGCGCGAAAACACAATGGCGTCAGTTATTGTCACAAAACCGACGATAAAAAGTGAGCAAATTTTTGTCTCACAGAAAACCTTTAGTTGTCGGTTCCTGTCTTAAAAACCGACGATGTATGTCAATTTATGGAGGCAATTTTTTAGCTGAAAATTTTGGTTTTGGCGGTTACTTTTCGGTGTCAGTTTCTTATTAAGGAACCGACACTGAATAAAAGCGATACCCGTGTCTGGTCGCCCTTCACAGATTGATGTCAGCTTATTTTATACACCGACGATGTATGTGTTAGGTGTCAGTTTATTATTACAACCGACACCAGAAAAAGTGACATTATAAGCCATTTATGTAGTAGTGTTCATTGTTTTTGGAATAATCCTATTATAGACATGTTACCTCCCTCCCGATGTCTCCCAACTCCATATCCCCTTCTAAATATATAAGTATTGTACGTACATTTATTGCTACTTTTATCTGAAATTTATTTTTCTATTTTGCATCTAATATCGTTATAATGTTTATATTTATTATTACAGATGCATCAAGCACACCGTTTGATGGCTTTATTTACTAGATAGATGCATTAACCATTCCCAATTCGTTAAGGTTTTTTTACATCTTAGCAAACATTACATTTCCATTTACTATTACTAAGACATAATCATATTAAATACTAGAATACCAACAACCTTAGCCTCTTGCATTATAGTAGACATCTTTCAAATCGTACAATACTAACCAACAACAATTAGATTCAAATTTACTTCATATGTACAATACTTATCCTTACCTTGGTACAATATTAGGTCACATTACCATACTCAATTATTGTATAGCACATAGTACTAACTCACATTTTGATTATTAAACTATCTATGTAAATTACTGCTGTAGTTTCCAGTCTTGCACCAGGTCATAGTACTAAGTCACATTATCATACACAACACAATAGTTTGCACATATATTATCAATATCATTACTCACTAATCACCTTATACAGATATATTTTTTTAACTGCAAAAATTCTTTGTCTACATTAAATGAAAATAATTCCCCCATTCAAGTGGTTTATTCTGATGATCTGGAGGTTGTAATAACTTTTGCAATGTACTATACTAGCACACAAAACAATACTACAAATATTTATCTTATGTTGTGATTTTTTTCTTCTGATTTCTCTCCTTATAAAGATTGATTCAGTTGAATTAAACCATTACTTTTCAAGTCCTAGTGAAGATGTTTCTCCCATTGTTCCTAATGAACTAAAAGATTCCTTAAAGATGGAATTAGATTGTTATTTGATTCTATACTGGAAGTTAGAGGTTCTTACAACAAATATGCAAATAAATGTGTCTTTTTGTTATAACAACACACTCATTAAAGATCCTTGTGATAAGTTTGCTAGAAGAATATCATTTGCATGTGCCAAGTCAGATCCACTCCCTTAAGAAAATAAAGATTCTCTTTACAGATATAACTGGAGTACAAAGACAAATTGTCCAGCTCATATTCCGTTTCGTCAAAATTTTGTTGGTAAATATTATATTTGTAAGTTTATTAAGAGGCATAACCATGGACTAATAGAGCCTCATTTGGTAGACTATTATCTTCCAAAAGGAACATTCCTCATGACATCCACAGACACATAGGCCTAAAGGACAATGTAGGTAACACGAGTATTCATGGTCAACTCACGTATCACGTACAATACAAAACATATTGTACATGTCGTACATTACTAGCATCCAATTTTTTTAGGTATTTGTCCTGCTAATTTATGTCTAGTTTGTTGCTGAAGTTAGATCATGTGATAATCTTTCATTAATTCATAAGGACTTTATGAATTATGTTGCATCATCAAGAAACCTCCATCTTGAAAAAGGCATTGCTCAAGCTATTCAGAAATATATCATTACAATGAAATAATAAAACAATACTTTTTTTATATGTTCTTGATATAGATCACATTGATGTTCTAGAGAAAGTTTTCTGGGTTGACTCGAGGTCAAGGCATGTATACAAATACTTTAATGATGTCATAATATTTGACACCACTTATCTAACCAACATATACAAAATGACATGTTTCTCATTTGTTGGCATTAATCACCATGGTCATTCAATTCTAATGGAATGTACTTTATTATGTGAGGAGGCCTTTGAGAATTATATATGGTTATTTAAAACATAGATTCAATGTATGGGTACATCTTTATATACTTTTTTCAAGTACAATACTACTCTAAAATATTAAAAATCTACTGTATTCTGTTAGTATAATACGACTTAACATTTTTAGTTATTTTGTGCTTTTAGGTGGTGTGGAACCAAAAGGCATCATCACTGATCAGGCCCAACATATTATGAATAATGTTAAAATAACATTCCCGACTATGCATCATCATGTGTATGTGGCATATTATGAAAAAAAAACCTAAGAGATTGGAAAAGAACTCATATGTTTCTAAACTTGTAAAGGATGCAGTTTATGTGATTATATCCATAGGGGAGTTTGAGAACATTTGACATCGAGCTATTCAACTCATGAATAAGAAAGAAGAGAGTTGTCTTACTCATATTAATGATCTAAAACAACATTGGGTGCCTATATGTGTCGATCATTTTTTGGGTCGACATGTCTACAACATAAAGAAGTGAATTGATCAATGCGTCTTTTGACAACTATGTGAATTCACGTGCATCACAAAACAATTTGTTTCTCAAGACAATTAAGCTCTTCAATCGAAATATAAAAATGAGAACCTAGCAGACTTTAAAAAATTTCACAAAAAACTACACCTCAGAACAACACTCAAGATTGGGGCATAATACGCTGAATCACATACCATTAATAATTTTAGAAATTCTAAAATGAGCTTGAATGAATGATGTTTTGTGATTCTAAACTCATGTCAGAGGATTCTTTCCAATTATCATTTCTTATTACTGAACAAAAAATGGTAACGATAATTCATATGGATATAAATCTTTTAATGAAACAATTTCACGTACAATACAAAAATCAAAAGGAAGAGATTAAATGTTCATATTTATCTTTTGAGTTAAAAAAACATTTATGCAGTCATGTTTCATGTGTTATTAGAAAAAAAAAACTAAAGTTTGATAAATTACCACAGCTATATATATTGGACAGATGGTAAAAAGACACACATCGCCATTATAAAACCTCTCACACTCTTCTTGCTAGTACGAGATATGAGCCAGAGCAACATGCAGAATATATTTATTGAATATGTGGTGAATTTGCAAACTTAACAAGAACATTTATTAAAAACTATGAATACGTCAAAAGAGAGTTAGAAAATACATACAAGAGGATAAATGCCTTTATGAAAGAGAAAAGACAAATTACAACGGTAAATGTTATTTTTTAATACTGTGCATACATTTCACATCTTATAATTTTGAGTTGGCAATCTTTTTTGTATTTTCATTTATTAAAAAAAAACACATCATCTATAGAAGACTCTATTGTAGCTATTCACATTGAAAAACCATCATCTCTATGAAAAAAGTCAAAGAGAGAGCCATCAGAATAATAAAAGATTTCAGTACAAATACTCGTACTATAATTCTAGACAACAACACCATGCATTTAGATCAAAGTAAATTGGACGTAAATGATATAGGTCCGCAAACCCCGTCAACATAGGTTAACCGCACATTATCTCCATACCACAACACAATGGGTGTAGTGAAATATCTCCATAGCCAACATTGAATTCTTCATTAATAAATCCAATTTTGAATGAAAGCTTGTGGGATCAACTTGTCCAAAACCTATATGAATCTCCTTCTATTTCACATACTACGAAAGATGTTTGCCCCTAATATGAAACTGGGGTTGAATCTATCAAATCATGCACAGATCCCAAATAATATTTGTCTCAATTTTTTTGAAACAAATAGATATTTGTATGGGTGGTTTAATAATTAACCGCCTCACTTCTGAATATAATTTAATCCAGTGCAATGAAAATGTCTTACTCATGATTGAGGAACAATTATTAGAATTTATACATGTCTGATATACACTCACGTACTCACACGGTATCCTGAAATTCACTATATGTCAAATACCTCTATACACCTTAAACATATCGTTTCAATGAATCTCCATTCGATATAAGCATTAAATAAAGATTTCTCCTAAAAGAATTAAGTAATGTGTACAATATACGTGTACACACATTGCCCTTAAGTGAAATTATCTTAATATAATACCGTTCACTACAAATCACGTACAGTATATCTACATACCTACACATACGGTACCCTTAAATTCACCAAATTATCTTTTTGTACACCCCCATTTGATACAAATTAAAATAAAGATTCAATCACGTACAATACATATACACTCCTAAACGTATTAATCATTTTCCTTAATTCCACCAACATGTCATACTATTTGCTACAATCAACCACGTATAAAAAGTCTAAACGCATCTACATAACCCGTTAATTCTCTTACATGACATTTTGTACACCCCCATTCTTTTTATTTTTATTATATATATATATATATATATATATATATATATATATATATATATATATAGATTGTTTTTAATACCCGCGCGGGTACCGAATCGAAAGCTACCCGTGCATGAATACACGGTGGCATCATTTGTAAATAATGAGAAATTGTAGCAATTCTAAAACCCGAACTGCACGCTCACGGCTCCAGCGCCTTCGGCCCCAGCACCGCCGCCGCGGCGCAGAGCCTCTCTCCGTCCTAGGTCTAGAACCGGAAGGTGTCAAAACAGACCACACTGCCCTTCTTTTCCCTAATGAATTTCTTTGAAACCCCCATTGCTCCGGCCACAATCTGCATCCAACAGTATCAACCAGAAATGACGTTGTCGCTGGCTTCGCAACTGATGGGAGCTCCGAGACATTGAGAGGCTTCGCTGGTCCATTAACCTGAAAGCTCAAGCCAAGGATGTAGCTGGATGCGCGGGACTCCTGGTAATCCCCGTTTGTGGCTGAGAAGCCGATGAACATCTGGTCCTCGATCACGCGGGATAAGTTGAGCGGCGTGGACAGCAGGGGAACCGCCGGTTTGGACACGTTCAGTGGTGCCAACGAGACATTGAGCTTCATCTGTGAGTCGTCGTAATCGATCCACACCAGCATCGGATATCCGCTGGCGAGCGAGAGATTCATTATCTTCCCACCATGAGCCAAGTCGTGGTATCCGGCCAGAGCAGATGCGTTTGAGCGGATGCCGTTGACGTTGATCCCGATATGGTTGTTATCAATGTCCCCTATCTCCGTGTTCTGGAAGGTTTCGAACTCGACGAAGAGGAGGTGGTTCGTGGCATTGCCGTCATTAAACTTGTTTAAGAGGCCAAGGTACTCACTTTTTCCGGAATCGGAGAAGTTCGTGGTTGGGATCCACACAGGCGCCTGTGTCAGTCTGTTCTGAGATCTGGCCACAAAGACGTCCATGGTGCTTGACGGGATTACAAACAAAGATAACGATGTTATGGGCTCCCAAAGGATCGACACCCGGATGAGCCATCAGAGTTTTCCTCACCCTGAGACACTGACGTCGACATTCTGTTCATAATGCGCACCATTCTGATGGTGTTGCATGCTACGGAGGAAACGGCTACGCTCGAACAGTTCGGGAGATTCACTAGAAACCAATGACGATAACTCGAATTCACTTGATATGTATAGTTTGATGCATTTAAACGGACTACACAACACCTGTAATCAAATTCACTTGATTGTAATAGGCAAGAGCCAACCGTAATGTAGGTGATAATTTTGTAATAAGGATACTCATATTGTAATAAGTGCATGACATCTGTAATATGGGCAGTCACATTGTAATAGGCAAGAGCTAATTGTAATGTAGGTGATATTTTTGTAATATGAATAGTCATATTATAATAAGCAAGTGCCATATGTCATATGGACATTCACATTGTAATAGGCAAGAGCAAATCATAATGTAGGAGATAGTTTTACAATACGCATACTCATATTGTAATAAGCAAGCTCCATCTGTAATATGGACAGTCACATTGTAATAGGCAAGAGCCAACCGTAATGCAGGTGATAGTTTTGTAATATGGATACTCATATTGTAATAAGCAAGTGTCATCTGTAATATGGACAGTCACATTGTAATAGACAACAACCAACCGTAATGTAGGTGACAGTTTTGTAATATGGATACTCATATTGTAATTAGCAAGTGTCATTTGTAATATAGACAGTCACATTGTAATAGGCAAGAGCCAACCGTAATGTAGGTGACAATTTGTAATATGGATAGTCATATTGTAATAAGCAAGTGTCTATGTAATATGGACAGTCACATTGTAATAGGTAAGAGCCAACTGTAATGTACGTGACAGTTTTGTAATATGAATACTCATATTGTAATAAGCGAGTGTCATATGTAATATGGACAATCACAATGTAATAGGCAAGAGCCAACTATAATATATGTGACAGTTTGTAATATGGATAGTCATTTCGGTGGTCCAAATTCGAATGACTTAAACGAAAACATCCCATCATTGTAACATTAGTTGAAAAATAATTGCATTGTATCATGTAGATCTCATTTTGAATATAAATATTTCAAACAGCACGGTAGAGAAATGTATTTTTTAGAGAGAATATTGATTAACTAATAATACCGTGAGAATTGCAATAGACATACTCTTTAGTCTCTTCTACGGTTGCTGTCACGTTGGCCACTAGTAATAATAGAAATGGAACTACTACCACCTGTCACATACAATGCAACGTCTCTGGATTTGAGATGACAAGTCACCCAGAAGTCATTATCCAAAACTGAAACCTTCTTACAACATCATCATCAGCCGTTCCAGGTTTTTGAGATGACAGCCCCCACCGCTACTCACACAGAACCAACCCCCACAAAGATGTTCCACGTCAGGCGCTAGTCGCCCCCCCAACAATCGGTTGCACCTCTGCCACCTGATTCTTCGTCTCCCTTCAACAACTCCTCCTTCAGGCTTCGACGTCACTGATCCAGAACACCTGACCGTCAAAATTGCGTCACCCACACTCCCTCTCTGTAGTCCTCTCAAGCACACAAACATCAGTCGGCATGATGTGTATCCTCAGGCCTCCACCAGCGTTGGCATCGCACTACTCCAGGTCCCCGATCCGTCAGCTCCAGGTCCACCTCCTCCCAGCTGCCGGTGACGTTTCAATTATCCCGACATCTCAACGACCCACACCTGCTGCAGAGATGGTGGCGGATTATCGCCCATGTGCATCAGGTGGCATCTGCGACGTCGACTTCACTACCCCGACAGGCGACGTGCAACAGATCCCTACCCCAGACGCCTCTGACGACTGTTGGTCGGCACCGAAGAAGCCCCGCCCATCCACATCCTCGCAGTCGGCCTGCAGGAGGAGGCTCATCCAAGGGGACCTCCTCTCCGTCCGCCTTGCTCGCCAGCTCCACGTCCTCAGCGAACCCGGAGGATGACTCGTACCACACGCCGTGGCACCCTGGAGCGGAGGAGATAGATACACCAGTGCGGTCGTGGAAGGCGTCCAACAGGCTCCACGTGGAACAGGGGATCCCGATGGGGCGAACTTGTCTAGTCGGACACATGATTTGGGACATCGTCTTTGAGGGAGGTGCGAACGATTCACACCGGCAGATGTTTTAGCAGCGTAGGCGAAGCTCCGGCCGGCATGACTAATCAAGGTGGCCGGTGAGGAGGATGGTGATGGCAATTGGCAATGGAAATGTCGTCATGACCTCTTCGTAGACTTGGCCAGCGAACGAGGGACAATGAGAACAGACGGTTGGGACAGCGAATACGCGAGACGGGAGTCGCTTGAACTAATGTTGCACTAATTTACGAATAGATGCCACCGTGTTTTGATAGCACAGGTAACTAATCTAATCTACCCGCGCGGGCAGCAAGTAAACATCCATATATATATATATATATACATATATATATATATACATATATATATATATATATATATATATATATATATATATATATATATATATATATATATATATATATATATAGAGAGAGAGAGAGAGAGAGAGAGAGAGTCAGGCTAGAATATACTCGAGTGTATCCGGAGCGGAATACACTCAAGTAATTTTTCATGATGTAATATTTTTTTTTTAAAATCTAATCCGTTGATCTTCATAAACATCTCGTGAACAACTCATACACAAAATTTGAGCACATCTGGATATGTATAGCTCATGTTATGAAGACCGCAAAAATTATACATTTCAAATTAGTTTCGCGCGTCGATTTTGTTGCCCTTGGATGAGTGACTTACACTCATCCAAATAGGCTCAAAATTTGTATGTAGCCTAGTTATAGTATGACGGTGAAGATGAATGGTTTACATTTTGCAAAAAATAGTCTTGATATACAAACACACTTGAATGTATTCGTGCGATCCGTACACTCGAGTGTATTCTAGCCTGACTCTATATATATATATATATATATATATATATATATATATATATATATATATATATATATATATATATATATATATATATATATATATATATATATATATATATATATATATTGGCCAGTCATTCATATGTGTGACTGGGGAGTTTCAAACCTACGAATTAAGTTGGCCCATGCAAGTCGCAAACCTACGACCTTCATGTTATTAGCATGACGCTCTAACCAACTAAGTTAATAGGCCAATTTGTACACCCCCATTCGACACATGTATCAATGAAAAATCTCTCTTAAGCAAACTAAGTATTATGGCTCAATATATACACACACTACCCCTAAGTATATTTTTTCTAATGTTATATCGTTCCATACAATCAACACATACATTATTATTGTACCCCTACATGGACTAACGCTACGAGATCTGCCAAAGTTAACACTCATGCTTATGAAGACGGGGACGAAGCGGTATATTATTTAAGAAGAAGTCAAATACACAACTATGGTGATAATACGAAGTCTAATTAACAAATACTACAATACTTTCATATGTATACATAAATGATCCTATACATTATCCGTTTAAAAAATTGGAATTTTGAAAAGAAATCAGCAATAGATTCCAACGCATATATACTCGTATAGTACTTAAGTACTCTTACATTAATGTTGTACCTTTGCCTTCAACCAACAATTACAATACTATTAAGCACGAAGATATGTACGTAAACTTCCCTTAAGTTCTCCTAAATCAACATTGTACCTTTTGTTTCAACCAACAATTATAGTGCATTTGTACACCAACATGTACAGAGTTGTTGTAAACCAGCTTGGCATCAATGTTAGATCTTATTCATATCCACGACTTAATTTTAACCAACACACAAAGATTGTACGTGTTTTGTAATCCAATTATACTAAACGTACTTTACATTTAGTAATCTTCCATATACAATTAAAAAATTCCCTTGTGCAATACCATCTTTTGTTCCTTCTGTCAAATTATCAATGTGGGTTAATGATACGCTTGCCAAACAACTTTTTTCACCAAATAGAAACATATAGTAAAACCTAGTCCCATCATAAAGTACCAACATATCGATAACTTTGTCCTACCCAACTCGCTCATACAATGCCAACAATTTTTATACTTAAATCAAATCAGCAATGAGAAAGAAAATGTTTCTTCAATTAAACAACTATTGTGATAACCAATAAAGGAAACCTACATTATACCAACTTCTACATCATTCAAAATGACAAATCTATCAAACATCAGTTCTTGTCCACACAACAAAAGACACGTACAATACTCATACAGATATCATCATACCAAGTTTCAAATTTATAGTTTAATCATCAGATATAACTGACATACTATATTATTTAGCCACAAACTCAGAATTCATCAACGTTGAAGCATAGAAGCTTCAAAGTGGATGGACATCATCACCATGTGTGGAATGCACACTACCATTTTCAAGAAGCTCTTCAATCCACTTAATAACATACATTGCACAATCATTTGAATCTTGTGGCTATTGCATTGCTTCCTAATAAAAGATTATATTCCAATCTCTTACAATCCCATCATGCTTATTAAAAGCATGTTTGATACCATTTGCTTGTCATAGGATGCAAATTAATGTTAAGCACGTGCACAAATAATAGTCTCTACCTATAGTATTCATTTACTAACCACATTCTTTGCATGAACATCAATTTTGTTGTGAACTTGACCCATCTCCATGTTGTTATAGTACATAATTTTTTTTTCTAGATGAAGCGGTAATTAGATGTCAATGATCTCTTGTAAGTAAAGGCAATAACAAAACCTCTACCTTTTTTATCCTTTCAATCTTAGAAATTAAATCTGCAACCATTCCTCTATGACTTTGCTCTCTTAACGCCTATGGTAATGTAGTATTAAATATAAAATTATCACACTCATCACCTCATAAACTTCCTATTTTAAGTCCATGACGACTTCCATGACCTAAATTTAAAATTTGGATGTATTACTACAAAATTTACAACAAATTCACAACAATTCGTGTATTGTGTGATATATTTTCCTATACCAGCAATGCATAGACTAATACTTCTAGTAATAAGTTTACACAATACTATTAGTACTTTTACACATTAATATTCCAAAAAGCATTTACTAGCTTTATTATAGTTACCTAGTTCGACACCATCCCACCTATCCTCAATTCTTTCAAATCCTTTCTTATTATCACTAATGTTGGAGATCTAAATATTACAGAATCTCTATCACTCCCTTGACAAGTAACCTGCAAGAAAATATCAAAATTATCACTTACACAATACAAACAAGGATTTATTATAATCAATAATGCAATTTGTTGTGTTCAATATGCTAATAACATACAAAAAATATCTTTATATTTCTCAACTTTATCTTCTTTACTTAGGCTCTCAACGGATTTACTGTCAAAAAACCCTCACTTTCTTGAATGGCCCATGCAATATTTCTTTAACGATTTAGGCTTCCTTTTCTATGGTTTATTCTTAATATTTTTGATAAGGGAGCTTGGACTCATCTTCTTTTCAAAGTTTTCCATATGTTGAAATGCAACAACAATCCATCACTATGTATCAAAGAACAATTGAAGAAGAATAATTACATATTATTTCCAAACATATTCAAAGAACGAATTTTATGAGCTCACATATGATTACTTTTTCCTCTTCAATAATCAGATCAACCAAGTCACATTGAGTTTTTCTTCTTGAACCATCTCCACTATCTTCTGAACATTAAACATATAATGTGATGCATATATATTATCAATATATTTATCCAAAATAATATCAATTAAATATTCTCTAGTATTCTTATTTAAAAAAACATTATAGAAAAAAAACTTGTCAATACCAAATAAAAAATTCACATTAGGATTGTACTTGAATACAGAAAAGCACATTATTTAAAAATCACACTAGTACTATACTTGAATATAGAGAAAAACACTCCATTTGGTTTAGAATAACCATTCCATGTGACACAATCGGACCACACACTCAAGTATTAAATTCAAAATATCATATTAATACATGTAGTAAAGTGCTAATGTGTAAATGAACGTACAATACATGTAAATACAATTGTCCCAATTACATCTATATAAGGAACACCTCATTCAGTAAATGAGTCAGACATATATTATATATTTTTTATATATAAATCTACCTCATCGGTAGCAAGTTTGTCCTCAATAGTAGTATGTGACTTATTAACATCCTCTTCTTCATCTACAACATGTGCATCCTATTAGTTTTCTCTACAACTTCAATTTCATCATCATCCTTAGCTTGAGAACAACATCCATTTTAATTACTATATGGGAGAGAAATACACTCATTTTAGTTCATGACAACCATAAAATGTGACACAATTGGACCACACACAACAATATTAAAGTCAATCATATAAAAGCAATAAGTACAATACTACTACGTACATAGACACATAGTACTTGTAAATATATATATGTCTTAGATTTATAGATTTACCTCATCAGCAACAACTTTATCCACAACAGTATCTTATTCTTCATTAACATCATGTGCTTCAACAAAAACATTTGCATTGTCATCAATCTTATCAACAACATCAACCTTATCTATTGACTGTGTTTCATTCAATGTGTTGCTTTCGATCATATTAGCCAGCATATATTTGGATAGATCAACAACAAGTTGTATCTCATTATGCCAAATGACAAAAAACTTATCAATACATTATTAATTAACACAGTACCAATAGTACTCCAAATCATAAGTAAACCAATTGGCACAATATTAATTCTATATGTAGATTCCATCAAAGTAATCATTCACTTCTACACTTAACTTGTCCATATTCACTTCTTCACTTCCTTTGATGACCAGTACTTGCCCAACATCATAAAATTTGGAAAGTTCATCTTCCATGCCCGTCTTTCCTATTGTTTGTTCTTCATTCCCCTCCTTAACATATGTGTCAACACTGCTCTTATCCACATATTGTACTTCTTTACTCTTTCCTTTATGTTTCACAACCAACTTCAACTTTGGACATTTATTTTCGTTTCCTTTTTCACTACTTCGTGAGCACCTCCATCCTTAAAACATTTTTTCACAACCAACTTTAGCTTAGTATTTTCTTTTCTCCTTGTTTCAACATTTTATATTTTCTACATCATTATAAAATACATAAATACACATATAAAAATATTTAACATACATCAAGAATTCCTTTCTTACCCCATTCCTTTTTTATTATTATGTTTAGACATGTTTTCTCTCAACTGCAAAAAATTACAAAAGTATTGTTAGTACAATGTAATTTTGTTATATCATTCCATGACTATAGAGTAAGAAACCATAATTCATTGCCACTTAAACGTGTTATTACATCTCTTACAATATTGAAAACATATTATGAGGAAGCTTCATTTGTCTTTTTTTAGATTTTATATATATATATATATATATATAGGGTAGCAATCTAGTAAGAAACATTCTACGGTGAGAGCATGAGAGGCATTTGAATAACCATAAAGTTATATCTTTTTTTCAATATACAACCTTATGGATGGGAAGAACATTATTTTATTTACCTTCACACAAAAAATCACTACAATCCAATATTTTTTACATGTCTATATATAGAATATATGTATTTTACATCCAACGGTCAACTTGAAATTCAATATTGAGCATTGAAAAGTATTTGCTTGTTGTGAGTGCAATATAAATCCTATGATGATGAAATTTTGTAGGAAGGTAACTAATAAGGTATATTTTTGATCCATACGATTGGATTATGAAAAATTGATCACTATGTAAAGTTATTCAAATGCCTCTCATGCTCTCACCAAGATATGTTTCTCACTGGATCGCTGTCCTATATATATATATATATATATATATATATATATGTATGTATGTATATATATATATATGGGTATATCTTCACTACTTGAGCGGGTAGCTAAAATTCTCTACCCGTGCATCCGTTTTTTTAATAGGAAGGCATGCATTTGTAATAAGACAATCAAAATTATAATACAAAGACTCATTTTGTATTACAATGATGTTACAGTCATAAATATATATTTTACTATTTCCATACGGAGAATACAAACATCACACTGTATTTACAAAACGAGTTTGTCTATTACAATTTGGACCGTCTCATTACAAATGCATTTCTTCATATTACAAAACTAATGCACAAGTAGCAAAGACATACCCTATGTATATATATATATATATATATACATATACATATAGAATATGACATATGAAGTTAAATATATAGGATAGTAAGATAAAACTACATTTATGATTTGTTCTATGAAGATCCTTTTTTTTAGAAATCCCATTTTTTCTCGAATCTATTCTTTTTTTCCCATGTTGTAAGGTGAAGGGGGCAATATTTTGAGAGATTATGGAAAAGTTGAACAAGAAACAAATATAGAAAAAAGTCATTTATCTGAACCAAACTGATGAACATCACATTACAAATGTGATGCTCTAACCCTTGAGCTAAGAAGGCTGGCAGAAAAGAAAAGGAAATGGTGTTGAGTAACTTAATAAACCCAATTTCTTCAGATGGAGTGCAATTAAAAAATCATGAAAAGATGAATCACTCATTTGGATCGATTCATACCTATCACCATCTTCATCATATACCTCTTCAAGATCCTATAATGACCATAAATTATCAAGTACAGTACATCACTGACCACAAATTATTAAGTACGATACTTGAATGCTGATAAAACCTATGTACTATTATTATCATCCTTGTCCCCTTCTACCTCTTCATCTTCTAGAATACTTAGATCATGAATGCAATTTTCAAAAGGGAATATGGAGGACACTCTTTGATCTCTCATAGTCAAGTTTCACATCATTCAATATTTTCTTCAGCTCCTCTATTTTCTTAACCAAGCTAGAATCTTTTCCTAATTGGTTTTTTAAGATCTTTATTCAATCTTTTGTTATCTTCCCTCAGTGTATCAATCTTTGTATGCATAGAACCTACTTCATTATCATCATCATCTTCCCTAGTATTCCTCTTCTCTATATGATTCTTCCTCCCAATCCAATCCTTTCTGATGTAGTCTTTGCCAAATTTGCATACAGTGATGTCATTTTCTACAAGAAAGTGCTCTCTTGCCGTCATAGTCCCATTTATTAATCAATAAGAATGCACCATTTCATCAACATGGAGTAGCATCTGGCACTCCCTAAACCAAACTTGAATTCACATTTTGTAAAATAATACTACATACAAAATAAGGGCGTCCAATACTAAAAAAATAATGATTATGTATTGTACTAATTTAAGTAATAACATTGGAAAGCAAGTAAGACCATTACCATTAAGAACACATTTCACCTTTTCAGATAGCCTTTGTTGTTGGAAGTAACATCAATAATTCCATCAGGAAAATAGTTTTTGATAGCATCTGGACAATTGAGTCACCTGAAGACTCTAAATCATCTAGTAAATGAAAGAAAACTTTGCAAATTGAAAAACTTCCATACGAGAACAAACAATCTGATAACATAACCAATATCCCTATATTGAAAATATACTCTATGTTTTTTGCATCCTTCTTTTCTTAACATTTGCAATGTATCCATTGCATCCTTATGCTTTGGATCTACAACAAAGTAACTAATTGTCTAGTACAGTACTAGTGAATAGTGTGTCTTTATTTGGTAATCTGAACATGTCATATACATGTTCTAGCAATAAATTTACTATGACATTGTCAAGTACAAAATCATCTTCCTTTTTGTTATAATAACATACTAGTTCTTCAGTCAACATCATGTTCAAAGCAGTTGGACATTTCATTTTCAAAAAATATTCCAAAAGTAGTTTTCTTGAATTTTTTTTCATGCTCAGAGTCAGCCATTCACATACCTTTTAGAACTTTCTAAAGAAACACCTTGATTGGATTCCATGTTCACTTTTCATCCTACTTATAAGAACACCACATTACATAAAAATGCAACAATCATAACTCAATTTTTAAACACATACAATCACAATGTTTAAGGCGCATAAACCATATCTCTTAATTTTACAGTACTAGATTTAACAACAAAAATTATTAAAGCATACACTACATGTTTATTTGAATGGATAATATTGAACTAATAAGAATACATTCCAAAATATTACATGTAGAACCTCAAACTCATTTTTAACTTACATAAATAGACAATACCTAATTAACATGTTTATGATCTATTGTAACATATAAAATAATCATACAATATTTCCGTACACTAAATATTCATCAAAACTTACAATACCATATAAAATAAAAGAAAGGACCATATAAAATTAGGTAAAATGCAAGTTGCAATAGACAATTAGTACATCCATAATCAATTTTATATTATCCTATAGAACTCTTACAACAATCACACAGTAAGTTAGGATTGAATCAAAAACTACAATACAATACCAACATAATTCTATTTTTTAAGGAAGATCAATGTATAATAGGACAATATAGCACATATAGTCTCATCAGAATGTATAGTACCTTAACACAAATCAGGAAATGTAGTACCTTAACAAACAATATATACAAAACTCATACACAAAAGAAACAAAATACTCATAGTTTTGGTCTGCTTATTTCATTTTATTGATCTACCCAATTACATGCTCAATTAATGAGTAAAATAGAAAGTATTGTACTTGAATAAAGAAATAATATGAATGAAAATTTATTGTTTAGAGTATTAAACTTATATATATTATAGAACATCACATTAACTACTCAATGCATTGCATGTACATAACACACAATACATGTGAAACCCCACTCATTCAAACTATATTACCAAATCCCACTCAATCAATTTACACTACTTCAATAAATATGCATAGTCCTAATCTTATCCAAAAATATAGTACTAAACGCCATTCATCAAATCTAGAGATCTTCCACATGATGATCTCTAAATATAAATCTCCAAAGAGTTTTTGTATTACTAACGTACAATATGCAAATATACACAATACTAAACCTAATCATGCACAATGCTAATAGTAACCACACTCGGTATGATCATAGACACTACTCACATACAGTACCCCAACAAACAATATACACAACACTCACACACAAAAAGAAGTACTTACAGTACTTGACCACAAATTTCATTTCATTCATCTAATAACTTATATATTGAAGTTCATGAGATAAACAAAATGTATTGTACCTAAATAAAATGAATCACATGAATGATAATATATTGTTCAACTTACTACTAATTATCATAGTACCCCACATCAGCTAAAAAAATCATGCTCAGATACAGTAGTAGGGTGAATACCATTGCAAATGCATACTAGCAATGCACAACCAAGTAATGTACAAGATTGATGAATACCAATGCAGCCAATTGCTCAAACATATCGAAAAATATCCAAAAACATATTGTACAGGAATCAAACAAATAAAAATGTTTTCTAGGTTTATTCATTACTGACGATAGGTCAATCAAATAAAAAATTGAGGAGAACTTGCATTAAATAAGATTGGGAGGAAGACAATAATAGTGAATCTTATCTCACATTTTGTGGAAAAGTTAACATACTATACCAAAATAGAACCTTAACTTCTAAGAATCAACGGCGATGATTTTATTGGAACCACTACCGATGATCATAACTTCACACGGTCGTCAAGAAGTCCAACCAACAACAAGACTAAGGAACGAAGTTGTGTACTAGGGGAGACAAGGAATCGAGGAGATCGAGTGTTGTACTAGTGCAAGGCTCTATATAATAGCATAGTAATTAGGACATGACAATGCACATTGGGGGAGAAGTAGAATGGTAGAACATGTGGCCCAGAAAAGGGGCGACGGAACCTGCAACAGAGGTAGGTGACGACTGGAGTTTGAGGATGGTGGAGGAAGCTGGAGAACTGAGGTACCATATGAATCCTGAAGCATTGTGTGTGGAATGTTTGTTTAGAGAGATCATGGGGGAGTGATAAATGAAGAGAATGTGGGCATGAGAAAGGAGTAGGGAGAGAAATTTTGAGAAAATGTGTATGTCCCTTCAGCTTCTATGCATAGAAGATTCATATCTACGAAAACTAGCTGGGGAACCAGGCCTATCACGACCTCCTGAAAACCGAGTGGGTAATCGGGTGGATAGGTGACTATGGTAGTAGAAAGGGGATGAGGTTTCCATGCTTCTTCAAGGTCCATGAGGGTTGGTCCAGTGGGCTAGCCTTCAGGTGCAAAGTTTTCCTATTGATGGTTAGTTGGATGTTGGACAGAAATTGGCAAGACATGCGATGTCTTGGGGTTCTGATTCTAGTTGTGAAGTACAATTATGGTGAAACAACAACAATCATTTATAGTGTTTCAAGTTGTTTTGTTGTTAATTCCCGGTACTTGAGGTGGGGGTATTCGAGATCCAACAGCATGTGGAAGGCAGGGATGAACCTGTTAAATTTTGACCTTGTTCATACTGGATGATAATGGATTGGATCGAAGTTCAATTCATATTACGAGCTTACTCTCTAGGCTCTAGTTGTTAGCTATATTATCCCTATGATAATATTAGTTGGATGGGTCCCAATATAGGTACAAGTAGTAAATAAAGAGCATGGAAGAAAAAGTGATTTTTTCTTTTGTGCAAACTAAGAATATGACTAGGAAATTTTCTTTCATATTTGATTTCATTTTTTAGACAGCATGATAAGTACTTAAATAATTAATTTTATTACTTTAATTAATGCTTTCCGAATTGGAAATTGACTCCTCACTATTCATTTTTGATTGTAAAGGACTCCTTATATTCCTTTGATATTGGAAAGGGACTCATAGTATCCCTTTTACATGTACAAGAGTGATCATCTGATTGCCACAAATGGAAATAGATTAAGCACGGAAGTGCTATAAATAAGGCCCATGGGCTTAATATTTATTACTGATTGTATATTTTAGATCTCAGACTTCATCAACCGTTTGTGTTTGGTTTCCCTAACGCTGCTGCTTTGCATAACTCCTGCTATTGTAGTTGTCTCTCATGGATTCTACTCCTAAATGAGAAAAAATGTCTTCTCTATCCCCTCTTCCTTGATGTGATTTGTTGGGTGGTGGTACCTAACGAATATTGGGATACACTTGTGTTGTTGTTGTTGTTTGTATTCTACGTTCCAACAAGATGATATTCTACTATAGGTTCCTAATCAAATCAATTGGAAGAATTGTATGTATCTGGAAGATAATGAAGTATTGATTTCTTTAATCTAGCATCTCTATTTTTTAAGAGAACAATCTGAATTTTCTAAGTCAGTTTATTTGTTTCTCTTGCGTTGTTTGTTCTTCCATTTATTAACTATATTTTTAACTTATCTTATAAACATGTTAACAAAATTGTAATTTCCTGCTATTTCTTGTAACAACGTTTAGTCTTAAAGAAATAGATTTATTGTCACTAGTTAATATGGCCGATCGTGATTTTTACCATCCTAAGATTGACAATTCTGGTATGCCTGAAAATTTTGACAAAACCAACTTTAAATGTTGGCAAATCCTGATGGATATTTGGCTTAAGGTAATAGGGATTTGTGAGAATATTGTAGATGATGAACCTAAACATGATGAAAAAGACTCCTTATAATACTAAAAAGAACGTGGATGGGAAGGAGGATGATTAGTTAAGTAGAGGATGTATCATCTTAGCACTGACAAATAAGTTGTATTATGATTATCCTAAACCTCCTATCACAACTAGAAATGCTCTATGGGATGTTTTAGATAATAAATATAAAACAGAGAATCAAGATGTTGAAAATAATCTTTCTCCAAATTTCTTAAATTCCAGATGGTAGATGGCAAGTCAGATTCTGATTAGGTGCATGATTTCCAAATTTTGTGTCATAACCTCTCTGGTTCATAAATGAAATTACTTGATTTATTCATTTTTATGTCTATGATTGAAAAGTGTCCTAAGTATTGGGGAAATTTTGGTGGAATCTCAAGCATAGGAACACTGACATTACCCTAAGTGAACTTATGCTAAACATTAAAATAAAGGAGGAACACTTGAAAGGGGAATCAATCAAGTTACTAGTTGATGTAAATTATACTTTTTAATCTTACTACTTCTAATAATAAAGATAAAAAACACACAATCCCAGGGCCAAGTTTCAGAAGAAACCAATGAATAAACCTTATTGGACTTGAGGATAGGTTGGACACTAGAATAAGGATTGTCCTTCAAAGAAAGCGAAGAAAGCTACTTCATCTATAGTTGAGGAAACTATGCTCAACATGATGTATAATTCCTTGAACATCAATGATGGATGTGTTTCGATTACACCTAAAATCCTTTCTATAACTGAACTTCTATAATAGAATATAGGCATTGGGCCTAATCTATATGTTTGTCTTGATAAGTCTATGTTTATATCCTACTAGGCCTCCTCAGGTTGATCCATGAATTGGGGTGATCCAAAGCCTATAGAAGTCAAAGACAAAGGATAGATACATCTAAAATTTTCCTCAAGAAAGGTTGATGCTTCACAGAGTCATACATGTTTCATCATTCGACGTAATATTATTAGTGGTGTAATATTAGATAGATATAGCTTAAGAATAGATTGTAAATGTAATAAGAAATTAGTCATGTTTGTGATGGTTTTTTTAGCAAGGGGTATTTATATGATTTGGATAACTTATTTAAAATTCATGTAGAACCTTCTATTTTAAATTATATTTTTTATTTGAATGATAATGCTTGCTTAAATCTTGTACCATCTGACTCATGGCAGCTTCATTTGAGTCGTATGAATGTTGGTTATGTAAAATGTATGATGAATCTATATTTGATTACAAAATCGAAAATGAATAGTAGTTGATGTAAAACTTTTGTTCAAGAGAAACTTCCTAGAAAGCCTTTTCATTATGTTGAAAAGAATCTTGAAATTTTGGAATAGTGCATACTAATATCTGCAAATTTAATGAGTTTGTAACTAGGGATCATGAGCGTTATCGCATAATTTTCATTCATGATGCTATTAATATTGTTATATCTTTTAGCTTGCAATTTAAGATGAAGAATTAGATAAATTCAAAATATTTAAGAAAGAAGCTAAAACACAAACATGTAAGATGCTTACAAGATTAAGGTATAATGGGAGAGGCGAGTATACCTCCCACTTATGTTTGAAAATTTGTCAATTCTATGGTGTAGCTCATGAGGTTGTTGCTCCTTATACATTTCAATATAAAGGAATTGTAGAATTTAAGAACCAAACTGTGATAGATATGATAAATACTTTGCTCCAAACTTCCAGATCACCCAAGTCAACGTGGGGGGAAGCGTTGGATATAGCTTTCCATATTCTAAATAGAACTCTACATAAACATAAAGATAATAGTTTGAACTATGGGGAAGTCAAAAGGTAAGTATTAAATATCTTTGAGTCTGTGGGTGCCATGTAAAGGTACTTGTCTATGAACATAAAAGGAAGAAATTTGGACCAAAAACAATAGATGTCATTTTCTTAGGTTATGTAGAAACAAATTTTGCATATAGATTCTTGACTGTAAAATCTAAAATCTAAGACATTCATGTCAATACAATTTTGGAAATTTGTGATGCAAAATTTTTGAAGATGCATTTCCCATGAAGTCTTGTGTTCCCAAAGATATTTCTCAAGAGGATATATTGACCACAAGTTCCATTCCCAAACATGTGAAAATAATGAAAAATGTGGGGGCAACTCAGTATATATCATTTCTAAATCTGATGATAATGAAGTAATAGTTGAACCAAAGAGAAGTAAATGATATAGGGCATCCAAGAACTTTGGAGGTGATTTCTTCACCTATAATGTTTAGTATGATCTTGCAACCTTCGAACAAGCTATGACTTCCCTAGAAGCTATGTTTTGGAAGGAACCCAATAATGATGAAATCCAATCAATTCTTTGAAATGGAACTTGGGAAATGGCAAATTTGCCTTTTGGTTGTTCAGCAGTTGCGTGTATACCCTTTTCAAGAAAAAAATTAATGCAAATGGAGCAATCAGTAAGTATAAGGTTAAATTGTCTTCCAAGGGTATATACAAAGGGAGAGAATAGACCATTTTTAAACATATTCTCTAGTTTTTCACATGACAACAATTTTTGAGCTCATATTAATGGCTACCATTTATAATCTCTCTATCCATTATATGGATGTGAAAACCACATTCTTACATAGTGATCTTCAAGTGGTGACATATATGGAACAACCGAAGGGTTTTTCGGATGCAGGAATGAATGGAAAGTGTATAAATTTGTTAAGTCATTGTATGACTTAAAACAATATCCTAAATAATGACATTAAAATTTTATTCTATAATATCATCTTATCGCTTCCATACTAATAATTTTGATAAGTGTGCTTACTGCAAGATCATCAATGATAGTTTATCTTATACTCACCAACCAAAATAGATAATCTTATGATTATATGTAGATAATATCCTTCTTTTTAGTTATGATATGGAAGTAGTAAATGAGACAACATCATTCTTGTGTAGCAAGTTTGAGAGGAAAGATATGGTTTGGCTGATGTGATTTTAAGGGCTTAAGATCACAAGGTCTATTGATGCGATTACACATTCCCAGGCTCACCATGTTGAGAAAATAATGGAGAGGTTTTAATGAACATCACATAAACATGTTAAGAGTCCATGTAATTCATCCAAGACCTTATTCAAGAATGATTCTAGTGTTCCACTGTCTCAATTATGATACTCTCATATTATTGAATGTTTGATGTATCTTGTGAACTACACACGACCAGAAATTGCATTTGTTTTGAGCAAGTTGAGAATATATACTAGTTGTCCTGACAAGAGCCATTGGGAAGATATTGACAAAGAATTGATAGATATCAAGTGAATTAGTCCCCTTTGGCTGCATTATGGAAAATATCCTTCTGTAGTCAAAGGATATAGAGATCCAAGCTGGAGTACCATGAAATTTGGTAACAATGGTGTCTCAAGATTTGTATCCATGTTGAGAGAAGGTGTTGTTTCCTGGAGGTCTAAGAAACATACTATATTGTCTCTGTCCACCTTTGAGGCTGAGTTGTATGCTTTAGATGAAATTAGATTGGAAGTCGAATGGCTACATGGACTTATGTCTAGTTTACCTATGGTAAAGAAGTTGATTCCTACTATTTTTGTTCATTGTGATAGCACAACAACTATTGCTAAGATAATGAGTTCCAAGTACAACAAAAAATATCCTAGACACATCAAAGTCAGACTCAAGTATGAAAGAGAGCTAGTTTCTAATGGGGTTGTGGTTGTGGACTACATAGATATAAAATAAAATACAACTGATACTTTGACCAATGGTCTTAATTTGGCCTTATCTAAGAAATATATGTTGGGGATGGGACTAAAACCCCTCATTATTTGTAGGAAGTAGTAAACCAACCCTAAAAAGTGGAGATACCATAATTAATCTTAATGTGGTAATAACAAGTTGTCGAGTGAATTGGTTTACTATATATAATTTAGTCGGTGCTTCTAGAATCTGTGTCTGTCCCCTGAAAACATGTTAGTGTCATGACTACAAGTTAGTAAAAGTTTAGTCTCTGAATGGTGTCATGTCCTAGGACAGGATGCTAGCAGTACATGTTGGTATATATGCCCAGAGAGCCAATCATACGATGATTGTAATGAGGCATCATGTAATATATTTGATTTATAATAAAGACAATCTTTGATCTATATGTTTATTCAATTATGAGATGATTTGACATGAAAGATGTCTAATAGATTGATATTACTCGACGAAATAAATCTTTAGGTTGAGGACCTAAACAATGAGATCATATGTATTATAAGAGTATATACATTCCTATTATGTCCTCAGTCAGATATTATTGTAGAAACAATATATAAACAACAATAATACATAAGATTAGAATGTGTGTTGATTGATGACATAATCTCATTTATCATGGTTTGTGATATCCAACCAAACACATAGGTGACTTGTTAGAGAATAGTGTACCAGACATACCCACCTTGAGAGTGATACATGGAAATCATTGAATGGTACTCAGAATTAGATCTCATAGTGATAGTAGTGATTGTGGTTCTTAAACCCAAATTGACTACACTCATCGCATGTTGTTTGATGTACTTTGAGACCATCCAACATGACTTGAATAAGGGTCACCATACATGTGGTGTTCATGTAAGTTGTGACAAACTGGGATAGACTGTGAGTGATGTAGATGGGATTTGTCCTCCTACTAGAGTTGATATCCTATCCACTTGATAAGCAATTGAGAAACATATCAGCATACTTATGTTAATCAATATGTGATATGTGAGCTCACATGCATCCGATACAGTCTTACTAGAAATGTGATTTGACTGACTCAAGTGTTGAGTTGACTGACCAAAAAGTCCAATCGATTGAATAGCGATCAATAAGACTGGATCAAGGATTGATGTTGACGTCATGATGTGCACTAATTGTTGTATTGAAAGACAATATGTTTATGAATAGGAAAACATTCCAATAGACCAATTGGATGTTTAAATTGACTAACTGGTATGTGAGTCAACCAACTGGGAGTAATCGACTGACTCATGATTTACTATAGTTGAAAATTCATGAATTTTGCCTCCTCGTATCCCTGAGTTTGTGGAAACCATGACCCATTCACTCCTATATAATGGGGGGTGGTGGCCAAGGATCTCAAAACACTTGTGTGACAAGTCTCCCAATCTCAATGTTGTGTTAATGTGAGAGCTATAGGCATCTTACCTACAAAAGGAAGAGATAGTCAAAGGGGAGAAAGTCGACGCTAGCACATTGACAAGGGAGAAAGTTGCTGCTACAACATTGACAACACCAGGAACAACTCCTTCCCGTTAGTTCTATTAGAACAACAAGAGTTTTTGGTGGCTTGTATCGACTACGTAGAGGCGTGGAGGTTTTTGCCACCATGCTCAGAGGATGTCATCAACTGCCTTTCGTGGTACTACACAAGGAGTCTGATGTTGACAATAGTCCAATGGCTACTTGAGAAAGTAGTACATCACTACAAGGATTCTTCCTATACTTGCTCTAGGACCATGTATATGTCTTGTAAAACTTCCTACTCATTCATAGTTATTGATAGGATCCACTGGTTTATGGGAAATATAGCAAGAAATTTTTGTTTCCGCTGCCATTTCTGATGCCATATTTCCCTACAGTGGTATTCGAGCCACATCTGTTTACTATGTTTTGGAATTTAGTCAATATGAATGGTTTTTTATTTTATCACTTTTTTATTACATGTGATGTGAATATTCAAAATATTAATGTGCAAGTTAGATTAAATACCACATACACTGGGGGATGCCCCATAGATCCTATATATGATATGATAAATATGCAATTTATAAGTGTCACCCTAAAATCGGTTTTAATGGTAGATGTAAGTGTGGTTATGGTCAATACACTCTAAATATGTGCATGGTTGAATGGTTTATTTTCTTCTCTATTCAATTTATTTTGCATACCAAGCCTCTCTCTCTTTCTCCATATGTAAGTTGATGTCGTCCTCCCTATACTCCCCTTGAATATAACTCGAGGTTTAACCAGTAATGTAATACTTTAATAGGATCATTTTAATTTCTATTTCAGTAAAAGAGAAGGCGCTCTAGACCAGGACATGTATTTGACCGAGAGTCGAGTAGATCTATTCGAGAACCGAGGAGGCTACAAATCAAAGGAGTGAATCGATTAATCGGAGGAGTCCAGACATCTACTTGGGTTAGGCGTTAGTCGACCAACCAACAAAGGCCAATTGACTGATAGGCAGATGACTCGATCGATTCGAAGAGTCCAATTTACTGACCGACTTGTTTCCAACACAGTTTCTGGTTGCAACATGTGATGTTTAACCTTAGGTGAATACAATTTTTTGTGGCTCCAAAGAATTGTATTAGTGTGTCCATAACCATCCTGGTATTTTATGATTTCATGTTTCATTTTTGGATGTAGTATGTATGTAATATATGTTATAAGTATGTGGTGATTGGATATGTATATGAATTTATATATAAATTAAATCTCTCAATCAAATATTAACTCTTAGATGCTTTCCATAAGAAACACACATGAAAAGATTAATCGACTAAGCATGGGTATCTCATGGATGTGTGATGATAGATATGTGGGCCTACCAAGTAGGGTGCATCACTATCATGTTAGCTCTTGGGTTAGGCTTAACTAGGTACTTTAATGAGATTAAGTGTATAGACGCATACAAATGCAAAATGATAAGGAGTTGTGCATATCATCTTTCCAAGAATTGCAAAAGATGCAATTGGTAAATGTTTCCTAGCTTAATAATTGGTTATGGACAATGATGTTGGTTCCATAATAACTTAATTGTTTTGTATCTTGTCTCACTAGAAGGTTGTACGCTGCAATATTCCAAATTAATAAGTGAGGGCTATACATTTCAACAAAATAGTGGGAGTGATAATGAATTAAAGGATTCTTTTTAATCAAATGAAATCAAAAGGGTATTGAAAAAATGCAAATCTATTTTTTAGAAAAATGGCAAACAACAACATATTTTCTTTTTTATTGGTCCTTGAAAAGGACAAGTGGAATGAGAATAACTTCCATGGCTCATTTAGGACATTGAGAATCATTCTCACACAAGAGTACAAGCTCTACGTCCTTGAGACACCAGAGCCATATAAACCTGCTCCCACCATGCCTAATCTTGATAAGGATGCTTACAAGATGCAATCTGAAGATGTCGTAGATGTCAAGTGATTGATGATATGCTCAATATACTATGAGTTACAGAGACAAATGAGAATATGGATGTTCTTGAGATGGTTACACATATTAATAATATGTACGAAAAGGTTAAAACTCAATAACTTGAACAAAATATACATTTAGCATTGTCATCCAGGGAGATAAATGAGAAACACATTTCTAGACTCCATAAAGATGATTATCTAAAATCTTTTGATCTTGAATCAATAGAGATATGAGAGTCATGTTTGTTGGGAGAGATGACAAAATCTCCTTTCACTGCTAATAGTGAGAGAGCAAGTGATCTATTAGTATTAATCATACTGATGTATGTGGCCCTTTTAGATCAAATGCTAGAGGTGGTTACTAGTACTTCATTACCTTTACTAATGACTTCAATAGGTATTTCTATGTGTACTTAATGAGTCTGAAACCCTTAAAAAGTTCAAGGATTTCATGAATGAAGTAAAAAACCAACTTAGTATTAGTTTTAAAGCACATTGTTCTGATCAAGGTGGAGAGTACTTAATCCAAGAGTTTGAGGACCTTCTGGGAGACTTTGGTATTGTATCACAATAGACTCCACCTGCAACACCATAGCATAATGGTGTATCATAAATAAGGAACTATACATTACTAGATATGTGCGGTCAATGATGAGTTTCTCTAGTCTTCCAACTTCCTTTTGGGGATATTCTCTAGCAACTGCAGTGTTTATACTTAATTGTGTACCATCTAAATCAGTTCAAAAGACACCATATGAGATATGGTATGGGAAGCATCCCAATGTGTCTTTTATGAATATTTGGGGATGTGAATCTTATAAAAGAAAGTAGTTTTCCGAAAAGCTTGGACCCAAAGTAGATAAATGTTATTTTTTTGGATATCCTAGGTAAACCAAAATATACTACTTTGATACTCCATCTGACAATAAAGTGTTTGTTGTTGGGGATGCTATATTCCTAGAAAAGGAATTTATTTCAAAGTAATTAGTGGGAGGAAAGTAGAACTCGAAGATGTTGGAGACCAACAAGAAAACATTGAGCCTATATAGGTATAAAAGGAACATGAAGAGTCATGATTTGTTGCAAAATCTCAAGTTCCTCATGTAATACAGGAACATCACAAATCTAGTAGGACACACCTTGAAACTGAAAGATTTGGTTATCTTGTGACTCAAGAAGGAAATGAGTTGGTCACTGATGATGAGCCAACAACCTACATAGACATTGTTAAGGGACCAGAGTATGAGAAGTGGTGTGAGGCCATGATATCTGATATGGAATCCATGTACACCAACAAGGTATGGACCTTGTTGGATCCACCTGAAGGGGTAAAATCCATGGAGGTGCAAATGGGTCTTCAAGAAGAAGACTAACATGGATGGTAATGTACAAACATATAAAGGCCAATTGGTTGCAAAGGGTTTCAAACACGTTCAAGATGTTCACTATGACAAAATCTTTTCTCTTGTTTCCATGTTTAAATCTATTAAGTTCATGCTTGTCATTGTAGCTTATTATGACTATGACATTTCGTAGATGGATGTTAAAACCACATTCCTTAACGGGAATATGCTTGAGGATGTGTACATGCCCCAGCCTGAGGGTAATATAAATCCAAAGGAGTCAAATAAAGTATGTAAGATACAAAGGTCAATCTACAGATAGAAGCAAACATCTTAGAGATAGAATCTTTGATTTGACAAAATAGTCAAAGAGTTTGGCTTTAGCCAAATGAAGATGAACTATGTGTTTACAAGAAGGTTGGTAGGAATATGATTTTATTCCTCATATTATATGTAGATGACATACTATAGATGGGAATGACATCTCCACCTTACAAATGATAGAAACCTGGCTGGGAAATACATTCTCTATGAAGGACCTAAGCTAAGCATCCTATATCCTAGGAATCAAGATTTATATAAATAGATATAGAAGTCATCTTGGCCTAAGTCAATGCACATATATTAACAAAGTGATAAAAATATTTTGCATGGAGAACTCGAAGAGAAGAAACTTACCCATGTCTCATGGTTTTAATATCTCTATATCTCAATGTCCCAGTTCTTATGAAGAATGGGGGGTCATGAGTAAGATTCCATATGCATATGCAATTGGATATATCTTGTATGAAATATTATGCACTCGTTTTGATGTCTCGTCTTCCTTAAACATGACGAGCAGATATCAGTCAGATCCTAGTGAAAGTCACTTGACTTCCATAAAGAACATCCATAATTACTTGAGAAGAACTAAGGACCAATTCCTTATTTGTGATGGTGAGGAAGAGTTGGTGGAAAAGGGTTACAATGATGCAAGCTTCCAAACTAAAAAAGATGACTTCACATCACAATCTGGATTTGTGTTTTGCCTTAACAACATAGTTGTGAGTTGGAAGAGTTGCAAGCAAGAAATAGTTTATAATTCTACAACAAAGGCCGAGTACAACGTTGCCTCCAATGCAACAAAGGAAGTTGTTTGGATCCAGAAGTTTGTCAATAAACTTGGGGTGGTTCCAAGAATTAGCAGTGTAGTAGAGTTGTATTGTGACAACAATGGAGATATCCCACAAGCTAAGGAGCCTAGGTTGCATTAGTGTTCCAAGCACATACAATAGAGGTTCCATCTCATACAATAGATTATGTAGTGATCAGATGTGAAGATTTGTAGAGTATCAACTGAAAGCAATATTCCTGACCCCTTCACAAAGGCACTTTCACAGTAGAAGCTTGAAGGTCATGTTACTTCACTTGGGATTAAATTCATGGGCGATTGTCTCTAAGTGCAAGTGGAATTTTGTTAGTATGTAAGCCTAGATATCCAGTCATACGATGATTGTAATGATGCATCATGTAATGGATTTGATTAATAATAAATGAAATATTTCATCTATATGTTTGTTCAATTATGTGATAACATGATATATGTCTAATAGAATGATATTACTCGATGATATATCTTTCTAGGTTGAAGACCTGAACAATGAGATCATATGTATGATAAAAGTATATGCATCCTTATTTTGTCCCTAGTCGAATGTTATTATGGAAATAATATATAGACAACAATATTACATAAGACTAGAATGTGTGTTGACTAATGACTGAATATCATTTGTCATGATATGTGATATCAAGACAAACGCATAAGTACTTGTTAGAGAATAGTGTATTGGACAAACCCACCTTGAGTGTGATATATGGAAATCATTGAATGGTACTCAGAATAAACTCTCATAGTGATAATAGTGATTGTGGTTCTTAGACCTGAAGTCACTACACTCATCACATGTTGTTTGAGGTACTTTAACACCATCCAACGTGATCTTGAATAAGGGTCACCATACAGGTGATGTTCAGGTATGTTGTGACACATTGGGATTTACTACCAGTGATGGAGATGTGATTTGTCTCTCATATTGAAGTCGATATCCTGTCCACTTGATAAGTGAGACTGAGAAATGTATGGCCATACTTATGTGAATCAATATGTGATATGTGAGCTCACATGCATATCATGCAGTCTTCTCTACTTCAAGAAACATGGATTGAATATTAAAAACTCACATGCATCTCAATGTTGTGTTATAGCCATAGGCATATTACCCATAAAAGGGAGAGCTAGTCAAAGGGGAGAAAGTCAATGCTAGCACGTTGACAATATGAAGAACAACTCCTTCTTGGCAGTTCTAGTAGAATAATAGGAGTTCCCAGTGGTCTATGTGGACTAAGTAGAGGGGTGGAGGTCATTGCCACCATACTAGGAGGATTGTCAACTATCGTTCATGGTGCTACACCAACAGGCCATCACCAAAAACACTTTGGGTGTTTCTTTGAGAAAGAAGCATGTTTCTATAAGGATTGTTTCTAGAATTTGCTCCATGACAAGGTATATACCTTACAAAACTTTCTTCCCGTTCACAATTATTGACGTGATCTAATAGTTTGTGGGGACTATGGCAAGAATGTTTTGTTTCTGCTACCATCTCTGATGCCATATTTCCCTACAGTACATCCTTGGAGATTCCAAATAAATGATTGATTTGTGTAGGCTACAAGGGAATTGAGTTGTTCCTCGATATCAATCATGATTCTTGATTTGGATGCATTGCCCATTTTTTTTATTTCCTTTGTCTTCTTGTGTTGTTACCAACCGATACCCTGGAACTCAAGGTTCAAGTTCAATATATTAGTTTACCTGGTTCAAGCGGGGCTCATTGGATGACTCAGGCATGGTTCAAACTAAAAGTTACCTGTTGAAAGCACATTATGCATGATTGTTTAGTGGAGCACACTACACATTGGACTTTGTGGGGGAATTGTTAGTTGTATTATCCTTTGCTAACCTAGTTAGCATGGGTTCATCCCAATGTTAGTGCAAATACTAAATAAGGAGTGTGAAAGGAAAAATAGTTTTTTTTCTTTTGTGCAAACTAGGAATAAAACTTGGATATTATCTCTATATATCATCTCCTTTCTTACACAATAGGATAACTCCTTACTTAATTAATTAATTGTTTTGAAAATTAGAAAGGGACTCCACATATTCCTTTTCAATTGGAAAGGGACTCCTAATATTCCTTCAGAATTGAAAAGGGTCTCCTCATATTCCTTTTACATGTATGAGTGGTCATATGATTGTGTTAACCCAAGAATACAATTAAGTGTGGAAGTTCTATAAATATGGTCCCCAGTCTTAGGGTTAATTGTAGATCATATTTTTCAAATCTCAGATCCCATCAATTCTAGATTTTGTCAACCATTTGTGTTTTGTTGGCCTAGTACAGTTTCTTTGCATAGCCGTACCGCTACATTTTCCTCTCATGAAGTTCTACCCCTGAACAAGAAAAACTATCTTCTCTGCCCTCTTCCTTGACATGTTCTATTGGGTGGTGTACCTAATGACCATAGGGCTACACCTGTGACGTTGTTGTTCATCACCTATGTGCAAAGGAAACAATCTTCTAGGGGTTTGTGATCGTATCAACTAGTAAAACAACACATATCCAAAAGATAAAGGAGAGATGGTTTATTTAATCTAAAGTCTCTCTTCTTCAAGAAAACAATCCAGTTTGAGATTCTAACTCAATATTTTTTGTTTCTCCTACTCCATTTATTTTTCATCTTGTTATATGATTCTTAACTTGGAAAATAAGCATGTTAACAAAATTGCAATTGCATACTACTACTTCTAGAAACGTTCTAAAATCCGATAGTAGCTAGATCCATGGCGAATAGGTAACCCATATCAGCCAATTCATTACAACACATACCATGAATGTCTAACAAATTTTACTAAAATTGTTAAATAGTTAAGTAGATTAGATTCTATTCATGTACCATGGGGCCACTATTTGTGGAGTTGAAAAGCCCAAGTGTCTTGTATTAAAACAGACAATGAGCGTCTGTATGAACTATGAAAAGTAAATTCAAACTAGTCCTTTACAAATTATTGCTTCCTAGTTTTAAAATCGTCATCTATCTCTGACTACTGTTAGATCTTCTCCTATCTATCCTTTCTTCTTCAAATTCACATGGTATCAAAACTACTATATATGAGCAATGACATCCAAAGGAGACTCCACCTCACCCAATCCAAGTCTGAAGAAGCAGTGCATGTCAAAAATCAAAAAGTCAAAGGATCGTGAATCATTCTAGTAGAGCATCACTACAACGACAGTCAACAACACCCAAATGTGAAGCAAAAACTATTCGTAGCATCTATATGTATCCCGTTAACACCAATGTCTCCAATATCATCTCCCTAAAAGTAAACAACATCAATATCCCCTATTGGGAGCTCCAAATCTACATTGGATTGAAGGATGTTCCCTAGAAGGCTTCATTGGTGATTTAGATCCACCACCATTGAGATTTTCACTAATTGTGATGGAATAGTGTGCCAAATCCTACATACATGACATGCGATCATACTGATCATCTTGTCAAGGGATATATAATTGGATCATTGTCTCTCAATATCTTAGGAGTTGTTGTTGAGCCTACTACTTTCCTTGAGATATGGAATTCTCTCACCACCTACTTCAACAAGTAGTCATAATCAAGATCATTTGAGCTTATGTGAAAGTTTTGGAATCTACATAAGGGCTCAATGTCTTTGTCTAATCATATGACTAAATTTAGACTCCATGTCTAATCAACTAAGAGCTACAAGAAGATTAGTTGATGATGAGGATAGAGTCTACTATCTTTGAAATGGCTTAGGTTCTGGTAACAAGTTATTTACTAAGTTGATGATGAAACTTCATGTACCTTCATACTTTGAAATAATGGCTCTCCTCAAAGACTATGCAATTAGGAAAACCTCTCGCCTTCCATTTGTGAATCCTAATTTGGCCTCTATTGGTCAATGATTTCTCCATAATGGAATAGGTTGTGGAGATAAGAAGGTCCATTGGCACTGCTAGAGCTTAGTTTCATGGAAACTATCAAGCAAGGGCAAGAGTGCCTAATAATGTGGTAGCCTAGGAAGCTATCAAAATCAGAGATTCAACACACATGGAAGGGATTCAATCTAAGTACATGACCTAATACATCCAAATCTAAGACAACAACCTAATGGTCAAATTTGTGGGAAATGAGGACATGATGAATTGAAGGGTTGGCATCAATATGATAACTCATATCAGTGTGATGATGTTCCTAAATTTCTTTCTGAATAAATAAAGGCTCTGGTTGTTTCTCAAATGAATGAGAAAAAAATGTCATAGAATGGAATGTGGATTATGGAGCTTCAGATCATATTATCTCTGATACAACTATTCTAAACTATCTGGTTACTTGTAAGGGCAATGAATTAATTATGGTAGACAATGGGAATTATCTACCTACTTCACATGTTGTAAGTACGTTTATCATACACAAGACACATATTCATGTGGAAAATGTTTTTGTGGTTCCTTAAATCAAGAGAAATTTGTTATCTATCTCTCAATTGACTAAGAAAGTTCCATGTTATTTTCTATTATTTAAGAAATAGTTTATAATTCTACACCTACACACCCAGAAGATCCTGGTGTAGGCGAACTATAATGGTGGTTTATATCAACTACATTCCTCTTCAGTGGCTTCTTTGAATAAAAGTCTTCAGCCTCACATTATAATTAATGACAACAACAGAGCTTCTTGTCTTGACAAAATTCTTTTCTCAATTAGAAAAAGAAGTTTTTGCTAATGTTTGGCATAAAAGATTATGTCATGTAAATTTTGAGGTTGTTCAACATCTACAACGGTGGACAGCTTACCTTCAAGTAGTAATAAAGTTGATATGTGTACAATCTATGAGATTAGTATGAGTAAACAACTACCCTATATTCATAGTCATGAAAAGGCTATTTCTCCATTTGGCAAAGATAGTTGTGATTTGTGTGAAAAGTCACATGTAGTGTCATATCAAAAATTTCAACATTATGTTGTGTTTATGAATGTACTGCCTTTAGTTGGCTTTATCCAATCCATGAAAAGTATGATTTATATACTATATTTATCAAGTTTCATGGCATAATTACAACTGAGTTTGATGCCAAATTCAAAATCTTAAAGATTGATGGCAGAGGTGAATTTGTGAAAAATAACTTGGAAGGATTCATCTCTAAAAATTGCATTCTTTATCATACTCATTCCCTTATACTCCTCAACAGAAAGGCCAAGTTGAGAGAAAACATGGGAAAATTGTTGCATTTGGGTTATTTATGGTGAGAGACTCTACAATACATCTAAATACTAGGTTAAAGGCCTTCTGTAAAGATATTTTTTAATCAATAGGTTTCCTTCCATGGCTCACAACATGAAGTCTCCATATGAGTTGTTTTAGCATCACGTTAGTGATTACAACTTCCTTTGGACCTTTGGTAATGTTTTCCACATCTCAGAGAATAGGAATCTCAGAAATTATCTCCTACGTACCTACTATGTGTTTACCTTGGTTACAATGATATATAGATGATACAAATTCCTCCATTATTCAACTAGTGCTATTTATATATCTATAAATATCATTTTCACAGAATATGTATTTCCTTTTAAAGTCACAATTCCTTCTCAATTTTCTCTTGGAGAGTTGTCCATTTTTCTAGTCTAATATTCATAGTCATGATTCTAGTCATTTTTTAAATCTACCTGATAACACTTCCATTGAGGATGAAAACTCCATAACTCCTATTTTCTACAATTGTTGCCATGGTTTGTAATCTAGAGGGTTAAACTACAAAGTCGACTACTGCTTATATTGTTAATATTTATTGAGATGCTTGCCCCTATCATCATTGCAACCATTTTCCCACTTTGATCAGATACTTCTCATCATATGATTATATGAAGAAAGAATGGAATTGTCAAACCAAATCAAAAGTATGTCCTTCATTCCAATTCTGATATTACAACTCCAAAGACTATCAAGACTTCTCTTTGAGGAAAATTACTTGTATCCTGATATGGGGCAGTCTAGCATATGTGGATATGTTTTATATATTTTGGAGTTGTGAAAGATTGGTTAAATGCTCAATTACTACTATGTTGCCTGTATGTCACTTGTTTGACATAATTGAAATATGATTAATTGCAATTTATTAATCATATGGAACCCTAATCATGTATCCCCCTAAGTTGTAGATCTGTTTATTTGGGTCCTTACATGGATAGTGAAATGAGTTAAATCTTATAGCAATTTGAGAATTTTGAGAAAATACTTTGAGCCATATAATAGAGATTATGAAAGGACCTTTAGTGTTGGTATACTCCATGTTATCCGTGGGGATTTAGATGAAAGTGTTGGTCCATTGAAAATATATGATAGTGTAATACATGTTAAAAAGACTTGTGTATATGTCTTAGTTGTTGGGGTATATACCATGCCTTTGGTGTTGTGACCTGTGTAACCATGGTGGACCCATGATATATTTGGATCTACTTTGAGAAATTCCATGGTAGATTTGGCCTTTGATCACTCTACCTCTAGTTACTCTTGCTACATATCTAGGTGTTTGAATGGATCCTGCTAATATTTAGATTTATATGAGGCTAGTCTGTGCTTCACATAACTAGCTAGTAGATTGAGTGGTGTGCTTCAAACTACCCAGGTAATAACAAAATGTGCAACTCATGTATGTAGTATATATATTTAGGTTTAATTGAAGAAACAATGGATGTGCACTTGTATGCATGTACTTATAACAAATATTATATGTGTTTCATACTCTTTACATGTAAGCATATGTCTTAGGTATACATACAATATAGACATTTCTACTTGTTGAATATATACCTATGTCAAGAAGTAGTACTTGGTTAATACAACCATGTGAAGAGAATCAATACTTGTTGAATATAACATGTGTAGAGATATTTATTTGGTAATCAATATATATCTAACAATCTAATCATCATATTCCTATAAGCAATGAGTATGCCAGACTTTGATTTATCATATAATTGGCACTAGGGGTCTCACCTATGGTTTTTCCACATCTTTTAGGTATACTGAAGTAGTAGAAAGGCATGTGATCAAGATGTAACACGAAATAATATAGTGAAGTCCAAATTGTCCATGTTGTATCGCTTTCCTGAGTGATGGATGGGTAGTAGGTTGTTTTACGTAGTGTTTTATTACTGACTACAAGTTGTAGCTTGATCTAGATCTCTCATGTTGTTGTATATTCATGGATATGACTCATATTTTAATCATTATTTGATGAACTTAATACATATATTCCAGTTTGTTCTCCAATCATGTCTTCTCACACAACATCTCTAATGTGACTAGATATGTTTTATACGATGTCATATAATTATTTTATGATGTCAGACTTTTATGCAGATAGTTTTCTTTGAAAACTTTCGACTCGATATTGAAGTTGTAGTTGGGTTTTATCTATATATTTCTCTATATGATCAATTAGCATCTGATCAACAAGATGAATCCTTATACGTGGCTTTGACCAGTGTGACCTCCTCCAACCTCAATTCACATGTACTCATGGTGGAGGTGGCCTAGCCTTTCCCAATGGCTACTGACCTCGAGCGGTTGCTCGTTGGTTCCATTTATTCCCATGAAAACCCCATGACTATTTCTTGAGTGTGAGAATGTGCATAGATTAGCATTGATCCCTGGCCAATGCCTCTTGAAGCTGGCCATGGCAAGAGTGGGAGGGGATAACGTACCACATGTGCAATTCTCATTTTATGTCATTGGGTTTATAAGTTTTCTCTATCGCTCAAGGGCAAAAGGTGTTGGGAAATCCGGGCAACATATAAGGTAGTGGAAACAAAAATTTTAATGTCTTATTCCTAAACTAACAGACTGCGTCAAGAAAAATATATTTAGGAAGGAAAGGTTGCAAGAGATATACCTAGTCCTAGAGCAAGTCCAACGACAACTCTTGTTGCAGTGTGCTTCTTTCTCACGCCCTACCTGGACAACTGTTGTCAGCAGCATCCTGTTTGATCACCACGGATGGCGATTGATTGTGTCCTCGTAGGGGGGTAACTGCCTCTCACCTCTAGAGTATTCCATGTGGACCACCTAGAACTCCATGTTGTACTACCATAGCCAATGGGAAGGAGTTGTCCCTTCGAACATCAGTGTGCTAGGGTTGATTTGCTCTCTTAATTGTCTCTCCCTTGCTATCCCTACCTTTGACAGGTAGGACTAGCTCAGGGCTCTCTAGTTACCACAACTAGAGACAACAATTGATAGAGCTTATTGTTGTGTTTGGGAAGCCCCCAATACCACTCTAGTTATAGGGGGGCCATATTCAGGGTTTCCCATCCATTTGGGAGTTGATGAGATGATTTTTCATGAATTTTCTAAAACATGCACAATCGATCGATTCATCCCTTGAATCAGTCATCTCAACATGTTTCCTATTCACAAAACATATTGAGTTTAAACATTTAATTAATGGAAAATCATGACATCAATATCAATCATTGATCCAATTGAAGTGATCATTGAACCTAATGATCGAGATGATAAACTGGTCATTTCACTTCATGAAATGGTCATTTCATATCATAAAAAGGTTGTTTCACTTTTGAAATGGTCGTTTCATACATGAAATGCTTATTTCACTTGTGAAATGGTCATTTCATATTACCAGCTCAGGCAAATATTCATCTAATTTTTGTTTGTATTGACCTGACACTTGAATCGACGAGTTCGATACTTAAACTGGTCGAATCACAGTCCAGTCAGTCAATTTGCAACCTCAGTTGTTTAAATTGAATATCTAAAGACTTTTGTAACTAAATTAAACATCATTCATAAATAAACTCCTATTTCAAGTACATCCTATGTGTATGACCCTATAGGTCCCAATTCACATTGGCAGTGAATGTCCATAACCAATTTATAACCTCATAAGCAATGAGCGGTATCTAGCAACACATCATTGCTACCAAGTAATTTGAAAATTTGGAGAACAAATTCAACCTACAATCCTTGATTAGTGTTATAATGATTGTAAAGATCCTTTGTCTTTGATATCCAGATTGAATTCGAGACATGGAACCGTCATCCTGTCAATGTTGAATCCATATTCCTTGAACTAGAGTAGACTATCTAAGATACATGTGAGCTCACATATCACATATTGATTCACAGGAGTATGGTCATACATTTTTCAGTCTTGCTTATAAAGTGGCCTATATAAATATCATGTGGGAGGGACAAATCACATCTACATCACTCATGCTTAGTCCCCATTTGTTATAGTGCACCCGATCATCACCTTTATGGAAACCCTTATTCAAGGTCACGTTTGATGAGGTCAAATATATCAAATGACATGTGATGGGTGTAGTAAATTTGGGTCTAAGAACCACAATCACCATTATCACTATGAGAGTTTATTTGGACTACCATAGAATGGTCTCCATGTATCACTCTCAAGGTGGGTTTGTCCGGTACAATGTTCTATAACAAGAACATATGTGCTTGGTTTTATATGACATATCATCATTGATGAGATTTTTTCATCAACCAACACACACTCTACTCTTATGTATTACTGTTATCTATTTTGCTTCCACGGTAATATTCGACTAGAGACATAATAAGAATGTATGTACTCTTATTATTCATATGATCTCATTGTTCAGGTCCTCAACCTGAAGACATATGTCATCGAGTCACATCATTCTTTAGACATATGTTATATGTGTCATCATCTCATGATTGATACAAACATAATAGACAAAATTACCTTTATGGTTATCAAATCAGATATCTAATTCCCCATTACAATCATCATATGATTGTATCTCTAGGCATACATACGAATAGACTCCCACTTTCACTTAGAGCTAATCACCCACAAATCTTATTCCAAGTGATCTTAACATGTCCATCATGTTTTTGCTATGCAAGGCTTTTAGAGCAGGTTAGCAACATTTGCTTCAAGTTAGTATTTTGGATTGGATCCAAGGATGGATGATTAGGTGCTCTAGAAGGGGGGTGAATAGAGATGAATGAACTTAAATAAAATTCATTAGACCCTCAAGTTATATTACATGATAAGGTTGCAAAATAGGAAATTTGAGTGCAACTAAAACATATATAGGAAGGGAGAGAGAGATTGAACAAGCACCAAGTGACAATCTAGTGGTTCCATAATCCAAACTAGGAGTATGTCTGTCCACTACCTAGAGAGATCAACCTCTAGGATTTATAAGTGTGACCTCCTCTATATATTCACTGGTAAGAGTTACAACACATGACCCACCAAAGGACTTACCCATCCAATACAAAGAGTCTTCAACCTTACCATGGACTTACCTAGTTTGCAATGAGTGTTCGGCCTTCTCCAAGGACTTACCCACTATTGCACAAGTCTTCATCCTTCTAGGTTACCCACTCTTCTTAGATCTTCAGCCTTTGACTTCACCTGCACTTAGAGAAGCTTTCACCAAGGACTTACCCACTCTAGCAAGGAGTCTTCAGCCTTCACCAAGGGCTTACCCACTCTTTCTCCAAGTCTTTATCCTTGATCTTCACTAAGGGACTCCTTCCCTTATTCGTCTTCACCTCTCTTAGCCAAGAGAGAGATCCTTCATCTTCATGGTTAAAATGAGAGATACAGAGGTGGTGGAAGTGAGAGCCTCATAAGATATACATGTAGGACTATCTCTCTTACAAATCACCTATTCACTCTAATGGATGTAGTAAGTGACTAAGATTAGAGAGAGAGGAGGATGTAAGATGCACTCAACTATAGAATAGGAACCTCATATAGAGTTTTGCATTGAATGTTCAACCTTAGAATCACTCTCAAGGGTCCTATTTATAGTTGGGGATGCCTCTTACCTTTGGGAACACTTAACGACAAATTCTAGCCATTTTTTTGGCTTGCAACAGATATATTTTTGATTGTTGCAACTCCACAACGGCTAGAGACACTTTTTTGCACTTTTTCGTACAGTGTGATTGGTCGAGTTTCTATGAAGGTCCTTCACCAAATGCACTATACGAAAAAGATAATTTGACCAATTGATCGCGTTTGTCCTGGTAGGAACTCGAACGATAGATTAAATCAGTTCTATTATATGCAATGGTTGGCCGAGTTCTGAGTATAGAAAACTCAAACGAACCATGACATTCTCAAAATCCATCGAGGATCGGTAAAGATTGTAACTCGACTGATAAAGTGTCTGTAATGAATTTTGGAAAATGGCATTAAAGTGCTTAAATATTCAATTTAAGTGCTCTTGATTTTTCTAATCTTAATTACAAGTAATAAAATCATTAAAGTGATTTAAAACATGACTCTAATGTATTTACATCATATTCCACAAAACTACACTTGCATTGCTTTTGACTTGCCTTTTCTTCAAGTTGAGATGCACAAGTTAGGGCATTTCGAGTGTGTCTATACCTAATATGAAATCACTTAAGTAGAAGCATTAGACACAATTAAGTGGAATGGTTTAGTGATCATAAAAACAAGGGTTTAGTCAATTTAGACCTTCAGTCAACATTGACCTTGAGACAACATTTTTCATGTTTTCACATCTCCTTGTTGTATGACTTCTCATATGACATGGAAGTGTTGTACTATGCTATCTATGATTCCATGCCTATCTAGTAGCTCTATTGTTGTCATAGTATTTCAACTATGTCATTAATGGCTAGAACCTATCATAAGTTCATCTATAAGAACTTCTTGATCCATACAATATTCTTTGTTGTGTTCATAAAACCTAATATACTCGACTTCTATCGTAAAATTAGCAACTGTCTCTTACTGGAAACATTCTCAGTTTACAGTTCTATTTTACAGTCAAACACAAACTTAGATTGCGATCATTGTTTGTTTGTCATTTTGTAATCTTATTTCGTTGTAACACTTTACACCCAATTATTCCTTATTACCAATTTCAGGGAACAAATCTTTCTGTGCTTCTCAAGTACTTAAGGATATTCTTTATGGTAGTCCAGAGACTCTCACTGGGATCTAACAGATATTCACTCGTCATATCCAATATATACAAGACAACTAGATAACTACACATCCTCTCGTCATGTCAAATAGATACGAGATAATAGGATGAGTAAAAAACATTGCGAATGTAATTGGTATCTCACTCATGTATTCATGTTCTTCACAAGAATTGGGATACAAGGATCTTGAGAGATTGATTCCTTGAAACATGGTCAAATCTTCTCTCACTAAGTCCTGCATGTTGAACGCCTTCAACATCTTGCCAATGTATGTGGTCTTATTTAGGTTAATAAGATATCTAATCTCTATAGATCTTGATGCTTCCCCTAAACACTTCATAGAGATGGTACTTCCCATCCAAGTCAATATTTTTAATATAAGGATGTCATTTCCCATCATCATGTGGAATATAAATATGCTCCTACTCAACTTTTGTAATCATAGATTTCATCATTATTTTGATTGAAGTAAAACACTTTGACTATCTTGTCAAATTAGAGATTCTAGCTTTGAGATGCTTGCTTCAATCCATAGAATTGACCTATGTAGCTTACATTTATAAAACCTTTAGGTTGTATCACACACACATCCTCATAATTATTCTAGTTAAGGAATGTAGTTTTAACATCCCCTTGTTGAATCTTATAGTCATAACAAATTGCAATTGTAGGCAAGATCCTGATGGATTTAACCATGGCAACTGGTGAAAATATTTCATCATGTTCAACACCTTGAACTTGTTTGAAACTCTTTGCAACCAATATACTCTTCCATGTTGGTCCTTTTCTTAAAGACCCAATTTCACCCTATGGTTTTTACTCCTTCAGGTGGATCCACTAAGGTCATATATGTTTGGTGTAAATGAACTCCATCTTGGATCTCATGGCCTCAAGTCATTTATCATACCTAGTTACATAATAGCATCTAGATAGGTTTGTTGACTCATCATCTATGACAAACTTATCACCTTCTTGAGTCATAAGATATAATGATGTTCAAACTCAAGGTGCGTCCTACTAGATATATGAGGTTTTATGTATTACAAATAGAACTTCCGATTCCACAACATGTTGTGATTCTCTTTGTACCTCTTATAGGTTCAATGTTTTATTGTTGCTCTCTAACATTTCAAGTTCTACTTTTCTCCCACTAATTCCTTTGGAATTAAAATCCCTTTAGGAATACAATCATCATGGCAACAAACATTTTGTTATCAGACTGAAATAAAAGTAATATTCAATAAAATAACATTTATGTTATTTTGAAAAAAGCATTTCAATAAAATATTTTCTTATAGAGGCTTTCAATACTAATCTTTACAAAAGACATATCAGGATACTTCCCATGACATATCTCATATGGTGTCTTTTGAACCAGACGGTATATTATTTTAGTGTAAAGCATGTGCCCAAAAGTAAATGGAAGATCAACTAGATTTATTGATGATTGCACCATGACTAACAAGCTGTGATTCCTTCTTTTTGATACACTATCATTGTGTTTCATGTGGAGTTCATCATGATACACTATCATGATATCTCAGAAGGTCCTCAAACTCTTGGTTCAAATGTTTCCACATTGATGATATCAAAGTGTTTTAATACTTATACCAAATTGGTTATGTACTTCATTCATAATCTTCTTGAATACTTCCAAGACATTTAGACTTGTATTTCATTAAATACAAACTACCATATCTAATGAGATTATTAATAAATATAATGAGGTACTAAACCACCTCTGACATTTATTCTAAATTGTATATACACATCAGTATGTATGAACCCTAATAAAATATTTTCTCTCCCACTACATATAGTGAAAGTGTTTTTGTTATATTTCCCAATAAATAATATTCACATGTTTCTATTGGTTCAATAACCAAAAGAGTCTAAATATCCATCATTATGGAGTGTAGAAATGCATTTCTGAATTTCGCGCTCTAGGTGACAATGCTATAGGTATTCATTATTGGAGTCAAGTCATTTAGTATATGTGTCATACACATTTGTCTCTACAACTATCAAGTATAGATTATGAGACATATGACATTTCCATATAAGATCTCATCTTTTAAAATGAAACATCAATTTATTCATAATATTCTTGTCCATACAAAATACATGATGTTTTCTTTAATGGAAGGTACACATTAGAAATTCACTAATTCTATTACATGCCCATCAGGCTGAATGATGGATTCCAACTGTAATGGAAACAACCCTTGCTCCGCGCACTTCTAGCTTACTTCTTCTCGGTCCCCAAAAATGGAAATTTCTATCTTTTTCTTCTTATTCCTTAGTTTCTTTAAGTGCAAAGGACATATTCCTTTTACATTTATCTTTTTCCTTATCATGAGTGTAGATGACTTGGACTTGAGCTTAGCCTCAGAACTCTTCTTGGCCTTGCCTTTTTCATTGGACTTCACTCTACTGGTATCATAGGTTTGTCCTTCTCCATTCTTTATTAAGCATTTATCAACATACCAAGTAATTTTGGAAGCGGTTTAGCCAAGTTACTCAAGTAGTAACACTCAATAAACTAGCTATATGATTTGGGAAATGATTGTAGAATCATATTTGTGGCCACCTCTTGGCTCAAAGGGAATCCCAATCTGTCTAGATGTTCCACATACCCAATCATATTGAGCACATGGGGATCTACTAGATCTCCTTCTGTCATCTTGCACTCAAAGAGGGTCTTCGAGACATTGTACCTATCTTGCTTTGCATGATCCAGGTTCATATTCTTAAGATGTGTGACCATCTCAAGAATCACCATGTCTTCATGTTGCTCATGTAACTCATATTTCATACAAAATAACATAAGATGCTTAATGTCTAAGGCATCATTGGCATTCTTCCAATAAGCATCCACCTCAGCACTAGGTGCATATTAGGTTCCTTTGGCATTGGTGTCTCCAGGAGATAGAGCTTATGCTCATCATTGAGAACCCTTCTCAAACTCATGAACCAATCATGGAAGTTTGTTATGTTTAGTTTGTTCTTCATAAGAACTGATCGCAATAATGATTTTCTTGACATTCGTCTCTACAAAAGAAATTTACAATTTATCAAAACACTTTTTATTAATTAGATTTATTAATATATAAGATATTAGTTAGGCCTTTAATTAATTATCACTCCTAGTATTTTTCTCAAATTGATAGCCTTCACTATCAATTTGGAAGATTGCAGCATACAACCTTCTAGTGATCCAAGATTCATAATTCATCAAATTATGAGTCTACTTTTGTTGATCGCCCTCGGCTTGACTATTTGGATAGAAAATGTTTGTCAATTACAACTCATGCAACTCTAGGATAGATGGTGTGCACAACTCTTTGTAAAAATTCATCTGTATGCTTCTAGGTACTTAATCTCATTATGATCACCTAGTTAAGCCTGACCCAAAAGCCAGCACGATAGAATATGCACCGTACTTTGGCAGATCTACATACCTACCATCACACTTCCACCAATTAGATAGCAAACCATGCTTTAGCCTAACCTATGATTAGTCGATGAAGTTTGTCATGTGTGTTGCTTATGAAAAGCATCTAAGACTTAATATTATATTGAGATATTTTATACATAAATACACATACAATCCAATCACCACATACTTATAGTACGTATCATATACATGCCATAACCACAATGAAAATATAAAATAATAAACACAAGAAATGGTTATGTGCATCCTATTATAATTACTTGGAGTCACAAGGAATTACTACAACCTAAGGTCCACATCATATTACTAGCATGTTGATGATTATATGTACTAGAACTACTTTGAGTGGATCGGTTCAACATTTGAATGGGTCAGCTGGCCTCTTGGTTGGTCAGTTGGTCTCTCAGATTGGTCATCTTGCCTCCAGTCCTTGTGACGTCTAAACTCCTCCAGTCGATTAGTTGGGCCACTGACTGATCAGTTGTCTACTCCTATCAGCGACCTCCTTAGTCCTCTAGCCGATTGGTTTGTCTCCTAAACTGGCTGGTTCGTCTGGTGTAGAATGTTGTCTTTGCGATAACATGAATTAAAACTATCCTAATCATGTTTAACATATTACATGGTAATTGGGAAACCTCAAATTACATTCAAGGGGAGCATAGGAATGAAAGAATTAATACTTTTACATATGGAAAAAGAAGAGAGAGGCTCAGCATGCAAACCAAGATATAAGTAGGAAAAATGACCATCCAACCAAGCACAAAAGGTCTAGGTGTATAGTCCATAACCACACTTCCAATCACCACCAATATGATTTTAAGGTGATGCCTTTAAATTATATATATATATATATATATATATATACATATACACACACACACACACACATATATATATATATGTATATATATATATATATATATATATATATATATATATATATATATATATATAGAGAGAGAGAGAGAGAGAGAGAGATAGAGAGAGTCAGGCTAGTGTACACTCGAGTGTATTCTAGCCTGACTCTCTCTCTCTCTCTCTCTCTCTCTCTATATATATATATATATATATATATATATATATATATATATATATATAGGGTTCATATGTGATTTTAATCGAATGTGCATGTTAACCAGTTTAATATTCACATCATATGCCATAAAATAAATCCAATCATATCGATTTAGATCTGAATACACTGTAAATTAGCCTTGCTCTAATACCACTATTAGGAAATTGGGGCAACAGATAAGGAAGGGAAATTAAAATTTTAATGCTCGATTCCCTAACTAGAAGATTGCGTCAACAACAATGTATCTAGGAAGGAAAGGTTGCAAGAGATATACCTAGTCCTGGATCAAGTCGAATGACAACTCTTATTGTAGTGTGCTTCTTTCTCAAGTCATACCTGGATGGCTGTTGTTAGCAGCCTCCTAATTGATCACCACGGATGACGGATCATTGTATCCTCCTAGCATGGCAAGTGCCTCTCACCTCTATAGTAGTCCACACAAACCCCACATTGAGCTACCAGAGCCAACGAAAAGGAGATGTCCCTTCGAACATTGGCGTGCTAGTGTTGATTTGCTCTTCCAATTGTCTCTCCCTTGCTATCCCTCCCTTTAATGGGTAAGTCTCACTTGGGGCTCTCTGGTTATCACAGCCAGAGAGGACAACAATTGTCAAAGCTTATTGTTGTGTTAGGGAAGCCTCCAGTACCCCTCTATTTATAGGAGGGCCATTGAACCAATCGGTTCACTTCCCAACCAGTCAAATCATGGGTGAACTGGTTGGTTCAACATGTTTCCTATATACGAACATATTGATTTTTAATATTTGATTAATGCATAATCATGACATCATCATCAATCCTTGATCCAATCAAATTGATCATTGAACCGGATGATCCAGATGATGAATTAGTCATTTCACTTTATGAAATGTTTGTTTCTTATTATGAAATGGTCACTTCACTTTTGAAATGGTGTTTCATGCACAAAATGGTCGTTTCACTTGAGAAATGGTTGTTTCATATGTCCAGCCCAGACAAATATTCATCCAATTGATGTTTGTATTGACTTGACACTTGAATCGATTGGTTCAACACTTGATATGGCCAGTTCATAGTCGAGTCAGTCATTTTCAACTTTAGTTGTTTAAATTGAATATCTAAACACTTTAGTAATCAAGTTAAATATCATTCATGAATAAACTCCTTTTCTTAGTGCATCCTATGTGTGTGACCCTTTAGGTCCCAATTTACATTGACAGTGAATGCCCATAACCAATTTATGACATCACAAGCAATGAGCGGTATCTAGAAACACATCATTGCTACCCAAGTCATTCGAAAAGTTTAAGAACAACTTCAACCTACAATTCATGATCAGTGTTACAATGATCATATAGTTCCTTTGTCTCTGATATCTGAGTTTAACTCAAGGCGTGGAAACATCATCCTCTCAATGTTCAATCCATGTTCCTTGAACTAGAGCAAACTATCTAAGGTGCATGCGAGCTCACATATAACATATTGGGTTACATGAGTATGGCCATACATTTTTCAGTCTCAATTATCAAGTGGCATGAATATCAATCTCATGTGGCAGGGACAAATCCTATCTACATCACTCACACTCAATCCCCTTGTGTTACAGTGCGTGCGAGGCAACCCTTATTCAAGTTCATGTTTGAAAATGTCAAATAAATCTAGCGACATGTGATGAGTGTAGTGGCTTCAGGTCTCAGACCCAAAATCACTACCATCACTATGAGAGATGATTCTGACTACCATACAATGGTCTCCATATATCACCCTCAAGGTGGGTCTGTCTGGTACACTATTCTATAACAAGTACCGATGTGCTTGGTTTGATATCACAATTCATGACTGATGATATTTTTTCATCCACCAACAAACACTTTGGACTTATGTATTACTGTTGTCTATTTTTCTTCCACAATAATATTTGACTAGGGATATAATAAGAATGTATGTACTCACATCATTCATATGATCTCATTGTTCAGGTCCTCAACCTGAAGACATATGTCATCGAGTCACATCATTCTATAGACATCTATTATACATGTCGTCATATCATGATTGATACAAACATAATAGATGGAATTACCTTTATGAATATCAAATCAGATATCTAATACCCCATTACAATCATCATATGATTGGCTCTCTAGGCATAGACACCTACAAAAGAGTATTTTTAGGGTTATGTTTTGGTTTAACTATACTAGTTTCAATTGGTTATTTTTTATGAATATGCCGCATCTTGCTCGGTTGGTTAGTATCTAGATGCGGGATATATCAATATTTCTATTTTTTTTAAAATAGTAAATGTTGTTAACTTGTAAAGGAAACAACTAGTTATGTGGGTTTTTGAATTATTTAAATTGTTTCGTATTGTTGTGTGGTTGTTAGAGTCTTTTTTGGAGTGAAAATTATTTTCTATGGTTCTTAGTTAAGTATGTGAACCATTTTTAATCCAAATGCAATAAAATTACCTTTATGTGTTCAAAGGCATGATCTTTAGAACATAGCAATAGTATCATATTTCTAGGATTTTTGTCAGGTATGTACAATCCTCTATTTTATTTGGTCATTTACATTACTGCAATCTCAATTTTCTTCTACCCCTCCATCCAGTATATGCAGAGATTTACTTTTTTCATCTCCTCGGAGAGATTGTAGAATTCATCAGACCAACTTATCTTCCCAGTAAGAACTGCTTTCTTCTATGATAAAGAATTTTTCACCGGCAAGAGTGCTTTTGAAACTTTGCGCTAATTTGTCAAGGTTTGGATTCCCTCACCACAAAGGTTGGTTGATGTATGTGCTTTGATAGAAATGAGGAGGAGATGAATACATTTACCTCACGCATTGACTACCTTCATCATCATACTAGAGATTGATCACCAAAGACCATAGGTATGACCCTATATATCATAGTGATGATGATTCTTCCTTCTGTATTCTTCTTGTGTTAATTCATTTTCCATGAGAAATTAGTTCCCTCATCGGGGTACGGGGAGTATCTCTGTTACCTATTATTTGTGAACATGTTTTAGTATCATTATTCATACGAAATTTGGTATACAAATGATCGATTTGTGCTTTCTTCATGGATTTATCAACTAACTTGCATGTTTCTCCATCCTAGACATGGAAAATTTTAAAATCCAAGATTAGAATACCATTTGAATTCATGTTGACCCTAGATTAAAACATAAGAAGGGTGATCCCCAAGGCAACAAATATATGACCCATATGTAATATATGTCCATACTACTTAATAGAAAATGTATAGGACTTAAAATTTATTTGAGGGATTTTATATATATACATATACATTACACACCACATAATTATAATGTTTATCATATAATATTAGTAGTCCACAATCACAATCATATAACAGATTAAACTGGTTATGGCCACAAGAATGTAATCTTTTGGATCCACAAAGGATTACTATCCACCTAAGGTCCACTACATCACATGCATATTCAACCTGCATTTTTATAGAACATTGGTTCCATTGGTGCTTGATGCAGCGCTCTTTTAGGGCTCCATCTTGTGTCATTTTGTACTTTATTCACATCTAAACATAGTAGAATACAAGTTAAATCCCTCAATATGTGTATTACTATCAAATGCACGTATGGACATTCTTTGCATTATTTTTAGGTACTTGGACCATGATTTGGATGGATGAGAGAGAAGGAAGGAGTTCTAGGGTTCCTCCACTCATGGAGCAGTCCAACGAAGGCCCCAAAGATCCCTCAACCTACCCCTAATGGACAAGATTCAACATCAAGCAAAGAAGTCCATTGATGATGAAGATTGAAGTTCATTTAGCCACAAAAGATCCCAACATGGACGTGGGTATCCACCACGTTCGTATGAATTATTATGAAGAATCAACAGGGAAGTTAGGGTTGTTGCACCAAATGCACCACGACCATGGCCATTAGCATGGTCGTGGCCCATTGAAGACACCATGGTTGTGGTCATCAACACGGCTGTAGCCAGCGGAAGACACAACATCCGTGGCCTCCCACAACATAGTGGGAATTATGTGCAAGGTTCCCCAAAATCAATAGGGATGCAACCCATTTTATACTTGGATGACCACAGTCGTGGCTGCTCACCACGACCATGGCCCTTGAAGACCGCCTCACCCGTGCCCCCCCCACGCTCATGACCTCCTCCTCCAAAATGGTTGTGGTACCTCAACACGGACGTGGTGCCCCTTACCCATAATGACTGTGGCACCCCGCCACTGTCGTGGACACCACCTATACTTAGCCTTTTCATCACCTTTCACACTGTGGCCATGTCCACACCCCCACAACCGTTCTGAGCTACCCCCCACCACGGGTGTGGTACATCAACAAGGTTGTGGTGACCAACCAACTCTACCTATTTTCTACACTACTTTTCCTATTCTACCCCTACTTACCCTAGTACTTCCCCACCACCTATATATACATAGGTGGCGGCTGGGGCATAGAGGTTGGAACGTGTTACAACCTCACCTTTCGGTAACCCCCAATTAAGGGAGACCAAGAGGTTGAAGCCGCACCCATAAATTCCGGATCAAAGGTTCAACATATAACCAAAAACAATTATTAAATTCTAACAGACTATACTGAAATGTGGTAATAAAATTTTTGCATACCTTTGAAAGGTTTGGAATAAACTAAACTTCTAACCACAGCTGAACTATTCTAACTAATTCCTCCTTGTTCTTTAATTCTTGAATTCACAATATGTCACTTTACTGTTTGTACTTTTGAGGTTTGTACCTAAAATGCCGACAAACAAAATGACGGTCAGCCGAAGCTGGTATGTGGAGGAAACATGTAATGTTCAACTATGTTAACAATATGATCACTCAATTAATCATTTAAAAATCAAGATTACGTTTTAAGCCAAACCACTCAATCCATACCTATCTGCAACTCTGTTTTGTCCCTGTAAGGACTTATATGGTACCTCTGTAAAGGTAGAGTCGCATGGCACCACCCAAAGGTAGCCCAATATCTAACTCACTGTTACTTGATGGACCTACCCTCTAGGCAGCCATATACTAAGTCATTCATGACCTGATGGACCTACCCTCTAGGTAGGCATATACTTGGTCAGCCATTACGACACAGAGGGGACCAGGATCTGAGCTAGAAGGCATATACATTATGTGATAGTCATAGTCACTTTATAATTGCAATATGAACATCCAAACAGTTTAGTTGCATTCAATGCGATTAAACATTCGTGAATCCATCGGAAAACCTAAGCAGTTATTCATAATTAACCACATACCTTTGGTTGCAGATTTCAAGATAGAATCAAATATGCAGAGTAACCCAATCAACAAGCAATGAGGAAGAGAAATCCTGAAATAAAAGTACAATTTTCCTTTTATTAATATTTATCAAATTTTCATCACATTACTTAGGATTTCAATTCCTATTTTAGGGTTCCTTTGGAAATTAGGGTTTTTACTTCTTCTTTCCTTATTATCATCCTTAATTTATCAAAACTACATAAAACCCCTAATTTCTCATTGAATTTCCATTATTAAGCATCTGATTATCTTATTCCACAAAAATATGATTTTTATCTCCTTTTATCCCAATTTAGGGTTTCCATGTAAATTAACCTTCTTTTAGGTATTATAACTCTAAGTTAAGAACTTTTGCATCCAAACAGATAATCAAACCACCTTTATCATTAACAGAGTTAAAATTATCAATTTGACCTATTGATTTACCAAATTTCACTCTTAACATTCAATTAGGGTTTCTCATCAATTTTTAATACACTTTATTAGCAAATTAGGGTACTTTTGCCAAACAGAGCAGAACTAGGTTCTCAAATCATTTTTATCGGATTCCTCATATTTTTCTACACCACTTTCATATATAAAGTTTTCCCATTAGACAATCCTAGTAATTTCTATCATTTTTGCAAGGAAAAACCCTTTTTCTGGTTTATTTAGGAGAGAAATGAAATTACCAAAATTCATGAGCCGTTGGATCGCTGCACCCATGGTCCTCCTCCAGATCTGATGTTTAGCATAGTGCACATCTCCACTAACGCTGAGGTACGCCCCGCCTCCCAGCTTGGTCCGTTGGATTACCCTGAGTCCACGATGGACTCAGGATCTATTGGTCCGCGCCTTGACTGGACCGGCCGTCAGATCTTAATCGAATGCTTCCTGGGCGTCATCTTCTTCTTCTTTTACTCTTCCAGAATGCGGCGGTGCCGTGGCGGCACCCTTGCCGGAGCTAACTCGATCAAGAGAGGGAGAGGGAGTTGGATCCAGGGAAAAAGCCGCCTGAGATCGCGAGCAGTTGAGGGATCGTGTGATACCCTTTGTATAGGATATGGGGCCTCCCTGTGAGGAGTCCCAATCCCACACGAACTAAACAACCAGCCCAATTGGGCGTTTCTCGAAATTAGGTCAAAACCTGGTAAAACCAGGGTCCAGATCCTTCGCAAGGATCCCCCGAACCTACTGGGACCAGAATCCTAAGTGCAGATGCACTTATTCGCGAGAAAACTTATGGGGAAAATCCCCCTTTGCCGCGGTTACAGTCCTTGTCCCACTGGGACTTGGACGATGAGCAGCGCCCATTGTATCAGAATCCAAGGGCCCTCATACGGTGTGCTAGATCAAAAGGGAAATAAATTCCCAATTAAATCGAATTACATTCCTAATTAATGATATCTTTGGAAAATTCATAACTCTCAAATGGTAACTCTTTTCCTACTCAAACTTTGAGGGAAACTCAATTATAGTTTTATCTTCCATCCTACAAAATTTGAAATTATTATCTCAAGTGTACGATTCCTTTTCTTAGTTTGCAAGTTACCATCTCATTATTCACATTTTCCATGTATTTTCTATTTCTTTTATCATTATCTTCCAATTCTGAGTTCCTTGAACCCCAAGTAATCCATTAAACTCGAAATTCTATTTTTGGAATTATCCCTCAGCCTTTTGTTCTTACTTTATTTATTTTCTTATGTACTCCTTATCCAATTGAATTTATTTTTCATTCCTTTTTCTTTTTTGTTCAATTGGGCTCAATGGACAATAAGGCCTATTAAGAAAACATACAAGGCCATCATACATGAAATCCATTTATTTGATCTAAATTATATCATTATTTGTTCAAATATCTTTAATATGAGAAATTACATTTCTCACCAAATGAACCCAAAATTTGGGGTTGTAACATCCTTCCCCTCTTATAGGAATTTTGTCCTCAAAATTCTATCAAGCAAACAAACAATTTAGGATAAGACTTTTTCGTGTCCATCATTGGCCCCTACGTGACTTTACCTTACACATGGCGCTTCCAAAGAACCTTTATCATCACATATTCTTTTCTTTGAGTTCTTTCATCCCGGCGTCTATAAACTACACAGGTGACTCAGGCCATTTCAGCCTCCCTTAGGCTCACTAGGTTCATTGTTCAGCACATGGTCTAGGTATCTCACATAGTGCTCACATGGAACTCATCACAAATTATTTTACCCTGAGGGGTAAGGTCAAACTTAACCTTCTCCACCAAACCATGTCAAAAGAACCCATGCATCGGGGACTCAACTCTTTTAGCTAAAACTTAGAGGGGTCAGATTTTTATGTCACATATTCTCCTACAGTGAACTACATGTCAGTCTACTTTGCATCTGCTTACGACTTTTGTCATCTCTAGGATCCTTTCAGCCATTGTTTGATCAAAGCAAATTCATTTACACGCACTGTAGCCCCTTTCTAACCATCACATGGTCCTTTCACCATCATCACCTTACTGAAGTGGTGACCGACTCAACATCCCTTATAGAGCTCCTTTAACTCCCGATACTGGATATGGTGGTTATCTTCACATCTTTCATAGGACAAGAACTGTCTCTAGTTGTCACCCTAAACGAGCACACATGCTCTCATCAGACTCTTTAGTCTGGATCACACTATACTATCATCGAGTCCTTCATGTATCTTCTTCCACCTTATGTAAGTGAATCTTCACATCATGGTGTAGTTGAACCATCTCTTTCTCTTAAAAGTAGTTCAACTCGATCTGTCCCTTGGCAGTACTCTTTCTTTTTCTTGTCATCAAGGTAACGTGATCTACCATAACCCATATTGACCTTCCTTGGTCAAGGGGAGATTTTCCACATCATCCATAGTGATGAACTCCCATTCCCTCTCAGGGAATCTTTTATCCTCTATATCGATACACTGGGTTACTGGTGTTCGTACTTCACCTCCTGGCTTGCATGCATACCACATGCAGCCTCATCTCTAGCATCCATAGTACTCCTATCACTCATTATCTCAGTAGTATCATGGTGTATGGTGATCTTAAAATCATGATTTCCTGTAGGTCATGATTCCTCAAGATCGATTCCTCAAAATCCCCAAACCACTCTAGTCAGGGTTTCATCACCTTCCTTTCCAAAGAAGTACATCTGAGGTTCTACAACCATCCTTTTATCACCATCTAGACTGGCTAACCAAACAACTACTAACGTGTTCAACATATTTCGTTACATCTGCATGTTAGCCAAGCATATCTCTTTTCCCATTAAGGGTTAACAACGTCTTCTAGCCTCCATCCAAACTAGGCAGCTGTATCTCAACTAGAGCATCCATTACCACTTCACATCCTTAGGTATTAGGTAACGTTGAAGACATACACGTCCAAGTGTTTCACTTATCATCTCAAACTCTCATCCTCATGATGATCAAACTCCTCCTTGCATCACTTGCAAATTCCACATAGCTCATGCTAAAAACATCCTTATAAGATGACTACTTTATTCCTTTTATTGTTTCCAAACCATCCATGTATCATTCACTCCATAAGGGTATGTTATCATCTCTGTCCTCATACTTCATAGAAACGTTTCAACCCACCTTACCTTTTATCCTTGGTGTATGGCATGCGTACTATCCCATCTCTCCCTCCCATAACAAGAGGAAATAAGCATTTGGCGGCCGTCCAAACACAAAGTTCTTCCTGTTCCAAGAGTAGAGATGATACATCCCACATTACCAGTACACCCTCAAATCTAAATTGAAACGTGCAAATTATGTCTCTATATTACAATCATCTCGATATCAAAGTTACTTCCATGAAAAACTAGTCTCGAACCTATTTGGTTCAAACCCAATCCTTAGTCATCACCTCTAGGTCTATAGGGTGCCGACACTTTTGGGGTCATCCCTCTTCCCTCATGCATCAGAGAGTGCCCTACTCATCTACCCTTTGGGTCCCATGAGTTCATGAAGGTGATCAGTCTCTTAACCCATGGCCCTCAGACAATGATAGTTGTTACCTCCCGACCCTATGGTCATGTGCAACTAGGGAATTAGGCAACTCCTTCTTCCATCGGTCTTATCCCTACCTGACCCTAGGATAGACTTAGGATTCCATTATAGTACATGTTCAACTTAGAACCTCACCCAATCCTTCCTCATCTCTCCCTGCATTCATGACTGACTTTCCTCCCTTCATAGGGGTCATGGCAACCTGCCTACCTTGGTCAGGCCCCATATTGGTTACCTCCATGGTAACACATCCACATGCACTCAGAGATGGTTATCTATGGGTCTACAGGTTCATTCTCATACCATGTACTTTTCACTTAGCTTCTCAAGATCCTATGAGACCTCTTTAGGTTACCTTAAACCAACAAAACTGATATATACCCTACCAAAGGGGTCCCTCTCCCAGGATGGGAGGAAAACTATCTCTTGACAACAAGGTCACAAAAGCTCTTAGATCTACGGTTTACATCCCCATGAGCCTACTTAACCCTAGAAAGCTATTAAGGAACAAGAAGATCACCCACTGAACCATGCTAGGTCATACTTGTCCTCTTTCCTCAAAGCTGGATCGAGATCATAACTTCCTTTATCATCATCCTAACTGTGAGGGGTTCATCAAACATACCCTTAAATTAAGGGGGTTTCCCTTTTTCCTCTAAACACGAGGAGTACCATGCTCAAAACTATAGCAACTTAATTCTCGTCATGAGCATTAGGTATACCACTTCCCCTCTTAGGCCTAGGAACCCTAGGTTCACTTTTAGGTACCCAACTGCATGCTCTTAACCATGAATCAAGCTTGCAAAAGGCATGTCATGCACTTCTTGTCATCCTTAGACTTGGGTAACCCTTAGAGTTGGATCCTCCTCAAGGACAAACAACAAGGTACAAGGCCTCTTAACCTGTTACTAAACCTCTTCAGAGTATACATAACTTCTTTTTCCTTTCTCAGAAGGTAAGCACTTATACCATAGCCTCATCCTCTCTCTCTAGTGTTTGGTTCCTCCCATGGCAACCAAGACATCATCAACCTCTAGGGATCAAGCATGTGGTGACCATTATCATGCACTTAGGTCGCATCATCCTCAACTTCCGACTTCTCCTCGTATCTCGGAGTCTAGGATTCCAACCTCTCATGGCTCATGTGGCATCCAAGGCATGTCTACCCAAACAACCGGTCAACCATGACATCTAACTCATCATGTCATCACTCTCTCTAACCTTCACTTTAGGGTTAGGGTCATTCTCAAAAGGTGTGCTAGGTCTCTACTTTTCATGGAGGTCTCTACCTCCAAGACTAGCTCTCTCTACTCATCCTCCTGCCAAGGAGGTCTATCAGGGATCTCTCCTGAGGGAAATGACAACTCGTGTCATACGACCTAAGCATGTATCTATTCCTTTATGCTTACTCTATTAAGCTTATGTCCATGACATCTTATTTATATGCTTTTTATTAATTTGGTGGAGGATTCCTTAATCCTTATCAACCTTACCCATACCTCTAGAGGGTGAGGAGAAGAGAGGAAACCCTAATCCTTAAGGTCCTTAACAAAATTTGAGTTGAGAAGGGATGAACAAGATGAGAGAGTCCTAAAGGTACCTTATTTCGAATCATACCCTAAGACTTTGGCCAGGCAGTCACACGGATCCGGGAGTCCTCGTATTCCGACTAGCGGTGTGGAGGAAATATTTCCAGCCCCCAGTCATGATCCTTTTCTAGACACCTCTGTCTTTCGGATAATCCTCTAATAACTCCCTTGGGTTCTACAGAAATTGTAAAATTTAATAATTATTAAAGATTAAGTGAGGAACCTTGGCTCTGATACCAAATGTTACAACCTCACCTTTCGGTAACCCCCAATTAAGGGAGACCAAGAGGTTGAAGCCGCACCCATAAATTCTGGATCAAAGGTTCAACATATAACCAAAAACAATTATTAAATTCTAATAGACTATACTGAAATGTGGTAATAAATTTTTGCATACCTTTGAAAGGTTTGGAATAAACTAAACTTCTAACCATAACTGAACTATTCTAACTAATTCCTCCTTGTTCTTTAATTCTTGAATTCACAATGTGTCGCTTTACTGTTTGTACTTTTGAGGTTTGTACCTAAAATGCTGACAAACAAAACGACGGTCAGCCGAAGCTGGTATGTGGAGGAAACAGATAATGTTCAACTATGTTAACAATATGATCACTCAATTAATCATTTAACAATCAAGATTACATTTTAAGACAAGCCACTCAATCCATACCTATCTGTAACTCTGTCTTGTCCCTGTAAGGACTTATATGGTACCTTTGTAAAGGTGGAGTCGCATGGCACCACCCAAAGGTAGCCCAATATCTAACTCACTGTGACTTGATGGACCTACCCTCTAGGCAGCCATATACTAAGTCATTCATGACCTGATGGACCTACCCTCTAGGTAGACATATACTTGGTTAGCCATTACGACACAGAGGGGACCATGATCTGAGCTAGAAGGCATATATATTATGTGATAGTCATAGTCACTTTATAATTGCAATATGAACATCCAAAAAGTTTAATTGCATTCAATGCGATTAAACATCCGGGAATCCATCGGAAAACCTAAGCAGTTATTCATAATTAACCAAATACCTTTGGTTGCAGATTTCAAGATAGAATCAAATATGCAGAGTAACCCAATCAACAAGCAATGAGGAAGAGAAATCCTGAAATAAAAGTACAATTTTCCTTTTATTAATATTTATCAAATTTTCATCACATTACTTAGGATTTCAATTCCTATTTTAGGGTTCCTTTGGAAATTAGGGTTTTTACTTCTTCTTTCCTTATTATCATCCTTAATTTATCAAAACTACATAAAACCCCTAATTTCTCATTGAATTTCCTTTATTAAGCATCTAATTATCTTATTCCACAAAAATATGATGTTTATCTCCTTTTATCCCAATTTAGGGTTTCCATGTAAATTAACCTTCTTTTAGGTATTATAACTCTAAGTTAAGCACTTTTGCATCCAAACAGATAATCAAACCACCTTTATCATTAACAGAGTTAAACTTATCAATTTGACCTATTGATTTACCAAATTTCACTCTTAACATTCAATTAGGGTTTCTCATCAATTTTTAATACACTTTATTAGCAAATTAGGGTACTTTTGCCAAACAAAGCAGAACTAGGTTCTCAAATCATTTTTATCAGATTCCTCATATTTTTCTACACCACTTTCATATATAAAGTTTTCCCATTAGACAATCCTAGTAATTTCTATCATTTTTGCAAGGAAAAACCCTTTTTCTGGTATATTTAGGAGAGAAATGAAATTACCAAAATCCGTGAGCCGTTGGATCGCTGCACCCGTGGTCCTCCTCTGGATCTGACGTTCAGCGTAGTGCATCTCCACTAACGCTGAGGTGCGCCCCGCCTCCCATCTTGGTCCGTTGGATTACCCTGAGTCCACGATGGACTCAGGATCTATTGGTCCGCGCCTTGACTGGACCGGCCGTCAGATCTTAATCGAATGATTCCTGGGCGTCGTCTTCTTCTTCTTTTACTCTTCCAGAATGCGGCGGTGCCCTTTCCGGAGCTAACTCGATCAAGAGCGGGAGAGGGAGTTGGATCCTGGGAAAAAGCCGCCTGAGATCGCTACCAGTTGAGGGATCGTGTGATACCCTTTATATAGGGTATGGGGCCTCCCTGTGAGGAGTCCCAATCCCACACGAACTAAACAACCAACCCAATTGGGCATTTCTCAAAATTAGGTCAAAACCTGGTAAAACCTGGGTCCAGATCCTTTGCAAGGATCCCTCGAACCTACGGGGACCAGAATCCTAAGTGCAGATGCACTTATTCGCGAGAAAACTTATGGGGAAAATCCCCCTTTGCCGAAGTTACAGTCCTTGTCCCACTGGGACTTGGACGATGAGCAGCGCCCGTTGGATTAGAATCCAAGGGCCCTCATCAGGCGCGCTAGATCAAAAGGGAAATAAATTCCCAATTAAATCGATTTACATTCCTAATTAATGATATCTTTGGAAAATTCATAACTCTCAAACAGTAACTCTTTTCCTATTCAAATTTTGAGGGAAACTCAATTATAGTTTTATCTTCCATCCTACAAAATTTGAAGTTATTATCTCAAGTGTACGATTCCTTTTCTTGGTTTGCAAGTTACCATCTCATTATTCACATTTTCCATGTCTTTTCTTTTCTTTTATCATTATCTTCCAATTCTGAGTTCCTTGAACCCCAAGTAATCCATTAAACTTGAAATTCTATTTTTGGAATTATCCCTCAGCCTTTTGTTCTTACTTTATTTATTTTCTTATGTACTCCTTATCCAATTGAATTTCTTTTTCATTCCTTTTTCTTTTTCCTTCAATTGGGCTCAATGGCTAATAAGGCCTATTAAGAAAACATACAAGGCCATCATACACGAAATTCATTTATTTTATCTAAATTATATCATTATTTGTTCAAATATCTTTAATATGAGAAATTACATTTCTGACCAAATGAACCCAAAATTTGGGGTTGTAACAGAACCCCTAGTTTCCATTACTCCCCTCTATCCACTCCTTGAGCATTCATTGCATCCTACTTGCATTTATGCTCTCCAACCACCATTTCTACCTAATTTCCACCTTCGAAACCTAGTTTTCTAGGTTTTCTTCCATAATCCCCCATATTTTCATGCCCATCTTCACCATTGGAGGAGAAAGGTCATCCTCAAGCTGATAGGAGGTGAAGAAGGAAGATCTACCCCAATCTCCGTGGACTCATATCCCCTTCTTCCCCTATCTTTTGTTATTTTGTTGATCATGTCTAGCTAAGCCCCTAGTGGTGGGCTGTTTGGGGTTAAAATCTGACTTTGATACCATGTTGGGGGAAAATAACTTATAATGAACATGGTTTCTATCTATGATTATTGCTTCTTTCTTCTATTTCATTTCCTATTTTATTGCATATGATTTGTGTTTATAACATGGATTGCTTGCTTTGAGATGTTTGATGATGTTTAGCCTCTAGAAGGAATTGGAGTGTATGTAGAAATCTTAGGAATGGCTCCTAGGTCCAATTAGTGGATCCCTAGCTAGCCCCCTTTGTTCCTACATACACATTCCTCCTTCTACAAGTGAGTGTGAGATCTAAGTGGCTAGTGTAAGTGTGATTAGTGCAATTGCCTAGAGCTTTCTAAAGGCTAGATGGCTAGTGGCATGAGGTGAAAAACCCTCATCTCTACTCCCATTTGTACCCTTGGCTCTCAATTTCCTCAGTACCACTTACCCTAGAGACCTGGACTTGACAAGTGCTACTAGAATTACACCTAACCCTAGTTCTCCAACTAGTAGTATAGGGTACATTCTAATAGCACTTGCCTTGTTGTTCGGTTTGGTAATCTAGATAGAATTATGATAATTGTTTGCTATGTTGACACCCCTCAACTAATATCAAAATATATCCCCAAAAAGCCTACCTACCTAATCTCATTGCTGAAAACCCACTTTACCTTCTTAGCTTGTTCATGCTAATCTAGTTTAGTTGCTTTTGCTCAATCTAGTTAATTGCTTAATCTTGTTCTTTAGGGTTAACTTAGGCTCTTGCTCTCTCTAGTGGTTAACTTAGCTCTTAGTTGTTGATTACTCTACTAGTATCGTGTAGCTAACCTTTGCTCTTGTTTAGCTAATTGCTTGATCTAGTTCCTTAGACTTGCTTTCTTAGAATAATTTAGGGTTTGCAATAACTTAGATTTTATATTGCCTTTACTAGCATGTTCACTTAGTTTAACAATCAAACAACCCCCTTTAAACCCATCAACCCTAGTCTCTGCATTAAGAATGTAGCCAACACTAACCTAGCTCTAGTGCCCCCTCTGTTCCTGAGGATCGACCTTTACTCTTGCCTATCACCTATACTGCAATAGTACCCCATGTGCTTGCGGGTGACCTATTTAGTGTTGTGATCGACTCCTGTTAGGGTTATTATAAATTATGAGAAATCTCGTGTGCTTTCCCTTAGGGTTGCATCTAGCCAACTTTAGTTGGCTAGTGTGTAGCCTTGATAAGAATCACACCAAGCTTTCTGGCACCATTACAGGGGATAGAGGCCCTCGGCCTAGCTAGTTAGTGTAACTTAGTGTTTCCTATTGCCCTCAACATTGCTATTCTTTATTCTTTGTTCACTTTTGCATACTGTCATTCTAACTTGGTTTCTTGTTGTTTGTTTGTGTATTGTGTAGGTGACATCTGTGCATGCTCCATACATGTTCTACTTGTACCGACTTGGTGTTGTACGACCCTGAGATAGGTAGGAGGAGATGCCAAAGCCACCACAAACAAAACTAAGAAACCAAGATGGGTGACCACATGGCAGAAAATAACCCTCATGGGAATGAAAAACCTCCTCCACCGCATCCCAACTACCCACTCCACGAGTATTTCACCCCAGGGAACTACAATTCTCCTATTTCCACCTTTGTTGACCAAATATCAGGTGAACAATTCTCCATTCCATCCACGCTCCTTGGACTCCTCCCTACCTACTATGGGATGGAGAATAAGAATCCCTACCATCATATCGACGCATTCCTTGAGACTTATTCCACCTTCTATACCCCCTCTGCTACTGATCACTCCATCCGAAGGGCTCTCTTCCCGTTCTCTCTGAAGGAAAAAGCTAAAGAATGGTACATTTTGAAGCCAGAGTTGGTGACTTGGAATGAGGTCAAGAATGAGTTTCTCAAAAAGTTCTTCCCAATCGCCAAGTTGACTCATATGAGAAGATGTATCACCACCTTTGCCCAAAAGGAAAATGAACCTTTCCACGAGGTGTGAGAAAGGTTCTGTAACATCCCAGGTTTGAGGCCTAGGATAACATGATCTTAAAAGGAATGATTGGACTACCCATATCACCAAGGTGCACCTCCTTTTCCGGGAGCCCATCACTAAAGAACTCCATAGTTAAGCTTGCTCGGCTTGGAGTAGTACTAGGATGGGTGACCAGTCGGGAAGTTGATCCTGGCTTGCGCGTCAATGTGGACAAAGTGCACAGTTAAGGCTAGTGGTGGTCTGTGGGGCCAGTCGTCATTCCTGAAACTCTACTAGAGCCTTGGGCAATGGGCCCGGGCGTTACAAATGGTATCATAGCCATAAACCCTCTAGTAGGTGGGGCCCACATGGGCATGTGGCATGCTAGTCTTGAGCCGTGCGGTCCATGCAAGTTGGAAAGGGCTATCCGTAGAGATGAGATGGAGCTGCCCATGCGCTAATAGCCGTGGACGGGAGCTGGGTGTCCATGGGCCACTGCGGGTCTGCACTGAAATGGGGTCATATTATGAGGCCATATAATTGAGCCTTGACGAGGACGTCAAGAGTCTAAGTAGGGGAGATTGTAACATCCCAGGTTTGAGGCCTAGGATAACATGATCTTAAAAGGAATGATTGGACTACCCATATCACCAAGGTGCACCTCCTTTTCTGGGAGCCCATCACTAAAGAACTCCATAGTTAAGCGTGCTCGACTTGGAGTAGTACTAGGATGGGTGACCAGTCGGGAAGTTGATACTGGCTTGCATGTCAGTGTGGACAAAGTGCGCAGTTAAGGCTAGTGGTGGTCTGTGGGGCCAGTCATCATTCCTGAAACTCTACTAGAGCCTTGGGCAGTGGGCCCGGGCGTTACAGGTTCCAAAAGCTCCTTCACGACTGCCTCGACCATGAAGTACCATTGTAATAGCTAGTCCAAGCCTTCTAGATCGGTCTTGAAGAGTTGATCCAGAACAACATTGACTCATCATGTAGAGGCACATTCATGGAGAAGCCACCCGAGGAGTCATGGACATTGCTTGAGCACCTTGTTGAAAATTCCCTCCATCGTGTTTCTATAAAAGGGAAACATTGCAGCCGGAACTATGTCCCTCCACCTTATTCCATTGCTCCAGTCTGCAACGTTGCCAACCCCGACATGATGAAGATGATGGAGGACATGATGAATATAATAAAGAACCAAGCTGGTGGTTCTTCTAGTCAATCCACCATGGCAGTTGAAGCCGAAGAAGAGGAAGTTCATGCCTTACACTCTTTTGGCAACTAGAACAATCAAGGTCCCATTTCCAACACTTACACTCCCAAGTGGAGGAACCATCCCATTTTTTGTGGAAACAACAAAATGAAGATGGTCAAGGACAAGGGCAGCTAAGCCCACGCTATAGCTCCAAGTTTGAATATGAGGTGATTGGAAGATTAAGAAGTTTGGATGAGGTGAAGAAGGATGTATCCTCACATGGGTAGTCCATCAGTCGTCTTGAGAAAAGATTGGATCAAATATATCTCTCACTTTATAGGAGGGAAGAAGGAAGACTCTCATCTCAACCAATGCTAAATCCAAACAATGATGGTACTTTCCTAGGAAACACTCAAAGTTCATATGCTCTACCTTCATACCAAGCACTACCAAATCCCTATGTTCCACCACCTCCTCAAGCACCTCTCAACTATCAATATGATCCACCTCACTTCATTCATACCAAAATCCACCTCCGCAATACCACCCCCATCCACAACCACCACAACAACCACAATCGCAATTCATCCTCCAAAACCTAAATTCACCTCACCAAAGGCCATCACCACCCCAACAGCCACAACCCTCCACAAGTCTCTTCTTCTACTACCCTTGAGCATGTAAAGGCGGTGATAGTTTTGAGGAGTGGTCAGACTTTAGAGCACCACCGTGATACTCCTGTTGTTGACAGAGGTGATACTGTGACTGGACATGTTGATACTGAGATACAACTTGATGATATTGTGACGAGAGATAGAGTTGATACTGTGACACTGGGTAGTGATATTGTGATATAGAGCAATGATACCGGGACTCATGTGATTCTCATTGTTGATACTATTAATCTGAGCCATTTGGGAGCCCTACTCCCTTCGTTTCCTGATGCTCTTAAGGAGCCTTCTGTTGAGAGGAGAAGAAAGAAACATACTGAAGACATCCAAGAGACTTTCAAACAAGTGAGTTCAATTCTACAGAACACCATGCCAAGGAAGAGGAAAGATCCCAGTGCTCCCATCATTTCATGCTACATTGGGGAACATCACATAGACCAAACCCTTCTAGACTTGGGTTCTAGCATTAACCTAATACAATATGATGTGTTTGTTGAGCTCCAAATGGGGCAATTGAATTCGGCTCATTGTACTTTGCAATTGGTCGACCGATCAGTAAAGACGCCTAGAGGGCGTGTCGATGATGTACCTGTGAGACTTGATGATGAGACTTCTGCTTTCTTCCCCACCGACTTCATTGTCTTAGACATGGAAAAAGACACAAGGAGGGTGCCTATCATCTTAAGAAGGCCATTCATAGTCACAATTGATGCAATGATTCATGTGAGGGCCGGGGCTATGTATGTGACATTCATGCACATGAAGATCCGGTTGAACATCTTTAAATCTTCAGCCACAACCGAGGTGATAGGGGCCACTAAAGATTGCTATCTCATTGAGTGCCTTGATGAGATTGTGGAGGAATGCCTACTTACGTGGATTCAGACTACCACTCAAGGTAGAGGTTTAGAGCCAATAGTTGAGTTCCCAGATGATGATGAAGAAGAAGATGAAGAGAATGAGCTAGTTTTGGTGGCTATAAGTGAAGACCTTCCATCTATTTCTGAACCATTAAAGAACTCCCTTGAAGAATCTCCAACTCTTGAGCTAAAGTCACTCCCATAAGGATTGAAGTATGCTTTTCTAGGCTCAGATGACACCCTCCCGGTGATCATTTCTTCCATTATCTCACCAGAACAAGAGTAAGCATTGATAAAAGTCTTGAAAAAGAACATTCAGGACATTGGATGGTCTATTGCTGACTTGAGGGGCATTGACCCCTCCATCTGTGTACACATGATCTATTTGGAGGATGATGCAAGGTTGACCCGCCAAATGCAAAGGCAGTTGAATTCAAAGCTGAAATGTGTGGTGTCGCTTACTAATGTTTGTCTCTATTTTTGTATGACCATGGGACTAGATGTCCCTAGATCAAGGAGCAAAGAAATTTGAAGTGAGTGCTTAAAGTAGAAGTTACCAAGACTTAGATGGTGGGGTGCCATCTACACCTTATGTAACATACTGAATTCTAGAATTTTGTCTTTTGACCCTCTTTCCCATATTTCCCTTTCATTTCTATCCTTTATATCATTTATGTTTAATTAGTGCAATTTATAGCGGTTAAGTGAACATTCATTCACTAATTGTACCAATATAAGGGCTTATGCACAAATACCTCAGTGAAGGCCTAATTACCATAATTAAGTGCTATAAACCTTAATCGAACTTTTTTATATGATTTGAAAACATAAAATGAGCCTAAGTTTTAAATTTGATTCGATTTGGATGTTGTTTGTGCAAGTTATGCAATTTTAGGTACATTCTGGACTTTTATGCAATTTACCCAATTGGGAGGTTTACTTTACAAATTATCAACTGAAATTTAATCCTTAGATATTCCCTAACCATTAATGAGATTTTAAACCATTGGAGAACCTAGTTTCACCTTGGTTTGATGGTATTTCTTTCCAAGGGCATTATAGGGATTACCCTCTTTATAGAGGTGCTTATCTTTAAAAGCTATCAACCAATGAGGTTATTTCTTTCTTGAAAAATAGTGGGGATGGCCTAGAAGGATCTGTGGGCTCTTAGGACCGTCCATGAGATGTCCTCTTTCATGGCCATCAATCCCTAGGCTAAAGACACATGGAAAGTCCCTTAGACACCTCATGCTTCACCTCTTTCTTTATATAGCCATGTATACCCCTTCCCAACTCATAATTCAAAAACTATTACTATCCTTCTCTTTCCTCTAGATTAGATAATAGTTCCTTATGTATTTGACCACAAAGTTGTTGTCCCAAGGTAATAGAGGGAGCCTAGCTTGGTGAAGAAGGCTCCTAGGGTTTCCAAATTGCTCTATTAGGATTTCTAAAGCTCCTCCTTGGTGAATTCGACCAAAACTAGTAAGTTGCATCCCTTCCTTCCCTATTTTCATACTGTTAGTCTTCCTTACACCCTATTACAGGTCGTAACCATGGAATTCCATGGTGAAACCCCACCTAGAACCAAAAAACACCTCATCTCTATGCGCTTTTGCTAGGGTTTATCACCTCTAAGTTGAGAAGGTGATCTTTGTCCAAGAAAGGAGCTAGGCTTGGAGCAACCAGACCTTCTAAGCTCGGATCCTTGCTGTTTGGACCTTCTTATCTTCCCTAGAGGCGAGTTTCATAAACCACTTCTCATATATTGCTTGCTACATGTTTAAAATTCATGCATCTATGTTTAAAATTGATGATTCCCATCTCTATTTACCATGTTCATCTAGGGTTTTGGTTTCTTACCAGTTTACCTTCTCTAGAAGATCTAGTTTGGATAACTATTAATCTAAAACCATAATATTAGGTCAAATGGTGTTTTCCATCCCTCTCTCTCTCTCTCTCTGCTTATCTCGTTTGGTTTGATGATGTGTCTGTTTCTGATTGGCCAAATTTCAATAATTCATAACTTTTGATTCCTTTGTCCAAAAACTAAAGTAAAATACGTCCTAAACTCAGAAAAACATTTTATTTTCAATAATAATATTTCCAAGTATTGGTTTTGAGTTTTGTCGATGGTGGTTTTCTAGAAAATAATTTAATCACTTAAAAATCACCAAAAATACACTCTAATCATCGTAACTCCAAAATATGCAAAATTATATATTTTCTTAATTAGAAGAACCTAACTAAGTCTATGGTGATGTTTTCATAGTCTAAATCAAGGTTTTGCTAAAAAAAAGTAAAAAATATGGGTTTTTTCTACCTTAATGCATATATATCATACATGTATACGAATTGAAAATAGGAAAAATTGATCATGGACTCAATCAAGTTATGAAAGTGGGTAATATGAATCATAATGAAAGGTATGTGCTATGTATGTGAAATCCCTATTTATGCATGTACATTTACACCTTAAGTTGGGAATAATTGTGCCTTAACCTATTTTTCTATAATGACGCTTTATTAAACCCTATTTCATATACTCTTGAATATTTTGCTATACTTGCCTCATAAATCAGTTTTGGAACATTATTCTTGGGTCTTGGTACCCCACTGCCATGCTTATTGATTCATATGATTATTCTTGCCATGACTACTTTTTCTAGCATGTGGGTTTATGTTCTATTTAACTTAAAGTAACAGTACTTATGTCCAACCACCCACAGAGGGCATGTAAATAATCGCCCTGGGGAATGTCTTATTCTCCCCATAATATTTTAGGTGATTGGGAATTTCTTATTCTCCCCTCACCTAAGTTTAGAGGTCTGGTAGGTGCCTCAAACCTACTTAGTTAGGTAGACATAACTATCTTACATGCAAAATCATTTTTATTATATTTGTTAATGGCAAGCTTCTTTGATATATAGCCTCATACTCTTATTATCTTCATCATATGATGAACCCTAGCCTGTTTTTATTTACTTTACTTATCTTGATATCCTAGACTATATTTGTGATGCATACTTTTCAACCCTTTCCCTTTTTGCTGGGTGCCTTCCCAACCACCCAAGTGTTGAGCAAGGTGATGGACAAGACAAGGAAGATCATAGTTTTTGGCTTGGACTCAGTTGATGGAGATGTTGCTTGGAGACAAGATTGTAGTAGTCTAGACTTCCCTTTATCTACATCATTATTGTGTATCTTGATGTAAACCCTAATGGGATAATTTGATGTATTTTTATAAACCTTTTATGAAATTGAATATAGTCTGTTATTTTTTTTATTCTGTTGCTTTCTAATGGTCTTTTGTATACCAAAGTTTAATAAATTTGGAAAATGTATGCCCATTCCATCATACCTTTGAGAGTGTTTGGAATGGATGTCAATTCTTCAAATTTTTAGTAAAGGGGTGATTTCACTCTCCTTACACCTTAGAAGATCCTTTATAAAGTTTTAGATAAGATTTATGCCTTAGATTTCATATATCTTTCATGTACTATATTCTAGTCCAAAGACGAGATAGTTTACATTATAAATTTTCTCTTTTAAACAATAATGTATGAATCTATATTTCCAATTAATGCATGGTTTTTCATTTATCTCGTTGCTATATATATCATGTTTTGTGTTGTTCCTCCAAGCCAAATGATCTATGTTATGGAAAACATAGGATTTGCTTCTGGTGACATATATGTAACAAAACTAGTGTGCCTATTATTCATGAATACACACCTATTGATACTGAATACATACCTACAAGTAGTGCATGTGCGCCTACTGATCGAACAACATACAAAACTAGTGTGTGATATTCTTGATGGGTAAGTGTTTGATTAAAAGTGTATATGCACCTATTTAAAGTGATGGGTGCCTATTCATAGTGAATACATGCCTATAAATGGTGCATTCACATTACCAGTAAGAAAACATACACATGCTACTTTTTGTGTATGTATGCCTATTGTTCATGAATACTTGCTTACGAATGTAACATATGTGCCTACTAGTAAAATACCATATACATCTTATTTTATGTGTATGTACACCTATCATTCATCAATACAAACCTATTTACAATGAGTACATGCCTACAAATAACACACACACCTACTAATAGTGAATAGGATCCTACTAGTAGATATATTGAACCTAAGACTACTAAAGGTGAACACACACCTAGATATATTGATTATGCACCTATAAATGGTGCATACACACCCACTAATAGTGTATTTGAGACTACTGGTAGATATCTTTAATCCATGCCTATTCTTGGCAAATATCTGCCTATATTAATAGTGATTAAGCACCTACAAATGTGCAACTGGGCCTACAAGTAGTGTTTATGCGCCAACTAATAAGACAATAACTTAGACACCCTATACATGATTACACAACTATTGGTAATTGATCGCTCCTACAAATTTTTGCATACATGCTAGTAGTAGTAAAATCATACACACTACTTTCTATTCTTGAACACTTGTTGTTAATGAGTACACATTTATTCTTGATAAATACCCACCTATTCATAATGAAGAAGCACCTTCAAATGTGAATAAGTACCTACAAATGGTGCATATTGGTAGAAAAGTGTATGTGTACCACTTTTTGTGTTTGTGCGCCATTTGTTCGTAAATATTCAATTGTTGTTAATACACACCTATAGATGGTGCATACACTAAGGCCCAACCTGATGGACTCAACCCAAACCCAAAATTTTTTAAGTGGGTTAGGGTTTATTTTTTTTGATGCAACACAAAATTGACCTGAATCTAAAGAATCTAAAATAATTTTAGGATCGGGTCCGATTTGAACTCTAAACTAGAGTTGACCTGATTAACCTAAAATTCACTATTATATTCAAATAAAGTTATAAATAATAAAGTGTAAACACCCAATGGCCTACTAAATTACTAATTCATAGCTCGTGAAGTTAATTTTGACAATTCTATATAGTTTTGTATTAGTTTGATAATTTATCATGCTAATTGTTTCATGAATTTGTTCTCTTGAGAAAACTAGAAGTTTTAAGATTTATATGTGTTTCTTAACAATATATTAAGTTTTTGTTACATAAAGTTTTCTTGATTACAGTTGGTAATTATTAATTATTAGATAAATCCTAGCACTTTTTTTAAAAAATTATTCTCATAGTTGGATTAATGGGACAAACATGATAGATCCAAAGAATATTTACAAGTTGGGTTAGGGTCACGGGTTTTGACCCAAAAATCTATCTTTTGTAAGTCTATGGTATAGCCACAATTTGTTGACCCAAAATGGCTTGAAATAAAACCCGGACAACCCAACACCATTTATTCCCCCTAGCATACATGCTACTAGATGAAACCAAACACATACTACATTATGTCTGTGCACACCTAATTAATAGTGATTAGGAGCCTAAAATGTACATACGTGTCGACTAATTGTGAATATAAGCCTACCAGTAAGCCACCTTAGACATACTACTATTTGTGCTTGTATGTCTATTATCCATGAATACGCACCTAATGATAGTGGATACGTGTCTAAAATCAGTGCTTACACGCCTACTAGTAGTAAAAGCATACAAATACTACTTTTAGTGTGTGTGTGTGTGTGTGTGTGTGGTGTTTTTCTTACCTAGGGCCACACACTAATCAATTGAGCTTCAACTAGATGCAACCTTAGGCACATGAAACACACTTGGGATCTTTCAAATTTATAATGGTCCCTATACTAACACAATCACATAGACTGCAATATATCACCTGCAAGCGCGTAAGATCGTATTGTAATACATGTGAGTGGCGAATGAGGGGTTGATATGTAGGGAGAGAGGGGACACTAGAGATAATGTAGATCAAGCTATATCCCTAAAGAGGATATTAGGGTTGTTAGGGTTTAAAGTTGGTTTTAGTTTGGTTACGCTCTAAGGTTTATGCAAGAAAACAAGAAAGGAGACCAAGCAAGATAAACCCTAAATTAACCCTAAAAAAGTTAATCCTAGTTGACAAAGAAAGACAACTAAGTAAGACAGAGAAAGAGACTATGATTAAGTGACACTAGCTAAGAGAGTTAGACACTAAAGCAATTAATGACCTAGATTATAACTAACTAGCAAGATTAGCACTATCAAGCTCAAAAAATCATTAGCTTCTCTAGCAAGGCCTAACTATTCAAAATAGAGAAATTGACTAAAAAAGCAACTAAAGAAATCAATTAAACTAGCATGAACTAGAAAAGAGAGTAATTGGGATTTAAATGCAAGTTAAGGAGAGGTGGGCCATTTGGGGCAGTGATACTGAGATATTTGTTGGGGGGACACACCATGCAAAGCCTAACCATTCATTCTAGATTGTTGAATCAAATAATTAGTCAAAGGCAATGGAATCACCCTAGACTATTGGTTGACCATGGATAGAATAGAGTGTGTGAAGGGGAACTACACCCTTACACACCCTATCTAGCCTTACAAGGCTCAATTGCACCAAGGTTTAGGTGGGATTTCAATTGGATTTGACTAATCTAGGTTTCTAGGGTGATAATGCTTAGTGTAATTGGGAGCCAAAGGTAGGAGTGGGGAGTAGAGGTGAGGGTGTTTCACCTCACATTACTCACCATCTATCTTTTATAAAACTCCTAGACAATTACACTAAACACTCCTATACTAGCTACTTAGATCTCATACCTAGGAGTAAGAGAAGGGATATATGTGTGGGAGGATGGGGTGATAACAAGGGATCTTCTTGTTGGACCTAGGAGTGAATCCCAAGATAGCCTCACATATGTTATCTTCCTAAATTTAGGTGGTTCAAGCATAAAACAACAAGTGATTCTTGTTTTCAAGCACAAACCACAAGAAGAATCATTACAAATAAGATAGAAGTAGAAAGAAATCATCATAGAATGAAATTATAGAGTTTACAAATTATATTCCACCAACATGGTATCAAAGTATCATTTTAACCCCAAACAACCCATCACAAAGGGCTTAGCTACTCATACTGCAAAAATAAGTAAAAGAAGTGGTAGAAAAAGAGAGAAGCCCCATGGATCTCATGGGAGATCTTCTTCTCCTTCACCTCCAACAGAAAGAGCACGTTCTTCTCCCTCCTGGTAGCAAAAGGGCATGAGATGGATGGTGGAAGTGGAAAAAATACTAGAAAACTAGGGTTTTTGGGTGAAGGAAGGTGGAAAATGAAGTAGAGGTGGATGGGAGTAGGTGAGAGCTCTTGAATGCACCAAGGAAGGTAGGAATGAATGCTAGGGGGTTGTAACCTCATGTTACATCTGCCATCTAGGTATATATAGGTGGTGGAAAAGCATTAGGTTAAGTAGGGTCAATAATGAAAATGTTGTGGGAAATTTGGTAGGGTTTGGGTAATCACCATGACCATGGTGGATGGAGGTCAACCTGGTCGTGCTGGAGTGGAACAGAAGAGGTGGAAGTGGTTAAAGGTTCAAATGAAAGTGGGACTTTGAGGGGTCAGTGGCCACGACTGTGGTGAGTGGGTGAGTGGTGGCACATTCGTTCCATGGGGCACGGGCATGGTGGAGGGAATGACACTGCTAGGGGTTGTCGTTGTCGATGGTTCTCACCATGCACGTAGTGAGTGCCGCAGCCAAGGTGACTCTAAAGTTCCATAGTCATGGTGGCTGAGTTGTTGTATCTTGTTGAACTTTGGATCTATATTGTGATTTGCACATTTTGTCCATGGTCGTGGAAAGGTACCACGACCAGTTTTGAGGGACCAGTTGTAATTTTTTGCTCCAAAATCCTTCAATCAAATTCTCCTTTCTTTGAACATATTTTCCCATCCATGAGATGCTTGGAGATGATCTAGGTCCAATTGTAGGTGTAGGGACCCAATGATCCTCTCCATCTCTCTCCTTTTCATCCAATGCATGCACAAGTGTCTAAAAACACACAAAAAACAACAATAAGTGAATTTGATATGAAAATTCACATTAAGGGAATTAACTTGTAATCTAGCATGTTTAGATGTGATAATAATGCAAAAGGACACAAGATGAAGCCCAAAAATAGGGCTACATCACCACCCCAAACTTAAAACATACTTGTCCTCAAGTATGCTCCAACTTAATATCTATTCATTTTCTTTCAACAAACAAGAATGATAAATGCATTGCAACAGATGATTATTGACTAAATGGACTTAATGGTGACTAATTACATGTGCTCCACATCTCTCCTCTCCACTTTCACATGCCAATCATGAAGTTAGCACTGAGCATATAAACTTCAAATATAGAGCACATAATGCACAATCAATATTTATGGCTTTCATGTAGCTCCAGATAGACTATTTCATGGTGATTATAATCAAATATGACTAGGAGTGTTGTTTTCTTTTCATGCATTCAATTTCATACTTCAAACCACACTATGTGACCCACATGGTTGTAGAAAAGGGTGAAATGAGCTAGGTTTGATGTTTCCTAGCCCAATGGGTATGCAAATAGAAGAAAGGGTTGTGTTAAGAGATTGACGTTCTATTACATAGGATCACTCATCTTTTCTTTATTTAGATGCTATTACATAGGAGCATATTTTATTTTCTTTTTGTATTTTCTTTTTTCCTTTTCTTTACCCTTGGTGTATCTAGGGCACATAATGGTGAGAGTGAACCGGGGAGATATAGATATGGCCACCCCAAACTTTTGGAGGTGGCCAAGGCTAAATATGTCCACTTTGGAATCCTTTCATGAGGTGGAGAGGTAATAAGATGATGAAAGAAAATTTGATTCGAAGGGGGTCACTAGTGTGGTTTTCTACATAAGATCTCTTGCATGAAAATAATTCCAACACTTCATTAGATAATGTCACACCGCATGAATGAGAAATATGAAATTCATACATATATCATGTGATTCCTCAAACCCTAAGTGTTCACAGCTCGCTCAAATTATAATTCAACCAAACAATTCAAAAACATGAAAGAAGTGATTCCCATGTAGAAAATAATTAAGACCATTTAGCAATATAACATAAGAATGTAGCATGCATTGTCTTAAGTCAAGATTTTCAAATAAAAAAGTGAAGATTAGGTCAAAACATGCTTCTTGGGTAAGACATTCTAAATCTAGACAAATTCGACAAAATGGTGCCAATTTGCACTCAATCACATATAAACCTATATTAAGAAAATGAAAAGCATAAAACAAGCAAATCCTAACTAAAACACACAAAATTACCAAAAATCTAGATGATATGCAATGCATGAGATGGAATGGCATGAAAAGCAAGAATTTTGAAAAATTACTTTAAAATGCATGAAATATAACTACATATATGCATGTGTGCAAGAAAAAAGAAATCTATGCTATATAGGGTGATGCCATCAATCAATCAAACAGGTTGGACAGGGTGAAAAAAATATAGTTAGAATGAGAAAAGAGAGGGTGTGTACCTCCCTACCATCCTGGAATTTTGAATCATGTTGTCCTCAACATGAAATGAAAGCTTAGGGAAGGTAGGGTATGTGTCACTACTGTTGAAGTGGGTCCAATAGTCGGTCCTGAGAAAGATCTCCCTATGTTGGTGGGCTAGCCTGAGGAGGTGGTGCTAGTAATAATGACCCCAATAATATGCAAGTGGGGAGGATATGTCTCTAGATATGCCGAAATGGCACTATACTACCCTGCCTCTCATTGGGGGCTCCTTGTGTCTGTACATGGTGATACTGATACATATGGTTGATCTGGTAATGCAACTGTTGTTGATATTTCCACATGTACTGCTGAATTTGTTGCATGCTCGTTGTGCCGGTATGGTGGACATCTTGTAGGTGCTTTTGTAGGTTGTTGTTGTGAGGATGCTTCCTCATCTCTTCTTTTTACTCCAACACGGTTCTCTCTATTTCCTTTCCTCTCATTGCTGCTCCTCTACATTTGTTTCTCCTACCCCTTTAGGTCTACTAAAGGTAGGCTCTCTGTAGCCCTCTCTTGGGTGTGCTTTCTCACAATTCCTCAATAGTTGAAGAAGTTCATCACATGGGCCTACAACATGTAATAGGCAATGAGCATGATAAGGCAGCTCGAGCGTGATTCTAGGGTAAGGAGGGTTGACATTGTACAAAAACTTCATGTCAACAACGGTGAGCATTTGGGAGCACACTAGATATTTTATATCAACAAACTTTTCTCCTTCGTCCTTTTATACCCTATCAAGTAACAACCTAGGGCTATAGCTATTGAGGTCACTATTTTTCCCATGATAAAGGGAGTTTTACTTTTGGAAGGGATTGACTTCATATGATCTATTAAGAGCACCCCTAGGTTGTTACGCTTTTTCTTTATCACCCCATACAATACGAAAAGGTCTTCTAGAAGCTACTACCTTGGTTGTCATATCAAGCAATGATATTATTGGCAATAACTTTTTATATATAGCTCAGGACTGGATTTGGATTCTTCTAGTCCTTGATTTTCAAGGTGTGAAGCTTCTTTGCCCTGTCATCTTCTTCCACATTATAAATTAGTTGATGTCCGCTTCTCTTTCAATGAGGCCTTTATTGAGTAGATTTTCTTCCTCAGGGTTTTTTGCAAAAATATTGTTCAATTGCAAAGATATGACAATACGAGATTCATTTTGCAACTCAAAACTGATGTCATCCTCTCCCTGATATTTGATGTTCTCTATGGTGGCAAAAAATTGTTGTGAGGACTCAACATATGTGTCTTGTGCACTACAAAGCACTTTATGCAATCCACTACTTGCCACATCTTCCTCTTTCATGTATCTAATTGCTATTGCATCCAGTGTGTGTGTGCAAGCATAACACGTTGCAACCACCCTCCTTTTCATGCATGTAGGTAGATGATATTTAGAACAATTTTTCTTTTACTTCCCCTACCACAGGAAGTTCCCTCGTGTGCCTTACTAATCCCTTTCAATCATTCCGCCTCAAGTGTCTCCAAATTGTCAAGTGGTTCGGGCTCCAATTCTTCTTATTTATAGTTTTCTTCATCCTCTTCCATTCCATAGTGTGATATCTCAGAATGGTATCCAGATTCAATGGCACCCTCTCCTCAAACTACTACTATTGATCATCTCCTTCCTCATCAATAAACAATTCTCATCAGGCCCATGGTTGTTGTTGTGGTCTATCCATGGTCGAGGAAGTGGAATGGTGAGCCAGCGTAGGTCAGGGCAGAGCATGTGAAGAAGAAAGAGCAGTTGCCCCCTTTTATCACTGTGGATGGGTGATGACCTCTTGCTCCAAGGAGTCAATCAGTGCATCAACATTGACATCAGACTCCTCTTCTTCCTCATATGTTGCATTTGAAGTGAGGTGGATCCCAAATGAGCGGGGGCAAGAGCTAGTCACAAATGTTGAATGGTGAAGGCTATAGATTGAGTTTGAAGGTGATGGCATAGGTCTGTGAGAGGGCATTGAGATGTTGGTGGATGATCTTTTAGCTCATACCCTACTACCTATGAGTGCTTGGAGGCTGCTCTAAGAACCTTTCTTCATGTTCTTCCCCATCTTCTTCATTGCTTGGTGGAAAATGGAAGGGAGATAAAGTATTTTTTTGGGGGTTTTAGGGATTGGGGTGAAAGGGAAGTAGTGTTGTATGTTTCAGTGCTGGGAATGATGGAAGGAGGTGTGATGGAGGTAGGGAGATGGTTGGGGAAGTGGATTGGAGATGAAAATGGGCTAGAGTTGGTGGAGGTATGGCGTAAGAGTTTTTGGAGGTGGGGGTGGAATGGAGATTGGTTGTGAATTGGAGGTGGTTGGAGGGTGGAAGAGGTAAAAGGAGAAGTGGAAGAGGTGGAGGAGAGGTCATGGAAGTATATTGGTGGTGGAGATGAGATCGATGAGGTGTATCGGGATAAAGGAGGAAGTTGTAGGTTTTCATTTTTCCACCAAGGACGTCTAGAGTCTAGGATGAATTTGGGAGGGTCAGGGTGGAGTGAATACATTATCACTTAATTTGGTGGGGTCAACCCCCCGCAACGGCCATGGTGAGGGGCCACACCCGTGGTAGCTTCTTGGTGGAGCACTCATGATAGGTACCTCACCCATGGAGGCATTAGCAGGTCACATCTCGGTCATCTGGCACCACGCCTTTGATGGTGCCAGGCCCGTGGTGGCTCTCCCTCTTTTCTCCATAAATCATCTATGATTTTAGTAGAAGTGTGCCAATCCCGTGGTGAAGTAAAATGGCTAGGTTGGTCTCTAGGAACCATGCCTGTGGTGGCTTCTATAGTTGTGCTAATTAGTTGGTGCTATGCCTGTGGCAGTTTCCCTGGCTGTAGTGCTTCTGCTCTTTTCTTCTCACAATTCCATATGACTCTGACCATTTTTTGCAATTTCCACTACGGCCGTTCCGATGTACCACGGATGTGGTGAGTGTTGTATGAGCCCATATTCACATCAAACTTAAAACATCTTCACATCTATCAATTCATTTGATGTACAATCATTTGTCTCTTACTTCTCAGCTAATTCACCTCATTCTCTCATTCTATTTCACCTGTCATCTTGTCGCATTTCAAAAACTAAATAGTTGAGACTGAGGCTTAGATGATGATGATGATGATGATGATTCTTAGCTAATTCACCTCATTCTCTCTTTCTATTTGACTTGTCATCTTGTCACATTTCAAAAACTAAATGAATATTATTAGACACAAGTGTGTGTGTTTCTTGGAATGTGTAAAGTCAAATGAAGAGTATCAAAAATTGAATGTTGGCTGCAAAAGTTCCCAAACCGAGTTGGGTTGCCTCCCACTAGTGCTAAGTTTTATGCCTTTAGCCAAGCTTATTGATTCTTGGATCACTCATCCTCTTGGGAACTTCAAAGCATTCTTGTAGTATATGTCCCTCTCATGCACATTTTAGAACATTTCATCATCAATGAGGAGTTTCTCAACTAGCATGATGTATTCAAAACATTGATTTCCCTTGTCGAGCCCAACTTCCGCAATAGATTTTAGTCTTTAATCATTCACTATGAATTCTTTTGTACCTTCTTTCTCGCATATCACAATGGCATCAGACAGGTACACGTGTTTTACTAAGTATGGCCCTTTCCACCTTGATCTAAGCTTTCTGGGGAAGAATTTCATCCTTGAGTTATACAACCACACCCATTGTCTAGGCTCAAATGACTTATTCTTTATCAACCTATCATTAAAAAACTTAATTCTTTCTTTGTATTTCTTTGACAATTCATAGGTCTCATGCCTCATTTCCTCCAATTCATTGAACTATAGTTTCCTTCTAACTCTGATAGTGTCCCTATCCATATTCATGGTCTTTAAGGCCCATAATGTCATGTGCCATAACTCAAAGGGTATATGGCAGCTTTTCCCATACATAAGCTTGAATGGTGTGGTTCCAATAGGGGATTTGAATGCTATCATGTATGCCCATAAAGCTTTGTTATGTCATTAAGACCAATCCTTGCGGTCCACTCTTATGATCTTCTCAAGACTGAGCTTTATCTCCCGATTGGCCAACTCTACTTCACCACTAGTTTGAGGGTTGTAAGAAGTAGCCACATGATGATTGATGTCATGCCTTGTCAACAAACTCTCCAAGGATCTATGGATGAAATGACTTCTTCCATCACTAATCATAGCTCTTGGTAAACCAAACCAAGTGATGATGTTTGATTTGACAAAGTCACACACCACCTTGTAATCATTTGTTCCTGTAGCTATTGCTTCCACCCACTTGGAGATGTAGTCTACGTACACCAAGATATATATATACCCAAAAGAAGGGGTAAATGGACCCATGAAGTCAATATCCCAAACAACAAACACCTCTACTACAAGAATAAGAGATAGAGGCATCATATCCCTCTTTGAGATGGTGCCCACTTTTTGACACTTCAAGCAAGTTTTGCAATACTCATGAGAATCCTTGAAAAATGTTGGCCAATAGAAACCACATTGGATAACTTTTGCAGCTTTCCATTTCCCACCAAAGTGTCCTCCACATATGTCGAAATAGCACATGGAGAGAATTTCTTGCTGCCCACTTTCCAAAATGTGCCTCCTTATGAGTTGATGAGAGCAATACTTGAAGATATGTGGGTCATACCACACATTTTTGTAACCATAGCAAACAACCTTTTAACTTCTTCCCTATTCCACGTTGTTGGTACTCTCCCACTAGCCAAGAAGTTGTCTATGTGCTTGTAAAATGGCCTTTGATTAGATTCAAGCAAGAAGAGATGGTCATGTGGCATTGTCTCCTTAATTCAGTGTACATTCTAATAGGGTGCCTCAATACAGGAGAGATGGTCAGTTGAATAATTTTACACTCCCTTTTTGTCAACAATCTCTAAGTTGAATTCTTGGAGCAATAGGATCCAACACATTAATCGGGGCTTTGAATCTTTCTTTAGAATAAGGTACTTCCAATTTGAATGGTCGGTGTATACAATGACTTTGTTTTGCAAAATGTAAGAACAGAATTTATAAAGTGTGAAAATCATGGCAAGCAACTCCTTCTCTATGGTTGTGTAGTTTCTTTGAGCTTCATGAAGTGTCTTACTTGCATAATAGATGGCATGCTCTCACAGAACTGTTTGTTACCCTAGGTCCACACTCTTAATAGCTACATAGCCAAGTGTGAGTAGACTTGGGCATCCATCCGTAGAATGGCACAAATATTTCACACATGGAATATATATGTAAAAGAAATAACAACAAGAGATAGTAAGATACTAAGCATGGAGATAAGAGATATGTACCCATTTCAAGATTCAAATATACCCATTTGTATTGCATGTTAGAGCTTAGAGTCTTGAGTGCAGTGGATCTTCATTTGGAAACTACAATTTTGATTAAAAAAATACATCAACGTGAGTGCATTGAGTATAGTATGAAAGGCCATGTAAATAGTTTAAGAGTATATAAAAGTTTCTTGGCTAGAAACATCATAATAATAAAGAAATAGAAACAAGGTGAGAACACTTAATGACTTTCTTTTATACAAAGCATGTTTTAGGTTTCTTTATCCATTATATCAAGCGTAAGCCTTTAGACTAACTTCTCATTGGAAGAGTTTGTATGGGTGCTCAACATTAGCTACCCTATCTGTAAGGGGCCTCAAGGTCATCGAGAAGTGGTAACCCTTATATCGTAATAGTCCTCCTTATCAACTAAGATGCCCCACCTAGTTTCCTTACCCAAAAATTCAGGCAGGTGCACCAGGGTATATAATGGTTTTCTCTAAATTATGTTCAAGTTTGCCAATGTAGTATAATCAACATGAAAGTAGTATTCGTAGGTAACAATAGCTCAAACAAGTATTTATCTAGGCAAGCATACATATAAATAAGAAAATATTTTAGTAGGATTAAGATATTAAGCATACCTTGCAAGTAGAGTGCAAGTCATAAACAATGAGTAGATTCTAGAGAAGGTCCAATCCAAAAGGGGACCTTACATGTAAAAGACATAATATAGGGTCTTAGATAAAATACGGATTGATATCTAAACATCATATGAGTCATGTGTATGTTACCCTACTTTTAGGTTTCAAGTTGTTCAAACGTAGTTCCAAAGTTCAACACATGCACACAATTGTTCAACATTGTCTAAAGGTCATACCAACACCTTAGATCTAGGGGGCACATTCACATTTTGAGTAATATGAAATGAAGGTAAATTCTAATTTTCAAATAGTGGAAGAATAATATTTATATTACATAATGGTTTATGCATGCAAGATCTTAGTTAGCCATATTGGATTAATTCCGTGCAATAGGCACTAGTACAAGAATGGTCTGTAACGTCGGTTTTTTTAAGCCTGCAGCGTCACTTTATAACTGATGCCTAAGTGGCCGTCGCTATAGAATTTTCTCTATAGCATCGGTTTATTTGACCAAATAAAACTGACCTTACAGAGTAAACACCGACGCAAAAGGTTGTAAAAAATCTGACCCAGGCGAGAAAAAAGGATCCTGTAAGGTCGGTTATTCCAAAAAAACTGACCCTATAAACGATCTCGGTCGAAAAATTTATCGACCGAGATCATTTACAGGGTTGATTTTTTTGGAATAACCGACCCTAAAGATTGAATAACCACTTCAGTATAATCCTCGGTCGAGAAAATTTTCGACCCAAAATATTTTCGGTCGACAATTTTCTCGACCGAGGGAGTTTTACAGGGTCAATATTTTTGGAATAACCGACCCTAAAGATTGAATAATCACTTCTGTGTGATCCTTGGTCGAGAAAATTTTCGACCGAAATATTTTCGGTCGACACTTTTCTCGACCGAGATAGTTTGACAGGGTCAGTTTTTTTTTAAATCACCGACGCTAAAGATTGAATAAACAATTCAGTGTAATCCTCAGTCGAGAAAATTGTCGACCGAAAATATTTTGGTCAAAAATTTTCTTGATCGAGGATTACACTGAAGTGTTTATTCAATCTTTAGCGTCAGTTATTTCAAAAAAAAACTGACCCTATAAAACTCTCTCGGTCGAGAAAATTGTCGACCGAAAATATTTTGGTCGAAAGTTTTCTCGACCGAGGATTACACTGAAGTGGTTATTCAATCTTTAGAGTCGGTTATTTAAAAAACCGACGCTAGAAGTTACAATTTTTTTTAAATTTCTGCAGAAAATGAAATAGAACAGAAGAACAAGAAGATTCATATATTCTGGGAGAGGGGAGCATTGATGCTCAACCGTCACCATTCAAAACCACACATTCATGACAAAAATGATTCATAATCACATAAAAATTTACAAAATGATAGATTGCAAGTCTGAGATGATATTAATCAGATACAAAAGTAAATATGAAAGAGTACTCAAACCACATACATAAATGGAGCTGACATATTTAATCCAATGCTATATTGACTTCATTTAGAAAAGAATCTGACCACTCTTCTCGGAATTCATTCAAGTCCACAAGTGTGTAAGGTTGAGTTGTAAAGATCTGAAACAGAAAATGCACATGCTAATATTTTATAAAATGACTACAATCACTTGTAAATTTATGATGTTATTCTTTATTACCTGACTTATAGTCTGTATGTCATGTGATGCTTGTTTGACAATAGCTTGCATATATTTCATTACATAGTAGCCACAAGCCCAGTCATTATTTTGCATAAGACACTACAAATAATGAATTATACTTAATGTTAGTAAACTACTATAAACAGCAATTGAGATAAGACTATAAGAGTTCACATATTAGAATTGAAAATTAATACATATAAGACTAAGCAGTTGTCAAAGTAGCTACCTTGACATTTTTCAAAGTCAATGTCTTTAATTTTGTGGGTATTTGTCCTCCAGCATTATGAAAAGCCTGTATACCCCTATCAATTAAATATAGTTGGTAAAATAGAAATTCTAAATAGAAATATCATGTTGAAGCATTGACTAAATTTATACTTACTCCATAGCTGACAATTTCAGTTTGTGACTCCTTGTTGTTTTACCCATTGGGTAAAGATAATAAAGATTCATCAATTTAGGGGAAATCACCACTAATTCCCAATGTCTAGCTTTGAGTAAGAATAAAACAAACATTCAAATAAATAATTTTATTCATTATTAAAATTATATTGAATAATAATACTTACTGCACGTTAAAAGGAATTAGGATAATTTCCTTCCCTTCACTAGCAAAATATTTGAATGCAGTAGAGAAGTACTCATTCACATCCTCAAAATTTGTCTCCACTTGACTAGTGATTGAAGGAACTAAGAATCCAACATTCCTTATATCAAGGTTTGTGATCTCAGTATATAAATGGCTGTAAAACATTTGTAATTATGTCCATATATAGAACTAAGCTAAAAATGTGTATTGGAATTTGATATATATATATTGATAGATCCTTACCTTATCCATACTTCTATTATCGAAGTATTTAGCCAATCATACCGGAACAACTCTATAATATCATCAAGAAAAATAAATTTCTCAAAGTCCCTCCCAGCTGCATCTTCTGTTAAATTGACCAATATATGTGATCCTGAGCTTTGGTTGGCTAAGTATCGACACAAACATTTACATTTGCTTCCCAATTCATCGAATGTAGCATCAGGAATGAAAGATGGCTTGGGAATAAGAGGACGAATAGTAGAATTTTTACTTTTTAGTTTACAAACCTGTTAATCAAATTACATACTTATATTACACGAGTTCATATATACAATCAAATATGAAAAATATGGTAGAAATAAGGTATACCTTGTCATTGATAACCAAGTGTCTAGGCCAACCCACCATAGCACCCTCAGCTTCTTCAACTGTACTATATTTAGGATTAGGTATGGGTAGTGGTTTGTCCCCCATTCCATCATACGCAAGATGGATGGACACACGACAAATGTCATCAGTAATTTGTTGGCAATGCAATGTACCACCAAGGTTGTACACCTTGCCCGCTGCCACAACATTATATTCTGGAACCTCCACTGCAAGTTTACAGTTCATACCAACCTAGATTGAAATAATATAAGTTATATAAGAAGTAGTAGAACAGATACCTATTACAACTATATATATTATCATATATATCATACTAATAACACAACATATAGAATAAAAACTTACTGCAGATTGTTGTGGTGGGTCATTAGGAGTGCTCCCATGATCTTCTACAACTGGAGCATGGGCTTGTACCTCATCACTTGAGAGACACGCAGTATGAATAGGTTGAGAAGGTTGAATAGGATGAAATGAAGACATTATTTCTTTTACTTTCTGTGCTACTAATGCTTCAACCTCCTCTTGTGTAAGACCTCATGCACAACCTCTTTTATATTGTGATGGGCCAAAATAAGACTTGAATCCTATGCCAGCTCCTAATCCCGTAACATGGCCAAGATGCTCCTTCGTACCAAGAGCAACTAATAGTTCATCCATGTGGCCAGTTGGGATGAACTTTCCTTCCTTCCTTTGCTCGTGGAGATCAATCTATTCATAGTTAACAATATCAATTAGATATAAATAAATCTAACTTTGTGGGAGTTACTCTTTACTTAGTTGGGATAAACCTACCATCTTTTGTGCCACCTCCTTAGTTTCAGGGTTGACAATTTCACCTGCTCGATTCTTTCTAGCATCAATCCATGTCAAGTGTCAGGGTGGACGCTCAACTTGAGTTGTACTAGATTTTTCTCCAGAAGAGGATTGCTTCTCTTGTAGTTGGTGGCGGAAGGCAAACCACCGGGTCCCAAGCGATGGTCATGCACATTTTTGGCCCGTCTTTCCTTTTGAGCCTGGTGGATAGCCTAATCATTTAAAATGAGGTATTACAATTTAGACTTGGAAAACATGTATAAAAAGATTCACCTCCTTAATTGTATAAAATTAAAGATTCATACAATACATCACAATCTTTATTACCTGAAACTCTTCCGATCTCCTAGCTGCAACAAATCTTTCCCACTCCTCAGGATCTATAAAAATATATACATATGTTGCTTTCTTCTTTTGTTTAGGATTATCTATAAATTCCCTTGCGAGATATGTCTTAAAACCCCTCCATCTTACACCACAACGTTGTAGCACTCTTTTCTTGTGATCTTTTTCATTTAGATGAAAAACACCCTATACATACAAAAGAAGCAATTAATAATGTTGTTTTGAAAAGGAATTAATTCCAAGCAAAGTAAATTAGAATCAATAGATAAAAACATATTAAAATAATATCACTTCCACTCACAGATATATCTTTCCATATGAGGTCTTTTTTGGCATTAGGAACATCATGCCAATTTTCTATATCTATTGGCACCTTACTGCGTGCAGTCGCCCCTATGTAATGCTTGAAAGAACTAGCATGTTCCCCAACAGGTGCTCCTGTGATATCAAATTGGATTGGCAATTTGTCCCCTTTAGCCCTGAGCTCCTGCAGCCTACACATCAGTGTGGGACCTCTACTTTTCTTAGCATCACCACTACCATCCTCATGGTGCTCATGCTCATGCTCAGAATGTTCATCTTCACTCGCCATTTTAGAACCTGCAAGTATACATTATAAAAAAAAGTGATAATAAAAGCACAAGTGATAAGGTATACATGATATATGATGTATATTAAAAAGTTTATTTGCTTGAACGATAATAAAATAAACAATTCAAAGAATACATGCCTTTAGTATTGGTTGAGTTGTTAGTCAAGTAAAATTCCTTCAGCATGGTCATGACGTTTATAATATTCATCGTTGTTATCTTCAACATTTACACTTGGCAAACCAACTGAGAATGGTCTGGAATCATCATACTTTTTGTAGTATTCTTCTTCATTTATAGGATCTACAATAAACTATCTTTCTCCATGAAGAACGACAGACCAATTTTTATTTGCAGGGTCATCAATATAGAATACTTGTTTTGCTTGGTCTGCCATGATAAATGGCTCATCTTTCTCACCAATTTTTTCAAAATTCACCAATTTGAAACCCAACTCATCCACTAAAACTCCTTTGTTGTTGTCAACCCAATTACACCTAAAGATAGGAACTCTGAAATTTGTATAGTCCAATTCCCATATGTCCTCAATGACGCCATAATATGACATCTCAGCTTTGTGTGGTCTTTCATCTTTGGCACTAGAAAAATACAACGAACAAGCTTGAACAGTAACCCCACTATTTTGGACCACACTACTTTCGTCTTGACGCTTTGTGTAGTATGAAAATCCATTTATTTCATAACCTTCATATGACATGACATCCATTTTTGTCTTAAAGGCTAGCCATTTTATGTTCTCAGCAACATTATTCGGTGATTCAGATAGTTGATTAAATACTTTCTCTTCAAACCACCTAATAAATTTTCGATTATGCTCTCTTGCAAGTCACATTGAACTAGATCGCGGATGATTTCTCTTGATAAGATCATTGTGTTCTTTGATGTAGCTACTAACTTCATCAATGTTGTGTAAAATATACAAATGTGCTTGTTCCCACAACTCATGACAGATTCATTTCACTCGTCCTCCCTGAGTTCCTTTGCCACAATAAGATCCAGTGTGATGGGAATTTTTTAGATCACTATTGTAATTCAAAAAATCATTACAAAAGTCCATCACCTCCCTAGCCACGTATACTCCCTTTAGGACGATAACGATTCCGAACATTACCTTTAAAAACACTCATGTAGCGTTCAAATGGATACATCCAATGTAAGAAAATTGGACCCAACATCTCACCTCCCTTGTAATATGTACTACAAGATGAACCATGATATCAAAAAATGAAGGAGGAAAGTACATTTCAAGCTGACACATGGTAACAATTACATCTTTCTATAATTTATCGAGGGTATCAGGATGTATCACTTTGTTGCATATTTCATTGAAGAAGAAATAGAGTCTTGTGATTGCAAACCTTACATTCTTCGGCAATATAGATTGAATAGCCACAGGTAAAATTTGTTCCATTAAGGTATTGCAATCGTGAGATTTGGGACCTATCAACTTCAGATCCTTTATTGATACCAATTTACAAATATTAGAAGAGTATCTTTGTGGAACCTTAATATTATACAAGCACTCACAGAAAGTCTTTTTCTCCTTCTTTGACAAAGTGTAACAAGCTGGTGGTAAATATGTGCGGCGACCCCTGATCTCCACTGATAATTCTTTTCTTATACCCATTAATTCTAAATCTTTTCTAGATTTGATGCCATATTTAGTCTTTCCTGGTATGTTCAATAGCGTACCAATGATGCTATCACAAATATTTTTTTCAACATGCATGACGTCAATGCAATGTCTGACTGTCAAAGATCTCCAATAAGGAAGATCCCGGAATATTGACCTCTTCTTGTATAGAGATTTGTCACATGCGAGTGGATGACTACTTGAACTCTTTCCAAATTCATTAACAATATGTTTCACCCTGTCATATACAACATTTCCTAGTATAGGTTTAGGAGCACTTCATTCCTTAGTTGATCCATTAAAGGTTTTGTGTTGCCTTTGATAAGGATGCACTGGTGGGAGAAATCTCCAATGACCAATATATGCGATTTTACCGACATGTTTCAGTCTGATTGAATCAGTATTTTCCTCACAAACAGGACATGCTTTGCATCCTTTTATGCTATATCTAGACAAATTTCCATAAGCTGGAAAGTCATTAATCATGCAAAATTACATAGCACGCAAACTGAAGATCTCTTTACGTGAAGCATCATATGTCATAATACCTTCTTCCCATACTTTCATTAGGTCATCAATTAGAGGTTGAAGGTAAACATCAATATCATTTCCAGGTTGCTTGGGCCCTGATATGAATATTGACAACATCACATACTTATTTTTCATACACAACCAAGGAGGAAGATTGTATATAACAATCATAACAGGCCACATGCTATGTTGGCTGCTTAATGTACCACAGGGATTCATTCCATCTGTATAGAGTCCAAGTCTTAAGTTTCTTGGCTCTTTACCAAATGGAGGGTATAATAAATCAATTTTCTTCCATTGTGGTGAATCAGATGCATGTCGTAGGACGCCATCATCATTGTCCTTTAACTCCCCATGCCAAGACAAATTTTGCGCATCTTCTGTATTAGCAAATAAGTGTTGAAATCGTGGTATTATTGGTAGATACCACATCACCTTGGCAGGAGAGCCATTTTAAGCCTTAGCTGAATTTGTAGTCTTATACCTTGACGCAGCACATTTTGGACAATTTATCAAATTACTATATTCCTTCTGAAATAACACACAATCATTTGGACATGCATGAATCTTCTTAGCCTCCATTCCCATTGTGCACATTATTTTCTTTGCTTGATATGTTGAAATTGGAAGCTCGTTGCCTTCAGGAAGAATTTCCTTTAACGAAGACAATAGTGAAGTGAAACTCTTATCGCTCCACCGGTTTTGAGCTTTAAGAGTATATAATCGCATCACAACACTCAACCTCGTGAACTTAGTACAACCATTATATAATTGTTTTTCAGCATCATCGAAAATGTTTGCAAATAAAGAAGGTGGGTCAATGACATTGTCCCGACAACTACGTAGCCTCTCATCAACCATATCATCCTGAATCTGGTCATCTTGAATCAGTTCATCATTAACATTATCATCATTATCTATATCTTCTATGCCACAACTATTAGTATCGACATTTTCTGATCCATAATTCAATTTCTCTCCATGCCAATACCATTCATTATAACCTGGTATGATCCCATTGCATATGACATGATTCTTAATTTCCTCACCAGTATCAACTTTCAAATTGTTACAACAATTTCTACATGGACAATATATCCTATCTGTAGGTAGTTTCCTATGTCCCTCAGCAAATCTGATAAATTCATCAAGACCTTTGGCAAACTCTGGACTGCAACGGTTCTTGATAGACATCCAAATTCGATCCATTTTCTATATCACATTAAAATTAATTATAAAACTAACTGTTTGATATTGATACTATAATAATCTGTAAGTTTTTATTGATAGGAAGTTAATTACTTATATACTAAAGTGTACCACCTATCCCATTTTTGAATATTTAATCTCACTAGTAACTGTATAATGTATGTTTAGTTTTGAAGAAAATTTCAGCATCATTTCCCCTAAGTTCTCCAAGTACACCGATGTAAATGGTAAATAACCACTCACATATGTACCCAGAGAACAAATGAAGAAATCCTACTGAAATTTTCTACAAAACTAAACATACATTATATAGGTACATCCTAAGTGAGATTTAATATCAAAAAATAGTCCCAAGCCGGGCACTATCCAAAGTTTACTCCTAATGAGTAAATTTTGAACGGGTTTCTAAGTTAATATATAAATGCATTATTTTCATATTTATATATTAAGTTAAACATCATGCATCAACCCTAAAGTGTCAATCTAGGAGTACACATGTCTAATCTTGTATTAATTTCTAGAATTTATATAATGATTACATATGAAAAAAGACATGTTTTTATTATTGGGTTATCAAATCATAAAAAATGGAAAATACTTGTACAAATTAGCAAAGTAAGGCCGTTTCCAACAGTCCAAAGATTGAAATCATTATAATATTCAGAACTATTTGTGAACATTACAACAAATATGATTAAAACATTTATAGCTCCCACATAAATAAGGAGCAGGTCCACTCTCAGTCGACAATTAGTCGACCGAGAGCCCACCTGCGCGTAGCATCCAGGTCCACTCTCGGTCGACGAATTCGTCGACCGAGAGTGGACCTGGACACTGTGCGCAGGTGGGCTCTCAGTCGACAATATTGTCAACCGAGAGTGGACCTGGACGCTACCATGGCGGTGGGCGGGAACGATGGAACGAAGGAAGCAACAAACTTACTTGGAAATGGCGGCGACCTTCGTGGAGGATGAGACGACCTTCACGGAGAGGCGGCGACCTTCGTGGAAGAGTGGAGAAGCGGCAACAACGAACTCTTTTCACAGAGAGGAGGCAAGGGCTTTGGCAGCGCGGAGAGGTGGCAACGGCTTCACAGACACCACGATCCTCTTGGCGGTGTGGAGAGGTGGCACGGCTTCACGGCAATGGCTTCACGGAGAGGAGGCAAGAGCTTCACGGCGGAATGACACAAGAAGGCAAGGGCTTCACGGCGCCGTGAGAGAGAAAAATAGACCGAAAGGGTTTTCACGGGTGGAGGGAAAGACTAGGTTTTGGCTTTTTTACAGAGAGAAAGACTTGTAGTGTCAGTTAACACAAAAAAACTTAAGCTAAAGATAGGCCTAAGACTTCATGGGGAAGAGTTGGCTCCTTGGGTCAGACTATCCCATGCATGCTTTGTCTGGGGGGTCTAGCTACGTCCCGAATGGTTCTCGCTCCGAATACAGAAGAAATGAGCGATTGTCTCTCGGCTCGGGTATTCCGTAAGTTCACTTTTTTCATAATATTATAGGATCATTCTTTTCTCTTTCCGGGGAGATTATACGGGTTACAACATTACTTTTGAAAAAGGAAGAAAACCACTCTGGTTTTCAGGTTTATTTGGCTTAAAATTTTTGCTAAATTTTTTATCGGGTAAAACCCACTAAAGGAACGCCCCTGACTCCATTTCATGGTCGGGGAGGTTCCCATGTCAGGTTATTTAAAAACACTCAAACTCATTCTCAGTCGACGAATTTGTCGACCGAAAGGTTATCAATCGACAATATTGTCGATCGAAGATCCCTCTAGGGTCCGTTTTAAGGAAAAAACTGATGCTACAGGTGCCTATACGAAGGAAATCTGGCTCCTTCTCTGTCGACAATTTTATCGACCGAGTAGTTATCGGTCGACAAATTCGTCGACCGAGAAGGAGCCAGATTTCCTTCGTATAAGCACATGTAGCGTCGAATTTTTCCTTAAAACCGACCCTAGAGGTGCTTATACATGTGTGAAAAACTAAACTTGATCCTAAGTTTATCTCGGTCGACAATATTGTCGACCGAGGAGGACTATAGGGTCGGTTATAAGGAAAAAACTGACCCTAGAGGTGCTTATACACGTGAAATCTGGCTCCTTTTCAGTCGACGAATTTGTCGAACGAAAGGTTATCGGTCGAAAAATTCTTCGACCGAGGATGCGTGAACTAAACTGGGTCCAAAATTCATGTCGGTCGACAATATTGTCGACCGAGGAACACTTTAGGGTCGGTTATAAGGAAAAAACCGACCCTAGAGGTGCTTATACACATGAAATCTGGCTACTTCTCGGTCGAAAAATTCGTCGACCGAGGGAGCTCTAAGGTGCTTACACAACCCTAATATGGGATGATGTTATGTGAAACCCTAATATATTGTGATGTCGTATGAAACCCTAATATGGGATAATGTTATGTGAAACCCTAATATGGGATGATGTTATGTGAAACCCTAATATAGGGTGATGTTGTGTAAAACCCTAATATGGGATAATGTTATGTGAAACCTCAATATGGGATGATGTTATGTGAAACCCTAATTGATAAAGATGGGAAACTCTAACCCTAATGAGGGAATAGTGATGTTATTTTTGTATTGCATGATGTTGATATGAAATTGATATGGTTGTTATCAAGTATACTAACCATGCAAGTATCATGAGATAATAAGCATAATTAACCAGGTATGAGCTATGATGGTAATGGGCCTTGTGAGCCATTATTTTATTTTTTGCGTAATGAGAGGTGACAAGAAGAAGTTGAATATGCCTAGTGAGTTATGTGAGATGCTTGTCAGATGACCTGAAGGTAATAGTTACCTGATAAGTGATAACCATGTTTAGTGATGAACTTAGGGTTTGAATACCCAGATCCAGCAAATGTGATGATGGTGGTATTGAGGGATGTGAATTCCCAACAATGAGACAAAAGATTGAGATCCCAATGCTTTATAACGTTTTGAAAAGTATTAAACTCGATCCAAAATTCATGTCAGTTGACAACATTGTTGACTGAATAGACTTCTAGGGTCGGTTATAAGGAAAAATCGACCCTAGAGGTGCTCCTCGGTCGACTAATTTGTCGACCGAATTGTTATCGGTCGACAAATTCGTCGACCGAGAACCGACGCTAGTGGTGCGTGAACTAAATTGGAACCAAAATTCATCTCGGTCGACAATATTGTCGACCGAATAGACTTCTAGGGTCGGTTATAAGGAAAAAAACCGACCCTAAAGGTGCTTATACACGTGAAATCTGGCTCTTATTCGGTCAACAAATTTTTCGACCGAGGATCCCTTTAGGGTCGGTTAAAAGTAAAAAACCAACGTTAGAGGTTCTGAACTAAACTGGATCCAAAATTGATGTCGGTCGACAATATTGTCGACCGACATGCCCTTTAGGGTCATTTATAAAGGAAAAACTGACCCTAAAGGTGATTATAAACGTGAAATATGGCTCTTATTCGGTCGACAAATTTGTCGACCGAGGAGCCCTTTAGGGTCAGTTATAAGTGAAAAACCGACCCTAGAGGTGCTTATACATGTGAAATCTGGCTCTTATTCGGTCGACGAATTTGTCGACCGAGGATCCCTTTAGGGTCGGTTAAAAGTAAAAAACTGACATTAGAGGTGCTAAACAAAACTGGATCCAAAATTGATATCGGTCGACAATATTGTCGACTGAGGAGTCCTTTAGGGTCAGTTATAAGGGAAAAACCGACCCTAGAGGTGCTTATAGACGTGAAATCTGGCTCTTATTCGGTTGATGAATTTGTCGACCGAGGATCCCTTTAGGGTCGGTTATAAGTGAAAAAATGACCCTAGAGGTGTTTATACATGTGTGAAGGAAAACTGAATTCAAGATGTCTAACCCGCATTTTTTGTAGACATATCAGGTCGATTATTTGGAAAAACCGACCCTATAGATCAAGGCGCGAAGCCAAAATCAAGCAAATTTTTGCCGTGGGAAACTGTAATTGACTTTCTAATCCAATTGTCTATAAGGTCGCTTATTTTATGAAAACCGACCCTATAGAGATGCACTACAAGGTCGTTTATTTTAAGAAAAGTGACCCAAGAGGTCTTAAGTGGTGCCCGCGTTTTTTATAGACAAATAAGGTCAGTTATTTGTAAAACCGACCCTATAGATATACACTACAAGGTCAGTTATTTTAAAAATAGCGACCCAAGAGATCTTAAGTGTTGCCCGCATTTTTATAGACATATACAGGTCAGTTATTTGGAAAACCGACCCTATAGAGTTACACTACAAGGTCAGTTTTTTAAAGAAAACCGACCCAAGAGGTCTTAAGTGGTGCCTGCGTTTTTTTTAGACATATAAGGTCGGTTATTTAAAAAACCGACCCTACAGGTAGTGACGTTATAACCCATTTCTGTACTAGTGAGGGTCATATTTCCAAGTCATAAAGCGTTGAGAGAATATGATAGTTCATCTTGGCTTTTAGTGCTACAAGATAATGATTCTAGTTATTTGAACTAGATAGATCAAGACATTTGCCAAAAAGTCACCTTTAATCATATAGAGGCAAATTAGATCAACTAGATCATTTTCATGCATAAAATAGGTACTTGTGGTGTCAAGAATAAAAGTGGGCCACTAGCATGAGGTCCTAGGTCATTATGTCACAAAGCATAACAAAAGTCACTGATTTTAAGATTGTAAGATTATATGACATCCATTAAAGACGAGATTCAAGACTTGATCGAGTTATAGAATGCATACACTTAAGAAGCCACCTTTTGTGTCAAGAAAGAGTATTTAGATCAAAGTAAACATTAGGGTTCATTTAAAAGGGTGCAAGACCCAATTCATAAAAAGAGAAATTAGATTTACTGATTTGCATAGATATAGGATTATAGATCACTAATGGTACAAGAGGAGCATGGTTGAATATTAATCATTATTTAAATGATCATAAAAGTGGTTTATGTAGAAAATCAGGGGTGATATGAGAATAAAAAGCGGTAGATGGTATATCCATTTCAGAGGTGGCATTTTTCCAAATAAAATGGTATATAATACTTTGTTTTTTGGTTAAGGGGAGAGAGGGATACAAACATTGCAAGATCATACCCTAAACTAGGGTTTACAGAGAGAATATACCTCTAATGGACCGAATTGGGCTGTTGGCCAGGTGGGAGGGGGCCTGCATTTTGTGAGAGGGGTGCTCAGCTCCATCACCAGTGGTGGGCGATGACTGTGTGTGTTCAGGAGCATTGAGAAACCGGGTCACCGAGCGGTGGGTTGTGTCTTGGCATGGGGACAAGTAGCTCCAAGCGCTTAAGGCATTGGCGCTACCATGCACGAGGAGAACCTATGGGTCTGAGGCTTTGTGGCACAGTGGGAGTCGTCAAGCGGCACCCGCATTGTGTGGAGTGGAAGAGAGAAAGTGAGGAAGAGGGAGAGAGAGAGTTTGGGCATTGAGAGGAGTAGTGGGTCTGGGATAGGTGGTGCATGTCCATTGGCTGTCGGGGCACCCGTGTGGCTTCCATGGAAGCACAAAGAGGTGGATCAATAATGAGTGTGTGTGTGGGAGAGAACGTGGGAGAAAATGGGTGATGTGGGTCGTATATGCCCGATCCAACGCTTGTTGTGTCTCCCCCTTCCTTTAGTCTTACGATTTGCAACCCTAGCATGAGAGAGAGCGGCTAGCAGAGGGGAAAAGAGAGGGGAAGAGGCTAGGGAAAGGTCTTGGGAAGCTAGATGGGTGCGTAGAGGAGTAGTAGGTGGGTTTTATAGATGGTCCAAGGTTAGCTTGGTTAGGTTTGAGAGGGTCGGTGATTGTGGGTTAGCATGGTTAGGTTTATAGATGGTCCAAGGTTAGCTTGGTTAGGTTTGAGAGGGTCCAAGATTAGCTTGGTTAGGTTTTATAGATGTCTAAAGCTTGAGCTCCCCCTCTCTTGTCCTAGCCTCCTCACCTCCCATTGGATTCAGAAGTGGGTCAAGGGGAGAGGGATGCACCTGAAAACATAGGTAAAGCAGAGAAAGAGAAGGGGTGGCTGGGTGAGAAGTGAAGCTACTGCGTTTGGCCTATGGCTAATGCAAGGGAGAAGGGGATACTGCGACCACTGGATCTTCCATGGATCTGTGGAACACATATTTAATGGTACAAGATGTCTCTAGATGGGTGAAAAGGTGGATTAACCAATAAGAAAGGGTTGTATAGTAAGGTTTAAAAAAGGCACAAAGAATGGGTCATATCTCTCTCATCCATGTGTGGATTTGGATGAAATTTGGACCCTAGGATGCAAAATAGAGTTATCCACATGAACATCATGAGGTGAGGGTAGGCAAAGATACAAAGAGGGTCCAAAAAGGTGAAGTTTGTGATATGACTCTAGAAATTTATGTTTATCAAATTGAGTACATCCATGGTGTCACATGAGTATTAGACCAATCAATTATTCATCAAATTATATTTAAACAAAAAAATTTAAGGTTAGAGGAAGGACAAAGAGTAAGGTAGTGGTAGAGGACACATTCATTCACAAGAGAGAAAGTTCCACGATATATATATTTATATATATACACATTTATATATATGTTATATGTGCAATTTACATGTGTCACCAATTTCCTTTTGATGGTAGATGTGAAGCATGGTTATGTCTAAAACCCCATATCTGTGTGTGCATGGTTGTGGTTATTTATTTCTGTTGTTAATCGGTCTGCGTGCTGAGCCTCTCTCTCCTTTCCAAATGTAAATTAATGCTATTATTCCTATTTCCCCTCAAATGTAACTCGAGGTTTTCCCATATACATTGTAATAAGAAATATCTAGGATAGTTTTAATTTATGTTTTCACGGGAGATAACGATCTACACAAAGATGAAATGATCATCTTGTGAGATGAGATGATCGACTGGAGGACCAAGGAGGCCAGATGATAGGAGGATGAACCGATTGATTGGTGACCCAACCGATGAACTTGAGGTGTCCATATACTTCTTGGACCTGAGAACCAGATGGCATTTTCAACAGAGCCCAACTGAGTGACCAAGAGGCAAGCCAACCGATTCAAGAGTTCACCAATCAACCTGTATTGGTTCGAGTACAAATTTTCATCGATAATAGGTTGCATATGATGTGGACCATAGGTGGTAGAAATTCCTTGTGGCTCCAAGGAATTACATTAGTATGGCCATAACCATTGCTTGTGTGTTTTATTTATTGCATGTTCTCATTTTTTATTAGAGCATGTATATGATATATACTATATTTGTGGCAATTGGATAAAGTATATGTATTTCTATATATATATACACAAACTCCCTCAATTATAATATCAAGTCTTAGATGATTTCCAAAAGCATTACACATGAAAAGCTTGATCGACTAAGAGTAGGTTACTCTAAATCATGGTGCACCATCTATCTCATGGAAGTTTGATGGTAATAATGTAGGTTCCGCCAAAGCGGGGTGCATTATTATCGCGTCGACTTTCAAGTCAGGGTTGAGTGGTTATTCTCAGAGGGTCTGGGTCCAAAAGCATGCAGATGAGTATGGAAAGGAGTTTCATATATCATCTATCCAAGAGTTTTATATGATGCAATTGGCATGATTGCCTACCTTAATAATTAGTCATGAGCACAAGCATTGGTTGGGTATTGAGTGAATTGTTTTGGATCTTGGCCCACTAGAATAGTGTACTCTACAATATTTTGAATTGATATTGAGAGATATCAATTTGAATAAAATAGTGGGAGCAATAGTTAATTAAATACCTAATTAATATCATCAAATTTATCAAATAAAACCAAATCAAAAACATTTTGAAAAGTTGCAATATTTCTTTGTAGAATCAAATGTCAAACACAAACATGTTTAAATTGTGATCAGTCCTCAAGAAGGAAAATATGAGATAAAGATACACAACTGGTTAAGAACATTGAGAAATGTTCTTATCAATGAGTGGAATCTCTATGTCTTTGACAGACCAGTGCCAGATGAACCTGCTCCAAATGTGCCTAAGGCTAAATGGATGCTTATTGGAAGCATGCATGTAACATCCCTAGCCTTGGTTATGTACTAACCCTAGATATTTTGCTTAATTAAGTGATTATATGCTTGTGTTTATCCTTTGAAATGTAATTAAGGCTTTTGAGGAACTTATATTTCATTTTCAGTCCTTTTTGAATAATGTTGAAACATTGTTTTGTTAATAATGGACTAAAGTGCAAATTACCCAAGTAAAGGGGTTTATTTGCAAATTGCACATGCCAAGATGTTCCTCTGATGTTGAGACGTCATTAGTATGTATATGATGTAGTGGCAAGATTTCCACAAGCTTGGGTACCAAGATATAGCTTGTAAGGCAATCCTTGTGCTTTAAAACCTAGTTTTGGTGTAAAGTGCAATTTACCCAAAACCTAGGGTCCAACCTGTAAAATATACCCTCTAGAGGATCTCTCATGTTTCTTGGCATCAAGTGGAGAAAATAAAATGAGAGGGCCACCTCATTTGAATTGTCATAGAAGAGAGAGAATTTTGATTTTGAAATAAGCAAGATTTAAGCACAAACGACTCTTTAATATGACTTAATGCAAAAAGAAATAAATTAATTATGAAGCCCTTCAACCAAAAGTTGTAAGATGTGTTTGCAATAGTATGAACGAGCTTGTGTCAATCTTGGGCACCAAAAAGATCATGGTAGAAGTGGAAACTACTCACACTAATAATATATTAAGCAATATCCAATAAGGATGGATATTAATATACCTCTCTTTAAGGTGTTTAGTTCCTTTTCCTTTAAACCTTGGATAATGGAAGAGTTTTGCATGGTCATAGAAGTTGTCCACGTATCCAAAGAATGGATCAAACCTTGGTGGATATGTTTGGGAGATAAAAGGAAATAACTCTCTTTTTCCATTTTCCTTGAAAATCCATATATATATATATATAAGCATCATTTTTCCAACAACTCAAAGGATCGTTTTCCTTAGCTTCTTTCTCTCATCACTTTGCTTTGGCCAACCAAGGGAGAGCTCTGTACCATACGAAGGATGACCCAACTAAGCTTGGTAAGTTTTGACCACCATCTACCTCGAATTCATGGTGGAAACCACAATACAAGGTTAGATTCATGGTGTTCTTCACACGATTTTCCTTTCTAGCCATCTTCTTCATCCAAAACTTGAAGAACGGACCTTGTACAACTATTGGATCTCAATCCACCATTAAATCTACGGATATTGGAGCTCTGTATCTGTCCTAGAGGTGGGTTTTATAACTCTAACCCTTAAGCATTGCTAATGCATCCTTCTCTCCTAAAATCGTTGGTTATTCTTCTTCTTTTACTACTCTTGTGATCTTGCTATCATTTCCATGAATAACATCCCCTGTTCCTAGTTGAATAGAGGTAGAACATAATGACGTTAATTTCTATGTTTATCTAAGAATTTACTTTAGCAAACGGTTTACCAAACCGTTTGGAGAAAACGGTTTCAAACCGTTTGATCTCAATCGGTTTCAACCAAGAACGCACAGAAGCAAACGGTCCAAGACCGTTTGGAGGCATTGACCAGGAATTGACCATTTGGAGTTTTGTTGAGAATAATGTATACTAATCACCTACCAAAAATCATCAATTAATTCCAAGTGGTTCACCATTCAAGGGCTCATCAACCATCTAAACCCTAATTGGGTCAATTGCTGATTTCAATAATTGAATTATGTTGAAGTTTGGGTGGAGTGACCCAAACGGTTTCAAAACCATTTGGGGATCACCCAAATGGTCTCAAGACATTTGGGGGTCACCCAAGACCGTTTGGAGGTCTAGGGTTGACTATGGTTAAGTGATTGAAGGTCTAAAGGTACCAAGTTGAAGTACAATCAATTGTTGACCTAGTGATCAATCCAATGAGCCAAACCTTAATTGGTTGAGTTAGTTTTTGATGTTGACTTGAGAAAACGGTATCAAGACCGTTTAGAGGTCATCCAAATGATTCCAAGACCGTTTGGGGGTCGGGTCATGACCAAATTGATTGATGGTTCAATGATTTCAAATCAATTAGACTCACATTGAAGTATGTTGAAGGGTCATTGATTTCAAACCCTAATCCAATTGATCCAAGCCCTAATTGATGATCAGTTGAGGGTCAATTGAGTGTCAAATCAGTTGAGGGTTGACCTAATTAACTCAATTGATGAGTGGCTAACATGTGCATGATCGATTGAGGGGTTCAACATTGAAAACCCTAATTCAATTGAAGTGGTTGAGACACTTTTTGGTCCTTGCGGTTTTGAGGTGGTTTGGACCAAATGGTCTCAAGACCGTTTGGGTCCAAATGGTCTCATGACCGTTTGGGACCAAACGATCCCAATCCATTTAGTCTCATTTAGTTTCAAGGTCGGTTGTGTCCATGCGGTTTCAAAGTCAAACATGACCAAACGGTCTTCACCACCAAATGGTTTCAAAGTCAAACATGACCAAACGGGCTTCACCACCAAACGGTTTCAAAGTCAAACATGACCAAACGGTCTTCATCACCAAACAGTTTCAAGGGCAGTCCAAGACCATTTGGAGGTTTAGTTATAAGACTGTTTGAGGTCTGAAAAGGTTAAGATCGTTTGATGCTTTTTAGTCAAGATGGTTTAGTGATTGATTAAGCTAAACCTCATGGATACTTAATGTGGTTAAAGGACCAAGTAATTAGTTGATTAAGATGTGATGTAATCAATGGTGATTATAATAGAGGTACCCTTGATGGGATAGAGTGGTTAGTACTCTTTGAATGAGTGAATCTTTAATGGTCACAATAGAAATGACATAACCCATGATGTCAATGTTGAATTGACTTAGCCTAATCAAGAGTGATGCAAACATCAACTTATAAAAAGATGAAAGAGAAGACTTCTTATATGAATAATTAATTAAGTAATGGACTCTCAATATGAATGATGCCTAATTAGGGTATGATCCATGTTAGTGAGATCATGAAACCCTAATTGGGGGCATAAATGGAAGCAATCCTAATACATGACGATGGTATGATCTTAATTCATTGTAATGTGAATAGTAAACCATAATCTAGGGTAATGTGATGTGATATGAATAGTAAACCCTAGTCTAGGGTAAGGAGATGATGTGAACAGTAAACCCTAATTCTGGGTTATGCTTTTATGCATGAAGTGCTATGTTTGGATAATGAAATAAGGAATCACTATTCCTAATTAAGCTAAAGGGGTCGGTTAACCCTAATTGGATTAAAAAGAGAAACCCTAATCCTAGTAAGGGCATAGTGGTGCAACCCTTGATTAGTAAAGTTATCTTTGTTTTGCAATGTGCTGATATAGAGATAATGTACCTATTATCAATTGTATTAATCATGTAGGTTTTTATGAAAGAATGAGCATAGCCAGGTAAGAGCTATGATGCATTATTCATTGAAATCACTTTATAAGCTTTGAAGGCAATGATATGCTATGTTGCCTAGTGAGGAGTAACAAATGAGGCTGATAGGTTGTATGAGCCATGAGCGATATCTGCATTGTTACTATTGTGTTTATACTGTTAAAAGACTTGATGGCAATATGTTACTTGGTAACAAGTGTTTTAATGATCTAAGGCTTTGAACACCCATATTCCTGAATCATAATGATGAGATGGTTAGGAATTGATATCCCAATGTTAACAAGATGTGAAAGGAACTTGATACAATTAGTACTCTTTCTTTATAGCAACTATTTTAATGGTTTATGTTTGAAAACATGCCTGATGCTAAAAAGATGCCATAATGTACTTAAATAATCAAGTATAATGATATCATGAAGAGCCCTGATCATAGATCCATCATTTTCAGAAGTTAGATGATGGTGAAATAGGTTTTCCTAAGGGAACTCCTGGAGAGCATACTTTCGAGTATGTGGGGGTTATGGACGTGAATATCCTTACATCCTAATGAGGGAATTGATGTGAGATGTACATTTAATCTCTCAACCGTTCATTATATGTATATGCCGGGATGATGTATCACTAATCTCTCGATGATGTTGTTAATGCCGCATCGATGTGAGATAAACAAGAAATCCCTCGATGACAAAGAGAATACAGCATGCCACTGTAACTCTAATAGTGAAGTTTCCAGAATACCCTGGAAAGCTATTATGGTAGAGACACAAGATGTCCTGCATGTTGTACCTCACATTGACTAAGGAAGATGAGGTCATAGGAATCCAGCTCTTCTAATGACCTATGTATGGTACCGATTGCGATTTCATAATGGTCGGTTGGAGTATGAGAGGTGTAACTCATCTCCCCAGGGCATAAATATGTTTGTAAAATGTAATCAGCCGTATAGAATAATTGCTTAGGTTGAACTATGAGAAACAATGATTGATGATACATTGTTTAATATGTCCTAGTTGGATAGATAAAATTCATATTCCTTATTGGTTAATTGTCTTGTCTATCAATCAAGTTATAATTGAAATGATTGCATAGAGAATATTGTTCTACTTAGCTTATTCAGTGAATTGCCTGTTGTTGAATAATTATAGTTTTACTGCTCATTGTTATGTTAATATTTGCAATAACAATGCTTCTGGTGGAGAGTTATTACTCTCGCTGGGACAATTATTCAATTGTCTCACCCCCGTGGGATTCAAAATTTTAGGTAGACTTCGAGCAAGGAGAAACCCCTTAGTGGGTGAGCAGCAACAACAGCAGTAGCAACATCAAGGACAGCAATGATCCACAGGTGGAGTCACTGTCTGTTAGGTCTTGTGTATAGAATGTCCTATGTGTCATCTCTGTACTCTCAGGTCCTAGGAGTCAGTAGATGGTTTAATATAGATCTGCGATTTTTGGCGTAATGCGTCGAGATTTTTGTATACTTCTCATGTACAGTTTAACAGGGAAGTTAGTGTTATGACTCTCAAGATGAGATAATACAGAGATGTGATGATGAATCAGTTGTATTTAACTTACCTTGTTTCTTAATAAAAGAGTCCTACAGTTTAAGGACCTTTGCGTAAAAAGTTTTAATTTTTAGTGATTTTTAGTAATTCCACTGCTAATTAATTGCTTCCACATCATTAATAACGTTTTATCTGAGACGTGTTCCACAACTAGTGGTATCAGAGCTCTAGGTTCACTGAGTCTATAGAGACATAGAACTTAGGTTGTTAATTCTGTTGTAGTGGCTTCCAGTATATCTGATAGTGTCTTCTGCTCATATAGGAGGAGAAGATAAAACTAAAGATGTCTGGGTCACACGAGGAACATGTTGCAGAGAGTAGTGTTGCTGCACCTAGAGAAGGTGTAAGAAACCATGAAAGGGAAGAAGTTGTGCCTGAACCACCCCAGTTCAATCCAACTGACATGGGGAACCCATCCGTCCAAGCCATGTTTGGGTAGTACATGACTTCCATGACACACATGACTGATAGGATGCCTATACCTATACCTAGGGCACCTACCCATCCAGAAGGACAAGGATCCGGCAAGACGTTTGAACGACTACGCCGGGTTGGAGCCACAGAATGTGCGGGAACAGCTGACCCAACCGATGCTGACTTGTGGCTAACTGAACTAGAGAAGGCCTTTATAATCATGAACATTCTAGAAGCTGAGAAGGTTAGACATGCTGTGTATCTTCTCAAGGGGAGTGCTGGTCACTGGTGGACCATGGAGGAAGGGAAAAGTCTAGGTGTGGAGATCGAATGGGAAGTTTTCTGACGGGAATTTATCAACAGATACTTCCCTAAGACATTTCTGGATGAGAAAATCTCTCAGTTTGAGAGGTTAAGACAAGGACTAATGAACATTAGCGAGTACGAGGCTAAGTTCATGGAGCTTTTGTGGTTCTGTCCACACATGGAGACCACATATGAAGAAAGGATTAGGCATATTGAGAAAGGATTAAACGCTGAGTTGACCACCCCTGTGTCTTCTCTGGAGAACAGGGAAAGGTTTTCTACCTTCATGGAGTCTGTTAGAAGGGTAGAGAGGTCCATATCAGAGAAGAGATAGACCAAGAACAAGAATATGTACCCCTAGTTCCAAGGAGCTTCATCTAAAGGTTTCAAGAAACTGAGGTTTTCTATACCTACACCACCACCTATATTCAGTACCCAGACGCAGTAGACGTCAAATAGGGGTAGAGGATGAAGCTTACCTTTATAAGGAGCTCATGGCTCGGTATCTATGTCGGTTACAGGACCACCCAGACCACAATAACTAAACAGAAGCTCTTACACATGTGGAAAGATGGGACATTTGATGAAGGATTGCAGAGCCAGAGAGGTGAGTGTGACACAATCCCAAAGGAAGAGTCAGTAAGGGTCTCAAAGGAGACAGTTTCCAGGAGGAGCTAGAGGACTTGTACACGTGTCCCAAGCTTGATCATCGACACCTAGTCATCGAGCACTGAATCAACCATAGGCGACGGCGAGATTCTATGCGATGAATCCACCTGAGGCAGTGATCAACCCTCGGGTTGTGGCAGATCAGATGGAGTTGTTTAATTCTGATATGTCCACATACTGCATCGTATCTATTTTAATCGATTCGGGTGCTACACACTCCTTTATCACTCGAAGAGTGATTCTTGACTACGACATGACTATAAGTCATAGAGTAGATAGTTTGCTGTTAGAAACTCCTTTAATGGGATCTGCTGTTTTGTGGGAGGTATGTTCTCCCTGCATCCTCTTCTTTTCTAAACATCACATTCAAGTAGATCTTATACCACTTGAGATGCATGGATTCGATGTAATCTGTGGTATGGATACCTTGGAAAGGTATAAGGTTGTCTTGGATTGTGAATCCAAGTGAGCGATGTTCGCTGATGATAGTGACACATGGATCTTTCAAGGAGATAGGAAGATTCTACCAACCTGTCTTGTGTCAGCTATGGTTGTTGAGAAGCTGATGAGGCAAGGATGTTATACATTCTTGGCCCATATGGTAGATACTACCATGGAGAGTCCTAATCCTGCTGAAGTTCCTGTAGTCAGGGAATTTGAAGATGTATTTCCTGAAGAACTTCCAGATGTACCTTCACCCCGAGAAACAGATTTTGAGATTAATCTAGTTCCGGACACGCAACCTATAGCACAAACACCGTATAGGATGGCACCTACTGAGATGGCAGAACTTAAGAAACAGCTGCAAGAGTTTCTTGAGAAGGGTTTCATCTGACTGAGTACTTCTCCTTGGGGTGATCCGGTCCTCTTTGTTAAAAAGAAAGATGGGTCAATGAGGTTGTGCATCGATTACAGACAGTTAAATAAAGTAACAATAAAGAATAAGTATCCTTTGCCAAGGATTGATGATCTCTTTGACTAGTTGTGTGGTGCAACCGTCTTCTCAAAGATAGATTTGAGGTCAGGATATTACCAACTCCGTATTAAGGATGGTGACATACCAAAGTCTGCCTTTAGGACAAGGTATGGTCACTATGAGTTCATAGTTATGTCGTTTGGACTAACAAATGCACCAGCTGCATTTATGGAACTCATGAATAGAATCTTCTGACCTTTTCTCGATCAATGTGTTGTTGTTTTCATAGATGACATTCTGATCTATAATAGAGATGCTCAGTAGAACGAACAACATCTTCGTCAGACTCTAACTTTGCTAAGAGAACATAAGCTATATGCTAAGTTTAGCAAGTGTGAGTTCTGGTTACCAGAAGTTTCTTTTCTGGGACACGTAATATCTGCTACAGGTATTTGTGTTGACCCTAAAAAGGTAGAGTCTATCCTGCAATGGGAACAGCTGAAGACACCGACAGAGATTTGAAGTTTCTTAGGGTGGGCAGGCTATTACAGGAGGTTCATTAAGAACTTCAGTTCTATAGCTTTACCCTTGACTAAGTTGACCAGGAAGGATGTTCTTTTTACCTAGAGTGACAAGTGTCAGCAATCATTTCAGTTGCTGAAGGAAAGGTTGACAAGTGCACCAGTACTTGTGTTACCTGAGCAAAGGAAAGGATATATAGTTTTCTGTGATGCCTCTAAGAATGGACTAGGATGTGTATTGATGCAGGATAAGCAAGTGATTTCTTTTGCTTCTCTACAGCTTAAGAAACACAAAGAGAATTATCTGACACACGATCTAGAACTAGCTGCTATAGTCCATGCCTTGAAGATCTGGAGACATTATCTTTATGGAGAGACATTCCATTTTTTCACAGATCATAAAAACCTTAAGTATATCTTTTCTCAGCATGAGCTTAACATGAGGCAACGCCACTGGATGAAGTTAATCAAGGACTATGATTATACAATTGATTACCATCCAGGGAAGACCAATGTTGTTGTTGATGCTTTGAGTAGGAAATCAGCAACACCAGCTTTAGATAGAGCACAGTTGAATTCTTTGGTATTCTCTAAGAGGGATATGCTTATCTCTTTAAGACAAGATAATGTATAGTTAAGAGTATCATTGTTAGTAGGATTGTTAGCTGAGATGCATGTAAAACCTACCCTGAGACAACAAATTAAGGAGGCACAACAAGCTGATGTTGTAGTTCAACAGATTAGATCAGAGTATGGCAGTGAGAAACGAGAAGGTTTCCTTGATTCAGATGATCAAGTAGCTTGTTATCATGATAGAATGATAGTACCGGATGTGGATAACTTGAGGAAGTTAGTCCTGGAAGAAGCTCACTCTTCAATGTATGCTATGCATCCAGGAAGCACCAAGATGTATCGTAACTTGAAAGATATATATTGGTGGCCTGGTTTGAAGAAGGACGTTGCTGAGTTTGTTATGCAGTGTCTGGTGTGTCACCAAGTTAAAGCCGAACACCAGAAGCCTGCAGGAACAATGCAACCTTTACCCATACCACAGTGGAAGTGGGATCATGTAACCATGGATTTTGTGGTTGGTTTACCCTGAATACACTTTGTCTCCAACCTAGAATTCTAAAGGTCTACGACGCTTATCAGCATAAGATTTCTGCCTATCCTGTGCAGTTTTTATTTGTTGTTGTATTACATTAATCTTTTCGGTGGTCTGCTGCACAAGTTCAAGACCTAAAAGTTGATATTCACCGGTTTCATAACAACATAAGGGAGATCTACAACGTCTACCATACAAAGCTTCATAAGGTGCCATGTCAATGCTACATTGATAGCTATTGTTGTAGGCAAACTCTATCAAACTTAGGTGCAGATCCCAACTTCCTATAAACTGAAGAACACATGCTCTAAGCAAGCCTTCCAAAGTCTGTATAGTCCTTTCTGACTGTCCATCAGTCTGAGGATGAAAGGTTGTACTAAACCTTAACTTTGTGCCTAAAGATTTATGAAGTTGCTCCCAAAAATGACTCGTAAACTAGGGACCTCTGTCAGAAACAATGGTAACTGGGACCCCATGTAGCCGTACTATCTCATCTACATACAACTGTGCCAACTTCTCAGCAGAATAGGTTGTTCTGACAGGTAAGAAATGTGTTGTCTTTGTCAAACTATCAACTATTACCCAAATGGAATCATGTCCTTTGGTCAAGGTCTCACCTTGGAAGGGAGTTCTTAGATTTTGGAGGAAAGGAAAGTTAGCTCCTAGGTTTATAGGGCCTTATCCAATCATTGAATGAATTGGAAAGGTAGCTTATAAGCTAGAGTTACCACCAGAGTTGCAAAAGTTACACCCAGTGTTCCACATTTTCATGTTAAGGAAATGTCATCCTGATACATAATCAGTTCTGCAACCTATGGAAGTTGAGTTAAATGATGATATATCTTATATAGAAGGACCTGTGTTGATCCTTGATAAGAGAATTAAAAAGCTGAAAAAGAAAGACATAAGTCTTGTGAAAGCCCTCTGGAATCACCGTGGTGTTGAAGAAGCCACGTGGGAACTAGAGGAAGAGATGAGGAGGAAATACCCTACTCTTTTCTCTTAATATGTTTTGTAATGATTTCGGGGATGAAATCCTTGTAAGGGGTGGATAATTTGAAACATCCCTGACCTGAGTTATGTACTAACCCTAGATATTTTGCTTAATTAAGTGATTATATGCTTATGTTTATCCTTTGAAATGTAATTAAGGCTTTTGAGGAACTTATATTTCATTTTCAGCCCTTTTTGAATAATGTTGAAACATTGTTTTATTAATAATGGACTAAAGTGCAATTACCCAAGTAAAGGGATTTATTTGCAAATTGCACATGATAAGATGTTCCTCTGATGTTGATACATCATGAGTATGTATATGATGTAGTGGTAAGATTTCCACAAGCTTGGGTACCAAGATATAGCTTGTAAGACAATCCTTGTGCTTTAAAACCTAGTTTTGGTGTAAAGTGCAATTTACCCAAAACCTAGGGTCCAACCTGTAAAATATACCCTCTAGAGGATCTCTCATGTTTCTTGGCATCAAGTGGAGCAAAGAAAATGAGAGGGGTGCCTCATTTGAATTGTCATAGAAGAGAGAGAATTTTGATTTTGAAATAAGCAAGATTTAAGCACCAAAGACTCTTTAATATGACTTAATGCAAAAAGAAATAAATTAATTATGAAGCCCTTCAACCAAAAGTTGGAATATGTGTTTGCAATAGTATGAACGAGCTTGTGTCATTCTTGGGCACCAAAAAGATCATGGTATAAGTGGAAACTACTCACACTAATAATATATTAAGCAATATAAGGATGGATATTGATATACCTCTCTTTAAGGTGTTTAGTTCCTTTTCCTTTAAACCTTGGATAATGGAAGAGTTTTGCATGGTCATAGAAGGTGGCCACATATCCAAAGAATGGAGCAAACCTTGGTGGATATGTTTGGGAGATAAAAGGTAAAAGGAAATAACTCTCTTTTTCCATTTTCCTTGAAAATACACACACACACACACACACACACACACACACACACATATATATATATATATATATATATATATATATATATATATATATATATATATGTATATATAAGCATCCTTTTTCTAACAACTCAAAGGATCATTTTCCTTAGCTTCTTTCTCTCATCACTTTGCTTTGGCCGACCAAGGGAGAGCTCTAGACCAGAGGAAGGACGACCCAACTAAGCTTGGTAAGTTTTGACCACCATCTACCTCGAATTCATGGTGGAAACCACAATACAAGGTTAGATTCATGGTTTTCTTCACACGATTTTCCTTTCTAGCCATCTTCTTCATCCAAAACTTGAAGAACGGACCTTGGACAACTACAGGAGCTCAATCCACCATTAAAGCTATGGAGCATGGAGCTCTGGATCAGTTCTAGAGGCGGGTTTTATAACTCTAACCCTTAAGCATTGCTAATGCATCCTTCTCTCCTAAAATCGTTGGTTATTCTTCTTCTTTTACTACTCTTATGATCTTTCTATCATTTCTGTGAAGAACAGCCCCTGTTCCTGGTTGAACAGAGGTAGAAGATAATGACGTTAATTTGTATATTTATCTAAGAATTTACTTTAGCAAACGGTTTACCAAACCGTTTGGAGTAAATAGTTTCAAACTGTTTGATCTCAATCGGTTTCAACCAAGAATGCATAGAAGCAAACGGTCCAAGACCGTTTGGAGGTGTTGATCAGGCATTGACCATTTGGAGTTCTGTTGAGAATAATTTAGACTAATCACCTACCAAAAATCATCAATTAATTCCATGTGGTTCACCATTCAAGGGCTCATCAACCATCTAAACCTTAATCGGGTCAATTGCTGATTTCAATAATTGTATTATGTTGAAGTTTGGGTGGAGTAACCCAAACGGTTTCAAAACCATTTGGGGATCACCCAAATGGTCTCAAGACCGTTTGTGGGTCACCCAAGACCATTTGGAGGTCTAGGGTTGACTATGGTTAAGTGATTGAAGGTCTAAAGGTACCAAGTTGAAGTACAATCAATTGTTGACCTAGTGATCAATCCAATGAGCCAAACCTTAATTGGTTGAGTTAGTTTTTGATGTTGACTTGAGAAAATGGTCTCAAGACCGTTTGGAGGTCATCCAAATGATCCTAAGACCGTTTGTGGGTCGATTCATGACCAAATTGATTGATGGTTCAATGATTTCAAATCAATTAGACTCACATTGAAGTATCTTGAAGGGTCATCGATTTCATACCCTAATCCAATTGATCCAAGCCCTAATTGATGATCAATTGAGGGTCAATTGAGTGTCAAATCAGTTGAGGGTTGACCTAATTAACTCAATTGATGAGTGTCTAACATGTGCATGATCGATTGAGGGGTTCAACATTGAAAACCCTAATTCAATTGAAGTGGTTGAGACACTTTTTGGTCCTTGCGGTTTTGAGGTGGTTTGGGTCCAAACGGTCTCAAGACCATTTGAGACCAAACGATCCCAAACCATTTAGTCTCATACGGTTTCAAGGTTGGTTGTGTGCATGCGGTTTCAAAGTCAAACATGACCAAACGGTCTTCACCACCAAATGGTTTCAAAGTCAAACATGACCAAACAGTCTTCACCACCAAACGGTTTCAAAGTCAAACATGACCAAATGGTCTTCATCACCAAATAGTTTCAAGATCAGTCCAAGACCATTTGGAGGTTTAGTGTATAAGACCGTTTGAGGTCCTAAAAGGTTAAGATCGTTTGATGCCTTAGTAGTCAAGATGGTTTAGTGATTGATTAACCTAAACCTCATGGATACTTAATGTGGTTAAAGGACCAAGTAATTAGTTGATTAAGATGTGATGTAATCAATGGTGATTATAATAAAGATACCCTTGATGGGATAGAGTGGTTATTACTCTTTGAATGAGTGAATCTTTAATGGTCACAATAGAAATGACATAACCCATAATGTCAACGTTGAATTGACTTAGCCTAATCAAGAGTGATGCAAACATCAACTTATAAAAAGATGAAAGAAAAGACTTCTTGTATGAATAATTACTTAAGTAATGACTCTCAATATGAATGAATGCCTAATTAGGATATGATCCATGTTAGTGAGATCATGAAACCCTAATTATGATGTTTAATGAGTCCTAATCCTAATTGGGGGAATACATGGAAGTAATCCTAATACATGATGATGGTATGATCTTAATTCATTGTAATGTGAATAGTAAACCCTAATCTAGGGTAATATGATGTGATATGAATAGTAACCCTAATCTAGGGTAAGGAGATGATCTGACTAGTAAACCCTAATTCTGGGTTATGCTTTTAAGCATGAAGTGCTATGTTTGGATAATGAAATAAGGAATCACTATTCCTAATTAAGCTAAAGGGGTTGGTTAACCCTAATTGGATTAAAAAGAGAAACCCTAATTCTAGTAAGGGCATAGTGGTGCAACCCTTGATTAGTAAAGTTATATTTGTTTTGCAATGTGCTGATATAGAGATAATGTACCTATTATCAATTGTATTAATCATGCAGGTTTTTATGAAAGAATGAGCATAGCCAGGTAAGAGCTATGATGCATTATTCATTGAAAGCACTTTATAAGCTTTGAAGGAAATGATATGATATGTTGCCTAGTGAGGAGTAACAAATGAGACTGATAGGCTGTATGAGCCATGAACAATATCTACATTGTTACTATCATTTTTATACTGTTAAAAGACTTGATGGCAATATGTTACTTGGTAACAAGTGTTTTAATGATATAAGGCTTTGAACACCCATATTCCTGAATCATAATGATGAGATGGTTAGGAATTGATATCCCAATGTTAACAAGATGTGAAATGAACTTGATACAATTAGTACTCTTTCTTTATAGCAACTGTTTTAATGGTTTATGTTTGAAAACATGTCTGATGCTAAAAAGATGCCATAATGTACTTAAATAATCAAGTATAATGATATCATGAAGAGCCCTAACAATAGATCCATCATTGTCAGAAGTTAGATGATGGTGAAATAGGTTTTCCTAAGGGAACTCTTGGAGAGCATACTTTTGAGTATGTGGGGGTTATGGATGCGAATATCCTTACGTCCTAATGAGGGAATTGATGTGATATGTACATTTAATCTCTCAATCCATCATTATATGTATATGCCGGGATGATGTATCACTAATCTCCCGATGATGTTGTTAATGCCGCATCGATGTGAGATAAACAAGAAATCCCTCGATGGCAAAGAGAGTACAGCATGCCACTGTAACTCTAATAGCAAAGTTGCCAGAATACCCTAGAAAGCTATTATGGCAGAGACACAAGATGTCCTACATGTTGTACCTCACACTGACTGAGGAAGATGAGGTCATAGGAATTCGGCTCTTCTAATGACCTATGTATGGTACCGATTGCAATTTCGTAATGTTCGTTTGGAGTATGAGAGGCGTAACTCATCTCCCCAGGGCATAAATATGTTTGTAAAATGTAATCAGCCGTATAGCATAATTGCTTAGGTTGAACTACGAGAAACAATGATTGATGATACATTGTTTAATATGTCCTAGTTGGATAGATAAAATACATATTCCTTATTTATTAATTGTCTTGTCATTCAATCAAGTTATAATTGAAATGATTGCATAGAGAATACTGTTCTACTTAGCTTATTCAGTGAATTTCCTACTGTTGAATAATTATAGTTTTACTGCTCATTGTTATGTTAATATTTGCAATAACAATGCTTCTGGAGGAGAGTTATAACTCTCGCTGGGACAATTATTCAATTGTCTCACCCCCGTGGGATTCAACTTTTTAGGTAGACGCCGAGGAAGGACAAACCCCTCAGTGGGTGAGCAGCAACAACATCAACAACAACATCAAGGACGGTAGTGATCCACAGGTGGAGTCACTTTCTATTAGGTCTTTTGTATAGAATGTCCTATGTGTCATCTCTGTACTCTCAAGTCCTAGGAGTCAGAAGATGGTTTAATATAGATCTGAGATTTTTGGCGTAATGCCTCGAGATTTTTGTATACTGCTCATGTACAGTTTAACAGGGAAGTTAGTGTTATGACTCTCGAGATGAGATAATACAGAGATGTGCAGATGAATCAGTTGTAATTAATTTACCTTATTTCTTAATAAAAGAGTCCTACAGTTTATGGACCTTTGCGTAAAAAGTTTTATTTTTTAGTGATTTTCAGTAATTCCATTGCTAATTAATTGCTTCTGCATCGTTAATAATGTTTTATCCGAGATGTTTCCCACAATGCCAATGATGCCATAGAAATTCTAATACCTAATTTTTATGTGACACCACATCCCGCTATCACATAGACAACGAGATGCCATGCGAAAATGTGCGGAAAACACCATAAATAACATATTACCAAAAACATGGGTTAATTAAAACTGATTTTGGAAAGTAGATAAACCAAGAAATTATTACATCCATATCCTCATCTTGCATGAAAACATGTTATAAAAGCATTATTCAAGCCTTGATACGTGTCCACAGCTTCTAAAATCAGCTGTCCTATCAACATATGAGTTCATCACCTGTTTATACATACATAACGGGCTACAACAGGCCAGCAGTAGGATATACAAAGCTTTATCAGCTACATTGTAAAACAATATCAAAACACCTCTGAGGACCTGAGAGTACATGGATGACTCTAGGAATCTAAAAACAACCAAAATAGTAGTTTATCCATCTCTTGCCTTCTACTGCTCTTCTTGCTGCTCGGCCGCAACCTCACGACCACCACCACGTCTAGCGCAATCACCTAAAAGGGTGTAAACCAGTGGGGTGAGACACACAGTTCCAGTGAGAAACATAACTCCCCGCCGAAACTATAAAACCTTGGAAGGTTAAAGTATTTAAAATAGATAACTATCATAAGAAAATAATATGAGAAACATACTGAGCAGGTCTTACGGTATAATCCAACTTACTGAGATCCCAGGATAATGTGATAGTGACAGTAATAATGTAATTTAAGGTTATGTATGTGTTACAACTTGGTTGCCTCGACAATCCACTTAAAATATACTATTTAATTATAGTGGAACATATCATGTAGTTGCCCTGGACATAGATCCATCATCGTCAGTAGCTGGTGATGGTGAAACAGGTTTATCCTAAGGGATTACCTGGAGCGCATGTTGTTGAATATGCGGGGTTTCTCCTAGCCAAAAATAGGAGGATTAGAGTGCAACTGCGGTTGTAGACTCAAAATGTTGGAGCATGGTGAACAGACCCATGGCTCAGGATGTGTGATAAGAGAGTAGGAATGCATTCATGGCTCGGGAGCATGACGAATAGGCACATGACTCAAGGTTACTAGTGCCGAGACCTGTACCATGGCGGGCTAGAGATATGGGTAGCTTGCGGAGATGAACCTGTGGTTGTGGCCACTCAAGCATGAGAATACGGTCCTGCTTTGGTTCTTGTGCACTAAACATGAGGAGGTGAGGTCATGGAGTCTAGCTCTCTCATTGACCTTGTATGGCACCGACTTTGGGCTTTGCAGCCGATGGTTGGATTCGAGCGGTACGACTCACTTCCTCAGGGCATAATAATATGTAATCCAACCGAGTAGTATATTTCTTAAGGAAAAACACAGAACATTGGTTGAGGCCTTGCATGTGTAGTTGATATTGCATACCTTATAGTTACTTATATGTTCTTTATGTTACCCAGTAAGATCTTATAAATCTCATTTTTAGGTTTTTATACGTTTTATTCTACTTTTTACAATTTTTTATGCTTTAGGCATATTCTTGGTTAAAAATTCCAGTGTTTAGGCCTGCCAAATAGAGATTATACTAACCATTTACTTTTAGTCACTAACTGAAAATCAGCCTTAAAGTTTTCTTTTATTTCTATCTTAATTATGTAATAACAACAATTACTGAATAGATAACACTTTGTTTACATAAATTACAACAAAGTTCAACATTTTACATAAAAGTAAGCATTCTCGCTTATTATATACCCAGTTCAACTTTTACACAAAAGTAAGTGTTCTTTCTTATTATATACCAAGTATAACTTATAATGTATTGCTCTCATTTCTCTCTCTCTCTCATTTCCAAGATCAAGAGGAAGGATAATATACCATCTCACCAAACTAAATATCCTTCTCTAGACCTTGACTGGTCTACTCCTAATGAAAGAAGTTGTTGACACCTAATGTAGAGATGGACCCTTACCTAAAAATTGTTTTAGTAGATTGTAGGAGACACATGCTCAATGCATAGAAAATCAACAAGAAACCTTCATAATTCATATGCATATTGTTAGTGGAATTAAATACAAAAATAAAAGTAAATTAGTTAAAAATTGTAAGCCATCCAACACTATAGAGGTCTGACAATAAATGCAATAAAGAAGTAAACTAATTCATTTTTTAACTTTTTATCATTTTTATTATGACTTAGGCAGACATGAAGTGTACTACAATATGCAGGAGTACCACAACAAGCTACAATATCAATGTACAAGACATAGAGTAGACCACATACTCTAAGTCTAATAAACTAGCTCCCTATTCTACAACAAAACTCGCCACATCTGGCTTTGGTAGTTAAATAGCTACCTGGATAACTGGATTGCTCCTCTAAACCTAAGTACTCAAGAGGAGATTCAAATTACTTGTCTTAACAATGTACATCAGTATTTCCACAAGAATGGCCTACCAAGTAGTATCTAAAGTAATTGAATTGCATTGGGTACCATAGGAATCTCCAATAAATGTTAGTTACCTTACTATTTCCAGGAGGCCATCCTTACTAGGCTTAGTCCCCCTACCTCTCTGGTACACTCTGGCTACCTCATCCTAGACTCCTTTAGTCGGTAGGCATGTTTCCTCATTACTGTGGTTTAAGAGAAGACGAAATATATGGTTAAAACCAACATACTAAGTTGATCTATGTAAAACCATTATTTCCTCATGTTCTCTATGTTCTTCTCAAAAGTCACCCTAAAAGTCACTTTATCATTCATATTTTAAAAAATTTAGGGTTCTAGATGTGTAAAGGATTGAAAAAGGAATCCCAAAAAATAAATTTTGTTGGATTCAAATATGTATAGCAATAGTTATGGTCGTTTTTGTTCTTGGTTGTGTTGGGTTGTTGTGCAGCTCAAAACCATCAATTTGTGAGTCTGTCAAACCTTCAGTTTGCGAGTCTGCCAAGTTAGTGATTTGTGAGTCTGTCAAACCTTTGATTGCTGAGCCTTTAGTTTGTGAGTATGTTGAGCCAATGGTATGTTAGTTTCGCGAACCTTTGGTTGTTGAACCTTCAGTTTGTGAGTCTATTGAGCCATTGGTTTGTGAGTCTGCCTTGGTTATTGAACCTTTAGTTTGTGAGACTTCTAAGGCATTATATTAGGAGTTTGTCAAACTTTCGGTTTGTGATTCTGTTGAGCTATTGGTTTTTGAGTTCGTTAAAACTTCTATTATTGAACATTCGATTTGTGAGTCAGGTATTTTGATATGAAAACTAAAAATGCCATAGCGCTCTCATTTTAACTACCATTTGCCTCATTCATAATTGAATTCTCTATATTTCTACAAGCAAAAGTTTTACAAAATTATCATAAGATAATTTCCTTATTAATTAATTCCTTATATATTCTGAAATGTCATTTCACTGACATGTGTGTGTTATTACTATATCAACTATGGTTTAAACCTTGATGTACTCACAACACATGTTTTTTTAACTTATCAAAGAACAAGTTTAAGATAATTTGAAACAAAAATCAACCAAGTAATAATGAAAAGCGTTTAATAATGGTTTAATTAACTCCTATATTATCTTAAATTCTCACTTTACTAAAATAGAAAGGTATTGATTATAACATGTTTGGTTTTTTTGAATGGTTTGGTTTTCTTTTATGCCTAGCCCTAATGATCTGGAAAGGAGTCAAAAAAAGGAGGGTGACTAGACCTCTCATTATTTGGAGATATAAAAAATAAAAAAGGATAAGGTAAATAGGACAAAGCATAAAGTAAATGATGGGATAGAGGAGGCAAGTGAGCTAGGGAGGAGGGCAATAATCTGGGAAAAGAAGAGAAGTGGAAAAAGGAGCAAAGTGGTAAAAGAAACAATGTGGGACAAGTAAAGTTGTTAATGAGGATGATAAGGACTTACCCTTACCCTTATCCATTAAGTGTGGGGATAATACTCACTCCACAAATACCTTTATGAACCCCTTACCCTTAATTTCTTACCCACTAGGTAAATAGATAAAATAAGTGTAAAGTAGGGAATTCATACGTCTATCAAAAACTTATGGTAATATCAACAACAACGACTTCTCTAATATATGTATATATACTTAATCAAAACATCATGGTGCTCTAGAATGACTATTACCAATCTATGATGATTGTAGATAAAATTTCTACATTAATACACATGATTTTTGTTGAATTCAATATATATTATGAAGGAATTTCTTGCATATAGATATAGTAGTACATCTAATGTTGCTGTGTAATAACCAAATCTTCCCAAAACAAATAGAAAGGTATATCAAAATGGCATCAAATGATCCATACATCACAAAAAGTTACTATATGTATATCATATACCCACCCAAAAAAAAGTGCACACAAGTCAAATGAAGTACATAACACTGCCACAAAAATGTATTGAAATGGTGATGAGATCCTCTTGTTACTTAGATATGCATCTTAGAACTATAAATGAGGTTGTATACATTATAAAATCAGTTCCAAAAGAAGTAGAATGTACCTCAAAAGAATATGTATTTGTACATAAAATATAGATTTTTTGCTTTCTTACATGTGTGTCTTACACCTCAAAAATGTTGTATGCATGACCTTTAGCCCCATAACAAGCATATGGCAACATAATTTCTTGTATCAAATGGTCCCCTGCATCATGTTGAATAATCTATGGATTTCAAAACACACGAATGCTATTTAATTAATATATTATGCATAAGGTCTTGTAGATAGAGGATATGGGTAATGGTTTATCCTTACCTTAATGCACTAATGTATAAGGTTAGAGGGTAGTTGGTAAATGGGGAAAGGATAATGAAATCATCTACTCATGTCCTTACCCTACAAGGTATGGGAAAGGATAAATGGGTTTACTCTTATTCATTGACAACGTTAGGGACAAGAGGGGAGTGAGGAAGGATGTAATGGAAAGTGAGGAGGGAGATACATGTAGAGCGGTGGGAAGCAAATGAAGAGGAGAGGGACTTAATGAGGATAAGAAGGCAAGTAATGGTAGGAGATGAGAGAACTAATGGAGAATGAAGAGTGAAATAATGAGGGAAGTAGTGTGTAGGAGGGAAGTAATGAGGTGAGTAGGGAAGTAATAAGGAGGGAGGGAGGAAGTAATGGTGAGACGATAGAAGTGAGGAGGGAAACTATAGGGGGAGAAAAGGGAAGTAATGGGGAGAGGATGGAAATGAGGAAGGATATAATGGAGGAAGAGGAGGGGAGTAATAGGGAGATGAGGGAAGTGAGGGAAAGATGTAAGAAATAGAAAAGGAGGTGCAAGAAATAGACAATGAATTGCAAAAATGGAGGAAAACGAGGTACCAAAGGATAATATTAAGGCATCAATCAGAAAAAACAATGTACCAGCGGCCAAATAAAAAAAGTGTAAATAACAAATAAACGAGGTGCAAAAAAAAAAGCTAGGCAAAGAGAAGAGAAGGATGTGTGAAGTGTGGAAATGAGGCATAGAGTTTGTAGATGAGTTACTAATGAGAACAAAATGCAAGCCAATGAACACAAACAAGATGGAAAAAGTAGAAAATGATGTACAAATAACATAAACCTTGTCATGAATAGAAGAAATAGATGCACTAATTGTCAAACGAGAAGTGCAAAGGTACAAAAAGGAGATGGGGGCCTTGTTTTTCACTCTTTATTCCTTCTTTTCATCTATTCACGTGTCACAAGAAGATTGCAAATGCACAAATAAGAACAAACATGGATCCAATGAACAATAACAAGGTGCCAATGTTAAAAAAATAGGCTCAAATAACAGATAAATCAGGCACAAAAAATAACAAACAAAGTGCAAGGAGAAGAAAAGCATGTTGGATCTATGGCTCTAGAGGTTGTGAATATATTTAAAACCATTTAAAAAAAATTGATTAAACCTTCAAGATGTTTCCAAAGATAATATTGCAAGTATGAAAATCAAGGGAAAGAGAGATTAAGAAAACAATAAAGAAGGCTAGAATTTATGGTGGTTCCAACCTACAAACTAGGAAATGTACATCCACTACCTATGGGGGACAACCTCTAGAATTTTCAACCATGCTTCACTCCGTATATTACCTTATAAGATCTACAACATAAGATCACCTTTTTCTATATCAAGGGCTAAACTAGCATTCCTTTTTAGATAAAAGAGTATCAACCATGATAAGACTTACTCATCTACCTACCTAGAGTTTTCAGCCTTGAACAAGGTCTTACCCACTCTAATAGAATATATTCAGCCTCGAATCCACCACTTCCTTCTTCAAGGAAGCAAATCTTCATAGCATCACTTTTCTAGAGAAAGATTGGGAAGAAGAGTTGAGAACTTTGACAAGTGTACAATCCGGTAGCTCTCTTACAGAAATCTTAACTCATTTGGTTGGATTTAAATAAGTAATCAAGCTTGAGGGAGATTATGGGCTCTTAGAGGAATAAACACTCAACTTTATGAAAGGAGCATAGAAAGCAAACTTGGAATGAATTCCAAGGGCCCGTATTATATTTGAGGTTGCCTACTAGCCAACAAAGACACTCATATTAAACTCTAGCCATTTTTGGGCGGTTATAATGGATCTTTTTTTTAAGTTTACACCCCTCTAAATGGATAGACACACTTTTTAGCACTTCACAGTCAGTGTTGTCATGTGAGTTACCTTTTGGGTAACTCACTCGACAGTGCTAACTATCAAGCCAATAAATATTTTCAGTCAAGTTTTGTAATTGATAAAAACCTTGGTCGAAGGCAGGTTTTGTCTAGCTAGTGTCTAGATGTTGAGTAAGTTACCCCAGGGAAAACTTGACTGACAATGGTTCTATTAAAAGCTTGAAATAGGCTATCGAATGATTTACCCTAGGGGCAAAGTTGACCAACAAGCATCCATGTAATGGATTAAGACAAGTACCCAAAAAGTGTATATATATTCAATTTAAATGCTCAAATTTTCTTTAAGCTTTATTTCAAGTCATAAATTCAACATAAGTGATTTACAACACAATTCTAACAGATAAACAATCTGTTCATCAATTCTTGAACTTGTATTCAAATTGACTTTTTCTTTGGTAAACTAGGGTTTGCAAATTTAATGATTTTGATGAACTTAATATCTAAAATTGACCTCAAATAGACATGTTAGATACACATGAATGGAATGGTTAAGTCACCATAAAAATATGGATAGTGTATAATTGTTAGGTTAGCATTGTCCCCCTTTTTGAAGATGACAAAGCACTGAAAACATATTGGAAAGGACTAAAACTTTAAGTACTTTACCTTTGAATTTTAGGGGATACATGAATATAAGATAGTAATCAATCCCCATCAGTCCATGATTACATTATCTGCATGGTTAGTCCTTCCAAAAGAAGACTAACACATATATATACTATTTCCAATCAATTATGAATAGCCAAAGAGAGATGCAATGTAGATCAATTTTAATATGTATATCCAAGCCTTCTCTCCCACTTTTCCATGTACAAAATAGAGCGGTACAAGAATGAAGTATGGCTCATCCAACCACAAACACCAAATATAAGCACCAAAAAAATAGAGAGAGAGCTAATAGAACCAGTCATAATAAATAAACAAAAGTACATATTCCAAGTCATAATGGATAAGAAGTAAAAATAGAGTGAAGAGTACATAGAATGATGGTTACAACAATTTTAAATTAGGCCCGTGATGAAAACAAAACAACTGAGAACGACATATATCTGAATATAGTAGCCTTGGATACAAGTGGCCTATGTACTGCATGCTAAGCTTGCAAAATACAAGTACATGGACACTCTAAGACCTAAGATCTAGTCATCCCGAGTCGGGTCATAATCCTCCTCACTAATTGGTTCCTTCCTAGTGGTAGTATCAGGTGCATCATCAATATCATTGTCCTCACATCCTCATCCTCATCCTCACCATTATCACCATCCTCAGCATCTACTCTACGGCCATATCGACATCCTCAAAAGGAGCAAAAGGTTGGGTGATCGTCCATATGGAATTCATCTAGGCTAGGTCATCTAACAATTGGATACAAAAGCATGTTCCTACTCAAAGTTAGGCACAATGTCCCATTCAAAGCTAATAAGAGAATCTGAGGCTATGCCATGTGGAAGAGCAGGAAGTTGAGTCAAGTTTGAACACTAGAGAAAGGACATGGGTGTAGATCCAAAAGCAAGTGTAGAGTGGTTATCAAAAGGCATGTTTCGGCCTGTAGGGCATATGTGATAATATGCATAAGTGGCATAATCAGTAGTTGGTAAAGAATGGTAAGGTGGATAAGGATAAGGGCAGCATAGGTTCATGGTGGACATGATTTGATGAGATATCATTGAAGATGTTCTTGAACCTGCATGTTGTAGGCATTCTGATACATCATGTATCCCATGAGTGACTCATTGGACACAGAAAAAGAATAACTATCGAGTCTAGGTGGTGCAGGTGGGGCTGATTTTAATGATCAGACTAAAAGAAGGAGGCACCAAGGGTGGTAGAGCTAGATTTGGAAGGAATTCTTAACTGATGTTTCACTTATTAAAACACCTATCCTACTTGCAGAATAGTTGAAATCACTAGGAGATATTTTTAATAAGGTGACAAAAAAGGTCATAGATAAGATTTTGATAGGGAGGATGGGTGTCCTTTGTGTTTTTCTTAGAGTCAAATCAGGTCATATGGTGAAGAATGTAGAGATCCCACTTGACTATGATTCCCTTTACCAAACAATAAACAATCACTCTAATAGTTTTGTCGGTCTGATTTTTCTTGGGATAGGCATTGCAATTAACTAGCAAGGAAATGATTTGAGTCCTGGTGTCTAAAGAAAATGAGGTAAGGATTGACTTGTTTGTAAATGGAATGTCAGCTTTCTTCATGAATTTGTGGATATTAGGAAGGGTAAGTTTAGGACTAAAACTTTGACTGAATTTATCAAGATATAGAAAATTTAGGTTCTTATGGTAGGTGTACTTCAAATTACTTGTTAGGGGGGGGGGTCCAATGACATAAGTGTTAAAAGTATCCTTAGAGATTTGAAAGTGGGTTAATGCAATGATGGAAGAGAGAACAATTTTGGTCTCAGGGAGTAGCACTAATATGCCATAGATCCATGTCATGTTGTCATAGAACTCATGGACCACTTTATTGCAGTAGTAATCATTGAAGAAACATAGTGTTCGACACACAAAGCAATGAGGCATTGGTCAAACAAAACCTCCTTTACGTGTAGGTTTTGTATCCCATCTTCTACAAAAGGTCTGAAAGGGAAAGGAGATCTAGGAAGAATCTCTTTGTACCTATTCATGGTTTGAGAGTTGATAAAGCTCATGGCGTCATAGATGAGATACCTAGCGGTCGAAGCACCAGTAGGGACATCCAAATGACCTATTGTGATGCTTTTTTTGCTCCTAATAGAAGACATTAAAGATAGGAACCATGAAATAGAAAACAAGTAGACCTAAAGGAGAATAGAGCAGCATGTTTAGGTAAACTTGTATGGTCAAGAGGCTAGGGTTAGGGTAGATAAGAGTATAGGGTTTGAGGAATAATGAGAATGAGGGAAGTCACCCAAGTTTCTCTAGTTGAGAGGGAGAAAACTCGATCGGTTGGGACCCTCTATCACTCCTAACATAGTGTTTTTGATCAAGTTTTTGGTTTATGTAACTCAGTCGATAGCAGCTAATGTTAAAACCTCTGCAGACCAATCAGTCGAGTTACCTTATGACAAACTCGACCGACTGTAGTTGATGTTAAAAACTCAAAAAATCAATTCTAAGGTCCCAGATACTTATGCAAGTGTAGCAAATGATCCTAGAAAATATGTTAAATATATAAAAGCACATTTTATTCATCATTTAATATATTTTGAAATAAAATAAAGAGAGAAACCTCATTTGCAATTAATTCAAAACATATAAAAAAGCATTTCAAACCTTGGTAATATTGAGCGAAAATGAGTAGATGATTTGATAATTCAGTGCATGATTGAGGCATATGTAAACATTCTATCTAGGCGACATAGAATCATCATCAATGGTAGTTATAAAAAAATTTAGGATAATAAAATTGACTTGTTCTCTAGATAGAGGATTTGTGAAAATATCGTGAAGTGGTTTTTAGTTTCCACATGAGTAATGTAGATATCTTTCTTAACAATGTAGCCACAAAGGAAATGATGGCGGACCTCTATATGTTTAGCTCTACTATGCAATATAGGATTGTAAGACAAGTTAGTTGTACATTATTATCACAACAGATCAAAGAAGCATCATACAAGATAGTAAAGTCTTGGATCATTTGATTCATCAAAAGAACTTCAGTAAAACAACTACCAATGGTTACATATTCATCCTCAGTCATTAATAGGAACACATGTTTTGTTTCATAGAAAACCAAGAATCCAAACAAGTTCCTAAGAGTAAGCAAGATCCACTTGTGCACTTTCTATCAACTAAGCCCTGAGCATATTCCGCATCAAAATAGGTTGTAAGAGTAAACTCCCTTGACTTAAAATACCATATCCAAAAAAATTAGGGTTTTGGCTAGGTACCTCAAAATCCTCTTGACGGATAAAATATGAGATTTTCTTGAGCTTGATTGAAATCTAGCACACAAGCCAACACCAAAAATGATATCCATACTAGAGGAAGTTAAATATATTAAGCTACCAATCATACCTCTATAGACCTTCTCATATACCTTTTAACTTTCCTCATACTTATCAAGTTTTTTGGTGTTTGACATCAAAGTATCAATTAGCTTTGTATTCTCCATCCCACAGCACTTTAAGAGTTCACTTCTATATTTACCATGGTTGATGAAGCTCCCTTCATTTTTTTATTTGAATTCCAAGGAAAAAGTCAACTCCCACATCATGCTCATCTCAAATTTACTCTACATGATAGAGCCAAACTCCTTGCAGAAATCAATATTAGTACTGCCAAAGATAATATTATCGACATAAATTTAAATGATCCAGAAATTTCTAGAGGTGTGCTTCAAAAAAAGAGTAGAATTAGATTTTCACATAATGTGGCCATTATCAATTAAAAAGTTCCTTAATTTCTCATACCAAGCTCTAGGGGCTTGTTTGAGTCCATAAAGAGCCTTTTATAATAGACAAACATGATTAGAATGCATGCCATGTTCAAAAGGATGGAGGTTGATCCACACAGGCTTCTTCCACTAAATCTCCATTTAAAATTACAATTTTAACATCCATTAGATTAAAAAAATTATGATTAGAAAAGGCAGGTAGCATTTTTTTAGATTCTAATCTAGCAATAGGAGCATAAGTTTCATCAAAATCAATACCTTCGTGTTGATTGTAACCTTGTGCTACTACCCATTCCTTTTTTCTTACCACTTTGCCAATTTATCAAAGCACGAACTGGGATCCTTCATTTCATGGCCAACCTCAACCACCTCTTTACATTTTATTTTGATGTCTATTTGTTATTCTTTGAAATAGAGGGTTTCATCTCAATAAATTTAATATTGATAGTCTTCTACTTTAGACAGTTCAATTTTAAAGATCCTATAATCTCTAATAGTGGTGCTATCACCAAGATAGAAAGCCTTGTATGATTTCACATCATACTTATTGAGTGAATCTTTAGTGTTAAAAAAAACACAAACAATCAAAAACATGAAAGAAGTCAATTGAAGGCTTTCTACCATGTCGTAACTCATAGTTAAGTCACACATATGTGAAAGCCCAGTTTTGCACAAAAAATGCAATGCTAACGGCTTCAACCCAAAACTTATTGGGAGTATCATACTCCAAGAGCATTTTCATAGACATCTCTTCCAAAGACCTATTCTTTCTCTCTACAACCCCATTTTATTGAGGTGTACGGGTGGAAGAAAATTTGTGCATGTAACTGGATTCTTCACAAAATCTTTTAAATATATCATTTTCAAACTCTCTCATGGTCATTACTTCTAAAGACAATCTAAAAAGAAGTTTCATTTTCAATTCATTTGCAAACTGTATATAAGACATCAAGAGTACCACTCTTTGCAACCAAAAAGAAAGAAAAAGTAAAATGAGGAAAATCATCAACAATCACCAATTGATACTTGCTACCACAAAGCGTCTGAGAAATCATGGTCCAAATAGATCAATGTCAAGAAGCTCAAGAGCTCTATTGGTGCTAAGGACTCCTTTGGACTTAATGGACTTGGTTTTCTTCCATTGTGTATAGGGTTGGGATTCCTCATCCATCTCAAAATCCAATTTAGGAAGTCCTTTGACCAATTCCTTTTTGCTCAACTTCTTTAATTTATGCATATTTACATGGCCAAGCCTATGGTGCAATAAAGATATACAATTATTATCCACAACAAGACATTTACCAACTATAGGCGTAAGAGAAATTAGGAACATATGTAAATATCTCCGGTTCTAGTTCCCTTATATGTTACACTGTAAGTGAGGGAATCTAGAAGTAAGTATTCTAGTGATACAAAAAGAACAAGATAATTGTTATCACAAAGTTCGATAACACTAATTAAATTGTGATGTAGGCCATCCACAATAAGAAAAATATTTATGCATAGTGAATCACATAAATCACCCTCATCTACCAATTTACATTTCTCATAGTCCCCAAACATCCTTTCCTTCTCGTAAAGGTGTTGAAGTGGTTGTTCTCACTATCATGTGCTTGGATCAACCACTATAAACAATCTATTTTCTTTTGCCTACAAGGAAAGGAAAGGCAAGTGCCCAATTTAAATGTTAGCATCCAGGGTTAGCTTGGGTATCTATCTCATGTTTGGGTTGGTCCCCTTCTTCCTTTAAGGACAAAAAAATGAGTCATAATTGTAACACTTACAATGAGCACAAACCATATTTTCCTTAGAATCAGAAGACTCAACACAGTGTATTGGAGGTCCCTTACACTTGTTGTTGCTCTTGCTCTTTCCCTTTTAATCTCCCTCATATCGCAAATCACTACCACCCACTTGTCAAGTAGAGTGTTTAGGACTTCCCCTTTGAGGAATATTCACAAGGAATCTCTAAGCATGTGATTGTCATCACTAAGAATAGTGACGATCAATAAAAGGGTAGGAAGACCATATTAAGCATGTAATGTGTCGGCCTCTAAATAGAGGGCTTTAGTTAGATAAGAATCTCTTTCAAGAGTAACACTGACTACTTCTTTTTCAGGCAAAATAGGTCTAGATTCTAAATCATTTACTTTACTAAGAAATCTCGAATTTTCAATCCTGAGAAAAACAAGATCATCAAGATAAGATTGAGTTTTACCTTTATGTCCATTTATTTGCTTAAAATAAACACTATTATCAATTTATACATCATTATATTGAAGTTTAATGTAACACCCCTGACCTGGGTTATAAGATAACCCTAGGAGTTTTGCCTAAATATGAAATTAAAAGTTTGTAATTATCCTTTGGCATGTAATTAAAGCTCCTATGGAACATAAGTTTCCCTTTCTGTCCCTTATAAACCAATGTTGAAGTATTGGTTGCAATACAGGGACCTATGTGCAATTTGCCCAATCAGAGGGGTTAAACTGCAAATTTCACATGTTTATATGTTCCTTCAATGTTGAGACAACATAAGAATGAATATGATGAAATTTAAGGGATTTCCCAAGCTTGAGCACCAAGGTGCAGCTGTGGAAGCAACCCCTGTACTTGAAAACCCTAAATTGGTGTAAAATGCAATTTACCCAATTTGAGGGATGCAAACTTATAAAATACATCATCTAAAACATTTTTTATGACTCTTGGCATCATTTAGAAGAGAAATGATGAAAAGGTCACTTCATGTGAAAAATTATATAATAAAGAACACCTTTGTGATTGAATAATCAAGGTGTATGTATAATAGCCCTTTTATGTGAATGCTTTAGTGATGGATTGATCCTCTTTGCCTTCAATTCTTGACCTTAGAAAGAGTTTGTCCTTAGAAATAAAATGTGGGGACGTGCAAGGAAGAAAGGAAGGACTTAGATGAGAAATGAGGAAAACATATGTCCTTATGTTGAAAATTCACCTAAGTATATATACAACTTTTCCACTAAGCAAGGGAATGACCCTCTCCCTTTCATTTCTTTTCCCCTTGCTCAAACTGACTAAGGAGAGCTCTGGAGCTCAGGAGGACGACCATGGGAGTGCAAGGTAGGTTTGGATCCTTCCTTTTGCTTAAATTCTTGGATGAAACTCGAATTCAAGGTCAAATTCATGGCTAGCTCACTTAGCTCTATCTTTCTAGCCATCTCTTCTCAACTTTCCTTGGAGGATTCACCTTGGCCGACCTGTGGAGCTTCTAGGACGCCATTAAAGTCTTGGAGCTCGAAAGATTGGAGCTCAAGGAGCATGTTTTAGGCGGGTTTTATAACTCTAAACTTTATGCTTTGATTATACATCCTTTTCTATGCATATAGTTGCTAGTTCTTCTTCTTCCCTATCTTTCCTTGCATCCTTGCAAGCAAAATCGTGAAGAACTGCTACTGTTCTTAAGGTAGAAGATAAGGGTGTTAATTCCTATGCTTATCCACGGATTTCCACTTTATCAAACGACCTCCACCAATTGCTCAAACGGTTTCAAACCGTTTGGTGGGCAAACGGTTTCAGGGTCATGTGAGGGAAAACGGTCTTCAAGACCGTATGGTCCCATTGACCAAGCAAAGACCGTCTGGGAATCTTGTTCATAATTATATAGGTTAATCACCCACAAAATTTGAGAGGTTAACTCCAAAGGAATCGTGAGATATAAGCAAATCAATTAGCAAAACCAATTGAATTAAGTTCTGATTTTCAATCTGTTTACTTTGCCCTTTTTGGGCAAACGGTCTCAAGACCGTTTAAGATGGTTGACCAAACGTTGACCGTTTGGGATTACTGTTTATAATGATGTTAATTAACTACTCACCAAATTTGAGGGATTAATTCCAAACGAGTCATGAGTTGAAGGATGATTAATAGGGCAAACCCTAATTGAAATTAGTGCTGAATCTCCAATGAGTTAAGTTGAGATTTTGGGTTGATTAGCCCAAATGGTTTCAAGACCATTTGGGAATCACCCAAACGGTCTCAAGACCGTTTGGGGGTCACCCCAAGACCGTTTGGAGGTCTGGGGTCAAGTATAGTTGATCAATTTAAGGTCCAAAGGTACCAAATCATATTAAAATTAAGTATTGATGTGATGATCAACTCAATAGATCAAACCTTGATGAATTTTCACTAGAGTCCAAAGGATGGATGGGCAAACGGTCTCAAGACCGTTTGGAACTCATCCAAACGGTCTCAAGACCGTTTGGTGTCAACCCAAGACCGTTTGGAGGTCTAGGGTTAAGGTAATTTGATCAATTGAGGGCCCAATTACAGTGGGTTAATGGAATAATCAAATTGCTGTTTTTTAAGCATAGATCTTGTTGGGTTTTGGGTTGAAGGACCCAAACGGTCTCAAGACCGTTTGGGGGTTCCTCCAAACGGTCTCAAGACCATTTGGGCACAACCCAAGACCGTTTGGAGGTCTAGGGTTGAGATAATATAATAGTTTGAAGGTCCAATTGCAATAAGTTGATGAATTAATAAAAATGCTGATTTTAGACCTAATTGGAGTTCAATCCTAGTCTAACCGACTTGGTTTTTGGTCAAAATTTGGGCAAACGGTCTCAAGACCGTTTGGATGATGTCCAAACGATCTCAAGACCGTTTGGGCCAAGTTTGGGCCCAATTGGAGGTCAATTGATAGGTTCAACCTTGAATTGATTCACATTGTTGAATATTGATGACCATCCGATTTGAAACCCTAATTGAATTAGAATCAACCATAATTGGCTTTCAATTGAGGGTCAATTTGATGTCCAATTGATTAAGGCTAATCTTGGTTAACTCAATTTATTAGTGGTTATAATGGATTTGGTTAATTGAGGGGTTCAACACACATATCCATGACCAATTGTAACTTTTGAACCACTTTGGAGGTCCAAACGGTCTCAAGACCGTTTGGGGCCAAACGGTCTGGGCTCAAACGATCTCAAGGTCGTTTGGACCAATAGATCTTAAGACACTTCGATCAAACGGTTTCAAACCGCATGAGCTTCAAACGGTTTGAAAGTCAAAACGGTCAACGCACCCAAACGGTCTCAAGACCGTTTGAGGTCAAACGATTTCAAGACCATTTGAGGGCAAACGGTCTCAAGACCGTTTGGTGGTTGAAGGTTGAAACCGTTTGAAGGTTTTCAAGGTGGTTTGTACTTAATCAATTGATGGTGTAGTTGGTTCAATGGTGATCCAATCTAAACCCTAATGGTAACCTAAGTCATTAAGGGACTAAGTGATTAATGAGTTAACCCATGATGGTGATCAAGAGGTAAATTACCAAAATACCCTTGAGGGGTTTAATTGGGTAATACCTTGTTCTAGTCAAACCCTAATCACATGATAGTGATGTTTTGGCTTATGCTAGTCAATGAGGACTTAACCCAACTTAATCTAGAGTGGTGTTATCACCATCTACTAGTAAGAGAGAGAAAGTAACCTAAGAGAGAGAAAGTATCCTAAGAGAGAGAAAGTACCCATTTATGGTGGAAACTCAAGTAAGATACCTTCAATACACATGAATGTGCATGATTAGGGTGTGATCCACCTATGTGAGATCATGGAAACCCTAATTATGATGTTTAGTAAATCTTAATCTTATCTAAGAGCTTTAATGATGATGTTTCTCATACATGATGATGTTATGAGTTCAATTCACCATGAGGTGAATAGTAAACCCTAAATTTAGGGTAATGACATGTGATGTTATTAGTAAACCCTAATTTATGGAGATGTTTATAAGGTAATACCTTTAAATAAAGTATAGTCAAATCAATGAGTATGATGTGTTCACACCATGATAAGATTGAGAAGTGAATTCATACCTTGAATTGATAATCGTTATGATGTTCAATAAATGTTGTATTTAAGGCAAATACTCACCATACCCTGGTATGCTTCCAAGGATGGTAGAGTTGCATACTAGAATTGGACTAATAATCCAAAAAGGAAATATTATCAATGAAGGATGGGGTATGTTAACCTTAGTCCTGTGTCATGCCTTAGGTATGGAACTTTGAGAACAAGTTAACAAATATAATGTCATATAAGAAAAAGAGATTTCAATATCCTTATTTTGTATAGGGTGAAACCCTATTTCCAGTTATGCTTTTAAGCATGAATCCTCATGTTTGAAGTATGAGATGAGGAAACAATATTCCTAATCAAAAGTAAAGGAAATGAATAACCCTAATTGATGAAAATTAGGGAAACTGATTCTTCTATGAGTTTGAAGGTATAACCTCTAGAATGAATTATTTACTGTTATCAATTGAATTAACCATGCAGGTTGTCATGAGATGATGATCATATCTAGGTATGGATTATGAAACTACATTCGTTGAAAGCATGCTTTAACTTTATGAATAGTAGTATATCCGGATGCCTTGTTGAGTGGCATCCTATGAATTAAATGGGCTGTAAGAGCCATAAATACCACCAAGGTCATGCTTTAGAGATGACTTGTGATGATTGTTTTGAGAAATGATGATTGATAAGAGTTAGGCTTGTTACATTTAGTATTCTCATTTTATAGCTGTTATGCCAATGTTATTGTTTGAAGAATAATGTATGATGTTGAAAGAATACTGAATGTACCTAACTAATCAAGTGAAATGTAGAGCCCTGATCATAGATCCATCATTGTCAGAGACCAAATGATGGTGAAACAGGTTTTCCCAAGGGAACTCCTGGATCACATACTCTTGAGTATGTGGGGGAAATGGATGCGTAAATCCTTACATCCTAGTATAGGAATTGATACCGTCAATCCTTCACTACCAAACCAAACGGTGAGATGTATCACAAGTCTCCCAAAGAAAACACAAACACCGCATCGGTGAGAGATAAACAAGAAATCTCCTGATGACGAAGAGAGTACAGAACACCACTGTAACTCTAAAATAGCGAAGGACCAGTTTACCCTGGTAAGCTATAACTAAAGACGTCCTGCCAGATGTCTAACAAACAATCCTCTAACTGACTGAGGAAGATGAAGTCTTAAGAATCCGGCTCTTTTAATGACCTATGTATGATACTAATGTGACTTCTTAGCGATCAGTTGGAGTATGAGTGGTATGCCTCATCTCCACAGGGCATAATAATGTTTGTAAAACATAATCAACCGCGTAGTATATCTACTTAGGTTTAACTATGAGGAATAATGTTTGGTGTTACATTGTTTACATTAATGATCTGTTCAGATATTTTGTATACATGTCCTTTATATGCTTTAAAGACATGACTGCTTAAGTAGAAGTTGCTTCACTTGTTATTAAACCTGTTGTTGTATGATTTATGTTATAATAAAGCTTCTAGTTGAGAGTTATAACTCTCGCTGGGACAATTTTTATATTGTCTCACTCCGTAGATTTTAACTCTTTTTAGGTGGTCGCCGAAGACGAAGGAGACCGTTTAAGAATGAGCAACAATGACAACAACAGTACCAGGGGCAGTAGTGAATCTCAGGTGGAGATACTGGCTACTGAGTTATGTAGTTAGATAGTCCTATGCGTCTCTGTACTCTCAGGTTCTAGGAATCAGTGGTTTGAGTTTTTGGTGTTGGCTTCTGAAGATTTTGAATCATGTTGTATATAACTACTCAAGAAGTGGTTTAACAGAGATGTAAACTATTTACTTGGTTTCTTATAAAAAGGAATTTTATAATTTCCAGATCTTGTCTCAAAAATTTTAATTTCCAGTAATTTTTCATATTCCGCAACTAATCGAATGTTTCCACTAAGTTTAAATCGTGTTATATCGTGGTTTTGGAGATCGGAGCCCACATTCAAGATCTAGCAACTGCTCTTTCAAAGAATCAATGCTACCTTTCAAAGTGTTTTCATTTTGTTCGTGATCTTCTATTCTAGAATAAAAGTCATCAATGATTTTTCTAATATCTTTCTTTTAGATTTGCATTTGGAATAAGAAGAATGGGAAGCATGAATGATATCAATAAGAGCATCTTTGGAAAGTTCATTGACATTCACCTCACTTATCTCAACCATTTACTCACTTGTGTTTGCCATGAGATCCATGTGCATCACCTTCATTTTAGCTTAAATCACTTGAGGAAGAATCTTCCAGAGTGGCATGGGATGCATCTTTGCCTTTCCTATATCTATTGCCCTTCTTCTTGAGTCTACCCTCCTTGTGGTAGTCCTACTTTTTCCTATGGCTGCTCTAGTGGTGATTATTCTTGTCTTATGGGCATTCATTCCTGTAGTGCCCCCTTTGTCCACACTCATAGAACCTAAGAGTAGAAGAGGAGGGTTTACCCTTGAAGTACTTTCCCTTGGAGTAATAAGATTCAGGATCACTTTGGGAACCATCTTCACTTGAGGAGAAAGGAGATTGGATCATGACTTGTTATTTCACAATAGCTTCAACTTGAGCTTTGAATACATCCTCTTTCTTCCTTTGGAGTCCTTTTCTTCTTGATCTTAGGAGTTAAGGCTTATTCCATAGGCTTGTATATTTCCTATGAGTTCCTCTGTAGGAATAATGGAGGGTATTTGTTTCCTCTATAGATGTATTTTCTTGTCCCAACATCAAGGAAGAGAACTGAGAGTCTTGGAGTTGATTATAGCTTAATCAATGACATTACCCAAGGATGTTATCCCATTCACAAAAGGTTGAACCTAGCATACATTTCATCCACACTTTCTTTTCTCCTCGTCTGGAAGGATTCAAAGAGATTCATGAGCATGTAAAACTCGCTTTCTTTAGACCGTACCTTCATAGGTGATGCAAAGCTTTTCCCAAATCTCACAAGCATTATCCCAAGATTAAACACAGTTAACTTAGTTGGGGTTAGAGCATAGTAGAGAATGCTAATAGACTTAGCATATAGTTGACCATTCTTCATTCTTGTAATCTCCCAAGTGCCCATATTACCAACCAGGGCAGTGTAGGGGAGATCAACTACTCTCGATAAGTCAAAGCTCATGGGCTGAATCTATAATTGCATCCTCCTTTTCCAATAGAGGAAATGTGTACAATTAAAGATAAGAGGACGAATAGAGAAGCCACCTTCTATGTTGAGAGAACAAAGTAGATTTTTGCCCATATTCACGTACTCGTACGAGTAGTTTGTTGAGTAATACCTTGCTATGATACCAATTGTTGGATCATTTGTCTCTAGAGGGGGGTGAGTAGAGATAAAACCACTTAAGGAAAATTTATTAGACCATCAAGATATTTCCCAAGATAATATTACAAGTATGAAAAGCAAGGGAAAGAGATATTGAGCAAACACCAAAGGAGGCTATAATTTATAGTGGCTCCAACCTGCAAACTAGGAGATGTAGGGGTCAATCTCTAGGATTTTCAACCATGTGTCACTCCTTATATTCCCTTATAAGGGTTACAACATAAGACCATCCTTTTCTATATCAAGGGCTAAACAACATTCCATTTTGGATAAAGGAGCCAATAACCATTACAAGGACTTATCCATCTACCTATCTAGAGTCTTCATCCTTGAACAAGGTCTTACCCATTCTAGTAGAATATCTTCAGCCTTGAATCCACCACTTCCTTCTTCAAGAAAGCAAATCTTCAAATCATCACTTTGCTAGATAGAGATTGGGAACAAGAGTTGAGAGCTTTGACAAGTGTACAATAGGGTATATATCTTATAGAAATCCTAACTCACTCAATTGGAAGTAGAAAAGTAATCAAGCATGAGGTGGGTTAGGGGTTCTTCAAGGCATAAAAACTAAACTATAGAAAGGGAGCATAGAAGGCAAACTTGGATTGAAGTCCAAGGGCCCCTTTTATAATTGAGGTTGCCTACTAGCTAGTAGGATTGAATTCTAGACGCTTTTAGGTTTCTAATAGATCCTTTTTTGAAGTTTACACCCCTCTAAATAGATAAATACATTGTTTAGCACTTTACAATATAGTATTGTTGGTTTAGATACTTTTTGGGTAACTTGGTTGTGTGTTCAATTGTCAAGCCAACAGTTGTTGCTGGTCAAGTTTCTAGCTGATAAGAAATTTATATGATGACTAATTTGTCAGTCAAGTTGCCCCAAGGCAAGCTCGACCGATAGTGGGTTCTATTAAAAGCCTGAAATAGGTTGTCGGCTGAGTTACCCTAGAGGAAAAGTTGGTCAAAAAACCTCCATGTAATTACTTATGGAAAATACTCAAAAAGTGTATATATGTTCATATTAAATGCTCTAATTTTTCATTAAATTTGGTTACAAGTCATGCATTCAATATAAATGATTTACAACACAGTTCTAATAGAAAAGCTATCTATCCTTAAATTCTTGAATTTGTGTTGAAGTTGACTTGTTCTTCAACAAACTAGGCTTGCTAATGTCATCATTTTGATGTACCTAATATCTGAAAATGATCTCAAATACATGTGGTAGATACACATGAATGGAATGGTTAAGCATTTTCAAAATATGACAATGCATAACAGTTTGGTCAACAAAGGAGATGTGAAGTCAGTATAGTAGGCGTGAAGTTTTAAATAGAAGTCACAAAGATTAAAAAAATGAGGTGATGATGAACAAAAAAGGGGCCAAGATTAGAAAACTAGAGACAAACAAAAAAACCTACGCATAAGAGAAGAAAAGGAAACACTAAGGGTCAAAATAGAGGTGTATATATACATATATATATATATACATAAGACTCATGTGGTCTCTTTCATCATGAGGATCCTCCTTTTTGACTATTCGATGTTTTCTTTTGTTTTACTTTATCAAAACATGGTTTTAAATTTTAGCACATTGTTTTTGTTCATCATCGCCTCAATTTCTTCTCTTTGCACCAACTTTTTGGGTCATCTCTTTTGTTATTTTCATTCTTCATGCCACATTATTTTGTTATTGTGGTGAGTGAAGAAATTATACAAAAGGGTAAGGTTTATACACATGCATTTATTGCGATGAATGAAGAAATTATATTTGCATGTTGGAATTAAAGAAGAAGCCTTATTTTTATTCAACAACATTTCACTTACACTTGTACAACAATGAGGTGTTATTTAAGTCTTTCAAATGAAAAATGTACATAATGAGATGGTTGTGTATGTAAAAAATATAAGTAATGTATGTGTTGTGTGGAAATGAGGTTTATTGTAAAAAATGAGGTGTGATAATGAAGAAACCATATATTTTTGCGTGGAATAAAAATGGGGTGTGATGTGTCATTGTCAACACACAAAGTTTACCAGATAAAAATCATCTCTAGAGTTTAACCTTTGATGGCTAACCAATTCACTTGTAAACAAATGAACCGATGTAGTACAATAGGTATTGATCCTCGGAGACAGTGAGTCGAGAGTTACTTTCAAATGAAAGCAATGAACAATATTTAAATCAAAATGTAGAGAATGATTAATCTGAAACAAGAAGTAAATTATTGAATTCTAAGTGCTTGAAATAAAATTGCAGAATTGAAAGTAACAATAGTAAAGTGCAAGACTTGAAACTAATTTAACAAAAGAATGTAAAATGAAGATTCCAAAGAGAAAGAGAATCAACTCGTTAAGATCAAATTAGATTATATAAGTTATTAGATGTCTAGGTTTGATCGTCTTGACCTACATAGTTAAATTAGCCCCCTTTAGGTTCCTCTTAGATATTTGAGTTTAGGACCATGGAGATATGTCCTCTTCGAAATCAGATCCCATGGAATAAACTTATGTCATGGAACCATTCTTACCCCAATCCCAATCCTACTTCCTAGATAGTAGTAAAAGGATTGAAGCACCCATCCCTAAGTGGCCCGATAGGATCTAACACGCTAGCATATACAATAAGAAATAATAACTCAAAAAATTGAATATTTAAAGAACAAACTAACCCAATATATGAGATATAGCTTATTTATCCTTGTCCTTAGAGTATGTGGAGTGGGGAATCGATCTTAGTAGTGTTACATTTGTCTTGCCTAAAATCAAGAATAATCGATACACAATCATGCAATTGCACGGTATGCTATAAAAATCAAGTAAAATGGTTTATAGAAAAAGAGTATGCTTGGCAGAACTTATATTCAAGAAAAGTATAACAAACGATTTTCCATATCCAACATTTATTTGACAAGATGTTTGTTTCAAACAATTAAATTTTTATTATGAGTTCCCATTATGCTGTAATCGAGAAGCATGCTTATATATTTTGTGTGACTCTATTTCCCCAACGTGATGGGGGAGGTCACCAGGCTCCTTCTCTCCATATGAGGTAGAAGGCCAATGTACAAGTCCCACCTCCAAATGAGGAGGTCACTTGCACTCAATATCAACATTTTTTTTAAGTTAAACAGAAAAATTTCATTATGGAGGAGCCATACGGCATCTACATGAGGAGAAAAACAAACTAAAAGACCACACAAAGATCAAGAACAGATACAAACCACCACAAAAACTCCTATCGGAATCTGATAAGGACAATGATGTATAGATCCCTCTTCTTCTTCGCTGGATAAGGCAGCTTTCTATGAGGAATACCTTCAACCTGAGTATGTATATGTGGTAGAGTACCTACACCAAATCGGTGTTCCAAAAGGATATTGTTTCCGCACTTGCTGCCATACAAACTCCACAATAAAATTGACCGAGAAAGAAAAATCTACCACGAGAAGAGAAAGCAGTGATGATTAACAGCGAGATAGACAAAACAATAGAAACAATCTAAACAGAAAGCCAGTAAAAGAGAAAGGGGATAGGAAACTTGTCACATCCGGGCTCAACAATAGGGAGGAAGAAGACCACTGCCTCCAAAGACACCATGCCCACACACCTCCCGAAGAAGAGACCATGCTGATGACAGGCGAGAAGAGGTCGAGGGGGAGCGGGACACCACTTTGCGGCGGACAAACCCCCTCCCCCCAGCCAGCCACCTATGGAGGAAGAACCCTAGCGGTGCTAGGGTGAGAGAGCGGGGAGAGATTCCAGGTTTGCAAAACGTGGATGATTTAGTTACACTCAATATCAACATTATTAAACATCATCATCACTATCAATATACATGCAGACATAATGGGCAATATCATTTATGTTCTCATGTTTTTCTCAAAATAAAATATAGAAAAAATGAAAGACTAATCATAGGGAACATTAGCTCAAACAAGTTATATAGCCAAGTATACATTCAAGAGATACATAAAAAGTATATTCAGTACAACCAAAGTGGAGATATAATAGCATACCTTTCACCGGAGATTTAGAGTATAGATTTCTTTGAGTCAGATCCTAAATCAGGATATTTTGATCAAAAGGTCAAGATCATGATTTTTAGAAGATTATGTTTCAATATTCAAGACTAGGGTTACACTTTTCCTATGTCAACCTTAGGGTTAGGTCATTCACTTATATTCAACCAATATTTCAATATGTCCAACATTATTTCAAGTGAAGTATTTTAAAGTGTGAATGACTTACCTAGGTTTTCTAGGATCATGTGTGTTAACCCTAATGATCAATATTCAAGTCATCATCACATTCCTAAGTCATCCTCATGATACTTAGCATAATTGAAATTCAAGATTAGTTTGATTAAAGTAGAGTCATGAATCATACACATGATCAAGGTTTTCACAAGATTTAGAACCATTATCACAATATTAAGGTTAATCCTTAGTTCAATGTGCATGATTCACATTCTAGGAGATATGAGTTACAGGATCAGATCTAAACTCATATTTAGTTAGGTTCAATAAAGTGTCTCAATATGATCATTAGATTCAAGGATTAGGGTTTTCCAAAGATTAAACTCAAAATAGAGTCATTAACTAAGATATTATGAGCAAGATAGTGAGGGTCATGTTCCACCCGGAAGCTCATCTATTAGTTCCTTATCATGCGATCACATCTTTGTTGATTAAGAGTTATGGTTTATGGTTCGTGAACCTTTGACATGTTTGGTAATGGTAAGGTGTTTGATATAGTGGAACGCACATATGTAAGCATGACATATCTGAAACTCTAATGACATGATATTACATGTGTTTATGGTCATCTTGAATCATGTATATATAATGATGAGTAAATGATAAGCTTGGAAGTATATGAGCTGCTTCACATGATGATATGACCCATGTCTTTGGCCACAGGGTTGAGACATGAATGATAAAGCATATAATCATCAATGTTGCCCTATGTTTGAGAATATGATCCATCTGTTAATCCATGATGATTGTGTATACTAACCATGCAGGTGTTTCATACAGACGCATAGCCAGGTAAGGGGCTATGAGGTATATATGTTTGAATAACACTGCTTTGATGGTCACTCTTGATGATGAGATAACATGCATGATGTGTTTTGGTCTGAGGACCTGAGTTTGGCTAAAGTGCCTAAGTTGAGGTGTTATCCTCTGATGATGATCTGGGATTGTTGTCCCAAGTGATGAGAATGCCTTATGAGGCAGTGGTTTCTTGTGATGAGGGATTGAGATCCCAGAATAACATGATGGTGGTAACAATAATGTAGCTTTATGTTATGCATGTATTACAACCTGGTTGCCTCAACAATCCACTTAAAATATACTAACTAATCACAGTGGAACATATCATGTATTTTTCCCTAGCCATAGATCCATCATCGTTAGTAGCTGGTGATGGTGAAACGGGTTCTCCTGCGGGTTAACCCGGAGTGCATATTGTTGAATATGCGAGGTTTCTCCTAGCCTAAAATAGAGAGGATTCGAGTGCAGTTGCGGTTGCAGACTCGGGATAGATAGAGCATGGTGAACAGGCCCATGGCTTAGTGTGATAGAGCATGAATGTGTTCATGGCTCAGGGAGCATGGTGAACTGGCCCGTGGCTCAGATATACTAGCGTCGAGACCTGTACCAAGGCGGTCTAGAGAAAGGGTAGCATGCGGGAGCTGACCCTGTGCCTGAGGCCACTCAAGCATGAGACTGCGGTCCTACTTTGGTTCTCATGCATTGACCACGAGGTGGGAGGTCATTGAGTCTGGCACTTCCATTGACCTTGTATGGCACCGGCTCTGGGTTTCGCAGCCGTCGGTTGGATTTGAGTGGTGCGACTCACTTCCTCAGGGCATAATAACACGTAATCAAGCCGAATAGTATTTATTTCTTAAGACAAAACACGGAACATTGGTTGAGGCCTTGCTTGTGTAGTTTCTCTTGTTATACATTGCAGTTACTTATACGTTCCTTATGTTATGTGGTAAGACCTTATAAATCTTATCTTGTCAATCATGTTCCATAAAGAAATATTTGGTTATATGCCTTCTGTACACCATGGTAAGCTCAATGGTAATGACAACCTTGCTCTATAGACTGCTCTTACTGCACATTTTATCAGTTATCTGTTGTTGCTACTTTAATCTTTCAAAGGTTTTATGGTTCTGGCGGGGAGTTATGTTTCTCGCCGGGACTGTGTGTCTCACCCCATTGGTTTACAACCTTCTTAGGTGTTCGCGCTAGATGTGGTGGTGTTCGCAGGGTTGCGGCCGAGCAGCAAGAAGAGCAGTAGAAGGCAAGAGATGGATATGCTGCTATTTTGGTTGTTTTGTAGTAGAGTCTTAGAGTCATCCATGTACTCTCAGGTCCTTGGAGGCGTTTTGACGTTGTTTTACGATGTATAGTTGATAAAGCTCTGTTTATCCTACTACTGGGCGGATGTGGCCCGTTATGTAAATAAACAGGTGATGAACTCATGTGATGACAAAATAGCTGATCTAATAAGTTGTGGACACGTATCTAGACTTGTAAATGTTTTTTTATAACCTATTTTATTACAGGATGAGGATCTGAAAGTAATAGTTTCTTGGTTTCTCTATTTTCCAAAATCAGTTTTAATTAACTCATGTGTTTGGTAATAAGTGGTTTATGGTGTTTTCCGCACGTTTTCGCGTGGCACCTTGTTGTCTGTGTGATATCGGGATGTGTCGCCACAAGTTTTGATATCAGAGCTCTAGGTTCGCTGAGTCTACAGGGATCTAGGACTAGGTTGCGTTTGTTGTTGTGAGTCCTCTCGATTTTCTTACGATTATCTTCTGCCCTCAGCGGAAGAAAAGCCAATATGACTGGAAATCATGAAGAACATGCTGCCGAGAGCAGCGATGCTACATCAGTTGATGGAGCTAAAGGGCAGGCACATGGAGATTGGGTGCCTGAGGTTCCCCAACTTGACCCAGCCATTCTTGAAAACCTTGCCTACCAACAACTTATGGGGCAGATGATGGCCACGATGAATCTCATGGTAGAAAGATTGCTAGTGCCTCCGCCAAGAGCACATGCTCCCCATGGTGAAACATCGGGTATTGGGAAGACCTTTGAGCGGCTTCGACGAGACGGAGCTTCGGACTATGTTGGGACAGCTGATCCAGCGGATGCAGATCTGTGGCTGACAGGTCTTGAGAAGGCCTTCTGGATCCTCAACATCCCCAAAGTAGACAAAGTCAAGCACACTGTCTACCTCCTGAAGGGTAGTGTTGATCACTGGTGGACCATCGAGGAGGAGAAGCGACCTGGTGTGGAGATCAGTTGGAAGATCTTCCAGCGTGAGTTCGTTAGTAGATACTTTCCAAATACGTATCTGGACGAGAAGATCAGCCAGTTTGAGCGTCTACGCCAAGGAGCGATGAATATCACTGAGTATGAAGCCAAGTTCATGGACCTGTTGAGGTTTTGTCCTCACATGGCAGCGACGGATGATGAGCGAATCAAAAGTTTTGAGAAAGGCCTGAGTGCTGAGCTGACAACACCTGCTTCTGCGTTAGAGAATCGAGAGCGGTTTGCTACGTTTGTGGAATTTGTCCAGAGGATCGAACGGTCAGTCAGGGAGAAGAGAGAATCCATGTCTAAGAAGAGGCCTACTCTGTTCCAGGGATAGAGGTTTGGTGGCTTCAAGAAGCCGAGGTTTTCAGCACCTTCTGGGGTAAGAGGTTCCAGTACACCGTCACAGTGGTCTCCAAGTAAGGGAAGAGGATATGTTTCTTTGTCGTCAAAGGCACATAGTACAGCTTCTGTAGCAGTGACAGGGCCATCTAGGCCACAATTTGAGGATAGGGCATGCTATATCTGCGGTCAGATAGGGCATTTCAAGTCGAATTGCCCAAGTAAAGATGTTGAAGTGACACAGCAGCTGAGGCAGAATCAGCAAGGGTCAGACCGACAACAACCCAGTAGTAGCAGAGGGCGAGGACGCGATCAAGCGTCATAAGAGGGATCGTCTGCTCAAGGAAGCAGAGGACGTGGATAGCAAGCAACGGCTCGATTCTATGCTATGAGTCAGCTGGAGGCGATAGTCAACCCCCGAGTGGTGGCAGGTCAGATGGAGTTATCTCAATTTGATTTGTCTTCTTCTTGCTTTATATCTGTTTTGGTTGACCCGGGTGTTGCGCACTCTTTTATCGCACGTTCTATGCTTGATAAATGTCTGTTACCTGTTAGCTGTAAGAAAGATAGTTTGTTGTTAGAAACCCCTCTTGACGGTTCCTCGATGCTTCGAGAGGAGTGTCCATCTTGTGTCTTATCTTTTTCGGGACACAGTATACAAGTGGATCTCATACCACTGTATATGCATGGATTTGATGTGATCCTTGGGATGGATACCTTAGAGAAGTATAAGGTTGTGTTGGACTGTGGTTCCAAGCAGGCAGTGTTTGAGGTTTGTGGAGAGAAGTGGATCTTCCAAGGAGATAAGAAGATTCTTCCGACATGTCTAGTGTCAGTGTTGGTGGCAGAAAAGTTGCTACGACAAGGATGTAAGGCATTCTTAGCTCATGTTGTCGATACCAAGGCAAAAGGTCCTAGCCTTGAGGAGGTGATGGTTGTTCGAGAGTTTGCAGATGTGTTTCCTGATGAGTTCCCCGGTGTTCCTCCACCTCGAGAGATTGATTTCGAGATCAATCTGGTTCCAGGAACACAACCAGTTGCACAGAAACCATATAGGATGGCTCCAGTAGAGATGGCAGAGCTAAAGAAGCAGTTACAAGAGTTGTTGGAGAAAGGTTTCATCTGACTGAGTACGTTGCCTTGGGGTGCTCCAGTGTTGTTCGTTAAGAAGAAGGACAGATCGATGCGGCTATGCATAGACTACCGGTAGTTGAACAGGGTCACGATCAAGAATAAGTACTTGTTGCCAAGGATAGATGATCTGTTCGATCAGTTGTGTGGTGCTATGATATTTTAAAAGATCGGTCTACGGTCCAGATATCATCAGTTGAGGATTAAGGCGGATGAGATACCAAAGTCAGCTTTTAGGATGAGGTATGGTCACTTCGAGTTTGTGGTTATGTCGTTCGGGCTAACCAATGCGCCTGCTACTTTCATGGATTTGATGAACAGGGTGTTTCGTTCGTTTCTAGATCAATTTGTTGTAGTCTTTATAGATGACATTTTGATCTACAGATGGACAGTCTGAAAGGACTATTCAGACTTTTGAGGATCTTCTTCGAGCTTGTGTTTTGTAGTTCCTAGGCAGTTGGGATGTACATCTCAGTTTGATAGAGTTTGCCTACAACAATAGTTACCAACGGAGCATTGACATGGCTCCTTATGAGGCCTTATATGGCAGGAAGTGCATATCTCCTTTATGTTGGTATGAGACCAGTGAATATCATCTTTTGGGTCATGAGTTAGTACAGCAGACAACAGAAAAGATCAGAGTGATACAACAACAGTTGAAAGCGGCACAAGACAGACAGAGGTCATATGCAGACAATCGCCGACGACCTTTAGAGTTCCAAGTGGGAGACAAAGTGTACCTCAAGGTCTCACCATGGAAAGGTGTGCTAAGGTTTGTCCAGAAGGGTAAGCTAACACCCAGGTATATGGGGCCATATCCAGTAATAGCACGTGATGGCAGGGTAGCTTACAAGTTAGAGTTGTCGCCAGAGTTGCACAGGTTACATCCAGTGTTCCACATCAGCATGTTGAAGAAAAGGCATCCAGATACAGGGACAGTGATACAACCAGTCGAGGTTGAGCTTGATGAAGATGTGACCTACGAGAAAGGTCATGTGATGATCCTTGACAGAAGAGTAAAGAAGCTGAAGAGGAAGGACCTGGTTCTGGTAAAGGTTCTTTGGCATCATCGTGGCATTGAGGAAGCCACATGGGAGCTTGAGGAAGAGATGAGGAGGAAGTATCCCTCACTTTTCTCTTCGGATTTTGAGGGTGAAACCCCTTTGTAGAGGGTTATAGCTTGTAAGGACCCTGACCTCTGTTTAGGGATTATCCTGTTTTCTTTGCTTAACCCTGGTGTTTAGTTGCTTGCTAATCACCTTTGAGAGTGATTAGGGTTTGTTGGTGCTTTGTTGAGAGTTGAAGGTGCTACTTGCAATTTACCCAAGCCTAGGGTTGATGAGCAAGTTTGTCACCTTGAGAGGTGTTCGTCTCTCTCCTTGCTTCCTCTAGTGTTGAGAGGAAGGGTTGGGCTCGTTGCTTGAGTTGCTTTGGGCTTGGATGAGCTTGTTGGGCCTTGAGATGCCTTGCTTGAACCTTGCCCTTGCTTTGCTTGACCTTGTGTCGGCCATAGGTGTGCCGACCATGGTTGTGTCGGCCTGAGTGTGTCACCTAGGTGGTGTGTCGGCAATGGAGATGGGGTGTGTCGCCCATGGACCCCTCTTTGACCCTTGGACCTCGTTTGTGTCACCACTAGTGGACACTTGGCGCTTGATGCTTGCATGTGGCAATGGCCTTGGACATGTGTTAAAGGCAAGTTAGAGTGGTGGCATTGCCAATGGATAAGTTTCCCTAGGTGGGTGACACCTTGGTTTCTCCTCCATCCTCTCCTATATATGTACCTTCTTTCTCTTGCTAAGGATCCCTTTAGTTCCTTAGTTTCCCTCTCCCTTAGTTGCACGACACCTCTTCCTTTGCAAGCTTGGTGGCCGATCCCTATCATGGAGTCTTCTTCTTCCTCCTCTTGAGGTGGTGCTTTGTGCTAGGAGCTTGGAACTTGCTTAAGGCGGGTTACATAACTCCTAACCCTAATCATATTACCTTCTTCCATGATCTTGTATGTTTTCTTATGATCATAATCGGCCATGTATGTTGCTAGATGTGTTTCTTGCTTAGTTACACCTAGTTGGCTGAACCATGTTTTCGGTTTCCTTGTTGAGAAACACTCCTTTCTCTCCTTGGTCTAGAGGAGTGACCTTGAGTTCTAGTAATATGGGAAATACCCCTCTCTCGTTTAAGTTTAGAGGTGAGCTTGTGTTCTAGTTGCTTGAGCAACACCCTCCTCTCGCCATGGACTTGAAAGGTGAACTTTTGTGTGGTTTAAGACCTATGTTGAGGTTGATCCTTGTGGTTGCCCGAGTTGTGATAGAGATTGTGCAAGACCCCTCTCTTGGTTGTTGAGAGGTGAGCCGATCTTCTTGATCAATCTAGGGTTTGGTACCCTTGTCCTTGAAGTTGTTGATGATCTTGTTGGGGTGCATCTTGCACGATATGGCCTTGGGATGGTGTTTCCCGATACCTCTCTTGAGCTTGAGTTCTGGGTCATTATGAGGAGGGTGTGTGGGGCATCACACCTTGGTTCTTGCCTTGTGTGTTGACTGATAGACGAGGCTAGTTTGGTTGGACAATAGGCTTTCCCTTGGTGCTCTTGTCTCGATGGATGATGTGTGGTTTTCTGGGCGCCATGGCTGTAGCTGTCAGAATAATTATCGCCTGTTGCAACCCCTAACACCTAGTGCATGATACCCCTAGTGCACGATACCCCTAGTGCACGATACCCCTAGTGCACGATACACCTAGTGCATGATACCCCTAGTGCACGATACCCCTAGTGCATGATACCCCTAGTGCACAACACACCCGTTGCATGACATGCCCCATAGACTTAGCTGCACGTTAGGCTTTGTGGCCATTATACCCTGGTTGCACGATACAGTTGGTAGCCCGACACCCTTACTAAGTGCTTGGCCGATATGTAGTTAGATTGCTTGGCTGATATGAGACTGGAGTGCTTGTACGATATAAGAAAAGTACCCTGCCCGATACCACTTCTAGTGAGGGTTCCCTGCCCGTCACACTTCTTGTGAGGGTAGTGGGTACTTTTAGTGAGGGTCATGCTCTACCCAGAAGCTCATCTGTTAGTTCCTTATCATGTGATCACATCTTTGTTGATAAAGAGTTATGGTTTATGGTTTGTGAACCTTTGACATGTTTGGTAATGGTAAGGTGGTTGATATAGTGGAACGCACATATGTAAGCATGACATATATGAAACTCTAATGACATGATATTACATGTGTTTATGGTCATCTTGAATCATGTATATATAATGATGAGTAAATGATAAACTTGGAAGTATATGAGGTGCTTCACATGATGATGTGACCCATGTCTTTGGCCACAGGGTTGAGACATGAATGATAAAGCATATAATCATCAATGTTGCCCTATGTTTGATAATATGATCCTTCTATTAATCCATGATGATTGTGTATACTAACCATGCAGGTGTTTCATACATACGCATAGCCAGGTAAGGGGCTATGAGGTATATATGTTTGAATAACACTGCTTTGATGGTCACTAACATGCATGATGTGTTTTGATCTGAGGACCTGAGTTTGGCTAAAGTGCCTAAGTTGAGGTGTTATCCTCTGATGATGATCTGGGATTGTTGTCCCAAGTGATGAGAATGCCTTATGAGGCAGTGGTTTCTTGTGATGAGGGATTGAGATCCCGGAATAACATGATGGTGGTAACAATAATGTAGCTTTATGTTATGCATGTGTTACAACCTAGTTGCTTCAACAATCCACTTAAAATATGCTAACTAATCATAGTGGAACATATCATGTAGTTTTCCCTAGAAATAGATCCATCATCGTCAGTAGCTGGTGATGGTGAAACGGGTTCTCCTGCGGGTTAACCTGGAGCGCATATTGTTGAATATGCGAGGTTTCTCCTAGCCTAAAATAGAGAGGATTCGAGTGCAGCTGCGGTTGCAGACTCGGGATAGATAGAGCATGGTGAACATGCCCATGGCTTAGTGTGATAGAGCATGAATGTGTTCATGGCTCAAGGAGCACGGTGAACTGGCCCGTGGCTCAGATATACTAGCGCCGAGACTTGTACCAAGGCAGGCTAGAGAAAGGGTAGCATGCGGGAGCTGACCCTGTGGCTGAGGCCACTCAAGCATGAGACTGCGGTCCTGCTTTGGTTCTCGTGCACTGACCATGAGGTGGGAGGTTGTGGATTTCGGCTCTTCCATTGACCTTGTATGGCACCGGCTCCGGGTTTCACAGCCGTCGGTTGGATTTGAGTGGTGTGACTCACTTCCTCAGGGCATAATAACACGTAATCCAGCCGAATAGTATTTATTGCTTAAGGCAAAACATGGAACATTGGTTGAGGCCTTGCTTGTGTAGTTGATCTCATTATACATTGCAGTTACTTATACGTTCCTTATGTTATGTGGTAAGACCTTATAAATCTTATCTTGTCAATCATGTTCCATAAAGAAATACTTGGTTATATGCCTTCCGTACACCATGGTAAGCTCAATGGTAATGACAACCTTGCTCTATAGACTGCTCTTACTGCACATTTTATCAGTTATCTGATGTTGCTACTTTAATCTTTCTAAGGTTTTATGGTTCTGGAGGGGAGTTATGTTTCTCGCTGGGACTGTGTGTCTCACCCCGTTGGTTTACAACCTTTTTAGGTGTTCACGCTAGATGTGGTGGCGGTCGCAGGGTTGCGGACGAGCAGCAAGAAGAGCAGTAGAAGGCAAGAGATGGATATGTTGCTGTTTTGGTTGTTTTGTAGTAGAGTCTTAGAGTCATCCATGTACTCTCAGGTCCTTGGAGGCATTTTGACGTTGTTTTACGATGTATAGCTGATAAAGCTATGTTTATCCTGCTGCTAGGTGGATGTGGCCCGTTATGTAAATAAACAGGTGATGAACTCATGTGATGACAAAACAGCTGATCTGATAAGCTATGGACACATATCTAGACTCGTAAATGTTTTTTTATAACCTATTTTCTTACAGGATGAGGATCTGAAAGTAATAGTTTCTTGGTTTCTCTGTTTTCCAAAATTGGTTTTAATTAACCCATGTGTTTGGTAATAAGTGGTTTATGGTGTTTTCCGCACGTTTTCGCACAACACCTCATTGTCTGTGTGATATCGGGATGTGTCGCCACACTTTTATCCAAAAAGAAGGGAGTAAATGACCCAACAACTAAGGTAGACTCGGCAGGGCTTACGAAAGTTACAACCTAATAACATAAAAATGCAAAAGAAACAACATGAAACAACTAGACTCTATGTTTGAGTCAACCAGAAGTGGTAAATGACTACGCGGGATGACAGTCAGATAGAGCTTTCTCATTCTGATATATCTTCTCTAGATTTTATCTGATAATTATAAGAAGGTAGTTGATGTTGAGATTCCTTTAATTAGTCCTATGAGGACATTAGGAAGAGATAAGAAGGATGAGAACCTATATTTAGATTAATATTCTCTTATATGTTTTGACATTTCTCTCTTCATGTAGAAAAGGAAGAGATGTAAAAGAAACACCCAAAAAAATCTGAGATACTAAGTAGTAAAATTTAAAGAGATGTTAAAAGTATGAAACATAATATAAAACAAATGCATACTACCTAATTTCAGTTCTTGAATACCCTGGCCAGGTATTCATCTATTGAACACAAGGTTAGTATGACACTCTTATATTGTTATCTTTCTGATTACTCTGATCAAGTAGTCATTTTAAGACAATTTAATGAGATTAATGAGGTAGAAGATGTGGCATGGATATTTCTACCACATACTAATTGATATATGGGTGAATCTGAGTTAATCACAGACCAACTTTTAAATAAAAGAAGATGTTTAGTATAATGTATACCCTGGTCCTCAGACCTAGAGGTAACAGTTACCTGATGAGAGGTAATAATGCTCAATGATGGACTGAGGGTTTGAATACCCAGATCTAGTAATCATGAAGATGATGTGATATGTATTTGGCACATATAATGGATACCAAGTTAAAGAATCATAGTATCCAAGAACTTTCAATGATATGAGAAAATGGGAACATGACTCTTCATAAGAATTAATGTTTGGTTACCTACAAGGGCCAACTCTGAAATTTGTCCAGTTACATAATGTAGTATGGATACCGTTTGTTAGGGGTTTATGCCCCGCATAAACATGACATCAACAAAGATGTATGAGTTGAAGGAACAATTGTAGAATTGTTTTGAGATACTAAGTAGTAAAATTTAAAGAGATGTTAAAAGTATGAAACATAATATAAAACAAATGCATACTACCTAATTTCATTTCTTGAATACCCTGGCCATGTATTCATCTATTGAAGACAAGGTAAGTATGACACTCTTAGATTGTTATCTTTCTGATTATCTGATCAAGTAGTCATTTTAAGATAATTTAAAGAGATTAATGAGGTAGAAGATGTGGCATGGATATTTCTACCACATCCTAATTGATATATGGGTGAATCTGAGTTAATCACATATCAACTTTTAAATAAAAGAAGATGTTTAGTATAATGTATACCCTGGTCCTCAGACCTAGAGGTAACAGTTACCTGATGAGAGGTAACAATGCTCAATGATGGACTGAGGGTTTGAATACCCAGATCTAGTAATCATGAAGATGATGTGATGTGTTTTTGTCACATATAATGGATACCAAGGTAAAGAATCCTAGTATCCAAGAACTTTCAATGATATGAGAAAATGGGAACATGACTCCTGATAAGAAGTAATGTTTGGTTACCTAGAAGGGTCAACTCTGAAATTTGTCCAGTTACATAATGTAGTATGAATACCGTTTGTTAGGGGTTTATGCCCCGCATAAACATGAAATCAACAAAGATGTATGAGTTGAAGGAACAATTGTAGAATTGTTTTGGGAAAAGTTGATCTACCTAAAAATAATTTCTTAGAATATCTCTATCTAGATTTGTTAAGGAAGCATATACATAACATCTAGAGATACCTCTAAGATGGTTCTTCTTAATAAGTATCCTCTCCTTATGACAAACTAAGTGAGGGGTATAGAAAACACCTAAGATCAAGGATCTTATTGCAAAAAGATGTAAGTTGAAAAGGTGACAAACCAGTGAGGTTTGACACCTGAGTTAAATAAGGTATGAATAATGATTATCTGACTAAGAAAAATGTTACCTGACACAGAGTTGACTCTACAGTCAATAATGAAAAGGACAGTGGAGTATGTGTCTTGTATGAAAGATTCCATGATAACCCTGTGTGAAATAACTTTGTGTTGATCAAAGTTATATGGTATCTCCATAACATTAATATGTTATATGTAGACTTGATGATATGATGAATGAATAATATCTGTCTCCCTTTACCTGGGATTTCCGGGACGAAATCCTTGTTAGGGGTTTATAACTTGTAACGGCCCTGACATGGGTTATGAGGTAACCCTATTTGTTTTGGCTAATAAATTTTATTATAACTTTAATATAATCCACTAAGGTGCTTTGTTATCATGTGACACACTCATGTTTCAAGTTTGGTCCCGATTGAATGTTGTTTGAACAATGTTCCTTTGTTTTGGACCAAAGTGCAATTTACCCAAGTTGAGGGGTTATATTGCAAACTTTCACATGTTGAGCGTGCCTTATATGTTTTATCATCATAAGAGAGAGAATTATGCAAGGTGGTGTCTTGTGGAAAGCCGAAATTCCAAGTTTGAACTTGTTTGAACAATGTTGGTACCTTGTGCACCAATTTTGGTACAAATTGTAATTTACCCAAAAGGTAGGGTTGATATGCAAAATACCACCTCTAGAGTGTTCCTACTTCCTCTATGTATCATATAGATGAGAGAGAATGAATGATACACCATGTTTGATTCCATTATGAATGATGGTAATCTTGGTGATGAAATGACCAAGAAAAGGGTTGAATATGAAAGCTTAACTTGAGTTGTATCAAGTTGAAAAGCTTATATATGAGTGCCTATCGGCCAAGGAACCCAAAGAGGTGTCCCATATAGTTTTTTGGACTCTTGGAAAAATCCATATCATGCAAATCACCTCAAGGATGTGAGGTGTGTCGGGTTACAACTTCCTTAGCAAAGTTGTGATGAGTTATGAATAAAGTGGTGATTTTGTTATTATATCTTATTCAAAGAGATAAGTAATTGACGAATTCTTATCCCTATATCACTCTAAACTGTTTTTCATGTCAATATAAATGATTATGCATGCATGTACACGTGTCACCCATGCATGGACACGTGGCACCTACTAGTTCAAAATGGTGACACCTCATTTTCACCTTCCTTCATGAGCAACAAGTATATATATACCCCTAGTTTCACCCCTTAGTGGCATTTTTCGACCCTTACCACCCTCCTACCATATGGTATCGTGCATAGACTCCTTGTATCGTGGAGAAGTGATGTGGTATCGTGCATGGGCCCTTGGGTGTCTCCCATGGCAAGATCATATCGCCCAAGTAGGTGATATTGGCCATATAGAGTGATATCGACCATAGAGTGAGGAGCTTAGTGGCATATCATGCAAGTGAGTGACATATCGTGCAAGAGGGGTGTCATATCATGCAAGGACACTAGTGTATCATTCAAAGGTGTTAAGGAGCAAGAAGGAGCTCAAATCGTAAGTCTAAGGTGAGCCATAGTTGTCTTCAAGCTTGAATTGAAGCATGGAACTAGGGTTATGATCTACCTTTCTTTTCTTCTTCACCAATTGCTTATCCATGGTGATTCCTTGTATATGAAGGAATTATGACGAGCCTTGGACTTTTGATAAAGTCGTCTTCAACCTTAGGAACGTGGAGCTTTGGAGCTTGGAGCTTTGAAGTTGTTCTTAAGGCGGGTTATATAACTTGAACTCAGCCATGTTATTATTCATCACCTAAATTGCTATACTTAATGAATTACTTTTAATTCCAAAATTTCCTGAAATATTTGATGATATTATGAGTTCTAGTAGTTTATTAGACCTGTTTACATTAACTATAACAGTTATAATAAAGGTCTAGAGCTTGAAGATGATGGTATCACCTTATAAAAGTGATATTGGGTGCAAGCATACAAGCAAGCACCTCTAACCCGATATGATGATGCACCTACTTCACTAAAATGACATGGATATGATTTTATACCTGGTTTCACGATATGGGGGTGTAGTATACACCTCTTGCACGATAGGGAGTCAAGTATAGACTCCATGCATGATACAAGGTTAAATGAATACTTATAAGTTGACATGAAACCCTAATTTGGGTAACCCGATATGAGTAAAGAATAGCAAATGCTATTGCACGATATGGTAGTCTGATACACAACCCTAGTTGATGTCTTAATACCTCATGCACGACATGGGTAACACATATAAATACCTCTTGCCTGGTATGAATGGTGTGTATATACTTCTAGCCTGATATGGTGAGTGCTCATATACTTACAACCCGATATGGTGATCATATGCACACTTCTAACCCGAGATACATTGTAAAGGTGAGGGAAAGACACTCTTAGGAGTGATGAGGGTAACACCAAGTAATGGTGTGGCTAATATATTGATAGGTGAAACACCTAGAGTGGTTGATAATGGACAACCTTATATCAATGCCTTGACCCGAGATGAGCCCATATCATTGATGACAGTTGGGTAATTCAAATGTGTGACTTATGGCCAATACACTATATGATAAATGTGATGTGTTAGTGCATAAATTATTAGGATGTGATATACTCTAATACAAGATAAGTTGATGTAGTTAAGTAAGTTGAAAGTAATGAGGGAAGTAATACATCAAGGCATGATAAATACTACATCCAGCACCTCAAGGTTGATGCACCTTGATGCACCTTAAATCCAATATACTTGGATGAGTAACACATGAAGTGTGTCATGTCAATTGTTACATTGAGTTGTAATGCACTTTGATAAGTTTAGGATGACATACCTTGAGAAAGGGTTAAGCCAAGATAACAAAGTATGATGTAATCAATATCCTAAAGAGGATGAGAGAGAAACTCATACTTTGTGTTGATTATCATTTAATGATAAAAGATGAGAATAAATAAGTATAATTGAATACTTATGATATCAATGTATGCTCCTAGATGTGTGGAGCAATGAATTAGGGTTTGAATTAATAATATGAACTATTCGGCTATAAAGGGAAACCCTAATCCTAATAGTTGTTGTCTAGTGAGAGGTGACAAGATGTTTAATGGCCTTGTGAGCCATGTGAATAGTTGTTTCCTAGTGAGAGGTGAAAAGATGTTTAATGGCCTTGTGAGCCATGTGAATAGTTGTTGCCAAGTGAGAAGTGACTAGATGTTTAATGGGCCTTGTGAGCCATGTAAATAGTTGTTGCCTAGTAGAGGTAACAATATGTTTATAAAAGTTTCATGTAAGAAATGATAATGTTCAAATAAACTAGAAAATGGAAACTTAGTAACATAATAATAATAATAATAATAATAATAATAATAATAATAAATGGATACAATAATAATAATGAAATTTTAATCATGCATGCTTTATGCTTATAGCCAAATAAGGGCTATAGTGTTTTGAATAAGCTTAAAGGAGATAAGAGGAATACTTGAATTACATAAAGTATGTGAATAAGTATGATGGCTTGGCCAAGGTTTAATACCTAGTAAAGGTGATGTGGTAGTCAGTGATGATGCACGGGATTGTTAATAACCCAATACCTGGAATAATTGCACAGGATTGGTAATAACCCAATACCTGGAATAATTGCACAGGATTGGTAATAACCCAATGCCTGGAATAGTGTCACAGGATTGGTCATAACCCAATACCTGGAATAATTGCACAGGATTGGTAATAACCCAATGTCTGGAATAATGTCACAGGATTGGTCATAACCCAATACCTGGAATAATTGCACAGGATTGGTAATAACCTAATGCCTGGAATAATGTCACAGGATTGGCATAGTCCAATACCTGGAATAGTTGCACAAGATTGGCATAGTCCAATGCATGGACATAATATGATGATGTATACTCACATGACTGGTACAATTCAATATCTGGTTAGCATATTGGCTGAGGCCAACAGATTGAAATGAGAATGATTCATGGATGACATACCGTGATAATGAGTATCACAGGATAAGCTTGAGATGTTGATATGGTATGATGGGTAAAAGATATACATGTTCTTCCTATTCCTTATAAAGAAAATAGATGATTTACTACTCTATCATAGATAGTTGCAATGTTTTAAAATATGAGAATGTTCTAAACTGCTTATCCTTTGCTCAATTTAATACTATTTAACTATGATAATAATATTTTTGGCGGAGAGTTATATCTTTCGCTGGGACAATTGTCTCACCTCGTGAGATCCACATTTTTTTAGGTGGACGTGCACGAGGGGGATTGAGACCGTACAGCAAAGAAAGAACAACAGCAGCAGGGACAGCTGTGACAGCTCAGGTTGAGTGTATTGTCTGTCATGTCTTGTAGATAGAAGTCCTATGTGTCATCTATGTACTCTCAGGTCCTTGGAGTTGGTTTGTACTGGTTTCATGAATAGTATGAGATTTTGGCTTGAATGCCTTGAGGTTTTATGTTGCTCTAGTATGTGTTTTGATAGAGAAACTGTGATATGTTGTCCTCGAAATGAGATGAAACAATGTTGTACAATGTAAATCATGATATGTATGAGTTTTGGATCTTTCAGTAAAAGTTTTCTGGACAAGGATCTCCTTGCAAAATGGTTTTAAATTTTAGTGATTTTTGTTAATCTGTTGTTTATGTTTATTCCGCTTAATTATTAACGATTTGTTTGTCAGTTTGGCAACTGTCGTTACAAGTTTGGTATCAGAGCTTAAGGTTCGGTGAGTCTACAGAGACATAGGACTAAGGTTTTGAGTTTGTGTTAGTGTCCTCCAGTATACCCTATAGTGACTTTTGCTTATGTAGAAGAAAGGGTGAAGTTTAGAATGAGTGGAGAACACAAGGAACACATTGCTGAGAACAATGTTGTTACACCAGGAAAGGGTGTAAGGGATCGGGCAAGAAAAGAATGAGTGCCTGAGAATTCCTATCTTGACCTAATCAGGATAGAGAATCATGTTTTTTATGCTCTTGTGAGGCAAGTTAGGACAACAGTGATGCATATAATAGACTAGATATTAGCATTACAACTAAGGTTACCAGTCCTCAATATAGAAACTTTGGGTTTTGAAAAGGTTCCTGAATGACATAGTCATGTTGGAACAGTGGAAAATGTGGGAAGGAATGACATATGGCAAGAAAGTAGATTCTTCCATAAGTATAGACAGATAGTACATCTGTAATGGTAGTGCCCAAGGAGGGGCACTAACCTGAGAATAAAGGAAAGGTCTCTACAATTCTAGAGACATATGCCAGGTTGTTCTAAAAAGCCAAAGTTTTTGGTACCACCAGTGCAATAAATGCCTAGTGCACCAGGGCAGTAGTCATTATGTGAGGGAAAAAGTCCTAACTTTCCCCCTGTAAGAACTCATGACTTAGCTTCTACATCGGTAATGAGACCGATAAGACTATGGTATGAGGATAAGACGTGGACATGTTAAGCATACTAAACCCTTTTATTAGAAAAGATGGGAGTAAATGACCAAACAACTGAGGTAGAGTCGGCAGGGCTTATGAAAGTTACAACCTAATAGCATAAGAAGGCAAAAGAAACAACATGAAACAACTAGACTCTATGTTTGAATCAACTAGAAGTGGTGGATGACTACTCGGGATGTCAGTCAGATAGAGATTTCTCATTCTGATATGTCTTCTCTAGATTTTATCTAATAACTATAAGAAGGTATTTGATGTTGAGCTTCCTTTAATTAGTCATATGAGGAGATGAGGAAGAGATAAGAAGGATGAGAACCTATATTTAGATTAATATTCTCTTATATGTTTTGAAATTTCTCTCTTCATGTAGAAAAGGAAGAGATGTAAAAAAACACCCCCAAAAAAATATGAGATACTAAGTAGTAAAATTTAAAGAGATGTTAAGAGTATGAAACATAATATAAAACAAATGCATACTACCTAATTTGAGTTCTTGAATACCCTGGCCAGGTATTCATCTATTGAAGACAAGGTAAGTATGACACTCTTAGATTGTTATCTTTCTGATTACTCTGATAAAGTAGTCATTTTAAGACAATCTAAAGAGATTAATGAGGTAGAAGATGTGGCATGGATATTTATACCACATCCTAATTGATATATGGGTGAATCTGAGTTAATCACAGATCAACTTTTAAATAAAAGAAGATGTTTAGTATAATGTATACCCTGGTCCTCAGACCTAGAGGTAATAGTTACATGATGAGAGGTAACAATGCTTAATGATGGACAGAGGGTTTGAATACCCAAATCTAGTAATCATGAAGATGATGTGATGTGTTTTTGGCACATATAATGGATACCAAGGTAAATAATCATAATATCCAAGAACTTTCAATGATATGAGAAAATGGGAACATGACTCCTGATAAAAAGTAATGTTTGGTTACCTAGAAGGGCCAACTCTGAAATTTGTCCAGTTACATAATGTAGTATGGATACCGTTTGTTAGGGGTCTATGCCCCGCATAAACATGACATCAACAAAGATGTATGAGTTGAAGGAACAATTGTAGAATTGTTTTGGGAAAAGTTGATCAAGCTAAAAATAATTTCTTAGAATATCTCTATCTAGATTTGTTAAGGAAGCTTATGCATAACATCTAGAGATACCTCTGAGATGGTTCTTCTTAATAAGTATCCTCTCCTTATGACAAACTAAGTGCGGGGTATAGAAAACTCCTAAGATCAAGGATCGTATTGCATAAATATGTAAGTTGAAAAGGTGACAAACCAATGAGGTTTGACACCTGAGTTAAATAAGGTATGAATAATGATTCTCCGACTAAGAAAAATGTTACCTGACACAGAGTTGACTCTACAGTCAATAATGAAAAGGACAGTGAAGTATGTGTCCTGTATGACAGATTCCATGAAAACCTTGTGGTGAAATAACTTTGTGTTGATCAAAGTTCTATGCTATCTCCATAACATTAATATGTTATGTGGAGACTTGATGATATGATGAATGAATAATATATGTCTCCCTTTACTTGGGATTTCGGGGACGAAATCCTTGTTAGGGGTTTATAACTTGTAACGACCCTAACATGGGTTATGAGGTAACCCTATTTGTTTTGTCTAATAAAGTTTCTTATAACTTTAATATAATCCTCTAAGGTGCTTTGTTATCATGTGACACACTCGTGTTTCAAGTTTGGTCCCGATTGAATGTTGTTTGAACAATGTTCCTTTGTTTTGGACTAAAGTGCAATTTACCCAAGTTGAGGGGTTATATTGCAAAATGTCACATGTTGAACGTGCCTTATATGTTTTATCATCATAATAGAGATAATTATGCAAGGTGGTGGCTTGTGGAAAACCTAAATTCCAAGTTTGAACTTGTTTGAACAATGTTGGTACCTTGTGCACCAATTTTGGTACAAATTGTAATTTACCCAAAATGTAGGGTTGATATGCAAACTACCACCTCTAGAGTGTTCCTACTTCTTCTATGTATCATTTATAGGATATATAATGAATGATACACCATGTTTGATTCCATTATGAATGATGGTAATCTTGGTGATGAAATGACCAAGAAAAGGGTTGAATATGAAAGCTTAACTTGAGTTGTATCAAGTTGAAAAGCTTATGTATGAGTGCATATCGGCCAAGGAACCCAAAGAGGTGTCCCATATAGTTTTGTGGAATCTTGGCAAAGTCCATATCATGCAAATAACCTCAAGGAGGTGAGGTGTGTCGGGTTACAACTTCCTTAGCAAAGTTGTGATGAGTTGTGAATAAAGTGGTGATTTTGTTGATATATCTTATTCAAAGAGATAAGTAATGGACGCATTCTTATCCATAGATCACTCTCAACTGTTTTTAATGTCAAGATAAATGATTCTTCATGCATTTACCCGTGTCACCCATGCATGGACACGTGGCACCTACTAGTTCAAAATGATGACACCTCATTTTCACCTTCCTTCATGAGCAACAAGTATATATAACCCTAGTTTCACCCCTTACTGGAATTTTTCGACCCTTACCACCCTCCTACCTTATGGTATCGTGCATAGAATCCTTTTATCATGAAGGAGTGTTGTGGTATCGTGCATGGGCCCTTGGGTGTTGCCCATGGCAAGATCATATCGCCCAAGTAGGTGATATTGGCCATATAGAGTGATATCGGCCATAGAGTGAAGAGTTTAGTGGCATATCGTGAAAGTGAATGCCATATCATGCAAGAGGGGTGGAATATCGTGCAAGGACACTAGTGTATCGTGAAAAGGTGTTAAGTAGCAAGAAGGATCTCAAATCTTAATTCTAATGTGAGCCATAGTTGTCTTCAAGCTTGAATTGAGGCATGGAACTAGGGTTATGATCTATCTTTCTTTTCTTCTACACCAATTGCTTATCCATGGTGATTCCTTGTATATGAAGGAATTGTGAACGAGCCTTGGACTTTTGATAAAGTCATATTAAAACTTAGGAACGTGGAGCTTTGGAGCTTGGAGCTTTGAAGTTGTTCTTAAGGCGGGTTATATAACTTGAACTCAGCCATTTATTATTCATCACCTAAATTGCTATACTTAATGAATTACTTTTAATTCCGAAATTTTCTGAAATAGTTGATGAGATTATGAGTTCTAGTAGTTTCTTAGACCTGTTTACATGAACTATAATAGTTAGAATAAAGGTATAGAGCTTGAAGATGATGGTATCACCTTATAAAAGTGATATTGGGTGCAAGCATACAAGCAAGCACCTCTAACCCGATATGATGATGCACCTACTTCACTAAAATGACATGGATATGATTTTATACCTTGTTGCGCGATATGGGGGTGTATTATACACCTCTTGCATGATAGGGAGTCAAGTATAGACTCCATGCACAATACAAGGTTAAATGAGTACTTTATAAGTTGACATGAAACCCTAATTTGGGTAACCCGATATGAGTAAAGAATTGCAAATGCTATTGCACGATATGGTAGTCCGATACACAACCCTAGTTGATGTCTAGCCCGACATGGTGATGGCTTAATACCTCATGCACGACATGGGTAAAACATATAAACACCTCTAGCCCGATATGAATGGTGTGTATATACTTCTAGCCTGATATGGTGAGTGCTCATATACTTACAACCCTATATGGTGATCATATGCACACTTCTAACCTAAGATACATTGTAAAGGTGAGGGAAAGACACTCTTAGGAGTGATTAGGGTAACACCACGTAATGGTGTGGCTAATATATTGATAGGTGAAACACCTAGAGTGGTTGATAATGGACAACCTTATATTAACAATGCCTTGACCCGAGATGAGCCCATATCATTGATGATAGTTGGGTAATTAAAATGTGTGACTTATGGCCAATACACTACATGATAAATGTGATGTGTTAGTGCATAAAGTATTAGGATGGGATATACTCTAATAAAAGATAAGTTGATGAAGTTAAGTAAGTTGAAAGTAATGAGGGAAGTTATACATCAAGGCATGATAAATACTACATCCAGCACCTCAAGGTTGATGCACCTTGATGCACCTTAAATCCAATATACTTGGATGAGTAACACATGAAGTGTGTCATTTCAATTGTTACATTGAGTTGTAATGCATTTGATAAGTGTAGGCTAACATACCTTGAGAAAGGGTTAAGCCAAGATAACAAAGTATGATGTAATGAATATCCTAGAGAGGATGAGAGAGAAACTCATACTTTGTGTTTATTATCATTAATGATAAAAGATGAGAATAAATAAATATAATTGAATACTTATGATATCAATGTATGCTCCTAGATGTGTGGAGCATTGAATTAGGGTTTGAATTAATAATATGAACTTTAAACCCTATTCGGCTATAAAGGGAAACCCTAATCCTAATAGTTGTTGTCTAGTGAGAGGTGACAAGAAGTTTAATGGCCTTGTGAGCCATGTGAATAGTTGTTGCCTAGTGAGAGGTGATAAGATGTTTAATGGCCTTGTGATCCATGTGAATAGTTGTTGCCAAGTGAGAAGTGACAAGATGTTTAATGGGACTTGTGAGCCATGTGAATAGTTGTTGCCTAGTAAGAGGTAACAATATGTTTATAAAAGTTGCATGTAAGAAATGATAATGTTCAAATAAACTAGAAAATGGAAACTTAGTAACATAATAATAATAATAATGATAATAATAATAATAATAATAATAATAATAATAAATGGATACAATAATAATAATAATGAAATCTTAATCATGCATGCTTTATGCTTATAGCCAAATAAGGGCTATAGTGTTTTGAATAAGCTTAAAGGAGATAAGAGGAATACTTGAATTACATAAAGGATGTGAATAAGTATGATGGCTTGTCCAAGGTTTAATACCTAGTAAAGGTGATGTGGTAGTCAGTTATGATGCACAGGATTGGTAATAACCCAATAACTGGAATAATTGCATAGGATTGGTAATAACCCAATACCTGGAATAATTGCATAGGATTGGTAATAACCCAATGCCTAGAATAATGTCACAGGATTGGTCATAACCCAATACCTGGAATAATTGCACAGGATTGGTAATAACCCAATGCCTGGAATAATGTCACAGGATTGGTCATAACCCAATACCTGGAATAATTGCACAGGATTGGTAATAACCCAATGCCTGGAATAATGTCACAGGATTGGCATAGTCCAATGTCTGGAATGGTTGCACAGGATTGGCATAGTCCAATGCCTGGACAGAATATGATGATGTATACTCACATGACTAGTACAATTCAATATCTGGTTAGCATATTGGCTGAGGCCAACTGATAGAAATGAGAATGATTCATGGATGACATACCATGATAATGAGTATCACAGGATAAGCTTGCGATGTTGATATGGTATGATGGGTAAATGATATATATGTTCTTCCTATTCCTTATAAAGAGAATAGATGATTTAATGCTCTATCATTGATAGTTGCAATGCTTTAAAATATGAGAATGTTCTAAACTTCTTATCCTCTGCTCAGTTTAATACTATTTAACTGTGATAAGAATATTGTTGGTGGAGAGTTATATCTCTCGCTGGGACAATTGTCTCACCTTGTGGGATCCACATTTTTTTTAGGTGGACGTGCACGAGGGGGATTGAGACTGTACTGTAGAGAAAGAACAACAGTAGCAGGGACAGCACTGATAGCTCAGGTTGAGTGTACTATCTGTCATGTATTGTAGATAGAAGTCCTATGTGTCGTCTCTGTACTCTCAGGTCCTTGGAGTTGGTTTGTACTGGTTTCATGAATAGTATGAGATTTTGTCTTGAATTCCTTGAGTTTTTGTGTTTCTCTAGTATGTGTTTTGATAGAGCAATTGTGATATGTTGTCCTCGAAATGAGATGAAACAATGTTGTACAATGTAAATCATGATATGTACGAGTTTTGGATCTTTCAGTAAAAGTTTTCTGGACAAGGATCTCCTTGCAAAATAGTTTTAAATTTTAGTGATTTTTGTTAATCTGTTGTTTATGTTTATTCCGCTTAATTAGTAACGATTTGTTTGTCAGTTTGGCGATTGTCGTTACAATAACAAGTGTAGCTTAGCTGATTTTCTTTCTAGAATGATTGCTCAAGCATTACTTGTGTGTATTTTGTGTCCTAAGGCCTCTCCTATTTATATGAATGGTTTATAAGTGATTAGGGACATTGTAGGGAGTGTCTAGACTATTCTTAGTGCTTAACTAGTTGCTAGGTAGAAAGTAGTTGGGTTGCAATGGTTAAAATGTTCGTTAAAAGTGAAGTTTCCAGAACCTTGCTCGGTCGAAAATTTTCTCGACCAGAAGTGGCTCGATTAAAAATTTTGTTTGACCATATATGATTCAAGTGATAAAGTTATTTCTAACAGCTAGTTGTAATTTAAACTTCATTAGCAAACGGTCTATTCCTGATCAACAAAATATTCGACCGGATGTGTCTCAATCCACAAAGTATTCACTGGGGATGACTTAGAGCTAGTGCATTATCAACATTTTTCTGGTGCTCTGAGTCTTCAACCGATGGATGTCTTGGTCAACAATTTTCTCAACTGAGAGATGTTCGGTTGACAATTTTCTCGAATGAAAAATCCTTGTAAATGGGTGTGTAAAATTGTGCAAAACCTATCAATTGATTTTTATGATGAAGGATAATGACTCTAGACTCTAATGGGGATCCTAACTAAAGGTTCTGGATGGATAGGAAAATCTAACTCTTAATTTTACATGACTTCTAGGTACTTGTACATTATACACTTGTACTAGATATTACAAGTTGTATGAACATGTAAATACAAGCATTTAAGCATGTTAATTTCATCTATCCATTTGGGGTGATCTCCTTGAACCCTAAAACACTTAAGCATCAAGTTAGATCCACAAGAATGAAATGTTTTTCATCATCAAAATAGAGGTAAGATCATGTCCAATTTAGCCAACAATCTCCCCTCTTTTGAAGTTGGCAAACATTTCTAAAACATAAGAAAAATATTATGAAGATGAGTTTCATACATGATTGATCTAATGATTGATCCTTTGGATAAAGATGAGTTTCATACCAGAATAGTCAACATTGGTATCAGCTTTCAAATCCAACAATTGATCATGTGGATACCATGGTCCCAAAATTAATAGTGCCAACAAGATATCTCAAAATTCTTTTAACGGTTTGAAAATGAGAATGCATAGGGTTTGATTGAAATCTAGTAAAAAGTCCAATGGCAAACATAACATCTAATATGGATGCAGTCAAGTATAGCAAGATACCAATCATGGCTCTATATAAGGAATCATCAATGGGTTCACCATCTTCATCCTTGTCAATTTTAGTAGAAGTAGACATAGGAGTAGTAGCATGTTTGCAATTTTCCATGTTAAACCATTTTAAGAATTCCTTAGTATATTTCTCTTGGATTAGAAAAATTTCAAAGGGCGTTTGTTTTATTTGAAACCCAAGGAAGAATGTCAATTCACCCTTAAGACTCATTTCAAATTCCTTTTGCATGATATCACTGAGTTGAGTACATAAAGAAACATTTTAAGAACCAAACATGATGTCATTAATATATATTTGAACAACTAGAAAATCTGATTCATATGATTTGAAAAATAATGTGGAATCCTACTTTCCAACAGAGAAACCACTATTGAAAAGATAGTTCTAAGTCTTTCTACCAATTTCAGGGTGCTTGTTTTAGACCATAAAGAGATCTCTTGAGTTCATAGCATGACTAAGCTTGTTTGGAATCTCAAAACTAGGTGGTTGGGAAACATAGACTTCTTCTTCTATGAATCCCTTTAAGAAAACACTTTTTACATCCATTTGGAAAACTTTGATGTTTCTATGGGTAGTTAGAGATAATAACATACAAATAGCCTCTAGTCTAGCTACAGGTGCATAAGTTTCATCAAAGTCTATCCCTTCGCATCAATTATACCCTTGAGCAACCAACCTAGCTTTGTTTCTAACCACTTCCCCAGCTTTGTTAAGTTTGTTTCAAAAAAAATCACTTAGTTATAATAGTGGTTTTGTCTTGAGGTTTGGGAACTAAATCCCATACATCATTCTTAGTGAATTGGTTTAGCTCTTCTTGCTTAGCAATTATCCAATATCATCTTTTATAGCTTCACTTATCTTTTTAGGCTCAACAAATGATACCAAAAGCCATATTTACAACATCTCTAAATGATGAATGAGTTTTTACTTTATCAAAAGGATTTCCTATGTTTAAGTCTTGATGGTGATCTTTGATTATTCTAGAATTAGGGTGATGTGACTCATTATTTTGATCCTTGTTTTGTTCCATTTCAGGTTTTTTATCATTTATTGTTGATATGGTTAAGTCCTCAATTTAGTGTCTAATTTCATTCAAGCTTTCATTTCCAAATTCATATTAAGCACATTGTGGTGTGATTTCATGAAATGTTATATGAATTGATTCCTCAAATTTCTTAGAAATAGAGTTGTAGATCCTGAATGCCTTACTATATGTTGAATATCCCAAGAAAAATCCTTTTGTCACTTAGGGTCAAATTTATCTCTATCGTCTTTTGTGTTTAAGATATAGCAAGGTGTACCAAAAGTATGTAAGTAGTCAACTCGAGGCTTCTTGTTAAAGATGAGTTCATAAGGAGTTTTCTTAATATGAGAATGAATTGAAATACGGTTCAAGACATATCATGTTGTATTTATTGCTTCAGCCCAAAAGGTTTTAGGCGTGTTATGTTCGAGTAGCATTGTTCTAGTCATTTCTTGTAAGGAATGATTTTTCCTCCAACTATCCCATTTTGTTGTGGGGTGTGTGGTGCTGAAAAATTATGTGTATACCCTTGAGATGTAAAAAATTCTTCAAAGATATGATTTGCAAACTCTCCCCCATGATCAATCCTAATGGTGCATATTTTGTTTCGTTGTTGATTTTTAATCTTAGAGCAAAATTGAATGAATATTCTAATAGTATCATCTTTTGTTGAAAGAAAATGCGCCCAAGTATATCTACTATAATCATCAACAATGACAAAATGATAATTTTTACCACCAATAGATTGAGTCCTAATGGGACCAAATAAATCCATGTGAATAAGTTATAATGATCTAGTAGTACTAAGCAAAGCTTCAGATTTGAAAGAAGTTTTATTATGCTTGCCTAGAGTACATGGTTCACAATTTTTCGGTTTATCAAAAGAAAGTTTATGTAAACCATGAACAAGATCATATATAAGAAACTTTTTAATAACATGTGAGCTTGCATGACCTAGCTTTCTATGCCATAATTGTAAAGATTCATCATTTGCAAGAAGGCATTTTCCAATAATAGCTTGCATAGAACTAGGTCTATGTATGTAAAGATCTCCTACTCTTTTTCCTTCATAAACAACATCATTAGTGTTTTCTATGAGCAACTTGCAACAAGTTTTGTTACAAAGAACATCATAGCCACTGTCACACAATTCACTAACACTAATTAGGTTGTGATGTAATCCACCCACAAGTAGCATATTTTTTATTCAAAGATTTGTACCAAAATTACCTATCCCAATGATTTTACCTTTGGCATTATCTCCAAATGTGACTGTTCCACTCTTGTTTTCTTCAAGTATGTGAAAGGCATCCTTATTTCCAATCATATGCTTGGAGCAACCACTATCAACCATACAATCCTACAAGATAAGAAGATTTTGATACCCATGTGGTGGTCTTTTTTATTAATAATATTAATATATGTGCTTTAAATATTATATCATTTTTAGTGTTTTAAATGAATCAAAATGATGAACATTTTGCAAATTTAAAATATCAATGTTAATCACAAGTATATGATTTAATTTGCAAGAAAATAGTTCTATCATGCTTATTTTTGGTCGACCTTGACTTCGACCGGGAGGCCCCTCGGTCGAGATCTTAGTCGACCGAGAGGCAGTTCTGTAGATTTCTAGAATATACAACATTTCTAGGGTGAACAAGATATATTATTTTCAAGTATTTTAATCATTAATGACACAAGTAAATAATCAAGTACATAAGGATATTCTCATTTCAGTTGAGATAAGACATATATGAATTTCATAAAGAAGTTTAGGTCAAATATCAACAAATTGTCTCAGAATCTCTAAGTTTGGGGTCTTGGAACCCAAATGATGTCCTTCTTCTTCTCGTATTCACAAGAGAATGAGTAATGTCCAAGTCGTTGGTAGTAGAAATAAGAAATAAAGTCAATTTGATTACTCTTCTTATCATTTTGGGTGTGTGCTATATTTTTCTTGGGCACATAGATGGTCTTGGTTCTAGGGCTTGTGTGTTTTTAGCTCTAGTCTTCTAATAAAAATTTTTTGTGGGTGCATAGCCTAGGCCCCTTATTCCAACCTGTCCAGAAGTGTTTTTCAAGATTTTATCAAGGATATCATCACGTTTTAAACTATCAACATATTTTTGTAATTCATCATTTTAGCAAGTTTCTTTGTAATATCTAGATTGGTCTGAGTTAAATCTGAAAGTAATGTATCTCTTTATCTAACAATGATATCATAATCGGAATGAGTGCACAAAATAGGTTGAGTTTGATAGTTATTTATCTTAGCAAGCAATTTAACATTTTCTTGAGAAAGAAGATCATTATTATTTTTTAAGACAAGCAACTTGGCATTATAATCATCAATTGAAGCTTTCAAAGTATCATTTTCAAAACTAAGACTTTCATTTTCGGAAGTAAGATCATACAGTTTAGCATGCAACTCATCATCAATTCTAGAAAGCTTTTTTCAATTTTCTTTTTCAATCAACATATTTAGTATAAGTTTCTTCAAGACTATAAACTAGATCAGTTTTAGATAATTCAAAGAGATTTACCTCATTTGGGTCGTCATCTTCATTTTTCCTAGACATGAGAGATTCCACTTCTTCCTCTCCACATTTGTTTTCATCACTTGATTCATCCCAAACTGCTTTGTAAGATTTGTCTCCCTTGTCCTTCTTCTGGAAAGAAGATTTCTTACCCTTCTTATTTTTAGGATACACATTCTTCACATGTCCCTTCTTGCTGCATTCAAAGCACCTAAGGGAAGAAGAAGAATAAAAAGAACCACTAGATTTTTTGTTAGATTTATACTTTCTATATTTCTTACCATTTACAATGAGTACATCCTCTTCATCATCTCCTTCACTTGTCTCATCACTTTCTTGAGTGATGACTTTTGATTGATCTTTGGTTGTAGCCTTTAATGTGATGTTCTTCCATCTCCCCTTTTGGAGTTTGGCCTCCACTCTTTATTCTTCTTCAAGAGTGGCCTCATGTGTCTCAAGGTTTCCAATGAGTTGCTCCATAACTAATTTAGTGAGGTCATTCACTTCTTCAATGGCTATCACCTTTGGCTTGTACTTTGGAGGCAATGATCTTAGGATATGGGATACTTGATCCTCTTCACTAATGTACTTTCTCAAAGCATTCAAGCCATTGATGATAGAAGAAAACCTAGCATACATCTCACGTAAAAATTCATTAGGAATCATACAAAATTGTTCAAACTTTTACTTAAGCATATTAATTCTAGTGTTCTTAACTTGAACAGTACCTTCATGTGTAACTGAAAGTTTATGCCAAGTTTCATAAGCGGACTCACAAGAAGATATGTGATTAAACTCACCAAATGATATTTAACAATATAAAATACTTACAGCCTTGGCATTGAGTTGAACCTTCTTTACCATCTCCGGATCCCATTTATCATATTCCACGGTTGGAAGCTCATATGGTTGAGTCACCATTCTCCACAGCTCTAAGCTTATTCTTGGGAAGTAAAATTACATCCTCCTTTCCCAATAGGTTTAGTTCCATCGAATAGATGTGGTCGACTGACACATGTCCCTTAAAGGTTGAGGTTGCTAAGCAAGTTTTCCCCCATGCTTCAAGATTTGTGGGAACTCCATAAAGACCTGCCCCGATACCAATTGAAAGATCTAGAGAGGGTGAATAGATATTTGATCATTTTAACATTAATTTAGAACTTAAATTTAAGAAGGAGAGGGAGACAAGGATGAGACTCACAATTTAGAGTGGTTCCACCCTTCAAATCGAAGGATGTCAGTCCACTACCCAATTGTTTCCAATTGGGATTTGCAAGTGATCAATTTTATTACCTCTCAAGGAATTATAATAATATATAATCACTTCACCTCAACCTGTTCTTTACCGAGATGAGGAAGAGAACCCAAGGAGAGGATGACAACTCCAGCTCCACCACCTTGACACAGCCTCCACCTCCTTGAAGTAGCGTCAATCAACTTGGAGTAGCCTTCACACCTTGAAGTAGATCCAATCGCCTAGGAGCATCCTTCACACCTTGAAGTAGCTCAAATCACCTAGGATCAGCCTTCATACCTAGAAGTAGCTCTGAGCAAGCTCCCTTAGACAACCTCCCACACTTGGAGTAGTCAAGGAGTACAATTACATCAACTTCAAGAAATAGATTAGAAGAAGGAAGATTACACCAATGTATATAGTGCTTTGATCCTATATCAAGTGTTAGACCTCCTAATCATTGAGGATGGACGTTTCTAGGTGGTGTCTAGGAGATTTTATCTACAGGACACTAACTTAGAGCTCAAGGGAGACAATATCAAGTGTATCTTAGTTGATTTGCTCTCTAGAATGATTGCTCAAGGTTGCTTGTGTGTCTTTGGTGTCCTAGGGCCTCTTCTTTTTTTTCGAATGGCCTATATATTGATAGACGGGTAATAAAACGATGAAGGAGGTTCATAATTTTTAGGGAGTGTCTAGAATTTTTTAGTGCTTAAATAGTCATTAGTGGGTTGCAACAGCTAAAATGTTTGTAAGTGAAGTTTCCAGAACCTTAATTGGTCGACAATTTTCTCGACTGGAAGTGACTCAGTCACCAATTTGTTTGACCAGGTATGATTTGAGTGCCCAAGTTATTTCTAATGGCTAGCTGTAATTTAAAATTCATTAGCTATCTATCTATTCCTCGTCGACAAAATATTCGATTGGATGTGTCTCGGTCCACAAACTATTCGACCGGGGATTACTCAGAGAAAGTGCATTATAAACATTTTCCCGGTGCACTGAGTCTTTGACCGAGTATTGTCTCAGTCGACAATTTTCTAGACTGAGATATTTTCAGTTGACATTTTTCTCGACCAAAAAATCCCTATAAATGGGTTTGTAAAACCAATCAATTGATTTTTCTAATAAATGTTAATGACTCAACTCTAAGGGGGATCCTAACTAAGGGTTCTAGATGGATAGGGAAAATATAACACTTGATTTTACATGACTTTTAGGTACTTGTACATTATACACTTATTCAAGCTATTACAAGTTGTATGAACATGTAAATATATAAGCATTTAAGCATGTTAACTTCATGTATCCATTTGGTGTGATCTCCTTGAACCCTGAAACACTTAAGTAGCAAGTTAGATCCACAAGAATGAAATGTCTATCAACATCAAAATAGTGGATAAGCTAATGTCTAGTTTAGCCAACACGATCTAGGCATCGGTTATTGATTCGTCAATGTCATTATCGATGATTGTGTTTGATGGCTTTGAAAATGATGGGAATTCAGCGACGTTAATGTCAATGAGTTGTTTTGTCAATGAGATTTTGATGAGGTTTTGTCCATCCTTCTGGTCTTTGAGAAAAGGTTCAAATGTCGACCTAATAGGTCAAGGATCCATGGGAATATGTCAAGCTCTTATAATCACTTTTGAGTGTCAATGGATTAGCCATCGATCTTGATGTTTTTGCACTGAATCCCTTCAAATTTCAACAAAACTTAATTAAAACTAAGAAATTGGTAAATTGGAGATAAAATGAACAAAATTAGATATCTAAACACTAAATCAAATGACTTTATTTATGAAAAAGGGCATGAAATGTGCAGCAAAATTGATGTTATCAACTCCCCCAAATTTGAATTTAGCTTGTCCTCAAGCTAATGGAATCATTATGTAATCAAACCAACCAAGTAGATTTTGTAGTCGACTGAAAGATAGTTTTATATCAATCTATTATCAAAACTATTCTTTTCTTCATAAAATTCCCTAACTCAACAAGAACATCATTTTTCAAAAGATTTCTTCTTTGATTCTTTCTTACCTATTTTAGCTCATTATCTTATCTCTGACATAATTCTCACTTGTCAAAGTAGATTTCACTCTTTTCATAATGATGATAGTGGAAGGAATAGGTAGGCAAAAGGCTTATGGGTATCCCTTCCTTATTTTTGGGTCATTCAAATACAAGTATGTTAAATGGACAAGTGGTCCATGGGTTCCAAACCAGTTGGTTTTAGAGCAGTGATTGCACATCCTAAGCACCACCTCCCCGGATTACAATACCTTTAATGAACACCATTGGAATTGGGGTGTGTATTTTGGTCTTAGAGTTCAACAAATGTGACATATATGTGTTCATGAGCATAGAAATACACTATTTTGATAGATCTTCAACAACATGGCACAACTCTCTGGTTCTTTTCACTCACTATATTTGGGATTTTGCATGAAAATAGAAGATGGGCTGAGGAAAGAGGTAGCTCTTTATTCTTCTTGTGAGAATATGCCTTTGACAAAATATGATTTTTATATTAACTTAATATTTTTGGGAAGAATCTTTTGGTGATGTCTTGAGGTTAAAAGCAAAATAGAGGAAGAAGTAACATTTTGCTAAGAGAAAAACATAAAAGCAACATCTGTAACGAAAATATTCAACTTGTTGTTATCATGTGATTGATTTGAAAAGGGTATAGTTTGAAATCAAACTAGATTCTTTGTAGAGGGAGTTTTTGATCATATGCATCTTCACAGCTTTGTAAAAGAAAATTTATCAAAAAGTTTGATGAAAAAGTAGAAAAATTATAAGAAAATCGCTAAAAGGTGAAGAAGATGAAGTTTGGTTTGATACTATGAAATATCTATCTCACATGATTACACCCCCAAAACTTACAACACACACTATCCCCAGAGTGTGAAAAAGAAGTAAAATGTAAAAATGTGAGATTAATGTCAGAGGTCTACTGTGGACCATTCAGATTTGAGAAGCATCTTGGTGTAATTGTCGCAAAGGTAATGAAAATTATCACCAACACAATCTTCTAAATCAGCATGAAGAACTCCAATGGAATACATCTAATATAGGATTAAGAAATCACAATCATTGGAAAGGAGAAATTGTTGTGGGTAGTGGTGATAGAATCTTGGTACTTTCCATTTCTTTGGCTCTTGAGAAGCATAGCCATAGCCATACTGACGAATCAGAGGAACAAGTACCTTAGCACAAGTGTCAGGAATGCGCTCATGCTCACTTTGGATTAGGGTAGAATGTTAGAGACCTTCAATGCTATAAGCGGCATCTGAACTGTAGTAGAAAATGACCTATCATTTATATGTGAAAATGACAAGTAAGGCCCAGTGATTTTCATGGAGAATAGGAAGGAAAATATAGCTTGGAATGGATGATTGCAGGCATTTAATGAGCAATTCTTTTACTCTAGAATCAGATTTTTGCTAGAGATATATTTGCAAGTCAGGTCCAAACATGTAACCATCATACATAGTTTGGCTTAAGAGGAGTTGATAAGCCACCATGAGGCTATGTGATAGATAACTGTCAAGCTGGGGGTTTCAAGAAGATCATCTCCCATTACGAGTAGATCATTATGGCTAAAAATAACAAAATTGCTACCATCCTAGAAATGCTTCATGAGATGCAAAAGTTGGGTGTAAGAAAGTTCGTTACAAGAACTTCTATCAAAGTTATCAAAAGTGGGCTCAAAAAACACCATAGGGCCATAAATAGGAAATGGTTCATGTTACAACCCCAACTTTTGGGTTCATTTGGTGGGGAATGTAATTTCTCATATTAAAGATATTGGAACAAATAATGATATAATTTATTTTGAATAAATGGATTTCATTTACAATAGCCTTGATGATTGTTTTGTGGGCTTTATTGGCTATTGGGCCCAATAACAAGCAAAATACAAAAGGAACTCCATTATTAATAAGAAATGGAGAAAAGAAAAATGTAGAATCCTCCAGAAGGCAAAAGAATATAATCCAAAGGTGGATTTCGTGCCTCTTGGATTCCTTGGGTCCCAAGGAGTCCAAAGTTGCAACGATAATACACCAAGAAAGGAAAAGACCAATTAAGTATTTCTTTATTAAGAAAGAAATTGAAAACAATGATAAAATGTGGAAAATAAGTAAAAAGAGGTATAATTGAGTTATACTTGATGGATTTTCGTATCCAAAGGATTCCTAATGTTAAATGGAATGCCAATGAGGAAAAAATAAAGAAAGATAAAGAGAAATCCTCAAAAAGAGATATTTTAATAAGAAATAAACAAGATAATGTGAAATAATGAATAAAGATGCATCTAGAAGGATAATAAGTATCCTTAAAAAGGAATTTCGAAATCTTAGAGTTTCTTGGGGTCCAAGGAGCCCCAATGGAGAAAAAGAAAGAGAAAAGGCAAATAATACAAAATAAGAGGATAATGTGATACATAGTTAATGACTTTTTGATATTGTCAAAAAGAGATGATTATTTGCTTAAAGAAAGTTGAATTTTGTGGCCAGGGGATTAAAAGACAAACACAAAGAAAATAAGAGAGGTAATTTTTAGATTTCCCTTTATGAAAAGAAATTCCCTATTAACCAAGGAATACTAATAAGCAAAGAACGTGGAAGAAACCCAAGGAGTAAGTGCACGATGTTAAGGAAAGTATTCGTTGGCGATATGAGAGACTGGCTTCCTTGTGGGTAAGGGCATGGAGACGTGGCTACTCCCCCTATATAAGGGTGAACCCATAGCCTCGAGATCAAGAAAGATCTCGGGAAACTCTTGCTAGTGTCCTTCCAACCCTATCTGAGGGGTGGTAAAACCCTGGGAGCAATGCGGAGCGGTGGAGCAAGAACCTTAACTGAGTGTGATGCTCCTATGGTGCTAGAGAGAAGTACGGCCCAGCACCTGTACATCGTAGCAGGTTGGCTACAGGCTGACTTGCAGAACTGGCAGACTAAAATCGGTCATTGTGGCTACTTTTCTTAGGCACCCTGTATGTGCAGGAGCACGGTGGAGGTGAGGGATCTCCCTCCGGTGGCGGTCGGGTCGGGGGAAAGGGAGGCATCCCGCTCCCAACCCTTGCCGCAGCAGTGAGAGGAGGTTTTCGTGAGGAAGAAGATGACTAGATGTCTTTGGACAGAATTGCCCCTCGGGGCATTATAAGACCAGGAAGACGTGTAGGGGTATAATAGTCATTCAATTGTGTTTCCCAAACTAATCGGGTTGCGTTGCATGGCAAGAGTGACGTGGCAGCCTACCATTGGCTTTGGTAAGTGATTTCTTACAAAAATTGTATCTAAATATTGGTAGCTCTGATGGGAACATGCAAAATATGAATTTTGATAAGGAGAACTCAAGAAATGCAATAAAAATATATTTGAATTCTAATTTTGATTGCAATTCGAAAAGTAGTGTAATTTAGAAACTTTAATGAATTAAAGATTAAGAAACCCTATTTTTAGATGGTTAATGTATATAGTAGGGTCTAATGGATGATTAAAGTTGATATTAACCTATTAATGGTAAAAAGGTACATTCAGAACAAAAAGGATGAACTTTGCATGTAATTAGTTTAATTTAGAGTTTTATGTGCATAAATATGCTTTAATGAGCCTTGAAACACTAATATTAGTAAATGTGACTCATAATGGTTTTAATTATTCAAAATCATGAATAAAGCTAAGATATGATGATTTTAAGCTATTTCGAGTATAAAAGTTCCTAATTGAGGATAAATACCTTTAATGTAGAAATTAGGATTTTCTAATGAATAAAGGTAGAATTAGAATTCATATGTGATTTAGACCATAATGAACTATGAATTGATGATAAATGAGCATAATGATCTTGTCATGGATTAAAAGGATAAAAGTGGTAGCTTTAATATAAAAGAGGCTTAATGGACTTAATTAATGATTAATTGTGATGTTTCTAAAATTAAGGTTATATGTTGTTAAAAGGTAACCTTAATAACTTTCATGAAGGATAGATGAGAAATTAGGGTTTAAAGGAGTAAAATGAAGTAAAAATCCTAATTGTAAAGTAAACCCTAAAAGTGGTAGAAATCCTAAAAAGGAATAGAAACCTTAAGTAGCAAGATGGTTTGAATAGATTTTAATAAAAAGGAATTGGATGTGATTTCAGGATTATTGTACTTGCTTGATTGGATTTCCCATCTTGGTTGATTCTGTCTCAAATCTACCTGACATGTATGTGGTTACACTTATGAATATCTCAAATTAGTTTTTCGAGGTTTTCTGAAGTTTTCCTTGATGACTTGAATTAAACTGTTGGATGAATTTAATTCATGCAAACTATAATGTGGATATGACTATCACTTAAGATATGTGCCTACTAGCTCAGATCCTAGTCCCCTCTGTGGCTTAATAGTTTGACCTAGTACATGGCTACCTATGGGGTAGGTCCATCAGGTCATTGGATGACTTAGTACATGGCTACCAATGGGGTAGGTCCATCAAGTCACCTTGAGTCAGGGATTGGGCTACCTATGGGTAGTGTCATGCGACTCTTTAGCACACCATGAATTAGGGATTGGGCTACCTATGGGTAGTGACATGTGACTCAACCCTAGATATTGATCTACCTGTTAGGTAGGATCATGCGGGGTTTAATGGGGATCTACCATGAGGAAGGTAGCATCCAGGTCCACTGTAGGGACATCACAGAGATAGGGGATAGATAAGGATTGAGTAGTATTGCTTAAAACGTAATCTTGGCTGCTAAATGATAATTGGTTGATTACATTGTTATCATAGTTGCATGATTATTGTTTCCCCCACATACCAGCTTTATGTTGACCTACATTTTGTTTGTCGGCATTTTTGGTACAAGTGAAAAGAACAAATAGTAAAGTGGCATATGTGGATTTAAATGAGGATTAAAGTATAAAGGATGATTAGTTAGTATAGACTCCAGTTATGGATAGAAGTAGTTACCCTCAGTTTGAAAGAAGAAAAAAAAGGTATGCAAAGTTTTACTTTATTATAGCCTTTCAGTTTAGTTGGTAGAATTTGACAATTATTATTGATTATTTTTCGAACCTTTCATCTGGAAATGGGGTTAATGGCTCTGACCTCTTGGTTTCCCTTAATTGGGGGTTACTGGGAGGCGGGGTCGTTACAGTTCATGTTCATCCAGGAAGTTTAAAATATCAATAGCTTCATGGGATCGAGTAGTAACTGTGATAGTAAATGGTGGATTAGTAGCCACATATGATGGTGTTATGTGGCCCTCTTCTACTATTTCTCTTTGTAAAACTGTATGGAAGGGTTCTTTTGGGGGCCCAAGAATCAAAGGGTAAAGATCCCATAAGCTCTGGGTCCTGAAAGAAATGATGATCCATGGCATATCATCCATGAGGAGGGGTAAATGTGGTGGCATCCAGACTGGTGCCAAAAATCTGGCAGTTAAGTGCTTCCATGACACGAAGGTACTATTGCCCTTTTGTTGATTTTGCTGGTGAACAAGCGGCTCGATCACATAATTGGTCTAGTTAGGATGATAATAAGGGACTTGGCATATGACCCATTGTATCCAAATAGAAATATAAGGAAGCTTTTTTGTAGTAGGGTCCCAGAAGCATATGTCTATATTTTGAAGATCAGACACACACATATTGAAAAAAGTAATCTGGCACTTAATCAAATCGTCTACGCATAAAAGCCATAGACTTCTAAACTGAAAGGTGGGAGATCCCAGACAGATCTTAAATAGACAATTGGTGAGGGAGGGTGTTGCATTGAAATATGACCACTCCTTATCACTGGTCATGACAACCTCTAGGATAGTGGATGCCAAGACTATGAACATCCATTTTGTAACATTGGTAGGGTTGTGAAAATGCCTTAGAAATCTTCTCCAGAAAGAGATATGGACATGTTGTTATAAATGATTTGACCCCTATCACGGTGATCATCCAAAACATTATGTAAGACAAAACTTCATGGATAGGCATCTCATTCAAGCAATAAGAATCAAGCCTGCTTATCTTGGAAGGAAACTACAGTGGAAGCGGCAGGGGGGGTTAGGGAAGACTTTATCTAGTAGCCTTAGAATTGTTGTTGAAAGAATGATGGATAGATCACCATTATCTTCCCCAGAGGAAGCATGCTCATCATTAAAAGGACTGTTAGCATCTAGTTGTAGGTCCAAATGAGTGGTATATACTCCTACATAAATATCTTCCTCAGAGGTATGGTGACTATGAAGGGACCGAATAGGACTGTCACTACTAAGAAACGCCTCATGCAACTTCCTCATAAGATCATCATAGAAATAATATAGAGGTGATCTCTGAGTGAGAGGCAATTCGTTCTCAGATGGGTGAGCATGGATGTCCTTGTATGGACTCACATAAAGTTTGGTGATGGGAGAAGGAACTCCATCGGGAGAAAAGGTGATGGTTGTATCTTATTGATGAAGTAGGAATGGCAGATGATATGGGTCTATTCAAGCCATTCTCATAAAATAACATCTCCAAAACATGCAATATAGACTCTTGAATGGACATGGAAGAAATCTCTAGAGAATGATGGCAAACCTCCTCATTTGTAGTAATTGGAACATATGAATTGTGGTGGGATGAATGAGAGGATGGCGAATATCCTCAAGCAACAGAACGAGCTTGGAACTCACGACGGCATTGTTTTTGAATCATGTTTTGCTCCATTTTGTGCTTCCATTCATCTTCCTTAGTCTTCCAATGATTCAAAATTTTATGTTGAATAGCCAAGATTTCTTTCAGTAGTTCAGAAAGATGGGCTAGAGCATCAACCTAATGATTGAGTGCAGCTACTTGTTGAATGAGGTGGTGTAAATATCCCAGCTATTGGTGGAGGGTATTGAGTATTGACATGTTTGGACATGTCCTATACATATTTTGTTAGTTTAGGAATAGCAGACATGTGTTCAATGGTTACCATAAAAATTGAATCAATTTCATGACCAAAAACGCCACCCAGAGTCTCAGGGTGTTCCATTTCTGAGGAAGGTGAAGAATGGAGCTTAGAATGAGGTGGCATGCAAGAAGTAGAAGGTGAGGTAGTATGGTGTCGATGTGAGGTGGACTATTGGGAACATCATATACTTCCTGGAAAGGTGGATATGGTAGGTTTATTATTGGGGCAGTAGTTCATGGAGTTGTTAGAATAGTGGTGGGGATCTTTGGGGTGCTATGAGGAGGGGCCCATCTTGTAGAGTGGGTTGGTGAATTCACAATAGAATTTGGATGATCCATCAGAATCTCTAGAGCAGCAGAGGACTGTTAGGCTTGTCGTGGTGGTAAAATATCAATGTCATCATCAATTATTGCCTCATACTCCCTTTCTTCTACAATTTTTAGTAGAGGCTTTTTGGGAGTTGTGTCCACAATAGGTTTTGTCCTGACTTGGGAGGATGATGTAGCTTGTCTTTTTGATGTCAACATAGTTGATTCATGAAACTTACTGATGAGTTGTATGATTTACTCCTTTGTGAATAGTAGTGTCTCCATATCGCAGTCTGCAAGATCAGGTAGAGGAATGTAAATATTAGTTTGCAAGAAGTGATACTGGATTTTGTCATCACAATAGACAATGATGCTAGAAGATGTCAAATATTGAATGGTGATGAAATTGTCACGATGCATCTCCTTGAAACTTTTAGGGGCAATCAGGTGTCCATAAGCTCAATAGATGAGGCTGATCACACCCCCATGCAATACTCCTTTTGTGAAGAGGAGGAGATAGATAACCACCAATCAATTAATATATGGCCAATGTTGACGGGCCAGCCTTCCATTATAAGAGATAGTACATAGATTTCTTCATGATAAATACTACCCCTTTTTAGATTTTGTGAATAGGACGTGGTGACAATTTTATGCATGATTTTCCATAGCCCATAGTGCACATTAGAAGCTTTGGAAGACCCAGATTTGTATTGGCATCTATCTGTCACTTTAGCCCAGTAGGTAGAAGTGTTAGAGAAAGAATCCTCTTTGTTTAACAACCCAATGCAAGCTTTGGTGGCTTCTTCATCCAATGGGCAAAAGATTTTGTTCAGTATCAATTCAGTAAGGAGAGGTTAGCACTGTTGGTGCGGACTTTCATCTGTCTATGTCCACTTGTAGGGTCGCTACTCCATTTGATTGAGACCTCCTGAGTGGAAGACATGAACTCCATAGGATCCTCCAGATATGACCTTGGATTTTCTAGGTAGAGTTGATCCAGGTTGGAGTGTGTAACGCAAACACCTATGCCCAGATCCAAATTTCCTTGAGAGTGATTTATAGGTAAAGTGGGTGGGTTTGAAGGTGAGTTTCTTCATAGCTTTGAATGCCTCTAGATGTTCATTGTTGTGCAGCCAGAACGTCCCTATTTGTGGGAATTCAACTTGTGAACCTTGAGGTGCATCTATTTCAGACTCAGCAACATGCACCCTCTTGTTACCCTCTACTGAGGAAGTTTTTGAATGTGGATGCTTCTCATCTCCTTTGGTTGCACTGCGAATTGTGGTTGTTGCACTTTCTCTGTGGGCCATTGTTGTACCCGAAGAGCTAAATAATAAGTTAGAATATTGAATAAGTATAGTATATGAAAAAGGGTTTTCAAGAAATGCAGTCGATGGGATCATTGGCATTGAAAGAATAGTCAAGAGTCGATAACCAAAAAGGTCGATGGTGGATACATTGATGGTGGAGAAAAGAAAATGCCTCATCGAGGGATAAGGTTGACAGAGAAAACATGTCGATAGGATTTATAGAAAATTGGTTGTGATAGGGTTGTCGACCAATGCGGTTGACAAGGTCATATACATGTCGATGTGGATTCAAGTTGTAAGGACATCAACTTGTACTTAAGGCTATCAGCCTGAAAGGGTTGACATGTGTCAGAAATAGAACAAGGTTGATGGGAGAGAGGAAAAACGGTAGAGGTTCGTTGGAGTTAGGATGTGGTAAAAAGAATGTACTGTGAGGTCTTATATTTATAGGCAAAGGTTGGAAGGTGGTGAATTTTAATTGGGTAAATGGATCTAGGATCCAAAAGTATTGATCGACTCATCGACAACTAGGTTGACGGTCATATGGGGCAAGGTCAATAGGTGTCTTGAATCCTAGAGATCGGCAGACTCATCGATCACAGAGGTTGATAGCTAAATGTTGACATCTAGCTCGACAGCGTATAAAGCATTTGAAAATGTTGATGGTAATAGGTCGACAGATCAATGTTGACCCCCCTATCAATGAAACACAAAATTGTCGATGCTTTGAATAAGGTCGACACAAGCGGATCAGAGTTTAGGTCGATGGATCCCTGTGAAGGGATCAACGACCAATCATCATTTGAAAAATAGTTGTCCATCTGAGTTGATGGAACATTTTTACAAGGGAAGTTAGGAAAACTAAAACAATGAAGAATGAAATGATCAAAATAAAAGATAAATGATTGGGTTGCCTCCCAAGTATCATTTTGTTTATAGTCATGTAGCCTGACTTTGGGGAAATCCTCATTCTATGACTGGTGCATCAGACAACTCCATATCCACTTTCCTAGTGATGATGTCATCTTTATAGCATCTCTTCAGGTGGTGTCCCTTGACCGAAAAGGTTCTCGACTTCTCACTGTGAATATCCATCATTCTGGAAGGACAAATTGTTGTAACTATGAAGGCTCCAAACTAATGAGAACATAGCTTCTGCAGAAAAAGTTGAAGTGCAGAGTTGAATAGAAGAACTTTGTCTCCCTAGGAGATATCCTTCGGCTTAATGTGAGAATCATGCCAAGTTTTGGTGCATTCTTTATAAATCTAGGTATTCTTTTTTTGGCAACCCAGGAGACTCGTAACGCTGCGTCGAGCCCAACTTGGGGAGCTCAGCCCCATCTCGTAAGGAGCATATCCCATTAAGTCGCGCAGAGGTCGGCTGCGCTATGGGAGAAACAATTCCGAACAACACCACCAGGGAGATTCAAACATGGGACCCTTCATGAGGGGCCCCGTGCTGTGACCACCTGAGATACTGCTCACCGGCAAATCTAGGTATTCTCATAAGCATGTAGACGGATTTATTCCAACTCATGTAGTTGCACAAAGTGTTTCTCTTTTGCGAGGTCAGTATCCATGTTGAGAGTTTTGATCACCTAAAAGGCTTTGTTTTCCAACTCCAGAGAAAGATGGAATGACTTACCATACATAAGATGATAAGGGGTAGTTCCAATTGGAGTGTTATAAGAAGTTTGATATGCCCAAAGAGTGCCATTGAGTTTTGAGGACCAGTCCTTTCTAGATTTTCCTAGAGTTTATCCACAATTTGTTTGATATGTTTGTTAGAGTCTTCAACTTGACCTGTGGTTGGAGGATGGTATGGAGTAGAGATTTTCTCTCTTCAAAAGTTCTTCAAACTATTTCTCTATGAAATGTGAACTTCCATTGCAAATGGAGGTCCTGAGAACTCCAAATCTTGAAAAGATAATTTTTGTAAAGAGACGCATTATAGTTTTTGAGTCGCAAGTAGGTTATGGGATAGATTATACCCATTTGGAAACATAACCAACTACCACTAGTATGTATTTATTTCCAAAAGAAGGTGGGAAAGGTCCCACAAAGTTTGTTTCCCAGACGTTGAAAATTTCAACTTCTATCCATTCAGCTACGGGCATTTCACTCCTCTTGCTGATGTTCTCAATTCGTTGGCATGCATCACATTGCCTGACATAGTTGTGGGTATCTTTGAAAATAGTTGGGCAATAGAAACCACATATTAGTATTTTATGGTAGTCTTTTCAACAACCAAATGTCCTCTATAATGAGAGGCATGACACTTCTCTAGAATACACAGGGCTTCCTCATGAGCGACACATTGGTGATAAACGTTATCCACACACTTGTTGAATAGAAGTGGGTCATCCCAATAATAAATATTCAAATATAAAAAGAGCTTCTTATGATTATATGTCATATAAGGGAGCCATTTTTGTCCTGTATGGTAGTTACAAAAATATGCATACCGAGGTGTTATCTGATCCAAAGTACGAATGGCCAGAATTGATTCATCTTGATAAGAGTCATTGATGGGGAGAGGGTTGTCATATTTGACACATATATGAGAAAGGTGATATGCAACCATGTTCTTAGATCCATTTTTTCAATTATTTCATGATCAAACTATTATAGAAGGAGGGACAATCTAAGAAAACAAGATTTAGTATCCTTTTTCTGCATCAAATATTTGATCTCCCCATGGTCGGTGTAGATAATCACTTTCCCACCCAAAAGATATGACCTGAACTTATTGAAGGCATAGATCATTTCTAGAATTTCTTTTTCTATAGTGGGTGCAGTTTACTTGAGCTTCATCAAGAATTTTACTAGCATAATATATCATGTGGTTATCCTTCTTTTTCCCTAGGATTGGTCCAATGACATAGTCTCTAGCATTGCACATGAGCTCGAAAGTGAGGTCCCAAACCAAAGTTTGCATAATTGGTGCGGAAGTTAAGGAATATTTGAGAGTATTAAAATCGTTGTGACATTCCTTGTTGAAAGTGAACGGTGTATCTTTCACAAGAAGCCTAAACAAAGGTTTCAGACTTTTTGAAAAAACTTTGATGAAATGGCAGTAATATCATATATGTCCCAGGAAACTTCAGATGGAAGAGACTGATGGAGGTAGAGGGAGTTTGGAGATAGATTTGATTTTACTGTTTTCAACTTTGATGCATGCTAGGGATACTTTGTGCCTAAGGGTGATTCCTTCCCAGACCATAAAATGACATACACCTTTAAATGATGACCCATAAATGGAAAAGTCTACCTTGAAGACTTCCATGATCTCCTCCAAAAAATTAGAAAATATGGTTGACATACACCTTTGAAAGGTGGTTGGGGAATTGCAGTGACAAAGGGCATACGTGGGAATGTGTATCTTCAATATAGTCAAGTAAATGTGGTCTTCTCTTAATCATCTAGATGAAAGGGCACTAGTTAGAACCTAGAGTGCCCATCTAAACAACAAAAGTGTGAATGATGTGCAAGCCTTTCTAGGACTTGGTCAGCATATAGAAGAGGAAACTAATCTTTGAATGTTGTAACATTTATGACTATGTAGTCAATGCACATTCACCAATTGTTCACTATGTGAGTGGCCAGTTCTTTTCCATCTCCATCACTCACCATTGTCATCCCTCCTTTCTTGGGTACAACATGTAATGGGCTTACCAGTTACTATCACTAATGGCATATATGATCTCAGGATTGCATAACTTAATCACTTCCTTTCATAATACCTCACACATTTTTTTGTTTAACTTACTTTGACCTTGCATGTATGGTTTAATAGTTTCATCAAGGTTGGTCTGATGCATGCAAATAGTTTGGCTAAGACCCTTGATATCATCTGTACAGTACCAAGGGCTTTTCTCTGAACCTTAAGTTCAATCAGGAGTCATTATTGTTGGATTCCTTCCTTCATCATTGAGAAACTCATATTTCAAACCCTCTAGAAGGGGTTTTATCTCAAGTACATGCCTTGGTGTTGAGGTGTCTTTTAGTTCTCAGTGAAGTGAGACATACTTGGTTGTCTCGATGGGGTCTTCTATTTGAGATTCTTCTCCTTTGGTGGATTCTAAGTAATCTAATATCTCTTTAACTTCTGATTAGTATTCTCTAAATTTGGATTGATCAGTTCTTGCATTAAAGGATCTACAATCACATTGTGCTCTTGAATTTCAGCACACAACTAACTTTAGTAGTCAGCAAAGTAACTCATCTCCATAGGAGAGGGGCCTTTCACATGGTCAATCACATTAAAATCAACGGATTCATACCAACTGTTATAGTGATGAACCCATCAACAACATCTATTAATTCATGGGCAATGTAAATAAAAGTTTGCCCAAAGATCATCAAACACATAGGTTCTTCAACTACATTAATTATGACAATATCACAAGGGATAAATAAGTTTCTGATCCAGATAGGCACACCAAATGGCTTGGTAAAGGAGTTGTCATCCAACTGAATTCTCATGTTCAGGTGAACAATGTCTATTAGACCCAATATGATGACGAAGTTATTTGTCATGAGGATTATGCTAGCCCCCAAATCAGCCATACCATATCTTGGTGAAGTATCTTCTATAAGGAAGGGGATGTTGAAAGCTCCAAGGTCCTTATATTTGGTTGGCGTATTGAATTGGCAAAAGGTTAACACCATCCTTGCAAAGTGGGTTGTCTCTATTTCTCCTCACTTTTGCTTTCTTTTGTTAAGATCTTTCAAAAACTTGGCATAAGTAGGCATCTCATCATTGGCACCTAAAAGAGGGACATCCAAATGGATTTTCTTGATTGTATCCAAGAATTTGGTGTATCTTTTTTGAAGTTGAGCCTTGATGAAGCAATGTGGAAAAGGTGTGTCTGAGGGGATTTCAAATGTTCTGAGGGACAGAATAGGGTTAGATATCCCTCGTGATTTCTTGATGACTAGAACTACCCCTTTATCAACGTTACTTTCTTCAACATGTGTCACTACAGTTTGTGGCATATAAGAGGAGTTCCAGACCAAAGTGTATCCATCTTGCCACTTCCATTATTTGGTTTTTGCTTGGTACTTGAAGGAAATTGCCCACTTGTTTCTCTAATTGATAATGCTATAGAGGCTAGTTGTTGGTCTATCATCCCATTATGTTGTTGCAACTTGCCGATTTGGGTGCTCATGTTTCCCAATTATGCTTGCATACTTGACATCAAATTATTATTACAAACCATGCATATTCCCAATTTTCTAGTCAGAGAATGTAGCTCCATTATGGATCTCTTATGTTGTTGGAATAGGCTCCCCCTCAGTTGTCCATTGAAATTGTTTTGGTGCTACAGTGGTCTATTCTGTTGAAACCCAGGCGGAGTTCCTCTTCCCATGACATGTCCTCTACCTATGGATTTTGAAGTTTGATTTATCTAAAAAGAATATTTGGCTGTAGAGGAGATTCCATAGGAAAATCATGGATGGTTGGTCCTTTCATAGTTCACATAAGACACGTTTTCCACAAATCATCAGAGTGTCTTCTGAATCAGGAGTGTAGATACATTGGTCTATTCCATAGCCACCTTCACCACAAGTAACACACTTTACTGTGGCTTCATCTTGATATCTAGTGTTTGTATCTTTCATGTTCTAGACATCAGTAGCCATCCTATCAAGTTTGTTATTTAAGCTTTCAAGTAACTTTGATTCTGAAGAAAATCTTCTTGCAGATGCCATGGTAACAATATTTCTATCTTGATCTCTACTTGCTTGCAGTGAATCCATATTGTTTATGATCTCCCTAGTGATTTCCGCATCACACTTTATGAAACCACTTCCTACCGCTGCACTGAGGGATGTTCTTTCTAAGGAAGTAAGGCCTTCATAAAATATGTTAATGAGGAAACCTTCATCATAGTCATGATTTGTACAATCTCGTAGATATTCTTCATATCTCTCTCATGCCTCATAAAAGTTTCCTAAGGGTTTCTACTCAAAATGGATGATTTTATGCTTGCATCTGAGAGTATTATCAATAGGAAAGAATTTATACATGAATAATTCAGATAGTTTCTACCAGGAGGTGATTCCTTTTAGAGATGGATACCATGCCAGGGCCTTTCCCTCATAGAAAAACAGAAGCCTTTCATATATATGACATCTTGAGGGACCATATTCATCTTTAGGATGTCACTGTAATGAGCCCATCCCCCTATTATCCCCTATTCAGGAGGACCGAGAGGGCAAGGGCCATTAACATATTTACAAGATCGAGGTTTAGCAATTAACAAAAAATAATTATCAAACTTTTACTATAAAGGGAAATGAGTTTGGTAACAAGATGATAGATAAACTTTCCACTAAGAAATTACATGATATGGGAATCTATTGTTTGTAACATAAAATAAAAACTATCTATCTAAATCCTCCAACTTATATTTAGTCTTTACTTTTGGTGCCTTCTTCTATGGATGCCAATTCTTCACCATTAATTGTAGATTAATATCATATTGCCCCAAAATGTCATGAAACAAATACACAATCAGTATAACAACTTATACTAGTATGTGGGGAAAAGAAAATATGCACATGTAGGTGTAGCAATATAGTCAGCCTTAGCAACAAATATGATTACAAAATCGAACATGTGTTTTCTTTCTAACTTCTCAACTTAATATTTGTGGTACACTCCCTACATGGAATATTCATGTGGGTAACCCTCTCTCTAGGGTTTAGTCGATGAGATGGACACATCATACATAAGCCTTGGCCCAATCACCAGTCACCATAGTGATATTTCATACATAGGCCTTTGCCGGAGGTGGTCTTCTTTTCTGGGCCATATCGTCGGTGACCATAGTAACATTTCTTACATAGGCATTTTCTCAAGGTGATCATCTCGTAAAAACCTAATCATTCATCACCATACTAGAAATTCTTACATCCCACATGTATCACTTGAATCTAGTAGAGATAGTTGAGCAAGTTATTCTTATAAAATGTGATATCCATAGTGGCTTTAAAGATTGTAGGAATCAAATTAACATGCAAGAATTTAATGGCATTCAATAGGGAAAAAACCGAGAAACCACATGAACTAGTTAAAGCGAGTATCCATAGGCATAACCACATACCTTTTCTAGAAGAAAGTTAAATTCCAAGCAAACAGGTGTAGTTGAGAACAAGAAAGCAATCACCTTGAAATTTATGCATAACACCCAAGTGTTACTATTTTATCCAAAATCTACCATTAAGACTAACTTGGGTTCCAAGTTTGGGTTTCATTAGGGTTTTATCTTTAAATGCCTTTTTAGCTCGCGAACCCTAATCTGATTATCATAAGCATTTTTAACTCAAGAAAACCCTAATTAGCCAACTTGTGGATTATTAATCTCAATTTGGATCCAAGATACCCTTTTTATACAAAATATCCTTCCTTGACTATTCAAAACAATTATACATGTTCTAATCATTAAAACCTAGAAATTAGGGGTTTTATACATTAAACACATTAAATCTAACAACTTTAGGTACTTTTAGAATTAGAAATAGAACTAGGTATTGATAAATTTTTATTGCATTCCCCACATTTTAATGATCAATATTCATATTTAACATGTTATTATTAGATCATCCTATGATTTTCTAGCATTTTTGCAATTTTAATTCATTCCAATCGATCATATGCCACCACCTAGGCAGCGCGCCATGGTACCGGCCTTGCCGGCTAGGCTGGGTCGAGCAGTGGGATCGTGCCACTTCATTTTGGTTAGCCTGTGTGGACTCTCATTATTTAGAATGAAAAGGAGGGAGAAAGACCAAGATATCCTTACCTAGCAGAAGAAGAGGGGGGTAGATGTGTCTTTTCACCACAGCCTTTCTTCAACCTCGCTTCTCTGCGAGTAGACCTTGAGTGAGTCAACCTTGTTGTTGAATTTGGGATATGGTCCTTCTAGGCATCAGGCGAGAGCACCACGGTTTTTGCCTTGCTTCGACAAAACTACCAAGGGCTTCAATTGCCTTGGACATGCCCGGAGTCGGCAGGACGACAGAAATGTACTTTTGGCGAGAAGTCAGGGAGAGGTGGAGGTGAAGGATGGGTTTGGTGAGCAAATTGAAATTAGGGATAGAAGTACGAGGTTTGACTGAGTCTTAGGAACAATTTGGTGATCTCACAAAGAATGCATAGTCCCATTTTTATACTTGTCAGTGTCATCAGAGTTTCCTCAAGGATGGTAAATTGGGAAAAACTTATACAGCTCTCAAATCCATGTAAAACCTAGGGTAGGTGGGTTTGTCTAGGCTTCACAAAGCCAATAAAGAGGTTTCCCAACTTGCTTGTGCATTGAATGGTGAGGGAATCAATTTGGAAAACTCAATTTACGTACTTCTTATATCCCAGTCTATCATGAGCTAGGTGATGATCAGATCACTGATGAGTCCCGATCCAACTATTGTTGAGCCATGTGAAAAAAATTAGTTATATGAATATACATCTTATATGAACAAGATATTTGCAACATTGAATACAAATCCATATTAGACCACTCACTTTAGGAATTCTAGAAAATTCCATATCTCTCAATCCTTAAGTCTTTTTAATCCTAGATTTAAAAGAAAATTCTTAATGACTTTACCTAAGAGTTGGTAAGGTTTGAGATTAAAACTCGAAATTGAAAGATACTTTTCTTAGTATCCAAGGCTTTTTCTTATTCCATGTATTTAAGGCATCAAAATAATCCTTTTCTCTTTCTATGTTTCACGTGTCCTTTATTTTGATTACTTTGCTTGTTAGGAACCATGTGAAAATGAAACCAAACTATTAGTGGGCTTCAACCCCATTTTCTAGAGAAATCCACATAATTACAAAAGTACATTGTTTATTATCCATTATCTTTTACATCTATCTTAATATTGGATTTTCTTTCTTCCTTTTCCCCTATGTTCATTAATGGACTAAAGATAATCAGTAAAAACCACGAAATTCATAGCAAAAGGAAATTTGTAATAGAAAACCATACTTCTAAAATAGTGCACACCAAATTTCCAATACATCCTTATTGTTCAAATAACTGCATTTCAATTATAAATACTTGTGAAATGCACACCATATTTCTAAAATAATGCACACCAAACTTCCAATACTTCTAAAATAATGCACATCTACTTGTGTTGGTCAAAAATGCCAAAAGCTGACTTTAGAAACCCTAAATGAGCTTAGATGAAACCCTAGAAGACCATCTTTACCAAGATGGCATCTTATTTACCTTGGGATGGCTCCTCTGTGGCTAAACAGAGAGAGGATGAAGTTATAAGTAGGATGGAGGTGATATGGATCAAATATTTCGGTTGGGAGGAAAGGAAGGAGTATATAAAGCTTTATGGTTAAGGAAGAAGCAAGGCATGAGGTGTCCAAGCTACTTTCCATGCGTACATGTCTAAGAGTGCCCATGGTCATGTAAGACTTTATTCATAAGGAAGAAGCAAAGCATGAGGTGTCAAGTTACTTTCCATGTGTCCATGCCTAAGGGTACCCATGGACATTCAAGCCGTTATGGATAAGGAAGGAGTCAAGCATGAGGTGTCCATGGAGCTTTTCATGTGTCCATAGCCTAGAGCTTCTATGGCCATGCAAACAGTTGTTCCACATCTCCTAGAGATGTATTAGACATCAATTGTCAGTTCTCCAGGCCCACCACTTGCCTCCAAACAAAGAAGCCACCCCATTGGTTGACAACTCCTAAAGATAAGCTCATCCATAAAGTGGGAAATCCGTAAAATGTCCTTGAAGAGAAACACCTCCAAACCAAGGTACAACTAGGTGCCCCATGGCCCAACAAGCTTGATGATGATAAGTAAACATCTAAGGATCATAAGGCATGTGACAATTTGCAAAGAAAACCTCCCAATTGGGTAAATAGAAAACCTCCTAATTGGGTAAATTGAAAAAAGTCCAAAATGTGCATAAAAAATTCATAACTTGCACAACTAGCATCCAAATTGGACCAAACTTGAAACTTAAGCTTATATCATGATTTCAAAATACCTCACAATGTTATATTAAGGTTTAGATCACTTAGTTATGGTAATTTAACCTTGTTCAACGCATTACACAAGGTTTGGGGCCTTACACTTCTAGCACAAATTTATTTACCATTATTCCACTTAAGTGGTGATTTTGTATTTTAGATCCTTAAACAAGATTTCATCGAGGTATTTGTTCATAAACTCTTCCATTAGTATAATTATTGCATAAATGTTCACCAAACCACTAGAAATTCCACTAATTCATCAATAAGAACATAAAGGACGGAAATGAGAAGAAAACTTAGGCAAAAGGTTTACATGGAGATTATATTTAGAATTTAGTATGTTACATAATACATCAAGAAGGCAGGTGACAAAGAGAACCTTCTTGTTGGGTTGCATCTCTAGAATGTGAAATCCATTCTCTATATCTAGGAGCCAGGCATCCGCCTCATCAACTATCTCAGTTTGGTCTTCACCCTGGAACTTCTCTCAATTTAGCTTGTGAAAGTCAAGGATGGTGGCTCTAGGTGTAGATATGTAGGGATTCACCATTCTCATCTCTAGAAGCTTCTTTGGGTACTAGAGAACTAATGGCCTCAATGGGCTCCTTTTATTGCTCCAATCAGAGCGCATCAAGGGTGCGTACTACTACTTGCCCGACTGCAGATCTAGAACTAGCAGCATGGTTGAGGTCATTATTGGGTTCTTTTTCAATCATAGGCACACTCCTAGGGTTAGGACTCTCTTCATGGTTCAATATCTCGAAGGGGATAATTTTAGGCTGAAAACCTTCCTCAGCGGTGGCCTTCTCTGACCTCTTTTTCTTCTTGGAAGTCTCTGTAATGACCGCCACCAAACCGACAGCCAAATCGTTACTATTGATGTGGAATAAACATAAGCAACGGATTAACAAAAATCACTAAAAATTTAAACCATTTTGCAAAGAGATCCATTTCTAGGAAAACTCTTTAAGGAAGAACCAAAACCTGATATTCATCATTGATTATATTGTACATACATTGTACCATCTCTTCTTAAGGATGACATATAACAGTTGCTTTCTCAACACATATACTTAAAGCAACATCAAACCTCGAGGCATACAAGCCAAAATCTCAGATTGTTCATAAAATCGACACGTACTAAATCCAAGGACCTGAGAGTACAGAGACAACACATAGGATTTCTATCTATAAGACACGACAGACAGTACACTCAACCTGAGTTGTTACTGTTGTCCCTACTACTGATGTTCTTCCTCTACAGTATGGTCTCAACCCCCTCGTGAACGTCCACCTAAAAAAATGTGGATCCCATGGGGTGAGAGAATTGTCCCAACGAGAGATATAACTATCCACCAACAATGTTATTATCACAGTTAAGTAGTATAAAACTGAGCAGAGATTCTTTTATATTAATAAGCAAGGTTAATCACTATGGATAATCAGATTAGAGCATTTCTCATCTTTTAAAGTATTGTAACTGTCTAGGATAGAGCAGTAATAATATGTTCATTTTATAAGGAATATGAAAAACATGTGTGTCATTTACCCATCATATTATATCAACATCTCAAGCTTATCCCGTGATAATATTATCATGGTATGGCACCCATGAATCATTCTCATTTCTATCTATCGGCCTCAGCCAATCTACTAACGAGGTATTAAATTGTATTGATCATGTAATTATACATCATTAAGTTCAGCTAGGTATTGGACTATACCAATCTTGAGATCATAGAGTTCAGCCAGGCATTGGACTATACCAATCCTGAGATCGAGTTCAGCCAGGCATTGGACTATACCAATCCTGAGATTGAGTTCATCCAGGCATTGGACTATACCAACCCTGACTTCATAGCCAAGCATTGGACTATACCAATCCTAAGATTGAGTTCAGCCAGGCATTGGACTATACCAACCCTGAGTTTACAGCCATGCATTGGACTATACCAACCCTGAGGTCACTGTAACATCCCTGACCTGGGTTATGTGTTAACCCTAGATGTTTTGCTTAAATGAGGTTGATTATATGCTTGATCTTATCTTTTGAAAAGTAATTAAGGCTCAAGAGGAACTTATGTTTCAATTTTAGTCCTTTTTGAATAATGTTGAAACAATGTTTTGTTAAGTTTTGGACTAAAGTGCAAATTACCCAAGTTGAGGGGTTAACTTGCAAATTGTACATGATAAAATGTTCCATCGTAGGAATGAGTATGATGCAGTGGTATGGCTTCCACAAGCTTGAGCACCAAGATAGAGCGTGCTGAGCAATCTTTGTGCATTAAAACCTAGTTTTGGTGTAATGTGCAATTTACCCAAAACCTAGGGTTCAAAATGCAAAATACCTCTTCAAGAGGGTCCCTCATGATTCTTGGCATCATGTAGAGAAAATAATTTGAGAGTGGAGCCTCATTTGAATCATTTTGTAAGAGAGAGAATCTTGATATTAAAATAATCAAGATTTAAGCATAAATGGAACTTTACTTCAAATTAATGCAAAAATAAATATGTTAATTGAAGTGCTTTCAACCAAAAATGAGATGGTTGAAATTAGATAAGTATGGACGTCCTTATGCCTTGCAAAGGCCACGAAAATATCTAAGTGAGTGGAGAGCCCACTCACATTAGTTAATTAAAAGTAATATCCACTAAAAATGGGATATTAGTATTATATGAATTAAAGTGCTTAATTTATTTTCCTTTAATTCATGGATAATGAAGAGGAATTAAAGGCAAAGAAATATGCCTTCATATACAAGGGAGTGAGGGGAGTGTGTGGCACAATTTGGGGAGTTGAAGGATTTCTTTTTAACTTTCTCTCTCCTTGAAATTCCTTTATAAACACTTCATTTCCCACTCAATTTAATGTATATTTTTGAAAATTGACCCTTGTGTCTAATAAACATATATTTTGATATACTATTTCCTATTTAAAATGATAATTTGGTTACCATAAATGACAAATTGGATATAAATAAAGAAGATAAAACAAATGATTCTGTTACAACCCCGATTTTGCATATATTTTCATAATTTAAATGTAATGATTTTATGAATTGGATCACATCAACTATTGGTATCAGAACTTAGATTAATCTTAGCTTTGGAATAGAGGTGGTAAGAGGCCAATATGAATATGATGTTTCCTCTTTGAACTACAACTTTCTAACATATATGTTTTGTTATGGATATGCATATGGTAGGAAGAGGACATGGTCACGGTGAAGAGAAAGTTTAGAGTCATTAAGGGCTTGACCCTCAGACAATAGTTCATCTTATAGCAAGGATATGAGGAGACCCTATGAGCTAGTGAATAAACTCGATGGGACTAACTTTTTTGGAACAACATACCCAACTATGGCAGATGTGTGGCTCCGATAACTGAAAAGGTTTTCTGCTTAATCAAGTTACCAGGGAACAAGCACATCAACCATGCTATATATCTACTTAAAGGAGATGCTGAATCATGGTGGCATGGAGTAGAAGATAAGAGGAGAAATATAGTGATGACATGGAGGGACTTTGTGGATGAGTTTCACCTAAAATATCTAACTCATACCTTCCTAAGAAAGAAGATTAGTCATCTAGAGAGTATTAGACATGGAAGTATGACCATTGGTGAATATGACACATATTTTATGAGATTGGTTTAATTCTGTCCATAGTTTGTACCAGATGACATAGAAAAATGGAGGAGGTTTCAAGCGGGTTTAAGACCAGAATTTCTACACATCATATCAATAGTTGGATGAAGGAAATAAAATATTTTGGAGAGTTTTTAGAGGTAGAAAGTCGTATTGAAGAGTTTGTTAATTGCGATAAGAATTCTGAGGGAAAAAATATGAAGATTTCAATAGAGGATAATATAGTAGTGGTCGATATAGAGAAGGCAGTGGATTCTTTTCCAAAATAACATGGGATCTTGATTGTTTTGGAAGGCAGTGATCTGGTATAAGTGATGTTGCATCTTCTCATAGTAGGTGAAGATCAAACCCTAGAGGATGGTGGGCACCTTCATCAAGGCCTTCAAGATCATCAATATTAGTTATGGCTCGTAGAAGTAGGATATACATGTGTGCAATACTTGTAGTCAGGGACACTCTAGTTAGTGTTGGGGAACTAATTTTTAAGGATGTCACTACTGTGGATAGATGGGACTCATGGGACATTTTAAGAGATATGGTCCTAAGCTTCAATTCGCATCCACATAGAGCTCATAGTCATAACTTCAAACTACACAGAGGCAAAATCCAATTCGAAGAGCAAGTTCTTTAATGGCTTCAGGCTTTAGAGGGGGAGCACCAAGTGGCAAGAGTGGACAATGAGGACTCTATGGCTCATGGAGATCTAGATGATGTTTCTTTCTATGACTCTTGTTGGTATGTATGCCCTGAGAGACAATCATATGATGATTGGTGGGATACATTAAGATTGATTTGATAAACATCAAAGGCAAGCTTCCAATTCTTTCTGGTGCAGTCATATGAGATAATGATAGAACAGATTGAATGTCTGGAGAATGACAATACTCAATGACGTATTCTTTCAGGTGAGGACCTGAATGATGAGATCATACAGATTCTAAGAGTTTGTACATTCTTATTATGTCCCTAGTCGGATGTCATTGTGGAAGGTAGATAGACAACAATGACACACAAGACTAGATTGTGGTGTTGTTTGATGACATAATCTCATTAGTCATGATATGGAGATATCAAACCAAACACATAGGTACTTGTTAGAGAACAAGTTTATCGGACAGACCTACCATGAGTTTGACACATGGAACCATGACATGGTAGTCACAATCAGTTCTCATAGTGATGGTGGTGAGTGTGATTCTTTGACCTGAAATCACTACACTCAACACATGTCGTTGGGCACACTTTGACATCATCAAATGTAGTCCTGAAACATGGGTTGTTATAAAGGTGATGATTGGGTGGCTTTGACACATGGGGCTTTTGAGGGGTGAGTGATAGATATGGGATTTGTCCCTCCTGAGGGAGTTTGATATCCAAGGCCACTTGATGAGTAGGATTGAGATAGGCATGCACACGCATGCGTGAATCCGTATGTGATATTGATGTCATACATATCTCCTCCAATCTACTCTGAGATCAAGAAAGTGAATGAAAGTTGACAGGATGACTGTTCCATGCTTTGAGATCATTCGGGATATCAGTGAAAAAGGAATTATACATTTGCTGTAACACCATTCACGGATTGTAGGATTGAAAGTTGTTCTCCAATTTTCTATTTCACTTGGGTAGCATTGATGTGTGACTAGGCACCACTCTTTACTTGTGAAGTCATAAGTGTTATGGACTTTCACTGCCAACGTGAAATGGACCTGTAGGGTCACACACATAGGATTTAACCTGGAAGAGGAGTTTATACACAAATGATGTTTAGATTGATTACTAAAGGAGTTTAGTAGTTCAATTAAACAATCAATCAATTGATAGCTCAATATCATAGTGTTGAAGGTGTTGGACCAATTTATTAGAGTATCAGATTGATTGCAACTGCAATTGACTGATTTGCACAAGTCTGCTGCCCCAACTGATCGGATCCTGGGATGAACCGATCGGCTCAGGTTGGTGAACCAATCAACTCATGTAATGAACCGATTGGCTCAAGATAGGCTGAGACGACCGGTTCAAGAGTTGAACCGATCGGCTCAACTGGTCTAACCGAGATCGTTGGGAAAGTGAGAAGACTATTTTGCAAATACAATTTGTTTCACTTGTACAAATTTGATTTGGACAAGGATTAATATTTGATTAATCGGAAACAAATTTGAAAGTCAATTTGAGTTGGATCAGGACCACGAACTGATCAGCTCAGAAGTGAACCGATCGACTTAGGGGTCCCAACCGATCGGTTGAGGTTGAACCGATCAGCTCAAATCCCCAACTGACCGTTTCATGTATGAAATGATTTGTTCAGGTGGCGCAGTTGGTTGTTTTTGTGGAAAATTCTGAACCCTTCTACTCCTTCTTTAATCTCGCATTTCCCGGGGTAGAGAACCCTGTCCCATGACCCTCCTATATATATAGGGGTAGTGGGGGCTTCTCAGGACAACAACTCAGAGACCAGATGCTCTGCAAAGTTGTCATTCTCTCTGGTTTTGGTAATCGAGAGAGAGCCCAAGCAAGTGATACCCAATAAGGGAGGCACATCAAGGGAAAGACAACTACAGAAAAGCAACTGGTTGCAGGAGAGTGTGTTGGTGACTAGTACGCCAACAGGAGGGTGCAACTCCTTCCTATTCCTTGTAGGATAAGGAGATCGGAGTTCTAGGTGGTCCGTGTGGACTACTTTAGAGGCGGGAGACTTCTACCGCTTGGAGGACAGCTGTCAATCCCGATAGTCCTGGTGAGACCAAGAGCTGCACAGACACCGTCTAAGACCATAGGTGAAGACCGTGTTAGCCGTGAGGTAATGTCTCCGAGAAAGCCTCGAGACAAGGTATGCCTCTACAAACCATCATTCCTATTGTATAGATGTTGACACGTTTCCTTTGTTCTGGGTTTGGGTTGAGAATTTTTTTGTTTCCGCTACCTTCTCTGTCTCCCCTAAAACCCAACAGTGGTATCAGAGCCACGTCCAATCCTAAATCCACAAATCCCAATATACATATATGATATGTAATATGAATGCACTCGATACGCATCACCCTTAAATGAGTTTTGTGGTGGATGTATAGCGTGGTTATGGCCAATAAACCCTATGCGTGTGCTTGGTTGTATGTGGTTGCTTGCATCTCGGTCTTCGCACAGATTCCCTATCTCCTATTCCTAATGTAACTCAAGATAACTCGAGATTTTTTCCTACCTTTGCACCCCCCGAATGTAACTCGAGGTTTCCCAATTCAAATGCAAAATAGGATAGAATTTTATTTCTTGTTATGTCAAAGAACAGAGGACATCTGATGACAACTGAGATGATCGGTTCAAGGAGTGAACCGATCGATTGGTGATCCAGACGACCGATTCAAGGAGTGAGACGATCGGGTGGTGGCCATGAGGAGATGCATGACGACCAGGCAAACCGATTGGTTGGAGGAACCAACCGATCGGCTGGTGGCAGCCAGACGACCAGCCAGGGCGAGCAGGTCATTCATGTGATGAGTTGATCAACTCAGACGGCTATAGCACATAGTTCATCTTGTACAGGTTGCATGTGATGTAGATCTAGATGACTGTAATTCTTCTTGGCTCGAGGAATCACATTAGGATGGCCATAATCATTTCTTTTATCATTTCACATGTTTTATGTGGGATATAGCATGTATATGATACATACTATATATTGTGGTGATTGGATATGTATATGTACCTATAAAAACTAAATCCCTCATTAAATATTAAAGTTTTAGATGCCTTACAAATGATACACAAATGAAAAGCTTGACCGGCCAAGTGTGGGCACGCCCTAGCGTGGTGCACCGTCTATCTCGTGGAAGCGTGAACGATGGATATGTGGGTCTTCCCTAGCAGGGTGCATATTCATTGTGTTGGCTTTGGGTCAGACTTAACAAGGTGACCTAGATGGGATCTAGCACCTTGAGGCATGGAGGTGATCATGGCAAGGAGTTGGATATGACATCTTTCAAGAGTTGCATATGATGCAATTGGCAAAAGTTGCCTACCTGGAAGATCTAAGTTGTCGGTGACAGCCCTCGCTGGTCCATGACTTAGAGGATTTCAGGATCTTGACCCACTAGAAGTTTGTTCACTGTAATCTTCTGAATTGATGGTGAGGGCTATCAATTTGAACAAAAATAGTGGGAGTGATAATTAATTAAAGTCCTAATTATATCGTCAAACTTTTCAAATCAATCAAATAAGTCAAAATTGAGTTTTGGACTAAATTGCATATATTTCCTTTTGTAGTTCAAATGACAGCAAACAACAATCACTTTTCGTTGCGATTGGTCCTTGAGAAGGACAAGCTGAATGGGACTAACTTCCATGACTGGTTTAGGACATTGAGAATTGTTCTCACTAAAGAGCGAAAGCTCTATGTCCTGGATACTCCAATTCTAGAGGAACCTACTCCTACAACACCAAAGATAGAAAGGGATGCTTATAAGAAGCATTATGATGATGCCATTGATGCAAAGTGCTTGATGTTGTGCTCTATGCACCATGAGTTGCAGAGGCAACATGAGAACATGGGTGTGATTGAGATGATTCAACATCTCAAGAACATGTATGAAGATCAAGCACGACAAGAGAGATATGATGTCTCCAGAGCATTGTTCAAGTGTGTCATGACAGAAGGAGATCTAGTTGGTCCTCACACGCTCAAGATGATTGGGTATGTGGAGAACCTGACAAGACTGGGATTTCCCCTGAGCCAAGAGTTGGCTACTGACGTGATACTGCAATCATTGCCAGAATCCTACAGTCAGTTTGTGATGAACTACAACATGAACAACTTTGACAAGCCATTGACAGAGTTGTTGGGCATGTTGAGGACAGACGAGACACAGATGAAGAAGGACAAGCCTAAGTCTGTGATGATGATCATCAGCAAGAAAGGCAAGTCCAAGCGCAAGGGCAAGGGCAAAGCTAAGAAGGGTTCTGATGCTAGCCAGGAGCCCAAGGTGTCTTCAGCTCTCAAGGACAAGGGAGGCGTGACCAAGAGAGGCAATTGCCACCATTGTCAAAAGCCAGGACATTCGAAAAGGAATTGTCCACTCTATCTAGAAGAACTAAAGAAGAAGGAGGCGACAGACGTTACCACCTGAAGGTGTCATGAAATAAACTTGTAACATTTTTTTGAGGTATATGATACCAAGATATAAAATGTAAATCACTCAATAAATGGGGCAAATGTTGCCGCCATAGTTAGGGGTACTTTAGTTTATTTTCAGCCTTAAAGGCATGTAATAGAGTTATGAAGTGCTATTTCATATTTGCCAATGAATAGAAACACTTTAATTTTTGCATATTGTATGACAATGATGGCAATTGATAAAGTTGATGTTTCGATCATTATGGTAATGTCTTGCTTATCTTGTGAGACTTGGTATGCATAAAATAAAATGATACCTAAAAGTTATTGATAACTCAAACAATCAAATTAGCATAAATCATGAGAAATTCATTTCTAGTTTCCATATGATGAATAAATCTAGACTCTTTTGAACCAAATGTTTGAGATCCTTAAGAGTGATTATGATAGTGTATCATAGTAAGCTCGTGATTAAGGCATGGTGATGTCTAAATCAAGAAGGAGTCATACTCTAAGGAGTTAGAGGATGATTTTCAAATAACTAAATTCTTCTTAAATAAAGAATACCCCACACTAATAAAGGACATTAAGAATCACAAAGAGTTGTGAGTTCTTATATCCTTGACAGATACACCTCAATTATCTATGTGATGAGTTGGTCATGTGATGAGTCAACTATCTAGATGAATATGAGGAACCAAATTTTGAGTTATGGTTTATGACCATTACATCCTAAATGACTTCCATGTAAACCATAAGATATGACCTTGATGGTAGCACCCATTGGGATAAAATCCATAAGTGCGGATGAGTCTTAAGTGTTAAGACACATGGATAACATTTTGAAAAGGATAATGCTTGTTAATTGCAACTTAATAACTAAGAGATTTGGCATATGGATACTAAAACCGCATTCCTATGAGGAATAAAATAAGGATGTGTACGTGACACAACCTATAAGGTTTATGAATCCATTAATGCAAATGAAGTCTATAAGTTACAATGGACTAATGAATGTGATTGATTGAGTACAAGCAACTCAGAACTGTGATCTTTACTTTGATGATATAGTCAAAGGGTTTGACTAATATGTCAAAGATAAAGAGATATCTGTGATTTAGTGGGAGCGTATTCACATTCCACATGTTGATGTGAAATGCAAATGTTCTAGAATGGAAATCCAAAGTGGAGATTATCTTTAAGGAAGATAGAGATGTTTCCTATGTGATAGGAATAGAGATCTATAGAGATAGTTCTCAAAAACCTCTTGACCTAAAAGGAGAGAGCATACATTGGCAATCTATACTGAAGGGTTCAGTATACATAGATTCAGTGGGAGAAAACTTGTCCATGTTACATGGAGTTAGTATCCCAAGGCCAAGTGTCCAATTCTTATGAAGAATGGGAACACTAAGGATGGTTATGGATCTATCATGTATGTGATCATCCCGTCATCTTGCATATATGGACATGGCAAGAACAAAATGCATTTATCATCTTGTATGTAGGACATGACAATATGATATGCTCATCCTGATGACTCGTATGTGGGACATGACGAGAGGATGTTTGTCTAGTTCCAGTAAGGGTTACTAGAATACCATAAGAACTTGATAAGTACTTGAGAAGTACTAGTTCTATGAAAATAAAGAAGGGTTCACTGTAAAGAGTTACACTAATGCGAACTTCTGAAAAGGATAGAAAATTAATCGCAAAATATATATGGGATATATATAAGTGAATGTTTTTTGATAATTGGAAACATTCCAATAAAGTTGTTTAAAAGGAAAGGCCGAGTATTCGTGTGTTAGAGAACAGCAGTGGATACTATATGGATATGGAAGTTCATAATATGAACTTATAGTTATTCCGGTCATTGATGATAAGTAGGTACGCTTGGTCATGCAATGTGGCTAAAGGTTAGCAAAGGAATACTAGATCGCATATTACGACAACTCCATCTCATACGTGTGATGTACAATGAAGAGATGAGAGACATGCATTTAATACCGACTTTGGCAAGGTGTTGCCATAACTCACTATGTTAGCACTAGAGCACAGTAACATGTGGGACATGTTTGAAGATCACTATGAATATGATTCAAGGGTGATTGGCTCGCAGTACAAGTGGGAGTCTATTGGTATGTATGCCTTGAGAGCCAATCATGGGATGATTGGTGGGATACATTAAGATTGATTTGATAAACATTAAAGGTAAGCTTCCAATTCTTTCTAGTGCACTCATATGAGATAATGATAGAACAGATTGAATGTCTAGAGAATGACAATACTCAATGACGTATGCTTTCAGGTTGAGGACCTGAATGATGAGATCATACAGATGCTAAGAGTTTGTACATTCTTATTATGTCCCTACTCGGATGTCATTGTGGAAGGTAGATACACAACAATGACACAAAAGAATAGATTGTGGTGTTGGTTGACGATATAATCTCATTAGTCATGATATGGAGATATCAAACCAAACACATAGGTACTTGTTAGAGAACAAGTTTACCGGACAGACCCACCGTGAGTTTGACACATGGAACCATGACATGGTAGTCATAGTTAGTTCTCACAATGATGGTGGTGAGTGTGATTCTTTGACCTAAAATCACTACACTCAACATATGTCGTTGGGTACACTTTGACATCATCAAACGCAATCCTGAAACATGGGTTGTTATAAAGGTGATGATTGGGTGGCTTTGACACATGGGGCTTTTGAGGGGTGAGTGATAGATATGGGATTTGTCCTACCTGAGGGAGTTTGATATCCATGGCCACTTGATGAGTAGGATTGAGATAGGCGTGCACACACATGTGTGAATCAGTATGTGATATTGATGTCATACATATATCCTCCAATCTACTCTGAGATTAAGAAAGTGAATGAATGTTGACAAGATGACTGTTCCATGCCTTGAGTTCATTCGGGATATTAGTGACAAAGGAATTATACATTCACTGTAACACCATTCACAGATTGTAGGATTGAAAGTTGTTCTCCAACTTTCTATTTCACTTGGGTAGCATTGATGTGTGACTAGGCACCACTCTTTGGTTGTGAAGTCATAAGTATTATGGACTTTCACTACCAACGTGAAAAGGACCTGCAGGGTCACACATAGGATTTAACCTGGAAGAGGAGTTTATCCACAAATGATGTTTAGATTGATTACTAAAGGAGTTTAGTAGTTCAATTAAACACTCAATCAATTGATAGCTCAATATCATAGTGTTCAAGGTGTTGGTCTGATTTATTAGAGTATCGGATTGATTGAAACTGCAATTGACTGATTTGCGCAAGTCTGCTGCCCCAACCGATCGGCTCATGGGATGAACCGATCGGCTCATGTAATGAACCGATTGACTCAACTCAACTGGTCTAACCGAGATCGTTGGGAAAGTGAGAAGACTATTTTGCAAATACAATTTGTTTCACTTGTACAAATTTGATTTGGACAATGATTAATATTTGATTAATTAGAAACAAATTTGAAAGTCAATTTGAGTTGGATCAGGACCACGAACTGATCGACTCAGAAGTGAACCGATCGGCTCAGGGGTCCCAACCGATCGGTTGAGGTTGAACCGATCGGCTCAACTCTCCAACTCACTATTTCATGTATGAAGTGATCAGTTCAGGTGGCGCAGTTGGTTGTTTTTGTGGAAAATTTTGAATCCTTCTACTCCTGCTTTAATCCCGCATTGCCCAGGGTAGAGAACCCTGTCCCATGACCCTCCTATATATATAGGGGTAGTGGGGGCTTCTCAGGACAATAACTCAGAGACCAGTTTCTCTGCAAAGTTGTCGTTCTCTCGGGTTTTGGTAATCGAGAGAGAGCCCGAGCAAGTGATACCGGATAAGGGAGGCACAACAAGGGAAAGACAAATGTAGAAAAGCAACTAGTTGCAGGAGAGTGTGTTGGTGACAAGTACGCCAACAGGAGGGTGAGACTCCTTCCGATTCCTTGTAGGACAAGGAGATCGGAGTTCCAGGTGATCTGTGTGGATTACTTCAGAGGCCGGAGATTTCTGTCGCTTGGAGGACAGTTATCAATCCCGACAGTCCCGGTGAGACTAGGAGCTGCACAGACACTGTCCAAGACCAGAGGTGAAGACCGCGCTAGCCACGAGGTAATGTCGCTAAGCAAGCCTTGGGACAAGGTATGCCTCTACAAACCATCCTTCCTATTGTATAGACGTTGACACATTTCCTTTGTTCTGGGTTTGGGAGGAGAAATTTTTTGTTTCCGCTGCCTTCTCGGTCTCCCCTGAAACCCAACAACTCCATCTAAAGGAGTATTCTTTCCCAGAGTTGTTACATATGATATGCTTCTCTTTAACAACCTTTTAGTTAAAGTTTGAATATATCCTGGTGCAATACATTCTTTTATACAAAGATCATTTGTTAGTGATCAAATATATTAACTCTAGATTTAGCTTAGGAATTGTTGTTAAGATTATCATCGGGTGAACCAACAATTTTGACAGTAGTGTGTTACAAAGTCTCTTTAGTTTTAGTGGGTATACAGTAGCATTTATTCTCACACCCTTTAATATTATTTCTTCTCAAATAATTTTGGGTATGGATTTCCTTGAGATGTCAAACTCAATTAGATTGTTGGAAGAAAGAGGCTATCTTTCAACAAGGTGGCTTTTCCTGTGTCTTCACTAGAGATAAAAGAGTCTTACCAATATTTATAGTATTAGATGTTGTAGCTGATAAGATGATGACAAAAGGGTGTCAATCCATTTTTGCGCACGTGGTAGATGTAAAGGCGGAGAAAAGAACAGTTATTATAGAGTATGTTCCCATAGTTTGTGAGTTCCTGGATATTTTTCATGATGAGTTACCAAGTCTACCTCGAGAGTGAGATATTAAATTTAAGATATAAATGTTACTTGGTAATCACCCAATAGCATTACTAGCCTATAGATGGCATCTACATAGTTGAAGGAATAAAAAACTCAATTACAAGAGTTACTAGATTAGGGATTCATTCAATCTAGTACATTACCTTGGGGATCTCCAATGCTTTTTGTGAAAAATAATGATGGAACTATGCATTTATGCATATACTAAATGAAACGAAATAATATAACCATCAAGAACACATATCCTTTCCCTAGTATTAGTGATTGGCTTGATCAATTGTCTGGAGCGAGCAACAATTTTCTCCAGGATCTCAGGTGAGGTTACCATCAATCGAGGATAAAGGCATTAGATAGGTCATCCTTCAGGACAATAAATGGACATTATGAGTTTGTAGTTATGTTTTTTAGAATAAGAAATGCCCATGTAGCTTTTATGCACACAATGAATATAGTTTTCATATTATATCTGTATCAATCTATAGTAGTGTTTATATATGATACCCTTATATATTCCAGAGATGCAGAACAACATCAATAAAATCTAAAAAAGCCTTACAATACAACATCATTTATATGCTAAGTTGAGAAAATGTGAGTTCAGATTGTCTAAATTTCCTTTCTTGGACATGTCATGTCAGGAGAAGGAGTCAGTGTAGACCCTAAGAAAGTGGAATATGTTCTTCACTGGGAGCAACCCACAGTTCCTACTGAGATTAGAAGTTTTCTAGGGTTAGTTGGATTTTATAATATAATTATAAGGGACTTCTATGTTTTAACAACACCTCTTACACGTTTAACAAGGAATGATAAGCCTTTTATTTGGTCAGAAATATGTGAGAAATGCTTTCAAACATTAAATATGAATTCAACTACAACAATAATTTAGATTTTATCATAGGTGTACAAGGGTTATGTGGCTATTTGTGATGCATCAAGGAGAGGATTAGGATGTGTTCTTATGAAGGAAGGCCAAGTGGTGGCCTATGCTTCTAGACAATCCCCAAGAAGAATCAAGAGAATTATCCAACACATGACTTTTAGATGGCAGTAGTAGTACATGCTTAAAACATGGTATCATTATCTTCATGGTGATTCATACCGGGTGTTGAATGACCATAAGAGTTTAAAGTACATTTTCACACAAAAGGATCTCAATGTGAGACAACACATTTGGTTAGAGCTTATAAAGGATTATTACGTTATCATCGATTTTCACCTTGGGAAGGACAATGTTGAGGTAGATGCTCTGAGTAGGAAGTCTACATCACCTATAGAAATGTTTTCTATGTCATGTATGAAAAAAGACTTACTAGTAAAAATGAGAGAGATGAATTAGATTCGAGTGTGTTAGAACAAGGTGGGGTGATTGCACAAATGGAGGTTAGACCTATATTCTATGAGAACATTCAAGAGATTCAACAAAATGATAGTTAATTAAAGCATATTTTATGTGTGATATGACAGAAGCTAAGAGGACAGAGTTCAAATATTCATACAAAGGGATATTATATCAGCATGACATACTATGTGTGTCAGATGACACTGAGTTAAGGTAGTAAATTTTGAAGTAAGCTCACTCTGCTATGTATGTGATGCATTTAGGAAGTTCTAAGATGTAGAAAAACCTCAAAGAACCATATTGGTGGCCAGGTATGAAGAGAGATATGGATGAGTATGTAGCCATTATTGTGGTGTGTGTGAACAAGTCAAGGTAGAACACCTAAACCCAGTAGATACCCTGCACTCATTCCCTATTCCTATGTGGAAGTAGGAACATATAAACATAGACTGCATGGTGGGGTTACCTAGGATATCACATGGTTTTGACTCTATCTAAAGTGATTGTGGACAAAGTAACCAAATCTTCTCATTTTTTTCTAGTTAAATCAACTTGGGATGCACCAAAATAGCCAAGATCAATAGAGATGAGATAGTAAGATTACATGGAAATACTACACTAATATATGTGACAGAGATCCTAAGTTCACATTGATTATGGAATTAACTACAACTGTAGTACTATTGCATTGGTTTATTGAGTAGTTTTGAGACATGAGGTCCCAACTTCAAATCCCAGATCTGTGGGTTTATGGAATTAAGTACATAGCGCCTTGAGAACATGTTTGAAGTCTTGTGGAGTTTTCCTATAACAATTGTTATCATTCCAATTTAGGCATGGCCCCATATGAAACTCTATATGGGAGAAAGTGTACATGTCCTGTTTGTTGGTTTAAAGTTGGTGAGAGACATATTCTAGGTCCATAGTTTATGGAAGAGACAATAGAAAATATATTTGTGATAAAAAAAATAGTTGAATGTTGCACAAAATAGACTAGAAAGCTATGCAGAGGAAAGGCATAGATCACTTCAGTTTGAGCTTGGGAATGAGGTTTACTAGAAAGTGACACCATGTAAAGGTGTAATGAGGTTTGGAAATTGAGGCTAACTAACTCCAAGATTTATGAGTCCCTATCCAATCATTCAAAGAGTTGGATCAGTAGCATACAAACTTGAGTTTCCTCCATAGATAACCAATTTAAATGATACAGTTCATGTATCCATGTTTAATAAGTGTCATATAGGTACAAAGAAGATCATGGAACTATATCCAGTACAACTAAGAAAAGATATCTCCTTTGTTTAAGGGCCTATACAAATTCTACACTGCAGAATTCGATAGCTTAAAAAGAGGAGTATACCTTTAGTGAAGGTCCTTTGGAGGAATGACGTTGTAGATGAAGATACATGTGAGTTAGAGTTGAATATGTGCACAAGTATCCTTTCCTCTTCTAAAAATTTGAAGACAAAATTTTTATTATAAGGGGGGATTTTAACAACCCATACCTTGCTTTTTTGGTAAATTGAGAGTTTAACATATTCTAGGTGTTAATCACACCTTTATCAAATACTTTGCATTATTGGTTGGTTTATTTTTTTATATTAGCTTAAACTTGTTTTTTGACAAGTTAAAGAAAACATGTATTATTACTATATCAAGTTTTAGACCTTAGTTGATGTACTAATAACACACACATGTTGGTAGAAAGAGATTCAAGAATACTTAAGGATTTAATTATTAAGTAATTACCTCCTGAGAATTTTATAAAACTTTTACTTTATATATGTAGATAATTCAACTATGAATTCAACACATAAAGAATGAGTCAAATTGGGTTTAAAATGAGGGAGTTATGATTCTTTTAGTTTTCATACAGAAATATCTCTGACTCACAAATTGAAAGTTCAACAACCGAAGGTTTGGCAGATTCACAAACTAATGGCTCAACAAACTCACAAGTCAAAGGCTCAACAATTTAAGGATCAACTGACTCATAACTCAATGTCTTGACAGACTCAAAAATAAAAAATTCAAGAACTAAAGGTTTGACAAACTCACAAACCAATGGCTCGACAAATTCACAAACCAAATATTCAACAATTGAAGGTCCGATAGACTCACAAACCAATGGCTCATAAGACTCAAAGATCAAAGCTATAGTAATTGAAGGTTCGACAGACTCAAAAACTAAAGGTTAAGCAATTAAGGGTTCGACGGTCTCATGAACCAATGGCCCAGGTGACTCATAAACTGACAATTTTGAGTTGCGTCTCCGAACAGAACAACCAATAACACGTCCATAACTTTTGTTATACATATCAAAATCTGATGAAATTTATTTTGTTAGACTCGTCTTTCAATCTTATATACATATAGAGACCTAATCTCTGAAAGTGAACAATGGGAAAACTGTAAAGGTGACTTTTAGGAAGATCGTAGAGAATGGGAGGATACAATGGTTTTAGCACCGATCAACCTTGGTAAGTTGGTTTTAGCCATAGATTTCTTTTTCTCTTCATTATCCCTTGTTTGAAATTTTCTAATTGACGAACTAGAGACTTTCCATAATTAAGGTTGTAAATGTCTGGATATGGTGTGGTTATGGTCATATCCAAAGTTGTACTATTTAGTTAATGGGTATGGTTATGTGTATGTACCTACTTTTTCAAAAGCTATACCCGCACCATAACCCTATCCACATGACCATATGAACAAGTAACTGGGTAAATGTTTATGGATAAACTTGCTATAATAACAAACCAAAAACATTGATATACAACAAACTACTATAGTAATTAGGTGATATCAGGACTAGTATGGTGTCAAATACAATCTATTTTGTAAGAATACAATAGTTGGTAAATAAAAAATATATATATCCTTAAAATGGACAACCAAGACTTACAAGTATATACAACTAAATCAAAATATAAAAAAATGATAATTGTTGTCTCTAGGTGAATGCTATAAAGTTTCACTATACTATTAATAGAATAAGGCGCTCAAATTTGACCTTTAAAATATGTTTGCTTGCCTTCACATTGGGAGGAAAAGTGCAGCCAACAATAGTAACATATCTCTAAACCTGTTATAGAGAAATATTATTCAAGGCAATGGGGAAAAAGAGTGGAATGATAGAATAAATTTATGGCTTTCTCAATTTAATGAAATGTGCAAGTGTGTTTATGAGGGTCTGTAAGAGTCATTTGTATATTTTAATATTGCAAGGTACTCATATTACTAAGTTTGAGTGCTACAACATGGACAACAACATCCTAAAATAAAATTTATTATTATAGAATACTTATACATACTACTTGTGAGTGTTACAAATATGCACTATTACATTCTAAATTGAATTATTTACAAGAACATAATTAAAGGGGTATAATTGTCACGACAGTCGCCAAACCAACAAACAAATCATCATTAATTAAGCAGAATAAACATAAGCAACGGATTAACAAAAATCACTAAAAATAAAAAAAACCGTTTTGCAAAGAGATCCATTTCAAGGAAAACTCTTGAAGGTAGAAGCAAAACTTTATATACATCATTGTTCACGTTGTACATACACTGTACCATCTCTTCTCGAGGATAACGTATAACAGTTGCTCTATCAAAACACATACTGGAGCAACATAAAACCTCGAGCCATACAAGCCAAAATATCAGATTGTTCATAAAACCAACACGTAATCCAAGGACCTGAGAGTACAGAGACGACACATATGACTTCTATCTACAAGACACGACAGACAGTACACTCAGCCCGAGTTGTCACTGCTACCTCAACAATTGTTCCTCCTCTGCAGAAAGATCTTCGTCTCCTCGTGTACGGCCACCTAAAAAAACATGGATCCCACGGGGTGAGACAATTGTCCCAGCAAGAGATATAACTCTCCACCGACCATATTATTATCACAGATTAAGCATTTATAAACTGAGCAGAGGTTCTTTTTATATTAATAGGAAGGGTAATTCACTGTATGAACAGAATGAAGTAATCTTTTTTCTTAACGAGAACATTGCATCTACCCATGGTAGAGTTATAAATCATCTATCTTCTTTGCAAGGAATGTAAAGAAACATAAATAACATATATCTACTAAGATGTATAATGAAATTATGCATCAACCAATGATTCTCGTATTCAATCCTTAAGCAGATATGCTACACAACTGATTACATTTTTCAATCACACTTATGCCCTAAGGAGATGAGGTATACCGCTCATACTCCAACCGACCACGACGACGTAAAGCATCAGTTCCATACATAGGTCAATGGAAGAACCGGACTCCATGACCTCGTATGTCTCGGTCAGTATAAGACCACATGCAGGACATCTCGTGTCACTGCTAAATAGATTTCCAGGGTACACTGGCAACTTCGCTATAGAGCTATAATGGTGGCTGCACTCTCTTTGGCATCGAGAGATGTCATGTTTATCTCACATTGATCCAGAATTCATCATCATCGGAGGATTCATGATACATCCAACCCGGTATATATAATGAATGATTGAGTGATTTAATGTTTATCTCACATCAATTCTTCCATTAGGGCGTAAGGATATTCACACCCAATCACCCCCACATATTAAAAAATATGCCCTCCGGGTTATGTCGCAGAGCAACCCGTTTCACCATTCAGCAAATCCTAACGCTGATGGATCTATGGTCAGGGCACTACATGATAAGATTCCACTTGATTAATTAAGTGCATTACCATATTCTTTTAGCATCAATCAAGTTTTCAAACATGAATTATTATGACAAATGCTACAAAGAAAGGTGCTATACATGTATCAAGTACTTTTCAAATCTTTAGAACACATATAACATTTAGGATCTCAATCCCTCATCTCATCATGATTATAAATTTGGGTATTCAAACCCTTAGTTCATCACTGTACACTATTACCACTTATCAGGTAACCATTACCTCTAGGTCTGAGGACTAAGGTATACATGATACTTGTTACATCAGCATCTCACATGGCTCACAAGGCCCATTAAGTATCTTGTCACCTCTCACTAGGCAACAAATTATCACATGGCTCACAAGGCCCATTAAGTATCTTATCACCTCTCACTAGGTAACAACCTCTAACTTGGCTCACAAGGCCATTACATGTCACCTCTCACTAGGTAACAACTTATCACAGGGCTCACAAGGCCATTACATCTTGTCACCTCTCACTAGGCAACAACTTATTCACATGGCTCACAAGGCCATTACATCTTTATACTTTTATACACGTATTTAACATGCCTTACAAGGCTTATGCAATAAGAGAAATACAACCTTCCCATCATTAGGGTTAGGATTTCCCTTTCTTATTGATTAGGGTTTTTCTTACATATCATCACCCTTCATTAGGGTTAGGGTTTTCCATTATTAACCATTTAGGTTTTCAAGATCATATTATCAATGATCAAACCCTAATTCATTACTCCACACATCTAGGAGCCAACATTGATATCATAAGTATTCAATCATACTTATTTATTCTCATCATTTATCATTAAATGATTATCAACACAAGGTATGAGTTCCTTTCTCATCCTTACCAGAATATGATTACATCATACTTTATTAACTTGGCTTAACCTTTTCTTAAGGTATGTTAGCCTACACTTATCAAAGTGCATTATATCTCAATGTAACAATTGACATGACACACTTCATGTATTACTCATCCAAGTATATTGGACTTAAAATGCATCAAGGTATATCAACCTTGAGGTGCTGGATGTGGTATTTATCATATTTGATGTGTCACTTCCCTCATCACTTTTAACTTAGGTTCATCAACTTATCTCATATTAGGGTATGTCCCATCCTAATACTTTATGCACTAGCTCATCACATTAATCTTGTAAAGTATTTGCCATAAGTCACACACTTGAATTACCCAAATATCATCAATAATATGGACTCATATTGGGTTAAGGCATTATTGATATAAAGTTGTCCATTATCAACAACTCTAGGTGATTCACCTATCAAGGTATTAGCCACACCATTATTTGGTGTCACACTCATCACTCCTAAGAGTGTCTTTCCCTCGCCTTTACAAGGTGTCTCGAGTTAGAGGTGTTCTTGTGTTCATCATATTGGGTTGAAGGGGTATAAGAACTCACCATATCGGGCTAGAAGTATATGAACACCAATCATATCAGGCTAACAGTGTTTGTATGTATTACCCATATCGTTCATGACGTACTAAGCCATCACCATGTTGGGCTAGAGGTGCATTCAATCACCATATGGGGCGGCTCACCATCTAGTATTGGCCGTGATAGATTAGGGTTTTCCATATCGGGCTCAACCCAATATACAAGTCAATTGGAGTGTAGGGCACCAACCCATATTGGGCTACACCATCAAACATTAGTTTGCAAAACTTATGTCAGGTTAGGGTTGATTGTGATGGGAATATGGTACATATATGTGTCGCCCATGATGCTTAAGAGGTATCAACTCGTCACCATGTCAGGCTACCATATCATCTAGGGTTGTGTATCGTGCAACACTGTCAAGCAAGGTCATGTGTCGTGCAACCATGTCGTGCAAGGTCATGTAGGCCTCATGTTACTAAGTACCAATGATGTATTATGTGATCATATCGTGCAATAGCACTTGTTACTCTTCACTTATATCGGATTACCCAAATTAGGGTTTCTTGTCAACTTACAAGTATACAATTGACCTTGTATCATGCATGGAGCCTATAATAGACTTCCTATCGTGCAAAAGGTGTATACTAGTCCCTCATATCATGCAAGAAGGTATAAAACCATATCCATATCATTTTAGTGAAGTAGGTACATCATCATATGGGGTTAGAGGTGCTTGCTTATGTTCTTGCATCCGATATTACTTTTATAAAGTGATACCATCATATTCAAGCTCTAGACCTTAGTTCTAACTATTATAGTTCATGGAAACAGGTCTAAGAAACTACTATAACTCATAATTTCATCAACTATTTCAATAAATTTCGGAATTATAAGTAATTAATTAAGTATAGCAAATTAGGTGATGAATAATAACATGGTTGAGTTCAAGTTATATAACCCGCCTTAAGAACAACTTCAAAGCTCCAAGCTCCAAAGCTCCACGTTCCTAAGGTTGAAGGTAATTTTATCAAAATTCCAAGGCTCGTTTACAATTTCTTCATATATAAGGAATCACCATGGATAAGCAATTCGTGAAGAAGAAAAGAAAGGTAGATCATAACCCTAGTTCCATGCTTCAATTCAAGCTTGAAGACAACTATGGCTCACCTTAGAGTTAAGATTTGAGCTCCTTCTTGCTCCTTAACACCGTTCCACGATACACTAGTGTCCTTGCATGATATGCCACCCCTCTTGCATGATATGTCACTCACTTGCACGATATGCCACTCAACTCTTCACTCTATGGCCGATATCACTCTATATGGCCAATATCACCTACTTGGGCGATATGATCTTTCCATGGGCTATACCCAAGAGCCCATGCATGATACCACAGAACTCCTGCACGATACAAGGAGTCTATGAACCATATCATAAGGTAGGAGTGTGGTAAGGGTCGAAAAATTCCACTAAGGGGTGAAACTAGGGGTATATATACTTGTTGCTCACGAAGGAAGGTGAAAATGAGGTGTCATCATTTTGAACTAGTAGGTGACACGTGTCCATGCAAGGGTGACATGTGTACATGCATGCATATTCATTTATCTTGACATGAAAAATAGTTGAGAGTGATCTAGGGATAAGGATTTGTCCATTACTTATCTCTTTGAATAAGATATATCAACAAAATCACCACTTTATTCACAACTCATCACAACTTTGCTAAGGAAGTTGTAACCCGACACACCTCACCTCCTTGAGGTTCTTTGCACGATATTTACTTTTACAAGAGTCCACAAAATTATATGGGATACCTCCTTGGGTTCCTTGGCCGATAGGCACTCATATATAAGCTTTTCAAATTGATACAACTCAAGTTAAGCTTTCATATTCAACCCTTTTCTTGGTCATTTCATCACCAAGATTACCATCATTCATAATGGAATCAAACATGGTTTATAATTCATTCTCTCTCCTCTAAATTATACATAGAGGAAGTAGGAACACTCTAGAGGTGGTAATTTGCATATCAACCCCACATTTTGGGTAAATTACAATTTGTACTAAAATTGGTGCATAAGGTACCAGCATTGTTCAAACAAGTTCAAACTTGGAATTTAGGCTTTCCACAAGACACCACCTTGCATAATTCTCTCTCTTATGATGCTAAAACATATAAGGAACGTTCAACATGTGAAATTTTGCAAGATAACCCCTCAACTTGGGTAAATTGCACTTTGGTCCAAAGCAAAGGAACATTGCTCAAACATCATTCAATCAGGACCAAACTTGAAATATAAGTGTGTCACATGATAACAAAACACCTTAGAGGATTATATTATAGTTCTAAGAAACTTACTTAGCCCAAACAAATAGGGTTACCTCATAACCCAGGTTAGGGTCGTTACAAGTTATTAACCCCTAACAAGGATTTCGTCCCCAAAATCCCAGGTAAAGGGAGACATATATTATTTATTCATCATATCATCAAGTCTCCACATAACATCTTAATGTTATGGAGATTCCATAGAACGTTGACTAGCACAAAGTTCTTCCACACATGATTATCATAGAACCTATCACACAGGACACATACTCCACTGTCTGTTTCATTATTGACTGTAGAGTCAACTCTGTGTCAGGTAATACTTTTATTTAGTAAGAGAAACATTATACATACCTTATTTAATTCAGGTGTCAAACCTCATTGATTTTTCACCTTTCCCAACTTTCAATTTTATGTGACAAGATTCCTAATTCTGGGGAGTCTCCCGCACTCCTCATTTAGTTTAGCATTTCACTTTCAAGGAAAGACCAGAGTTATGTTCTATCACCCACTTGAGACTACAAGTTTTATCATATATCTGTTGTACCATCTAATCTACTGACACACCATTAAACTTTCTTACTACTTGTACCAACTATCTCATTAGTTGTACATACTCTTTTCATAAGGGGAGGTTACTTGTCAATTAAGAACTTATCTTCGAGGTATCTCTAGATGTTATGTATAAGTTGCCTTAACAGATCCAGATAGGGTATTCTAAGGAATTATTTTTAGCTTCATAAGCTTTTCCCACTATGATTCTGCAATTATTCCTTCAATTAGTTCATCATTATCGATTTTATGTTTATGCAGAGCATAAACACCTAACATATGATGTTCGTACTATTTTATGTAACTAGACTGATTTCATAGTTGGCCATTCCAAGTAACCAACATAAACCATCTAATTAGGAGTTATGTTTTTACTTTGCCATATCACCTGATACTTCTTAGATACCAGAATTTCTTACCTTGGTATCCATTACATGTGTCGAAAACACATCACATCCTCATCTTTCTTTCATCTTGGGACATTATTTGTTACACATATCTTTATCTTGGAACCAAAGTCCAAGACAAACTGATACTTTTCTAAGTATCCATCAATTGAACATTTTTAACTTATGCACATCAAGTGTCATAAGACCCACTTGATTTCCATGTCCCTGAAGGAAAAGAACACAAAGGAACATATTCCTTTTATCCCCCCATCATCATCCAGTGTTGTTTATCAAAGAGAAGAGATTATCATCTCCTCTTATTATTGCATGAACTTTCAACTGTTCATAAGTCATTTACTCTTGTCTCATCCTAGGTTCCTTTCCATCATCATAGGAATTATAAGGATGATTACATATCATCATTCCTTTCTTTGTTATTGTCTAACATGTTCATGAACATTTTGTGATTTTATCACATTTCCTATTTCTACATCATGGGAAAAGATCTTTACTATTCACACAGGCTTTATCAGACAGGGATCATCTCCCTTGTCCTCATTGTCTTTATCATGAGGATTATACTTTTTACTTCCTCATATACATAGGTTGATCTGAGATCATCTCAAATTCCATTTACTGCACTTAGGATGTGATATAAATGTCCATACCATATTTTCAGTTTCATTATACTCACTAGATTTTCTCAGAATGACTACTTGATCATAGTAATAAGAAAGACAACAATCTAAGAGTTCCATACTTACTCTATCTCCAATAATTATATACCTGGCCAGGGTATACAAGTACTAAGATTAGGTAGTATGCACTTTATGCACTATCATATTCCTTACTTTTCATTTCATCAAAACATAAGATCTAGCATCCCTGGATTTTCTCCAGGCATCACCTCTACACCTCATCCTCTTTCACACAGATAAGAGCAATTATAGAGAATTTAAAAGAATACTAAATAGAATTTAAATTCCAGTTCTCATCATTTCTTCCCTATGTCCCCAAAGGACAATCAATAGGGAAGTCCATAACAACAATCCTTTTTAGGATTATCATATAGCATCAAGATAAGGCATATTGAAATGAAAAAGCTCTATCCGACTGTTACCCCTCACGGTCATCCACCGCTTTAGGTTGACTCAACCCATAGAGTCTAGCTGTTTCATGTTGTTCCTCTTTCCTTTTTACACTATGGGGCTGTAACTTTTGTAAGCCCTACCGAGCCTACCTCGGTTGTTGAGTCATTTCCTCCCTTCTTTTCAAAGAAAAGAGTTTAGTATGCTCAACATGTCCATATCTATAACATGTCTTGTCCTCGTACCATGGTCTTATCGATCTTATCACCGATGTAGAGACTAAGCCATGGGTTCTTACAGGTGGAAAGTTAGGACTTTTTCCTTTACTTAGTGATTACTACCCTGGTGCACCAGGCATTTATTACACTAGTGGCACCAAAAACTTTGGCTTTTTAGAACAACTAGGAAAATGTCTTTCAAATTGTAGAGACTTTTCCTTAATTCTCAGCTTATTGCCCCTCCTTGGGCATTACCATCACAGATATGTTGTCTGTCTATACCTAAGGCCGAGTCTATTTTCTTGCCATATGCTAATCCTTCCCACATTTTCCACTATTCCAACATGACTATGTCATTCAGGAACCCTTTCAAAGCCCAAAGTTTTTGCATTAAGGATTGGTAACCTAGGTTGTAATGCTAGTATCCAATCTACTATATGCATCACTGTTGTCCTAGCCTGCCCAACAAGAGCATAAACATAGGATTCTCTATCCTGATTCGATCATGATGGGAATACTGAGACACTCGTTCTTCTCTTGCCTGATCCCTTACACCCACTCTTGGTGCAACAACATTGCTCTCAACAACGTGTTCCTCATGTTCTCCAGTCATTTTTAAACTTTACCCTTTCTTCTGCATAAGTAGAAGTCGCTATAGGGTGTACTGGAGGACACTAGAACAGACTCAACACCTTAGTCCTATGTCTCTGTAGACTCAGCGGACCTTCATCTCTGATACCAAAACTTGTCACGACAATCGCCAACCAGCAAACAAATCATCATTAATTAAGCGGAATAAACATAAACAACAGATTAACAAAAATCACTAAATTAAAAAAAAAACCATTTTGCAAAGAGATCCATTTCTAGGAAAACTCTTTAAGGTAGAAGAAAAACTTTATATGCATCATTGTTCACGTTGTACATACACTGTACCATCTCTTCTCGAGGATAACATATAACAGTTGCTCTATCAAAACACATACTGGAGCAACATAAAACCTTGAGGCATACAAGCCAAAATCTCAGATTGTTCATAAAACCAACACGTACTAAATCCAAGGACCTGAGAGTACAGAGATGACACATAGGACTTCTATCTACAAGACACGACAGAAAGTATACTCAACCTGAGCTGTCACTACTGCCTCAACTGTTGTTCCTCCTCTACAAAAAGATCTTCGTCACCTCGTGCACGTTCACCTAAAAAAATGTGGATCCCACGGGGTGAGACAATTGTCCCAGCGAAAGATATAACTCTTCGTCGACCATATTATTATCACAGATTAAGCATTTATAAACTGAGCAGAGGTTCTTTTTATATTAATAGGTAGGATAATTCACTATATGAATAGAATGAAGTAATCTTCTTTCTTAAGGAGAACATTGCATCTACCCATGGTAGAGTTATAAATCATCTATCTGCTTTGCAAGGAATGTAAAGAAACATAAATAACATCTATCTACTAAGATGTATAACTGAATTGCACATCAACCAATGTTTCTCGTATTCGATCCTTAAGTAGATATGCTACACGGCTGATTACATTTTTCAATCACACTTATGCCCTGAGGAGATGAGGTATACCGCTCATACTCCAACTGACCACAACAACATAAAGCATCAGTTCCATACATAGTTCAATGGAAGAGCCGGACTCCATGACCTCATCCGTCTCGGTCAGTACAAGACCACATGCAGGACATCTCGTGTCACTGCTAAATAGCTTTCCATGGTATACTGGCAACTTCTCTATAGAGCTACAGTGGTGGCTACACTCTCTTCGGCATCGAAAGATCTTGTATTTATCTCACATCGATCCGACATTCATCATCATCGGGGGATTCGTGATACATCCAACCCGGTATATATAATGAAGGATTGAGAGATTTAATGTTTATCTCACATCAATTCCCCCATTAGGGTGTAAGGATATTCGTTCCAAATCATCCCCACATATTCAAAAATATACCCTCCGGGTTATGTCGTGGAGCAACCCATTTCACCATTCAGCAAATCCTGGCGCTGATGGATCTATGGTCAGGGCACTACATGATAAGATTCCACTTGATTAATTAAGTGCATTACCATATTCTTCTAGCATCAGTCAAGTTTTCAAACATGAATTATTATGAAAAATGCGAAAGGTTCTATACATGTATCAAGTACTTTTCAAATCTTTAGAACACATATAACATTTAGGATCTCAATCCCTCATCTCATCGTGATTATAAATCTGGGTATTCAAACCCTTAGTTCACCACTAAACACTGTTACCACTTATCAGGTAACCATTACCTCTAGGTCTGAGGACCAAGGTATACATGATACTTGTTACACAAGCATCTCACATGGCTCACAAGGCCCATTAAGTATCTTGTCACCTCTCACTAGGCAACAAATTATCACATGGCTCACAAGGCCCATTAAGTATCTTATCACCTCTCACTAGGTAACAACTTGTCACATGGCTCACAAGGCCATTACATCTTATCACCTCTCACTAGGTAACAACTTATCACAGGGCTCACAAGGCCATTACATCTTGTCACCTCTCACTAGGCAACAACTTATTCACATGGCTCACAAGGCCATTACATCTTTATACTTTTATATAAGTATTTAACATGCCTTACAAGGCTTATGAAATAAGATAAATACAACCTTCACATCATTAGGGTTAGGGTTTCCCTTTCTTATTGATTATGGTTTTTCTTACATATCATCACCCTTCATTAAGGTTAGGGTTTTCCATTATTAACCATTCAGGTTTTCAAGATCATATTATCAATGATCAAACCCTAATTCATTGCTCCACACATCTAGGAACCAACATTGATATCATAAGTATTCAATCATACTTATTTATTCTCATCATTTATCATTAAATGATTATCAACACAAGGTATGCATTCCTTCCTCATCCTTACCAGAATATGATTACATCATACTTTATTAACTTTTCTTAACCTTTTCTTAAGGTATGTTAGCCTACACTTATCAAAGTGCATTATATCTCAATGTAACAATTGATATGACACACTTTATGGATTACTCATCTAATTATATTGGACTTAAAATGCATCAAGGTATTTCAACCTTGAGGCGCTGGATGTGATATTTATCATATCTTGATGTATCACTTCCCTCATCACTTTTAATTTACTTAAGTTCATCAGCATATCTCATATTAGGGTATGTCCCATCCGAATACTTTATGCACTAGCTCATCACATTAATCTTGTAAAGTATTGGCCATAAGTCACACACTTGAATTACCCAAATATCATCAATAATATGGACTCATCTTGGGTTAAGTCATTATTAATATAAAGTTGTCCATTATCAACCACTCTAGGTGCTTCACCTATCAAGGTATTAGCCACACCATTACATGGTGTCACACTCATCACTCCTAAGAGTGTCTTTCCCTCACCGATACAAGGTGTCTCAGGTTAGAGGTGTGCTTGTTTTCATCATATCGAGTTGAAGGGGTATAAGCACTCACCATATCGGGCTAGAAGTATATGAACACCAATCATACCATGCTAAAGGTGTTTGTATGTATTACCCATATCATTCATGAGGTACTAAGACATCACCATGTTGGGATAGAGGTGCATTCAATCACCATATCGGGCGGCTCACCATCTAGGGTTGGCCGTGACAGATTAGGGTTTGCCATATCGGGCTCAACCCAATATACAAGTCAATTGGAGTGTAGGGCACCAAACCATATTGGGCTACACCATCAAACATTAGGTTGAAACACCCATGTCGGGTTAGGGTTGATTGTGACGGGACTATGGTACATATATGTGTCGCCCATGATGCTTAAGAGGTATCAACTCATCACCATGTCAGGCTGCCATATTGTCTAGGGTTGTGTATCGTGCAACCCTATCATGCAAGGTCATGTGTCGTGCAACCATGTCGTGCAAGGTCATGTAGGCCTCATGATACTAAGTACCAATGATGTATTATATGATCATATCGTGCAATAGCACTTGTTACTCTTCACTTATATCGGATTACCCAAATTAGGGTTTCTTGTCAAATTACAAGGATACAATTGACCTTGTATCGTGCATGGAGTCTATAATAGACTTGCAATCGTACAAAAGGTGTATACTACACCCCCATATCGTGAAAGAAGGTATACAATCATATCCATATCATTTTAGTGAAGTAGGTACATCATCATATGGGGTTAGATGTGCTTGCGTATGTGCTTGCACCCGATATCACTTTTATAAAGTGATACCATCATATTCAAGATCTAGACCTTTGTTATAACTATTATAGTTCATGACAACAGTTCTAAGAAACTAATAGAACTCATAATTTCATCAACTATTTCAGGAAATTTTGGAATTAAAAGTAATTCATTAAGTATGTCAATTTAGATGATGAATAATAACATGGCTGAGTTCAAGTTATATAACCCGCCTTAAGAACAACTTCAAAGCTCCAAGCTCTAAAGCTCCACGTTCCTAAGGTTGAAGATGACTTTATCAAAAGTCCAAGACCCGTTCACAATTCCTTCATATACAAGGAATCACTATGGATAAGCAATTGGTGAAGAAGAAAACAAAGGTAGATCATAACCCTAGTTCCATGCTTCAATTCAAGCTTGAAGACAACTATGGCTCACCTTAGAGTTAAGATTTGAGCTCCTTCTTGATCCGTAACACCTTTTCATGATACAATAGTGTCCTTGCACAATATGCCACCCCTCTTGCACGATATGGCACACACTTTCACGATATGCCACTCAACTCTTCACTCTATTGCCGATATCACTCTATATGGCCAATATCACCTACTTGGGCGATAAGATCTTGCCATGGGCGATAGATACCCAAGGGCCCATGCCCGATACCACAACACTCCTACACGATACAAGGATTCTATGCATGATATCATAAGGTAGGAGGGTGGTAAGGGTCGAAAAATTCCACTAAGGGGTGAAACTAGGGGTATATATACTTGTTGCTCATGAAGGAAGGTGAAAATGAGGTGTCATCATTTTGAACTAGTAGGTGCCACGTGTCCATGCATGGGTGACACGTGTACATGCATGAATAATCATTTATCTTGACATGCAAAATAGTTGAGAGTGATCTAGGGATAAGGATTCGTCCATTACTTATCTCTTTGAATAAGATATATCAACAAAATCACCACTTTATTCACAACTCATCACAACTTTGCTAAGGAAGTTGTAACCCGACACACCTCACCTCCTTAAGGTGCTTTGCACAATATTGAATTTTCAAAGAGTCCAAAAAACTATATGGGACACCTCCTTGGGTTCCTTGTCCTATAGGCACTCATATATAAGCTTTTCAACTTGATACAACTCAAGTTAAGCTTTCATATTCAACCCTTTTCTTGGTCATTTCATCACCAAGATTACCATCATTCATAATGGAATCAAACATGGTGTATACTTTATTATCTCTTCTCTAAATGATAGATAGAGGAAGTAGTAACACTCTAGAGGTGGTAATTTTCATATCAACCCCACATTTCGGGTAAATTACAATTTGTACCAAAATTGGTGCCCAAGGTACCAGCATTGTTCTAACAAGTTCAAACTTGGAATTTAGGTTTTCCACAAGCCACCACCTTACATAATTCTCTCTCTTATGATGCTAAAACATATAAGAGACGTTCAACATGTGACATTTTGCAACATAACCCCTCAACTTGGGTAAATTGCACTTTGTTCCAAAGCAAAGGAACATTGCTCAAACAACATTCAATCGGAACCAAACTTGAAACATAAGTATGTCACATGATAACAAAACACCTTATAGGATTATATTATAGTTCTAAGCAACTTACTTATCCCAAACAAATAGGGTTACCTCATAACCCAGGTCAGGGTTGTTACAGTATACGGGTACACAAGGTATGGGTACATAAGTAACCATAACCTTAACCAGTGAGAGGAGAATACTCGGTATAAGGGTAAGTAGTTACAAGGTTATAAAAGTTTATACTCGTGACATGTTTAGAGGGTGTATATTTGAGGGTACGAGGGTATACCCATTTCCATTTATAGCCCTATCCATAACCTTCCATCTTCATCTTCTACCTTCAGAATGCTTTGTTTAGGTATGTTAATCTAACATCAGGATGACCAAAGCTATTCCATGGAGCTTTGAGCTCCAATTCAAGATTAGTGGAGTGGAACCTGGCCTGTCCAAGTTTGAGCACGAGATCAATAGGTTAGGGGATAGTGCCCGGTTTGGGACTGTTCTTGAACACCTAATCTCACTTAGGATGTAAGTGTATAATGTGTATTGGGTTTTTGAGAAAATTTCGGTAGCATTTCCCCGTTTGTTCTCTAAGTACATATGTACTTAGAGAACAGCGGGGAGATGCTGCAGAAATTTTCTTGAAAACCCAATACACATTATACACTTACTAGTGAGATTAGGTGTTCAAGGATGAGATAGGCGGTACACATTTATTATATATCAGAATGACATCACATGTGTTTAAGCCCTGAATTTCACTACTACAGAACATGTCTTTGGCATCGGTTGTTTATGCCCTTATGTTGTTGCCAACTCCACAAAATATTGAAGCTAATGATGACTTATATGTGCACGGAGATCACAATGAAGGATTCTTAATTGATAAAAGATCACAATTTTAGAGGCATGCATGTTTATATTTTTTTATTGAAGCTAAATGTTTGCTTTTTTAATATCAATATCATTTTCAGATTTGATGTTTCATTATCTTCTAGTTAATACAAATGCTAAATGTTTTCCTTTTTAATGACATTTTCAGATGGCTGACCATAATGAGCATGATGTCCATAATGAGCATGAAGTCCATGATGAGCATGGCGAGGATACCAATGTAATTTTTAAAAACATATCATGTATTTCTATAAAATTCATTATCTTCTAGTTATGTCATATATCCCATATTTCTATATTGGGCTAATTCAGTGTGTTTATTTTTGTCAAATTTTAGGTTGATGATGCACATGTACCCACTGAAGAACTGGAGGAACTTGATGTGCATCACCAAACACTTAACAAGAAAAGGGGCATCACTCTGTTGAAGAAGTTAATAGTGCTAAGTGGTAGTGGATCTACATTGGTTGTGGAGTTTGATAATGGAGGAAATGCAATTGGAGTGAACCGCAATAATTTTATAAAATATCTTGGGGTTGTCACTCGAAGCCATTGTGGTGTTAAGTATGATAATTGGCATAAAGTTCCTCAGGAGAATAAAGACTTGATATGGAAGGATTTATGCGTGAGTTATTATTATTTGCAATTCTATTTTGTAGATTACAAATTCTATTATTTGTAATTCTATTTTTGGATACTAGTTAATAACAATTCTATTTTATAGAATATGTTTGCATTGGATGAGAAGTTGCATCGTAAAAGTGTGATGCAACGTACTGGAAAGATGCTAAGGAACTATAGGACAAATCTTAACAGAGAATACATAAAATATGGTGATAAGAAGAAGAAGTCAACCCTTGAACAGTGGAACTTCTTGGACAAAGAAGATTGGGACACGTTTGTTGCTTCAAGAAAATCTAAAGAATTCAAGGTATTAGGCATCACTCCCAATTTAATTAATATATGTTGTATTCACCTATTCAAGATTAACATTTAGTGCTATTAACCAAATCATTAATGTGCATACTAACTAGGCCCTCAGTGAGGTGCAAAAAGCAAGGCGTGCACTGAATGTGCATGACCACACTATGGGTCCAAAGGGCTATGCAAGCATTCGCCAAAGACTACAGGCGGAGTCTTCTGCTACTCAGGAGTCCTCTACTACATGTGCCACACCCATGACTTGCCATAATGTCTAGATAGCTGGGAGGAAAAACAAGAAGGGTGAAATAAAGAAGCCTGTAACTGTTGAGGCGACTGCAAAAATGGTAAAATATAACTCTTAGAGCAATCGTTTGAATATTGATTAATTGTGGTGTTAACTTACCAATTTCGGTTGATGGTGATTAGTGGGAGTTGCACGAGCAGAGGAAACAAGGCACGTTCATCCCTCAGGGAACAAGGGATGAATTGACAGTTGCTCTGGGTAACCCAGAGCATCTTAGATGTGTTAGGGGTGCAGGCACTGGTGTGGGCATCAAAGCATTCTTTGGGCCATCCCATCACAAACCCAGAGCAGGAATTCACAAGAAGAGGAAACCTATTCTTTTTTTAGAATGTTACTGCAAAAGGGAATTCAATAATAAGAAGCTAATGTTTCTTTTATCCGTGTATAGGAGAATAAGAGAGTCGAGGATATATTTGCTAAGAAGGTCAATGATATAGTTTCTGAGAAAGTCAAGGAAGAAATGGTGCGGTGGTAGGCATCTCAGGCTTCCAATCAGCCTATGGTGACCCACTCTTCTCCTGATGCACAGACTGAGAGTAATCTTGTAGACCCATCGCCTAACACGTCTGCTGTAAGTATTGTTTATGACATTATAGCTAGTCTTTTCAAGATGATATGTTTTCAAGATGATATGTATATATGTATAATATTCTTTACGTAAATTTGTAGGCGTTGAAGCTATGCCGCTTAAGAATACAAGACTATGTTGTTGCAGAGGCACATGCTTACTCGTCCCTTCCTGGGGCAACATTTCACGGGACTCCAATGCCACAGGGCTACGTTCGTGTGAGCCCGATACGTGTATTATCCGATTGGAGGGAAGCTACATTGCCATATGCCCACCCAGATATTGATACACTTGCTGAGACAGAAGGTGGGGTGATAGTGTGGCCCAAAGTAGATGTCATCTACACTACTGAAATTGTAAGATAAATTTACATTACTTTAGATTGTTAATGTGTATATATGAAGTCAATTGATCTGAAATTATATATACAGGTTAAAAAGAAGACACCCTAAGCACCTAGGCCTCCACCTCCACTTCCTGCATTGCCAACTTGGGTTCCAACTGACCTAAAATACCCGTTAGGTCCTGCTTGTAGGGGAATGGCATGTTGGCTATGGGCACATAATATACATTGCCATATAATTGTTTCTTTAGAAGCGAATTATGCAGGTCAATCATACGAAAGCTCTTTATTTATACAAGATATTATTGAGCTATTTATATATAATTGGCTGAATACATCAATGATAGAGACATGGATAAGGTGAGATCTTGTTTATACATCCATATACCTTGTGTAATATCCGGTGATCTGGTTTCTTATATATTAATGCATACATAATACATGTTTTGCAGCTACTTAGTCGAAAATCAATACAAACAATTTGCATTTGACCATGTGGGATTTTTTATTCCATCATTGATTAGTATGGTAGCTAAAGACCCTAATAGTATTCAACAATACTGTATAGATGATTTTACAATTTTCAGTCAGCAAAAGAAGACGATAATAATAGCTCCATTCAATGTCAAGTAAGTTTACTTTACTTATAATTTGGACTTAAGAAAATTACATTTTTATTGTGGATTTTGAGTTATTAATTTTTAACTTTTTTACCTCTAGCGGTAGGCATTGGGAGTTACTAGTTATTCTCCCCGAGACGTTCACTGTTTATTATCTAGATCCTACGGGGAGTACATTGAATACTAAAATTGGACACGTAATGAGATTGCCATTATTCTAGTGAGAAATATTTCATTTTTATATCCGTTAATATCTGTTATTACATTACTATTTAATTATGCAATTTACTATGTTACATTAACATGTAGGGGTTTAGATGCATTCAAAAATGCTGGAGGAAAGGTCCCAAGGAAAAAGAACCAGCCAATAACTTGGGAGAACGTAAAAGTAAGTTCCCGACTCCAATGTATATATTATTTATGTGAATTGTGCTTAGTTGTATTTTTTAATATTTTGTATATTTCAATTTATAGTGTGCTACACAAGACAACAGCTGGGCATGCACATACTATGTGATGCGATTTATGCAAATGATTATCCAATATGCCGCATTGGACATCGATACCATACATGAGGTATTATATATAGTCTCATTAGTTAGTATGAAATATATCAATCTTATTTTTATATTATTACTTATATATATACATCATTCTCTTTGCAGGTGTTTACAACTGACCACACTATAGGTAAACGCTTAAAAGATGTACATGCTCCATATACGATGGAAGTATTAAATGAAGTAAGAGAAGAATGGGCAAGAGCCATACAAGCAGTGGAGATTGTAAGATATAATTGGGATGATGATAGCAATGTTGAATGATATTTTGTAAATGAATATTTATGAATGTTTATACATGTCTGAATGTTTCTACATGTGTGAATGTGAGAATTGAATTGATGTCTAAATGTATCTACTTGTGTGAAAAGTATATTTGTTGATTTTGCAGGTTTGTGGCCTATTTGTAGGCTGATATCAATGGATGTCGTAAACCTGCAGTTCAAAAAACTGAACTGCAGGTTCTCATCCTACTGACCAGCCACAACATGCCCGCAAACTGATAAGAAAAAAAAACATAGGCATCGGTTATTTATAGAACACCGTCATCAAAGGCTTACAGCGTCGGTTATTGGATAAAAACTGCCTCCTAATGTGACAAACAACCCGACCGTATAGGAAAGCACAGCCATGGCGGGAAATGGCGTCAGTTATTAGTATAACACCGATGCATATAGTACTAAACACGACCGTGGCGTCTGGAAATATGGCGTCGGTTATTTAGTTGCATACCGAGCAGAAAGTGTCATAGATGGTGCCCTTTTTGTGGCGCAAACCCTTTTGGCGTCGGTTATAAAACCGACGCTGAAGAGTTCGACCTTTATCGGTGCCCACATAGGCGTCACTTGAGAACTATCACTAAAAGGGGATAAATAATTGATGCCAAAGGCATGTTCTGTAGTAGTGAATACTGTAAAGTATTGGTCATAAGTCACACACTTGAATTACCCAAATATCATCAATAATATGGACACTTTTTCAATAATATGGACTCATCTTGGGTTAAGGCATAATTGATATAAAGTTGTCTATTATCAACCACTCTAGGTGCTTCACCTATCAAGGTATTAGCCACACCATTACTTGGTGTCAGACTCATCACTCCTAAGAGTGTCTTGCCCCCACCTTTACAAGGTGTCTCGGGTTAGAGGTGTGCTTGTGTTCATCATATCGGGTTGAAGGGGTATAAGCACTCACCATATCGGTCTAGAAGTATATGAACACCAATCATATCAAGCTAAAGGTATTTTTATGTATTACCGATATCGTTCATGAGGTACTAAGACATCACCATGTTGGTCTAGAGGTGAATTCAATCACCATATCGGGCGGCTCACCATCTAGGGTTGGCTGTGACGGATTAGAGTTTGCCATATCAGGCTCAACCCAATATACAAGTCAATTGGAGTGTAGGGCACCAAACCATATTGGGCTACACCATCAAACATTAGGTTGAAACTCCCATGTCAGGTTAGGGTTGATTGTGACGGGAATATGGTACATATATGTGTCACCCGTGATGCTTAAGAGGTATTAACTCATCACCATGTCGGGCTACCATATTGTCTAGGGTTGTGTATCGTGCAACCCAATCATGCAAGGTCATGTGTCATGCAACCATGTTGTGCAAGGTCATGTAGGCCTCATGATACTAAGTACCAATGATGTATTATATGATCATATCGTACAATAGCACTTGTTACTCTTCACTTATATTGGATTACCCAAATTAGGATTTCTTGTCAACTTACAAGTATACAATTGACCTTGTATCGTGCATGGAGTCTATAATAGACTTCCTATCGTGCAAAAGGTGTATACTACACCCCCATATCGTGCAAGAAGGTATACAATCATATCCATATCATTTTAGTGAAGTAGGTACATCATCATATGGGGTTAGAGGTGCTTGCTAATGTGCTTGCACCTGATATCACTTTTATAAAGTGATACCATCATCTTCAAGCTCTAGACCTTAGTTCTAACTGTTATAGTTCATGGCAACAGGTCTAAGAAACTACTAGAACTCATAATTTCATCAACTAATTCAGGAAATTTCGGAATTATAAGTAATTCATTAAGTATAGCAATTTAGGTGATGAATAGTAACATGGTTGAGTTCAAGTTATATAACCCTCCTTAAGAACAACTTCAAAGCTCCAAGCTCCAAAGCTCCATGTTCCTAAGGTTGAAGATGACTTTATCAAAAGTCCAAGACTCGTTCACAATTCCTTCATATACAAGGAATCACTATGGATAAGCAATTGGTGAAGAAGAAAAGAAAGGTAGATCATAACCCTAGTTCCATGCTTCAATTCAAGCTTGAAGACAACTATGGCTCACCTTAGAGTTAAGATTTGAGATCCATCTTGCTCCTTAACACCTTCGCACGATACACTAGTGTCCTTTCACGATATGCCACCCCTCTTGCACTATATGGCACTCACTTGCACGATATGCCACTCAACTCTTCACTCTATTGTCGATATCACTCTATATGGCCAATATCACCTACTTGGGTGATATGATCTTGCCATGGGCGATACCCAAGGGCCCACGCCCGATACCACAGCATTCCTACACGATACAAGGATTCTATGCATGATATCATAAGGTAGGAGGGTGGTAAGGGTCGAAAAATTCCACTAAGTGGTGAAACTAGGGGTATATATACTTGTTGCTCATGAAGGAAGGTGAAAATGAGGTGTCATCATTTTGAACTAGTAGGTTCCATGTGTCCATGCATGGGTGACACATGTACATGCATGAATAATCATTTATCTTGACATTCAAAACAGTTGAGAGTGATCTAGGGATAAGGATATGTCCATTACTTATCTCTTTGAATAAGATATATCAACAAGATCACCACTTTATTCACAACTCATCACAACTTTGCTAAGGAAGTTGTAACCCGACACACCTCACCTCCTTGAGGTGCTTTGCACAATATGGAATTTTCAAAGAGTCCAAAAAAATACATGGGACACCTCCTTGGGTTCCTTGTCCGATATGCACTCATATATAAGCTTTTCAACTTAATACAACTCAAGTTAAGCTTTCATATTCAACCCTTTTCTTGGTCATTTCATCACCAAGATTACCATCATTCATAATGGAATCAACCATGGTGTATAATTCATTATCTCTTCTCTAAATGATAGATAGAGGAAGTGGGAACACTCTAGAGGTGGTAATTTGCATATCAACCCCACATTTTGGGTAAATTACAATTTGTACCAAAATTGGTACACAAGGTACCAACATTGTTCAAACAAGTTCAAACTTGGAATTTAGGCTTTCCACAAGCCACCAAATTATATCATTCTCTCTCTTATGATGCTAAAACATATAAGAGACGTTCAACACGTGACATTTTGCAACATAACCCCTCGACTTGGGTAAATTGCACTTTGGTCCAAAGCAAAGGAACATTGCTCAAACAACATTCAATCGGGACCAAACTTGAAACATAAGTGTGTCACATGATAAGAAAACACCTTATAGGATTATATTATAGTTCTAAGAAACTTACTTAGCCCAAACAAATAGGGTTACCTCATAACCCAGGTCAGGGTTGTTAGAGTATACGGGTACACAAGGTATGGGTACATAAGTAACCATAACCTTAACCAGTGAGAGGTGAATACTCTGGTATAAGGGTAAGCGGTTACAAGGTTATAAAAGTTTATACTCGTGACATGTTTAGAGGGTGTATATTTGAGGGTATGAGGGTATGCCCATTTCCATTTATAGCCCTATCCATAACCTTCCATCTTCATCTTCTACCTTCAGAATGCTTTGTTTAGGTATGTTAATCTAACATCAGGATGACCAAAGCTATTCCATGGAGCTTTGAGCTCCAATTCAAGCTTAGTGGAGTGGAACCTGACCTGTCCAAGTTTGAGCACGAGATCAATAGGTTAGGATCCCATACAAGTTTGTGGTAAATCACCTCAAAACTGTAATTTTACAGTAATCACACTTAAAATGATTGTTGGTATGTATTGATTTGTCCTCTATTTATAGGAGGGCTAGAGCCAGAGTTTCCAGATCAACTGAGAGTCAAAGAGACATAATTTTGTGGATTTTTTAGGAAGCTGTGAACCATAAAACGATTACTTCACACCTAAATTGATCGGTTATATGTGAAATGGTCAGTTCAACACTTGAACTAGTCGGTTCACTTGCTTTCCTATTTTTAATCACATTTTGTTTCAATAATCAATTAATGCAAAATATGACATCAATTCAATCCTTGATCCAATCATATTGATCATTGAATCAGGCAATTCACAACTTGAACTGATCATTTCTGACTTTGAACTGCTTGGTTCACTAACTGAACCGGTTGATTCATGTCACAATTTAGGCAATGTTCAGCCAATTTAGGTTAAATTGACCTGACACTTGAATCGATCAGTTCAACACTTGAACTGGTCGGTTCACAACCCTATTAGTAAATTTTCACCATTGTTGTTTAAATTGAATACCTAAACATTTTAGTAATCAAGTTAAACCAAATTCATGAATAAACTCATTTTCCATGTGCATCCGATGCATGTGACCCTATAGGTCCCAAATGACACTGACAGTGAATGTCCATAACCAATTTATGTCATTACAAGCAATGCATGGTATCTAACAACATACCATTACTATCCAAGTAATTTGAAAGTTGAAAAACAACTTCAACCTACAATCTATGATCAGTGTTATAGTGATTGTATAGTTCCTTTGTATCTGATATCTGGATTGAACTCGAGGCATGAAATTGACATCCTCTCAATGTTCAATCCATGTTTCTTGAACTAAAGAAGACTATTGAGACACATCTGAGCTCAATATCACATATTGACTCATAAGATCATGGCCATACATTTCTCATTCTCGCTTATCAAGTGGCCAGGATATCATCTCTGATAGGAGAGATAAATCCCATCTACATCCCTCACAGTCATTCCCATGTATCACAATGTATTTGAGAATCACCTTTTTGACAACCCTTATTCAAAGTCGCCTTGGATGGTGTCAAAATACATTGAATGGCATGTGATAAGTGTAGTGACTTCATGTCTAAGAATCAAAATCACCACTATCACCATGAGAGGTGATTTTGACTACCATTCCATGATCTTCTTGTTTTACTCTCAAGGTGGGTATATGCGGTACACTGTTCTCTAACAAATACCTATGTGCTTGGTTTCATATCACATATCATGACTAATGAGATTCTCTCATCAATCAACATACGTTCTAGTCTTATGTATTACTATTGTCTATTTTGCTTCCATAGTATCATTCGACTAGGGACATAACAAGAATGTATGCTCTATTATCACATATATGATCTCATTGTTCAAATCCTCAACCTGAAGACATATGTGATCGAGTAACATCATTCTTTAGACATTTATCATGTTACATTATTATCTCATAACTGAATAAAACAGAATAAACAGAATTATTCTTTTATTATTACTACCAAATCAATTGCATCATGCCTATTACAATCATCACATAATTGACTCTCTAGGCATACATACCAACAATATGAATGATCTTCATCTTGAACATTCTCATCTTCAATGTAACAATCTTAGAAATCACCACCAAAATCCACTTCTACAACTATGGACAAGAGAAGACAAGAGAAGAATGCTCAAAAGACAACATAACAAAGCTAAGTAGGCGACATTTAACAAAAGAAAAGTAATCCAAATAAAGTAAAATACTTACTACTACGTGGATCCATTTAATCACACAATTAATGCAGTAACAAAAAGTAAATGACCTTCCATAGCTAAGGAATGAATGTTCCAATTTGTTGATAGGTAGTCGACCACCACAAAAATAAATGCACATGCCAAAGTTATTGAGCAACTTAAAAAGATTGACATCTGTAAATGAGTATAAATACGCAAATCTTCCTCTAAAAGTCATTCTCCCAACCGTCTCAACTCTTTTCCCCTTTAAAAATATCATCTGCACTAACACATTTTCTATAGGACGAGTCAAATAGAAACTTCATAGGATCCAATCAGATTGTGTTATAGTGGACAAATTTCATTTTTTTTATTGAAGGGTGAGTTTTAAAGATGAGTAGAAGGAAATACCACATTGTGATTAGTTGTCATATACAAAAAAATATAAGACTCGTGTTATACTACTGGCTTTGTTAGCCACATTTAATGGCTTGCTTGACAGCTTCACAAGCAACATCAGTCTCATTGAATGTGACATGCTGCATGTGACTGAAGAATTTCGCCTCATATAATCACGGAGAGGGTTAAATTTCTCTCTGCTGACTGCTGCAGACAATTTCCCATGACCTCACTCACTGTTGTCTCGGGAGGTGAAGACAAATTAACCGGAGGTTCTTTATCACGGAGCCAACAGCTCTATACTACCGATCAACTGCAGGAGTTACAGAAGCACAGACAGTAGCGAACATGTGGTAAGGAGAGGGGGAATCTTGTTGTTTCGTGGGGGTGAAAGAGAGGACGAAATTACTAAGTCCCTGATCGAAGCAACACGATATGGACCCTTGTTTTGTTTCCCTGTACATCAATTACAAGCTCTCTTGGGGCCACCACCTATTGTGTTCTTGACAGTACAATTTAATGTAGCCCAGGCAAACAACAACCAGGTATGGGGAAGGGACGCATGCAGACGGTGATCCTGAGCCTGAGGAGGCCCTTTTTTTTATCTTTCTTTCTTTCTTTTTTCTTGGTTTGTTTGTTAGCCTTTCGAACAGGCATTTAAGCAAACACCATGATCCCTTCCCACGGCAGGAGCGTGTGTGCGCGGGCGCGCGTTTGCTGATCAAAATGACATGCAACTCATATCTTTCTCTGTAAACAGAATCTTGTAGGCGCATTCTGGTAGTATCTTCCTTGTGGCTCTGAACTACTTGGCGATATCAACAGAAGAGTTGCATGGTGGTGGTGGACTGGTGGGCTTCACGCTCTCACGTACAGCTCCACAAAAGCTGGGCCTTTGGGGACGGTATGGGGGCAGGAGTTTCTCTTTTTAATGTATATTCTAGCAAGGATTCAGGGAGCGGGAGGTTGAAAAGAATCAAACGTTTCAGTGCTATGCAAGTGTAATTCAGCACAGACTTTTTAGTTACTGTTGTGGTTTGGAATGGGAGGAAAGATTTCCTAATACCCACGGCTGTAAAGTCAGAGAGCTCGACTTTGTTTCGGGTTCCAGAAAAACAAAAAGGGTTACAGCCAGGGCCGGCAAAAGTGGGGAGGGGGGATCATGCTTGTTCGAGGTCAGGGAGTAGTCGGTGCTTAGATTTTAGAGGGCTGGGGGCTTTCTGGTGGAAAGTTTTCAGCTGATAGTTAGTTGGGTGTTGGACGGAACATGGAAGGCGTGCGGTGTCCTGGAAAGTTTTCAGCTGATGGTCAATTATGGCTTTTTTTCACTCAAGCTGTTTTGCTGCTGCTGTTTGTCGAGGGAGGAGACAGACAGCCAGTAGCAAGTGGAGGGCAGGGTGACCGGTAGTAATCCAATCAGGTTTGTCTCCTTAACTGTTATGCAGATCTGCATCTGTTGCTGCTAGTTCCTCGTTGTTTTAATCACTGTCAGGTAAGAGTGCATTTAGTCACCCATAAATTCCGACGGTAAACAGGGTAACAGCAAAGGACATTACCGGAAAACACTGAAAACATTGAGCAAGCATGCAGCAAGGTTCATGCCTGCCCGTACGTACGTCGTCGTTTCCGTTCTTTACCGCGCCGCCTCGTGCTGCTTGGTTACAAAATCGATCAGCAGAAGAGAAGCCCCATCACATGCACGGGGCAACCTTTTTCCACGTTTCGGTTCAATTGGTCGACGAATGACATGAGAGCCTTTCTTTTTTACTTTTGTTTCGACGGTCTGTTGCTTGCTATTCGAGCACCTTTCAGCGGCAAAAAACTTATTGGCAAAAAAAAACCAAAATTGCTCTTTTGCCATTTTAATTCCCAGAATAGCACGTTCTTAAACTTATTTTTCAAAGTGGCACATTTTGAGGGCAATACGTCTCCGTCGGAGACATATTTCTCTGTCACAGACACTAGTACATGAATGGTCTGTAGCGTCGGTTTTTTCAAGCCTGCAACGTCACTTTATAACCGACGCCTAAGTGGTCATCGCTATAGAGTTTGCTTTATAGCGTCGGTTTATTTGACCAAATAAAACCGACCTTACAGAGTAAACACCGACGCAAAACACCGACCCATGCGAGAATTTGCTGTACAGAATTTGTTGTACCCAAGGGCCCATGCCCGATACCACAGCAATCCTACACGATACAAGGAGTCTATGCATGATATCATAAGGTAGGAGGGTGGTAAGGGTCGAAAAATTCCACTAAGGGGTGAAACTAGGGGTATATATACTTGTTGCTCATGAAGGAAGGTGAAAATGAGGTGTCATCATTTGGAACTAGTAGGTGCCATGTGTCCATGCATGGGTGACACATGTACATGCATGAATAATCATTTATCTTGACATGCAAAACAGTTGAGAGTGATCTAGGGATAAGGATATGTCCATTACTTATCTCTTTGAATAAGATATATCAACAAGATCACCACTTTATTCACAACTCATCACAACTTTGCTAAGGAAGTTGTAACCCGACACACCTCACCTCCTTGAGGTGCTTTGCACAATATGGAATTTTCAAAGAGTCCAAAAAACTACATGGGACACCTCCTTGGGTTCCTTGTCTGATAGGCACTCATATATAAGATTTTCAACTTGATACAACTCAAGTTAAGCTTTCATATTCAACCCTTTTCTTGGTCATTTCATCACCAAGATTACCATCATTCATAATGGAATCAACCATGGTGTATAATTCATTTTATCTTCTCTAAATGATAGATATAGGAAGTGGGAACACTCTAGAGGTGGTAATTTGCATATCAACCCCACATTTTGGGTAAATTACAATTTGTACCAAAATTGGTACACAAGGTACCAACATTGTTCAAACAAGTTCAAACTTGGAATTTAGGCTTTCCACAAGCCACCAACTTGTATCATTCTCTCTCTTATGATGCTAAAACATATAAGAGACGTTCAACACGTGACATTTTGCAACATAACCCCTCAACTTGGGTAAATTGGACTTTGGTCCAAAGCAAAGGAACATTGCTCAAACAACATTCAATCGGGACCAAACTTGAAACATAAGTGTGTCACATGATAACAAAACACCTTATAGGATTACATTATAGTTCTAAGCAACTTACTTAGCCCAAACAAATAGGGTTACCTCATAACCCAGGTCAGGGTTGTTACAGTATACGGGTACACAAGGTATGGGTACATAAGTAACCATAACCTTAACCAGTGAGAGGTGAATACTCTAGTATAAGGGTAAGCGGTTACAAGGTTATAAAAGTTTATACTCATAACATGTTTAGAGGGTGTATATTTGAGGGTATGAGGGTATACCCATTTCCATTTATAGCCCTATCCATAACCTTCCATCTTCATCTTCTACCTTCAGAATGCTTTGTTTAGGTATGTTAATCTAACATCAGGATGACCAAAGCTATTCCATGGAGCTTTGAGCTCCAATTCAAGCTTAGTGGAGTGGAACCTGACCTGTCCAAGTTTGAGCACGAGATCAATAGGTTAGGATCCCATACAAGTTTGTGGTAAATCACCTCAAATTCATAATTTTACAGTAATCACACTTAAAATGATTGTTGGTATGTACTGATTTGTCCTCTATTTATAGGAGGGCTAGAGCCAGAGTTTCCAGATCAACTGAGAGTCAAAGAGACATAATTTTGTGGATTTTTTAGGAAGCTGTGAACCATAAAACGATTACTTCACACCTAAATTGATCGATTATATGTGAAATGGTTAGTTCAACACTTGAACTAGTCGGTTCACTTGCTTTCCTATTTTTAATCACATTTTGTTTCAATAATCAATTAATGCAAAATATGACATCAATTCAATCCTTGATCCAATCATATTGATCATTGAATCAGGCAATTCACAACTTGAACTGATCATTTCTGACTTTGAACTGCTTGGTTCACTAACTGAATCGGTCGATTCATGTCACAATTTAGGCAATGTTCAGCCAATTTAGGTTAAATTGACCTGACACTTGAATCGATCAGTTCAACACTTGAACTGGTCGGTTCACAACCCTATCAATAAATTTTCACCATTGTTGTTTAAATTGAATACCTAAATATTTTAGTAATCAAGTTAAACCAAATTCATGAATAAACTCATTTTCCATGTGCATCCGATGCATGTGACCCTATAGGTCCCAAATGACACTGACAGTGAATGTCCATAACTAATTTATGTCATTACAAGATGTTAACTTGATTTTTCTCTATCACAGACACTAGTACAGGAATGATATGTAGCGTCGGTTTTTTTAAGCCTACAACGTCGGTTCAAAAAAATGTGAATAACCTTTAGAAAAAGTTTGAGAACCAAAGGATAAAGTTACATGGACAAATTCACTTCTTTGGATCAGGTGATAAATTAGTCCAATTATAGTGTCACAAAGTGTATAAAATCTACATTGATCACTATATTTTGAATTTAAGTATCAATATTGATCAAGTATCCAAATACAATTAAGTTGAGGACATGAGTGAACATAATGAGGGCAAAAGAGTAATAATGCATACTTATCCTAAAATTCACTTTGTCACAAAAGGGGAACTACAACCTTGCACACCCTATCTAGCCTTACGAGGCTCAATTGGACCAAGGTTTCGGTGAGATTTCAATTGGATTTGACTAATCTAGGTTTCTAGGATGAGAATGCTTAATGTAATTGGGATAATTAATCAAGAGTTTTTTGGTAATTTTATTTTAATTCAGAAATCAATTGTACTTTCATTCTCTCAATATTCATTTTATGAATTCTTATGAGATTTCTCTCAATTTTCAGGAATTATTGAAGATAAGAAGAGATGAAGGTAGGATGCATTTCAGTTTTTCCGTAGTGCTGATTTAAATATATATATATATATATATATATATATATATATATATATATATATATATATATATATATATATATATATATATATATTCTGCACCAAAATTGACATAACTCTCACATCCCAAGGCAGAATTTAATGTTCAAATGTGATTTGGAAAGGAAATTCAAAGGGCCTACAGGAAAATCATATTTTTAGGTGTACTTTAAATTCTCTGGGTAGCAAGAATTCACTCAAAATTGCTGCTGCGAGAACCTACATTAAAGAGAGTTACATGGTCAAGATAATTAAAGACAATCAAGAGTCTATTGACAAGATCTAAAAAATTCAAACTTCTAGTCCCCCCTCCCTTTCTCCCCTTTTTTGAGATAAGCCTACCCCATCCTTCTCAAATAAAAGGAGGGGGGTTCTCCATCTTTCATATCATCTCTTGTATCATCCTTTGTACCGGAGATTTTCAAGCAATCATTCTTGTGTTCTTATGTTATTATTTTCAATTCATCAATAAAGATTGGTTATTTGCAAGTTAAGGGTGTTCTTCAATCATTATTCTTTTACCTTTCCCATTTAGATCTAGTTTACTTCTTCTTCTTCCATGGACTGGAGCAAGGAATTAAGCGTCGACTATTTCATTGTCTCTAGCCTAAGGATCCAATCCTTTGATAAGTCTAGACTATGGCTAGAACTCTTCTTTCCTCTGTTTCCCTTTTCTTCACAAGCATGAGAGAGTAGTTCTCTATCGAGGCAAGGGGAATAACCCCTTAGCCATGGCTTAAATAGACTAATTCCTTAGAACGACTTCTAGATGGCTTTTGGTTCTAATAATCATTGATATATCAAAGTAATTAATTGGTTTGATCACATGTTAATCCAGATAGAAATGACCATGGAAATCCAGATTTAGAATAATAGAATCAATCGCATAGAGGTTTTGAAATTACCGTGGATCTTTTTATTTTGGGATGATGGATTAAGAAACATGAGCACCAGGACCAATGGGCTCATGTGGAGTCCATCTTTTGTGGATTTTTATTAATTCGTATGATTTCATCATAATCGTTGTTCTAAAGGATTAGTCTATTCTCACCTAGGCTAAGGTGGTGAAAACTCCTAAAGCCTCGATTCTCCATCTCTTGATTTATTCTTGTGTTTGATCCGCTCTCTTTACATTCTAATCTTTCATTCATAATAGTTTACATGTGTTAATAATCATCTCAATTTTCCTTGTGACAAGGCAAATTATTTCATGTTAATTGCAATCTTATTCTTATATTTTCTTTCTGTCTTAGTGATCATCATCAAACCCCAACCTGATCTTTACTTTCTATTCTAAAAAAAATACTAAAAAGAAATAAAAAGTTCTTCAAAACCATTGGGATTAGAGTTAACAATCTTAAAAAGGTTGTCCTTTGGGATCGACCCTTTCTATACTAACCTTAATCAGAAAGTAGAAAAATGATTAAACTCTAGGATAATTATCTTAGTGATTGTAGTGCACTTCAACGCACCAATAATTTAGCGTTGTTGTCGGGGACAACAGATTGTTTTCTCGAACCCCCAAAAAAAATTTGAAAAACTTTTTTTCATTTTTTTATGCCTTCCGAGTAACATTCCAGAAGTGATTCTCCTCTTTCTGCCGAGTTTCCATTCCATCAATCCATTTTTTCTGCACTGAATATTAACTGTCATATTAACTATGTATGCGACGCTCGCCGAATGCCAATTCCGCACCACCATTTTTTTATCTGGAACCAGAGAGGCTAAGGGTGATTTTAATAGATGATGACGAAGATGATTATATCATCTTCAATCAAGTAGAACCAACTCTAGTACGTGAAGCTCCACCAATCACTTCCATTATGGATGTTAATCTCGTTGACGTTAATGATCAATCTGCTTCATTTAAACCCTTTCTGTATAATGAACTGCCACCCTTAGAAGAAGTCCAATGTGAAGTAGCTGAGATTCCACACAACCTTGATCGGGATATGGATAGGTCTTTAAAGAAATTAAGGATGCCACAAATGAAGAACTTTGCTTATCTAGGGCCACAGTTGTATGGGGTCCTGACTATCCATATAACTCAGAAAATGAGTGGATGGAGGCCTGTGTGGACAAATTCATGAATCAAGAATCTTTTCACAAAAAGGTTAAAGAATGGTGGGCTCAAAGAACGTCCCTACAACCTAAGGCTCCACCACCTTTCTTGGTTGTAGGCCCATATTTGGATGTTTACAATAATCATCCCATCTTGGTTGAGCCTATTGTGACCAATGTACTGTCACCTCTCCAAGATGCACTGATGGATTCTTTTAAAAGGCTTCCTCATCAAGAGAACTATGCCCTCACTCAACCACCTCTTTTTCCACATCTGGTTGAACCTGATGAGGTGATTCCACCACCATAAGAACCTTACATTCCACCGTTATATTGTGAGATGATCCCTTCTGAGCCCATTGAGTTGGGCACATGTCCTATAAAGGAATCAGATATCCCCTCCAGCATAGTAAAGAAGCCTAATGACTCCATAGACATCCATTTTGATGGGATCTTTTATGAAGAAGAGATAGACAATTCCCCAATAGAGATGGAATAACTTGGATTGATCATTTTTTATAATTATGATGATAATTATGCCATATGTGAGTCTTCCACACCAAATCCACTGGCTTTGGCAAAGGATTCAGATGCACCCTGTTGCATAATCCACCAAGAAGACATACATCCCAATGTGATTGTTTACTCAGCTAACAAACCAGTTATTCCAATACTTGCACCCTCTCCGCTACATGTAGATCTAGGCGGCAAAAAGATACTCAATCTAGATCCTCCACCCAATCTTCCAAATATGACACTAGATTTGTTATCCAACTGGCACCCACCAATCTCCCTTAATCCACGTTCATCTCCAACACTACTTTCACTGCTGAAGGAAGATATGTGGATCCTACTCGAAGGATTGCGAGGTGACAAGCAACATCATTTAGAAAACCTCTTTAAGCTTCCACGACCAACCATCCATTGGGTGTACCATGAAGATCCTATGTTCAAAGCCCCAGCCGTCATCGACATTCCCTTCAAATGGACATATTTTGAGCTACCAGGGCCTCCTGGTGAATCCATGAATTTTCTTCTCTCTATCTCGGGTTTGGGTTTTGCTCAGGACGAGCAAAAATCTAAGTCTGGGGAGAAGGTGGGTGGTATGTTTCTACTCTCCCCCCTATCTTTTCCTTTCAACATCTTATTTTCCTTTGTTTTGCATATAGTTGCTTCTATATTTTCTTCATTTATGGCCATTATCTAGTCGGCCATGTTTTAGTTTCTTTTATTATAAAAAGACCATTACGTAGTCAGCCAGTTTGAATTGATGTTTATCATTTTACCCCCCTTGAATTTAGTAAATTTTTTTGCAAAATCTATTACAAATTGCCATGTCTGAAATCACCATGTCACCTAGAACCCCTAAATAACATCACTCATTAGAAAAGTTGGCAAGTCATAAGGAATCGATCAGAGCCAAGCATAATATTTCCCTATATTTAAGCAATGGATTATTATGTTATAAAATTTGTATGATGTGATTTATAAGAATACTCTAACTAGAGCAGTGACACTCTCTGATAAAAATATATGAAAAAAATGTTGAAGTTATAAGCACAAGAACATCTCTTCCTTCCCTCTATTTTTTCTAAAAAAGAGAAGCAAAGAATCACCACCAGACAAAAATCAAGTATGGGGTGGCATGCTTCCCAAAATCAAAACTCCATACCCATAAAGGGGTGTACCATCAAAAGATGCCAAAAGTACACATGAAAAAAATTGTGACCAATGTAGCCACAACTCCACAAATTCATATCCCGAGTCAAATAGAGAAGGGATCAATATTTTTTCATCATTTCTTTCTCTATATTCACACCCCCTAATTTCGTCCTGTTCTTGTACAAAAACTTACAAAATATTTGAGAGAGTCAAAGTGAAAGTAAGATGAAATATGTTTTTCTACAAAATCTCATTTTTTAAGCAAGATGTGATAATTGTTTGATAGGGAATATAGAACTTTATGCTATGCGATTCTAAGAGATTGGGTCACTTGACCAAAAATTGGAGGTAAGGATTACGGTGATGTTACAAGGGTGAGGAATGACATATTGGGAGTATAAATTTGACTTTCTTTGTAATTTAATTTACTTGAGGACAAGCAAAGATTCAAGTCTGGGGTATTTTGATGAATGCATATTCATCATTTATTTGTGCATCATTTAGGATAATTGATCAAGAGTTTTTTGATAATTTTATTTTGATTTAGAAATCAATTGTACTTTCATTCTCTCAATATTCATTTTATGAATTCTTATGAGATTTCTCTCAATTTTCAGGAATTATTGAAGATAAGAAGAGATGAAGGTAGGATGCATTTCAGTTCTCCCGCAGTGTTGATTTAAATATATATCTTGCACTGAAATTGACATAACTCTTACATTCCAAAGCAAAATTTAATGTTCAAATATGATTTGGAAAGGAAATTTTAAGGCCTACAGAAAAATCATATTTTTGAGTGTACTTTAAAGTCTCTGGATAGAAATAATTCGCTCGAAATTGCTGTTGTGAGAACCTACATTAAAGAGAGTTACATGGTCAAGATAATTAAAGTCAATCAAGAGTGTATTGACTAGATATACAAAATTCAAACTGCCAGTTCTCTCCATTCCCCCCCCCCTCTTTTGAGAGAATCCTACCCCCATCCTTCTCTTATAAAAGGAGGGGGGTTCTCCATCTTTCTCATCATCTCTTGTATCATCCTTTGTACTGGAGATTTCCAAGCAATCATTCTTGTCTTCTTATGTTCTTGTTTTCGATTCATCAATAAAGATTGATTATTCGCAAGTTAAGGGTGTTCTTCAATCATTGTTATTTTACCTTGCCCGTTTAGATCTATTTGCCTTCTTCTTCTTCTTCTTCTTCCATGGACTGGAGCAAGGAATCAAGCGTCGACCATTTTATTGTCTCTAGCTTAAGGATCCAATCCTTTGATAAGTCTAGATTATGGCTAGAACTCTTCTTTCCTCTGTCTTCCTTTTCTCCATAAGCATGAGTGAGTAGTTATCTATCGAGGCAAGGGGAATAACCCCTTACCCATGGCTTAAATCGACTAATTCCTTCAAACAACTTCTAGATGGCTTTTGGTTCTAATAATTGTTGATCTACCAAAGTAATTAATTGGTTTGATCACATGTTAATTCAGATGGAATTGACCATGGAAATCTAAATTTAGAACAATAGAATCAATCACATAGAGGTTTTGAAACGATCATGGATCTTCCTCTTTTGGGATGATGGATTAAGAAACATGAGCACCAAGACCAATGGGCTCATGTGGAGTCCATCTTTTACGGATTTTTATTAATTCGCATGCCTTCATCGTAATCGTCGTTTTAAAGGATTAGTCTATTCTCGCCTAGGCTAAGATGGTAAAAACCCCTAAAGCCTCGATTCTCCATCTCTTGAATTATTCTTGTGTTTTATCCGCTCTCTTTACATTCTAGTCTTTCATTCATAATAGTTTACTTGTGCTAACAATCATCTCAATTTTCCTTGTGACAAGGCAATTATTTCTTGTTAAGTGTAATCGTGTTCTTATATTTTCTTTCTATTTTAGTGATAATCATCAAACTCCAACCCAATCTTTACTTTCTAATCTAAAAATAAAAATACTAAAAAGAAATAAAAAGTTCTTCAAAACCATTGGGATTAGAGTTAACAATCTTTAAAATGTTGTCCTTTGAGATCGACCCTTTCTATACTAACCTTAATCGGAAAGTAGAAAAAGGATTAAACTCTAGGATAATTATCTTAGTGATTGTAGTGCACTTCGATGCACTAACAGGATCCAGAGGTAGGAGTGGGGAGTAGAGTTGAGGGTGTTTCACCTCACATTAATCACCATCTATCTTTTAGAAAACTCCTAGGAAATTACACTAAACACTCCTATACTAGATACTTAGATCTCACACCTAGGAATATGAGAAGGGATATATGTATGGGAATATGGGGCTAGCTAGGGATCCACTAGTTGGACCTAGGAGCAAATCCCAAGATAGCCTCACATATGAGATCTTCTCCTAGACTCAGGTGGTTTCAAGCATAAAACAACAAATAATTCATGTTTTCAAGCACAAACCACAAGAAGCAAAATGGGAAATAAGATAAATTTCGAAAGTAATCATCATAAAATGATATTATATAATTTACAAATTATATTCCCCCAACATGGTATCAAATATCATTTTATCCCCAAAAAACCCACCACAATGGGCTTAGTTACTCATAGTGCAAAAAAGAGTAAAAGAAGAGGTAGAAGAAAAGAGAAAGGCCATGGAGCTCATGGGAGATCTTCTTCTTCATCGCCTATAGTAGAAAGAACACACCCTTCTCCCTACTTGGCAGCAAAAGGGCATGGGATGGATGGTGGAAGTGGGAAGGTGGAAAATGAAGTAGAGGTGGATGGGAGTAGGTGAGATCTCTTGAATGCACCAAGGAAGGTATGAATGAATGCTAGGGGGATGTAACCTCATGCTACAGCCTCCACCTAGGTATATATGGGTGGTGGGCACTACAAAAAAATGGGTTTTTAGTGAAGTTCATTTGCGAAGGACCAAAGTCCTTCAAAAATATTGACATTTTGTGAAGGGCCGTCCTACACAAATGAACTAGTTTTCTTCAGCCGAATTCTTTATGGGAAACACAATTAGTGAAGGTATAAAATCCTACCCAAATGTAAAAATTCCTTCACCGGGGTTCCCACCAAAATTTCCCGCCCCACTAATTAGTAATTAGAAGTTGAAACGGTTTCTTCCCTTGCGCTCACATTTCCCAGTTTGATCGCCCACTACCGGCGACGACTGTCGTCGCCCGAGAAGCAGCACCGCAACAGGAGTTGCCACCGGTAAGAGGAAGGGTGGCTTCCGAAAAGAGCATCCCCCCCAGCAGAAGCAGCGTCCGTCGACGTGAACTTTTGTCTGGAAGAAGCGGCTGCCGTGGTGAGGTCGCCCTACTTCGACCGTGAGGTAGATCTCCCTGCTTCGACTCTCCCCTGCTTGTATATCACGCGATGAAGATTTTTCGATATTGATCGCTTGCAACTGCTAAAATGAATAGGAAAAACTGCAGTGGTTCACTATTATTTCAGTAACAATGATTAAAACTCTTCCCGTGAGGACTCGTTTTCATTCTGCACGTTGTCTATACAAGCCGAGACTCTATTTTCAATATATATCGTTAGGGCAAAATTTCACCCAGCGGAAGAAAATCCATCACCGTCGACGACTTCGTCATGTCGTTCTTTGTCTACGGGCCCCTTCTATTCTCAGTCGTATATTCCAACTCCCGTCCAGTGGCGGAGGCAGGATATCGATGTGGGTGAGGCCCATGTATAAGAGAATTCTTTAGTGTGTCTGTGTGGGATAAGTGTTCCGGTAGATCTGTTCTTGTTATATGTAATCATCAATGACTTTAGCTCAAGTGTTTTCTCGCTGGGTACGATAGAAATCCGAGTATCCGGGTCATTAAATCTAGATTCACGGGTTGGATTTGGAAGTGACATCTTTACTTGGGCGTCCATTGAAGCCGGAGTAACAAACAAAATGTTTAAATACATACATGTTACATATTAGCTTAGATAGAGTATGTTTGAACTAGCCTGACTGATTGTCAAAGACTCAAAGCTATAAAGTAAAAGTCGTGATTGATGTATTTCTAGTTTACCACCAGTGGTACACGCATGTCAGTGCTCTCGAAATGAAAACTAAATCAGCATTTTTTGAGGTATTAGCGCCTTCATTCCATCATCTCTCCTTGTCCTTCATTCGACGCAAGGCAAATATGGCACCTTCCATGGCGACAGTTTTGTTAATGGAAAGGCAGTAGATGAGAAATATGTGTACCATTATATAGTATATATTATGTATACAATTTCTTTCACTAGCCTTTCCTGGCTAGCAACTTCATCGCCAAACAACAGCAATCCACCGCAGCCAGGGTAGCTACCATGTCGCAGCAGCATCGTAGCTGCAACTTTATGAACAAACTAACTAGTCGTTTAACTGATCAGTTTCGTTGGTGTAACTCCAGAACTGCTAGGCCAATGGACCATGATGCTTGGTGTGGCCGCCCTATGCCAGTGAGTATTAAAGGTGAAGTGGAATGTGATCGAGAGATGGAGAATCCATAGTTACAGTTGTACTGAGCTATTGTTTTAATTGAACAGACTTCTACAAAAGGTAAATGGATTTTACCTCAAAATGTGGGTGAGGCACATGCCTCATGTGGCCTGTGAGTGGTTCCGCCACTGCTCCCGTCCATGGGACCATGAGCTGTCCTCCCATGCCTCTGAGGATCCTGGCTTTTAAGGATCCAATTGATCTAGCGTTGGCCATATTACTACTATATCTCACTCCGTTCATCTACTTATCTCATAGAGTACTTGTATGTTCATCTACCACTCCGTTCATACATCTTCTCTATCAATCATCACGATAACCTTTGCGGAATAAATGCTGAATTATCCTCCCTACAATCACCGATTTGAAATGCATTGCTCCTATACAGCATGTCTGTTGTTCTTCACCATTATGTCCACTGCAACCATCATCTAGGATGAGCAGTACCAACTTCAGGGAAGTCTTCTTTCTCATAGCATGCAGCTCCTGCCAACAATATGTGATGTTCGTATCACTATATGTTCTGCCCTTTAATTGTCATTGATTTGTCTTGTCTATTCACATACTTAGATCATAAAAGCTTTGTTAAATTCTAACTTATAATCTATTTTGACACAATTTCATATTCTTCGTATACTTTCTTTTTCCTGAACGAACCCAACCATGTTGATATAGGTCTCATAAATTTTTATATGCAGAGAGACTGTTTGTGTCTAACATTATACATTGAGAAATAATTGATCTATTTGTGACTAACAAAATACATCAAGATGTAACTGGGTACTTTTTACCCTCATACCTGCAAACATACACCTTCTAAAAGCGTCACACCTGTTTGAGATTATTCAACAGGTCCTATGAAAAAATAATCCAACACTGCCCTAAAAATATTGCTAATTAACAGATAGCAACTTCTTTGTATTTCAACCCCAATAGGTTTCATGAAAAAGTTGGCTTAAGCATTTTGCAAATAATATTTTCAATGAAAGAAAAATTGTTAATACCGAGTTGGCTCAGCAGTGATTGAATCCAAGGTTAGTTTGACATTTTATACATTACTATTTACCATCTGTCCATCCATATACCTGAGTGGCACATGGGCATATGTATTATTTGGGCACATATTTTGACAAAGTGGGTATGAAACTGTATTTGTATCTACCTAATTAAATGGATAAGTAGGGTTGTAAACGGTGCAGGTACGGTGCGGGTATGGCCATACCCAGAAGAGCGCGGGCGAGGTCCCGAGGAGAAATTGGCCTCCTGACCGGCTTGGAGACGGAAGAACGGAAGCCCGGTTGGTGGCTGCCTGCTTCTGAGTAGCGATGGTTGTGCCGCTGCGGGCCTGCGCCGTTGGAACGAGAACCCTAGTTCTCACCCTCTCGGTTCAGTTCTTCGTCGCTTTCTAGAATAGAGTCACGACTGTGAGAGAGGTGAGAATCGTGAACTGGAATGGCATGCGAGTAGTGGGATTGTGTGAAGAAAGTACTGCTGGAAGGCTGTGAGCATGTGAAAGAAACATGGACCGTAGTTTTTCAGCCATTAGATTATGACAAATATATATATATATGTGTGTGTATGTGTGTATGTATATATATATAATTATATTTATTTATATACTAATACGGGTACACGGGATAAATTTCTCGACCGAAGATTACTCTGAAGTCTTTTATTCAATCTTTAGGGTCGGTTATTCCAAAAAAAACGACCCTGTAAAACTCTCTCGGTCGAGAAAACTGTCGACCGAAAAATTTTCGGTTGAAAATGTTCTCGACCGAGGATCACACTGAAGTGGTCATTCAATCTTTAGGGTCGGTTATTTAAAAAACTGACACTAGAAGTTACGATTTTTTTTTAAATTTTCTGCAGAAAATGAAATAGAACAGAAGAACAAGAAGATTCATATATGCTGGGAGAGGGGAGCATTGGTGCTCAACCGTCACCATTCAAAACCACACATTCATGACAAAAATGATTCATAATCACATAAAAATTTACAAAATGATAGATTGCAAGTCTGAGATGATATTAATCAGATACAAAAGTAAATATGAAAGAGCCACATACATAAATGGAGCTGACATATTTAATCCAATGCTATATTGACTTCATTTAGAAAAGAATCTGACCACTCTTCTCGGAATTCATTCAAGTCCACAAGGGTGTAAGGCTGAGTTGTAAAGATCTGTAACAGAAAATGCACATGCTAATATTTTATAAAATGACTACAATCACTTGTAAATTTATGTTGTTATTCTTTATTACCTGACATATAGTCTGAATGTCATGTGATGCTTGTTTGACAATAGTTTGCATATATTTCATTACATAGTAGCCACAAGCTCAGTCATTATTTTGCATAGGACACTACAAATAACAAATTATACTTAATGTTAGTAAACTACTATAAACAGCAGTTGAGATAACACTATAAGAGTTGACATATTAGAATTGAAAATTAATACATATAAGACTAAGAAGTTGTCAAAGTAGCTACCTTGACATTTTTCAAAGTCAATGTCTTTAATTTTGTTGGTATTTGTCCTCCAGCATCACGAAAAACCTTTATACCCCTATCAACTAAATAATAGTTGGTAAAATAGAAATTCTAAATAGAAATATCATGTTGAAGCATTGACTAAATTTATACTTACTCCATAGCTGGCAATTTCAGTTTGTGACTCCTTGTTGTTTTACCCATTGGGTCAAGATAATAAAGAGTCATCAATTTAGGGGCAATCACCACTAATTCCCAATGTCTACCTCTGAGTAAGAATAAAATAAACATTAAAATTAATAATTTTATTCATTATTAAAATTATATTGAATAATAATACTTACTGCACGTTAAAAGGAATTAGGATAATTTCCTTCCCTTCACTAGCAAAATATTTGAATGCAGTAGAGAAGTACTCATTCACATCCTCAAAGTTTATCTCCACTTGACTAGTGATTGAAGGAACTAAGAATCCAACATTCCTTATATCAAGGTTTGTGATCTCAGTATATAAATGGCTGTAAAACATTTGTGATTATTTCCATATATAGAACTAAGCTAAAAATGTGTATTGGAATTGGATATATATATTGATAGATCATTACCTTATCCATACTTCTATTACCGAAGTATTTAGCCAATCATACTAGAACAACTCTATAATATCATCAAGAAAAATTAAATTCTCAAAATCCCTCCCAACTGCATCTTCTGTTAAATTGACCAACATTTGTAATCCTGAGCTTTGGTTGGCTAAGTATTGACACAAACATTTACATTTTCTTCCCAATTCGTCGAATGTAGCTTCAGGAATGAAAGATGGCTTGGGCATAGGAGGACGACTAGTAGAATTTTTACTTTTTGGTTTACAAACATGTTCATTAAATTACATACTTATATTACACAAGTTCATATATGCAGTCAAATATGAAAAATATGGTAGAAATAAGGTATACCTTGTCATTGATAACCAAGTGTCTAGGCCAACCCACCATAGCACCCTCAGCTTCTTCAACTGTACTATATTCAGGATTAGGTATGGGTAGTGGTTTGTCCCCCATTCCGTCATACACAAGATGTATGGACACACGACAAATGTCATCAGTAATTTGTTGGCAATGCAATGTACCACCAAGGTTGTACACCTTGCCCGCTGCCACAACATTATATTCTGGAACCTCCACTGCAAGTTTACAATTCATACCAACCTAGATTGAAATAATATAAGTTATATAAGAAATAGTAGAACAGATACATGTTACAACTATATATATTATCATATATTTATCATACTAATAACACAACATATAGAACAAAAACTTACTGCAGATTTTTGTGGTGGGTCATCGGGAGTGCTCCCATGACCTTCTACAACTGGAGTATGGGCTTGTACCTCATCACTTGAGAGACGCGTAGTATGAATAGGTTGAGAAGGTTGAGTAGGCTGAAATGAAGACATTATTTCTTTTACTTTCTGCGCTACTAATGCTTCAAGATCCTCTTGTGTAAGACCTCCTACACGACCTCTTTTAGATTACGAAGGGCCAAAATAAGACTTGAATCCTATGCCAGCTCCTAATCCCCTAACACGGCCAGGATGCTCCTTCGTACCAAGAGAAACTGCTAGTTCATCCATGTAGCCAGTTGAGATGAACTTTCCTTCCTTCCTTTGCTCGTGGAGATCAATCTATTCATAGTTAATAAAAATATTAAATCACAATATCAATTAGATATAAATACTTAGTTGGGATAAACCTACCATCTTTTGTGCCACCTCCTTAGTTGTAGGGTTGACAATTTCACCTGCTCGATTCTTTCTAGCATCAATCCATGTCATGTGTCGGGGTGGTCTCTCAACTTGAGTTGTACTAGATTCTTCTCCAGAAGAGGATTGCTTCTCTTGTAGTTTGCGGCGGAAGGCATAACCACCGGGCCCCAAGCGATGGTCATGCACATTTTTAGCCCGTCTTTCCTTTTGAGCCTGGTGAATAGCCTGATCATTTAAAATGAGGTATTGCAATTTAGACTTGGCAAACATGTATAAAAAGATTCACCTCCTTAATTGTATAAAATAAATATTCATACAATACATCGCAATCTTTATTACCTGAAACTCTTCCGATCTCCTAGCTGTAACAAATCTTTCCCACACCTCAGGATCTATAAAAATATATACATCTATAGCTTTCTTCTTTTGTTTAGGATTATTTATAAATTCCCTTACAAGATATGTCTTAAAACCCCTCCATCATACACCACAACATTGTAGCACTCTTTTCTTGTGATCTTTTTCATTTAGATGAAAAACACCACAACGTTGTAGCTTTTCTTGTGATCTTTTGCGCATCTTCTGTATTAGCAAATAAACGTTGAAATCGTGATATTATTGGTAGATACCACATCACCTTGGCAGGAGAGTCATTTTTAGCCTTAGCTGAATTTGTAGTCTTATACCTTGACACACCACATTTTGGACAATTTATCAAATTACTATAGTCCTTCTGAAATAACATACAATCATTTAGACATGCATGAATCTTCTTAGCCTCCATTCCCATTGGGCACATTATTTTCTTTGCTTGATATGTTGAAATTGGAAGCTCGTTGCCTTCAGGAAGAATTTCCTTTAACAAAGACAACAGTGAAGTGAAACTCTTATCGCTCCAACGGTTTTGAGCTTTAAGAGTATATAATCGCATCACAGCACTCAACCTCATGAACTTAGTACAACCCTTATATAATGGTTTTTCAGCATCATGGACAATGTTTGCAAATAAAGAAGGTAGATCAATGACATTGTCCCGACAACTACGTAGCATCTCATCAACAATATCATCCTGAATCGGTTCATCATTAACATTATCATCATTATCTATATATTCTATGCCACAACTATTAGTATCGACATTTTCTGATCCATAATTCAATTTCTCTCCATGCCAATACCATTCATTATAACCTTGTATGATCCCATTGCATATGACATGATTCTTAATTTCCTCACCAGTATCAACTTTCAAATTGTTACAACAATTTTGACATGGACAATATAGCCTATCTGTAGGTAGTTTCCTATGTTCCTCAACAAATTTGATAAATTCATCAAGACCTTTGGCAAACTCTGGACTGCAACGGTTCTTGATAGACATCCAACTTTGATCCATTTTCTATATCACATTAAAATTAATTATAAAACTAACCGTTTAATATTGATACTATAATAATCTGTAAGTTTTTATTGATAGGAAGTTAATTACTTATATACTAAAGTGTACCACATATCCCATTTTTGAATATTTAATCTCACTAGTAACTATATAATGTATGTTTAGTTTTGAAAAAAATTTCAGTAGCATTTCTCCTAAGTTCTCCAAGTACACCGATGTAAATGGCAAATAACCACTCACATATGTACCCAGAGAACAAATGAAGAAATCCTACTGAAATTTTCTACAAAACTAAACATACATTATACATGTACATCCTAAGTGAGATTAAATATCCAAAAACAATCCCAAACCGGGGACTATCCAAAGTTTACTCATAATGAGTAAATTTTGAACGGGTTTCTAAGTTAATATATAAATGCATTATTTCATGCATCAACCCTAAAGTGTCAATTTGGGAGTATCCAAAGTTTACTCCTAATAATCTAAGGATTTCCTTCCAGTCATGATGTCATTATCCAGACTTCTAGTGCATAGAGCTATAATTTTTATGGTTTAAATGGGGGTATGATTGTTTACACTAAGATGTAAGTAAATGGAAGGAAAAATTTTAAAATCTAGACCAGCCCTGGCAAATTAGATATCATGGACTAAGAAAGAAATGATCAATACACTAGCAAGAGAGAGAAACTAGTTGAAGATTGGAAATGGCAAGCAATTAGGCCAAGCTAGAAAGAACAAGCAACTACACTAATCTAATAATGGCAACCCTGATCTATCAACTAACTAGAGAAATTATCTAAACAAAGAAATCATACACTAACTAGGAAATCAACTAACTAGCATGCAACTAACAAAATTGGGTGTTAAGCAATTGATTAAGGAAGTGGGATGTTATCAAACCATATAAAATGGAAAAACAATATAACTGTATAGTTAAAGGAGTCCAGGTCCAATCTCGATCGACAATTCGTCGACCGAGAGCCCACCTGCACGCGGCGTCCAGGTCCACCCTCGGTCGACAATTCGTCGACCGAGAGTGGACCTGGACGCAACGCGCAGGTGGGCTCTCGGTCGACAAATTGTCGACCGAGATTGGACCTGGACGCTTCCATGGCGGAAGGAACGAACTCGGGAATTAGGGAACAAGGCGGCGGCCTTACTTGGAAATGACCGTGACCTTCGTGGAGGATGTGACGACCTTCCCAGAGAGGCGGCGACCTTCGTGGAAGTGTGGAGAGGCGGCGACGAAGAGCTCTTTTCGCAGAGAGGAGGCTTGGCGGCGCGGAGAGGCGGAAAGGGTTTCACGGAGAGGAGGCAAGGCTTTGACGATGAGCTCCCTTCGAACACGACGACGACCTTCTTGGCAAAGCTTTGGCGGCGCGACAACTCTTTTGGTAAGGAGAAGCTTTGGCCGAGGGAGAATGGAGGGAAAATGACCTTTGGCGGTGAGAAAATGGAGGCAAAAGAGAAAAGAAGAACTAGGTCTTGGCAGCGAGAATGGAGGGAAAATGAGACCCCGAAGTGTTTGTTACCCTCGAAACCTGTAGGGTCGGTTATTTGTAAACAAACGACCCAACAGATAAGTGATGCCCGAACAAGCTTCTCGGTCGAAAATATTGTCGACCTAGGATGCCTCCTAAAAGGTCGGTTATATGGTTAAAACCGACGCTAGAGGTAACAACAAAGACTTCTCGGTCGACAAATTTGTCGACCGAGACACTCTCTAGGGTCAGTTTCAAAGAAAAAACTAACCGTAGAGGTTCTTATACACGCACGAAAGGAAATCTAGCTCTTCTTCCGGTCGACAAATTTTTCGACCGAAAGGAGCTCTATGTTCTTATACATGCGTGAAAATAAACTGGATCCAAAACTAAACTCGGTCGACAATATTGTCGACCGATAGACTCTCTAGGGTCGGTTTTTTTTTAAAAACTGACCCTAGAGGTGCTTATACACGCACAAAGGAAATCTGGCTCTCATTATCGGTCGACAAATTTGTCGACCGAGATGATACCGGTCGACAAATTCGTCGACCGAGGGGAGTTCTAGGGTCGGTTAAAAGTAAAAAAACCAACCCTAGAGGTTCTTATACATGCGTGAACTAAACTGGATCCAAAACTCATTTCGGTCGACAATGTTGTCGATCGAGAGACCTTCTAGGGTCGGTTTTAAAGAAAAAACCGACCCTAGAGATGCCTGTACACGCACGAAAGGAAATCTGGCTCTCAATCTCGGTCGAGTAGTTTTTCGACCGAGATTAACCCTGTTTCAATGTTTAAATTAAGTACTTGTACATGATTTTACATGATATCCAATATAATCATTTTGTATGACTCTTTAGTTCTCCCTCTTAATTTTATGCTATGCTTTCCCTTAAAGAGATATTTAATTTTAAAACCAAGTGATGCTTTTTCAAATTTAGCCATAATTTATTTTTCAATCATATGAAATAACAATATTCTTATATAACATGTATATGTCCAAATGAAGCCATGGAAAACACTTTTATTCATAACAATTTAATGCCCATACACTTTATAAGATGAAGCATGACATACTTTGTTACGACCCCATCTGAGCTTAATTGGTAAACTAGGGTTTACCTAGACAATTGCAAAGATTAATTGGAATAATCATTCTTGAAATCTAATTAATGACGATAACACAATTAGGATGTTTTAACTATGATAAGTATAGTGTCTCGATAAATGATTTTTAGTATATTATGTGTAACTCTTATTTAGCTCAAATTTGGATATGATTTGGATACCTCAAATAGGAACACTACTGAAAAATATCAGAATTTATGAAGAATGTTCAGACCTGTTTGTCGGTCGATTTTGTAACTCGACCGAATCTGCTGCAGACTGCAATATAGCAGTGCACTGTTTGATTTTTAATTATTTATTTGTAGCAAAAAAAGATCTCAAATTTTTATTGGAGGTCTGAAACTTCATTAGGTATAACATATAAAATTTCCAGAATTTTTGGAGCTTCTGTTAGCTATTCAGTAGGCGAATTATAGAAACTATTGTGAAACTGAATATTCAGCCAATATAATTAAAGTTGAGTGTTGGGTCAATATGCAATTGACCCAAGCAGCTCAAATTGACTTATATGATCGACCACACACACACAGCTCTCATTCTTCTTCATCCACCCCAGAGAAACGAAAATCTAGAGAGAGAGGGAGAGTTAGGGCTTGAGTGGAGAAAGATGAGGAATTGCTGACCTAGGGTTTTGCGGTCCGAGGAATGGTGAAATCAAGTAAGTTTGGATTCTTTGCATACACTTTTATGGTGAATCTTCTCTCTCATGTCAAGATTCCGTCCATGCTCTGATTTGATCCAAGATGATGTCGAAATTCCCTCTTTTCTCACTCTTTCTTCATAATCCCTCATTTTCAAGGTTTCCGAGTTGAATGGAAGAAGAATTGGGAAATTTGCTAGGGATTTGATATGAGTTCGAAATTCTCAGGGATGAGCTGCATTTTTGAGTTGTTTTCACACCTTGGGGTGAGTGGGTACTTCCTTTAAATATTATAATGTACGAAATTTGATTATAGCATCCAAATACCTAAATGCTTAGTATGTGATTCTAAACCCTGAAATGTCCGTTTGATTTAAGTTGTTGCAAATTGATATGATATGGATTCCTTCTCTGTTTGAACGGCTCTCTGATGATAGAATCATATTAGAAATGTATACAACACATTCTAGAAAGAATTCTTTTCGGATTCATATTGTATGATGTAATTAGGGTTTAACCTAACTGAGATCTCACTAGAGTTTTAATCCAATTGAAGAGATATCTAGACTTAAACCAAACCTAGGTCTAAATGCTCTCAATCAAGCTTAAGGCTATCATATTTCAATATCTAAAACCTTTGGGATTCGTCACTAAGTCTATGACTTTTTATTTCACTAAGTTGAAGCTCAATCGAGCTGTGGCATGGCCGTGGTGGGTGACCACGACCGTGGTGAAGGGTATGTGCCACGGGCGTGCTAGGTAGCACGACCGTACTAAATGCTTTTGAAACTCTGATCTCTATACACCACGACCGTGGGGAAGAGCCACGACCGTGGTGAGGTAACTGTGCCACGGCCCCGGGGTGACACCACGACCGTGTTGGAGCAAACCCTAATTGAACACTTAAAGATCAAAGTTAAATAAAGAGGACTAGTATCCTATAAGTGGTTAGGATGTACCTCATGGGTTATCTTAATTGAATTTTATTCTTGATACATGATATCTCAGTGAATGGTATGGAAAACTTAAATTTAGTTAAATTTCCATGGTTTCATATCTATATTGATTGTATATGATTTGATGAAAACAATCTTTATTTAGTGGATGCTTATATCCTATGAAATCCTTATGAGAGCCATGTGACAAGTGAATGAGGTAAATGAAAAGGTGAATGAGGCGAATGAAACCCTAAGAGTAGGGTGTTGGCATGTGATAAATGAATAAGGCAAATGAAACCCTAAGGATAGGGTGTTCAATGAATCATGTTATGGTGATATGAAAGGTCTCGATATGAGATGTGGTGATACTTAACTATTGAATTGAATGTTTCTAGTGCATCTAACTTTATATGCTTGTTATCTCTAAGTTGATATCTACATACTACAGGGCTTCTTATTTTCAATACATATCTCGTAAATTGCAGGTGATGAGATATGACATGCCTTAGAAAGGGATGTTACTGAGACATGATATATGTTGAATACATAAGTTATGATGTTTCTTATGATATGATATGGCAGGCCGTGTGAGCCTTGTGAGAAATGTTAAATGAGTTATGATTCTTATTTAAAATGTACCTATAATGTTAATGTTAGACTTAGGTGCCCTGAACACCGTAGAACCCCTTTGAGAGGTCTGCACCTTAGGGGTGAAACTCGTGTCCAACATCAACCGGTTGAGTAATTCTGGTGGCACGAGGGTTGATAGGGTTATCCAACACCAACCGGTTGAGTAATTCTGGTGGTAACCCAGTGTTGACTCCCTGCGCCTGTGTGCTCAGGTTAGAGGAGGAGTCCAGAGCACTCATGGTGAGTGCAGAGCAGGCCGGAGAGCCTGTGGGTCCTGTAGCAGACCAGGACGGAAAGTCAGACTTAGCATTTCCCGGGTGTGTCGCTAAGTCTTGTACGGTGTGGCCGTAGTGCACTGTGAGTCTCTATGCAGAGTACACTGCATAGATCAGGGCATAAGCTAAAATATGATCATATATGTTCACAGAGTTCCTTATGAATGAATGAGATAAGGAAGACTAGAGCATAGTCTTCTAGTAGATATTCTTTTGATGCAATATTTACATTCTTTGTCATTTCAATTATATTGTATAGAACTGCTCAGTGTAGTATTAAATGTTGTTAAATTTTATATTAGTTACTCAAAGTTATATCTGTAATCACATTAGTGCCTTAGACTGTTTCTTTGAAGTACTCATTCACTGAGCGAGTAGGATCACCCCTCTACTCAAACATTTTAGGGTTAACCGCGTGGACTTGAAGATGGTCAGAGCATCAGTGTAGATCTTCCACAAGAGTTAAGTACAAGATTAGTTGAGTCAGTCGGTCCTTATCACTCTAGGTACTCAGTAAGAGATAGGAGAGAGAGTTGTAATTTCGATGTGTAATATTATTCCTCTTTTGAAATTGTATGCTAATTGGTAGGTCTTATGTGCATAAGGTGTGAGAGACATCATGAATGTTTATACATTTATCTTTACTATTAAAGTCTGATTAGTAAAAGAAATGTTCAGATTCCCTTGTTAAGATGGTTTATGTGGTTCAATGCGAAGAAATAAGAGTTTTAAAGAAAGAAAAAAAATAAAAAGTTAAGGGTGTTCTTTGTATTATATATAAATCCTATCTTATGCCCTAATATCATGATTTGAGGAAATTGTGAGATCGGGGTGTAACAGCTTGGTATCAGAGCTTAGGGTGAGTTGTCAAGGACCATTAAGTTAGTAAGTTAGCGTCATAATTGTGGCAGATAGGAGATGTTTTGATGTTAGCTTTGGGGATTTGAGTACTTGGATATCCTGGCCCGATATCTGAGTACTTGGATCAACCAGTACAAGCTACTCTGTCTATTCTCTCACGTATACCCTGGCCAGGTATACAGTGGAAGAATGGGCTAGAGAAGAACCCTAGAAATGTTAGGGTTAGATAATGAGAAAAGAAACAAGAATTAAGAGCATAAATGTAAAAGGAGATAGAACTTACATTTCATAATGTTGTTTTTGTTGGAAATGTATAGAAATGCTCTTATATGTTTGAATTGAAATATTCAATACTTTGAAATATGGGTCTTTAATATCTATTGTACACTATGTAGTTGTAGCATTTATTGATTCCATTCTTTGTAACAAGTAGACTAGAATTGACCTTTGAATGAGCTTTTGTTAGTGGATAAGTTTTCTTCCACACATCTGAGATGAATAGGAGTTGAGTAATCCTTTGTAGTTCTTGGCTTCAGGACTTCAGGTTTGGCCTGGTCCGACTGGCAGGATGCATTACTGGGATCTAATGACTCCTATTAATAGTATAATAAGAATAGACTCTAGATAATTAGACCCACATTAGAGTGAGAATGTACATACGGTAAGATGTTGAAACAGATGGGCAAGATCAGAACAACTAAGAATTTGTTGAAACTGGTATCTGAGGTTCAACTTTGGGGTCTCAAATGTGAAACCCTTAATTGGGAATAATAGAACATGATATGAAGTTCATAATCAGTTTATTGATTAATATTATATGAACTATACATATGAAATATAGAAAAGATATGTGAAATGTAGGTATGGTTCAAGATAGCAAGAATCAATCATGAAGAATGAATCATATAATAGAGTATAATGCTTTTATGAACTCTAAAGCAAAGGCTAAGTAGAGAATAGGGTTGAGAATTCAATAGGTCCATAGAAGTAAAGAGTCTTCAAAAGAGTAAAAGTAAAGAGAATTGTATGAACATGTAATTCATAAGACTAGAACAACAAACTAGTTTCTAAGCAAAGAACATAGGTGTAGTTTAACGAATGAATAAGTCATACAAAGGTAGACTGTATTCAGGAGAGAAAAACTTGATTGAAAGAGAAACTATGTTTGACCCATGCATGATCCACTTGATTTAAAAATGAAGAATATGTAATGTATTCAACATGAGGAAAAACTAATAGAAGGACTATTAATTTAGAACGTTAACTTCACAATAGTATAAAGATAAAGGAGGAAATATGTGCAACATGGTATACATGACCATACATATGAATAAGCAACATGGTCATAAGAGAAAAATTTAGAATTAAAGATGACGGGTTAAAGAGTAGTATATGGTAAGAGGACTATGAAACGTAAGAAAGGGTTTGAAATATGATGGAGAAGTTATAAAATAAAGAGGTTGTGAGATTCAAGCAAGTTCTAATTAATCAAATATCTCTGTTGATAACTAAGTAAATCTACATATGAGAATGTATTAAGGGAATGTTTGAATACAAGTATTCCAAGTCTTAAAATCATCTTCTCTTTCATATATTCCTTAATGAGAGCAAGGTGGGAATGAAATGATAAGAGAAAATGAATCATATACGGTGCATAACTACCTTGGTGGGGTCATCTAGTGAATGTAATAGTGACATACAATATGATGAAGTGCGATAAGAAATAAATTCTTGTGTGATAGCAAGAATGATGAATAATCTATTCCTATCTTAAATGCTTCAATGTTAATGATGTTTACTGTATATAATCATATGAAAAGGATAGGTAGCAAAAAGTAAAGAAGTAATAAATGAGCAGAGAGATATGGGAAAACACTAGCTTTGTGTAATATGTGAATTTGTTTTTACATGTATGATTTGTTGAAGGCATATTAAGGTATGAAAGTTGGTTCTACATATGATTTCAGTGTATTTGTGCAAGCTATATGTTAAATTAAAGGCGTATGATAGTTGTAGTAATTCATACCTGATATGCATCTTACTATTGTGTATTTGTGATATGGTGATACGGTTTGGATGATGTTAGAACACATGGAGAGATACCCTGAACAAGGTAGTCATACTTATTCACTCATATTAATAGAAAGGGATGATAATCAGATTGTCTGGACAAGTAACCCTAATGAGGTGTAGCTTGTTATACCTAGCTCTAATATAACTGAGTGATGGTAATTGAGTATGATTAATGCTTGAATGACTGATACAATTGTGGATTACTTTATTACTGTTGTTGAAACTCTAAAATGATATAATACGATGGTTACACTTTGAACTGTGTGTGGGCCCATAACCCACAGGTCCCAGGATCGAAACAGGATAGTATGGAATGAGGTGGTAATGCTTCACCTCATGCAATCCATGACCCAATGGGGATGCCAAGAGTAGTATTGTGCAATTGATTGTTGAATCTAGTCTTTTAATTCAAGACTGTTTTGCTATTTGAATAGCACTTTATTAAAGTTTAAAACAGCATGGTGAACTCGCTTTTGTCACTTAAAGGTGATACAGAACAATAGAATTTTCTGAGCCGCATAAGTTGAGATAGTTGTATCAGAGTTGCGCAGCGAAAGCGTGGTGGTTTATCTTTGCATTCTATGTTTGACTGTGGCATGAAGAATTTGCTTGATATCATTGAGAACTATTTGAAATATGTTGTGATTTAGTAAAGAATTAAAAGATCTAATGTTGAAAACTACATTCAGATATGAAATACAAGAATATAATGACATGGAAGGCTTTAGAAGCTTAGAATAACCTTGAATGTATCTTTCTTGTAGGCTTATGTTTCGAGGACGAAACATTCTAAGGGGGGGAGAGTTGTTAAGACCCCATCTGAGCTTAATTGGTAAACTAGGGTTTACCTAGACAATTGCAAAGATTAATTGGAATAATCATTCTTGAAATCTAATTAATGACGATAACACAATTAGGATGTTTTAACTATGATAAGTATAGTGTCTCGATAAATGATTTTTAGTATATTATGTGTAACACTTATTTAGCTCAAATTTGGATATGATTTGGATACCTCAAATAGGAACACTACTGAAAAATATCAGAATTTATGAAGAATGTTCAGACCTGTTTGTCGGTCGAGTTTGTAACTCGACCGAATCTGCTGCAGACTGCAATATAGCAGTGCACTGTTTGATTTTTAATTATTTATTGGTAATTAGAAATGATCTCAAATTTTTATTGGAGGTATGAAACTTCATTAGGTATAACATATAAAATTTCCAGAATTTTTGGAGCTTCTGTTAGCTATTCAGTAGGCGAACTACAGAAACTATTGTGAAACTGAATATTCATCCAATATAATTAAAGTTGAGTGTTGGGTCAATATGCAATTGACCCAAGCAGCTTAAATTGACTTATATGATCGACCACACACACACACAGCTCTCATTCTTCGTCATCCACCCCAGAGAAACGAAAATCTAGAGAGAGAGGGAGAGTTAGGGCTTGAGTGGAGAAAGAGGAGGAATTGCTGACCTAGGGTTTTGCGGTCCGAGGAATGGTGAAATCAAGTAAGTTTGGATTCTTTGCATAGACTTTTATGGTGAATCTTCTCTCTCATGTCAAGATTCCGTCCATGCTCTGATTTGATCCAAGATGATGTCAAAATTCCCTCTTTTCTCACTCTTTCTTCATAATCCCTCATTTTCAAGGTTTCCGAGTTGAATGGAAGAAGAATTGGGAAATTTGCTAGGGATTTGATATGAGTTTGAAATTCTCAGGGATGAGCTGCAGTTTTGAGGTGTTTTCACACCTTGGGGTGAGTGGGTACTTCCTTTAAACAGTATAATGTACGAAATTTGATTATAGCATCCAAATCCCTAAATGCTTAGTATGTGATTCTAAACCCTGAAATGTCTGTTTGGTTTAAGTTGTTGCAAATTGATATGATATGGATTCCTTCTCTGTTTGAATGACTCTCTGATGATAGAATCATATTAGAAATGTATACAACACATTCTAGAAAGAATGCTTTTCGGATTCATATTGTATGATGTAATTAGGGTTTAACCTAACTGAGATCTCACTAGAGTTTTAATCCAATTGAAGAGATATCTAGACTTAAACCAAACCTAGGTCTAAATGCTCTCAATCAAGCTTAAGGCTATCATATTTCAATATCTAAAACTTTTGGGATTCGTCACTAATTCTATGACTTTTGATTTCACTAAGTTGAAGCTCAATCGAGCTGTGGCACGGCCGTGGTGGGTGACCACGACCGTGGTGAAGGGTCTGTGCCACGGGCGTGCTAGGTAGCATGGCCGTACTGAATGCTTTTGAAACTCTGATCTCTATACACCACGACCGTGGGGAAGAGCCACGACCATGGTGAGGTAACTGTGCCACGGCCGTGGGGTGACACCACGACCGTGTTGGAGCAAACCCTAATTGAACACTTTAAGATCAAAGTTAAATAAAGAGGACTAGTATCCTATAAGTGGTTAGGATGTACCTCATGGGTTATCTTAATTGAATTTTATTCTTGATACATGATATCTCAGTGAATGGTATGGAAAACTTAAATTTAGTTAAATTTCCATGGTTTCATATCTATATTGATTGTATATGATTTGATGAAAACAATCTTTATTTAGTGAATGCTTATATCCTATGAAATCCTTATGAGAGCCATGTGACAAGTGAATGAGGTAAATGAAAAGGTGAATGAGGCGAATGAAACCCTAATAGTGTTGGCATGTGATAAATGAATAAGGCAAATGAAACCCTAAGGATAGGGTGTTCAATGAATCATGTTATGGTGATATGAAAGGTCTCGATATGAGATGTGGTGATACTTAACTGTTGAATTGAATGTTTCTAGTGCATCTAACTTTATATGCTTGTTCTCTCTAAGTTGATATCTACATACTGCAGGGCTTCTTATTTTCAATACATATCTCGTAAATTGCTGGTGATGAGATATGACATGCCCTAGAAAGGGATGTTACTGAGACATGATATATGTTGAATACATAAGTTATGATGTTTCTTATGATATGATATGGCAGGCCGTGTGAGCCTTGTGAGAAATGTTAAATGCGTTATGATTCCTGTTTAAAATGTACCTATAATGTTAATGTTAGACTTAGGTGCCCTGAACACCGTAGAACCCCTTTGAGAGGTCTGCACCTTAGGGGTGAAACTCGTGTCCAACATCAACCGGTTGAGTAATTCTGGTGGCACGAGGGTTGATAGGGTTATCCAACACCAACCGGTTGAGTAATTCTGGTGGTAACCCAGTGTTGACTCCCTACGCCTGTGTGCTCAGGTTAGAGGAGGAGTCCAGAGCACTCATGGTGAGTGCAGAGCAGGCCGGAGAGCCTGTGGGTCCTGTAGCAGACCAGGACGGAAAGTCAGACTTAGCATTTCCCGGGTGTGTCGCTAAGTCTTGTACGGTGTGGCCGTAGTGCACTGCGAGTCTCTATGCAGAGTACACTGCATAGATCAGGGCATAAGCTAAAATATGATCATATAGGTTCACAGAGTTCCTTATGAATGAATGAGCTAAGGAAGACTAGAGCATAGTCTTCTAGTAGATATTCTTTTGATGCAATATTTACATTCTTTGTCATTTCAATTATATTGTATAGAATTGCTCAGTGTAGTATTAAATGTTGTAAAATTTTATATTAGTTACTCAAAGTTATATCTGTAATCACATTAGTGCCTTAGACTGTTTCTTTGAAGTACTCATTCACTGAGCGAGTAGGCTCACCCCTCTACTCAAACATTTTAGGGTTAACCGCGTGGACTTGAAGATGGTCAGAGCATCAGTGTAGATCTTCCACAAGAGTTAAGTACAAGATTAGTTGAGTCAGTCGGTCCTTGTCACTCTAGGTACTCAGTAAGAGATAGGAGAGAGAGTTGTAATTTTGATGTGTAATATTATTCCTCTTTTGAAATTGTATGCTAATTGGTAGGTCTTATGTGCATAAGGTGTGAGATACATCATGAATGTTTATACATGTATCTTTACTATTAAAGTCTGATTAGTAAAAGAAATGTTCAGATTCCCTTGTTAAGATGGTTTATGTGGTTCAATGCGAAGAAATAAGAGTTTTAAAGAAAGAAAAAAAATAAAAAGTTAAGGGTGTTCTTTGTATTACATATAAATCCTATCTTATGCCCTAATCTCATGATTTGAGGAAATTGTGAGATCGGGGTGTAACATACTTGCTTTATAAAAAGATATCTGTTACAATCATTACAAAGATATCGCATAATCTCACTGAAAAGACCAAAGGATTACATCAATGTCTGGATCTTTTCCAAGAAAGGGCTCAGCTCCATAATAATTGACCAGTGTCTGCCACTCCAAGGCACATGTCTTGGTTAAGGCATAAGTCTCCAAAAAGGTGGGAACACGATCAAAGCAAAAGTGGGCAGCAATGTCTTGAAGTTGAATTTGGGAAAACTGAGTATGTGTGAGATCAGTAGATGGTGGAGGTGGAATTTGATAGTAGTTGTAGGAAGGATTGTATGGATTTATCATGCCAGGATTAAGGGAATAGGGATATTCATCAGGTTGGTTAGGAGAGAGAGCTTGCATCCTTTGGTTTAAATAAGTCATGCCATGGTGATTATAATCCAATTGCCTACTTAGGTGATATTGGGATCCAACAATGTATGTCAAGGTATTTGTAATAGGATCATGGGGTAGGTTGGTAGGAGGAGGTGGTGGAGGTATGTCTTGGGTGGATGTCTCCCCTTCAGTCCTAGCCCTTTTGTGGCCAAAGTCGATTCCCATCTTTTCCACCATATTTTTACTTATCTTTTGGGGTTTTCTATCCCATGTGTAACCTAAGTCATCCTCAATATTCTTCTTAAGAAAATGTTGAGTGATTTGGCATACAAAGTCAGCATAAGGTGGATTGCCAGAAAACTCAAGCATATTCTTAAGGATGATATGAATAAAGTTTATGGGAATACCTATGAGAATGGCATAGATAAGGCACATACGAAAGGTGGGTACTTCAGATTTGTTTGATCTAGGATGGATATTGGTGGCAACAATGAGATTTATGATCCTAGCTTCAGGTTTTAAATTTATGTCATAATAGTTACCCCTATCTTCATGGCAAGTCGTATTTGATTGAAAGATGGCTTTTTTGACATCACTAAGGCTAGTTGTAGTGTAATCTTGGGAGAGTTTGTTGAGTGGATTTCCTGTGGTGAGATCAACAAAATCTTCATATTCTTCTATGTTTATGTCAAGCATATCAAGAATATCCTCCTCAGTAAAATGGAATCCATACCCACCAACCATAGAGGAGAAGGAATCATGGTCAGGATGTGGGGTTAAATTGGCATAGAATTCATTAACTACTTTGGAGGAGTAGGAATGGAAGGAGGGGATCAGAAAATCAGTCAAATGTTGCACCTTAAAGAGTTCCTCCAAATCGACAATGTTGTGGAAGTCCATGACGTCGACTGGCCGTCGTGGAAGAGGAGTTTTTTAGGAGAGCCTGAGGTAGCGGTCTCCTGCAGCTGCGTCTTTGAAGGGGACGTCGTTGATGAACGGTAGCGGATCAGAGACTGTCCTTTCTTTCCTGCCTGCAACTTGCTTCTTTCCACGCGTTGATGAGGAAGCCATCTCGTTGCTTTGAAATGGAGAAGTAGCAAGCAAGACTTGGATGTAGAGAAGCTAAAGATTTTCACAAGAATACACTAGAGAGGAGCTAGAGAAGTGAGAATGTGAAGGTGTGAAGAAATGGATCGTTTTGGGTGCTATTTATAGCAAAACAGAGCCCATTTCGGTCGACAATTTGTTGACCGACGCCCGCAACGGTCGTCTCCCGGTCGGCCAACGGTCGATCGAACTAGCCGTTACGACGGTCGATTTTCTAGTCATTATGACGGTCGATTTTCTAGCCATTTCGGTCGACAATTTGTCGACCGACACCCGCAACGGTCGTCTCCCGGTCGGCTAACGGTCGATCAAACTAGCCGTTACGACGGTCGACTTTTTAGTCGTTATGACGGTCGATTTTCTAGCCATTTCGATCGACAATTTGTCGACCGACGCCCGCAACGGTCGTCTGCCGTTACGACGGTCGATTTTCTAGCCGTTACGATTTATATTTTAATCAGAATATTGCCTTTTTAATTCAAACAAATGGAGGTTCACAGGGTTGGCCTCGGTCGAACAATTTGTCGACCGATTTTGTCTCGGTCGAATAATTCCTCGACCGACAAAGAGCCAGATTTCCTTCTTATAAGTACCTCTAGGGTCGGTTTTTTCCTTAAAACCGACCCTAGAGGTACTTATTCATGTGTGAAATACTAAACTGGATCCTAAGATTATTTCGGTCGACAATATTGTCAACCGAAAAACCCTCTAGGGTCGGTTATAAAGGAAAACTGACGCTACATGAGCTTATACGAACGAATCTGGCTCTCTCTCGGTCGACAAATTCGTCGACCGAGAAACAGCCAGATTTCGTTCGTATAAGTACCTTTAGGGTCGGTTTTTTGCTTCTAACAGACCCTAAAGTCCAATTCGGTCGACAATATTGTCGACCAAATATACTTCTAAGGTCGGTTATAAGCAAAAAACCGACCCTAAAAGTTGCTTATACACTTGAAATTTGACTCCTTATCGGTCGTTGAATTTGTCGACCGAGAAAAGCACTAAGGTCGGTTATAAGTACAAATCCGATGCTAGAGGTGCTTATACATGCGTGAAGTAAACTGGATCCAGAATTGTTATCGGTCGACGAATTTGTCGACCGAGGATCCTTTAGGGTCGGTTTTAAAGGAAAAACCGACCTTAGAGGTGCAGAACCGAAGAGGACTTTAGGGTCGGTTATAAGGATAAAACCGACCCTAAAGGTGCTCGTATACGTGAAATCCAGCTCTTATTTGGTCGACAAATTTGTCGACCGAGGCGCCCTTTAGGGTCGGTTATAAGGAAAAAACGACCCTATAGATCGAGGCGCGAAGCCAAAAATCAAGCAAATTTTTGCTGTGGGAAACTTGTAAATGAATTTCTAAACCAATTGTCTATAAGGTCGCTTATTTTATTAAAAAACGACCCTATAGAGATGCACTACAAGGTCGGTTATTTTAAGAAAAGCGACCCAAGAGGTCTTAAGTGGTGCCTGTATTTTTTATAGACATATACGGTCAGTTATTTGGAAAACCGACCCTATAGAGATACACTACAAGGTCGATTTTTTTAAGAAAACCGACCCAAGAGGTCTTAAGTGGTGCCCGCATTTTTTTTAGACATATAAGGTCGGTTATTTGGTAAAACCGACCCTACACGTAGGGACGTTATAACCCATTTCTATACTAGTGAGAGGCCCCACAGTAAGCCAATGTGTCCCGGGTCAAGACGAATTGCTCTGCGAGAGAGCAATGTGTCTAATGACGGGACGCATTGGTCTCACCGCAGAGCAATGCGTCCAGACGTGGGATGCATTGCCCTGTTGTGGGGTCAATACGTCCCCAGCCGGGACGCATTGCACTGTGACAGAGCAATACGTCTCCGGCGGAGACTATTGGCCCCACAGGAAAACAATGCGTCCGACATGGGGACGTAGTGCTTCCACATCAGAGTAAAACATCCCCACGCAAGACATATTACAATTTTTTTAAATTTTTTGACATTCATTATTATTCTTTAATGCTTATTGGTTTGTATATTAACAATATTGATTATATTTGTACATTTATAATTTGTTCACTTGTATTTGAATGTCTATAATATAGCCAATTGTTATAAATTTATTAATTTCAATAGCTTTGAACATGCATATGGATTATAGAACATGTATTGCAACTAACACTAATTGGTTCCTAATTGATTATATAAGAATAAATTAATTCAAAAAAATGATATATCAATTAAAAATAAGGTTAAAATATGAACCAACTTGATGAGAAAATAATACACAATAGAACAATATGATATATCCAAAATGAACCAATATGATATTATAATATGATAGATCCACATACAAACCAAATAAATGCCTTTACAAAGGCATATATACAACACAATACAATATATGAAAAACTAAACATGTCATCCACGCCCATGACGTCCTCGTCCACCTCCCTGTACATCTAGCTCCTGAGTATCAAAGTCATCTAGAGACGCCTCAACTGGGAACAGATATGTAGTAGCAACCTAATGAGCACCTGGAAAGTAAGGATAAACTGGAGGTGGGGTGAGGGGTCTCTAAAAACTAGGATGTGAGGCATCCAGGGGGTGTATGCAGAGAAATCTAATGGAGTCAGTGAGTATGTGGCATAGGATGGTGGTCTGAGTCTCATGAATAATAGGTGGTGGGAGTGGAGTGTATGGAACAGAAGAACCTGATCCGTAGTAGGATGACGGTGGAGGTGGGGTGATGAATGAAGAAAATGAACCAACTCTTGTATAGTATGAGCATGTCGGTCCCCATCCCATGAACTGAGAAGTGGGAGTGGGCTTAGGAGTAGTAAGCACATGAGTAGGAGTAGGAGTAGGAGTGGGATCAGGGGCTGTGGTATGAGTGGGTATGGGATCATACGGGCAAGCGTAGTCGGGAAGATTGTCAAAGTAAGGCCCCTGGATGTCGTAGATGTCATATTTGATCTGTGCAGGGGCATGTTGTAAAGCCGCTCAGATCCGAACATGTGATTTCACCTGTTCAAACAAAGTATGTACAAATAATAAAGACCAATTACATATATTACAAATAATAAAGATAAATAATAAAAGTTTGTAAAAGTAATAATAATAATACTCACAAATTATTGTTGACGATAACTTTGTGGGTAGTTTGTGGTCAGAGGCTGACCTGGAGGGGGCAGTACGTACTGGGGCTGATATCATGCATAGTGCACATGTAAACTGAAGACTGTCTCCGCTAGTGGAGGGGAAACTAAGCTCTCATGTCTGTTGTTCCACAGTTGCACCTCCCGCCTATAATGATGCAACCATTCCTCAACCGCATGACCCCTCCCATATATCCTACTAAGGTGTGGCAACTCTAGTGTAGGTTGTGCTTGAACAAATCCGAATTGTCCAAGTACTCTGTCAGGGAAGTGCCACTCTACTACTGTGTAGCACACTAAAGGCACTTGTGCCAACCAAATATCATGACCCTCTCGACACAAGCCTGGAAGTCTCTCTAGAATATTAGCAGTGTAAGAAGTTAATTGTATCTGTTATCCAAATAGATACAACATGTATCATATAAAATGGGATAAATTACATACAAAAATGCAACATATATCATACAACATGTTAGTAGAAGTAAGTAAGTTATACCTGAGAGGGCAAAATCTGGTCGAATGTTGAATCATAAAACTGAACTGATCTTCTCATAGTATCACTCCTTTGAACAAATGTAGGCAACCTATTAAATTAATTGACAAATTAAATTTAGATAAACATTACAAAATGTTTGGACAAATGTATAAATAAATTGTGTAAATCTTTACATGTAACCCAAGGGAACATCTTCTCGCCACTCCCCCCAGTTCATAACCAGTAAACCTGGGCGTCCAATGCCTAACCTCTCCCAACACCACATCTGCAGTAGACATACACAACCATACAGGTGGTTAGTTTTCCTAGAATAGGTGGTAGCCTTGTACAACTCCCTATACAAGTATGCTAGAGTTGCAGCACCCCAAGATAGATTGCTACAACTTGCAAAGTTAGATACAAACGGGAGGTACCGTACATGAACTATGTCCCCGGTACTATCTGAAATAAGGTAACTACTGTACATGTACACAAACAATACATTGACTTGAACAAATTGAAGTTGCAAACATTACATGACTTGAGTAAATTGAAATTGCAAACATTACATGACTTGAACAAATTGAAATTGAAACATTACATGACCAGACATCATATTACATTAGGACAAGTGCATCTATTATGGCCCCTTCTGCCACACTTATGACAATGATATGTATATTGATTGGGATCAACATTCATAGTTGAAGGCCTTCTTTTTTTCTTTGGTCTTCCAGCATGCCTTTGTTTCCTTGGGGGTAATAAGAGACAAATACCTCTGCTTTCATAAAATTGAGGCAAATACCTCTTTTCGGAAATACCATAAAATTCAGTTCTATATGCGTTTAAATAAGCATCATTTGTGAAATATGGGCTCACAAGTCCATCAATATCATAATTGACAGATCTTGCAGCTACCCAAACATGAGAACATGGAAAATGACATTGTTGTGGAAAACCACAACTGCATTCACTTGCACCATTTGGACGCACTATGACTTGAAATGTATGTCCTTCTATGTCATCAACAAGCCATTCATCATTGTTCATGCAGAGGTTTACTCTTAATTTTTTTGCATCCTGTGATACATAAAAAAGCTTATTATGAAACCTAAAGGGCTATTTATGTCCCTGTTGTGCATGACCATATGCTTCATTATGCCTCTCCAACCACATTGTAACAGAGCGATAGTATGTGGCAACAATTAGTTCCTATATTGGTAAACCTCTAACACCTCTTAAGACTCCATTTAACCCTTAAACATGATTGTTAGTCAATGACACATACCTGTAATATTTGTCACATGTGAGAGACCACTGTACTGGATTTTGGGCTATCAAATACTCCTTAGCAGCTAGTTCTACGGTTTCTATATCAACCATTAGACAATCAAATACAAGTGTATCAGTTGTGGATCCCACCTTCCACAAAAGTTCCTTCAACTCATGTGACTTGAACTTTTGATGGAAGTTCTCACGAAGATGTCGAAGACAATAACGATGTTGAGCCTAGTTAAATTGTGAACTAAGTGCTGGAAAAATTCTACTCATTCGATCAGAAATAATACACAGATCTGTACGATGTGGAATGATTGGAATACAAGTTTTCAGAGAACCAAAGAACCACTCCCATGAGTCCTTATTTTTTTCCTCGACAATAGCAAAAGCAATTGGAAATAGACAATTATCAACATCTATGCCACATGCAATGATAAGTATGCCAGAATATTTTCCTATTATAAATGTACCATCAGCAATAAGAATAGGCCTGGAATAGGCCCAACCCCTCACAGCTGGACCAAATGCCCGAAACACCAGTTAGAATCTACGAGTGCCTTCAGTTTGAAGGGTATAATCATCCATAATGTGGGAATATATAGTTCTTGGAATATATTGTGACAGAGAAATCAAGAACGACAACAAATTATGATATGATGATTACCAGTCTCCAAATATTTTACAGACAACCTTCCTCCTCGTTAGAAATGCCTTCTTATAAGATATATGGAGGTTTAGTTAAGCATTCACCTTGTCACGAATTTCTTGTGTGGACATATCCAATCGTGATACTAGGATTGGCATTATCATACGAGCGATATAAGATGATGTGACTTGGTGATGGTCCTGATTCAGAATAGTTAGTTGATAATTGTGGCTTGTACTATAACATTTTACCTTCCACATGCCACCTGCTCTTTTAGAGTGGCAAGCGGTCAAACTCCAAGGACATCGTTGGTCATGGATATAAACAATATAAGATGACGATTATTTGAGCATTGTGTACAATATCAGACATTGTTTTGTATCGACCATTTTTGGATCGTCTCAATCATTACAACTTTGGATGCAAATAAAGCACCCTCGTATATTTTAGTGCTGGAAGGGTTGTAATTGAGACGGAATTCCTAAAAAAAATCTTCCACCCATTCTTCATCTTGAAAAGCTTCATAGTTGGTATCAATGTGTTCATGTCGGGGCCATTATTTATCAAATGTTATAATAGAGTCAGGGGATGGATGTGTTGACTCAAGGTCAATTAGGTCAATGTTGACTCACGTCTAAATTGACTAAACCCGTGTTTTGATGATGACTAACCATTCCACATATTGGTGTCTAATGCTTCTACTTGAGTGATTTCAGATTAGGTATAGACACACTCCAATTGCCCTAACTTGCGCATCTCAAATTGGAGAAAAGACAAGTCAAAGTCATACAAGTGCACATTTTTGTAATATGATGTATATCCATTAGAATCATGTTGTAAATCACTTGTAATGATTGTATGACTTGTAATTAATCTTAGAAAAATATCAGGAACACTTAGATCGATTTTTAGAGCACTTTTAATGCAACTTTGAAAATCAATTACATGCACTTGTTCGGTCGAGTTTCCCACCCTGAAACTCGACCGATCAACCTTGGTCGATTTTCTGAAGATTGCATCGGTCGAGTTGTGCACTCACAGAACTCGACCGATTGGGTAGTAGGCCAGTTCCAGTTGGAATGGTCGGTCGAGTTTCCTCAGAACAAACTTGACCGATCATTTCAATATCGGGCTGCCTGCTACTTGATCGGTCGAGTTACACATATAGAAACTCGACTGAATGCATTATACGGAAAAGTGCAGAAAAGTGTTTCTAGCCGTTGTGGAGTTGCAACAAGTGAAAATAGATCTGTTACAAGCCCAAAACGGCTAGTTTTCGTTCACAAGTGTTTCCAAAGGCTAAGAGGCATCCCCAACTATAAATAGGACCCCTTGGGCTTCATTCCAAGGTTGAGCATTCATTGCAAACTCTATGTGAGGCTCCTATTATATAGTTGAGTGCTTCCTACAGCCTCCTCCCTCTCTCTAAGCTTAATCGCTTGCTACATCCATTAGAGTGAGTAGGAAATCTGTAAGAGAGCTAGTCCTACATGTATATCTTGTGAGGCTCTCACTTCCACCACCTCCACTTCTCTCATTTGCAATCATGAAGATGAAGGTTCTCTCTCTTATCCAAGAGAGGTGATGAAGAACAAGGGAAGGCGTCCCTTGGTGAAGATCAAGGCTAAAGACTTGGATCTAGAGTGGGTAAGCCCTTGGAGAAGGCAGAAGACTCAAGCTCAAGTGGGTAAGTCCTTGGTGAAAGCTTCTCCGAGTGAAGGTGAAGTCAAAGGCGGAAGATCCAAGAAGAGTGGGTAATTCCTACAAGGCCGAAGACTTGTGCAAGAGTGGGTAAGTCCTTGGAGAAGGCCGAAGACTTTTGCAAAGTGGGTAAGTCCTTGGTAAGGTTGAAGACTCTTTGTATTGGATAGGTAATCCTTTGTTGGTCATGTATTGTAAGTCTTATAAGTGAATATAAGAGTGCAATTGTTGGAAGTCCTAGAGGTTGACCTCTCTAGGCAAGTGGACTGACACACTTCTAGTTTGAAGTGTGGAACCACTCTAAATAGCTTGTCTAATTGGTGCATGTTCAATCTCTCTTATCCTTGCTATGCATGATTTAGTTGCACTCAAATTACCTATTTAGCAACCTTATCTTGTCATATATTTTGAAGGTTTAATGAATTTTGTGTAAGTGCTTTCAACTCTATTCACCCCCCCCTCTAGAGCATCTAATCACCCATCTAGGATCCAACAGGATGTTCATGCCCATCATCAGTTTCAGTCAATGACTCACCATCATGATCACTATTATTATCACCTTCCTGATCACTATCATTATCACCTTCATGATCACTATTATCATCACCTTCTTGTTCAATATTTTGTTCTCCCTCCTCAACCTCAAGACCAGTATTCTCAATAGTAGGATTTTGAGAGAATTCAGGTGGTTGATTCCATTCAGCAGTTACATTACTATTACATGGTTGGGATTGAAATTGATTTAATAGACTCATGAAACTAGAATGTTGGTGGAAAGATGTTTTTTTTTTCAAAAAAACATCAATATAGGCATCAAATGAAAGTGAGAATAAGGTTCTATATGCATCATCATCATCAACTTGTATGAGCATATAATCTTCTCCAGGAAAAATATATGATATATTGATAGAGAAGTGGTTGGGATTGATGTCAAGTATTGTATGGATATATAATTTTAGTTCGGATAGGGTATTGATAAGTGAAATATTTATGGGTCTAACAGATCGACTAGAATATGACCCATCAGAGAGAAATTGACCATCATATCGAAGCTTGACAATTTGTGAATATGAACTAGATGCCATGTTGCTATCATTATAAAATAGTAATTCGGATTTTAGAATAGTAAATTAAGTTTGGAATAATAATTAATATTGTAGAACATGAATTAATATTTTAGAGCATGAATTAATATGTTAGAACATTGACATCATTTTTAGAAGAGTAGTTAAGATTTTAGATCAATAATTTTGAATTTGGAATTAAATTTGGAATAATATTTTTTATATAACATTAACATTTTAGAAGAATAATTTTGGAATTTGGAACAATAATTTTTTAAACAAATAATTTTTTGAACAACAATTAACCTTCAAGCGTCATTTTCTATAACAATTTTTTAGTAATGTGGAATTAAATAGTAGCAATATAATTATTTTATTTTTAATATTGCATAATAATTTTAGGTCTAAATTTTTTAATCTAAAAATATAGTAGAAAAAAATACCTCAAATAACAAGATCTCCCTTATCAATCAGAATACCAGAGAAGAGAAAGAAGAGAAGTAGAATCCATGTCAAACAACAAAAGAAGAAGAGAAGAAGAATATAGCTCTAAGATCGTCTGAAATCAGCTCCAAGATTGCCCAAAATCACCTCCAAGCTATAGAAATCCGAGCAGGAAACTCTAGAGCAATGAGAGTAGGGAAGAAGGTGAAAAAGTTGAGGAATGGTGTGGGTTTGGGGGCTGATCTCGGCTCATTTATATAGGAGAGCAATGTGTCCCCGTTGGGGACACATTGCCCCCATGTGGCACCGCGTCGCGGCCCCTTAACGGTAACATAGCCATTGGGTGGCAACAGTCGGGTGTTGCGTGGCAGCAATGTGTCCCCAGTGGAGATGCATTGCCCGCGTGGCACCAAAGAGTCGTTGGACTGTCTCGGGACGAGACACATTGGTCCCACAACAGGGCAATACATCCCGTGTCAGGATGCATTGCTCTGTGGTGGGATCAATGTGTCCTGTCGTGAGACACATTGCTTTCTCGCAGAGTAAAATGTCCCGTCTTGAGACGCATTGCTCTCTCGCATAGCAATACGTCCTGACCCGGGACGTATTGCCCTGTTGTGGGGTCAATGCGTCCCAAATAGGGACGCATTGCTCTGTGACAGAGTAATACGTCTCCGACGGGGATATATTGCTCCCAAATGTGCCATTTTGAAAATTAAGTTCAAGAACGTCCTATTTGAAAATTAAAATGGCCAAACGTGCCATTTTGGTTTTTTTGCCAAACTTATTATAGGACCACCAATCACAATAGAGCATCTCCTCCTATCTCCTCTTCGAAACCCCACCCTCTATAATAAGTTTGTCCTTTCTGCAGGTTGCTTGCTGAATGTAATATAAAAAAATCCTACAACTGCGCGCTTGATATTCGACCACCTTCCAATAGAGCATCTCCTCCTATCTCCGCTAAAGCAGCCTATGAGACATCGTCCTCAGTGAAGATGGCTCAAAAGTGAGTAGTTGTTGGTGAACAGATTAGCTGCTGGAAAATGAGTCTTTGCCACTGGGTATGTTATCGACTGACACCACCGGACGCTATGTCAGGAGTATGTCAAATCAGATCATTGTTAAAGTTCACCTACATAGGCTGACATTAAGGGCAAGTTTGGTTTGATGTATTATCTAGATTTGGGAGAATTCAATATTTAGCATCCAGGTTTTAGAAGCTCCAGGTTTTTGATCGGGTGTTGTAAATCAGTAATTTATGTTTGGTTTTGCCGTAGATTAATAGACTGAACGGCCAACGTAACAGGGTCTAGGAACCGGCTGAAACAATCTTAGAACAATTCTCAACAGAAGAAACTGATGACGACTGATCATTTTGCGGCAGCGAAGCAGCCAGCTGGGCGCGTACAGACCGGAAAAAAGACAAAGTTGTCGGTTACCTGATGACCAGTTACTTGTTAATTCACGGGAACAAAAAGGGCACGCAGCTGGACATCGGTGTCCTGCGCATTTGAGATGTAACCAACAGTCCAGCATTTACTATATACTCAAAATACAGGATTTAGTACTTTTTCTAGCTCCAGTAAAACAAACATAAAATTTATACTGCTGGAGTAAGGCAGTTCAATCCGGATAGATCCACCAAACCAAACATGCCCTAAGACACCTGAAAATATAAGACGGTTTTCCGTTGAACCACTCGAGCGGGACAGGGAAGAGGAGGGGGAATAAGAAGGAAGAGTAGGTTACAAAGGATACGTAAAAGAGTAGGCACTGCTGTTGCAAAACCGGTGATGAAAACATGTTACCCGGACGGCTGCAACACAAACATTGTTTTAGGCTTTCAACGTTTAAATGATAGTTATGGTATTATCTATATGCATTTACATAAGAATAGATTTTCGAAATAAACTAATGGGTCAGGAGTGTGGAGGGTCAGTGAGCAGAAGAACAAGGGAAATGAGTAGGGACTGTGCAGTGCTAAGAGCAGAAGAGTGATTATTACATTTTGAGGAGTCGACGGTGCCCTTGACAATAAAAAATACGCGGTTATTGTTCAATAGTAACTTTGTAATCTCACTGATATTTACGAGCTACGACCTGGTGTGACGGGCATTCAACTTCTTCTCCAGCAGAGACGTTGGTGTGCGATCCAAGGTTCTCCACTGCTGGCAGTGAGTGTGCTGGAACAAGAGCCATGGCTGGAGCTCACAGTAGTGCTTCTTTGGTTGCTGCTACAGGAAGAAGCCAAATATAGATTTCGAATTGCAAATGATGGTATTATTGGCTTTGAACATTTTAAACTTAAATAAACAACCTTAGGTTCATGTCAACAGTTGAATGGTTGTAATTTATTTTCTACTCTACTTTGTCGAGGTTTACTATCAGTTGTATGCTTCGGCTATGTTCCTCGACTAACAATAAAACTAATAATACTCATAAATTGATGTTTGCTCAAATGATAAGAGAAACTCAAGCACGAATGACCTTCATAGTTTCTCAGAATGTGATACACTAAATTTTGGAATAGCTATTGTCCATATAAAGATATATGATAGGATGTCTTAAAATTGTTCCACTATGAAACATTTGAAGTATATTTGCATATACTCACAAAACTTACTGTTCCAGACATAATTTTTTAAATCTATGTCGTACATGCATCTTACTACTTATTAAAAATATGGGTCTATATTTTTTTGAGAAATAAATTAAAATAGCAACCGGACATTAGATTTGGATGCATCGAATGAACCGTCAAATTTTGAGTTAAAAAAATCCACTTAATTTCTTAATATTAAATACTTATTAAGAAATGCCATTACATAATTTACTAAAAAAATGATGTGACAATGTAATACAATACACTACTATGAAACATCAGTTTTATATTTTAGATGAGCATGTTTATGAATTGTGATAAAATAAACGATACCCTTCAAAATTGCTCTCTTAGTCTTTATATTTTTGTAGAAGTATGAGGAAATATGTCGTGCACTACTACAGAACATGCATTTAGAGTCGGTTAATTAAAGGCTTTGATGTCGGTTTCCAAACGACACCAAAGTGAGTGTTGCTAAAGGTGGACCCCTTCGGCGTCGGTTCCCCACCAACGCCAAAAAACTTCCCGCCACTGAAAACGTACCAGTAAAGGGACTATAGGCCTCGGTTTTTTAAAAAAACTGACACTATAGAATGGTTACAGACGTCGGTTATTAAAAGAACAGACATCACAAAGCTTCCCACCACCGAAAACACGCCAGCAAAGGGCCTATAGGCATCAGTTTTGTAAGATAATCGACGTCATCTCCCCTTCCATATCAGCTGAATCGACGTCGGTTTTGTGCAAATAACCGACGCCACATCCACTGCCAGCACGACAGTGGTTCCTGGCCATATCAGGTAAACCGACGTCGGTTTTGTACAAATAATCGATGCCATATCCCCTGCCACCACGGTCGTACTTCCCAGCACGGCCGTGGTTCCCGACCATATCAGCTGAACCGACATCAGTTTTGTGCAAATAACCGACGCCATATCCCCTACCTGCCACCACATTTCGTGTTGGTTTTGTGTAAATAACCGACACCATATCCCTTGCCTCCCACCATGGTCGTGCTTCCCAGCACGACCGTGGTTCCTGGCCACATAGACGTCCGTTTTTTTATCAAAAACCGTCGTCGTATGTCTTTGGTGTCGGTTTTGTTCAAATAACTAACACCTATGTTAAGATTTTTTTCTTATCAGTTTGCAGGCCTGCTGTAGGGCTGGTCAGTAGGATGAGAACCTGCAGTTCAGTTCTGAACTGTAAGTTTACGACATCTATTGATATCAGTCAACAACAGGCCACAAACCTGCAAATTAACAAGATGGATAATACTATATATATGTGATTCACACACATGTATAAGCACATTTAATTCATATTATTTTTTCATCACGCACATGTAAAAACCAGTAGCAACCTGCAATTCCATTCATTTCATCTCTTTTTACATTCAGACACATGTAGAAACATTTATGTATTGATCATCTTCACACACATATAAAAATTCATAAAAATTCATTCACATCACACAAAAATAATTATGAGAACAAAGTTATTCTTTATTCATCGTTGTCATTATTGTCAATAAATTTATATCTAAAAATTCCCACTTTTTGTAGGGTGTTTGCCCATTCTTATCTTACAACATCTAATTCATCTCTCATATAGGGAGCATGTACATCGAAACGCTTTCCACATGTGCTGAAGTCAGCAATTTTAAAAACCTGCAAAGAGAATGACGTATATATATAATTAATAATATATAATAAGATTGATATATTTCATATTATCTAATGAGACTATGTATAATACCTGATGTATCTTATCGATTTTCATTACAGCATATTTGATGATTAGGTCCATAAATAGCATCACATAGTAGGCACATGCCCAACCGTTGTCTTGTATAGCACATTATAAATTGAAACATACAAGATATTAAAAAATACAAATAAGCACAGTTCACATAAATAATATATACATTGGAGTCAGGAAATTACTTTCACATTCTCTCAAATTAGTGACAGATCCTTTTTCCTGGGGACCTTTCCTCCATCTTTTTTGTACTCTTGTAAAGCCCTACATATGTTTATGTAACCCATTAAATTGCATACTTAAATAGTAATGTAGTAACATATGTTAACAGATATAAAAACATGAAATATTTCTTACGAGAATATTGGCCTTTTAATTACATGTCCATATAATGTATCCAATTCATTCCCCGTATGATCTAGATAATAGACAGTGAACGTATTGGGACAATAACTAGTAACTCCCAATGCCTACCACTACAGGTAAGAAAGTTAAAAATTAATAACTCAAAATCCACAATAAAAATGTAATTTTCTTAAGTCCAAATTATAAGCAAAGTAAAATTACTCGACATTGAATGGAGCTATTATCACAATCTTCTTATTTTTACCAAAATATTCAAAAGCATCACAGCAGTATGAAGTAACTGAAGAAGGGTATGTATCTACAAGACTAATCAAAGATGGAACCAAAAATCCCACATGGGAAAACCCAAAATTTGTACATATCTTGTGTAAGTGGCTGCAAAACATGTATTATGTATGTATTAATATATAAGAAACCAGATCACCATATATAAAATAAGGTATATGGATGTATAAATAAGATTTCACCATATCCACAACTCTATCATAGATGTGTTCATCCATTCATAACTAAAAAACTCCAAAATATCTTGTACAAATATCTTATTTTCATATGATTGACCTGCATTAATACCTATGCATTAATACATACGTATGCAGAACTTGTATTACGTATGCATTAATATGTATGCTAAACTTGTATAAATAGATTGTTATTGTCACACCCCGATCTCACACTAACCTCAATCCACGATATTAGGGCGCGACGGAGGGATTACTCACAAGCCAAACCTCTCATAAATTTTTTTAAACCATTTTAAAGACATTAAAAAGATAAACTGATTTATGCTGTAAAATGAAGCTAAACAATCTGCGGAAGCATTTTTATTAAACTGACTAGTAATATAAACAAAGTCTACAGCATATTACATTGTCCGACATAAACTAAGGCATAACAGTTAATTTACATCTTTATACACATTCTCTCTCACCCACACCTTGTCCCAAAGATCGAGGGGAAAGGACTAAGAGACCTCTAACTACTAATTACGTATACCTTCTACAGACTAAGTGTTAGGATGAAAGGATCCTTCAGATTCCTGCTGCTGATGATGACTTGAAAATGTTTGAGTAGAGGTATGAGCCTACTCGCTCAGTGAATAGCTTTTCATTTAGCTATCACTAAACAACTCGTCAGGTTTATAAAATTGAAATAAAACATAAGTGCAGTACTGAGCAGGGCAGTTCTAATGACTTAGCAGATTTATAAATAACAATATCATTTCTACGCAACATCAGATATTTTGAACAATTAAACAGTTATAGAGAATTGACACAGAAGTTCAAATATACAAATTTACTGTGATCCTATATGATTACCAATTTACATTATTATTATGCCCTAATCATATACAGTGTACCCTGCATATAAAGATCCGTAGCGAACTACGATCCCACCGTACAAGACTTAGCGACACACCCGGGAAATGCTAAGTCTGACGCCAGCCCTGCTCTGCCACAGGACCCCAGGCTCTCCGGCCTGACTCATAGGCTCTACGGCCTCAAGGCACTACTCTGAGTGCTCTAGACTCCTCCTCTAACCTGAGTACACAGGCGGAGAGTCTCGCGGGGTTACCTCCATGACACAAGCAGGAATAATGTTGCAATAACCCCCATTTTTTCTCCAGTGCCACCGTGACACAAGCACGCGTTGTTGTTGGACACTACCTCTCTATCCTCGTGTCTCCATGACACAAGCACGGATAATGTTGCAACACGAGTTTCACCCCTAAGAAGCAGATCTGTCAAAGGGGTTCTACGGTGTTAGGGAACCTAAGTCTATTAACTTATTAACATATAACCATTTAAACAGGAATATCACATTTCATGCATATTTCAAGTTTCCAATGAATCAATCATACACTATTGTACGTGCTATACTGCTTAAGAGTCATACCAACTTATACTGAAGCAAATAAGCATTTAAAATGAGTTAAATAATGATTTCTGAATGAACTGCCACTCACACTCTGAAACTCGGCCGATCACTCTGGAACTCGGCCGATCACTTCACAGTTTCTGAAACTCGGCCGACCAACTTTGGCCGATCAGCAGGAAACTCGGCCGATCCACTGGGAAACTCGGCCGATCGAAACACAGCTCGTTTACCTACAAAAGAAACTCGGTCGATTCAAGACCAAACTCGGCCGACCAAAACGCTGTTCGAAATCCTAAGCAAGGAACTCGGCCGACCAAAACACGAACTCGGCCGAACCGCGCACAGACAGAAAATAAAAACGTACATGCAGATGTCGATTTCACTCGAATCGACGGGCAAAACCCTCGATTTGCGTTGCAAATCACTTGAAAAAGGTGCACACCACCAGGGACTAGCTGGAGGGGGAAAGAAAGACGAGCTAGGGCTGCTCTTGCACCCTAATCTTCATGCTATCTCCTTGCAACCGCAGCTCCTGCTGCTAGCTGGATCGATTTGATGGAGAAGAAGATGGAAGGAGGGAAGAAGGAAGGCCGCAGCTGCAGGCCGGAGCAACTCCAGGGCTCCAAGACGCTTTTCCCTTCTCAGCTCCCTCTCTCTCTCTCTCACGCGAAGGAAGAAGAAGAACGCTTCTGCGTTCTCTCGTTTCTGGAAAAATGAAACGAGATAAGTGAGAAAGAATAGATAAGGAGGAAAACCTAGGGGCCAAAACGCAAAGTCCAAGAACTTCCAAAAACTACAAACGGGTCCCTACAAGCCCAAAAACATGCAACTTTTGACTCGAAGGTCGGATTCGAACGATTTCTCTGGCAACGCTTCAAGCGTAAGATCCTACACATTTTAAGGGCTAGGATTCACACTAAGCACATATCATATCCGTTATAAATATTATTAACAAAAACAAGCTTACAGCTTAGCAAAGCAGCTAAAACACATGCTCAACAGCATACTTACAGGTTAAGCTCGACGCGGGTCGTAACAATCTCCCTCCCTTATAAGAATTTTGTCCCGAAATTCCTAAAAGAGAAAAGGAAACTTGCTACGCATCTCAGACTCAAGCTCCCACGTAGCTTCTTCGAGATTATGGTTCCTCAACAAAACCTTCACTAAAGGTATCTCGCGGTTCTTAAGCTTTTTGATTCGGTGATCAACTATCTGCATTGGTCCTTCCACGTAGGACACATCTGTCCTAAGCTGTGCCAGATCTGGATCTAATATTTTCTCTGTACCGGGGTGACACTTCTTCAGCATAGTCACATGAAACACATCATGAAGATTTGACAACTCAGACGGAAAATCTAACCTGTAGGCTACAGGTCCAATCCTCTCAACAATAGGATATGGGCCCATAAACCTAGGAGTCAACTTGCCTTTCTTGCCAAACCTTAGAACTCCCTTCCACGGTGAAACTTTCAGATACACCTCATCACCCACCTCAAACTCAAGAGGTCGACGTCGTCTCTCTGCATAACTTTTCTGTCTGTCCTGTGCAGCTTTCAACTGCTCCCTGATCACAGATATCTTCTCTGTAGTTATATCAACTATCTCAGGTCCAAGAATTTTTTCTCTCCAATCTCATACCAACAAACTGGTGATCTACACTTCCTGCCATATAGAACTTCATATGGGGCCATTCCAAGACTAGAATGGTAGCTGTTGTTATATGCAAACTCCATCAGGCTTAAGTGTTCTTCCCAGTTACCTCTGAACTGCAGAATGCATGCTCTCAGCATGTCTTCAAGGGTCTGAATGGTCCTCTCATATTGACCATCTGTCTGCGGGTGAAACGCTGTACTAAACCTCAGCTTTGTACCCAACGCACGATGTAACTGATTCCAGAACCTAGATGTAAACTTAGGATCTCTGTCAGAAATAATGGAAACTGGAATTCCATGCAATCTGATTACCTCGTCTACATATATCTTGGCCAGCTTTGGAACATCAAAGGTTGACTTGACCGGAAGAAAGTGAGCAAACTTAGTTAGTCTATCCACAATCACCCAAATCGAGTCCGAACCTCTAGACGTCCTGGGTAATCCTACCACAAAATCCATCGTGATGTGTTCCCATTTCCATTCAGGTATAGGAAGCGACTGAAAAGTACCAGCAGGTTTCTGATGCTCATCCTTAACCTGCTGACACACTCCACATCTAGCCACGTACTCAGCCACATCTCTTTTCATACCAGACCACCAGTACATCTCTCTGAGATTCCGGTACATTTTCGTGTTACCAGGATGCATAGCATACATAGAAGCATGCGCTTCTTCAAGAATCTGCTCTTTCATCTCACTGTTCCCAGGTACACACAACCTGTCATAAAGATACAACACACCATCGTCAGAAAACCGGAATTCTGTTCTTTTACCTTCTGACATATCCTGCATAACCTGCCACAACTCGTCATCATTCTGTTGCAATTCCTTAATCTGATCGTAGAAAGTAGGTTTGACCTGCATCTGAGCAATCAACCCACTCTGTCCAGTCACATCCAAGTCTAAGTTCAACTTTCGCATATCTACAAGCAAGTCTCTCTTGAAACATGCCATAGAAAATGCATCTGCAGTTGAACTTGACTTTCTACTCAAAGCATCTGCTACAACATTTGCTTTACCAGGATGGTAATCGATTGTCACGTCATAATCCTTGATCAGCTCAAGCCATCTGCGCTGTCTCAGATTCAAATCTTTTTGAGTGAAGATATACTTCAGGCTCTTATGGTCCGTAAACACCTGATATGTCTCACCATACAGGTAGTGACGCCATGTCTTAAGAGCATGAACTATAGTAGCTAATTCGAGATCATGAGTAGGGTATTTCTCTTTATTCTTTTTAAGCTGTCTAGATGCATAAGCCACAACTTTGCCCTCCTGCATCAGCACACAGCCCAAACCTCTCCTGGAAGCGTCGCAGAACACGGTATAACCTTTATCTGCCTCAGGCAACACTAACACTGGCGCTGAAGTCAATTTCTTCTTCAAAATCTGAAAACTCTTCTCGCAGTTATCAGACCAAACAAACGGTGCATTCTTCCTCGTCAGGCGTGTCAAAGGTGATGCTAACACACTGAAGTTCTGTATAAACCTTCTGTAATAACCTGCTAATCCCAAGAAACTTCTGATCTCAGTAGGAGTCTTAGGCTATTCCCACTGAAGCACAGAATCAACTTTCTTAGGATCAACACTAACTCCATCTCTCGAGATAACATGTCCAAGAAATGCTACCTCAGCCAACCAGAACTCACACTTGCTAAACTTAGCATACAGTTGGTGTTGCCTCAACAACTGCAACACTACTCTCAGGTGTTGCTCATGTTGTACATCATCTCTGGAGTAGATCAGGATATCATCTATAAAGACTACAATAAACTGATCTAGGAACAGTTTGAAAATCCGATTCATCATATCCATAAAGGCTGCTGGGGCATTGGTCAGCCCAAACGACATGACCAGAAACTCATAATGCCCATACTTGGTTCTGAAAGCTGTTTTGGAAATATTAGAAGCCTTTACTCTAAGTTGATGGTATCCAGATCTCAAATCTATTTTAGAGAAAACCGTTTCTCCACGCAACTGATCAAACAGATCGTCTATTCTCGGCAAAGGATACTTGTTCTTAATAGTGATCTTGTTCAGTTGCCTGTAATCTATACAGAGACGCATAGTACCATCCTTCTTTTTAACAAACAGCACTGGAGCACCCCACGGCGAAGAATTGGGTCTGATGAAACCCTTATCCAGCAATTCCTGCAGCTGCACCTTGAGTTCCTTCAATTCTACCGGTGCCATTCTATAAGCTGGCAATGCTACTGGATGACTACCTGGATATAATTGAATCTCAAAATCCAGGTCTCTGACAGGAGGTAAGCCTGGCAACTCTTTTGGAAAAACATCAGAAAACTCACGAACCACGGGCACCTCATAAACACTGGCGGTGCTCTTCTCTGCTCTAGTGTCAACCACATGAGCAAGGAATGCTTCACATCCTTTCTGTAGCATCTTATCAGCTACAGCAGCTGATACTATGCACGTAGGAAGAACTTTCCTGTCTCCAGTAAAGACACAAGAAAATTCACTTAGTTGAAAGGTAGCTTCCTTCTTCCAACAATCGAGTTGCACTCGATATGTCTCAAGACAATCCATACCCAGGATGACTTGAAAAGTATTGACATCCAAGGGTATGAGATTAGCAGCAAAGGTGTAACCTCTAAAAGATAACAAACATCCAGGACAGAACTCAGTCAGAACCGTTGGTTCACCTAGTGGAACTCTCAACACTAACTCATCTACCAAAACTTGAGTTAACAGATTAAGTTTACCAACTAAAGAACGTCGTATGAAAGAGTGAGTAGCACCTGGATCTATCAAAACTAAAACTGGTATACTATTAAACAAAAGCATCTCTCCTGTAACAACTTGTGAAGAGATTATACCTTCCTGAGGTGTCAAAGAGAAGAAACGTGATGAAGCTCTCCCTATGACACCTTGTCCTCTCTGACCACTTCTTCCACTGGGCACTCCACCACCTCTGGAACCAGAAGCCACAGAAGAACTTGGAACATCATGGTACTGAGGTTGGAAAGCTTGTGATGCTGCTTGATGAAGCTGAGGACATTCCCTTTTGAGGTGTCCAACTTGTCCACAGACATAACAACTTGGACTCCAACACTGACCAGAATGTGGTTTTCCACATTTGTCACATGGCGGTATCCCTTGTCCCTGGGGACCTATCACTGACATTGACGACCCAGAAGACTGTCCACTAGCGGCACCGCCCCATCTCCCTGGGTTGTATCCCCCTCTGCCTCTAGAAGAAGCAACATCCTCAGGTCTCTATCTACTGAAACAGCTAAAGCCACGCCCGAGTTTAGAAAAGAAACCTCTACCTCCACCTCTATATCCACTACTGGACTGTCCTCTACTGAAATCTGCAGATCTCTTCTTAGACTCAGGCACCTTGTCAGCATTCACAGATTCCTCAACTTGTCTAGCATCCTCAACAAACTCACCAAAGTTCTCTCTGTTCCTCCTACTAGTAGAAGAAACAGTATGCCGGATTTCTGGCCTTAGCCCTTCCTGAAACCTTCTGCATCTTTCTAAGTTGTCGGGAACAAGCTGCGGACAGAATTTCGCTAACCGGGTGAAAAGCGCTTCATACTCAGTAACTGACATGTTCCCCTGCTTAATGTTCTGTAACTGCCTGTTTTTCTCATTAAGGAAGGTAGGTGGATAAAACTTAAGATGGAACTCTTCAGAGAAATCCTGCCAAGAAAGCTCTGTACCTTTCCTCTTTTCCTCCACACTATGCCACCACAGCTCTGCATCGCCTGTCAAAAGATAACTGCGTGATTAATCTTCTTCTCTTCTGGAAGCTCCATCAAGCGAAAGACCTTCTCTATCTGTCTCCACCACTCATCTGCCTCCGCAGGATCTGTAGTACCACTAAATTCTGTACCACCAAGCTTCTTTACAAGCTCATAAGATCGCATCAGATCCTTACTGCTGGTAGAAGTAGAAGCTCGCCTTTCAGCTTTGTACTTCTCCCTGGTCTCCAGAAACATCTTATACATACGAGATGCTTCATCTACGTGGTCACCACCACCTGGACCCAAGTACAGAGGATCAGGGCCAACATGACTCTCGGCCTAGTCATCATGATCATAACCTCTTCCTGCCATCTGCAATGATATAACATAATATCAACCTGTTAGAAAACTACAGATAGAAGAAAGACACCTAAACCTTAATCCTATTGGTCTCTTATCGTCCCCTGACCTGGACTCTGAGTAACTATTTACTCAACCTATGCTCTGATACCAAGATGTCACACCCCGATCTCACACTAACCTCAATCCACGAGATTAGGGCGCGACGGAGGGATTACTCACAAGCCAAACCTCTCATAAATTTTTTTAAACCATTTTAAAGACATTAAAAAGATAAACTGATTTATGTTGTAAAATGAAGCTAAACAATCTGCGGAAGCATTTTTATTAAACTGACTAGTAATATAAACAAAGTCTACATCATATTACATTGTCCAACATAAAATAAGGCATAACAGTTAATTTACATCTTTATACACATTCTCTCTCACCCACACCTTGTCCCAAAGATCGAGGGGAAAGGACTAAGAGACCTCTAACTACTAACTACGTATACCTTCTACAGAGTAAGTGTTAGGATGAAAGGATCCTTCAGATTCCTGCTGCTGATGATGACCTGAAAATGTTTGAGTAGAGGTATGAGCCTACTCGCTCAGTGAATAGCTTTTCATTTAGCTATCACTAAACAACTCGTCAGGTTTATAAAATTGAAATAAAACATAAGTGCAGTACTGAGCAGGGCAGTTCTAATGACTTAGCAGATTTATAAATAACAATATCATTTCTACGGAACATCATATATTTTGAACAATTAAACAGTTATAGAGAATTGACACAAAAGTTCAAATATACTAATTTACTGTGATCCTATATGATTACCAATTTACATTATTATTATGCCCTAATCATATGCAGTGTACCCTGCATATAAAGATTCGTAGCGAACTACGATCCCACCGTACAAGACTTAGCGACACACTCGGGAAATGCTAAGTCTGACACCAGCCCTGCTCTGCCACAGGACCCCAGGCTCTCCGGCCTGACTCATAGGCTCTACGGCCTCAAGGCACTACTCTGAGTGCTCTAGACTCCTCCTCTAACCTGAGTACACAGGCGGAGAGTCTCACGGGGTTACCTCCATGACACAAGCACGGATAATGTTGCAATAACCCCCATTTTTTCTCCAGTGCCACCGTGACACAAGCACGCGTTGTTGTTGGACACTGCCTCTCTATCCTCGTGTCTCCATGACACAAGCACGGATAATGTTGCAACACGAGTTTCACCCCTAAGAAGTAGATCTGTCAAAGGGGTTCTACGGTGTTAGGGCACCTAAGTCTATTAACTTATTAACATATAACCATTTAAACAGGAATATCACATTTCATGCATATTTCAAGTTTCCAATGAATCAATCATACACTATTGTACGTGCTACACTGCTTAAGAGTCATACCAACTTATACTGAAGCAAATAAGCATTCAAAATGAGTTAAATAATGATTTCTGAATGAACTACCACTCACACTCTGAAACTCGGCCGATCACTCTGGAACTCGGCCGATCACTTCACAGTTTCTGAAACTCGGTCGACCAACTTCGGCCGATCAACAGGAAACTCAGCCGATCCACTGGGAAACTCGGCCGATCGAAACACAGCTCGTTTACCTACAAAAGAAACTTGACCGATTCAAGACCAAACTCGGCCGACCAAAACGCTGTTCGAAATCCTAAGCAAGGAACTCGGCCGACCAAAACACGAACTCGGCCGAACCGCGCACAGACAGAAAATAAAAACGGACATGCAGATGTCGATTTCACTCGAATCGACGGGCAAAACCCTCGATTTGCGTTGCAAATCACTTGAAAAAGGTGCACACCACCAGGGACTAGCTGGAGGGGGGAAGAAAGACGAGCTAGGGCTGCTCTTGCACCCTAATCTTCATGCTATCTCCTTGCAACCGCAGCTCCTGCTGCTAGCTGGATCGATTTGATGGAGAAGAAGATGGAAGGAGGGAAGAAGGAAGGCCGCAGCTGCAGGCCGGAGCAACTCCAGGGCTCCAAGATGCTTTTCCCTTCTCAGCTCCCTCTCTCTCTCTCTCTCTCTCTCTCTCACGCGAAGGAAGAAGAAGAACGCTTCTGCGTTCTCTCATTTCTGGAAAAATGAAACGAGATAAGTGAGAAAGAATAGATAAGGAGGAAAACCTAGGGGCCAAAACGCAAAGTTCAAGAACTTCCAAAAACTACAAACGGGTCCCTACAAGCCCAAAAACATGCAACTTTTGACTCGAAGGTCGGATTCGAACGATTTCTCTAGCAACGCTTCAAGCGTAAGATCCTACACGTTTTAAGGGCTAGGATTCACACTAAGCACATATCGTATACATTATAAACATTATTAACAAAAACAAGCTTACAGCTTAGCAAAGCAGCTAAACACATGCTCAACAACATACTTACAGGTTAAGCTCGACGCGGGTCGTAACGGTTATCGTATGATTTACCTACAGCATCCTCTGGAATAGTAACAATTATAGGGCAATTTGTATCATGTTCGCCGATCCATACTGCCACACCCCTACAATTAGGACCTATCGAGGCGTGTAGGTCCCTTGGAAGCCAACTTGGTACTCGAGGAGGTGGAGGCCGAGATGTAGCAGGTCTCGTCTTTTTGACCTGTATATATAATTTTAGATCAATTGACTCATCTATACACACTAACAAATTAAAGTAATGGAAATTTATCATAAAATATCAGTATAGAGGACATCCACTTTGGGCCACAATATCACTCCACCTGCTGCCTCACCAACTGTTTCAACATCTGGGTGTGCATGAGGCAGTGCAAGATCCATCCAGTCGGGGAATACATGTATCAGGCTCACACGTACCACACCATCTGGTACTGGATACCCATAAAACATGCACTTTTTAAGGGGTGGGTAAGCCGACGCCTCTGCAACGATATATTCTTGACTTTTTAGTCACCGTGGCTTCAACCCCTACAAATTTACATAAAGAATGTTATATGCATATATACACAAACATATCATCTTGAACAGACTAGCTATTATGTCATAAAAATACTTACAGAGGACGTACTAGGTGGTGGGTCTACATGATTACTCCCAACCACTTCTATAGTAGGAGAAGAGCGGCCCACCACAGGTACCGTCTGAGTGGCAGGCTGAGACGCCTACCACTTCACCATTGCTTCTTGGATTCTCTTCTCAATTAATGAATCTATCTATACGTGGATAAAAGAAATGCTAGATTCTAATTATTGAATTCTCTTTTGCAATAAAATTCTAAAATAAGAATAGGTTACCTCAGCTTGTGAAAGACCCGCTTTTGGGACAGGTTTGTGCTGAGATGGCCCAAAGAATGCTTTGATGCCCACACCAGCTCCTACACCCTGAACACGTCCAGGATGCTCTGGGTTACCCAGAGCAACTGTCAGTTCATCCCTTATGCCCTGAGGGATGCACTTGCCTTCCTTCCTCTGCTCGTACAACTCCCGCTAATCACCATCAACAACAATTAGTAACTAAATATAACAATAATCAATATCGATCGATTTCTCTAAGAGTTGATTTTTACCATTTTTGCAGCCGCCTCAGCAGTTGCGGGCTTCGGTATGTCTCCCTTCTTATTTTGCCTCCCAACTATCCACATAGCATGGCGAGGCAGAGGTGCGGGAGCAGTAGTAGAGGACTCTGCAGTCTCCTGAGTAGCAGTAGGCTGAGCAGACTCAGCCTGTAGTCTTTGGCGAACACCTGCATATCCTCTTGGACCCATTGTGTGGTTGTGCACATTCATTGCACACCTTGCTCTTTGCGCCTCACTGAGGGCCTAGTTAGTTAGCACATTGATTTGGTTAGTAACACTAAAGGTTAATCTTGAATAGGTGAATATGTAAAAACATATATTAATTAAATTGGGAGTGGTGCTTAATACCTTGAATTCATCTATTTTTCTTTGGGTAACAAAAGCCTCCCAGTCTTTGGGGTCGAGGTAGTTCCATTGCTTTGTGGCTTCCTTCTGCGTAATTTTATTTTTTAAAGAGAATACAAACAAAAATTATTAGTGTAGAGTTAGTGAAATAGTGATCAATGTCTAGAATTGGAAATCAATCAAGAACCTCTTATCAGCATCGCGTATGTAATCTCGAGGGAGATTGGTCCTATAGTTCCTTAGGACCCTCCCACAGTGTTGCATCACACATTTACGATGCATCTTTTCATCCAGATCAAATATGCTCTGCAAATTAAATAGAATTGTTATTAACTAGTATCCTAAAAATTAGTAATCTATACAAATAGAATAACTCACGCATAGTTCCTTCCATATGTGGTCTTTCTTCCCCTTTGGAACTTTATGCCAGGATTCTAGGATAGGACTGCAATGGCTGCGAGTAAGAACCCCAAGATCTGAAACAAATGAGTTGCGGTTCACTCCATATGGATTTCCTGCATGATCGAAATCCACAGCCAATTTGGGTCCATTGCCCCTTTGCTGTATTAACTTGTTCATCATTGTGATGTCCCTCACTTTCTCAATTTTATTTTGTTGCTCATCAAGTGTTGTAATTTCTTCAGGGGGTACATCAGCAACCTAAAATTTGATAAAAAATACACTTACATGATATAATTATAAATGAACATATAGATAGAAACCTCAGGGATATATTCTTAAAACTTACATTGTCAGGCGGAGCAAGTACGTCCTCACCCTCACGGTGATCATCAACACAGTCATCATGGGAATGCTCATCCATCTGAAAGTTCACATTCAAATTATAAATTTCACATTGTAAAGTAACACTAATTGTAAAGTTCACATTGTAAAATACACATTCACATTGTAAAGTAATTCACATTGTAAAGTTCACATTCACATTGTAAAGTTCACATTCACATTGTAAAGTAATTCACATTGTAAAGTCCACATTCACATTGTAAAGTTCACATTCAGAAAAATAAAACATATAAAAAATATAAACAAGCGTTGAAACTGTGGTATTATAGGTAGATACCACATCACCTTGGCAGGAGAACCAGTTTTGGACTCCCTTGAAGTCACCAATTTATACCTTGACGCACCACATTTTGGATAATCTTTCAAATCCACATAGTCCTTTTTAAATAATACACAATCATTCGGGCATACGTGTATCTTCTTGGCCTCCATTCCCATTGGGCACAACAATTTCTTTAACCGGAATATTGAGATTGGCAGCTCGTTTCCTTCAGGAAGAATTTCTTTCAATAAAGACAACAATGATGTGAAGCTTTTGTCGCTCCAACGATTGTTAGCTTTTAGTTTATACAATCTCAACACAATGCTAAGATTCGTAAACTTACAACCTGTGTATAACGGTATCTCAGCATCATGCACAATGTTTCTAAACATGAGAGGTGAATCAGTGTGCTCTACCCCACAACTATACAACATCGCATCAACGATGTCTACTGGAACTAGTTCGTTCACATCTACATCATCGAAGGCAATTTCTTCTTCCACACAAGCACTACTATCGACATCCACTGATTTTAGGTTTGAAATCTCTCCATGCCAGTGCCATTCTGTATAGCCTTGTACAATCCTGTTTCACATGACATGACTTTTGATTTCGTCACCAGTGCTGACTTTCAAGTTGTTACCGCAATGCCTACATGGACAGTAGAACCTATCTCCAGGTTGTTTCCTATGTTCCTCAACAAATCTAATAAACTGGTCAAGACCAGAAATAAACTCAGTGGCACAGCAATTTGGAATGGACATCCATGATCTATCCATTCTATGATCAAAGAGAAAATAAGTATATATTAGAACAAGATTAGGGTCTAGGGTTTAAAAGATTAGGGTTTATGGTTAAAAATTTAGGGTTTAAGGTATTATATATAATTAATGGTTAAAACATCCTAAGTGAGATTAGGTGATCAAGAACAGTCCCAAACTGGGGACTATCCAAGATTTACTCCTAATGAGTAAATCTTGGATGGGTTTCTAAGCCAACAAATACATGTGGTGTCATCCTTATATATAATTAATGTGTACCACCTATCCTATTCTTGAACACCTAATGTCACTAGTAAGTGTATAATGTGTATTGGGTTTTCAAAAAAAATTCGACAGCATTTCCCCATTGTTCTCTAAGTACATATGTACTTAGAGAACAAACGGGGAAATGCTATCGAAATTTTCTTGAAAACTCAATACACATTATACACTTACATCCTAAGTGAGATTAGGTGTTCAAGAAAAGTCCCAAACCAGGGACTATCCAAGATTTACTCCTAATGAGTAAATCTTCGATGGGTTTCTAGGCCAACAAATAAATGTGTTGTCATTCTTATATATAATAAATGTGTATAAAATACAGGCAACATGGTTAATCCTAATCTATAGAGCATTATTAAATAATAAATCAAGAAATTAATAGTTTCAAACATGCAATAATTCACAATGCAATGTTATAAACTACATGCAACATGGTTAATCCCCACACTCTAGTAGACAGACTAACCTTAAATATAGTGATGTATAAGAGGTTAAGAAAAAAAAAATCTTAAGTAAGAGTAAGATGAAGCTCATTGATAATATAGAAAAGGAGGGGGGAAGGGGTGGGGCTGACCTTTGTCCTTTAGTTGATATTACATCAATGTACTACTGATTTCCAAGATAGGATAGATGAGACTAGAGTTCATATTAGATGAAAAAATAACAACTTAGGACAAAGTCCATCACTAAAGTCCCAAACTCAACATATATGCACAATTAGCATCAAATATAGGACAAAAGGGTATATTAGAACCCTAATTTAGTCAAACATGTATAAAAATTACCCTAATGACAAAAGGGATAGGAATCTTTACTAGACATTATATGTAGCCCTAATCATCATATTTAATATACTACATTATTATGAACATCCAGATCAGATTAAGATCATACTATGTTATAACCATTGGTTTAATAACCCTATTTCCGCATGTACATGATTATCAACTTTAAAACCCTATAATTCATTGAAATAATTCTAATTCAATTTCAGATGTTGGAATCACATAATTATATACTGACATCAGAATATATAAAAGAATCATAATTAACATGATTAACAACATGCTCATCAAACTAGGGTTTTCTTGAATATCATCTAATATTCATGTACTAACTAAACCTTTATAACAAGAAGAATAATAGAGCTTTAAGTATATTTTATTCACAATCTACGCATTTTTCTGATCAAAAGCATATACAATATGTCTATAATTGGAGCTAGCATTCATTTTCTACATTATTGGCCATATTAATGTGAATCTGACCAGCCAATGGTGGTCGAGCAAGAGCAGGGTACCTGCTTGAGGGCGGAGGAAGAAGAGGAGGAAGAAGAGCAAGAGCAGGGTACCTTCGTGGTGGCGCCGCCGGCAAATAGGCGTGCAGGAGCTGTGGCCGGAGTAGCGACCTGGAGAGCAGGGAGTAGAGTGCGCAGGGAGCAGGCCTAGGAGCCGCGACCGGCGTGGAGAGCAGCGACTGGAGAACCACAGCAAGCGGCGGTGGCAGAGGCGCGTGGCAAGCGGCGAGTGGCGGCGGCGACGACGACCAGAGCGCCAGCAAATGGCCGCGGAGGCGGAGGCAGAGGAGATGTGAGCGGCGGTGAGCAGAGGAATCGCCGGACCTAAAACTCTCAATTGTGGAATGAATGAAACTGAAGGGGAAGAGTCTGGCTCACACGGGTGTTGTTAAGTTAACAATAGGCGTCGGTTATTAAAAACAACCGACCCTAAAAACTATAGGCGTCAGTTACCAACTAAAAAACCGACACTATTGTTCATTTATAGTCGTCGGTTCCAACTAGAAAAACCGACGTCTATCTTTATATGTTGACAAAAATAAATATTCTCGAATTAAGACCATAGTTGTCGGTTTCCGTATAAAAACTGACGCTAAAGGGAGGTGAAAATTTTCACAGTTAAACGTGCGAAAACACAACGGCGTCGGTTATTGTAAGACAACCGACGATAAAAATTGGTCAAATTTCTGTCTCGCAGAAAACTTGTAGTCATCAGTTTCTTTTTTAACAACCGACATTGTATGTTAAATTTTGGAGGAAACTTTTTCACTGGAAAATTTGGATTTGGTGGTTAATTTTAGGCGTCGGTTGCTTATTAAGGATCCGACACTAAATAAAAGTGATACTCGTGTCTGGTCGTCCTTCACAGATAGATGTCGGTTTTTTTTTTATTTAACCGACACTTTATGTTTTAGCCGTCGGTGTATTTATACAAACGACGTCTTTAAAAGTGACGTTATAAGTCATTTCTTTAGTAGTGATGTCTGAGTGTGAAAGTACCATGTCTCTCGACAATTTCCAAGACATACGACATGTTGTGTGATTGAGAAGGTGTCAATAACCTTCTTAAGCAGTTGTTGATGAGGTGGTGTGACGTGCCATTGGCCAGACATGTCATACTATTGGCTAGACATGTCCTTCAAGGATGTGGTTGGCTTAGCCAATTTCTATAGGAATGAGATGTGTGGTTTCTAAGGAAAATACGACACGTCTGTCATTGTCGAAGCTAGTTGTTGTCTATGTGGGCTGAAACCTCGTGCTCAGGAGTGAAACAAGCCATTTCTTAAACTATATTTTCACAACTTCTCACAATTTGATGGCAATTGACTACTGAAGAAAAATTCTACGCATAGCACGCCGTATACCCGACCACATACCCGGTCATCGGGAATCATCAACTGCTGTGTTCCTCCTGCTGTTGCGCCAGCCAACTGCCACACCCATTAACTTCTGCTGCCGCATGCACAATTAAATGCATATCTGCAACAACGATTATGCATGTTTTTACATGCAAAAAGGATGCATGAAATAATTATCTCGCCACCTACTCTATGCAACTGTCATACAAATGGCAGATATCAATGCACTATAGCTTAAAAATAATTCTATTACATATTTATCCCCACTGCAGATTATGTAAGTACTGTACCTACAATAAATAATATACATTCACAAATGAATTTGAGAGATATTTTACTTATATTTGATAAACTGGGTTGAAAATTAATAATTGAGTACAATACTTATAGATGCATTTTATAGTTGATTATGGACCAGGTGTGCACTACATTTTTGCAAAAAAAAATAGGTACTGTACTTATGCTTCCAGATCAGTTATACAATTATGCTTGATTTTGTAATTTGTTAAGTACTGTACTTATGTTTAGTTTTATAATTTGGTAAGTACTGTACTTATGTTTGAAAAAATTGAGTTGGAATTAACAAGTGAGTACTGTACTTATTTTACATGGATTCCGTAGGTACTGTACTTATGCTTCCAGATCAGTTATACAATTATGCTTGATTTTGTAATTTGTTAAGTACTGTACTTATGCTTGGTTTTATAATTTGGTAAATACTGTACTTATGTTTGAAAAAACTGAGTTGAAATTAACAAGTGAGTACTGTACTTATTTTGCATGGATTCCGTAGGTACTGTACTTATGTCCAGATGACAAATATTACTACTGGATTTCGTAAGTACTGTACTTATGCTTCCAGATCAATGTTGTTATTGGATTCCGTAGGTACTGTACTAATACGGGAATCCAGGTGGGTGGATTAGAATGAGAGAGAATAATTACAAGAGAAAAAACGAATTAATACACTTTGCATGGACTTTACATGAGTATTAATACTCTGGAGAGAAGAGTGGAGAGACATATTATTGCATGGACTTTGCATGGATTTGCATGAGTATTAATACAAAGACAACTGCAAATGCTGCAGATCTATTTTCCCAAAAAACGGGTGGGTGGCCGGGTATAAGGGGGACTGTGTGTAGCCTAACTCCTACTGAAATACTAGGCCACGTACTGCAGTTTGAAAATTCGTGCTTAGAAAATTCGGATTGACTTCTCGAACAGAGACGACGTGCTTTGAGTTGTGTATGACGTGCTCGAGTGACTAAGTGTTGATTCCAATCTCTTTGAGTCCCAAGTTAGTGATGACAATAAACTCTATTTCGTGATGTTTGCATTAAATTACCTTTAATTGGTCAAGATGACAATAAAAAGACTAATTATGCTAATGATGAGATTACAAACCAGAAGCATAGTTGAAACTAAGAATTCACGTCAGTAAGCGCAATAAAAGAGGACATAAAACACGGTATGAATTACATTCATCATGTATACCAACAAAGTTACATGTACATCCATTCTTAGTGGGAACCGACTCTCGCCATCCTTCGAACCATGTCGTACCACTTTTCTGCGGCTGGTAGGTCGTAAGTGAGGCGGGAACCAAGGTTAGGAGAAGTGGAGGACGTACTCGTGCTCTGATATGTTGACATGGAATCCTGGAAAGGATCCATGCGGCGACATTATCAATGCCTTGAAACAAGTGTACGTTCTCTTACGCAGAGTCAAGTTGGCTTCCCTGTTTATTCATTTTTCCTCTTTTTACTTCTTAGTCCATTCTTACATTGTTCATGTACGGTCTCGAAGCAAATAAGTGGGAAAAAAACCCAAATAACATACTTTGACATAAATATTTACGCAAATATCACTCTCTCAAATTTATTTCCCAAACTAGCACATTTGCGGTGAAAAACATCACATTTTCTGGCGGGGTTGAAAAGTGTCACATTGTCTGGCATTTTACTCTGTCGGGGTTGAAAAGTGCCACATTGTCTAGCATTTTAGTGGAGTTTTGACCCGGATTGTTTGGCGCTTTATCTTACACCACTACTACAGAAATGACTTATAACGTCACATTTACATACTTCGGTTGTATCTATAACATCCCAAGATTTGATGCCTCAGATAAGTTGATCTTAAAAGGAATGATTGGACTATCTATATCACCAATGTGCACCTCCTTTTCCGGGAGCCCATCACTAAAGAACTCCATAGTTAAGTGTGCTCAGGTTGGAGTAGTACTAGGATGGGTGACCAGTCAGGAAGTTGATCCTGACTTGTGCGTGAGTGGACAAAAGCGTGCAGTTAAGGCTAGTGGTGGTCTATGGGGCCGATCGTCATTCCTGAAACTCTACTAGAGCCTTGGGCAGTGGGCCCGGGCGTTACAAAATGGTATCAGAGCCATAATCCCTCCAGTAGGTGGGGCCCACATGGGCATGTGGCATGCCAGTCTTGAGTCGTGCGGTCCAGGCATGTACGAAATGGATGTCCATGGTTGACGTAGCCACCCTTGCGCTGGTATTTCGTGATCGGGAGCTAGGTGTCCATGGGCCATTATGGGTCTGCACTGAAATTGGGTCAGATTATGAGGCCATATAGTTGAGACTTGACGAGGACGTCAAGAGTCTAAGTGGGGGAGATTGTAACATCTAAGGATTTGAGGCCTCAGATAAGTTGATCTTAAAAGAAATGATTAGACTATCCATATCATCAAGGTGCACCTCCTTTTCCGGGAGCCCATCACTAAAGAACTCCATAGTTAAGCGTACTCAAGTTGGAGTAGTACTAGGATGGGTGACCAGTCGAGAAGTTGATCATGGGTTGCGCGTGAGTGGAAAAAAGCATGCAGTTAAGGCTAGTGGTGGTCTATGGGGCCAATCGTCAATCATGAAACTCTACTAGAGTCTTGGGCAGTGGGCCCGGGCATTACAGTATCCAAGACACCGACGCTTAAACCCTACAACGTCGGTTAAATACAAAAACTGACATCTATATGTGAAGAGTGGCCAGACACGAGTATCACTTTTTAGTTAGCATTGGTTCTTCAATAAGCAACCGACGCCTAAAATCTACCGCCAAATCTAAATTTTCCAGTGAAAAAATTTACCTCCAAAATTTAACATACGACGCCGGTTGTTAACAAATCAACTGACGCCTAAATATTTTTCGCGAGACAGAAATTTGGCCCACTTTTATCACCAGTTATCTTGAAATAACAGACGCTGATGTGTTTTCGTGCGCTGTCCCCACCAAAAATTTTCACCCCCTTTTGGCATCAGTTCTTTTACGTAACCGACGACTGGGGTCATAATTTGAGAATGTTTTTTTGTTAGCATATGTAGATAGACGTCGGTTTTTCTAGTTGGAACCGACGACTATCATTGAACATAGATGTCGGTTTTTGCTTGATAACCGACACCTAAAGTTTTAAGTGTCGGTTGATTTTAATAACCGATGCCTATTGTTAACTTAATAGCACCCGCACGAGCCAAACTCTTCCCCTTTCTCGGAATTATTTCTGATTTCAACTGTTTCTTCCTCTGGCGATTCCAACCGTCGTCACTCTGTCGCCGCTGCTCCGCTGCCGCCGCTGCTCCTCTGTCGTCGCTGCCGCCACTGCTCCGCCACCGCTACTGTCGCCCGCCGCTGCTCACCTAGTGCTACCCGCCGCTTCTCTCCTTTGCTCCTCCTTTGCCTCCTTTTCTAAGCTTAACCCCTCATTATCCTCTTGTATACCACTCCTTCGCCGCCGACCTGAGTGGTACATGCGCTCGCCCTCGCCCAAACGGGCTTAGGCGGCCCATGCATTCACCTAGGGTCCCAAACCCAAACGCCCAGCCTAGTTAGGCCTCTGGGCGGCATGGGCAGACTAGGAGGACGCTTAGGCGGAGCCAAGGCACGCCTAGGCTGCTGCTGGGCATTTTTATTTATTAAGGTATTTACTGATTTTTGTTTATTTATGTACTGACTTTGTTATTATTTAATAATCTACTTATTTAACTTTTTTATCAACTGATTTAACTTTATTGATCAATTGATATGTATTTATTCATCTACTGTTTGTATTTAGTTATGTATTGATTCAGGAATTAATTGATCATCTACTGATTTATATTACTTTATCGACATATTTGTATTTATTCATCTACTAATTTGTATTTTTGTCTACTATTTTTTATTTAGTTATCTACTCATTTGAATTTATTTGTGTACTTCTTTTGAAATTATATAATCATCTAGTGATGTAACTTTATCACAGGCTCATTATGAACCATTAGATCTAGATCTTAGGGTATGTCTACCGTCCTAACTATGAAATTGGTAGCTTGTTTCCTTGTTGAGTATATTGAGAATCCTAATCACCCTTCTTGCTTAATGATGAACTGTAATGCACACACTTGACATGCTTGGAATGTAAATGATGAAATTTTCCCTAGATTGCCAATCATGCTTCTAAAGACATCAATAATCACCCTAACTTGAAGAACTAGGATATGAATGATGAAACAAGGATTGTAGGTATAAGAATGACAACACATGTATTTGTTGGCCTAGAAACCCATCTAAGATTTACTCATTAGGAGTAAATCTTGGATAGTCCCCGGTTTGAGACTGTTCTTGAACACATAATCTCACTTAGGATGTAAGTGTATAATGTGTATTGGGTTTTCAAAAAAATTTCGGTACCATTTCCCCATTTGTTCTCTAAGTACATATGTAATTGAAGAACAACGGGGAAATATTGCTAAAATTTTCTTGAAAACGCAATACACATTATACACTTACTAGTGTGATTAGGTATTCAAGAATGGGATAGGTGATACACATTTATTATATATAAGAATGACATCACATATATTTGTTGGCCTAGCAACCCGTCCAAGATTTACTCATTAGGAGTAAATCTTAGATAGTCCCCAGTTTGGGACTGTTCTTGAACACTTAATCTCACTTAGGATGTTTTAACAATTTATTATATATAAGACCTTAAACCCTAAAGTTTTAACCATAAACTCTAATCTTTTAACCCTAGACCATAATCTTGTTCTAATATATACTTATTTTCTCTTTGATCATAGAATAGACAGATAATGGATGTCCATTCCAAATCGCTGCACTCCAGAGTTTATTTCTGGTCTTGATCAATTTAATAGAATTGCCGAGGAACATAGGAAACAACCTGGAGATAGGTTCTACTATCCATGTTGGCATTTCGGTAACAACTTGAAAGCCAACACTGGTGACGAAATCAAAAGTCATGTCATGTACAACGGGATTGTATAAGACTATACAGAATGGCACTGGCATGGAGATGTTTCAAACCTGAAATCAGTGAATGTCGATAGCAGTGTTTGTGTGGAAGAAGAAATTGTCTCAGATGACATAGATGTGAACGAACCAGTTCCAGTAGACATCGTTGATGTGATGCTGGATAGTTGTGGGGTAAAGCACACATATCCACCTCTCATGTTTAGAAACATTGTGCATGATGTTGAGATACCGTTATACACAGGTTGTAAGTTTACGATGCTTAGCGCGGTGTTGAGGTTGTATTAGCTGAAAGCTAACAATAGATGGAGCGACACAAGTTTCACGTCATTGTTGTCTTTGTTGAAAGAAATTCTTTCTGAAGAAAACGAGCTGCCAATCTCAACATACTAGTTAAAGAAATTATAGTGCCAAATGGGAATGGAGGCCAAGAAGATACACACATGCTCAAATGATTGTGTATTATTTCAAAAGGACTATGTGGATTTGAAAAATTGTCTGAAATGTGGTGCATCAATGTATAAATTGATGACTTCGGGGGAGTCCAAAACTGGTTCTCCTGCCAAGGTGATGTGATATCTACCTATAATACTACGGGGGAGTCTAAAAATCAAAACATATGCGTCGGTTATTTATGTAAAATTGACAACAAAACACATAGACGTCGGTTGTTAGTGTAAAATCGATGACTTTATCCCCTTCAGGTGTCGGTTATCTGTGAAACTGACGCACGACCATGGTTACCGGGGATATGGTGTCGGTTATTAGTATAAAAACTGACACCGATGATGTCTGTTATTAGTAGATTCTGGCCAAGTACCACGGCCGTGCTGGGTAGCACGACCGTTGTGGTTGTGGATATGGCGTCAGTTACCTATATAAAGTCGACGCTGATGATGCCCTTGCTGGCGCCTTTTTTGTAGCGGGAAGGGGTATGGTGTCGGTTGCTAATTAATAACCGACATTTTTAATAAGGTTATCGTGTCGATTTTCTTTAAGAACCGACGCTGATAGTCCCGTTGCTGGCGTGTTTTTGGTGGCGGGAAAGTTTATGACGTCTGTTGGGGACCGACGCTAAAGGTGTCGACTTTTAGCGACGTCTACTTGGGTGTCCCTTGGAAACCGACGCCTTAGGCCTTAAATAACCGACCCCAAAAGTTATTTCTGTACTAGTGCACTCCACATAAACTCGCGTCTTTAACTGAGTCAATAAATTAAATCGCCAGATTGACTGGAATTTACTAGGCAGCTACCCCAAAGCGCCACTTTAGAAGAGGTCTTCCGCTTGGTGTCTAAGGGAGTTGATTCCTCCAGTGAGTGACTTGATGTCTAGGGGAAGAAGAATAACAGGTGACCGAGAAAGAAGAGGAAGAGGAGGTGGCGGGGGAAGAAGAAGAAGAAGAAGAAGAAGAAGAGGTTGCAGGTGAAGAAGAGGTTGCCAGGGGAAGAAGAAGATGTGGCGGGGGAAGAAGAAGTCTAGGTGGGGTGGGGAACCTCTTGGCCAACTCACGTGTAGAAAAAACCCGAAAGTAAGGGGAGACAAGGCAGAGGGGAAGACGGCACGGAGGAGGACGACGTGGAGGAGGCGGATAGCGCGGAGGAGGCAGAACGCAGGTATCGGGGAAAGGTTACGGACAGTAGGGGCGGGCAAGCGGTCTTTGGCAGCAGGGGGTCAGACGCCTTTGGTGGCTTCGTCTCCAGCAGCAAGGGGGCCGAACACCTTTGATGGTTTCGTCTCCGGCAGCTCCGCGGACGGCATCTGCTGGGCGAGAAGAAGAGAAGCTCAGGAGCACAGAACTCGGGAGCCGCAGGGAAAAGGAAGGGGGTTCGCACTGGGAGATGATAAAAAGCATAAAATGCACCTTGGCTGGCGTGTTTCAAAAAACATCCAGCGGAGTGGCGCTTTTCACATAAAGTCATGGTAGGCAATGAGACCTATCACTAGCAGCCGTGCGAATCGCGTATCATGTCATTGAGTTAAGGTAAAACGTCAGAAATGGCACATTTCGTGTACTTAGACCCAACACAGTAAAACACCAGAATGTGGACCCAAAATGTGTTATTTCGGAAAATAAGTTTGAAAGAGTGCTATTTGGATAAATATTTATGCTTTTTTTTTCAAATAAGTTCTCATTCATGTACAACGGGGATGACAAAAGGAGATTCATAATTTCAGAGTGATGGTTACTACAGCTTCGAGGTGCTAGCCTTTCCGGTGGGAAGTTTTCCGTTGATGGTTAGCTGGGTGTTGGATGGGAACATGGCGATTGGCGAACCACAATCAAGCGTGTGGTGTCCTGTTTATTGAGATCCACTTGTGGAGCACGATTATGGTGAAACAGCCATAGTCACAAGTTCGGTATTCGGCAATCATTCGGCGAGGCTGAAAAATTCGGCATTCGGGAATTATGCGGAAAATTCGGATAAAAATCGGTAAGAATTCAGTAAAAGTTCATTCAACTATTCGGGAAATATTCAGAAAAAATTCGTATATATATATATATAACACATGATACACAATTTGATCCAATGACAACGTCCAAATAACCAAGTCAAATAACATGCTCTAAATCTAAAAAAGGAATTAGATATTAAGTATGATGATATGATGTCTAAATATGATAAAAGTAACTGGCCACATGATCATAGATGAATTGGCCACAAAAATAACTGCGGAACTAAATGTCACCGAAATATTTAGAATGCAAGGTCATTCTTCGTCATCTAAATCTAAATCAAGGTCATTTGAATCATCATTTGTCTCTAAATCATCACCCAAACCAGCATCAGTATCATCTTCATCTAGTTCTTCATCTTCAACATGTCGACTTGAGATCCTTGCAGTGTAGAGCTTGTAGCAGTCGGCCCAGGCGTGCTTCTCGCAATGCGTCTGCGGGAGCTTCTTTAGCTTTATCAGGCGGGAGCGGACACGGAGGGTGTGTTTCAGTGCGACTTTGAGGGAGAGACGGAAGAAGGACGTGTGGTTGCGCGGGACGACTGTGTGTGCGGCTAGGTGGCGGCGGCAGGCGTAAAGGTGCGGGGTGGCGGCACACCAGCGAGCGAGGGGCTTGGGGTCGTCGTTTGCAGGCTTGCAGCGACCGCCGACGTTGCTTGCTCCGTCCTGCAGCCAGCGGCCGACGTCGTTGTTGTAGGAGGCCGAGGCAGGCGTTGGGGACTGGAGTCCAGAGACGGCCAAGCGGAAGGCCGGAAGGGAAGTCGACGGCAGCCGAACGCGGAACGTGAAAGGGCGGAAGCGGGGCGGAAAGGGTTCGTCCGTGTCTCCGTGAAAAATGAATATAGAGCCCTAAGTGGGCTGCCAACTATTGGGCCGAATCTTTCAGAAAATTCAGGAATTATTCTCAATATTGCGTTAAATGTGTGTTTTATACGGGTATGCCAAATTATACGCGAATTAAACGTATTATTCGGGAACGGTTTGGATTTCTTACGCAATTCGGCCGTTACATTCATCCAGTATTTAGTTCGCGTATTATTCGCGAATTATTCAAAAATTCGGCGAATTCTGTGACTATGGAAACAGCCAAGGGTCAGTGATGGTGTTTTATTCACTCAATCTTTGACCTTTCACAACATTTGTTACGCACTTGAGATCCCAAGCGTCTGCACAGCGAGGAGCAATCTTCTGGCCCTTCCGTAGTTGTGTGTGTTCTCTGCTCGTCCTTGGAGTGTTGATTTCCGCAGTTCATTTAATCAATCTCCCGATCTAGGCCATTGCCGGGAGCTTGAGCTGCAGCGAGAATCACGGCACCGATTAATTTTGTCTTAAGGGGAGCAGAGGAGGACATGCTAATTATGCGGTTCCATTCCAGGTTGCCGTAAACACTGATAGCAATGGGCAATTCGTTCATAGCCATCGTCCTTTTGATCATTTTACTGTGCCCACCTCACTCGCGCAGAGAGACGGGGTTTTCATGGCTGTTTGGTTCGATCGATTATAAGCAGAGACGGGCCACATGCGCTCGGTGCAGACTTTTTCTGCCATCGATTACAGTCAACGACAGACACGAGGCTTTTCTTCTTTAGCTTTTCTCTCAATCTTCTATGCTCTTCTCGACAGTCCTGTTGCGGCTTTACCTCTCCTACAGCAGCAACCAAGCATAAAGGCTGGATCTGGAAAGAACAAGAGAATAGGAAGGAAGGATGAGAAAGAGAGAGAATGATGAAAAGGATCCTCCGCGTGTAACTTTGACCTGATTAATCTGTCTCAAAGAAATATGTTGATATAATTGTAGATCTATTTCTAAAATTAAATGAATATTTATTAACATAATTAACGGACATTGTGAGGGATATAATACCGTTTATTTTTCAGATCTGAATAAAAATTCGATTACGATTCTACATGACTTGACTAAGATATGTAATCATCTTATATTTTGTTTAAACGGCGGCGCCGCCGTACTCAAAGTGTAATATGCTTCTTTCGAATTTATATAATGTTATTTTATTCTCATCTTATTCTTTCGTCCAAAATCTTAACACATCCATGGACACGCCACTATGAACAAGATTGATGTAGGATGAAGTAAGGCTAAGGGACGCGACGCGACGGCTTACCATCACGGCACTGGCGCCCTCGTGTTGGAACTTGGATTCTACGAAAAAGGACGGTGAATTGCGTGCAGCGTGTCTTTTGCTTCAGGGGGAGAGGACATGGACCCCTCTGCTCGATTCATCATGCATGCATGCAAGTCACGGCTTGAACACCAAACGGCAGAGCTTACATCATTGACAACCCCACCTTATTGCCGACAGTTGCTGGACGGACTCATGTGACTCCCTATCACATGGAATTGGCTAAGGTAATTATAAATGGTAAACGAGCGGACGACGGGGAAAGTAGTTTGTGGGTGAACTGGAAAATAAGACGTGTTTGGGGGGGATGCAAAATACAAAAAGTACAAGCGGGTACAATGTACCACGAAGCAGCCTCATGACTCGTACGAAAATCATTTTAAAATCATTTTGCTTACATGCGCAGGAATGGGCCATTTTCAGAAAATCAAGAACTTTTCTTTTAAGAAACCGATTGATTTGGTATAAGTCATAAGTTATATGAATTCTTAGAACTTCAGTTACATGTACTTTTATGTGAATGGTTTATTGTAAATGTATATATCAAAATCGTTAAAAATATCATTGATTGTTACAGTATAACAAATAAGTAAGGATGACAAAGATGTAATAAAAAAATCATACCCCCCACAACTGTAATATTTTTCGATCATAATAACCTAAACAAGTGGTCATAGTTCGAAAGTTGCTCTTTTAAAAAATATTTTAGCATTCTACAATTATATTTTTAATATAAATATTATGGCTAAAATTAAATGGTACTTTTTTATTTCACTTTGTATATACAAAGTCTTATAACATTATCAACATTTTATGTATTTATAAATACAAGTGTTGGTTCATCATTGCTTAACACAATGTACAATATTAGTTTTAATATTTTTTGTGCATCGTTATAGTGAATTACTAATTTTCTCACGTCATATCGCTTAAATATAAAAATTAAAATATTTTAGATAAATCAAACTTTTTGCACGTGGCGTGGTGTGATTTTTTGTTCATAGTGCTGAAAAAATTATTTTTCATATCGTATCGGTAATGGCAGTTGTGGTGTCATATTTTGCAATGTGAGATTGGAGTGTATAGTGTTTATTCATATTACGTCATAATTTTAGCAATAAATTATATCCACACTACTAACTTTTCTAGTCATAAATATTTTATTTGTGTCATTTATGAAGAATAAATATATATTATGGTACAAAAACTATTGTTAGTTATTCTCGAACTCACTTTCTCTTCTTTTTAAGAAGAATTCATGAACTATATTTTATATGTAAGTTTGTAACTCTCGCGAAATTACGGAACTCAAATTCCAAAATTTACTCCAATTCATAAGTTTTTTGCACCACTTACGACAAACCAATTAGAGTCTTGAGAATGTGATTTTGTGGAATGATATGACAATGGTAATTATTGGGTGATAAATAGATGACATGAGTAATGATTGGAGAGATGATCAACAAGATGAGCGGGCATAATTCAGTCTACCACTGAAAGTACCAAGTGAGTTCTACATATTGATTTGTACAATTTCAAGATGAACCAAACGGTTATCTATTCTAATCCCAAACTAAACCTAACTATGAATCTATAATTTGGTTCGGTTTACTTTGATTTGAAACTTTTACCTGAGCAATTATTTTTTAAATATTTTTCATCATAATTCAATTGTATTTTATCATACTTAATAAATTAATTTCTTAATATAGTTAGTTTTAAAATGATTAATATAAGAACATCTATATAAACTATGTGTTAACATGGTCTAGTTAGCTTCAAATCTGTATGCATACATCACAACATAAAGTTTACGTTTATTCTTATTGAACCACCTTTTGTCTAGCATTATTTAGGTTATAACTATAATGGTTTCTCATACTATATAGTTAAGTTCTATTGCACATTTTTGCATAATATATTTATATATATTACTAATATGTATACAAATTTATTGATTTGATTTAATTTGATTACACTGCACCCTCAAATTGAACCAAACTATTTTATTATGGTATAAAAACATTACAACCAAACTAAACAATTCACTTTGCTAAAATTGAACCAAACTAGTCAATAGAGGGGTTAGACTAACCATTCACTTTTAACTTAACTTAAAATCAGCCTTAGTTTTTTCTTTCTTAATTATGTAATAACATCATTATCTAAATAGATTACACCTTATTTGTGGAAAATATAAAAGGCTATAATAGAGTTTGACTTTTACTTAAAGTAGTAGTTCTCACTTATTATACACTAAGTACTACTTATTACAAATTTTCTCATTGCTCACTCTGTAATTCTCATGATCAAGAGGAAGGATAAAAACAATTTAACTAAATTAACTATTCATCCCAAAACCTTGATTGATCTATTCCTGATGAATGCTACCTCTTATATAGTTGTACCAAGTTTTTTAATTGATTGTATGAGTTATTATCTTGGTGCGTAAAAAAGCAACAAGAAACCATGATAATTCATATGGCTATTGTGAATAGAACTAAAAATACAAAACAATAATTAAAAAATGTAAACCATCCAAAATGATCGAGTTTTTCTAATAATTGCAATAAGTAAATAAGCTAAATAATTTTTTATATCTTTTATTATTTTTATTGTGGCATGGACCCAAATAAAGTGTACAACAATTTGTACAAGTATCATTGCAAGCTACCATCTCACTATACAAGACTAAGAGTAGACACAGGAGTATAAGTGTACTAAATTAACTCGCTAGTTTGTAGCAAGACTCGTCACATCTAGCCTCGATAGTAAAATAGTTGACTGGATAATTGGAGTGCTCCTCTAAACCTGGATACTCAGGCAGAGAGTATAAATACTTGAGAAGTGCTTTGAATCATTGCTATTTGACTCAGACATGTTCTAAAAAAGTCGAGGTATTTCGAATTGTTTGTTGACAAGGACTAAGTAAGGGAAAACCTCTGAAATGATTTCAATATTGGACCTTTGATATAGAAAAGTTCTGAATCAAATCTCTTTAGAAAGTAGATCCTTTGTCTCATAGTAGTCTGCTCCAGTCGCCTTACGAAACTTTCGTTATTGGGTTAGCCATACACTTTACATGTTTCTAGCGATTTACATGGCATCATCAAATGATACAAGTCTTAGATAAGAATCTTCGTCGACCTATTTTTCCTAAATCACATCTTTGTTGAAAAAATTTCTTCTGTAATTCCTTACATAAGGACTCAAAAAATATTGGGTCTCCACCTACGCAAGCAAATTGTTGATAAAACTCCAAAATGGCATTTTCTTTTGACCCAATCTTTTTTTTCTCCTTATCATTTAAGAAAGAAAAGAAAATTTTGAAGTTAATTGAGATAATTTTCTTATACTTCTGGTAAAGATTCTCACAAACAAAGAAATTATATAGTACAAAATAACATAAAAACAGACTAATTCGAATTATAAAAAAATGAATTTTGGTCTTTGGGAAGTATCAAGATCATCCAATAATAAGGGATTCAATTTATTCAAATGAACAATTTGAACACCTATTGATTCTAATAACTGATCGTGGGACTGATCATTCAGAAAAGTTGACAGATAAGTCACCCTTACTGTCACTCTACAGAACCGTACATGAGATTTTCACCTCATATGGCTCCTCGTTCAATTCTTTCGAAGTAATTATATCCTTTTCCTTGTTCGAGAATCTCCTCCCTTCTTCCACTCCACCCCAAAGAGTAACTAAGATCAATCCAGTCACATTTTCATGTTCCAATTGAACACTTTCCATTTTTTATTATGATCAAAGTACAAGATTATTCATTTTACCAAACATATGTGGATCAAATCACGATCATAGAACTTAGAATAAGAACATTAACTACCTGCATAAATGATTCCACAAAGGCTGACATACTGAGCAGTTTTTGAACTAACTGAACTGTACTGGATACCACTAAAATCTCTGATTCATGTTGGTACCTTACTATATTAAGGAGACTGATCTCACTAAGCTTAGTCCCATGTACCTATTTAGTACGCTCCGACTACCTCATCGTGGATTCTGCAGTGTTCATGGCATCTAATGTCTAATGATTCTTTATTTTCTATAAGTAGTATTTTCATCTTGCTACTCTTATCCTTTATCTATAATCAGGATTTCTTTTTTCACTTATTGATTTCTAATTAAAAAATAAATCACTGACTTCAATAAAGAATCTATTCTAACTAATAAATGAGCATAATAATAACCATTACTAATATTATTCAGTGAACTTCATATCCATCGGCTAGCAAAAACTTAAACAAACCAAGACACATGATTGTAACACATAGAATTAATGTAGAAACTAGGGAAAACCTGTAATATCTATGCCTCTAATTCCACCATTGGAAATCACCACGACCTTATGTAGCATATTTTAGGTCTAAGAGCATCATTATTACATGATGATTATACCAAATCACTTAGATTAATCATAGTCACATATCATAACTTATAAAATTCAAAATCATTCATCAAACAACAAGGAAGAGACAACAAGGGAGAGCAAGTCAATATTAGCACGTTGACGTTCAAAGAGACAACTCCATCTTGTTGGCTCTGGTAGTGCAATGTAGATTTCCTGGTGGTCCTTGTCGACTACGTAGAGGCGTGGAGGTCGTAGCCGCCATGCGACAACAACCACCATCATCCGTAGTGCTGCACTAGGAGGCCATCATCACTAGTTGTACGTGTACATGTTGTCAAGAGTGCACATCACCAAGCAACAATAGTCGCTGGATTTTTTCCTGTACTAGGTATACCTCTTGCTACCCTCTTTACTAGATACATCATTGTACAGGTATACCTCTTGCTACCCTCTTTACTAGATACATCATTATTGACGTGATTTGCTGGTAAAGGAATAGGAACAAAACTTTTTTTTGCTGCCTTCTCTGTCATCCCTATTTTGCAACTTTGGTATCAAAGTCATGTGAAATTTACAGTATATCATGGATCCAAATCTATATGATCGAATTTATTTTATTGCATAGGATATAAATATTAAAATATTAATTATATATCCGATTATATACCATATACAATTCAAGTATATATGTATATGATGTGATATATAAATATATGCAATCTATATGTGTCGTTCTTAAAGCATTTTGATGGTGGATGTATGCGTGATTATGGCCAAAAACCGTGTGGATTGTGTACATGGTTGTTTGGTTTATTTCATGTTAATGATTCAAGTTTGCATACCGAGACTCTACCCTCCTTTCTAAATGTAAATTAATGCTCCTCTTCCTATATTTCACTCAAATGTAACTCGAGATTTTCCTTTTTTATAATGTAATATGGAATAGGATAGTTTTACTTTATGTTTTGTCATGAGGAGACATTCTGTACTTGACTATTACCGAATGAGAGTCAATCTGATCGACAAGAGAACCTAGGAGACCAACATACAGGAGGAGCCAATCGATGAATCTGAAGGCCAATTGATCGACTGAAGGGTTTAGATGACTGACCAGGACAACAAAAGTTTCCAGTACATGTTTCTACATATGATGTGGACCTTAGGTGTTAGCAATTCATTTTGGCTCCAAAGAATTACATTAGTATGTGCATAACCATCACTCATATATATCTTATTGCATGTTTCTCATTTGTAGATATAGCATGTATAGTATACATACTATAAGTATGTGGTGATTTGATATATTCATATATTGATAAATAAAATCCCGTCAATAAATATTAAGTCTAAGATGCTTTCCATAAGAAACACACATAAAAATCGACTAAGCGTAGGTTACACAAAAGTGTTGTGTGTCGTCTATATCGTGGAAATGTGATGGTAGATATGTAAGTGATGTTGTCGTAATGTTGTGCATTAATTGAGTATTGAAAGACAATATGATTGAAAATACGAAAGCAAGTGAACCGATCGGTTTAAGTGTTGAACTAATCATTTGACATGTGAACCGATCAGTTTAGCAGTGAACCAATCATTTCATGGTTCACAACTTCCATTAATTCATGAAATTATGTCTCTTTGAATCCCATTTGATCTAGAAACCCTGACCCTAGCCCTCCTATATATAGAAGGGTAGTCAATGCTTTCAGAATATACAACAATAAGCTCTGACAATTGTTGTCCTCTCATATTTTTGGTAACGTTAGAGCCCTACCAAGTCTAACCTGTAAAAGGGAGAGATAGTAGGGGAGAGAGAACAAGGGCGAGTAAGCAAGGCTAGCATGTTGACATTCGAAGGGACAACTCCATCTCATTGGCTCTGGTAGAACAATATGAAGTTCCTAATGGTCCGTGTAGACTATGTAGAGATAGGAAGGCTGTTGCCGCCATGCTAGGAGGACAACAACCACCACCATCTGTGGTGCTGCATCAGGTGGTCGTCATCACCAGTTGTCTGTGTGTGCCTTGCAAAGAGTTCACATCACCAAGCAAGAGTAGTTGTTAGGCTTGATCCAGGATCATGTATACCTCTTGCTACCCTCTTTTCTAGATACATCATTGTTGATATAATCTACTAGTAAAGGAATAGGGATAAAAAGAATTGTTTCTGCTGCCTTCTTTGTTGTCCCTATTTCACAACACATATGAATAAGATGAAGAATGTAATGCACAATCATTTGATGATTCAAAAGACTATGTTGAGATTGTTGACTCAAGGTCAATTAGGTCAATGTTGACTCACGTCTAAATTGACTAAACCCGTGTTTTGATGATGACTAACCATTCCACATATTGGTGTCTAATGCTTCTACTTGAGTGATTTCAGATTAGGTATAGACACACTCCAATTTCCCTAACTTGCGCATCTCAAATTGGAGAAAAGACAAGTCAAAGTCATACAAGTGCACATTTTTGTAATATGATGTATATCCTTTAGAATCATGTTGTAAATCACTTGTAATGATTGTATGACTTGTAATTAAGCTTAGAAAAATATCAGGAACACTTAGATCGAATTTTAGAGCACTTTTAATGCAACTTTGAAAATCAATTACAGGCACTTGTTCGGTCGAGTTTCCCACCCTGAAACTCGACCGATCAACCTTGGTCGATTTTCTGAAGATTGCATCGGTCGAGTTGTGCACTCACAGAACTCGACCGATTGGGTAGTAGGCCAGTTCCAGTTGGAATGGTCGGTCGAGTTTCCTCAGAACAAACTCGACCGATCATTTCAATATCGGGCTGCCTGCTACTTGATCGGTCGAGTTACACACATAGAAACTCGACCGAATGCACTGTACGGAAAAGTGCAGAAAAGTGTTTCTAGCCATTGTGGAGTTGCAACAAGTGAAAATAGATCCGTTGCAAGCCACAAAACGGCTAGTTTTCGTTCACAAGTGTTCCCAAAGGCTAAGAGGCATCCCCAGCTATAAATAGGACCCCTTGGGCTTCATTCCAAGGTTGAGCATTCATTGCAAACTCTTTGTGAGGTTCCTATTCTATAGTTGAGTGCTTCCTACAGCCTCCTCTCTCTCTCTAAGCTTAATCACTTGCTACATCCATTAGAGTGAGTAGGAAATCTGTAAGAGAGCTAGTCCTATTTGTATATCTTGTGAGGCTCTCACTTCCACCACCTCCCCTTCTATCATTTGCAATCATGAAGATGAAGGTTCTCTCTCTTGTCTAAGAGAGGTGAAGAAGAACAAGGGAAGGAGTCCCTTGGTGAAGATCAAGGAAGAAGACTTGGAGCTAGAGTGGGTAAGCCCTTGGAGAAGGCAAATGACTCAAGCTCAAGTAGGTAATACCTTGGTGGAAGCTTCTCCGAGTGAAGGTGAAGTCAAAGGCAGAAGATCCAAGAAGAGTGGGTAATTCCTACAAGGCCGAAGACTTGTGCAAGAGTGGGTAAGTCCTTGGAGAAGGCCGAAGACTCTTGCAAAGTGGGTAAGTCCTTGGTAAGGTTGAAGACTCTTTGTATTGGATAGGTAAGTCCTTTGTTGGTCATGTATTGTATGTCTTATTAATGAATATAAGAGTGCAATTGTTTGATGTCCTAGAGTTTGACCTCTCTAGGCAAGTGGACTGACACACTTCTAGTTTGAAGTGTGGAACCACTCTAAATAGCTTGTTTAATTGGTGCATGTTCAATCTCTCTTATCCTTGCTATGCATGATTTAGTTGCACTCAAATTACCTATTTAGCAACCTTATCTTGTCATATATTTTGAAGGTTTAATGAATTTTGTGTAAGTACTTTCAGCTATATTCACCCCCCCTCTAGAGCATCTAATCACCCACCTAGGATCCAACAAGTGGTATCAGAGCGGGTCTTCTCCAAGCATACTTCCACAAGTAGGAGAATATGGGTGATTATGAAGATGGGCAATCTTCAAAGAGAAAAATAGAAGGAAACAAGAGTGAAAAAGGGATCACAAAGGCTCCATCAACAAATGAAAGCACTAGTGGAAGATCTAGTGAATTTGAAGATGGAAGATGCCATTGCGCCCTCATGACAAGCTCAACTAAAGATTTAAATGAGGTAAATTCAAGTGTTGAGATTCAAACAAATGCTTATCTTAGTCAACTAAATGCTCTTAAATTTGCAAATTCTATCTTGCTTGATAAGATTAAGTTTTTAAAATCTCAACCTTCTATGACTACTTCATACATAGAGCTTGCTACTACTATTGTTTCTCTCTCTATTGTTTCTTATGTTCTTAAATGTGTTTATGAGAGTAAAGAGCCTACTTTGCTAGGAATAGAATGTGTAGATAAAGTTTATCCTTCAAAGATTACTTGTCTTGTATATGAACTTGCTTCCTTGCATAGTAGTGTAATTGCTCTTGACCCTCATACTATCTTTTCTTATAGAGAGAAAGTTTTTGATGCTCTATCTTGTGATAAAGATTCTTATATGACTAAAGATGTTTGCTTAGAAATCTATCTTGTACATGCTAGAGATGATATGAATCTATTGTGTTTTACCTTTACTTCTCTTATGCATGACAATCATAGTTTGAGATCTTCTTTGCAAAGATTCTTTGGTGATAAAAAGAATCTTAATCAAATCCTAGACCATACTACCAAACAAATGGGTAGATATGGCATTGGACTTGACTGTAGCCAAAGGAACAACAAAGACAAAGGACCTTCATTTTTCAATGAAGAATCCTCCAGTTCCAAGGCTACGGGCACTTGTAATTATTGCAATGAAATTGGTAATTATTCTACTTGTTGTCCTTTTAGGAAAGCACCCAAGAGCAATAGGACTTGGGTTGCTAAACTAACCCCTCCGGACCCAAAAACATGATTGGGGACCATTTCATCTTTCTTCTTGTAGGTACATGCAAATGGATTGACTTGAGCTTTGAATTGCAAATTGACTTCTCAATCCACATGAAAGAAGAAAGGTGAGATGTGTAGTGGGTGACAACAAGTGGAAAAAGCAATGGTAAGCACAAAGGTAAAGGTTTCATTGCGTATATCCATTCCTAACTTGTTTTTGTCAAGTTAGTGTGCACTATACATATGGTTTTTGAGTCAAAAGTGGTATTTTGTGATTCTTTTCACTCTTGCTCAAAAACTATTTCTAATGCTTCTATAGTGCGTTACTAACTTACTTAGACATGTTTGAATATGGTTTGTATTTTTAACATGCCTTTAAATATGCTTTTATGAAATATATGTGCCTTTTTGACAGCTGCTCTGTCGGTCGAGTTTGCCCTATTGAAACTCGACCGATAGGCACCAATGGGTGTTTCCAGCAGTTGTCATCGGTTGAGTTGCCAATGCATAGAAATCGACCGATAACACTGTGCACGAAATACACAATTGGCTTATTGGATGAGAATTTCTCTCTAAACTAGATTTTCTAAACCAATAGCCTTATTCTTTGGCACTCCCTTGGTATCCTTATATATGCATATTGCCATGTTCTAAATTGCCTATCTTGCTTACAACTCTATCTCTCTAATTTCTCTAAATTGGTATATCTATATCTTGCAATTACTTGCTTTGAGTTGTTTTGCAGGTTTTGATGATGATCTCTTTGGATCTCTTGGTTGTGTCTAAAATCACTTCCGTTGTGCTCTAACTTGCTACATCTTTCTAGGTGTATATCTTGTTTTGATACAACCTTGAGGTTCTTAGTGGTAATCATCTTCTGGTAATGATGCATATTTGTATGTGAGTTATATCCTTTCATGCTTCTAAAATTGCATATCTCTCTGTTTGGATATATATCTACATCTACTCATAGCTTGCTCTTTAACTTGTGTATCTTTTGGTATCTATTGCTATGATCTAGATCCTACTAGTAGTCCTAACTTGTGATACCATCTACTAGTAGTTCATATACATGTAGTTCTAACCCTATTTACAATTGACATCTTTGCTCGTCTATATGCTATGCTTATACATGCTCAAGCTTGTTCCTTAAATTGAATATCTACTATCTTGAGTTGCTTGCATAACATTGTGATGCAGGGTACATAGATCTACATGATATGTGGGAATTGGAGTATTTATGGATTTTTATGCAGATTTTGCTCCAGTTTCAGTTTTTAGTGCAAGACTAGTGCTTTTCATGCAGAAACGACCTTCTGAGCAAGACTCATTGCTTTGCCATGAGCTCCGATGGTTTTTGGTCAAATTCCATCATCTTGAGGGTCAAAATTGTAATTTATTGTTTTTCTGCAGCACCTTATCTTGCATTTTTGGGTTGTTCAAGTATATGCTTTAACTTGCTTTTCTTTCTATGCTTGGACAAGCCCTATCTGTGCTCTTCTACTCTCCTCATATATATTTTGTGTTATCTCCTTTCTCTTTAACAAGTGATGTTTCTTTTTTTCTTCATAACCCCCACCTTTTTGAAATGACAAAGGGGGAGAAAGGTAATGTCTTCTTTTAAAAAGAGGAAGAAGGCATGTCTTACATGAAGAGGAGAAGAATGTCCATGTAAAGGGGAGAAGGTAAAGGGGAGGAGACATATATGTGTAGACATATATGAGTAGAAGACATAGTTTCTATAAATGTTATGAAAGCTAACCATGCAGGAGAAATAGCATCAATTGAGGGGGAGTATGAAAACTCCATGCACATCAATTGAGGGGGAGCATATGAGCTTAGTCCTATTGAAACCCCTAGGTTTCTCCAAAGGTATAAATTTACTTAAATGCTTTCAATACATTTATGGAATGATTTGTCATCTTCAAAAAGGGGGAGAATGTTGACTCAAGGTCAATTAGGTCAATGTTGACTCACGTCTAAATTGACTAAACCCGTGTTTTGATGATGACTAACCATTCCACATATTGGTGTCTAAGGCTTCTACTTGAGTGATTTCAGATTAGGTATAGACACACTCCAATTGCCCTAACTTGCACATCTCAAATTGGAGAAAAGACAAGTCAAAGTCATACAAGTGCACATTTTTGTAATATGATGTATATCCTTTAGAATCATGTTGTAAATCACTTGTAATGATTGTATGACTTGTAATTAAGCTTAGAAAAATATCAGGAACACTTAGATCGAATTTTAGAGCACTTTTAATGCAACTTTGAAAATCAATTACAGGCACTTGTTCGGTCGAGTTTCCCACCCTGAAACTCGACCGATCAACCTTGGTCGATTTTCTGAAGATTGCATCGGTCGAGTTGTGCACTCACAGAACTCGACCGATTGGGTAGTAGGACAGTTCCAGTTGGAATGGTCGGTCGAGTTTCCTCAGAACAAACTCGACCGATCATTTCAATATCGGGCTGCCTGCTACTTGATCGGTCGAGTTACACACATAGAAACTCGACCGAATGCACTGTACGGAAAAGTGCAGAAAAGTGTTTCTAGCCGTTGTGGAGTTGCAACAAGTGAAAATAGATCCGTTGCAAGCCACAAAACGGCTAGTTTTCGTTCACAAGTGTTCCCAAAGGCTAAGAGGCATCCCCAGCTATAAATAGGACCCCTTGGGCTTCATTCTAAGGTTGAGCATTCATTGAAAACTCTTTGTGAGGTTCCTATTCTATAGTTGAGTGCTTCCTACAACCTCCTCTCTCTCTCTCTCTAAGCTTAATCACTTGCTACATCCATTAGAGTGAGTAGGAAATCTGTAAGAGAGCTAGTCCTATTTGTATATCTCGTGAGGCTCTCACTTCCACCACCTCCCCTTCTATCATTTGCAATCATCAAGATGAAGGTTCTCTCTCTTGTCCAAGAGAGGTGAAGAAGAACAAGGGAAGGAGTCCCTTGGTGAAGATCAAGGCAGAAGACTTGGAGCTAGAGTGGGTAAGCCCTTGGAGAAGGCAAAAGACTCAAGCTCAAGTAGGTAAGACCTTGGTGGAAGCTTCTTCGAGTGAAGGTGAAGTCAAAGGCGGAAGATCCAAAAAGAGTGGGTAATTCCTACAAGGCCGAAGACTTGTGCAAGAGTGGGTAAGTCCTTGGAGAAGTCCGAAGACTCTTGCAAAGTGGGTAAGTCCTTGGTAAGGTTGAAGACTCTTTGTATTGGATAGGTAAGTCCTTTGTTGGTCATGTATTGTATGTCTTATTAATGAATATAAGAGTGCAATTGTTTGAAGTCCTAGAGTTTGACCTCTCTAGGCAAGTGGACTGACACACTTCTAGTTTGAAGTGTGGAACCACTCTAAATAGCTTGTTTAATTGGTGCATGTTCAATCTCTCTTATCCTTGCTATGCATGATTTAGTTGCACTCAAATTACCTATTTAGCAACCTTATCTTGTCATATATTTTGAAGGTTTAATGAATTTTGTGTAAGTGCTTTCAGCTCTATTCACCCCCCCTCTAGAGCATCTAATCACCCATCTAGGATTCAACAGAGATTTGGGAGAAAGACTTAATGATGAATAAAAAATCAAGACTCCTAAGAATAAAATTCACTTTTACAAGATCAACATGACATAATCCCGATTTTCCTTCAAAACTTGACTTTTGTGATAAAATATTTCAATCTTTGAGTAAATAATGAAATGTGAAAAATCTAAAAATGACATGATATATGTATAGATTGTATGTGAATATTGAATGCAAATACCAAAGGAAATTAGGCACAACTAACCTTGGCAATTAATAGGCTCCACTTAAAAGTGCATTACAACTAAACATTGGTATGATGATATTAATATTGTGTCGTCGATGACACAAGGTGGAATATTTAAATTAATAGGTGCCGTTATTGTAAAGTAGGCACAATTTCACATGAAATAGGTGTTTATTACTAAAAATATCTTTGATCATATAATGAATGTGCAAAGTTTACATACAACATCTGTATGTATAACTAGTATGTGAAAACTAAAGATATTATGTGTGATACAAGTGAAGTAACTTTGTCAATTAATAGGCACTAATTCATCACTACAATGTGTTGTTATTCTCAATGTAGGCATCAAATGACGTGAAAAAGGCATGATTCACCACAAATAGGCTCTAATATTTAAAAAAAAAAAGAGGAAGTGCACTACAACCAAATGTAGGAGTGACAACATTAATATTGTGTCCTTGATGATGCTAGGTGCAGGATCAACATTAATAGGCATCATTTCATATGAATTAGGCACCAATGTGGCAATTACCACAAATATATTTAAGTAAATAATGAATATACAAAAAAACAACATGATATATGTATAGATAGTATGCAAAAACTAAAGGAAATTAGGCGTATTACACCTCAAATAATCTTGTCCAACTAACCTTATTAATTAATAAACTCCAATACAACATTAGATGATAAATGTGAATAAAGTATTGACAAAGTGCAGTACAACCAAACATAGGTGTGACAACATTAACATCACATCATTGATGATACTAGGCCCAAGATCAATATTAATGGGCTTCGCTATTAGAAAGCAGGCGCCGTGTCACATGAAATAGGTGTCGATGTTGTAATTACCACAAATGGGCATGATAACATAGTAATGAGGGATTAATTGTATAATTTTAAAGTGACGGTTGGAATGAGGTGTTAATATATGTTGCTTGTATTTTCTTATATTGTAGATCCTAGCATCCCTTATGTTGGAATGATATTTTACATTGTTAAAAAAGTTGAAGATTTTTTTATAAAAAATTGGAATGTCAAATGGATTTGGTATCAAGGTTATGTATTTAGGAAAGACTAAGAAAGGATAACAATCTAAAATGAAGTTTGTTTGTCAAAAAGAAGGTCTACAATGGAGTAGTGTTGCTAATGATTCATTATGTCAAAGATCTAGTGCTAGGGATAACTGTTTGGGCTACCTAGTTGTTCATCTCAAGGATATGTTTTGTAAAATTGACAATTTTGCAACGAACATAACCATGTTATACTTAGAGATGATTAGACAATGTTCTTGCCCTCAATGAAGAGTGTATTGTAGAGGCAGTAAAAAAGGTTGATTATTAATGATAGGACTGGTATTTTGACATCGTAGTCAATAGTTGCACTTATTATTGAAGCTGGTGGTGTATCAAATCTAAAATTCACCTAGAAGGATGCACACAATCTTAAACCAAATTAGAAGATTAGATGTTCAGATGGGGAATTCCTCAACTATGCAAGATTATTTCACTAAGATGTAGAGATTTTACCTGAAATTTTGTAGGTAGTGGATCTTGACGAGGTTGGTTGTGTTGAGAATCATTTTATGGGCTGATTGAAGATCATTATCTGCATATAAATACTTTGAAGATGTATTATTCGATAGAACCTACCTCACCAACAAATATAGGAGGCCATTCACATGTTTTGTTGGCATCAATCAATATGGACAAATAATTTTTCATGAATGTGGACTTCTATGCATGGAGACTATGGACAAGTTTGTATATTTATTTAAGACATGGTTGCCGTACATGTGATGTATACATCCAAAATGTATTTATATTGACCAAGTACAAGCTATTATCTATGAAATCATCGAAATTTTTCCTAAAAGAAAACATATGTTGTGCTTGTGGGATATCATGGAGAAGCTAACAAGTAAGTTTGAGAGCGCATGAGTTACATGTAAAGCTATGAAATTGGATGTATATTTCTCAGTCACTATTTTTGGTTTTGAACACATGTGGTCTCAATTGATAAACTTGTACAACATTCTAGAAAAAAATGGATTTTGGTGTATGTATCCTATCATAAAATGTGGTACCATGTTTCTTGAAAACACCACTTTGTAATGGAATGACTACTACACAAAGGGGTAAATTGATAAATGTATTTTCCAAGAGATATTTGATAGAAGGACAACTTTGTAGGAGCTTGTTCAACAATTTGAATTTGTAGTTAACATGAAATATACAAAGGAGGCTAAAGTGGAGTTTGAATGTATTCACAAATATCCAGTATTGAGGACCACATTTGAGATGGAAATACATCTCATTGATTGATATACATTGGATATTCTAAGAAATTCCAGAGAGATAGAGCTTCTTATGTATCACAAGAGGGTCTTATGTGTTGCAAGTCATATCATCTACCTAGAGATCGAGTACCTTAAACTTATTTAAAGTGTATGACAGTAAGACAATTTTTATTGGACCTAAAATTATTTACTCCTTAGATTAAGGAATTTTTAGTTATATACAACACTTCCATCGGTGGAGCTAGTTGCCATTGCATGATGTTTGAATTGCCAGGTACAATATGTGTTGTGTCTACATATTTGTTAGAATTGACAAGTTAAATGAGGAGTTCCACTTTATCAATAGATGGAGGAAGGATGTCAAGAGAATCCTAGACAAGTCAGACTCCGTACGATCCTCTAATTATTCAAATCATGTTAAAAGGTACAATGTTGTTATACATACGGTGAGTTGTTGTAGAGATATATTCTATGTCACAAGTAATGTCTGATATAAAAAAAAAGGCTTGGAGAAGTTGAAACTTGACTTTGGTGTTATAGACACGTTAAGTAATAATTAGATTTTTTTTATATTGAAGTCGTATCATATGAAAGTATCATTTTTAAGTTGCATATAACTTCTATATTATTTGTGTTGGTTTATCAATCATTGATCTAAAATAATATTACATACCCATATATTGTCAGTCAAGTTGGTTGTCCTCGTAAAAGAAGATTCAAGTCATTTTATGCGAGAATACCCAAACATAAGAATAGAGAAAAGTAGCCTACACATAAATTGATGAAACATGCTATATTGTAGACTCCAATTGGTAAAAACTTGTGTGTGTGTAGCTTTTGTAATATATCATTGCAATATAACTATGTTCTTTTCACATAATGAAGGATAATTTTTGCATCTTATGTGGCGGTCAAGTAATGCATGCTAATTGTCATTAATAGGCCCATACCTTAGAAAACATGTACCATTTTACCTAAAATGGGTGCAAACATAGATAAAGTAGGTATATATCAAGCAAAACACTAACACATACTACAAGTATCAATTGACTAGCAGTGGCCACCGATTCCACTTTAACAACTACAATTACTTTCAAAGTGCCCCAAATGGGAGCAAAAACATGCAACTGGGCCCTCAAAATGAGCTGTCGTACCTTGCACAGTCGTGGCCAAAATGCTCAAATCATAGTAGAAATCCAAAGTCAACAAGCTTCAACAACTCAGTCCCCACGGTTGTGGCCATCAATACGACTGTGGCACACCAGAGCAACCTCAGTCGTGGCACTCTCCATGTCCGCGGTGAGAAGCATCGACAATGAACACTCCCAGTAGAATGGCCATGGTCATTCCCTCCACCACGCCTGTGCCCCATGGCACGATCGTGCCACCACTCACCCACCACAGTCATGGCCACTGACCCCCCCCCCCAAAGTCCCACTTTCATCAGAACCTTTAGCCACTTCCACCTCACTCATGCCACTCCACCACGACCAAGTTGACCTGTAGTTACCACAAATATGGTGACTACCCAAACCCTACCAAGTTTTCCATTGCATTTCCATTTTTGCCACTACTTAACCTCATGCTTCCCCCACTACAAGAAAATTGGCTATTTGTGAAGGATGATTCCTTCACAAATGTACGTTAACTCCTTCAAAAAAAAATCGGTTGAAGGGCATTCCTTCACAAAAAGTCCTACTCTAAAAGCCTCTTCACAAATACTTTGATGAGAGACTCTAGCCCTCATAAATACTATTTTGAAGGACTATTTTACCTTCACAAAAAGACTTTCCCGGCCTCCCAAATACATTTGTGAAGGCTAATTTGACAACTTTCAATGAGGTTCTAGGGCCTTCAAAAATACTTTTGTGAAGGACTATTTGACCTTCACAAAAAGACTTCCCAGACCTCCCAAATATATTTGTGAAGGCTAATTTCACAACTTTCAATGAGGTTCTAGGGCCTTCACAAATATACTTAATTTCCCATGAATTACAATTTTGATGTACGTTTATTTGTTTGTCAATGAGGTTTTAGCCTTCTTATATTTCATGAAGTGATAAATTTGTGGCTTTTATCAGACTCAAATGATATTTAAATCAACTCATCTAGTTAATAAGACACAACAACCATAACAAATCACTCTTTTGAAACATTCCTTGTTATTTCACATAGAAAAATTGTTCATCACATAGGGAAGGATATGGGTCTTTTCCCTTAATCAATACAAATTTCAATATAAATATATATCGACATTTTGACTTTATCACTCATTTAGCCAATGACCATCTTTGATAATATTGAGAGGAAGCGTAGTGGTTATGAATATATTTTCTCCAATAATCCTCTAGTAATAGCCTTCAAAGAATGACTTAGAGCCAACTTCTTTGCATTGAACGAGATATCAATGATCTTTACTTTTTGGACCATCCTTTCCAATCTTTTGGTTTTCCTCGTCCATCTAGAAGTAACCCTCTCCATATATAAGAGTGCCTAAACCCTGATAGCACACCAATAAACCTGCAAACACAAAACCAATTACAAAGCAATAAATAAATGTGTATAATGAGGAAACCATTAATATGCAATTAAAATTTCCTAGCTACTTCGTCCTCTCTTTTAAGTCTTTGGCCCATTGTCTTTGCTTAATTGATAGAAAAGTGCAAAATAGAGATGACAAAAAGAGTTGGAGATAGAAGAGAATTGCACGAGCGAATGAAACGCAAATTTGTACTTTGATGAATATTCCACGTGAATTGCTTGCAGGAACCTTGTGTAACTGTATCTACGGAGGAAATTGACCGGTGATTATTCGACAGAGCAACAACATAGAATGTAACGTCAATAAATTCTGAAATTCGTCCACTGAAACAATGAATGAGTTGTTTTCTAACAATTGCATTTGTATCGGCCTCGTGAGAAAACCAATGGGTGAATCCATGTAGGTAATGAATCAAGAAGGATGGTATATGTTGTACTCAGGAGAATGCCACTACTATTCTGGCAGTGTAATCATGGGGAGCTTGATGGACATGCTGAAGGAGACGTAGTTGAAAGGGTCCGATGAAGCCTGAACCTACTGAGTTGGCAGATGATGGAAATAGATAAGCAATAGAAAGGCGGCAAGCTTTCAAACCATAATAAGCGTAGCAAAGCCAGGCTGGCGATTAAACCATCATGATCTAGTCTCGCTGGCTTTGTGCGTTGAACCTGCTGTGGCTAATGAAAACTACACTGGAATATAACTGGGAATAAGTAAACCATAATTCTGTTGAACGAGCAAGAAGGATGCTGGGCACTCTACCGTGAGGAAAGGCTCGCATCCACCATTTTCTTAAGAAGCAGTAACTTGTGTAGACTTGCAGAAGATGAAGATGCCTGTGTGCGTTGAGGAAGACGGTGCGTGCAGCTACGATGCAGAATTCTAGATGACGACGCAGCAGTTCAGCAAATTGATAATTTTGGGTTACCATACCGAGCGATAGGATATCAAATTCCAGGGGGTGGCGCCCCTTTTTTTAATCCACCGTATATCGGATAAGAAGGCCGCTTCGGATACGGTGTACCCTATACGACAGTCGAACCAAACACAGTAAAACCTTTCCCTCGGAAAATAGATCCCTTCCGGCTGCTATATACCGCATACCAAACACAAGCGATGATGCACAATTAAGGTCTTGAAGAGAAGAAAGGGGGAAGAGTCGAAGCGAGGTCTGTTATCCTAGTGTTTACCAGAAGCAGTTGTGGTCAGTTGCTGCGTAATGCAAGCACTGCAGTATGTATCTTGAATGAGATTGTTTATGGAACTTCAAACCAGTATGCAATATTTGTCAATAGAATGTTCCAAACAAATTATGAATAACCAGAGCTATACGCAACCTTTGATTCTTTAGTGGATATATGCAGAACCGCCTAAATCTATTGCTACAAAACTTAATCTGTTCGAATAATAAAATTAGAGTAGCATCAGATGCAGTTTTAAATATTCTTGTTGTTGTTGTTGGTTACGCTAATGTAAGTGTATGGATCTTCAATTTGATGTTTGTGGATTTATAATACATTGAATGGAAGAAACATCATAATAGCATGTCACTAATTTGCTATTTGCAGGTCAGGCATCTAGTTGTGGAAAATGCCGACTATATTGTTGATTATCTCTGCAGACAAATGCATCATCTAGATCTCAATCCCCACACTCCACATATTCTTTCTACTATGTTTTCTTATATTGGCGCATCCCATGAAAGTTTACCTCAGAAAATAGATCCCTTCCGGCTGCTATATACCGCATACCAAACACAGGCGATGATGCACAATTAAGGTCTTGAAGAGAAGAAAGGGGGAAGCGAGGCCTGTTATCCTAGTGTTTACCAGAAGAAGTTGTGGTCAGTTGCTGCGTAATGCAAGCACTGCAGTATGTATCTTGAATGAGATTGTTTATGGAACTTCAAACCAGTCTGCAATATTTGTCAATAGAATGCTCCAAACAAATTATGAAGAACCAGAGCTATATGCAGCCTTTGATTCTTTAGTGGATATATGCAGAACTGCCTAAATCTATTGCTACAAAACTTAATCTGTTCGAATAATAAAATTAGAGTAGCATCAGATGCAGTTTTGAATGTTCTTGCTGTTGTTGTTGGTTACGCTACTGTAGGTGTATGGATCTTCAATTTGATGTTTGTGGATTTATAATACATTGAATGGAAGCAACATCATAATAGCATGTCACTAATTTGCTATTTGCATGTCAGACATCTAGTTGTGGAAAATGCCGACTATATTGTTGATTATCTCTGTAGACAAATGCGTCATCTAGATCTCAATCCCCACACTCCGCATATTCTTTCTGCTATGTTTTCTTATATTGGCGCATCCCATGAAAGTTCACCTCTGTTAGAAGAACTGATAAGGTGATGGTTCATGTATGCTCATGAAAATGTGCTTAGAAATGCATGCTTAATGTAATTTGACTATTCTACAATACAGACTTTGTTCTATTTGGCAGTTTTGAATCACCCCATTTTTGGTGTGACTCCAACTCCATCAAAAATCTGCTGAAACGTGTGCACATCGGTATTTATAAATTCTGAAGTGATGTGTTAGACCATTGTTTAGTAGCCTAACTACTAGGATTTGGTAATGAATAGAGAGGCATGCTTAATGATAAAAAAAACAACCAGCAAGGAGGAGGATGAAGTTATGATTGCTTCCCTCTGGGCAATCTAGACCAGAAGGAATGACATCCTCTTCGGCAACAAGCTACGACCGCCGCTCATCATACAACGATCCCTGCTGACCTTGATTAGAGGACACCGAGAAGCTCAGACCGCTGGAAGTAAGCAGAGGGTAACCAGAGAAGTCCATGGTTTGCGGCCTCCAGAACAGAACGAGTTCAAACTGAACTGTGATGCATCAGTTTGCATTGAAGGTTTTGACGGAGTCAGATTGACATGGAGGAACCACGAAAGAAGAGTGCTTTTAGTGGCAGGAAGTCGACACCCAACTCTCAAAGATGCCCAATGTGTGGAATTCTGGGCAATCCGGGAAGGAATCCAACAGTCTAGGGAGATGAGAATTGAAAGGTTGGTTATCAAATTTGATTCGGAAACCATTATCAACCATATTGCAGCTGGAACAGAAAGACCTGATCTTCTGGGGACCATCCTCAAAATGGTTGTTACTCATTTCAATACCTAAATGTAAATTCTGGTTATAGATTGAGGAGGCAAATTTGTTAATAATGTTGTGCACAAGTATATGCTATAAGAAGGAATTGTTCATTAACTAGCTTGTCCACATACACATGAGAAAATGGGACTGGCTGAGAGGAAGCATTGCCATATCATTGATGTTGGTCATACCATGATTTTTCATGCTTGTATACACACTATGTTCTGGTTGAAGCATTTGCATCTGTAGTTTATATTATCAATGACTTACCTTCTAGGACACATGCTTATCAGTCGCGTTTGTTCAAAATATACAATAATTCACATGATTATACATCATTCATAAGTTTTGTATATTTGTGCTTTCCATGCTTAAGAGATTACAAAAAGCACAAACTTGAACCTAGAGCATTACTGTATGTTTTTATAGGATATAGTGATTCTTATAAAGGCTATCATTGCTTGCATATCTTGTCAGGATGGATATATTTTTCTAGACATGTTATATCAATGAACATGTCTTTCCTTCCAAACAAAAAGTTGCATCTGAAGTTGCTCTTGAAGATATAACTCAATATACTGATTTCATTAATGCCACTAATTCTCGAGTGCATGACTATCATGAGAAAATCTTTTCGAATGCAATACAAACACCCAACATAATTATTCCTTGTCTTACCTTTTAAACATAATGCAAATGACCTTTGGTCTAAGGCAAAAACAACGTGGCCGAATGTAGTGACAAGTCCTTCTGACCTCATGAATCTAAGAGGCAACAGGGATAAGGTGCTTGCTGTTACTATCATATAATATATTTGGTATGGGATAAATCAATTTATTTTAAATAAGAAAAGGACTAAATCCAGTCAAATCTGGTCTTTTATCATTAGAGATAGTGGTAACTTTTTTTTTTAAATCACCTTTACTACTATTAAACTGAGCTCAAAACCGGCTCCAACCAATCAGTTACAAACGATGGGAAACTAGATGAAAAACAGAAAGGATCAGAGCGAAAGGAAGCTTCTCGAGCTAGCCAATGAGCTAGTCGGTTGGCTTGCCTTCTACAAAAACTAAAAAGGATGCTATGGAAAGAAGATTTTAGACTGCAAATATCTTTGAGGATGGTCCCCAGAAGATCAGGTCTTTCTGTTCCAGCTGCAATATGGTTAATAATGGTTTCCGAATCAGATTTGATAACCAACCTTTCAATTCTCATCTCCCTGGACTGTTGGATTCCTTCCCGGATTGCCCAGGATTCTGCACATTGGGCATCTTTGAGAGTTGGGTGTCGACTTCCTGCCACTAGAAGCACTCTTCCTTCGTGGTTCCTCCATGTCAATCTGACTCTGTCAAAACCTTCAATGCAAACTGATGCATCACAGTTCAGTTTTAACTCATTCTATTCTGGAGGCCACCAACCATGGACTTCTCTGGTTACCCTCTGCTTACTTCCGGCGGTCTGAGCTTCTCGGTGTCCTCTAATCAAGGTCAGCAGGGATCGTTGTATGATGAGCGGCGGTCGTAGCTTGTTGCCGAAGAGGATGTCATTCCTTCTGGTCCAGATTGCCCAGAGGGAAGCAATCATAACTTCATCCTCCTCCTTGCTGGTTGTTTTTTTTATAATTAAGCGTGCCTCTCTATTCATTACCAAAATTGAACTTCATGTACAAGTTGGTAAGTAGCTTTTGTAAGAAAACAAAGCCTATCTATGCAAACTTCATGTAACAGGTCATCTAGCTCATCCCAACTTTGACGAAATCCATGAATCTACAGAAATCGTGGAAACTGGATGGAAATGATGAATGGAAACTTCAACGGAGATATCAACATCATAGAAATTGCAGAAACTCATTGCAAATGACATACATTTGGAACAAAGTTAGGGGCCATCTGGATGGACCCTTTTCAAATCCTAGTAGTTAGGCTACTAAACAAGACTCCTCCTCGAGTTCGAACTCACTGGCATGACTTGTATCGCCCGTTCCGAATATATCTCCCAACATTTGATGCATACTTCCAGATATAGGTCTAGCAGACGTTGCACCTATTGATTCCTCCCGATCATCTCTCCATAATATGTCCAGACATCATAGCTACGGACAAATCCTTTTTGTAAAACATGTAAGAATACATCATCCTCTGATTTAATGTATCTATTCGAGCATGTTTTACAAGGGCAAATTAAATTTCCCAGTCTGGGTGGTATTTGATGGGTACGTGCAAATTCAATGAATTTTTGTAAACCAGACTGGAATACTTCACTTTGTATCCTATTAGCAATATACATCTAATTTCTATCCCGTAAGAAATCTATCTACATACAAGTACACAAGAAGTTAACAGTCACATTACAACTAAATAACAAAACTGAATAAGACAAAAATAAAAGATAAAAGTTTAGATTGTAGTATCATTGATTCATAGATTATCATCGTCAGTTCGTCCATTAATTGACATCTAGGAAGCACAGACACTTCTAGATAGGCCCCGTGTCTCATATTAATCTTTCTTATGAACACTTCCCGGACACGTCATAAAATGTTGTGGACACGGCTGGACACATCTCTCATATTAATCTTTCTTACTTGACAAGACTGTTATAAAGGATTTCTTTGGTTCATTGGACATACGATGTGTTCGCAGGTTGCATGATTCACTTGTCTCTAATTTCTTTCTATCTCTTGTACCTGCTTTATTATGAAATTATTACATCTTATACATGTAGTTATGATTGTATCTCCTCTATCTTGTCATTATAGAAGTGATTCTATTATATATTCGAAACTAATCATAATAGAATCTCTCAATCTTTATATGATATACAATGTATTTGTCTCAAAAAAGGAGAGACACACGTAGTGCAATTTGATTCTGTCAAATTAACTACACTAACTATTTCATTTTCTTTTTATAACTAAGCTTCCATTATCAAATTATATTCAACCTCTTATTAATTTTGGTAGTTTAATTTTTACATAGAGTGACAAATAAGGGGGAAACGAGTTAGAAACCTTTTACCAAACACATCTTTTATTTGTGAATATAAATGGAAAATTTTTATTTTAGGTTATGAGAAAAAGTAGATACCTAACACATTTTCATTATGTGCACTTACTTTAAATTATTATTTTTGAACAATTGGTATACTAAAATGACACTTTAAGTTATTTCCTATTGTTTATAGGTATGTATTGGTTCAATCATCGTCGTTGTAATTTTTTTGATCTTACATATATATGATATCTAATTTCCAAAAGCTATACTACTGGTGTAACATAGAAAGCAAATAAAAGACATTATGATCATGGTATATAAAATTCAAATGTTATATTTTACATATATATTATTGTTCACAATGTTTTACAAATAAAATTTGTTCTTACAACCACTAAACCAATATGAGTGAACATTGCTACTATACAAAATTCTTCAGAATCTTTTGTCTATATGTCAAAATCTAAATAGCAAGCCTTCAATATTTTCAATATATTTCCATTTAAACAATCAACAAAATAATACTATATATAGATATTAAATGTATACTATTTCAACATCTTCTACTATTACCCTAATATATATAGTAATGGCTATATATATATATATATATATATATATATATATATATATATATATATATATATATATATATGAAGAAAATGGATTTTTATTTAACAATTATCAATTAATGGGTATTACCCACGTGATATGTTTTAGAGAATTTCCCGTCATCAATAAACCTTTTTTTTTTGAAATGTTTTATGTAAGTTATCAAACATCTTCAAGTTGTTATGGATGGACAAAGAATTATCCTAGCATATCAAAAAATGATGTCTTACTGGTCACTACCTAGAAGATGGAGGTTATTGATCCATTCTAAAGGAGGGTATGCCATTTTCAATGAAAAATGAGAATAAACAAATGTTTGTGCATAAAAATATGCATACTCATTTGGAATTTAAAATGGTTGGATGTTTCTCTATAATGTTAGAGATTTTAAAATATATACTGGGATCATGTTACAAAAAGTTAGTTATTTATGATATTATGTGAAAATATTTTTATTGATAACCTAGGTAATAGACTTCTTGAGAGGAAATTGTTCAACATAAGTCTTAGAAAATCTTGAATGTTCTGTAGAGAATAATTTTTTTTATCATTACTGTAGATAATAAATGACTCAAATATAACATGATGTTTACGCCTTAAGCACAACAAAACCTCATCATATGGATGTATTTATGGCCCGAGGCTTATGTATTAATTAATAAGGTTGGGTTTTCTATCATTAGTGTTTTCAACCTTCTTCAATTCTGTTGACCATTTCATGAGAAGTTCAATTACTATCTAAAACAGAGATATCTAAATCCTATTACCAATCACTTTCAAAGGAACACAAATTTAATGAAATAAAAATATTATTTACAATAAAATTCATCATCTAGATTACGCTGGGCTAAACTTTTGAAGAGCTAATTTAATATTTGAACTCTTCTATTGAGATAAGAAAGGCAATCATTACCATTTGGGCAATGATGATTCTATAGGAAGTTATTATTTGTCAATGTACTTGCGAATGAAAAAGACTATAATGCACCTAACAAGAGGTTGTGGTATTATTATATCCGGAGAGGTAAAATTTAGAAAAATGAGAGCTCGTAGGAGGGTGGATTTAAAAAAATCTGCAGAAGGCACTCATGAATTGTGTCATGCTGCTAGCAGATGATGTCACACATACATTTTGATGATGTGACACATTAATTTCCATCCAAGGAATGAAAAATATAGATCACGAAGAGTATGGAATCTTAGATATTCAAAAATAGTAAAGCCAACACAATGTTGTTCGTCATAAGCCAACATTTAGAAGATACAAATATACATTACGTGTGGGAGCGATCAGATTGTTAACCTTATCTATAGGACTGTAAATGGGTACAGATAGACCCGCGGACCCGCAAATCCGGACCTTAAAAAACCCGTCACGGGTCCAGATTTCTAGACCCGCATACCCATATTATTGCAGGTCCACTAATGGGTATAGCTATACCCATACCTGCTATACCCGTGTACCCGTATTAGTATATAAATAAATATAATTATATATATATACATACACACACACACACACACACATATATATATATATATATATATATATATATATATATTTGTCATAATCTAATGGCTGAAAAACTACGGTCCATGTTTCTTTCACATGCTCACAGCCTTCCAGCAGTACTTTCTTCACACAATCCCACTACTCGTGTGCCATTCCAGTTCACGATTCTCACCTCTCTCACAGTCGTGACTCTATTCTAGAAAGCGACGAAGAACTGAACCGAGAGGGTGAGAACTAGGGTTCTCGTTCCAACGGCGCAGGCCCGCAGCGGCACAACCATCGCTACTCAGAAGCAGGCAACCACCAACCGGGCTTCCATTCTTCCGTCTCCAAGCCGGTCAGGAGGCCACTTTCTCCTCGGGACCTCGCCCGCGCTCTTCTGGGTATGGCCATACCCGCACCGTACCTGCACCATTTACAACCCTACTTATCCATTTAATTAGGTAGATACAAATACAGTTTCATACCCACTTTGTCAAAATATGCGCCCAAATAATACATATGCCCATGTGCCACTCAGGTATATGGATGGACAGATGGTAAATAGTAATGTATAAAATGTCAAACTAACCTTGGATTCAATCACTGCCGAGCCAACACGGTATTAACAATTTTTCTTTCATTGAAAATATTATTTGCAAAATGCTTAAGCCAACTTTTTCATGAAACCTATTGGGGTTGAAATACAAAGAAGTTGCTATCTGTTAATTAGCAATATTTTTAGGGCAGTGTTGGATTATTTTTTCATAGGACCTGTTGAATAATCTCAAACAGGTGTGACACTTTTAGAAGGTGTATGTTTGCAGGTATGAGGGTAAAAAGTACCCAGTTACATCTTGATGTATTTTGTTAGTCACAAATAGATCAGTTATTTCTCAATGTATAATGTTAGACACAAACAGTCTCTCTGCATATAAAAATTTATGAGACCTATATCAACATGGCTGGGTTCGTTCAGGAAAAAGAAAGTATACGAAGAATATGAAATTGTGTCAAAATAGATTATAAGTTAGAATTTAACAAAGCTTTTATGATCTAAGTATGGGAATAGACAAGACAAATCAATGACAATTAAAGGGCAGAACATATAGTGATACGAACATCACATATTGTTGGCAGGAGCTGCATGCTATGAGAAAGAAGACTTCCCTGAAGTTGAACCGCTCATCCTAGATGATGGTTGCAGTGGACATAATGGTGAAGAACAACAGGCATGCTGTATAGGAGCAATGCGTTTCAAATCGGTGATTGTAGGGAGGATAATTCAGCATTTATTCCGTAAAGGTTATCGTGATGATTGATAGAGAAGATGTATGAACGGAGTGGTAGATGAACATACAAGTACTCTATGAGATAAGTAGATGAACGGAGTGAGATATAGTAGTAATATGGCCAACGCTAGATCAATTGGATCCTTAAAAGCCAGGATCCTCAGAGGCATGGGAGGACAGCTCATGGTCCCATGGACGGGAGCAGTGGCAGAGCCACTCACAGGCCACATGAGGCATGTGCCTCACCCACATTTTGAGGTAAAATCCATTTACCTTTTGTAGAAGTCTGTTCAATTAAAACAATAGCTCAGTACAACTGTAACTATGGATTCTCCATCTCTCGATCACATTCCACTTCACCTTTAATACTCACTGGCATAGGGCGGCCACACCAAGCATCATGGTCCATTGGCCTAGCAGTTCTGGAGTTACACCAACGAAACTGATCAGTTAAACGACTAGTTAGTTTGTTCATAAAGTTGCAGCTACGATGCTGCTGCGACATGGTAGCTACCCTGGCTGCGGTGGATTGCTGTTGTTTGGCGATGAAGTTGCTAGCCAGGAAAGGCTAGTGAAAGAAATTGTATACATAATATATACTATATAGTGGTACACATATTTCTCATCTACTGCCTTTCCATTAACAAAACTGTCGCCATGGAAGGTGCCGTATTTGCCTTGCGTCGAATGAAGGACAAGGAGAGATGATGGAATGAAGGCGCTAATACCTCAAAAAATGCTGATTTAGTTTTCATTTCGAGAGCACTGACATGCGTGTACCACTGGTGGTAAACTAGAAATACATCAATCACGACTTTTACTTTATAGCTTTGAGTCTTTGACAATCAGTCAGGCTAGTTCAAACATACTCTATCTAAGCTAATATGTAACATGTATGTATTTAAACATTTTTTTTGTTACTCCGGCTTCAATGGACGCCCAAGTAAAGCCGTCACTTCCAAATCCAACCCGTGAATCTAGATTTAATGACCCGGATACTCGGATTTCTATCGTGCCCAGCGAGAAAACACTTGAGCTAAAGTCATTGATGATTACATATAGCAAGAACAGATCTACCGGAACACTTATCCCACACAGACACACTAAAGAATTCTCTTATACATGGGCCTCACCCACATCGATATCCTGCCTCCGCTACTGGACGGGAGTTGGAATATACGACTGAGAATAGAAGGGGCCCATAGACAAAGAACGACATGACGAAGTCGTCGACGGTGATGGCTTTTCTTCCGCTTGGTGAAAGTTTGCCCTAACGATATATATTGAAAATAGAGTCTCGGCTTGTATAGACAACGTGCAGAATGAAAACGAGTCCTCACGGGAAGAGTTTTAATCATTGTTACTGAAATAATAGTGAACCACTGCAGTTTTTCCTATTCATTTTAGCAGTTGCAAGCGATCAATATCGAAAAATCTTCATCGCGTGATATACAAGCAGGGGAGAGTCGAAGCAGGGAGATCTACCTCACGGTCGAAGTAGGGCGACCTCACCACGGCAGCCGCTTCTTCCGGACAAAAGTTCACGTCGACGGCCGCTGCTTCTGCTGGGGGGGATGCTCTTGTCGGAAGCCACCCTTCCTCTTACTGGTGGCAACTCCTGTTGCGGTGCTGCTTCTCGGGCGACGACAGTCGTCGCCCGTAGTGGGCGATCAAACTGGGAAATGTGAGTGCAAGGGAAGAAACCGTTTCAACTTCTAATTACTAATTAGTGGGGCGGGAAATTTTGGTGGGAACCCCGGTGAAGGAATTTTTACATTTGGGTAGGATTTTATACCTTCACTAATTGTGTTTCCCATAAAGAATTTGGCTGAAGAAAACTAGTTCATTTGTGTAGGACGGCCCTTCACAAAATGTCAATATTTTTGAAGGACTTTGCTCCTTCGCAAATGACCTTCACTAAAAACCCATTTTTTGTAGTGCCCACCACCCATATATACCTAGGTGGAGGCTGTAGCATGAGGTTACATCCCCCTAGCATTCATTCATACCTTCCTTGGTGCATTCAAGAGATCTCACCTACTCCCATCCACCTCTACTTCATTTTCCACCTTCCTTCACCCCAAACCCCTAGTTTTCTAGGGTTTTGCCCACTTCCACCATCCATCCCATGCCCTTTTGCTGCCAAGTAGGGAGAAGGGTGTGTTCTTTCTACTGTAGGCGATGAAGAAGAAGATCTCCCATGAGCTCCATGGCCTTTCTCTTTTCTTCTACCTCTTCTTTTACTCTTTTTTGCACTATGAGTAACTAAGCCCATTGTGGTGGGTTTTTTTGGGGATAAAATGATATTTGATACCATGTTGGGGGAATATAATTTGTAAATTATATAATATCATTTTATGATGATTACTTTCTAAATTTATCTTATTTCCCATTTTGCTTCTTGTGGTTTGTGCTTGAAAACATGAATTATTTGTTGTTTTATGCTTGAAACCACCTGAGTCTAGGAGAAGATCTCATATGTGAGGCTATCTTGGGATTTGCTCCTAGGTCCAACTAGTGGATCCCTAGCTAGCCCCATCTTCCCATACATATATCCCTTCTCATATTCCTAGGTGTGAGATCTAAGTATCTAGTATAGGAGTGTTTAGTGTAATTTCCTAGGAGTTTTCTAAAAGATAGATGGTGATTAATGTGAGGTGAAACACCCTCAACTCTACTCCCCACTCCTACCTCTGGATCCTGTTAGTGCATCGAAGTGCACTACAATCACTAAGATAATTATCCTAGAGTTTAATCCTTTTTCTACTTTACGATTAAGGTTAGTATAGAAAGGGTCGATCTCAAAGGACAACATTTTTAAGATTGTTAACTCTAATCCCAATGGTTTTGAAGAACTTTTTATTTCTTTTTAGTATTTTTATTTTTAGATCAGAAAGTAAAGATTGGGTTGGAGTTTGATGATTATCACTAAAATAGAAAGAAAATATACGAACACGATTACACTTAACAAGAAATAATTGCCTTGTCACAAGGAAAATTGAGATGATTGTTAGCACAAGTAAACTATTATGAATGAAAGACTAGAATGTAAAGAGAGAAGATCAAACACAAGAATAATTCAAGAGATGGAGAATCGAGGCTTTAGGGGTTTTTACCATCTTAGCCTAGGCGAGAATAGACTAATCCTTTAAAACGACGATTACGATGAAGGCATGCGAATTAATAAAAATCCGTAAAAGATGGACTCCACATGAGCCCATTGGTCTTGGTGCTCATGTTTCTTAATCCATCATCCCAAAAGAGGAAGATCCATGATCGTTTCAAAACCTCTATGTGATTGATTCTATTGTTCTAAATTTAGATTTCCATGGTCAATTCCATCTGAATTAACATGTGATCAAACCAATTAATTACTTTGGTAGATCAACAATTATTAGAACCAAAGGCCATCTAGAAGTTGTTTGAAGGAATTAGTCGATTTAAGCCATGGGTAAGCGGTTATTCCCCTTGCCTCGATAGATAACTACTCACTCATGCTTATGGAGAAAAGGAAGACAGAGGAAAGAAGAGTTCTAGCCATAATCTAGACTTATCAAAGGATTGGATCCTTAAGCTAGAGACAATAAAATGGTCGACGCTTGATTCCTTGCTCCAGTCCATGGAAGAAGAAGAAGAAGAAGAAGGCAAATAGATCTAAATGGGCAAGGTAAAAGAACAATGATTGAAGAACACCCTTAACTTGCGAATAATCAATCTTTATTGATGAATCGAAAACAAGAACATAAGAAGACAAGAATGATTGCTTGGAAATCTCCAGTACAAAGGATGATACAAGAGATGATGAGAAAGATGGAGAACCCCCCTCCTTTTATAAGAGAAGGATGGGGGTAGGATTCTCTCAAAAGAAGGGGGGGAATGGAGAGAACTGGCAGTTTGAATTTTGTATATCTAGTCAATACACTCTTGATTGACTTTAATTATCTTGACCATGTAACTCTCTTTAATGTAGGTTCTCACAACAGCAATTTCGAGCGAATTATTGCTATCCATAGACTTTAAAGTACACTCAAAAATATGATTTTTCTGTAGGCCTTTAAATTTCCTTTCCAAATCATATTTGAACATTGAATTTTGCTTTGGAATGTAAGAGTTATGTCAATTTCAGTGCAAGATATATATTTAAATCTACACTGCGGGAGAACTGAAATGCATCCTACCTTCATCTCTTCTTATCTTCAATAATTCCTGAAAATTGAGAGAAATCTCATAAGAATTCATAAAATAAATATTGAGAGAATGAAAGTACAATTGATTTCTAAATCAAAATAAAATTATCAAAAAACTCTTGATCAATTATCCTAAATGATGCACAAATAAATGATGAATATGCATTCATCAAAATACCCCAGACTTGAATCTTTGCTTGTCCTCAAGTAAATTAAATTACAAAGAAAGTCAAATTTATACTCCCAATATGTCATTCCTCACCCTTGTAACATCACCGTAATCCTTACCTCCAATTTTTGGTCAAGTGACCCAATCTCTTAGAATCGCATAGCATAAAGTTCTATATTCCCTATCAAACAATTATCACATCTTGCTTCAAAAATGAGATTTTGTAGAAAAACATATTTCATCTTACTTTCACTTTGACTCTCTCAAATATTTTGTAAGTTTTTGTACAAGAACAGGACGAAATTGGGGGATGTGAATATAGAGAAAGAAATGATGAAAAAATATTGATCCCTTCTCTATTTGACTCAGGATATGAATTTGTGGAGTTGTGGCTACATTGGTCACAATTTTTTTCATGTGTACTTTTGGCATCTTTTGATGGTACACCCCTTTATGGGTATGGAGTTTTGATTTTGGGAAGCATGCCACCCCAGACTTGATTTTTGTCTGGTGGTGATTCTTTACTTCTCTTTTTTAGAAAAAATAGAGGGAAGGAAGAGATGTTCTTGTGCTTATAACTTCAACATTTTTTTCATATATTTTTATCAGAGAGTGTCACTGCTCTACTTAGAGTATTCTTATAAATCACATCATACAAATTTTATAACATAATAATCCATTGCTTAAATATAGGGAAATATTATGCTTGGCTCCGATCGATTCCTTATGACTTGCCAACTTTTCTAATGAGTGATGTTATTTAGGGGTTCTAGGTGACATGGTGATTTCAGACATGGCAATTTGAAATAGATTTTGCAAAAAAAATTACTGAATTCAAGGGGGTAAAATGATAAACATCAATTCAAACTGGATGACTACGTAATGGTCTTTTTATAATAAAAGAAACTAAAACATGGCTGACTAGATAATGGCCATAAAAGAAGAAAATATAGAAGCAACTATATGCAAAACAAAGGAAAATAAGATGCTGAAAGGAAAAGATAGGGGGGAGAGTAGAAACATACCACCCACCTTCTCCCCAGACTTAGATTTTTGCTCGTCCTGAGCAAAACCCAAACCCGAGATAGAGAGAAGAAAATTCATGGATTCACCAGGAGGCCCTGGTAGCTCAAAATATGTCCATTTGAAGGGAATGTCGATGATGGCTGGGGCTTTGAACATAGGATCTTCATGGTACACCCAATGGATGGTTGGTCGTGGAAGCTTAAAGAGGTTTTCTAAATGATGTTGCTTGTCACCTTGCAATCCTTCGAGTAGGATCCACATATCTTCCTTCAGCAGTGAAAGTAGTGTTGGAGATGAACGTGGATTGGGGGAGATTGGTGGGTGCCAGTTGGATAACAAATCTAGTGTCATATTTGGAAGATTGGGTGGAGGATCTAGATTGAGTATCTTTTTTCCGCCTAGATCTTCATGTAGCGGAGAGGGTGCAAGTATTGGAATAACTGGTTTGTTAGCTGAGTAAACAATCACATTGGGATGTATGTCTTCTTGGTGGATTATGCAACAGGGTGCATCTAAATCCTTTGCCAAAGCCAGTGGATTTGGTGTGGAAGACTCACATATGACATAATTATCATCATAATTATAAAAAATGATCAATCCAGGTTATTCCATCTCTATTGGGGAATTGTCTATCTCTTCTTCATAAAAGATCCCATCAAAATGGATGTCTATGGAGTCATTAGGCTTCTTTACTATGCTAGAGGGGATATATGATTCCTTTATAGGACATGTGCCCAACTCAATGGGCTCAGAAGGGATCATCTCACAATATAACGGTGGAATGTAAGGTTCTTATGGTGGTGGAATCACCTCATCAGGTTCAACCAGATGTGGAAAAAGAGGTGGTTGAGTGAGGGCATAGTTCTCTTGATGAGGAAGCCTTTTAAAAGAATCCATCAGTGCATCTTGGAGAGGTGACAGTACATTGGTCACAATAGGCTCAACCAAGATGGGATGATTATTGTAAACATCCAAATATGGGCCTACAACCAAGAAAGGTGGTGGAGCCTTAGGTTGTAGGGACGTTCTTTGAGCCCACCATTCTTTAACCTTTTTGTGAAAAGATTCTTTATTCATGAATTTGTCCACATAGGCCTCCATCCACTCATTTTCTGAGTTATATGGATAGTCAGGACCCCATACAACTGTGGCCCTAGATAAGCAAAGTTCTTCATTTGTGGCATCCTTAATTTCTTTAAAGACCTATCCATATCCCGATCAAGGTTGTGTGGAATCTCAGCTACTTCACATTGGACTTCTTCTAAGGGTGGCAGTTCATTATACAGAAAGGGTTTAAATGAAGCAGATTGGTCATTAACGTCAACGAGATTAACATCCATAATGGAAGTGATTGGTGGAGCTTCAGGTACTATAGTTGGTTCTACTTGATTGAAGATGATATAATCATCTTCGTCATCATCTATTAAAATCACCCTTAGCCTCTCTGGTTCCAGATAAAAAAATGGTGGTGCGGAATTGGCATTCGGCGAGCGTCGCATACATAGTTAATATGACAGTTAATATTCAGTGCAGAAAAAATGGATTGATGGAATGGAAACTCGGCAGAAAGAGGAGAATCACTTCTGGAATGTTACTCGGAAGGCATAAAAAAATGAAAAAAAGTTTTTCAAATTTTTTTTGGGGGTTCGAGAAAACAATCTGTTGTCCCCGACAACAACGCTAAATTATTGGTGCGTTGAAGTGCACTACAATCACTAAGATAATTATCCTAGAGTTTAATCATTTTTCTACTTTCTGATTAAGGTTAGTATAGAAAGGGTCGATCCCAAAGGACAACCTTTTTAAGATTGTTAACTCTAATCCCAATGGTTTTGAAGAACTTTTTATTTCTTTTTAGTATTTTTTTTAGAATAGAAAGTAAAGATCAGGTTGGGGTTTGATGATGATCACTAAGACAGAAAGAAAATATAAGAATAAGATTGCAATTAACATGAAATAATTTGCCTTGTCACAAGGAAAATTGAGATGATTATTAACACATGTAAACTATTATGAATGAAAGATTAGAATGTAAAGAGAGCGGATCAAACACAAGAATAAATCAAGAGATGGAGAATCGAGGCTTTAGGAGTTTTCACCACCTTAGCCTAGGTGAGAATAGACTAATCCTTTAGAACAACGGTTATGATGAAATCATACGAATTAATAAAAATCCACAAAAGATGGACTCCACATGAGCCCATTGGTCCTGGTGCTCATGTTTCTTAATCCATCATCCCAAAATAAAAATATCCACGGTAATTTCAAAACCTCTATGCGATTGATTCTATTATTCTAAATCTGGATTTCCATGGTCATTTCTATCTGGATTAACATGTGATCAAACCAATTAATTACTTTGATATATCAATGATTATTAGAACCAAAAGCCATCTAGAAGTCGTTCTAAGGAATTAGTCTATTTAAGCCATGGCTAAGGGGTTATTCCCCTTGCCTCGATAGAGAACTACTCTCTCATGCTTGTGAAGAAAAGGGAAACAGAGGAAAGAAGAGTTCTAGCCATAGTCTAGACTTATCAAAGGATTGGATCCTTAGGCTAGAGACAATGAAATAGTCGACGCTTAATTCCTTGCTCCAGTCCATGGAAGAAGAAGAAGTAAACTAGATCTAAATGGGAAAGGTAAAAGAATAATGATTGAAGAACACCCTTAACTTGCAAATAACCAATCTTTATTGATGAATTGAAAATAATAACATAAGAACACAAGAATGATTGCTTGAAAATCTCCGGTACAAAGGATGATACAAGAGATGATATGAAAGATGGAGAACCCCCCTCCTTTTATTTGAGAAGGATGGGGTAGGCTTATCTCAAAAAAGGGGAGAAAGGGAGGGGGGACTAGAAGTTTGAATTTTTTAGATCTTGTCAATAGACTCTTGATTGTCTTTAATTATCTTGACCATGTAACTCTCTTTAATGTAGGTTCTCGCAGCAGCAATTTTGAGTGAATTCTTGCTACCCAGAGAATTTAAAGTACACCTAAAAATATGATTTTCCTGTAGGCCCTTTGAATTTCCTTTCCAAATCACATTTGAACATTAAATTCTGCCTTGGGATGTGAGAGTTATGTCAATTTTGGTGCAGGATATATATATATATATATATATATATATATATATATATATATATATATATATATATATATTAAATCAGCACTACGGAAAAACTGAAATGCATCCTACCTTCATCTCTTCTTATCTTCAATAATTCCTGAAAATTGAGAGAAATCTCATAAGAATTCATAAAATGAATATTGAGAGAATGAAAGTACAATTGATTTCTGAATTAAAATAAAATTACCAAAAAACTCTTGATTAATTATCCCAATTACATTAAGCATTCTCACCCTAGAAACCTAGATTAGTCAAATCCAATTGAAATCTCACCGAAACCTTGGTCCAATTGAGCCTAGTAAGGCTAGATAGGGTGTGCAAGGTTGTAGTTCCCCTTTTGTGACAAAGTGAATTTTAGGATAAGTATGCATTATTACTCTTTTGCCCTCATTATGTTCACTCATGTCCTCAACTTAATTGTATTTGGATACTTGATCAATATTGATACTTAAATTCAAAATATAGTGATCAATGTAGATTTTATACACTTTGTGACACTATAATTGGACTAATTTATCACCTGATCCAAAGAAGTAAATTTGTCCATGTAACTTTATCCTTTGGTTCTCAAACTTTTTCTAAAGGTTATTCACATTTTTTTGAACCGACGTTGCAGGCTTAAAAAACTGACGCTACATATCATTCCTGTACTAGTGTCTGTGACAGAGAAAAATCAAGTTAACATCTTGTAATGACATAAATTAGTTATGGACATTCACTGTCAGTGTCATTTGGGACCTATAGGGTCACATGCATTGGATGCACATGGAAAATGAGTTTATTCATGAATTTGGTTTAACTTGATTACTAAAATATTTAGGTATTCAATTTAAACAACAATGGTGAAAATTTATTGATAGGGTTGTGAACCGACCAGTTCAAGTGTTGAACTGATCGATTCAAGTGTCAGGTCAATTTAACCTAAATTGGCTGAACATTGCCTAAATTGTGACATGAATCGACCGGTTCAGTTAGTGAACCAAGCAGTTCAAAGTCAGAAATGATCAGTTCAAGTTGTGAATTGCCTGATTCAATGATCAATATGATTGGATCAAGGATTGAATTGATGTCATATTTTGCATTAATTGATTATTGAAACAAAATGTGATTAAAAATAGGAAAGCAAGTGAACCGACTAGTTCAAGTGTTGAACTGACCATTTCACATATAACCGATCAATTTAGGTGTGAAGTAATCATTTTATGGTTCACAGCTTCCTAAAAAATCCACAAAATTATGTCTCTTTGACTCTCAGTTGATCTGGAAACTCTGGCTCTAGCCCTCCTATAAATAGAGGACAAATCAATACATACCAACAATCATTTTAAGTGTGATTACTGTAAAATTACGGTTTTTAGGTGATTTACCACAAACTTGTATGGGATCCTAACCTATTGATCTCGTGCTCAAACTTGGACAGGTCAGGTTCCACTCCACTAAGCTTGAATTGGAGCTCAAAGCTCCATGGAATAGCTTTGGTCATCCTGATGTTAGATTAACATACCTAAACAAAGCATTATGAAGGTAGAAGATGAAGATGGAAGGTTATGGATAGGGCTATAAATGGAAATGGGTATACCCTCATACCCTCAAATATACACCCTCTAAACATGTCACGAGTATAAACTTTTATAACCTTGTAACCGCTTACCCTTATACCAGAGTATTCACCTCTCACTGGTTAAGGTTATGGTTACTTATGTACCCATACCTTGTGTACCCGTATACTGTAACAACCCTGACCTGGGTTATGAGGTAACCCTATTTGTTTGGGCTAAGTAAGTTTCTTAGAACTATAATATAATCCTATAAGGTATTTTCTTATCATGTGACACACTTATGTTTCAAGTTTGGTCCCGATTGAATGTTGTTTGAGCAATGTTCCTTTGCTTTGGACCAAAGTGCAATTTACCCAAGTTGAGGGGTTATGTTGCAAAATGTCACGTGTTGAACGTCTCTTATATGTTTTAGCATCATAAGAGAGAGAATGATATAAGTTGGTGGCTTGTGGAAAGCCTAAATTCCAAGTTTGAACTTGTTTGAACAATGTTGGTACCTTGTGTACCAATTTTGGTACAAATTGTAATTTACCCAAAATGTGGGGTTGATATGCAAATTACCACCTCTAGAGTGTTCCCACTTCCTCTATCTATCATTTAGAGAAGAGATAATGAATTATACACCATGGTTGATTCCATTATGAATGATGGTAATCTTGGTGATGAAATGACCAAGAAAAGGGTTGAATATGAAAGCTTAACTTGAGTTGTATCAAGTTGAAAAGCTTATATATGAGTGCATATCAGACAAGGAACCCAAGGAGGTGTCCCATGTATTTTTTTGGACTCTTTGAAAATTCCATATTGTGCAAAGCACCTCAAGGAGGTGAGGTGTGTCGGGTTACAACTTCCTTAGCAAAGTTGTGATGAGTTGTGAATAAAGTGGTGATCTTGTTGATATATCTTATTCAAAGAGATAAGTAATGGACATATCCTTATCCCTAGATCACTCTCAACTGTTTTGAATGTCAAGATAAATGATTATTCATGCATGTACATGTGTCACCCATGCATGGACACATGGAACCTACTAGTTCAAAATGATGACACCTCATTTTCACCTTCCTTCATGAGCAACAAGTATATATACCCCTAGTTTCACCACTTAGTGGAATTTTTCGACCCTTACCACCCTCCTACCTTATGATATCATGCATAGACTCCTTGTATCGTGTAGGAATGCTGTGGTATCGGGCGTGGGCCCTTGGGTATCGCCCATGGCAAGATCATATCACCCAAGTAGGTGATATTGGCCATATAGAGTGATATCGGCAATAGAGTGAAGAGTTGAGTGGCATATCATGCAATTGAGTGCCATATAGTGCAAGAGGGGTGGCATATCGTGAAAGGACACTAGTGTATCATGCGAAGGTGTTAAGGAGCAAGATGGATCTCAAATCTTAACTCTAAGGTGAGCCATAGTTGTCTTCAAGCTTGAATTGAAGCATGGAACTAGGGTTATGATCTACCTTTCTTTTCTTCTTCACCAATTGCTTATCCATAGTGATTCCTTGTATATGAAGGAATTGTGAACGAGTCTTGGACTTTTGATAAAGTCATCTTCAACCTTAGGAACATGGAGCTTTGGAGCTTGGAGCTTTGAAGTTGTTCTTAAGGAGGGTTATATAACTTGAACTCAACCATGTTACTATTCATCACCTAAATTGCTATACTTAATGAATTACTTATAATTCCGAAATTTCCTGAAATAGTTGATGAAATTATGAGTTATAGTAATTTCTTAGACCTGTTGCCATGAACTATAACAGTTAGAACTAAGGTCTAGAGCTTGAAGATGATGGTATCACTTTATAAAAGTGATATCAGGTGCAAGCACATTAGCAAGCACCTCTAACCCCATATGATGATGTACCTACTTCACTAAAATGATATGGATATGATTGTATACCTTCTTGCACGATATGGGGGTGTAGTATACACCTTTTGCACGATAGGAAGTCTATTATAGACTCCATGCACGATACAAGGTCAATTGTATACTTGTAAGTTGACAAGAAATCCTAATTTGGGTAATCCAATATAAGTGAAGAGTAACAAGTGCTATTGCACGATATGATCATATAATACATCATTGGTACTTAGTATCATGAGGCCTACATGACCTTGCACAACATGGTTGCACGACACATGACCTTGCATGCTTGGGTTGCACGATACACAACCCTAGACAATATGGTAGCCCGACATGGTGATGAGTTAATACCTCTTAAGCATCATGGGTGACACATATATGTACCATATTCCCATCACAATCAACCCTAACCTGACATGGGAGTTGCAACCTAATGTTTGATGGTGTAGCCCAATATGGTTTGGTGCCCTACACTCCAATTGACTTGTATATTGGGTTGAGCCTGATATGGAAAACCCTAATCCGTCACGGCCAACCCTAGATGGTGAGCCGCCCGATATGGTGATTGAATTCACCTCTAGACCAACATGGTGATGTCTTAGTACCTCATGAACGATATCGGTAATACATAAAAATACCTTTAGCCTGATATGATTGGTGTTCATATACTTCTAGACCGATATGGTGAGTGATTATACCCCTTCAACCCGATATGATGAACACAAGCACACCTCTAACCCGAGACACCATGTAAAGGTGGGGCAAGACACCCTTAGGAGTGATGAGTCTGACACCAAGTAATGGTGTGGCTAATACCTTGATAGGTGAAGCACCTAGAGTGGTTGATAATGGACAACTTTATATCAATTATGCCTTAACCCAAGATGAGTCCATATTATTGAAAAAGTGTCCATATTATTGATGATATTTGGGTAATTCAAGTATGTGACTTATGACCAATACTTTACAATATTCACTACTACAGAACACACCTTTGGCATCAATTATTTATCCCCTTTTAGTGATAGTTCTCAAGCGACGCCTATGTGGGCACCGATAAAGGTCGAACTCTTCAGCGTCGGTTTTATAACCGACGCCAAAAGGGTTTGTGCCACAAAAAGGGCGCCATCAATGACACTTTCTGTTCGGTATGCAATTAAATAACCGACGCCATATTTCCAGACGCCACGGTCATGTTTAGTACTATATGCGTCGGTGTTATACTAATAACTGACGCCATTTCCCGCCACGGCCGTGCTTTCCTACACGGTCGGGTTGTTTGTCACATTAGGCGGCGGTTTTTATCCAATAACCGACGATGTAAGCCTTTGATGACGGTGTTCTCTAAATAACCGACACCTATGTTTTTTTTTTCTAATCAGTTTGCGGTCATGTTGTGGCTGGTCAGTAGGATGAGAACCTGCAGTTCAGTTTTTTGAACTGCAGGTTTATGACATCCATTGATATCAGCCTACAAACAGGCCACAAACCTGCAAAATCAACAAATATACTTTTCACACAAGTAGATACATTCAGACATCAATTCAATTCTCACATTCACACATGTAGAAACATTCAAATACATGTAGAAACATTCAGACATGTATAAACATTCAGAAATATTCATTTACAAAATATCATTCAACATCGCTATCATCATCCCAATTATATCTTACAATCGCCACTGCTTGTATGGCTCTTGCCCATTCTTCTCTTACTTCATTTAATACTTCCATCGTATATGGAGCATGTACATCTTCTAAGCATTTACCTATAGTGTGGTCAGTTGTAAACACCTGCAAAGAGAATGATGTATATATATAAGTAATAATATAAAAATAAGATTGATATATTTCATACTTACTAATGAGACTATATATAATACCTCATGTATGGTATCGATGTCCAATGCGGCATATTGGATAATCATTTGCATAAATCGCATCACATAGTATGCGCATGCCCAACCGTTGTCTTGTGTAGCGCACTATAAATTGAAACATACAAAATATTAAAAAATACAACTAAGCACAATTCACATAAATAATATATACATTGGAGTCGAGAACTTACTTTTACGTTCTCCCAAGTTATTGGCCGGTTCTTTTTCCTTGGGACCTTTCCTCCAGCATTTTTGAATGCATCTAAACCCCTACATGTTAATGTAACATAGTAAATTGCATAATTAAATAGTAATGTAATAACAGATGTTAACGGATATAAAAATGAAATATTTCTCACTAGAATAACGGCAATCTCATTACGTGTCCAATTTTAGTATTCAATGTACTCCCCGCAGGATCTAGATAATAAACAGTGAACGTCTCGGGGAGAATAACTAGTAACTCCCAATGCCTACCGCTAGAGGTAAAAAAGTTAAAAATTAATAACTCAAAATCCACAATAAAAATGTAATTTTCTTAAGTCCAAATTATAAGTAAAGTAAACTTACTTGACATTGAATGGAGCTATTATTATCGTCTTCTTTTGCTGACTGAAAATTGTAAAATCATCTATAAAGTATTGTTGAACACTATTAGGGTCTTTAGATACCATACTAATCAATGATGGAATAAAAAATCCCACATGGTCAAATGCAAATTGTTTGCATTGATTTTCGACTAAGTAACTACAAAACATGTATTACGTATGCATTAATATATAAGAAACCAGATCACCGGATATTACACAAGGTATATGGATGTATAAACAAGATCTCACCTTATCCATGTCTCTATCATTGATGTATTCAGCCAATTATATATAAATAGCTTAATAATATCTTGTATAAATAAAGAGCTTTCGTATGATTGACCTGCATAATTCGCTTCTAAAGAAACAATTATAGGGCAATGTATATTATGTGCCCGTAGCCAACATGCCATTCCCCTACAAGCAGGACCTAACGGGTATTTTAGGTCAGTTGGAACCCAAGTTGGTAATGCAGGAAGTGGAGGTGGAGGCCTAGGTGCTTAGGGTGTCTTCTTTTTAACCTGTATATATAATTTCAGATCAATTGACTTCATATATACACATTAACAATCTAAAGTAATGTAAATTTATCTTACAGTTTCAGTAGTGTAGATGACATCTGCTTTGGGCCACAATATCACCCCGCCTTCTGTCTCAGCAAGTGTATCAATATCCGGGTGGGCATATGGCAATGCAGCTTCCCTCCAATCGTGTAATACACGTATCGGGCTCACACGAACATAGCCATGTGGCATTGGAGTCCCGTAAAACGTTGCCCCAGGAAGGGACGAGTAAGCATGTGCCTCTGCAGCAACATAGTCTTGTATTCTTAAGCGACATAGCTTCAACGCCTACAAATTTATGTAAAGAATATTATACATATATACATATCATCTTGAAAACATATCATCTTGAAAAGACTAGCTACAATGTCATAAACAATACTTACAACAGACGTGTTAGTCGGTGGGTCTACATGGTTACTCTCAGTCTGTGCATCAGGAGAAGAGTGGGTCGCCATAGGCTGATTGGAAGCCTGAGATGCCTACCACCGCACCATTTCTTCCTTGACTTTCTCAGCAACTATATCATTGACCTTCTTAGCAAATATATCCTCGACTCTCTTATTCTCCTATACATGGATAAAAGAAACATTACCTTCTTATTATTGAATTCCCTTTTGCAGTAACATTCTAAAAAAAGAACAGGTTACCTCTTCTTTTGAATTCCTGCTCTGGGTTTGCGATGGGATGGCCCAAAGAATGCTTTGATGCCCACACCAGTGCCTGCACCCCTAACACATCCAAGATGCTCTGGGTTACCCAGAGCAAATGTCAATTCATCCCTTGTGCCCTGAGGGATGAATGTGCCTTGTTTCCTCTGCTCGTGCAGCTCCCACTAATCACCATCAACTGAAATTGGTAAGTTAACACCAAAAATAATCAATATTCAAACGATTTCTCTAAGAGTTGTATTTTACCATTTTCACAGTCGCCGCAACAGTTACATGCTTCTTTATTTCACCCTTCTTGTTTTTCCTCCCAGCTATCTAGACATTATGGCGAGTCATGGGTGTGGCACATGTAGTAGAGGACTCCTGAGTAGTAGAAGACTCCTCCTGTAGTCTTTGGCGAACGCTTGCATAGCCCTTTGGACCCATAGTGTGGTCATGCACATTCAGTGCACGCCTTGCTTTTTGCGCCTCACTGAGCGCCTAGTTAGTATGCACATTAATGATTTGGTTAATAGCACTAAATGTTAATCTTGAATAGGTGAATACAACATATATTAATTAAATTGGGAGTGATGCCTAATACCTTGAATTCTTCAGATTTTCTTGAAGCAACAAACGTGTCCCAATCTTCTTTGTCCAAGAAGTTCCACTGTTCAAGGGCTGACTTCTTCTTCTTATCACCATATTTTATGTATTCTCTGTTAAGATTTGTCCTATAGTTCCTTAGCATCTTTCCGGTACGTTGCATCACACTTTTACGATGCAACTTCTCATCCAATGCAAATGGATTCTGTAAAATAGAATTGTTATTAACTAGTATCCAAAAATAGAATTACAAATAATAGAATTTGTAGTCTACAAAATAGAATTGCAAATAATAATAACTCACGCATAAATCCTTCCATATCAAGTCTTTCTTCTCCTGAGGAACTTTATGCCAATTATCATACTGAACACCACAATGGCTTCGAGTGACAACCCCAAGATATTTTATAAAATTATTGTGGTTCACTCCAATTGCATTTCCTCCATTATCAAACTCCACAACCAATCTAGATCCACTGCCACTTAGCACTATTAACTTCTTCAACAGAGTGATGCCCCTTTTCTTGTTAAGTGTTTGGTGATGTGCATCAAGTTCCTCCAGTTCTTTAGTGGGTACATGTGCATCATCAACCTAAAATTTGATAAAAATAAACACACTGAATTAGCCCAATATAGAAATATGGGATATATGACATTACTAGAAGATAATGCAGTTTATAGAAATACATGATATGTTTTTAAAACTTACATTGGTATCCTCGCCATGCTCATCATGGACTTCATGCTCATCATGGACATCATGCTCATCATGGTCAGCCATCTGAAAATGTCATTAAAAAGGCAAACATTTAGCATTTATATTAACTAGAATATTATGAAACATCAAATCTGAAAATGATATTGATATTAAAAAAGCAAACATTTAGCTTCAATAAAAAAATATAAACATGCATGCCTCTAAAATTGTGATCTTTTATCAATTAAGAATCCTTCATTGTGATCTCCGCGCACATATAAGTCATCATTAGCTTCAATATTTTGTGGAGTTGGCAACAACAAAAGGGCATAAACAACCGATGCCAAAGACATGTTCTGTAGTAGTGAAATTCAGGGCATAAACACATGTGATGTCATTCTGATATATAATAAATGTGTACCACCTATCTCATCCTTAAACACCTAATCTCACTAGTAAGTGTATAATGTGTATTGGGTTTTCAAGAAAATTTCGGTAGCATCTCCCCGCTGTTCTCTAAGTACATATTTACTTAGAGAACAAACGGGGAAATGCTACCGAAATTTTCTCAAAAACCCAATACACATTATACACTTACATCCTAAGTGAGATTAGGTGTTCAAGAACAGTCCCAAACCGGGGACTATCCCCTAACCTATTGATCTCGTGCTCAAACTTGGACAGGCCAGGTTCAACTCCACTAATCTTGAATTGGAGCTCAAAGCTCCATGGAATAGCTTTGGTCATCCTGATGTTAGATTAACATACCTAAACAAAGCATTCTGAAGGTAGAAGATGAAGATGGAAGGTTATGGATAGGGCTATAAATGGAAATGGGTATACCCTCATACCCTCAAATATACACCCTCTAAACATGTCACGAGTATAAACTTTTATAACCTTGTAACCGCTTATCCTTATACCGGAGTATTCTCCTCTCACTGGTTAAGGTTATGGTTACTTATGTACCCATACCTTGTGTACCCGTATACTGTAACAACCCTGACCTGGGTTATGAGGTAACCCTATTTGTTTGGGCTAAGTAAGTTGCTTAGAACTATAATATAATCCTATAAGGTGTTTTTTTATCATGTGACACACTTATGTTTCAAGTTTGGTCCCGATTGAATGTTGTTTGAGCAATGTTCCTTTGCTTTGGACCAAAGTGCAATTTACCCAAGTTGAGGGGTTATGTTGCAAAATGTCACATGTTGAACGTCTCTTATATGTTTTAGCATCATAAGAGAGAGAATGATGTAAGGTGGTGGCTTGTGGAAAGCCTAAATTCCAAGTTTGAACTTGTTTGAACAATGTTGGTACCTTGGGCACCAATTTTGGTACAAATTGTAATTTACCCAAAATGTGGGGTTGATATGAAAATTATTACCTCTAGAGTATTCCTACTTCCTCTATCTATCATTTAGATAAGAGATAATGAAGTATACACCATGTTTGATTCCATTATGAATGATGGTAATCTTGGTGATGAAATGACCAAGAAAAGGGTGGAATATGAAAGCTTAACTTGAGTTGTATCAAGTTGAAAAGCTTATATATGAGTGCCTATAGGACAAGGAACCCAAGGAGGTGTCCAATATAGTTTTTTGGACTCTTTGAAAATTCCATATTGTGCAAAGCACCTCAAGGAGGTGAGGTGTGTCGGGTTACAACTTCCTTAGCAAAGTTGTGATGAGTTGTGAATAAAGTGGTGATTTTGTTGATATATCTTATTCAAAGAGATAAGTAATGGACGAATCCTTATCCCTAGATCACTCTCAACTGTTTTGCATGTCAAGATAAATGATTATTCATGCATGTAAACGTGTCACCCATGCATGGAAACGTGGCACCTACTAATTCAAAATGATGACACCTCATTTTCACCTTCCTTCATGAGCAACAAGTATATATACCCCTAGTTTCACCCCTTAGTGGAAATTTTCAACCCTTACCACCCTCCTACCGTATGATATCATGCATAGACTCCTTGTATCATGTAGGAGTGTTGTGGTATTGGGCATGGGCCCTTGGGTATCTATCGCCCATGGCAAGATCTTATCGCCCAAGTAGGTGATATTGGCCATATAGAGTGATATCAGCAATAGAGTGAAGAGTTGAGTGGCATATCGTGCAAGTGTGTGCCATATCATGCAAGAGGGGTGGCATATCGTGAAAGGACACTATTTTATCATGAAAAGGTGTTACGGAGCAAGAAGGAGCTCAAATCTTAACTCTAAGGTGAGCCATAGTTGTCTTCAAGCTTGAATTGAAGCATGGAACTAGGGTTATGGTCTACCTTTTTTTCTTCTTCACCAATTGCTTATCCATAGTGATTCCTTGTATATGAAGGAATTGTGAACGGGTCTTGGACTTTTGATAAATTCATCTTCAACCTTAGGAACGTGGAGCTTTAGAGCTTGGAGCTTTGAAGTTGTTCTTAAGGCGGGTTATATAACTTGAACTCAGCCATGTTATTATTCATCACCTAAATTGATATACTTAATGAATTACTTTTAATTCCAAAATTTCCTGAAATAGTTGATGAAATTATGAGTTATATTAGTTTCTTAGAACTGTTGTCATGAACTATAATATTTTTAACAAAGGTCTAGATCTTGAAGATGATGGTATCACTTTATAAAAGTGATATCGGGTGCAAGCACATAAGCAAGCACATCTAACCCCATATGATGATGTACCTACTTCACTAAAACGATATGGATATGATTGTATACCTTCTTGCATGATATGGGGGTGTATTATACAACTTTTGTACGATTGCAAGTCTATTATAGACTCCATGCACGATACAAGTTCAATTGTATCCTTGTAATTTGACAAGAAACCATAATTTGGGTAATCCGATATAAGTGAAGAGTAACAAGTGCTATTGCACGATATGATCATATAATACATCATTGGTACTTAGTATCATGAGGCCTACATGACCTTGCACGACATGGTTGCACGACACATGACCTTGCATGATAGGGTTGCACGATACACAACCCTAGACAATATGGCAGCCTGACATGGTGATGAGTTGATACCTCTTAAGCATCATGGGCGACACATATATGTACCATAGTCCCGTAACAATCAACCCTAACCCGACATGGGTGTTTCAACCTAATGTTTGATGGTGGAGCCCAATATGGTTTGGTGCCCTACACTCCAATTGACTTGTATATTGGGTTGAGCCCGATATGGCAAACCCTAATCTGTCACGGCCAACCCTAGATGGTGAGCCACCCGATATGGTGATTGAATGCACCTCTAGCCCAACATGGTGATGTCTTAGTACCTCATGAACGATATGGGTAATACATACAAACACCTTTAGCCTAATATGATTGGTGTTCATATACTTCTAGCCCGATATGGTGAGTGCTTATACCCCTTCAACTCGATATGATGAAAACAAGCACACCTCTAACCCGAGACACCTTGTAAAGGTGAGGGCAAGACACTCTTAGGAGTGATGAGTGTGACACCATGTAATGGTGTGGCTAATACCTTGATAGGTGAAGCACCTAGAGTGGTTGATAATGGACAACTTTATATTAATAATGCCTTAACCCAAGACGAGTCCATATTATTGATGATATTTGGGTAATTCAAGTGTGTGACTTATGGCCAATACTTTACAAGATTAATGTGATGAGCTAGTGCATAAAGTATTAGGATGGGACATACCCTAAGATGAGATAAGCTGATGAACTTAAGTAAGTTAAAAGTGATGAGGGAAGTGATACATCAAGATATGATAAATATCACATCCAACGCCTCAAGGTTGAAATACCTTGATGCATTTTAAGTCCAATATACTTAGATGAGTAATCCATAAAGTGTGTCATGTCAATTGTTACATTGAGATATAATGCACTTTGATAAGTGTAGGCTAACATACCTTAAGAAAAGGTTAAGAAAAGTTCATAAAGTATGATGTAATCATATTCTGGTAAGGATGAGGAAGGAACACATACCTTGTGTTGATAATCATTTAATGATAAATGATGAGAATAAATAAGTATGATTGAATACTTATGATATCAATGTTGGTTCCTAGATGTGTGGAGCAATGAATTAGGGTTTGATCATTGATAATATGATCTTGAAAACCTGAATGGTTAATAATGGAAAACCCTAACCCTAATGAAGGGTGATGATATGTAAGAAAAACCCTAATCAATAAGAAAGGGAAACCCTAACCCTAATGATGGGAAGGTTGTATTTATCTTATTGCATAAGCCTTGTAAGGCATGTTAAATACTTATATAAAAGTATAAAGATGTAATGGCCTTGTGAGCCATGTGAATAAGTTGTTGCCTAGTGAGAGGTGACAAGATGTAATGGCCTTGTGAGCCCTGTGATAAGTTGTTACCTAGTGAGAGGTGATAAGATGTAATGGCCTTGTGAGCCATGTGACAAGTTGTTACATAGTGAGAGGTGATAAGATACTTAATGGGCCTTGTGAGCCATGTGATAATTTGTTGCCTAGTGAGAGGTGACAAGATACTTAATGGGCCTTGTGAGCCATGTGAGATGCTTGTGTAACAAGTATCATGTATACCTTGGTCCTCAGACATAGAGGTAATGGCTACCTGATAAGTGGTAACAGTGTTCAGTGGTGAACTAAGGGTTTGAATACCCAGATTTATAATCACGATGAGATGAGGGATTGAGATCCTAAATGTTATATGTGTTCTAAAGATTTGAAAAGTACTTGATACATGTATAGCACCTTTCTTTGTATCATTTGTCATAATAATTCATGTTTGAAAACTTGACTGATGCTAAAAGAATATGGTAATGCACTTAATTAATCAAGTGGAGTCTTATCATGTAGTGCCCTGACCATAGATCCATCAGCGTTAGGATTTGCTGAATGGTGAAACGGGTTGCTCCACGACATAACCCGGAGGGCATATTTTTGAATATGTGGGGATGATTTGGAATGAATATCCTTACACCCTAATGGGGGAATTGATGTGAGATAAACATTAAATCTCTCAATCCTTCATTATATATACCGGGTTGGATGTATCACGAATCCCCCGATGATGATGAATGTCAGATCGATGTGAGATAAACACAAGATCTCTCGATGCCGAAGAGAGTGTAGCCACCATTGTATCTCTATAGCGAAGTTGCCAGTATACCATGGAAAGCTATTTAGCAGTGACACGAGATGTCCTGCATGTGGTCTCGTACTGACCGAGACGGATGAGGTCGTGGAGTCCGGCTCTTCCATTGAACTATGTATGGAACTGATGCTTTATGTTGTTGTGGTCAGTTGGAGTATGAGCAGTATACCTCATCTCCTCAGGGCATAAGTGTGATTGAAAAATGTAATCAGCCGTGTAGCATATCTACTTAAGGATAGAATACGAGAAACATTGGTTGATGTGCAATTCAGTTATACATCTTAGTAGATAGATGTTATTTATGTTTCTTTACATTCCTTGCAAAGCAGATATATGATTTATAACTCTACCATGGGTAGATGCAATGTTCTCCTTAAGAAAGAAGATTGCTTCATTCTATTCATATAGTGAATTATCCTGCCTATTAATATAAAAAGAACCTCTGCTCAGTTTATAAATGCTTAATCTGTGATAATAATATGGTCGGCGAAGAGTTATATCTTTTGTTGGGACAATTGTCTCACCCCGTGGGATCCACATTTTTTTAGGTGAACGTGCACGAGGTGACAAAGATCTTTTTGTAGAGGAGGAACAACAGTTGAGGCAGTAGTGACAGCTCAGGTTGAGTATACTTTCTGTCGTGTCTTGTAGATAGAAGTCCTATGTGTCATCTCTGTACTCTCAGGTCCTTGGATTTAGTACGTGTTGGTTTTATGAACAATCTGAGATTTTGGCTTGTATGCCTCAAGGTTTTATGTTTCTCCAGTATGTGTTTTGATAGAGCAACTGTTATATGTTATCCTCGAGAAGAGATGGTACAGTGTATGTACAACGTGAACAATGATGTATATAAAGTTTTGCTTCTACCTTAAAGAGTTTTCCTAGAAATGGATCTCTTTGCAAAATGGTTTTTTTTTTTAATTTAGTGATTTTTGTTAATCTGTTGTTTATGTTTATTCCGCTTAATTAGTGATGATTTGTTTGCTGGTTGGCGATTGTCGTGACAAGTTTTGGTATCAGAGATGAAGGTTCGCTGAGTCTACAGAGACATAGGACTAAGGTGTTGAGTCTGTTCTAGTGTCCTCCATGTACACCCTATAGTGACTTCTACTTATGTAGAAGAAAGGGTAAAGTTTAAAAATGACTGGAGAACATGAGGAACACGTTGTTGAGAGCAATGTTGTTGCACCAAGAGTGGGTGTAAGGGATCAGGCAAGAGAAGAATGAGTGTCTGAGAATTCCCATCATGATCGAATCAGGATAGAGAATCCTATGTTTATGCTCTTGTTGGGCAGGCTAGGACAACAGTGATGCATATAGTAGATTGGATACTAGCATTACAACCTAGGTTACCAATCCTTAATGCAAAAACTTTGGGCTTTGAAAGGGTTCCTGAATGACATAGTCATGTTGGAATAGTGGAAAATGTGGGAAGGATTAGCATATGGCAAGAAAATAGACTCGGCCATAAGTATAGACAGATAGCATATCTATGATGGTAATGCCCATGGAGGGGCAATAAGATGAGAATTAAGGAAAAGTCTCTACAATTTGAAAGACATTTTCCTAGTTGTTCTAAAAAGCCAAAGTTTTTGGTGCCACTAGTGTAATAAATGCCTGGTGCACCATGGTAGTAATCACTAAGTAAAGGAAAAAGTACTAACTTTCCACCTGTAAGAACCCATGGCTTAGTCTCTACATCGGTGATAAGATCGATAAGACCATGGTACGAGGACAAGACATGTTATAGATATGGACATGTTGAGCATACTAAACTCTTTTCTTTGAAAAGAAGGGAAGAAATGACTCAACAACCGAGGTAGGCTCGGTAGGGCTTACAAAAGTTACATCCCAATAGTGTAAAAAGGAAAGAGGAACAACATGAAACAGCTAGACTCTATGGGTTGAGTCAACCTAAAGCGGTGGATGACCGCGAGGGGTAACAATCGGATAGAGCTTTTTCATTTCAATATGCCTTATCTTGATGCTATATGATAATCCTAAAAAGGATTTTTGTTATGGACTTCCCTATTGATTGTCCTTTGGGGACATAGGGAAGAAATGATGAGAACTGGAATTTATATTCTATTTAGTATTCTTTTAAATGCTCTATAATTGCTCTTATCTGTGTGAAAGAGGATGAGGTGTAGAGGTGATGTCTGGAGAAAATCCAGGGATGCTAGATCTTATGTTTTGATGAAATGAAAAGTAAGGAATATGATAGTACATAAAGTGCATACTACCTAATCTCAGTACTTGTATACCCTGGCCAGGTATATAATTATTGGAGATAGAGTAAGTATGGAACTCCTAGATTGTTGTCTTTCTTATTACTATGATCAAGTAGTCATTCTGAGACAATCTAGTGAGTATAATGAAACTGAAAATATGGTATGGACATTTATATCACATCCTAAGTGCAGTAAATGGAATCTGAGATGATCTCAGATCAATCTATGTATATGAGGAAGTAAAAAGTATAATCCTCATGATAAAGACAATGAGGACAAGGGAGATGATCCCTGTCTGATAAAGCCTGTGTGAATAGTAAAGATCTTTTCCCATGATGTAGAAATGGGAAATGTGATAAAATCACAAAATGTTCATGAACATGTTAGACAATAACAAAGAAAGGAATGATGATATGTAATCATACTTATAATTCCTATGATGATGGAAAGGAACCTAGGATGAGACAAGAGTAAATGACTCATGAACAGTTGAAAGTTCATGCAATAATAAGAGGAGATGATAATCTCTTCTCTTTGATAAACAACACTGGATGATGATGGGGGGATAAAAGGAATATGTTCCTTTGTGTTCTTTTCCTTCAGGGACATGGAAATCAAGTGGGTCTTATGACACTTGATGTGCATAAGTTAAAAATGTTCAATTGATGGATACTTAGAAAAGTATCAATTTGTCTTGGACTTTGGTTCCAAGATAAAGATATGTGTAACAAATAATGTCCCAAGATGAAAGAAAGATGAGGATGTGATGTGTTTTCGACACATGTAATGGATACCAAGGTAAGAAATTTTGGTATCTAAGAAGTATCAGGTGATATGGCAAAGTAAAAACATAACTCCTAATTAGATGGTTTATGTTGGTTACTTGGAATGGCCAACTGTGAAATCAGTCTAGTTACATAAAATAGTACGAACATCATATGTTAGGGGTTTATGCTCTGCATAAACATAAAATTGATAATGATGAACTAATTGAAAGAATAATTGCAGAATCATTGTGGGAAAAGCTTATGAAGCTAAAAATAGTTCCTTAGAATACCCTATCTGGATCTGCTAAGGCAACTTATACATAACATCTAGAGATACCTCGAAGATAAGTTCTTAATTGACAAGTAACCTCCCCTTATGAAAAGAGTATGTACAACTAATGAGATAGTTGGTACAAGTAGTAAGAAAGTTTAATGGTGTGTCAGTAGATTAGATGGTACAGCAGATATATGATAAAACTTGTAGTCTCAAGTGGGTGATAGAACGTAACTCTGGTCTTTCTTTGAAAGTGAAATGCTAAACTAAATGAGGAGTACGGGAGACTCCCCAGAATCAGGAATCTTGTCACATAAAATTGAAAGTTGGGAAAGGTGAAAAATCAATGAGGTTTGACACCTGAATTAAATATGGTATGTATAATGTTTCTCTTACTAAATAAAAGTATTACCTGACACAGAGTTGACTCTACAGTCAATAATGAAACGGACAGTGGAGTATGTGTCCTGTGTGACAGGTTCTATGATAATCATGTGTGGAAGAACTTTGGCTAGTCAACGTTCTATGGCATATCCATAACATTAAGATGTTATGTGGAGACTTGATGATATGATGAATAAATAATATTTGTCTCCCTTTACCTGGGATTTTGGGGACGAAATCCTTGTTAGGGGTTTATAACTTGTAACCACCCTAACCTGGGTTATGAGGTAACCCTATTTGTTTGGGCTAAGTAAGTTTCTTAGAAATATAATATAATCCTCTAAGGTGTTTTGTTATCATGTGACACACTTATATTTCAAGTTTGGTCCTGATTGAATGATGTTTGAGCAATGTTCCTTTGCTTTGGACCAAAGTGCAATTTACCCAAGTTGAGGGGTTATCTTGCAAAATTTCACATGTTGAACGTTCCTTATATGTTTTAGCATCATCAGAGAGAGAATGATGCAAGGTGGTGTCTTGTGGAAAGCCTAAATTCCAAGTTTGAACTTGTTTGAACAATGCTGGTACCTTATGCACCAATTTTAGTACAAGTTGTAATTTACCCAAAATGTGGGGTTGATATGCAAATTACCACCTATGGAGTGTTCCTACTTCCTCTATGTATAATTTAGAGGATAGAGAATGAATTATACACCATGTTTGATTCCATTATGAATGATGGTAATCTTGGTGATGAAATGACCAAGAAAAGGGTTGAATATGAAAGCTTAACTTGAGTTGTATCAATTTGAAAAGCTTATATATGAGTGCCTATCGGCCAAGGAACCCAAGGAGGTGTCCCATATCATTTTGTGGACTCTTGGAAAAGTACATATCATGCAAAGAACCTCAAGGAGGTGAGGTGTGTCGGGTTACAACTTCCTTAGCAAAGTTGTGATGAGTTGTGAATAAAGTGGTGATTTTGTTGATATATCTTATTCAAAGAGATAAGTAATGGACGAATCCTTATCCCTAGACCACTCTCAACTATTTTGCATGTCAAGATAAATGATTATGCATGCATGTACACATGTCACCCATGCATGGACACATGTCACCTACTAGTTCAAAATGATGACACCTCATTTTCACCTTCCTTCGTGAGCAACAAGTATATATACCCCTAGTTTCACCCCTTAGTGGAATTTTTTGACCCTTACCACCCTCCTACCTTATGATATGGTTCATAGACTCCTTGTATCGTGCAGGAGTGTTGTGGTATCATGCATGGGCTCTTGGGTATAGCCCATGGAAAGATCATATCGCCCAAGTAGGTGATATTGGCCATATAGAGTGATATCGGCCATAGAGAGAATAGTTGAGTGGCATATCGTGCAAGTGAGTGCCATATCATGCAAGAGGGATGGCATATCATGCAAGGACACTAGTGTATCGTGGAAAGGTGTTAAGGATCAAGAAGGAGCTCAAATCTTAACTCTAAGGTGAGCCATAGTTGTCTTCAAGCTTGAATTGAAGCATGGAACTAGGGTTATGATCTACCTTTCTTTTCTTCTTCACCAATTTCTTATCCATGGCGATTCCTTATATATGAAGAAATTGTAAACGAGCCTTGGAATTTTGATAAAATCACCTTCAACCTTAGGAACGTGGAGCTTTGGAGCTTGGAGCTTTGAAGTTGTTCTTAAGGCGGGTTATATAACTTGAACTCAACCATGTTATTATTCATCACCTAAATTGCTATACTTAATTCATTACTTTTAATTCCGAAATTTCTTGAAATAGTTTATGAAATTATGAGTTATAGTAGTTGCTTAGACCTGTTTCCATGAACTATAATAGTTAGAACTAAGGTCTAGAGCTTGAAGATGATGGTATCACTTTATAAAAGTAATATCGGGTGCAAGCACATAAGCAAGCACCTCTAACCCCATATGATGATGTACCTACTTCACTAAAATGATATGGATATGGTTGTATACCTTCTTGCATGATATGGGGGTGTAGTATACACCTTTTGCACGATAGGAAATCTATTATAGACTCCATGCACGATACAAGGTCAATTGTATACTTGTAAGTTGACAAGAAGCCCTAATTTGGGTAATCCAATATAAGTGAAGAGTAACAAGTGCTATTGCACGATATGATCACATAATACATCATTGGTACTTAGTATCATGAGGCCTACATGACCTTGCACGACATGGTTGCACGACACATGACCTTGCATGATAGGGTTGCACGATACACAACCCTAGACGATATGGTAGCCTGACATGGTGATGAGTTGATACCTCTTAAGCATCATGGGCGACACATATATGTACCATATTCCCATCACAATCAACCCTAACCCGACATAAGTTTTGCAAACTAATGTTTGATGGTGTAGCCCAATATGGGTTGGTGCCCTACACTCCAATTGACTTGTATATTGGGTTGAGCCCAATATGGAAAACCCTAATCTATCACGGCCAATCCTAGATGGTGAGCCACCCCATATGGTGATTGAATGCACCTCTAGCCCAACATGGTGATGGCTTAGTACGTCATGAACGATATGGGTAATACATACAAACACTATTAGCCTGATATGATTGGTGTTCATATACTTCTAGCCCGATATGGTGAGTGCTTGTACCCCTTCAACCCGATATGATGAACACAAGAACACCTCTAACCCGAGACACCTTGTAAAGGCGAGGGAAAGATACTCTTAGGAGTGATGAGTGTGACACCAAATAATGGTGTGGCTAATACCTTGATAGGTGAATCACCTAGAGTTGTTGATAATGGACAACTTTATATCAATAATGCCTTAACCCAAGATGAGTCCATATTATTGATGATATTTGGGTAATTCAAGTGTGTGACTTATGGCCAATACTTTACAAGATTAATGTGATGAGCTAGTGCATAAAGTATTAGGATGGGACATACCCTAATATGAGATAAGTTGATGAACTTAAGTTAAAAGTGATGAGGGAAGTGACACATCAAATATGATAAATACCACATCCAACACCTCAAGGTTGATATACCTTGATGCATTTTAAGTCCAATATACTTGGATGAGTAATACATGAAGTGTGTCATGTCAATTGTTACATTGAGATATAATGCACTTTGATAAGTGTAGGCTAACATACCTTAAGAAAAGGTTAAGCCAAGTTAATAAAGTATGATGTAATCATATTCTGGTAAGGATGAGAAAGGAACTCATACCTTGTGTTGATAATCATTTAATGATAAATGATGAGAATAAATAAGTATGATTGAATACTTATGATATCAATGTTGGCTCCTAGATGTGTGGAGTAATGAATTAGGGTTTGATCATTGATAATATGATCTTGAAAACCTAAATGGTTAATAATGGAAAACTCTAACCCTAATGAAGGGTGATGATATGTACGAAAAACCCTAATCAATAAGAAAGGGAAATCCTAACCCTAATTATGGGAAGGTTTTATTTCTCTTATTGCATAAGCCTTGTAAGGCATGTTAAATACATGTATAAAAGTATAAAGATGTAATGGCCTTGTGAGCCATGTGAATAAGTTGTTGCCTAGTGAGAGGTGACAAGATGTAATGGCCTTGTGAGCCCTGTGATAAGTTGTTACCTAGTGAGAGGTGACAAGATGTAATTGCCTTGTGAGCCAAGTTAGAAGTTGTTACCTAGTGAGAGGTGATAAGATACTTAATGGGCCTTGTGAGCCATGTGATAATTTGTTGCCTAGTGAGAGGTGACAAGATACTTAATGGGCCTTGTGAGCCATGTGAGATGCTTATGTAACAAGTATAATGTATACCTTAGTCCTCAGACCTAGAGGTAATGGTTACCTGATAAGTGGTAATAGTGTTCAGTGATGAACTAAGGGTTTGAATACCCAAATTTATAATCATGATGAGATGAGGGATTGAGATCCTAAATGTTATATGTGTTCTAAAGATTTGAAAAGTACTTGATACATGTATATCACCTTTCTTTGTAGCATTTGTCATACTAATTCATGTTTGAAAACTTGATTGATGCTAAAAGAATATGGTAATGCACTTAATTAATCAAGTGGAATCTTATCATGTAGTGCCCTGACCATAGATCCATCAGTGTCAGGATTTGCTGAATGGTGAAATGGGTTGCTCTGAGACATAACCCCGAGGGCATATTTTTTAATATGTGGGGTGATTGGGTGTGAAAATCCTTACGCCCTAATGGAAGAATTGATGTGAGATAAACATTAAATCTCTCAATCATTAATTATATATACCGGGTTGGATGTATCATGAATCCTCCGATGATGATGAATTCTGGATCGATGTGAGATAAACATGACATCTCTCGATGCCAAAGAGAGTGCAGCCACCATTGTAGCTCTATAGCGAAGTTGCCAGTGTACCCTGGAAATCTATTTAGCAGTGACACGAGATGTCCTGTATGTGGTCTTATACTGACCGAGACAGACGAGGTCATGGAGTCCGGCTCTTCCATTGACCTATGTATGGAACTGATGCTTTACGTCGTCGTGGTCGGTTGGAGTATGAGCGGTATACCTCATCTCCTTAGGGCATAAGTGTGATTAAAAAAATGTAATCAGTTGTGTAGCATATCTGCTTAAGGATCGAATACGAGAATCATTGGTTGATGCATAATTCCATTATACATCTTAGTAGATAGATGTTATTTATGTTTATTTACATTCCTTGCAAAGCAGATAGATGATTTATAACTCTACCATGGGTAGATGCAATGTTCTCCTTAAGAAAAAAGATTACTTCATTCTGTTCATACAATGAATTACCCTTCCTATTAATATAAAATGAACCTCTACTCAGTTTATAAATGCTTAATCTGTGATAATAATATGGTTGGTGGAGAGTTATATCTCTTACTGGGACAATTGTCTCACCCTGTGGGATCCACATTTTTTTAGGTGGCCGTACACGAGGTGACGAAGATCTTTCTACAGAGGAGGAACAATAGTTGAGGTAGCAGTGACAGCTCAGGTTGAGTGTACTGTCTGTCGTGTCTTGTAGATAGAAGTCATATGTGTCGTATCTGTACTCTCAGGTCCTTGGATTACGTGTTGGTTTTATGAACAATCTGAGATTTTGGCTTGTATGGCTCGAGATTTTATGTTGCTCCAGTATGTGTTTTGATATAGAAACTGTTATACGTTATCCTCGAGAAGAGATGGTACAGTGTATGTACAACGTGAACAATGATGTATATAAGGTTTTGCTTCTACCTTAAAGAGTTTTCCTTGAAATGGATCTCTTTGCAAAATGGTTTTTTTTTATTTTTAGTGATTTTTGTTAATCCGTTGTTTATGTTTATTCTGCTTAATTAATGATGATTTGTTTGTTGGTTTGGCGACTGTCGTGACAATTATACCCCTTTAATTATGTTCTTGTAAATAATTCAATTTAGAATGTAATAGTGCATATTTGTAACACTCACAAGTAGTATGTATAAGTATTCTATAATAATAAATTTTATTTTAGGATGTTGTTGTCCATGTTGTAGCACTCAAACTTAGTAATATGAGTACCTTGCAATATTAAAATATACGAATGACTCTTACAGACCCTCATAAACACACTTGCACATTTCATTAAATTGAGAAAGCCATAAATTTATTCTCTCATTCCACTCTTTTTCCCCATTTCCTTGAATAATATTTCTCTATAACAGGTTTAGAGATATGTTACTATTGTTGGCTGCACTTTTCCTCCCAATGTGAAGGCAAGCAAACATATTTTCAAGGTCAAATTTGAGCGCCTTATTCTATTAATAGTATAGTGAAACTTTATAGCATTCACCTAGAGACAAAAATTATCATTTTTTTATATTTTGAATTAGTTGTATCAACTTGTAAGTCTTGGTTGTCCATTTTAAGGATATATATTTTTTATTTACCAACTATTGTATTCTTACAAAATAGATTGTATTTGACACCATACTAGTCCTGATATCACCTAATTACTATAGTAGTTTGTTGTATATCAATGTTTTTGGTTTGTTATTATAGCAAGTCTATCCATAAACATTTACCCAGTTACTTGTTCATATGGTCATGTGGATATGGTTATGGTGCGGGTATAGATTTTGAAAAAGTAGGTACATACACATAACCATACCCATTAACTAAATAGTACAACTTTGGATATGACCATAACCACACCATATCCAGACATTTACAACCTTAATTATGGAAAGTCTCTAGTTCGTCAATTAGAAAATTTCAAACAAGGGATAATGAAGAGAAAAAGAAATCTATGGCTAAAACCAACTTACCAAGGTTGATCGGTGCTAAAACCATTGTATCCTCCCATTCTCTACGATCTTCCTAACAGTCACCTTTACAGTTTTCCCATTGTTCACTTTCAGAGATTAGTCTCTATATGTATATAAGATTGAAAGACAAGTCTAACAAAATAAATTTCATTAGATTTTGATATGTATAACAAAAGTTATGGACATGTTATTGGTTGTTCTGTTCGGAGACGCAACTCAAAATTGTCAGTTTATGAGTCACCTGGGCCATTGGTTCATGAGACCGTCGAACCCTTAATTGCTTAACCTTTAGTTTTTGAGTCTGTCGAACCTTCAATTACTATAGCTTTGATCTTTGAGTCTTCTGAGCCATTGGTTTGTGAGTCTATCAGACCTTCAATTGTTGAATATTTGGTTTGTGAATTTGTCGAGCCATTGGTTTGTGAGTTTGTCAAACCTTTAGTTCTTGAATTTTTTTATTTTTGAGTCTGTCAAGACATTGAGTTATGAGTCAGTTGATCCTTCAATTGTTGAGCCTTTGACTTGTGAGTTTGTTGAGCCATTAGTTTGTGAATCTGCCAAACCTTCGGTTGTTGAACTTTCAATTTGTGAGTCAGAGATATTTCTGTATGAAAACTAAAAGAATCATAACTCCCTCATTTTAAACCCAATTTGACTCATTCTTTATGTGTTGAATTCATAGTTGAATTATCTACATATATAAAGTAAAAGTTTTATAAAATTCTCAGGCGGTAATTACTTAATAATTAACTCCTTAAGTATTCTTGAATCTCTTTCTACCAACATGTGTGTGTTATTAGTATATCAACTAAGGTCTAAAACTTGATGTAGTAATAGTACATGTTTTCTTTGACTTGTCAAAAAACAAGTTTAAGCTAATATAAAAAAATAAACCAACCAATAATGCAAAGTATTTGATAAAGGTGTGATTAACACCTAGAATATGTTAAACTCTCAATTTACCAAAAAAGCAAGGTATGGGTTGTTAAAATCCCCCCTTATAATAAAAATTTTGTCTTCAAATTTTTAGAAGAGGAAAGGATACTTGTGCACATATTCAACTCTAACTCACATGTATCTTCATCTACAACGTCATTCCTCCAAAGGACCTTCACTAAAGGTATACTCCTCTTTTTAAGCTATCGAATTATGCAGTGTAGAATTTGTATAGGCCCTTAAACAAAGGAGATATCTTTTCTTAGTTGTACTGGATATAGTTCCATGATCTTCTTTGTACCTATATGACACTTATTAAACATGGATACATGAACTGTATCATTTAAATTGGTTATCTATGGAGGAAACTCAAGTTTGTATGCTACTGATCCAACTCTTTGAATGATTGGATAGGGACTCATAAATCTTGGAGTTAGTTAGCCTCAATTTCCAAACCTCATTACACCTTTACATGGTGTCACTTTCTAGTAAACCTCATTCCCAAGCTCAAACTGAAGTGATCTATGCCTTTCCTCTGCATAGCTTTCTAGTCTATTTTGTGCAACATTCAACTATTTTTTTTATCACAAATATATTTTCTATTGTCTCTTCCATAAAATATGGACCTAGAATATGTCTCTCACCAACTTTAAACCAACAAACAGGACATGTAAACTTTCTCCCATATAGAGCTTCATATGGGGCCATGCCTAAATTGGAATGATAACAATTGTTATAGGAAAACTCCACAAGACTTCAAACATGTTCTCAAGGCGCTATGTACTTAATTCCATAAACCCACAGATCTGGGATTTGAACTTGGGACCTCATGTCTCAAAACTACTCAATAAACCAGTGCAATAGTACTACAGTTGTAGTTAATTCCATAATCAATGTGAACTTAGGATCTCTGTCACATATATTAGTGTAGTATTTCCATGTAATCTTACTATCTCATCTCTATTGATCTTGGCTATTTTGGTGCATCCCAAGTTGATTTAACCAGAAAAAAAATGAGAAGATTTGGTTACTCTGTCCACAATCACCTTAGACAGAGTCAAAACCATGTGATATCCTAGGTAACCCCACCATGAAGTCTATGTTTATATGTTCCTACTTCCACATAGGAATAGGGAATGAGTGCAGGGTATCTACTGGGTTTAGGTGTTCTGCCTTGACTTGTTCACACACACCACAATAATGGCTACATACTCATCCATATCTCGCTTCATACCTGGCCACCAATATGGTTCTTTGAGGTTTTTCTACATCTTAGAACTTCCTGAATGCATCACATACATATCAGAGTGAGCTTCCTTCAAAATTTACTACCTTAACTCAGTGTCATCTGACACACACAGTATGTCATGCTGATATAATATCCCTTTGTATGAATATTTGAACTCTGCCCTCTTACCTTCTGTCATATCACACATAAAATATGCTTTAATTAACTATCATTTTGTTGAATCTCTTGAATGTTCTCATAGAATATAGGTCTAACCTCCATTTGTGCAATCACCCCACCTTGTTCTAACACACTCGAATCTAATTCATCTCTCTCATTTTTACCAGTAAGTCTTTTTTCATACATGACATAGAAAACATTTCTATAGGTGATGTAGACTTCCTACTCAGAGCATCTACCTCAACATTGTCCTTCCCAAGGTGAAAATTGATGATAACGTAATAATCCTTTATAAGCTCTAACCAAATGTGTTGTCTCACATTGAGATCCTTTTGTGTGAAAATGTACTTTAAACTCTTATGGTCATTCAACACCCGGTATGAATCACCATGAAGATAATGATACCATGTTTTAAGCATGTACTACTACTGCCATCTAAAAGTCATGTGTTGGATAATTCTCTTGATTCTTCATGGGGATTGTCTAGAAGCATAGGCCACCACTTGGCCTTCCTTCATAAGAACACATCCTAATCCTCTCCTTGATGCATCACAAATAGCCACATAACCCTTGTACGCCTATGATAAAATCTAAATTAGTGTTGTAGTTGAATTCGTATTTAATGTTTGAAAGCATTTCTCACATATTTCTGACCAAATAAAAGGCTTATCATTCCTTGTTAAACGTGTAAGAGGTGTTGTTAAAACATAGAAGTCCCTTATAATTATATTATAAAATCCAACTAACCCTAGAAAACTTCTAATCTCAGTAGGAACTGTGTGTTGCTCCCAGTGAAGAACATATTCCACTTTCTTAGGGTCTACACTGACTCCTTCTCCTGACATGACATGTCCAAGAAAGGAAATTTAGACAATCTGAACTCACATTTTCTCAACTTAGCATATAAATGATGATGTATTGCAAGGCTTTTTTAGATTTTATTGATGTTTTTCTGCATCTCTGGAATATATAAGGGTATCATATATAAACACTACTATAGATTGATATAGATATAATATGAAAACTATATTCATTGTGTGCATAAAAGCTACATGGGCATTTCTTATTCTAAAAAACATAACTACAAACTCATAATGTCCTTTTCTTGTCTTGAAGGATGACCTATCTAATGCCTTTATCCTCGATTGATGGTAACCTCACCTGAGATCCTGGAGAAAATTGTTGCTCGCTCCAGACAATTGATCAAGCCAATCATTAATACTAGGGAAAGGATATGTGTTCTTGATGGTTATATTATTTTGTTTCATTTAGGCTATGCATAAATGCATAGTTCCATCATTATTTTTCACAAAAAGCATTGGAGATCCCCAAGGTAATGTACTAGATTGAATGAATCCCTAATCTAGTAACTCTTGTAATTGAGTTTTTTATTCCTTCAACTATGTAGATGCCATCTATAGGCTAGTAATGCTATTGGGTGATTACCAAGTAACATTTATATCTTAAATTTAATATCTCACTCTCGAGGTAGACTTGGTAACTCATCATGAAAAATATCCGGGAACTCACAAACTATGGGAACATACTCTATAATAACTGTTCTTTTCTCCGCCTTTACATCTACCACGTGCGCAAAAATGGATTGACACCCTTTTGTCATCATCTTATCAGCTACAACATCTAATACTATAAATGTTGGTAAGACTCTTTTATCTCTAGTGAAGACACAGGAAAAGCCACCTTGTTGAAAGATAGTCTCTTTCTTCCAACAATCTAATTGAGTTTGACATCTCAAGGAAATCCATACCTAAAATTATTTGAGAAGAAATAATATTGAAGGGTGTGAGAATAAATGCTACTGTATACCCACTAAAACTAAAGAGACTTTGTAACACACTACTGTCAAAATTGTTGGTTCACCCGATAATAATCTTAACAACAATTCCTAAGCTAAATCTAGAGTTAATATATTTGATCACTAACAAATGATCTTTGTATAAAAGAATGTATTGCACCAGGATATATTCAAACTGTAACTAAAAGGTTGTTAAAGAGAAGCATATCATATGTAACAACTCTGGGAAAGAATACTCCTTTAGATGGAGTTGTTGGGTTTTAGGGGAGACAGAGAAGGCAGTGGAAACAAAAAATTTCTCCTCCCAAACCCAGAACAAAGGAAACGTGTCAACGTCTATACAATAGGAAGGATGGTTTGTAGAGGCATACCTTGTCCCAAGGCTTGCTCAGCGACATTACCTCGTGGCTAGCGCGGTCTTCACCTCCAGTCTTAGACAGTGTCTGTGCAGCTCCTAGTCTTACCGGGACTGTCGGGATTGATAACTGTCCTCCAAGCGGCAAAAATCTCTGGCCTCTGAAGTAGTCCACACAGATCACCTGGAACTCCGATCTCCTTGTCCTATAAGGAATCGGAAGGAGTCGCACCCTCCTGTTGGCGTACTTGTCACCAACACACTCTCCTGCAACTAGTTGCTTTTCTACATTTGTCTTTCCCTTGTTGTGCCTCCCTTATCCGGTATCACTTGCTCGGGCTCTCTCTCGATTACCAAAACCAGAGAGAACGACAACTTTGCAGGGCAAATGGTCTCTGAGTTATTGTCCTGAGAAGCCCCCACTACCCCTATATATAGGAGGGTCATGGGACAGGGTTCTCTACCCTGGGCAATGCGAGATTAAAGAATGAGTAGAAGGGTTCAGAATTTTCCACAAAAACAACCAACTGCGCCACCTGAACTGATTGCTTCATACATGAAACAGTGAGTTGGAGAGTTGAGCCGATCGGTTCAACCTCAATCGATCAGTTGGGACCCCTGAGCTGATCGGTTCACTTCTGAGTCGATCAGTTCGTGGTCCTGATCCAACTCAAATTGACTTTCAAATTTGTTTCTAATTAATCAAATATTAATCATTGTCCAAATCAAATTTGTACAAGTGAAACAATTTGTATTTGCAAAATAGTCTTCTCACTTTCCCAACGATCTCGGTTAGACCAGTTGAGTCAATCAGTTCATTACATGAGCCGATCGGTTCATCCCATGAGCCGATCGGTTGGGGCAGCAGACTTGCGCAAATCAGTCAATTGCAGTTTCAATCAATCTGATACTCTAATAAATCAGTCCAACACCTTGAACACTATGATATTGAGCTATCAATTGATTGAGTGTTTAATTGAACTACTAAACTCCTTTAGTAATCAATCTAAACATCATTTGTGGATAAAATCCTCTTCCAGGTTAAATCCTATGTGTGACCCTGCAGGTCCTTTTCACGTTGGTAGTGAAAGTCCATAATACTTATGACTTCACAACCAAAGAGTGGTGCCTAGTCACACATCAATGCTACCCAAGTGAAATAGAAAGTTGGAGAATAACTTTCAATCCTACAATCTGTGAATGGTGTTACAGTGAATGTATAATTCCTTTGTCACTGATATCCCGAATGAACTCAAGGCATGGAACAGTCATCTTGTCAACATTCATTCACTTTCTTAATCTCAGAGTAGATTGGAGGAGATATGTATGACATCAATATCACATACTGATTCACACATGTGTGTGCACGCCTATCTCAATCCTACTCATAAAGTGGCCATGGATATCAAACTCCCTCAGGAGGGACAAATCCCATATCTATCACTCACCCCTCAAAAGCCCAATGTGTCAAAGCCACCCAATCATCACCTTTATAACAACCCATGTTTCAGGACTGCGTTTGATGATGTCAAAGTGTACCCAATGACATGTGTTGAGTGTAGTGATTTCAGGTCAAAGAATCACACTCACCACCATCATTGTGAGAACTAACTGTGACTACCATGTCATGGTTCCATGTATCAAACTCACGGTGGGTCTGTCCGGTAAACTTGTTCTCTAACAAGTACCTATGTGTTTGGTTTGATATCTCCATATCATGACTAATGAGATTCTATCATCAACCAACACCACAATCTATTCTTTTGTGTCATTGTTGTCTATATACCTTCCACAATGACATCCGAGTAGGGACATAATAAGAATGTACAAACTCTTAGCATTTGTATGATCTCATCATTCAGGTCCTCAACCTGAAAGCATACGTCATTGAGTATTGTCATTCTCTAGACATTCAATCTGTTCTATCATTATCTCATATGACTGCACCAAAAAGAATTGGAAGCTTACCTTTAATGTTTATCAAATCAATCTTAATGTATCCCACCAATCATCCCATGATTGGCTCTCAAGGCATACATACCAATAGACTCCCACTTGTACTGTGAGCCAATCACCCTTGAATCATATTCATAGTGATCTTCAAACATGTCCCACATGTTACTGTGCTCTAGTGCTAACATAGTGAGTTATGGCAACACCTTGCCAAAGTCAGTATTAAATGCATGTCTCTCATCTCTTCATTGTACATCACACGTATGAGATGGAGTTGTCGTAATATACGATCTAGTATTCCTTTGCTAACCTTTAGCCACATTGCATGACCAAGCGTACCTACTTATCATCAATGACCGGAATAACTATAAGTTCATATTATGAACATCCATATCCATATAGTATCCACTGCTGTTCTCTAACACACGAATACTCGGCCTTTCCTTTTAAACAACTTTATTGGAATGTTTCCAATTATCAAAAAACATTCACTTATATATATCCCATATATATTTTGCGATTAATTTTATATCCTTTTCAGAAGTTCGCATCAGTGTAACTCTTTACAGTGAACCCTTCTTTATTTTCATAGAACTAGTACTTCTCAAGTACTTATCAAGTTCTTATGGTATTCTAGTAACCCTTACTGGAACTAGACAAACATCCGCTCGTCATGTCCCACATACGAGTCATCAGGATGAGCATATCATATTGTCATGTCCTACATACAAGATGATAAATGCATTTTGTTCTTGCCATGTCCATATATGCAATATGACGGGATGATCACATACATGATAGATCCATAACCATCCTTAGTGTTCCCATTCTTCATAAGAATTGGACACTTGGCCTTGGGATACTAACTCCATGTAACATGGACAAGTTTTCTCCCACTGAATCTATGTATACTGAACTCTTCAGTATAGATTGCTAATGTATGCTCTCTCCTTTTAGGTCAAGAGGTTTTTGAAAACTATCTCTATATATCTCTATTCCTATCACATAGGAAACATCTCTATCTTCCTTAAAGATAATCTCCACTTTGGATTTCCATTCTAGAACATTTCCATTTCACATCAACATGTGGAATGTGAATACGCTCCCACTAAATCACAGATATCTCTTTATCTTTGACATATTAGTCAAACCCTTTGACTATATCATCAAAGTAAAGATCACAGTTCTGAGTTGCTTGTACTCAATCAATCACATTGATTAGTCCATTATAACTTATAGACTTCATTTGCATTAATGGATTCATAAACCTTATAGGTTGTGTCACGTACACATCCTTATTTTATCCCTCATAGGAATGTGGTTTTAGTATCCATATGCCAAATCTCTTAGTTATTAAGTTGCAATTAACAAGCATTATCCTTTTCAAAATGTTATCCATGTGTCTTAACACTTAAGACTCATCCACACTTATGGATTTTATCCCAATGGGTGCTACCATCAAGGTCATATCTTATGGTTTACATGGAAGTCATTTAGGATGTAATGGTCATAAACCATAACTCAAAATCTGGTTCCTCATATTCATCTAGATAGTTGACTCATCACATGACCAACTCATCACATAGATAATTGAGGTGTATCTGTCAAGGATATAAGAACTCACAACTCTTTGTGATTCTTAATGTCCTTTATTAGTGTGGGGTATTCTTTATTTAAGAAGAATTTAGTTATTTGAAAATCATCCTCTAACTCCTTAGAGTATGACTCCTTCTTTATTTAGACATCACCATGCCTTAATCACGAGCTTACTATGATACACTATCATAATCACTCTTAAGGATCTCAAACATTTGGTTCAAAAGAGTCTAGATTTATTCATCATATGGAAACTAGAAATGAATTTCTCATGATTTATGCTAATTTGATTGTTTGAGTTATCAATAACTTTTAGGTATCATTTTATTTTATGCATACCAAGTCTCACAAGATAAGCAAGGCATTACCATAATGATTGAAACATAAAATTTATCAATTGCCATCATTGTCATACAATATGCAAAAATTAAAGTGTTTCTATTCATTGGCAAATATGAAATAGCACTTCATAACTCTATTACATGCCTTAAAGGCTGAAAATATACTAAAGTACTCCTAACTATGGCGGCAACATTTGCCCCATTTATTGAGTGATTTACATTTTATATCTTGGTATCATATACCTCAAAAAAATGTTACAAGTTTATTTCATGCCACCTTCAGGTGGTAACGTCTGTCGCCTCCTTCTTCTTTAGTTCTTCTAGATAGAGTGGACAATTCCTTTTCGAATGTCCTGGCTTTTGACAATGGTGGTAATTGCCTCTCTTGGTCACACCTCCCTTGTCCTTGAGAGCTGAAGACACCTTGGGCTCCTGGCTAGCATCAGAACCCTTCTTAGCTTTGCCCTTGCCCTTGCGCTTGGACTTGCCTTTCTTGCTGATGATCATCATCATAGACTTAGGCTTGTCCTTCTTCATCTGTGTCTCATTTGTCCTCAACATTCCCAACAACTCTGTCAATGGCTTGTCAAAGTTGTTCATGTTGTAGTTCATCACAAATTGACTGTAGGATTCTGGCAATGATTGTAGTATCACGTCAATAGCCAACTCTTGGCTCAGGGGAAATCCCAGTCTTGTCAGGTTCTCCACATACCCAATCATCTTGAGCGTGTGAGGACCAACTGGATCTCCTTCTGTCATGACACACTTGAACAATGCTCTGGAGACATCATATCTCTCTTGTCGTGCTTGATCTTCATACATGTTCTTGAGATGTTGAATCATCTCAATGACACCCATGTTCTCATGTTGTCTCTACAACTCGTGGTGCATAGAGCACAACATCAAGCACTTTGCATCAATGGCATCATCATAATGCTTCTTATAAGCATCCCTTTCTATCTTTGGTGCTGTAGAAGTAGGTTCCTCTAGAATTGGAGTATCCAGGACATAGAGCTTTCACTCTTTAGTGAGAACAATTCTCAATGTCCTAAACCAGTCATGGAAGTTAGTCGCATTTAGCTTGTCCTTCTCAAGGATCGATCGCAACGAAAAGTGATTGTTGTTTTCTGTCATTTGAACTACAAAAGGAAATATATGCAATTTAGTCCAAAACTCAATTTTGACTTATTTGATTGATTTGAAAAGTTTGACGATATAATTAGGACTTTAATTAATTATCACTCCCACTATTTTTGTTCAAATTGATAGCCCTCACCATCAATTCAGAAGATTACAGTGAACAAACTTCTAGTGGGTCAAGATCCTGAAATCCTCTAAGTCATGGACCAGTGAGGGCTGTCACCGACAACTTAGATCTTCCAGGTAGGCAACTTTTGCCAATTGCATCATATGCAACTCTTGAAAGATGTCATATCCAACTCCTTGCCATGATCACCTCCATGCCTCAAGGTGCTAGATCCCATCTAGGTCACCTTGTTAAGTCTGACCCAAAGCCAACACGATGAATATGCACCCTGCTAGGGCAGACCCACATATCCATCCTTCACGCTTCCACGAGATAGATGGTGCACCACGCTAGGGCGTGCCCACACTTGGCCGGTCAAGCTTTTCATGTGTGTATCATTTGTAAGACATCTAAAACTTTAATATTTAATGAGGGATTTGGTTTTTATAGGTACATATACATATCCAATCACCACAATATATAGTATGTATCATATACATGCTATATCCCACATAAAACATGTGAAATGATAAAAGAAATGATTATGGCCATCCTAATGTGATTCCTCGAGCCAAGAAGAATTACAGTCATCTAGATCTACATCACATGCAACCTGTACAAGATGAACTATGTGCTATAGCCGTCTGAGTTGATCAACTCATCACATGAATGACCTGCTCGCCCTGGCTGGTCGTCTGGGTGCCTCCAGCCGATCGATTGGTTCCTCCAACCAATCGGTTTGCCTGGTCGTCGTGCATCTCCTCATGGCCACCACCCGATCGTCTCACTCCTTGAATCGGTCATCTGGATCGCCAATCGATCGGTTCACTCCTTGAACCGATCGTCTCAGTTGTCGTCAGATGTCCTCTGCTCTTTGACATAACAGGAAATAAAATTCTATCCTATTTTGCATTTGAATTGGGAAACCTCGAGTTACATTCGGGGGGAGAAAAGGTAGGAAAAAATCTCAAGTTATCTTGAGTTACATCAGGAATAGGAGATAGGGAATCTGTGCGAAGACCGAGATGCAAGCAACCACATACAACCAAGCACACACATAGGGTTTATTGGCCATAACCACGCTATACATCCACCACAAAACTCATTTAAGGGTGATGTGTATCGAGTGCATTTATATTACATATCATATATGTATATTGGGATTTGTGGATTTAGGATTGGACGTGGCTCTGATACCACTGTTGGGTTTTAGGGGAGACAGAGAAGGTAGCGGAAACAAAAATTTTCTCCTCCCAAACCCAGAACAAAGGAAACGTGTCAACGTCTATACAATAGGAATGATGGTTTGTAGAGGCATACCTTGTCCCGAGGCTTGCTCGGAGACATTACCTCGCGGCTAGCGCGGTCTTCACCTCTGGTCTTAGACGGTGTCTGTGTAGCTCTTGGTCTCACCAGGACTATCGGGATTGACTGCTGTCCTCCAAGCGATAGAAGTCTCCCGCCTCTAAAGTAGTCCACACGGACCACCTAGAACTCCGATCTCCTTGTCCTACAAGGAATAGGAAGGAGTCGCACCCTCCTATTGGCGTACTAGTCACCAACACACTCTCCGGCAACCAGTTGCTTTTCTGTAGTTGTCTTTTCCTTGATGTGCCCCCCTTATCGGGTATCATTTGCTTGGGCTCTCTCTCGATTACCAAAACCAGAGAGAACGACAACTTTGCAGAGCAACTGGTCTCTGAGTTGTTGTCCTGAGAAGCCCCCACTACCCCTATATATATAGGAGGGTCATGGGATAGGGTTCTCTACCCCGAGAAATGCGAGATTAAAGAAGGAGTAGAAGGGTTAAAAATTTTCCACAAAAACAACCAACTGCGCCACCTGAACAAATCATTTCATACATGAAATGGTCAGTTGGGGATTTGAGCTGATCGGTTCAACCTCAACCGATCGGTTGGGACCCCTAAGTCGATCGATTCACTTCTGAGCTGATCAGTTCGTGGTCCTGATCCAACTCAAATTGACTTTCAAATTTGTTTCCGATTAATCAAATATTAATCCTTGTCCAAATCAAATTTGTACAAGTGAAACAAATTATATTTGCAAAATAGTCTTCTCACTTTCCCAACGATCTCGGTTAGACCAGTTGAGCCGATTGGTTCAACTCTTGAACCGGTCGTCTCAGCCTGTCTTGAGCCAATCGGTTCATTACATGAGCTGATTGGTTCACCAACCTGAGCCGATCGGTTCATCCCAGGAGCCGATCAGTTGGGGCAGCAGACTTGTGCAAATCAGTCAATTGCAGTTTCAATCAATCTGATACTCTAATAAATTGGTCCAACACCTTCAACACTATGATATTGAGCTATCAATTGATTGAGTGTTTAATTGAACTACTAAACTCCTTTAGTAATCAATCTAAACATCATTTGTGTATAAACTCCTCTTCCAGGTTAAATCCTATGTGTGTGACCCTATAGGTCCATTTCACGTTGGTAGTGAAAGTCCATAACACTTATGACTTCACAAGTAAAGAGTGGTGCCTAGTCACACATCAATGCTACCCAAGTGAAATAGAAAGTTGGAGAACAACTTTCAATCCTACAATCCGTGAATGGTGTTACAACAAATGTATAATTCCTTTGTCACTGATATCCCGAATGAACTCAAGGCATGGAACAATCATCCTGTCAACGTTCATTCACTTTCTTGATCTCAGAGTAGATTGGAGGAGATATGTATGACATCAATATCACATACGGATTCACACATGCGTGTGCATGCCTATCTCAATCCTACTCATCAAGTGGCCTTGGATATCAAACTCCCTCGGGAGGGACAAATCCCATATCTATCACTCACCCCTCAAAAGCCCCATGTGTCAAAGCCACCCAATCATCACCTTTATAACAACCCATGTTTCAGGACTGCGTTTGATGATGTCAAAGTGTGCCCAACGACATGTGTTGAGTGTAGTGATTTCAGGTCAAAGAATCACACTCACCACCATCACTGTGAGAACTGATTGTGACTACCAAGTCATGGTTCCATGTGTCAAACTCATGGTAGGTCTGTCCGATAAACTTGTTCTCTAACAAGTACCTATGTGTTTGGTTTGATATCTCCATATCATAACTAATGAGATTATGTCATCAAACAACACCACAGTCTAGTCTTGTGTGTCATTGTTGTCTATCTACCTTCCATAATGACATCTGACTAGGGACATAATAAGAATGTACAAACTCTTAGAATCTGTATGATCTCATCATTCAGGTCCTCAACCTGAAAGCATACGTCATTGAGTATTGTCATTCTCTAGACATTCAATCTGTTCTATCATTATCTCATATGACTGCACCAAAAAGAATTGGAAGCTTTCCTTTGATGTTTATCAAATCAATCTTAATGTATCCCACCAATCATCCTATAATTGTCTCTCAGGGCATACATACCAACAGGAGTCATAGAAAGAAACATCCTCTAGATCTCCATGTGCCATAGAGTCCTCATTGTCCACTCTTGCCACTTGGTGCTCCCCCTCTAAAGCCTGAAGCCATTAAAGAACTTGCTCTTCGAATTGGATTTTGCCTCTATGTAGTTTGCAGTTATGACTATGAGCTCTATGTGGATGTGAATTGAAGCTTAGGACCATATCTCTTAAAATGTCCCATGAGTCCCATCTATCCACAGTAGTGACATCCTTAAAAATTAGTTCCCCAACACTAACTAGAGTGTCCCTGACTACAAGTATTGCACACATGTATATCCTACTTCTACGGGCCCATAACTAATATTGATGATCTTGAAGGCCTTGATGAAGGTGCCCACCATCCTCTAGGGTTTGATCTTCACCTACTATGAGAAGATGCAACAACACTTATACCAGATCACTGCCTTCCAAAACAATCAAAATCCCATGTTATTTTGGAAAAGAATCAACTGCCTCCTCTGTATCGACCACTACTATATTATCCTCTATTGAAATCTTCATATTTTTTCCCTTAGAATTCTTATCACAATTAACAAACTCTTCAATACGACTTTCTACCTCTAAAAACTCTCCAAAATATTTTATTTCCTTCATCCAACTATTGATATGATGTGTAGAAATTCTGGTCTTAAACCCGCTTGAAACCTCCTCCATTTTTCTATGTCATCTGGTACAAACTATGGACAGAATTAAACCAATCTCATAAAATATGTGTCATATTCACCAATGGTCATACTTCCATGTCTAATACTCTCTAGATGACTAATCTTCTTTCTTAGGAAGGTATGAGTTAGATATTTTAGGTGAAACTCATCCACAAAGTCCCTCCATGTCATCACTATATTTCTCCTCTTATCTTCTACTCCATGCCACCATGATTCAACATCTCCTTTAAGTAGATATATAGCATGGTTGATGTGCTTGTTCCCTGGTAACTTGATTAAGCAGAAAACCTTTTCAGCTATCGGAGCCACACATCTACCATAGTTGGGTATGTTGTTCCAAAAAAGTTAGTCCCATCGAGTTTATTCACTAGCTCATAGGGTCTCCTCATATCCTTGCTATAAGATGAACTATTGTCTGAGGGTCAAGCCCTTAATGACTCTAAACTTTCTCTTCACCGTGACCATGTCCTCTTCCTACCATATGCATATCCATAACAAAACATATATGTTAGAAAGTTGTAGTTCAAAGAGGAAACATCATATTCATATTGGCCTCTTACCACCTATATTCCAAAGCTAAGCTTAATCTAAGTTCTGATACCAATAGTTGACGTGATCCAATTCATAAAATCATTACATTTCAATTATGAAAATATATGCAAAATCGGGGTTGTAACAGAATCATTTGTTTTATCTTCTTTATTTATATCCAATTTGTCATTTATGGTAACCAAATTATCATTTTAAATAGGAAATAGTATATCAAAATATATGTTTATTAGACACAAGGGTCAATTTTCAAAAATATACATTAAATTATTATTTTTAGGTTTTTATACGTTTTATTCTACTTTTTACAATTTTTTATGCTTTAGGCATATTCTTGGTTAAAAATTCCAGTGTTTAGGCCTGCCAAATAGAGATTATACTAACCATTTACTTTTAGTCACTAACTGAAAATCAGCCTTAAAGTTTTCTTTTCTTTCTATCTTAATTATGTAATAACAACAATTACTGAATAGATAACACTTTGTTTACATAAATTACAACAAAGTTCAACATTTTACATAAAAGTAAGCATTCTCGCTTATTATATACCCAGTTCAACTTTTACACAAAAGTAAGTGTTCTTTCTTATTATATACCAAGTATAACTTATAATGTATTGCTCTCATTTCTCTCTCTCTCATTTCCAAGATCAAGAGGAAGGATAATATACCATCTCACCAAACTAAATATCCTTCTCTAGACCTTGACTGGTCTACTCCTAATGAAAGAAGTTGTTGACACCTCTTGTAGAGATGGACCCTTACCTAAAAATTGTTTTAGTAGATTGTAGGAGACACATGCTCAATGCATAGAAAATCAACAAGAAACCTTTATAATTCATTTGCATATTGTTAGTGGAATTAAATACAAAAATAAAAGTAAATTAGTTAAAAATTGTAAGCCATCCAACACTATAGAGGTCTGACAATAAATGCAATAAAGAAGTAAACTAATTCATTTGTTAACTTTTTATCATTTTTATTATGACTTAGGCAGACATGAAGTGTACTACAATATGCAGGAGTACCACAACAAGCTACAATATCAATGTACAAGACATAGAGTAGACCACAGACTCTAAGTCTAATAAACTAGCTCCCTATTCTACATCAAAACTCGCCACATCTGGCTTTGGTGGTTAAATAGATACCTGGATAACTAGATTGCTCCTCTAAACCTAAATACTCAAGAGGAGATTCAAATTACTTGTCTTAACAATGTACATCGGTATTTCCACAAGAATGGCCTACCAAGTAGTATCTAAAGTAATTGAATTGCATTGGGTACCATAGGAATCTCCAATAAATGTTAGTTACCTTACTATTTCTAGGAGGCCATCCTTACTAGGCTTAGTCCCCCTACCTCTCTGGTACACTCTGGCTACCTCATCCTAGACTCCTTTAGTCGGTAGGCATGTTTCCTCATTAAAGTGGTTTAAGAGAAGAAGAAATATATGGTTAAAACCAACATACTAAGTTGATCTATGTAAAACCATAATTTCCTCATGTTCTCTATGTTCTTCTCAAAAGTCACCCTAAAAGTCACTTTATCATTCATATTTTAAAAAATTTAGGGTTCTAGATGTGTAAAGGATTGAAAAAGGAATCCCAAAAAATAAATTTTGTTGGATTCAAATATGTATAGCAATAGTTATGGTCATTTTTGTTCTTGGTTGTGTTGGGTTGTTGTGCAGCTCAAAACCATCAATTTGTGAGTCTGTCAAACCTTCAGTTTGCGAGTCTGCCAAGTCAGTGATTTGTGAGTCTGTCAAACCTTTGATTGTTGAGCCTTTAGTTTGTGAGTATGTTGAGCCAATGGTCTGTTAGTTTCGCGAACCTTTGGTTGTTGAACCTTTAGTTTGTGAGTCTATTGAGCCATTGGTTTGTGAGACTTCTAAGGCATTAGATTAGGAGTTTGTCAAACCTTCGGTTTGTGATTCTGTTGAGCTATTGGTTTTTGAGTTCATTAAATCTTCTATTATTGAACATTCAATTTGTGAGTCAGGTATTTTGATATGAAAACTAAAAATGCCATAACGCTCTCATTTTAACTACCATTTGCCTCATTCATAATTGAATTCTCTATATTTCTACAAACAAAAGTTTTAGAAAATTATCATAAGATAATTTCCTTATTAATTAATTCCTTATATATTCTTAAATGTCATTTCACTGACATGTGTGTGTGTTATTACTATATCAACTATGGTTTAAACCTTGATGTACTCACAACACATGTTTTTTTAACTTATCAAAGAACAAGTTTAAGATAATTTGAAACAAAAATCAACCAAGTAATAATGAAAAGTGTTTAATAATGGTTTAATTAAATCCGATATTATCTTAAATTCTCACTTTACTAAAATAGAAAGGTATTGATTATAACATGTTTGGTTTTTTTGAATGGTTTGGTTTTCTTTTATGCCTAGCCCTAATGATCTGGAAAGGAGTCAAAAAAAGGAGGGTGACAAGACCTCTCATTATTTGGAGATATAAAAAATAAAAAAGGATAAGGTAAATAGGACAAAGCATAAAGTAAATGATGGGATAGAGGAGGCAAGTGAGCTAGGGAGGAGGGCAATAATCTGGGAAAATAAGTGAAGTGGAAAAAAGGAGCAAAGTGGTAAAAGAAACAATGTGGGACAAGTAAAGTTGTTAATGAGGATGATAAGGACTTACCCTTACCCTTATCCATTAAGTGTGGGGGTAATACTCACTCCACAAATATCTTTATGAACCCCTTACCCTTAATTTCTTACCCACTAGGTAAATAGATAAAATAAGTGTAAAGTAGGGAATTCATACGTCTATCAAAAACTTATGGTAATATCAACAACAACGACTTCTCTAATACATGTATATATACTTAATCAAAACATCATGGTGCTCTAGAATGACTATTACCAATCTATGATGATTGTAGATAAAATTTCTACATTATAATACACATGATTTTTGTTGAATTCAATATATATTATGAAGGAATTTCTTGCATATAGATATAGTAGTACATCTAATGTTGTTGTGTAATAACCAAATCTTACCAAAACAAATAGAAAGGTATATCAAAATGGCATCAAATGATCCATACATCACAAAAACTTACTATATGTATATCATATACCCACCCAAAAAAAATTGCACACAAGTCAAATGAAGTACATAACACTGCCACAAAAATGTATTGAAATGGTGATGAGATCATCTTGTTACTTAGATATGCATCTTAGAACTATAAATGAGGTTGTATACATTATTAAATCAGTTCCAAAAGAAGTAGAATGTACCTCAAAAGAATATGTATTTGTACATAAAATATAGATTTTTTTTCTTTCTTACATGTGTGTCTTACACCTCAAAAATGTTGTATGCATGACCTTTAGCCCCATAACAAGCATATGGCAACATAATTTCTTGTATCAAATGGTCACATGCATCATGTTGAATAATCTACGGATTTCAAAACACACGACTGCTATTTAATTAATATATTATGCATAAGGTCTTGTAGATAGAGGATATGGGTAATGGTTTATCCTTACCTTAATGCACTAATGTATAAGGTTAGAGGGTAGTTGGTAAATGGGGAAAGGATAATGAAATCATCTACTCATGTCCTTACCCTACAAGGTATGGGAAAGGATAAATGGGTTTACTCTTATTCATTGACAACGTTAGGGACAAGAGGGGAGTGAGGAAGGATGTAATGGAAAGTGAGGAGGGAGATACATGTAGAGAGGTGGGAAGCAAATGAAGAGGAGAGGGACTTAATGAGGAGAAGAAGGCAAGTAATGGTAGGAGATGAGAGAACTAATGGAGAATGAAGAGTGAAATAATGAGGGAAGTAGTGTGTAGGAGGGAAGTAATGAGGTGAGTAGGGAAGTAATAAGGAGGGAGGGAGGAAGTAATGGTGAGACGATAGAAGTGAGGAGGGAAACTATAGGGGGAGAAAAGGGAAGTAATGGGGAGAGGATGGAAATGAGGAAGGATATAATGGAGGAAGAGGAGGGGAGTAATAGGGAGATGAGGGAAGTGAGGGAAAGATGTAAGAAATAGAAAAGGAGGTGCAAGAAAGAGACAATGAATTGCAAAAATGGAGGAAAACGAGGTACCAAAGGATAATATTAAGGCATCAATCAGAAAAAACAATGTACCAGCGACCAAATAAAAAAAGTGTAAATAACAAATAAACAAGGTGCAAAAAAAAAGCTAGGCAAAGAGAAGAGAAGGATGTGTGAAGTGTGGAAATGAGGCATAGAGTTTGTAGATGAGTTACCAATGAGAACAAAATGCAAGCCAATGAACACAAACAAGATGGAAAAAGTAGAAAATGAGGTACAAATAACATAAACCTTGTCATGAATAGAAGAAATAGATGCACTGATTGTCAAAAGAGAAATGCAAAGGTACAAAAAGGAGATGTGGGCCTTGTTTTTCACTCTTTATTCCTTCTTTTCATCTATTCACGTGTCACAAGAAGATTGCAAATGCACAAATAAGAACAAACATGGCTCCAATGAACAATAACAAGGTGCCAATGTTAAAAAAATAGACTCAAATAATAGATAAATCAGACACAAAAAATAACAAACAAAGTGCAAGGAGAAGAAAAGCATGTTGGATCTATGGCTCTAGAGGTTGTGAATATATTTAAAACCATTTAAACAAAATTGATTAAACCTTCAAGATGTTTCCAAAGATAATATTGCAAGTATGAAAATCAAGGGAAATAGAGATTAAAAAAACAATAAAGAAGGCTAGAATTTATGGTGGTTCCAACCCACAAACTAGGAAATGTACATCCACTACCTAGGGGACAACCTCTAGAATTTTCAACCATGCTTCACTCCTTATATTACCTTATAAGATCTACAACATAAGATCACCTTTTTCTATATCAAGGGCTAAACTAGCATTCCTTTTTAGATAAAAGAGTATCAACCATGATAAGACTTACTCATCTACCTACCTAGAGTTTTCAGCCTTGAACAAGGTCTTACCCACTCTAATAGAATATATTCAGCCTCGAATCCACCACTTCCTTCTTCAAGGAAGCAAATCTTCATAGCATCACTTTTGTAGAGAAAGATTGGGAAGAAGAGTTGAGAACTTTGACAAGTGTACAATGTGGTAGCTCTCTTACAGAAATCTTAACTCATTTGGTTGGATGTAAATAAGTAATCAAGCTTGAGGGAGATTATGGGCTCTTAGAGGAATAAACACTCAACTTTATGAAAGGAGCATAGAAAGAAAACTTGGAATGAATTCCAAGGGCCCCTATTATATTTGAGGTTGCCTACTAGCCAACAAAGACACTCATATTAAATTCTAGCCATTTTTGGGCGGTTATAATGGATCTATTTTTTAAGTTTACACCCCTCTAAATGGATAGACACACTTTTTAGCACTTCACAGTCAGTGTTGTCATGTGAGTTACCTTTTGGGTAACTCACTCGACAGTGCTAACTATCAAGCCAATAAATATTTTCAGTCAAGTTTTGTAATTGATAAAAACCTTGGTCGAAGGTAGGTTTTGTCTAGCTAGTATCTAGATGTTGAGTAAGTTACCCCAGGGAAAACTTGACTGACAATGGTTCTATTAAAAGCTTGAAATAGGCTATCGAATTATTTACCCTAGGGGCAAAGTCGACCAACAAGCATCCATGTAATGGATTAAGACAAGTACCCAAAAGTGTATATATATTCAATTTAAATGCTCAAATTTTCTTTAAGCTTGATTTCAAGTCATAAATTCAACATAACTGATTTACAACACAATTCTAACAGATAAACAATCTGTTAATCAATTCTTGAACTTGTATTCAAATTGACTTTTTCTTTGGTAAACTAGGGTTTGCAAATTTAATGATTTTGATGAACTTAATATCTAAAATTGACCTCAAATAGACATGTTAGATACACATGAATGGAATGGTTAAGTCACCATAAAAATATGGATAGTGTATAATTGTTAGGTTAGCATTGTCCCCCATTTTGAAGATGACAAAGCACTGAAAACATATTGGAAAGGACTGAAACTTTAAGTACTTTACCTTTGAATTTTAGGGGATACATGAATATAAGATAGTAATAATCCCCATCAGTCCATGATTACATTATCTGCATGGTTAGTTCTTCCAAAAGAAGACTAACACATATATATACTATTTCCAATCAATTATGAATAGCCAAAGAGAGATGCAATGTAGATCAATTTTAATATGTGTATCCAAGCCTTCTCTCCCACTTTTCCATGTACAAAATAGAGCGGTACAAGATCGAAGTATGTCTCATCCAACCACAAACACCAAATATTAGCACCAAAAAAATAGAGAGAGAGCTAATAGAACCAGTCATAATAAATAAACAAAAGTACATATTCCAAGTCATAATGGATAAGAAGTAAAAATAGAGTGAAGAGTACATAGAATGATGGTTACAACAATTTTAAATTAGGCCTGTGACGAAAACAAAACAACTGAGAACGACATATATATGAATATAGTAGCATTGGATACAAGTGGCCTATGTACTGCATGCTAATCTTGCAAAATACAAGTACATGGACACTCTAAGACCTAAGATCTAGTCATCCCGAGTCGGGTCATAATCCTCCTCACTAATTTGTTCCTTCCTAGTGGTAGTATCAGGTGCATCATTAATATCATTGTCCTCACATCCTCATCCTCATCCTCACCATTATCACCATCCTCAGCATCTGCTCTACGGCCATATCGACATCCTCAAAAGGAGCAAAAGGTTGGGTGGTCATCCATATGGAATTCATCTAGGCTAGGTCATCTATCTATTGGATACAAAAGCATGTTCCTACTCAAAGTTAGGCACAATGTCCCATTCAAAGCTAATAAGAGAATCTGAGGCTATGCCATGTGGAAGAGCAGGAAGTTGAGTCAAGTTTGAACACTAGAGAAAGGACATGGGTGTAGATCCAAAAGCAAGTGTAGAGTGGTTATCAAAAGGAATGTTTCGGCCTGTAGGGCATATGTGATAATATGCATAAGTGGCATAATCAGTAGTTGGTAAAGAATGGTAAGGTGGTTAGGATAAGGGCAGCATAGGTTCATGGTGGACATGATTTGATGAGATATCATTGAAGATGTTCTTGAACCTGCATGTTGTAGGCATTCTGATACATCATGTATCCCATGAGTGACTCATTGGACACAGAAAAAGAATAACTATCGAGTCTAGGTGGTGCAGGTGGGGCTGATTTTAATGATCAGACTAAAAGAAGGAGGCACCAAGGGTGGTAGAGCTAGATTTGGAAGGAATTTTTAACTGATGTTTCACTTATTATAACACCTATCATACTTGCGGAATAGTTGAAATCACTAGGAGATATTTTTAATAAGGTGAAAAAAAAGGTCATAGATAAGATTTTGATAGGGAGGATGGGTGTCCTTTTTGTTTTTCTTAGATTCAAATCAGGTCATATGGTGAAGAATGTAGAGATCCCACTTGACTATGATTCCCTTTACCAAACAATAAAGAATCACTCTAATAGTTCTGTCAATCTGATTTTTCTTTGGATAGGCATTGCAATTAACTAGCAAGGAAATGATTTGAGTCCTGGTGTCTAAAGAAAATGAGGTAAGGATTGACTTGTTTGTAAATGGAATGTCAGCTTTCTTCATGAATTTGTGGATATTAGGAAGGGTAAGTTTAGGACTAAAACTTTGACTGAATTTATCAAGATATAGAAAATTTAGGTGCTTATGGTAGGTGTACTTCAAATTACTTGTTAGGGGGGGTCCAATGACATAAGTGTTAAAAGTATCCTTAGAGATTTGAAAGTGGGTTAATGCAATGATGGAAGAGAGAACAATTTTGGTCTCAGGGAGTGGCACTAATATGCCATAGATCCATGTCATGTTGTCATAGAACTCATGGACCACTTTCTTGCAGTAGTAATAATTGAAGAAACATAGTGTTCGACACACAAAGCAATGAGGCATTGGTCAAACAAAACCTCCTTTACGTGTAGGTTTTGTATCCCATCTTCTACAAAAGGTCTGAAAGGGAAAGGAGATCTAGGAAGAATCTCTTTGTACCTATTCATGGTTTGAGAGTTGATAAAGCTCATGGTGTCATAGATGAGATACCTAGCGGTCGAAGCACCAGTAGGGACATCCAAATGACCTATTGTGATGCTTTTTTTGCTCCTAATAGAAGACATTAAAGATAGGAACCATGAAATAGAAAACAAGTAGACCTAAAGGAGAATAGAGCAGCATGTTTAGGTAAACTTGTAGGGTCAAGAGGCTAGGGTTAGGGTAGATAAGAGTCTAGGGTTTGAGGAATAATGAGAATGAGGTAAGTCACCCAAGTTTCTCTAGTTGAGAGGGAGAAAACTCGATCGGTTGGGACCCTTTATCACTCCTAACAGAGTGTTTTTGATCAAGTTTTTGGTTTATGTAACTCAATCGATAGCAGCTAATGTTAAAACCTCTACAGACTAATCAGTTGAGTTACCTTATGACAAACTCAACCAACTGTAGTTGATGTTAAAAACTCAAAAAATCAATTCTAAGGTCCCAGATACTTATGCAAGTGTAGCAAATGATCCTAGAAAATATGTTAAATATATAGAAGCACATTTTATTCATCATTTAATATATTTTGAAATAAAATAAAGAGAGAAAACTCATTTGCAATTAATTCAAAACATATAAAAAAGCATTTCAAACCTTGGTAATATCGAGCAAAAATGAGTAAATGATTTGATAATTCAGTGCATGATTGAGGCATATGTAAACACTCTATCTAGGCGACATAGAATCATCATCAATGGTAGTTATAAAAAAATTTAGGATAATAAAATTGACTTGTTCTCTAGATAGAGGCTTTGTGAAAATATCGTGAAGTGGTTTTTAGTTTCCACATGAGTAATGTAGATATCTTTCTTAACAATGTAGCCACAAAGGAAATGATGGCGGACCTCTATATGTTTAGCTCTACTATGCAATATAGGATTGTAAGACAAGTTAGTTGTACATTATTATCACAACAGATCAAAGAAGCGTCATACAAGATAGTAAAGTCTTGGATCATTTGCTTCATCAAAAGAACTTCAGTAAAACAACCACCAATGGTTACATATTCATCCTCAGTTGTTAACATGAACACATGTTTTGTTTCATAGAAAACCAAGAATCCGAACAAGTTCCTAAGAGTAAGCAAGATCCACTTGTGCACTTTCTATCAACTAAGCCCTGAGCATATTCCGCATCAAAATAGGCTGTAAGCGTAAACTCCCTTGACTTAAAATACCATATCCAAAAAAATTAGGGTTTTGGCTAGGTACCTCAAAATCCTCTTGACGGCTAAAATATGAGATTTTCTAGAGCTTGATTGAAATCTAGCACACAAGCCAACACCAAAAATGATATCCATACTAGAGGAAGTTAAATATATTAAGCTACCAATCATACCTCTATAGACCTTGTCATATACCTTTTAACTTTCCTCATACTTATCAAGTTTTTCGGTGTTTGACATCAAAGTATCAATTAGCTTTTTATTCTCCATCCCACAACACTTTAAGAGTTCACTTCTATATTTACCATGGTTGATGAAGCTCCCTTCATTTTTTTATTTGAATTCCAAGGAAAAAGTCAACTCCCACATCATGCTCATCTCAAATTTACTCTACATGATAGAGCTAAACTCCTTGTAGAAATCAAGATTAGTACTGCCAAAGATAATATTATCGACATAAATTTAAATGATCCAGAAATTTCTAGAGGTGTGCTTCAAAAAAAGAGTAGAATTAGATTTTCACATAATGTGGCCATTATCAATTAAAAAGTTCCTTAATTTCTCATACCAAGCTCTACGGGCTTGTTTGAGTCCATAAAGAGCCTTTTATAATAGACAAACATGATTAGAATGCGTGCCATGTTCAAAAGGATGGAGGTTGATCCACACAGGCTTCTTCCTCTAAATCTCCATTTAAAATTACAATTTTAACATCCATTAGATTAAAAAAAATTATGATTAGAAAAGCAGGTAGCATTCTTTTAGATTCTAATCTAGCAATAGGAGCATAAGTTTCATCAAAATCAATACCTTCTTGTTGATTGTAACCTTGTGCTACTACCCATTCCTTTTTTCTTACCACTTTGCCAATTTATCAAAGCATGAACTGGGATCCTTCAGTTCATGGCCAACCTCAACCACCTCTTTACATTTTATTTTGATGTCTATTTGTTATTCTTTGAAATAGAGGGTTTCGTCTCAATAAATTTAACATTGATAGTCTTCTACTTTAGACAGTTCAATTTTAAAGATCCTATAATCTCTAATAGTGGTGCTATCACCAAGATAGAAAGCCTTGTATGATTTCACATCATACTTATTGAGTGAATCTTTAGTGTTAAAAAAAACACAAACAATCAAAAACATGAAAGAAGTCAATTGAAGGCTTTCTACCATGTCGTAACTCATAGTTAAGTCACACATATGTGAAAGCCCAGTTTTGCACAAAAAAATGCAATGCTAACGGCTTCAACCCAAAACTTATTGGGAGTATCATACTCCAAGAGCATTTTCATAGACATCTCTTCCAAAGACCTATTCTTTCTCTCTACAACCCCATTTTATTGAGGTGTACGGGTGGAAGAAATTTTTTGCATGTAACTGGATTCTTTACAAAATCTTTTAAATATATCATTTTCAAACTCTCTCATGGTCATTACTGCTAAAGACAATCTAGAAAGAAGTTTCATTTTCAATTCATTTGCAAAATGTATATAAGACATCAAGAGTACCACTCTTTGCAACCAAAAAGAAAGTCTAAGTAAAATGAGGAAAATCATCAACAATCACCAATTGATACTTGCTACCACAAAGCATCTGAGAAATCATGGTCCAAATAGATCAATGTCAAGAAGCTCAAGAGCTCTATTGGTGCTAAGGACTCCTTTGGACTTAATGGACTTGGTTTTCTTCCATTGTGTATAGGGTTGGGATTCCTCATCCATCTCAAAATCCAATTTAGGAAGTCCTTTGACCAATTCCTTTTTGCTCAACTTCTTTAATTTATGCATATTTACATGGCCAAACCTATGGTGCAATAAAGATATACAATTCTTATCCACAACAAGACATTTACCAAATATAGGCGTAAGAGAAATTAGGAACATATGTAAATATCTCCGGTTCTAGTTCCCTTATATGTTACACTGTAAGTGAGGGAATCTAGAAGTAAGCATTCTAGTGATACAAAAAGAACAAGATAATTGTTATCACAAAATTGGATAACACTAATTAAATTGTGATGTAGGCCATCCACAATAAGAAAAATATTTATGCATAGTGAATCACCTACATCACCCTCATCTACCAATTTACATTTCTTATAGTCCCCAAACATCCTTTCCTTCTCGTAAAGGTGTTGAAGTGGTTGTTCTCACTATCATGTGCTTGGATCAACCACTATCAACAATCTATTTTTCTTTTGCCTACAAGGAAAGGAAAGGCAAGTGCCCAATTTAAATGTTAGCATCCAGGGTTAGCTTGGGTATCTATCTCATGTTTGGGTTGGTCCCCTTCTTCCTTTAAGGACAAAAAGATGAGTCATAATTATAACACTTACAATGAGCACAAACCATATTTTCCTTAGAATCAGAAGACTCAATACAGTGTATTGGAGGTCCCTTACACTTGTTGTTGCTCTTGCTCTTTCCCTTTTAATCTCCCTCATATCCCAAATCACTACCACCCACTTGTCAAGTAGAGTGTTTAGGACTTCCCCTTTGAGGAATATTCACAAGGAATCTCTAAGCATGTGATTGTCATCACTAATAATAGTGACGATCAATAAAAGGGTAGGAAGATCATATTAAGCATGTAATGTGTCAGCCTCTAAATAGAGGGCTTTAGTTAGATAAGAATCTCTTTCAAGAGTAACACTGACTACTTTTTCAGGCAAAATAGGTCTAGATTCTAAATCATTGACTTTACCAAGAAATCTCGAATTTTCAATCCTGAGAAAAACAAGATCATCAAGATAAGATTGAGTTTTACCTTTATGTCCATTTATTTGCTTAAAATAAACACTATTATCAATTTATACATCATTATATTGAAGTTCAAGATCTAGCAACTGCTCTTTCAAAGAATCAATTCTACCTTTCAAAGTGTTTTCATTTTGTTCGTGATCTTCTATTCTAGAATAAAAGTCATCAACGATTTTTCTAATATCTTTCTTTTAGATTTGCATTTGGAATAAGAAGAATGGGAAGCATGAATGATATCAATAAGAGCATCTTTGGAAAGTTCATTGACATTCACCTCACTTATCTCAACCATTTACTCACTTGTGTTTGCCATGAGATCCATGTGCATCACCTTCATTTTAGCTTAAATCACTTGAGGAAGAATCTTCCAGAGTGGCATGGGATGCATATTTGCCTTTCCTATATCTATTGCCCTTCTTCTTGAGTCTACCCTCCTTGTGGTAGTCCTACTTTTTCCTATGGCTTCTCTAGTGGTGATTATTCTTGTCTTATGGGCATTTATTCCTGTAGTGCCCCCTTTGTCCACACTCATAGAACCTAAGAGTAGAAGAGGAGGGTTTACCCTTGAAGTGCTTTCCCTTGGAGTAATAAGATTCAAGATCACTTTGGGAACCATCTTCACTTGAGGAGAAAGGAGATTGGATCATGACTTGTTATTTCACAATAGCTTCAACTTGAGCTTTAAATACATCCTCTTTCTTCCTTTGGAGTCCTTTTCTTCTTGATCTTAGGAGTTAAGGCTTATTCCATAGGCTTGTATATTTCCTATGAGTTCCTCTGTAGGAATAATGGAGGGTATTTGTTTCCTCTATAGATGTGTTTTCTTGTTCCAACATCAAGGAAGAGAACTGAGAATCTTGGAGTTGATTATAGCTTAATCAATGACATTACCCAAGGATGTTTTCCCATTCACAAAAGGTTGAACCTAGCATACATTTCATCCACACTTTCTTTTCTCCTCGTCTGGAAGGATTCAAAGAGATTCATGAGCATGTAAACCTTGCTTTCTTTAGACCGTACCTTCATAGGTGATGCAAAGCTTTTCCCAAATCTCACAAGCATTATCCCAAGATGAAACACAGTTAACTTAGTTGGGGTTAGAGCATAGTAGAGAATGCTAATAGACTTAGCATATAGTTGACCATTCTTCATTCTTGTAATCTCCCAAGTGCCCATATTACCAACCAGGGCAGTGTAGGGGAGATCAACTACTCTCCATATGTCAAAGCTCATGGGCTGAATCTAGAATTGCATCCTCCTTTTCCAATAGAGGAAATGTGTAAAATTAAAGATAAGAGGACGAATAGAGAAGCCACCTTCTATGTTGAGAGAACAAAGTAGATTTTTTCCCATATTCACTTACTCGTACGAGTAGTTTGTTGAGTAATACCTTGCTATGATACCACTTGTTGGATCATTGGTCTCTAGAGGGGGGTGAGTAGAGATAAAACCACTTAAGGAAAATTTATTAGACCATCAAGATATTTCCCAAGATAATATTACAAGTATGAAAAGCAAGGGAAAGAGATATTGAGCAAACACCAAAGGAGGCTAGAATTTGTAGTGGTTCCAACCTGCAAACTAGGAGATGTAGGGGTCAATCTCTAGGATTTTCAACCATGTGTCACTCCTTATATTCCCTTATAAGGGTTACAACATAAGACCATCCTTTTCTATATCAAGGGCTAAACAACATTCCATTTTGGATAAAGGAGCCAATAACCATTACAAGGACTTATCCATCTACCTATCTAGAGTCTTCATCCTTGAACAAGGTCTTACCCATTCTAGTAGAATATCTTCAGCCTTGAATCCACCACTTCCTTCTTCAAGGAAGCAAATCTTCAAATCATCACTTTGCTAGATAGAGATTGGGAACAAGAGTTGAGAGCTTTGACAAGTGTACAATAGGGTATATATCTTATAGAAATCCTAACTCACTCAATTGGAAGTAGAAAAGTAATCAAGCATGAGGTGGGTTAGGGGTTCTTCAAGGCATAAAAACTAAACTATAGGAAGGGAGCATAGAAGGCAAACTTGGATTGAAGTCCAAGGGCCCCTTTTATAATTGAGGTTGCCTACTAGCTAGTAGGATTGAATTCTAGACGCTTTTAGCTTTCCAATAGATCCTTTTTTGAAGTTTACACCCCTCTAAATAGCTAAATACATTGTTTAGCACTTTACAATATAGTATTGTTGGTTTAGAAACTTTTTGGGTAACTTGGTTGTGTGTTCAATTGTCAAGCCAACAGTTGTTGCTGGTCAAGTTTCTAGCTGATAAGAAACTTATATGATGACTAATTTGTCAGTCAAGTTGCCCCAAGGCAAGATCAGCCGATAGTGGGTTCTATTAAAAGCCTGAAATAGGTTGTCGGCTGAGTTACCCCAGAGGAAAATTTGGTCAAAAAACCTCCATGTAATTACTTATGGAAAATACTCAAAAAGTGTATATATGTTCATATTAAATGCTCTAATTTTTCATTAAATTTGGTTACAAGTCATGCATTCAATATAAATGATTTACAACACAGTTCTAATAGAAAAGCTATCTATCCTTAAATTCTTGAATTTGTGTTGAAGTTGACTTGTTCTTCAACAAACTAGGCTTGCTAATGTCATCATTTTGATGTACCTAATATCTGAAAATGATCTCAAATACATGTGTTAGATACACATGAATGGAATGGTTAAGCATTTTCAAAATATGACAATGCATAACAGTTTGGTCAACAAAGGAGATGTGAAGTCAGTATAGTAGGCGTGAAGTTTTAAATAGAAGTCACAAAGATTAAAAAAATGAGGTGATGATGAACAAAAAAGGGGCCAAGATTAGAAAACTAGCGACAAACAAAAAAACCTACGCATAAGAGAAGAAAATGAAACACTAAGGGTCAAAATAGAGGGGTATATATATATATATATATATATATATATATATATATATATATATATATATATATATATATATATATATATATATATATATATATACACATAAGACTCATGTGGTCTCTTTCATCATGAGGATCCTCCTTTTTTACTATTCGATGTTTGCTTTTGTTTTACTTTATCAAAACATGGTTTTAAAATTTTAGCACATTGTTTTTGTTCATCATCGCCTCAATTTCTTCTCTTTGCACCAACTTTTTGGGTCATCTCCTTTGTTATTTTCATTCTTCATGCCTCATTATTTTGTTATTGTGGTGAGTGAAGAAATTATACAAAAGGGTAAGGTTTATACACATGCATTTATTGCGATGAATGAAGAAATTATATTTGCATGTTGGAATTAAAGAAGAAGCCTTATTTTTATTCAACAACATTTCACTTACAGTTGTACAACAACGAGGTGTTATTTAAGTCTTTCAAATGAGAAATGTACATAATGAGATGTTTGTGTATGTAAAAAATATAAGTAATGTATGTGTTGTGTGGAAATGAGGTTTATTGTAAAAAATGAGGTGTGATAATGAAGAAACCATATATTTTTGCGTGGAATAAAAATGGGGTGTGATGTGTCATTGTCAACACACAAAGTTTACCAGAGAAAAATCATCTCTAGAGTTTAACCTTTGATGGCTAACCAATTCACTTGTAAACAAATGAACCGATGTAGTACAATAGGTATTGATCCTCGGAGACAATGAGTCAAGAGTTACTTTCAAATGAAAGCAATGAACAATATTTAAATCAAAATGTAGAGAATGATTAATCTGAAACAAGAAGTAAATTATTGAATTCTAAGTGCTTGAAATAAAATTGCAGAATTGAAAGTAACAACAGTAAAGTGCAAGACTTGAAACTAATTTAACAAAAGAATGTAAAATGAAGATTCCAAAGAGAAAGAGAATCAACTCGTTAAGATCAAATTAGATTATATAAGTTATTAGATGTCTAGGTTTGATCATCTTGACCTACATAGTTAAATTAGCCCCCTTTAGGTTCCTTTTAGATATTTGAGTTTAGGACCATGGAGATATGTCCTCTTCGAAATCAGATCCCATGGATTAAACTTATGTCATGGAACCATTCTTACCCCAATCCCAATCCTACTGCCTAGATAGTAGTAAAAGGATTGAAGCACCCATCCCTAAGTGGCCCGATAGGATCTAACACGCTAGCATATACAATAAGAAATAATAAATCAAAAAATTGAATATTTAAAGAACAAACTAACCCAATATATGAGATATAGCTGATTTATCCTTGTCCTTAGAGTATATGGAGTGGGGAATCGATCTTAGTAGTGTTACATTTGTCTTGCCTAAAATCAAGAATAATCGATACACAATCATGCAATTGCACGGTATTCTATCAAAATCAAGTAAAACGGTTTATAGCAAAAGAGTATGCTTGGTAGAACTTATATTCAAGAAAATTATAACAAATGATTTTCCATATCCAACATTTATTTGACAAGATGTTTGTTTCAAACAATTAAATTTTTATTATGAGTTCCCATTATGTTGTAATCGAGAAGCATGCTTATATATTTTGTGTGACTCTATTTCCCCAACGTGATGGGGGAGGTCACCAGGCTCCTTCTCTCCATATGAGGTAGAAGGCCAATGTACAAGTCCCACCTCCAAATGAGGAGGTCACTTGCACTCAATATCAACATTTTTTTTAAGTTAAACAGAAAAATTTCATTATGGAGGAGCCATACGACATCTACATGAGGAGAAAAACAAACTAAAAGACCACACAAAGATCAAGAACAGATACAAACCACCACAAAAACTCCTATCGGAATCTGATAAGGACAATGATGTATAGATCTCTCTTCTCCTTCGCTGGCTAAGGCAACTTTCTATGAGGAATACCTTCAACCCGAGTATGTATATGTGGTAGAGTGCCTACACCAAATCGGTGTTCCAAAAGGATATTGTTTTCGCACTTGCTGCCATACAAACTCCACAATAAAATTGACCGAGAAAGAAAAATCTACCACGAGAAGAGAAAGCAGTGATGATTAACAGCGAGATAGGCAAAAAAGAGAAACAATCTAAACAGAAAGCCAGTAAAAGAGAAAGGGGATATGAAACTCATCACAGCCGGGCTCAACAATAGGGAGGAAGAAGACCACTGCCTCCAAAGACACTATGCCCACACACCTTCCGAAGAAGAGACCCTACTGATGACAGGCGAGAAGAGGTCGAGGGGGAGCGGGGCACCGCTTTGCGGCAGACAAACCCCCTCCCCCAGCCACCCGCCTATGGAGGAAGAACCCTAGCGGCGCTAGGGTGAGAGAGCGGGGAGAGATTCCAGGTTTGCAAAACGTGGATGATTTAGTTACACTCAATATCAACATTATAAAACATCATCATCATTATCAATATACATGCAGACATAATGGGCAATATCATTTATGTTCTCATGTTTTTCTCAAAATACAACATAGAAAAAATGAAAGACTAATCATAGGGAACATTAGCTCAAACATGTTATATAGCCAAGTATACATTCAAGAGATACATAAAAAGTATATTCAATACAACCAAAGTGGAGATATAATAGCATACCTTTCACCGGAGATTTAGAGTATAGATTTCTTTGAGTCAGATCCTAAATCGGGATATTTTGATCAAAAGGTCAAGATCATGATTTTTAGAAGATTATGTTTCAATATTCAAGACTAGGGTTACACTTTTCCTATGTCAACCTTAGGGTTAGGTCATTCACTTATATTCAACCAATATTTCAATATGTCCAACATTATTTCAAGTGAAGTATTTTAAAGTGTGAATGACTTACCTAGGTTTTATAGGATCATGTGTGTTAACCCTAATGATCAATATTCAAGTCATCATCACATTCCTAAGTCATCCTCATGATACTTAGCATAATTGAAATTCAAGATTAGTTTGATTAAAGTAGAGTCATGAATCATACACATGATCAAGGTTTTCACAAGATTTAGAACCATTATCACAATATTAAGGTTAATCCTTAGTTCAATGTGCATGATTCACATTCTAGGAGATATGAGTTACAGGATCAGATCTAAACTCATATTTAGTTAGGTTCAATAAAGTGTCTCAATATGATCATTAGATTCAAGGATTAGGGTTTTCCAAAGATTAAACTCAAAATAGAGTCATTCACTAAGATATTATGAGCAAGATAGTAAAACTAGGGATACAAATGAGATTCATAAGTTTTAAATAAGCTTAAAGGAGATAAGAGGAATACTTGAATTACATAAAGGATGTGAATAAGTATGATGGCTTGGCCAAGGTTTAATACCTAGTAAAGGTGATGTGGTAGTCAGTGATGATGCATAGGATTGGTAATAACCCAATACCTGGAATAATTGCATAGGATTGGTAATAACCCAATACCTGGAATAATTGCACATGATTGGTAATAACCCAATTCCTGGAATAATGTCACAGGATTGGTCATAACCCAATACTTGGAATAATTGCACAGGATTGGTAATAACCCAATGCCTGGAATAATGTCACAGGATTGGTCATAACCCAATACCTAGAATAATTGCACAGGATTGGTAATAACCCAATGCCTGGAATAATGTCACAAGATTGGCATAGTCTAATTCCTAGAATGGTTGCACAGGATTGGCTTAGTCCAATGCCTGGACAGAATATGATGATGTATACTCACATGACTGGTACAATTCAATATCTGGTTAGCATATTGGCTGAGGCCAACAGATAGAAATAAGAATGATTCATGGATGACATACCATGACAATGAGTATCACATGATAAGCTTGAGATGTTGATATGGTATGATGGGTAAATGATATACATGTTCTTCCTATTCCTTATAAAGAGAATAGATGATTTACTTCTCTATCATAGATAGTTGCAATGCTTTAAAATATGAGAATGTTCTAAACTTCTTATCCTCTACTTAGTTTAATACTATTTAACTGTGATAATAATATTGTTGGCAGAGAGTTATATCTCCCGCTCGGACAATTGTCTCACCTCATGGGATCCAATTTTTTTTAGGTGGACGTGCACGAGGGGGATTGAGACCGTACTGCAGAGAAAGAACAACAGCAGCAGGGATAGTAGTGACAACTCAAGTTGATTGTACTATCTGTCATGTCTTGTAGATAGAAGTCCTATGTTTCGTCTTTGTACTCTCATGTCCTTGGAGTTGGTTCGTATTGGTTTCATGAATAGTATGATATTTTGGTTTGAATGCCTCGAGGTTTTATGTTGCTCTGGTATGTGTTTTGATAAAGCAACTATGATATGTTGTCCTTAAAATGAGATGAAACAATGTTGTACAATGTAAATCATGATATGTACGAGTTTTGGATCTTTCAGTAAAAGTTTTCTGGACAAGGATCTCCTTGCAAAATTGTTTTAAATTTTAGTGATTTTTGTTAATCTGTTGTTTATGTTTATTCCACTTAATTAGTAATGATTTGTTTGTCAGTTTGGCGACTGTCATTACAAGTTTGGTATCAGAGCTTAAGGTTCGCTGAGTCTACAGAGACATAGGACTAAGGTGTTAAGTCTGTGTTAGTGTCTTCCAGTATACCCTATAGTGACTTTTGCTTATGTAGAAGAAAGGGTGAAGTTTAAAAATGACTGGAGAACATGAGGAACACATTGCTAAGAACAATGTTGTTGCACCAGGAAAGGGTGTAAGGGATCAGGCAAGAAAAGAATGAGTGCCTGAGAATTCCTATCTTGACCTAATCAGGATAGAGAATCATGTTTTTATGCTCTTATGAGGCAAGTTAGGACAACAATGATGCATATAATAAACTGGATACTAGCATTACAACCGAGGTTACCAATCCTCAATATAGAAACTTTGGGTTTTGAAAAGGTTCCTAAATGACATAGTCATGTTGGAACAGTGGAAAATGTGGGAAGGAATGACATATGGCAAGAAAGTAGATTCTTCAATAAGTATAGACAGATAGTACATCTGTAATGGTAGTGCCCAAGGAGGGGCACTAACCTGAGAATAAAGGAAAGGTCTCTACAATTCTAGAGACATATGCCTAGTTGTTCTAAAAAGCCAAAGTTTTTGGTACCACCAGTGCCATAAATGCCATGTGCACCAGGGCAGTAGTCATTATGTGAGGGCAAAAGTCCTAACTTTCCCCCTGTAAGAACTCCTGACTTAGCTTCTACAACGGTAATGAGACCGATAAGACTATGGTATGAGGATAAGACATGGACATGTTAAGCATACTAAACCTTTTTCTAAGGACCCTGACCTCTGTTTAGGGCTTATCCTATTTGCTTTGCTTAACCTTGGTGTTTAGTTGCTTGCTAATCACCTTTGAGGGTGATTAGGGTTTGTTGGTGCTTTGTTGAGAGTTGGAGGTACTACTTGCAATTTACCCAAGCCTAGGGTTGATGAGCAAGTTTGTCACCTTGAGAGGTGTTCCTCTCTCTCCTTGCTTCCTCTAGTTTTGAGAGGAAGGGTTGGGCTCGTTGCTTGAGTTGCTTTGGGCTTGGATGAGCTTGTTGGGCCTTGAGATGCCTTGCTTGAACCTTGCCCTTGCTTTGCTTTACCTTGTTTCGGCCATAGGTGTGTCAGCCATGGTTGTGTCGGCCTGAGTGTGTTGCCTAGGTGGTGTGTCGGCCATGAAGATGGGGTGTGTCGCCCATGGACCCCTTTTTGACCCTTGGACCTCGTTTGTGTCACCACTAGTGGACACTTGGCGCTTGATGCTTGCATGTGGCAATGGCCTTGGACATGTGTTTAAGGCAAGTTAGAGTGGTGGCATTGCCAATGGACAAGTGTCCCTAGGTGGGCCACACCTTGGTTTCTCCTCGATCCTCTCCTATATATGTACCTTCTTTCTCTTGCTAAGGATCCCTTTAGTTCCTTAGTTTCCCTCTCCCTTGGTTGCACGGCACCTCTTCCTTTGCAAGCTTGGTGGCTGATCCCTATCATGGAGTCTTCTTCTTCCTCCTCTTGAGGTGGTGCTTGGTGCTAGGAGCTTGGAGCTTGCTTAAGGCGGGTTACATAACTCCTAACCCTAATCATATTACCTTCTTCCATGATCTTGTATGTTTTCTTATGATCATAATCGGCCATGTATGTTGCTAGATGTGTTTCTTTCTTAGTTACACCTAGTTGGCTGAACCATGTTTTAGGTTTCCTTGTTGAGCAACACTCCTTTCTCTCCTTGTTCTAAAGGAGTGAGCTTGAGTTCTAGTAATATGGGCAATACCCCTCTCTCATTTAAGTTGAGAGGTGAGATTGTGTTCTAGTTGCTTGAGCAACACCCTCCTCTCGCCATGGACTTGAAAGGTGAGCTTTTGTGTGGTTTAAGACCTATGTTGAGGTTGATCCTTGTGGTTGCCTGAGTTGTGATAGAGATTGTGCAAGACCCCTCTCTTGGTTGTTGAGAGGTGAGCCGATCTTCTTGATCAATCTAGGGTTTGGTACCTATTGGTATGTATGCCCTGAGAGCCAATCATGGGATGATTGGTGGGATACATTAAGATTGATTTGATAAACATCAAAGGAAAGCTTCCAATTCTTTCTAGTTCAGTCATATGAGATAGTGATAGAACCGATTAAATGTCTAGAGAATGACAGTACTCAATGACGTATGCTTTCAGGTTAAGGACTTGGACGATGAGATCATACGGATGCTAAGAGTTTGTACATTCTTGTTATGTCCCTAGTTGGATGTCATTGTGGAAGGTAGATAGACAACAATGACACACAAGACTAGATTGTGGTGTTGGTTGATGACAGAATCTCATTAGTCATTATATAGAGATATCATACCAAACACATAGGTACTTGTTAGAGAACAAGTGTACCAGACACACCCACCGTGAGTTTGACACATGGAACCATGACATGGTAGTCACAGTCAGTACTCATAGTGATGGTGGTGAGTGTAATTCTTTGACCTGAAATCACTACACTCAACACATGTCGTTGGGCACACTTTGACATCATCAAACGCAGTCCTGAAACATGGGCTGTTATAAAGGTGATGATTGGGTGGCTTTGACACATGGGGCTTTTGAGGGGTGAGTGATAGATATGGGATTTGTCCCTCCCGAGGGAGTTTGATATCCAAGGCCACTTGATGAGTAGGATTGAAATAGGTGTACACACGCATGTGTGAATCAGTATGTGATATTGATAGCATACATATCTCTTCCAATCTACTCTGAGATCAAGAAAGTGAATGAACGTTGACAGGATGACTGTTCCATGCCTCGAGTTCATTTGGGATATCAATGACAAAGGAATTATACATTCACTGTAACACCATTCACAGATTGTAGGATTGAAAGTTGTTCTCCAACTTTCTACTTTCACTTGGGTAGCACTGATGTGTGACTAGGCACTGCTCTTTGCTTGTGAAGTCATAAGTGTTATGGACTTTCACTGCCAATGTGAAATGGACGTGCAGGGTCACACACATAGGATTTAACCTGGAAGAGGAGTTTTGTCCACAAACAATGTTTAGATTGATTACTAAAGGAGTTTAGTAGTTCAATTAAACACTCAATTGATTGATAGCTCAAAATCATAGTGTTCAAGGTGTTGGACAGATTGATTAGAGTATCGGATTGATTGAAATCGCAATTGACTAATTCTACACAATCTGCACTCCCAACCGATTGGATCATGTGATGAACCGATCGGCTGAGCTTGGTGAACCGGTCGGCTCAAGTGTTGAGTCGATCGGCTCATGGTCAGGGTGAAATGATTGCTTCAAATGTTGAAACGATTGATTCAACTGGTGCAACCGAGCAAGTAGGGAAAGTAGGATTGGTGAGAATTTTCCTTTCATTTCAATTGCCCAATTTGATTGGGAAATAGGATTGGTATTCGATACCAATTAGAAACAAAAGAAGGAAAGTCAATCGGGAATTGGTCAGGACCACGAACCGACCGGTTCAGAAGTGAACCGACCGGCTCATGGGTCCCAACCGATCGGTTGAGGTGTCAACCGACCGGTTCAGATCCCCAACTGACTGTTTCAGTTGTGAAACGATCGGTTCAGGTTGTGAGTTGGTTGTTTTTGGTGGAAAATCTCGAACCCTTCTACTCCTGCTTTAGTCCCATATTTCCCGAGATAGAGAACCATGTCCCATGACCCTCCTATATATAGGGTTATTGGGGGCTTCTCAAAGAACAACTCAGTGCAACCAGTTACTATGAAAAGTTGTCGTTCTCTCTGGTTTTGGTAACCGAGAGAGCCCGAGCAAGTGCTACCCGCAAAGGGAGGCACAGCAAGGGAAAGACAACTACAGTTGCAACTAGAGGCAGGAGAGTGGGTTGGTGACTAGTACATCAACAGGAGGGTGTGAGTCCTTCCAACTCCTTGTGGGACAAGGAGTGTGGAGTTCCAGGTGGTCCGTGTGGACTACTTCAAAGGAGGGAGGTTTCTGCCGCTCAGGAGGACAAATGTCAATCCCGACAGTCCCGGTGAGATCAGGTGTCGTCAGTCCCAGTGTGACCAGGAGCTACACAGACACCATCCAAGACCGAAGGTGAAGACCGTGCAAGGCGCGAGGTATTGTCACCGAGCAAGCCTCAGGACAAGGTATGATTCCACAAACCATCCTTTCCTATTATATAGACGTTGACATGTTTCCTTGTTTTGGGTTTGGGGGACAAAATTTTTGTTTTCGCTGCCTCCTCTGCCTCCCCTAAAACCCAACAGTGGTATCAGAGCCACGTCAACTACTCTATATTTTAGGAATATCGATATGGTCAATTTTGGTTTGTCGCCTTTATTTATTGCATACAATGCGAATAATATTGGCTTTATGCATGTCCAATCCTAAATCCACAAATCCCAATTACATATATGATATGTATTAATAATGCACTCGATACGCGTCGCCCTTAAACGAGTTTTGTGGTGGATGTATAGAGTGGTTATGGCCAATAAACCCTATCTGTGTATGGTTGTATGTGGTTGCGTGCATCTCGGTCTGCGCACCGATCTTCCTTCTCCTATTCCTGATGTAACTCAAAATAATTCGAGATTTCTTTCCTACCTTTGCTCCCCTCGAATGTAACTCGAGGTTTCTCTTTTATAATGTAAAATAGGATAGATTTTATTTCTTATTATGTCAAAGAACGGAGGACATCGAGACGACAACTGAAACGATCGGTTCAAGGCGTGAACCAATTGGTTGACGTTCCAGACGATCTGTTCAAGGAGTGAGCCGATCGGTTGATGACCGGTTCGAGGAGTGAGACGAGCGGGTGGCATCCATGGCGAGATGCACGACGACCAGGCGAACTGATCGGTTGGAGGAGCCAACCAATCGGCTGGTGGAGCCAACCAATCGGCTGGTGGCACCCAGACGACCGGGCCAGAACGAGCAAGTCATTCATGGGATGAGTTGATCTACTCGGAAGGCAAAGCACATAGTTCATCTTGTACATGTTGCATGTGATGTAGACCTAGATGACCGTGATTCCTCTTGGCTCGAGGAATCACATTAGGATGGCCATAATCATCGCTTTTATCATTTTGCATGTTTTCTGTGGGATATAGCATGTATATGATACGTACTATATATTGTGGTGATTGGATATGCATATGTATATAAAACCAAATCCCTCATTATAATATTAAGTCTCATATGCCTTCCATTAGCGGCACACATGAAAAACTCGACCGACCAAGTGTAGGTTACGCCAAAGCATGGTGTGCTGTCTATCTTGTGGAAGTGTGAAGGGTAGACATGTAGGTTCTGCCAAAGCAGGGTGCATGTTTACCGTGTCGGCTTTTGGGTTAGACTTAACTGGTGATTCTTAGAGCGTCTAAGCCCAGAGGCAAGGAATGTCAATGGCAAGGTGTTGCGCATGTTCATTCATCAAGAGTTGCATATGATGCAATTGGCATGATGGCCTACCTAAATAGTCAAGATTGTGGGCGATCAGCCAAAGCTTACTCATGACTTGATGAAATATGGATCTTGCCCACTAGAAGGTTGTACGCTGCAATCTTCTGAATTGATGGTGAGGGCTATCAATTTGAACTAAAATAGTGGGAGCGATAATTAATTAAAGGCCTAATTTTATCGTCAACTTTTCAAATCAATCAAATAAGTCAAAAATGAGTTTTTGGACTAAAATTGCATATATTTCCTTTTTTACAATAAATGGTTGATCAAACAATAATCAATTTATTTGCGATCGGTCCTTGAGACCAACAAATTAAATGGGAATAATTCCATGATTGGTTAGGACATTGAGAAGTGTTCTCAATCAAAACCGAAAGCTCTAAGTCCTAGTTATACCAGAACCAGATGAACTCAATCCCACCACATCAATAGTTGAAAGTATGCTTATGGAAGCATACCGAGGAAGACATTGATGAGGAGTTCTTTATGTTGTGTTCTCTGAACTATGAGTTGCAGAGACAACATGAGACATATGATGTCTCAAGGACACTGTCCTAGTATGTCATGACAGAAGGAGATCGAGTAAGGTATTCACACACTCAATATGATTGGGTATGTGGAAAACCTGACTAAGAAGGATTCCCTCTGAGCCAAGAGTTGGATATTGGTATGATACTGCAAATGTTGTGAGAATCGTACAATTCATGGTAGGCTACAACATGAACAATTTTGACAAGCGTTGACAGAGTTGTTGGACATATTGAGGATAGTAGAGGCAAAGATGAAGAAAGACAAACCATAATCTTTGATGTGATCAAAGAAAAGGTAATTCTTAAGGGCAAGGACAAGGGCAAAGCAAAGAAGTGTTCTGATGCTAGCCAGCAATCCAAGCCGTCTTCAGCCTCAAGGCACATGGGGAAAGGGTGTATGAGGGAATTGTACTCTATATCTGGAAGAACAAAAGAAGATGAAGGAGGGGATGGAGATCTCCACCTAAGGTGTAACATCCCTGACCTGGGTTATGCTTTAACCCTAGGTTTTTTTATTAATAAAGTTGATTATATGCTTGTACTTATCTTGTGAAAGGTAATTAAGGTTCTTGAGGAACTTATATTTCAATTTTAGTCCTTTTTTAATAATGTTGAAACATTGTTTTGTTAATTTTAGACTAAAGTGCAAATAACCCAAGTTGAGGGGTTAAATTGCAAATTGTGCATGATAATTAGTTCCTCATGTGTTTAAGAATCATGAGAATGAATATGATGTAGAGGTATGGCTTGTGATAGCCTGATTACCAAGAAAGAATTGATAAAGCAATGTTTGTGCATTAAAACCTAGTTTTGGTGTAAAGTGCAATTTACCCAAAACCTAGGGTTCAATATGCAAGTTACCACTTCAATAAGGTCCCTAATAATCTTTGGCATCATGTAGAGAAAATAAAATGAGAAGGGCACTTCATTTGAATTAAGTTGGAGGAGAGAGAATCTTGATATTAAAATAATCAATATTTAATCCTAATTGAAACCCTAATTCAATTTAGGGCAAAAATGAATGTATTAATTAAAGGGCCTTCAAACAAAATGATATTGGTTGATTTTGAATAAGAATGGACGTTCTTTTTCCAAGATAAGGAACGAAAATATCCTAAGTAGGTGAAATTCCACTCACCTTATTATAAGGAAAAGAATTTCCACTCAAAAAGATATATTAATATTATAAGCATTAAGGTGCTTATTTTCTTTTCCCTTAATTCATGGATAATGGAAGGGAGTTCGGTGGGGATAGAGATGCCTTTGCATGCAAGAAACCAAGGGGGAAGTGGTGGCAACAATTTTGGAATTAAAAGACTTTTATAAACTATCTTCTCTCTCCTCAATTTTCTTATAAAAGTACCTTTTCCAAGCCCAAACCAAGGCCTTTTCGGATTTCTTTCTTCCCCTTGATTGCAAAACCGACCAAGGAGCTAGGGAGTAGCAGGGAGCACGTCCCCAATCTGTTGGTAAGCCCTTGACCTTCGTTCTCCTTGATTTCATGGTGGAAATCGAAAATAAATTATGGATTCCTTCTTATTTTGATCTCCTCTTCAACCCTAGCCAACTTTTACAATCAAAAGCTTGAGGACAAGCCTAGGGGGAGTTGCAAGAGCTTCATCCACCATTAATGGCGTGATCTTGGAGCTTTGGATCTCAATTGTAGGCGGGTTTTATAACTTAAACCCTTAAACATTGCTATTGCATCAATTCTCTATGCTTTGTTGATTGATTTCTTCAATTCGATGCACTCTTGTTTCTTGCTGCAATTTCCATCAAGAACGGTTTCTGTTCTTGGTTGTTCAAAGGAAGGGAATGATGACATCATCCTAGATGCTTATCCAAAGAAAAGTACCAAGCCAAACGGTTTTGATAGCTACTCCAAATCGTTTTAATTTGATTGGCTATGCGGTTTCAGCAAACCGTTTAAGGGCAAACGGTTTGAAACCGTTTGGGAGAAAACGGTTTCAAAACCATTTGCTATGGTTGACCAAGCATTGACCGTTTGGTAATTTTGTTCCTAATTATGTAGGATAATGACCCACCAAATTTGAGGGGTTAACTCCAAAGGAATCGTAGGTTGAAGGCCAATCAATTAGGCAAATCGAATTGAATTAAATGCTGATTTTCAACCTGATTAACTTGACCTGTTAGGGAAAACGGTTTCAAAACCGTTTGAGTGAGTTGACCAAGCGTTGAACGTTTGTGATTCCTGTTCATAATTATGTTGGTTGATGACCCTCTAAATTTTAGGGATTAACTCCCAAGGAATCGTGAGTTGAAGGCTAATCAATTAGGGAAACCTAATTGGATTAAGTGCTGATTATCAATCTGTTTTAATTGAACATTTTGGGCAAACGGTCTCAAGACCGTTTGAGTGCGTTGAACAAGAGTTGACCGTTTGAGATTACTGTTACTAATGATGTGGTCTAATGACTAACCAAATTTGAGGGATTAACTCCCAAGGAATCGTGAGTTGAAGGCTATTCAATTAGGCAAACCCTAATTGGAATTAGTGCTGAAATTTCAATGAGTTAATTTGAGATTTTGGGTTGATTAGCCCAAACGGTCTCAAGACCATTTGGGGATCACCCAAACGATCTCAAGACCGTTTGGGGGTCACCACAAGACCGTTTGGAGGTCTGGGGTCAAGTATAGTTGATCAATTGAAGGTCTGAATGTACCAATCATATTGCAATTAAGTGCTGAATTGTTGATCAACTCGATAGACCAATCCTTGATGATTTTTCACTAGAATCCAAAGGATGGATGGGCCAAATGGTCTCAAGACCGTTTGGAGATCATCCAAACGGTCGCAAGACCGTTTGGTGGTCACCCAAGACCGTTTGGAGGTCTAGGGTTGAGTATGGTTAGGTGTTTAAAGGTTTAAATGTACCAAGTTGATATACAATGCAATGCTGATTTGGTGATCAATCCAATGATCCAAACCTTAATTGGATGGCTTGGATTTGAGTGATATGATGGGAAACGGTCTCAAGACTGTTTGGAGGTCATCCAAACGACCTCAAGACCGTTTTGGGGTCAGGTCATACCCAATTTGGATGATGGTTCAATAGTTTCAAAGTAACCAATCTTGCATTGATGAGTGTTGTTGGATCATCGATTCTAAACCCTAATCCAATTGAATCAAACCCTAATTGATGACCAAGTGAGGGTAAATTGAGGGTCAAATCAGTTGAAGGTTGACCTATTAAACTCAATTGAAGTATGAGTATAGGTCCAATTGATGATTGGTTCCATGAATTCAATGGTTGAAGATCCAATGCAATCAATTGAAACATAATTAGTAGCTTGATTGATGATCAACTTCAAATCTCTAATTGGTGTTTATATACCCTAATTCCATTGATATTAGACCCTAATTGAAGTTCCAATTAAGGGATGAGTTCATGACTCAATTGATGATTGAGTTGATGATCCAATTGGTTGAGATTCCATAGATTGGAATTCAGTGTTGTTGAAGTCTTGATTGACTCTTTGGTCCATGCGGTTTTGAGAGGTTTGGGACCAAACGGTCTCAAGACCGTTTGAGTCCAAACGGTCTCAAGACCGTTTGATACCAAATAGTCTCAAACCGTTTGAGATCCATGTGGTTTCAAGTCCATGCGGTTTCAAAGCTTTTTGCTTAAACGGTTTCAAACCAGTTGTGGTTCAATTTGGTTAATTCAATTGGATGCCTAATGCAATTGAAGGATCAATTGGTTAATCCAGTTGAGTACCTAATGTAGTTGAAGGAACAATGGGATGATCCAATTGAGTACCCAATGAAATTAAAGACTCAATTGACTAATCCAAATGGATACTTAGTGCAATTGAAGGTTCCATTGATCAATCTATTTGGATACCTCATGTTATTGAAGGTCCAATTGATCAAACCTTTTTGAAAACCTAATGTGATTAGGTGGGAGATACCTTTAATGGCACTAGTCATTAATGCATAACAAATGCATGGATCCAATACATGATGTAAACCCTAATTGAGGCTGATTCCATGTATGACCCTATTAAGAGGTTGTCTACATGTGAAATCACTAATTAGGATGAATAGTAAACCCTAATTCAATTGGATACCTTATGTAATGGAGGTCCAATGTGATTGAATCTTTTAGAATTAAGATGATGAATTTTCTATTGATCCAATAATGATTAGTAATGATAATCAATGAAGGTACAAAGGTTGAAACTCTAATAGTACCTAAGTGATTAAGTGCCAATTAAGAGATGAATCCCTAATTGCTTATAGGATCAATGACTTGATACATCATGTTAATCATAGTTGTATGTACTCGACTAAAGGGTTGATATGACCTAATCAAGTTGAGAAGTTGATAGCATGAATCCATACATGAATATGATTCATGTGGTGAATAAGGGTTATGATCCTTAAGAAAAGAGATCATGAAACCCTAAACATGAACATAAACCCTAATTGACATGATTATTGAAGTCAAACCCTAGTTGAGGGTGCATCCATATGAAACCCTAATTGGGAATGATTAGTAAACCCTAATTATGAGCAATGTGATATGAAACCCTAATGAAGGGTGATGCTATATGCAATCTTTATTCTAAAGAAGGGAAATGGAATGTGAAACCCTAATCCCTAATGAAAGAATAGAATTTATACTTGAATATGATTTATGAGGTGAACTCCTGTACCACGACCGTGTAAGGTAGAACGACCGTGGTAGTTTCACTTTGCACGACCGTGCAAGGTAGCACGGCCGTGGTGACATCGCTTTGCACGACCGTGCAAGGTAGCACGGCCATGGTGGCTTCCCGTAGCACGGCCGTTTTTGGGTTGCATGGCCGTGGTACTCTATGCTTGACTTAGAATTGTTTTGAAAAGGACATAGCATGGTCTTTTTGTTAATTCTTGACTTATGGATGAATCCATAGCATTGGAAATGGCTGTATATTCCAAATGAGTGACTAATGATCACTACTTTACATGATGAATGTGATGAACTGGTGCATAAAGTATCAGGATGGGTAATACCCTAATACAAGCTAAGTATATGAACTCAAGAAAGTTAATAGTGTTGAGGGAAGTGATACATCATGATATGATAGATATCATATCCAACACACCAAATACTGATATACTTTGTTGTGTTATAAATCCAATATAATTGGATGAACGATAACACAGGATTGGCTAACTCCCAATACCTGGAATGATAACAGAGGATTGGCTAACTCCCAATACCTGGAATAATAACATAGGATTGGTTAAATCCCAATACCTGGAATAATAACACAGGATTGGTTAAATCCCAATACCTGGAATGATAACACAGGATTGGCTAACTCCCATTACCTGGAATGTACAGGATTAGTTAAATCCCAATACCTGGAATAATAACACAGGATTGTCTAACTCCCAATACCCGGAATGTACAGGATTGGCTAAATCCCAATACTTGGAATAGTTGCACAGGATTGACATAGATCAATACTTGGAATAGTTGCACAGGATTGACATAGATCAATACCTGGAATAGTTGCACAGGATTGACATAGATCAATACTTGGAATAGTTGCACAGGATTGACATAGATCAATACCTGGAATGGATACACCGGAATAATATAAGTCTAATGCTTGTACTAGTTGCACAGGATTGGTGTAATCCAATGCCTGGAATAATTATATAGGATTGGTATAGACAAATGCCTGAATAAGACATGATGATGTACACTCTCATGTCCAAAATAACCAAAAATCTGTTTAGCATATTGGCTAAGGCCAATAAGTTGAAATAAGAATGTCTCATGGGTGACCTATCAAGATAATGAGTGTCACAAGAGAAGTTTGACAAGATGGTATAATATGGAGGATAAATGATATACATGTTTTTCCTATTCCTTATTAAGAGAATAGTTGTTCTATTATTCTATCATGAATAGTTACAATGCTTTAAGACGAGAATGCTTTAAACTTCTTATCCTCTACCTAGTTTTATATCATTAAACTGTAATAACAATGTTCTGGCAGAGAGTTATATCTCTCGCTGGGGCAATTTACAATTGTCTCACCCCCGTGGGAACTACATTTTTAGGTGGTCGTGAATGAGGAGACAGGAATCCTTCAGTAGGTGAAGAACAACAGTAGCAGCAGGGACAACAGTGAAGTCTCAGGTGGAGACATTGACTATCATGACATGTATAGTTGTATATAGAGTCCTATGTGTCGTCTCTGTACTCTCAGGTCCTCGGAGTAGTAGTTAGTGCTTTCGAGATTTTGGATCAGTGTCTCGAGATTTTATACTACCTGTGTTTAGCTTAACAGGTCAGCTGATGCTTGTAATTCTCATAAAGAGATGATGCATGATATGTACCTTTGATCCAAAAAGTAAATGTGTTATACTTTGGTTCTTGAAGAAAAATATTTACTATGTGTGGATCTCTTTGCAAAAAGTTTTAATTTTTAGTGATTTTCGCTAATCCGCTGCTTGATGAATGCTTCCGCATTAGTTAATCCTGTTTTCACGAGACGGTCATCACATAAGGTATCATGAAATGAACCGCTTCTTTATCTGAGGTATATGATACCAAGATATGGATCTATCATATATGATATGCAAGATCCGCAAAGAAGTGATGGCCTTTGTGAAAGGACCAAGAAAAAAGTACCCATCATTGGAGCAAGTGTTACTACCATAGATAGGAGTATCTTTCAGTTTATTTCAGCCTAAAGGGCACGAAATAGAGTTGAGAACTGCTATTTCATATATTTCCAATAGATAGAAACACTTTATTGTTGCATATTGTATGACAATGATGGCAATTAATAAAGTTGATGTTTCAATCTTAAAGATATGATCTTTGTGGCAATGCCTTGTTTATCTTGTGGTATTTGATATGCATAAGATAAAATGATACCTAAAAGTTATTGATAACTCAAACAATCAAATTAGCATCAATCATGAGAAATTCATTTCTAGTTTCCATGTGATGGATAAATCTAGACTCTTTTGGTTAGAGAACCAGTAAGAGACATGAATATATTGGACATGATTAATCAATCTTCACTAAAGGTAGTGGGAGAATGATTATCCTATTAGGTATGATACATGTGATGTATTTAAATACCTATTAGAACAAATGCTAATACTTCAAATGGTGTTTTGAGAAATACCAATATGAATATCTTGAAGTGTTCAAGATTATCATAGATGAAGTGCAAATTTGGTAAAGTGTTAATTCTTGATGAGATCAATGAATGAAATACTTGGACCAAATGTTTGAGATCCTTATGAGTGATTATGATAGTGTATCATAGAGAACTCATGATTACGGCATGGTGATGTCTAAATCAAGAAGGAATCATACTCTAAGGAGTTAGAGAATTATTATCAAATAACTGAATTCTTCTTAATAAAAGAATACCCCACACTAATAAAGGACATTAAGAATCCCAAGGAGTTGTGAGTTCTTATATCCTTAACAGATACACCTCGTTTATCTATGTGATGAGTTGTTCATGTGATGAGTCAACTATACATATGAATGTGAGGAACCGAATTTTGAGTTATGGTTTATGACCATTACATCCTAAATGACATCCATGTGAACCATAAGGTACGACCTTGATGGTAGCACCCATTGGATCAAATCCATAAGTGCAAATAAGTCTTAAGTGTTAAGACACATGGATAACATTTTGAGAAGGATGATGCTTGTTGATTGCAACTTAATGACTAAGTCATTTGGAATATGGGTACTAAAACCGCATTCCTATGAGGAATAAAACAAGGATGTGTACGTGACACAACCTATAAGGTTTATGAATCCACTAATGCAAATGAAGTCTATAAGTTACAATGGACTAATCAATGTGATTGATTGAGTACAAGCAACTCAGAATTGGATCTTTACTTTGATGATATAGTCAAAGGGTTTGACTGATATGTCAAACATAAAGATGGGATCTGTGATTTAGTGGGAGCATGTTCACATTCCACATATTGATGTGAAATGGAAATGTTCTAGAATGGAAATCCAAAAGTGGAAATTATCTTTGAGGAAGATAGAGATTTTTCCTATGTGATAGGAATAGAGATCTATAGAGATAGTTCTAAAAAAACCTCTTGACCTGAAAAGAGAAAGCATACATTGGCAATCTGTACTGAAGAGTTCAGTATGCATAGATTCAGTGGGAGAAAACTTGTCCATGTTACATGGAGTTGGTATCCCAAGGCCAAGTGTCCAGTTCTTATGAAGAATGGGAACACTAAGAATAGATATGGATCTATCATGTATGTAATCATCCCATTATCTTGCATGTATCGACATGGCAAGAACAATGTGCATTCATCATCTTGTATGTAGGACATGGCAATATGATGTGCTAATCCTGATAACTCGTATGTGGGACATGACGAGTGGATGTCTGTCTACTTCCAGTAAGGGTTACTGGAACACCATGAGAACTTGATAAGTACTTGGGAAGTACTAGTTCTATGGAGATATGGAAGAGTTCAATGTAAAGAGTTACATTGATGCGAACTTACGAAAGGACAGAAAATTAATCGCAACATATATATAGGATATATAAAAGTGAAAGTTTTTTGATAATTGGAAGTGTTCCAATAAAACCATTTAAAAGGAAATGTCGAGTATCTATGCGTTAGAGAACAGCAATAGATACTATATGGATCTGGAAGTTCGTGTGATGAACTTATAGATATTCCACTCATTGATGACAAGTATGGAATACTTGATCATTCAATGTAGCTAAAGGTTAGCAAAGGGATACTAGATCGCATATTACGGAAACTCCATCTCATACGTGTGACTACAACAAAGAGATGAGAGACATGCAATTTATACTGACTTTGGCAAGGTGTTTCCATTACTCACTATGTTGGCACTAGAGCATAGTAACATGTGGGACATGTTTGAAGATCACTATGAATATGATTCAAGGGTGATTGGCTCGCAGTGCAAGTGGGAGTCTGTTGGTATGTATGCCCTGAGAGCCAATCATGGGATGATTGGTGGGATACATTAAGATTGATTTGATAAACATCAAAGGCAAGCTTCCAATTCTTTCTGGTTTAGTCATATGAGATAGTGATAGAACATATTGAATGTCTAGAGAATGACAATTTTCAATGACGTATGCTTTCAGGTTAAGGACCTGGACGATGAGATCATACGGATGCTAAGAGTTTGTACATTCTTGTTATGTCCCTAGTCGGATGTCATTGTGGAAGGTAGATAGACAACAATGACACACACGACTAGATTGTGGTGTTGGTTGATGACAGAATCTCATTAGTCATGATATAGAGATATCAAACCAAACACATAGGTACTTGTTAGAGAACAAGTGTACCGGACAGACCCACCGTGAGTTTGACACATGGAACCATGACATGGTAGTCACAGTCAGTACGCACAGTGATGGTGGTGAGTGTGATTCTTTGACCTGAAATCACTACACTCAACACATGTCGTTGGGCACACTTTGACATCATCAAACGCAGTCCTGAAACATGGGTTGTTGTAAAGGTGATGATTGGGTGGCTTTGACACATGGGGCTTTTGAGGGGTGAGTGATAGATATGAGATTTGTCCCTCCTGAGGGAGTTTGATATCTAAGGCCACTTGATGAGTAGGATTGAAATAGGCGTGCGCACGCATGTGTGAATCAGTATGTGATATTGATGTCATACATATCTCTTCCAATCTACTCTGAGATCAAGAAAGTGAATGATCGTTGACAGGATGACTGTTCCATGCCTCAAGTTCATTCGGGATATCAGTGACAAAGGAATTATACATTCACTGTAACACCATTCACGGGTTGTAGGATTGAAAGTTGTTCTCCAATTTTCTACTTTCACTTGGGTAGCACTGATGTGTGACTAGACACCGCTCTTTAAGTCAAAAGTGTTGTGGACTTTCACTACCAACGTGAAATGGACCTGCAGGGTCACACACATAGGATTTAACTTGGAAGAGGAGTTTTGTCCACAAAAAATGTTTAGATTGATTACTAAAGGAGTGTAGTAGTTCAATTAAACACTCAATTGATTGATAAATAAAAATCATAGTGTTCAAGGTGTTGGACAGATTGATTAGAGTATCGGATTGATTGAAATCACAATTGACTGATTCTGCACAATCTGCACTCCCAACCGATCGGCTTATGTGATGAACCGATCGGCTGAGCTTGGTGAACCGGTCGGCTCAAGTGTTGAGTCGATCAGCTCATGGTCAGGGTGAAACGATTGCTTCAAATTTTGGAACGATCGATTCAACTGGTGCAACCGAGCAAGTAGGTAAAGTAGGATTGGTGAGAATTTTCCTTTCGTTTCAATTGCCCAATTTGATTGGGAAATAGGATTGGTATTCGATACCAATTAGAAACAAAAGAAGGAAAGTCAATCGGGAACTAGTCAGGACCACGAACCGACCGGTTCATAAGTGAACCGACCGGCTCATGGGTCCCAACCGATCGGTTGAGGTGTCAACCGACCGGTTCAGATCCCCAACCGACTGTTTCAGTTGTGAAATGATCGATTCAGGTTGCGAGTTGGTTGTTTTTGGTGGAAAATCTCAAACCCTTCTACTCCTGCTTTAGTCCCATATTGCCCGAGATAGAGAACCCTGTCCCATGACCCTCCTATATATAGGGGTATTGGGGGCTTCTCAAAGAACAACTCAGTGCAACCAGTTGCTCTACAAAGTTGTCGTTCTCTCTGGTTTTGGTAACCGAGAGAGCCCGAGCAAGTGCTACCCGCAAAGGGAGGCGCATCAAGGGAAAGACAACTGTAGTTGCAACTAGAGGCAGGAGAGTGTATTGGTGACTAGTACATCAATAGGAGGGTGTGAGTCCTTCCAACTCCTTGTGGGATAAGGAGTGTGGAGTTCCAGGTGGTTCGTGTGGACTACTTCAGAGGTGGGAGGTTTCTGCCGCTCAGGAGGACAATTGTCAATCCCGATAGTCTCGGTGAGATCAGGATTCGTCAGTCCCGGTGTGACCAGGAGCTGCACAGACACTGTCCAAGACATGAGGTGAAGACTGCGCAAGGCGCGAGGTATTATCGCTGAGCAAGCCTCGGGACAAGGTATGATTCCACAAACCATCATTTCCTATTATATAGACGTTGACGTGTTTCCTTGTTTTGGGTTTGGGGGACAAAATTTTTGTTTCTGCTGCCTTCTCTGCCTCCCCTAAAACCCAACAGTACCCTTGTACTTGAAGTTGTTGATGATCTTATTGGGCTGCATCTTGCACGATATGGCCTTGGGATGGTGTTGCCCGATACCTCTCTTGAGCTTGAGTTCTGGGTCGTTATGAGGAGGGTGTGTGGGGCGTCACACCTTGGTTCTTGCCTTGTGTGTTGACTGATAGACGAGGCTAGTTTGGTGGGATGATAGGCTTTCCCTTGGTGCTCTTGTCTCGATGGATGATGGGTGGTTTTGTGGGCACCATGGCTCTAGCCGTCAGAATAGTTGTCGCCCGTTGCAACCCCTAAAACCTAGTGCACGATACCCCTAGTGCATGATACCCCTAGTGCACGATACACCTAGTGCACGATACCCCTAGTGCATGATACCCCTAGTGCACGATACCCCTAGTGCACAACACACATGTTGCACGATATGCCCCATAGACTTAGCTGCACGTTAGGCTTTGTGGCCGTTATACCCTGGTTGCACGATACAGTTGGTAGCCCGACACCCTTGCTAAGTGCTTGGCCGATATGTAGTTAGATTGCTTGGCTGATATGAGACTGGAGTGCTTGGGCGATATGAGAAAAGTACCCTGCCCGATACCACTTCTAGTGAGGGTTCCCTGCCCGTCACACTTCTTGTGAGGGTAGTGGGTACTTTTAGTGAGGGTCATGTTCCACTCGGAAGCTCATCTATTAGTTCCTTATCATGCGATCACATCTTTGTTGATTAAGAGTTATGGTTTATGGTTCGTGAACCTTTGACATGTTTGGTAATGGTAAGGTGTTTGATATAGTGGAACACACATATGTAAGCATGACATATCTGAAACTCTAATGACATGATATTACATGTGTTTATGGTCATCTTGAATCATGTATATATAATGATGAGTAAATGATAAGCTTGGAAGTATATGAGCTGCTTCACATGATGATGTGACCCATGTCTTTGGCCACAGGGTTGAGACATGAATGATAAAGCATATAATCATCAATGTTGCCCTACGTTTGATAATATGATCCATCTGTTAATCCATGATGATTGTGTATACTAACCGTGCAGGTGTTTCATACAGACGCATAGCCAGGTAAGGGGCTATGAGGTATATATGTTTGAATAACACTACTTTGATGGTCACTCTTGATGATGAGATAACATGCATGATGTGTTTTGGTCTGAGGACCTGAGTTTGGCTAAAGTGCCTAAGTTGAGGTGTTATCCTCTGATGATGATCTGGGATTGTTGTCCCAAGTGATGAGAATGCCTTATGAGGCAGTGGTTTCTTGTGATGAGGGATTGAGATCCCGGAATAACATGATGGTGGTAATAATAATGTAGCTTTATGTTATGCATGTATTACAACCTGGTTGCCTCAACAATCCACTTAAAATATACTAACTAATCACAGTGGAACATATCATGTAGTTTGCCCTAGCCATAGATCCATCATCGTCAGTAGCTGGTGATGGTGAAATGGGTTCTCCTGCGGGTTAACCCGGAGCGCATATTGTTGAATATGCGAGGTTTCTCCTAGCCTAAAATAGAGAGGATTCGAGTGCAGTTGCGGTTGCAGACTCGGGATAGATAGAGCATGGTGAATAGGCCCATGGCTTAGTGTGATAGAGCATGAATGTGTTCATGGCTCAGGGAGCGCGGTGAACTAGCCCGTGGCTCAGATATACTAGCGTCGAGACCTGTACCAAGGCAGTCTAGAGAAAGGGTAGCCTGCGGGAGCTGACCCTGTGGCTGAGGCCACTCAAGCATGAGACTGCGGTCCTACTTTGGTTCTCATGCACTGACCACGAGGTGGGAGGTCATGGAGTCTGGCACTTCCATTGACCTTGTATGGAACCGGCTCTGGGTTTCGCAGCCGTCGGTTGGATTTGAGTGGTGCGACTCACTTCCTCAGGGCATAATAACACGCAATCCAGCCGAATAGTATTTATTTCTTAAGACAAAACACGGAACATTGGTTGAGGCCTTGCTTGTGTAGTTTCTCTTGTTATACATTGCAGTTACTTATACGTTCCTTATGTTATGTGGTAAGACCTTATAAATCTTATCTTGTCAATCATGTTCCATAAAGAAATACTTGGTTATATGCCTTCTGTACACCATGGTAAGCTCAATGGTAATGACAACCTTGCTCTATAGACTGCTCTTACTGCACATTTTATCAGTTATCTGTTGTTTCTATTTTAATCTTTCAAAGGTTTTATGGTTCTGGCGGGGAGTTATGTTTCTCGCCGGGACTGTGTGTCTCACCCCGTTGGTTTACAACCTTTTTAGGTGTTCGCGCTAGACGTGGTGGTGTTCGCAGGGTTGCGGTCGAGCAGCAAGAAGAGCAGTAGAAGGCAAGAGATGGATATGCTGCTATTTTGGTTGTTTTGTAGTAGAGTCTTAGAGTCATCCCTGTACTCTCAGGTCCTTGGAGGCGTTTTGACATTGTTTTACGATGTATAGCTGATAAAGCTCTGTTTATCCTACTGCTGGGCGGATGTGGCCCGTTATGTAAATAAACAGGTGATGAACTCATGTGATGACAAAATAGCTGATCTAATAAGTTGTGGACACGTATCTAGACTTGTAAATGTTTTTTTTATAACCTATTTTATTACAGGATGAGGATCTGAAAGGAATAGTTTCTTGGTTTCTCTATTTTCCGAAATCAGTTTTAATTAACTCGTGTGTTTGGTAATAAGTGGTTTATGGTGTTTTCTGCAAATTTTCGCGCGGCACCTCGTTGTCTGTGTGATATCGGGATGTGTCGCCACAAGTTTTGATATCAGAGCTCTAGGTTCGCTGAGTCTACAGGGATCTAGGACTAGGCTGCGTCTGTTGTTGTGAGTCCTCTGGATTTTCTTACGATTATCTTCTGCCCTCAGCGGAAGAAAAGCCAAGATGACTGGAAATCATGAAGAACATGCTGCCGAGAGCAGCGATACTACATCAGTTGATGGAGCTGAAGGGCAGGCACATGGAGATCGGGTGCCTGAGGTTCCCCAACTTGACCCAGCCATTCTTGAAAACCCTGCCTAATAACATCTTATGGGGCAGATGATGGCCACGATGAATCTCATGGTAGAAAGATTGCTAGTGCTTCCGCCAAGAGCACATGCTCCCTATGGTGAAACATCGAGTATTGGGAAGACCTTTGAGCAGCTTCGACGAGTCAGAGCTTCAGACTATGTTGGGATGGCTGATCCAGCGGATGCAGATCTGTGGCTGACAGGTCTTGAGAAGGCCTTCTGGATCCTCGACATCCCCAAAGCAGACAAAGTCAAGCACACTGTCTACCTCCTGAAGGGTAGTGTTGGTCACTGGTGGACCATCGAGGAGGAGAAGCGACCTGGTGTGGAGATCGGTTAAAAGATCTTCCAGTGTGAGTTCGTCAGTAGATACTTTCCAAATACGTATCTGGACGAGAAGATCAGCCAGTTTGAGCACCTGCGCCAAGGAGCGATGAATATCACTGAGTATGAAGCCAAGTTCATGGACCTGTTGAGGTTTTTTCCTCACATGGCAGTGACGGATGATGAGCGAATCAGACGTTTTGAGAAAGGCCTGAGTGCTGAGCTGACAACACCTGCTTCTGCGTTAGAGAATCGAGAGCGGTTTGCTACGTTTGTGGAATCTGTCCAGAGGATCGAACGGTCAGTTAGGGAGAAGAGAGAATCCATGTCTAAGAAGAGGCCTGCTCTGTTCCAGGGACAGAGGTTTGGTGGCTTCAAGAAGCCGAGGTTTTCAGCACCTTCTGGGGTAAGAGGTTCTAGTACACCGTCACAGTGGTCTCCGAGTAAGGGAAGAGGATATGTTTCTTTGTCGTCAAAGGCACATAGTACAACTTCTGTAGCAGTGACAGGGCCATCTAGGCCACAATTTGAGGATAGGGCATGCTATATCTGCAGTCAGATAGGGCATTTCAAGTTGAATTGCCCAAGTAAAGATGTTGAAGTGACACAGCAGCTGAGGTAGAATCAGCAAGGGTCAGACCGAAAACAACCCAGTAGTAGCAGAGGGCGAGGATGCGGTCAAGCGTCATAAGAGGGATCGTCTGCTCAAGGAAGCAGAGGACGTGGATAGCAAGCAATGGCTCGATTCTATGCTATGAGTCAGCTGGAGGTGATAGTCAACCCCCGAGTGGTGGCAGGTCAGATGGAGTTATCTCAATTTGATTTGTCTTCTTCTTGCTTTATATCTGTTTTGGTTGACCCGGGTGTTGCGCACTCTTTTATCGCACGTTCTATGCTTGATAACTGTCTGTTACCTGTTAGCTGTAAGAAAGATAGTTTTTTGTTAGAAACCCCTCTTGACGGTTCCTCTATGCTTCGAGAGGAGTGTCCATCTTGTGTCTTATCTTTTTTGGGACACAGTATACAAGTGGATCTCATACCACTTGATATGCATGGATTCGATGTGATCCTTAGGATGGATACCTTAGAGAAGTATAAGGTTGTGTTGGACTGTGGTTCCAAGCAGGCAATGTTTGAGGTTTGTGGAGAGAAGTGGATCTTCCAAGGAGGTAGGAAGATTCTTTAGACATGTCTAGTGTCAGTGTTGGTGGCAAAAAAGTTGCTACGACAAGGATGTAAGGCATTCTTAGCTCATGTTGTCGATACCAAGGCAAAAGGTCCTAGCCTTGAGGAGGTGATGGTTGTTCGAGAGTTTGCAGATGTGTTTCCTGATGAGTTCCCCGGTGTTCCTCCACCTCGAGAGATTGATTTTGAGATCAATCTAGTTCCAGGAACACAACCAGTTGCACAGACACCATATAGGATGGCTCCAGTAGAGATGGCAGAGCTAAAGAAGCAGTTACAAGAGTTGGTGGAGAAAGGTTTCATCCGACTGAGTACGTTGCCTTGGGGTGCTCCAGTGTTGTTCGTTAAGAAGAAGGGCAGATCGATGCGGCTATGCATAGACTACCGGTAGTTGAACAGGGTCACGATCAATAACAAGTACTTGTTGCCAAGGATAGATGATCTGTTCGATCAGTTGTGTGGTGCTACAATATTTTCAAAGATCAATCTACGGTCCAGATATCATCAGTTGAGGATTAAGGCAGACGAGATACCAAAGTCAGCTTTTAGGACGAGGTATGGTCACTTCGAGTTTGTGGTTATGCCGTTCGGGCTAACCAATGCGCCTGCTACTTTCATGGATTTGATGAACAGGGTGTTTCGTTCGTTTCTAGATCAATTTGTTGTAGTCTTTATAGATGACATTTTGATCTACAGATGGATAGTCTGAAAGAACTATTCAGACTTTGGAGGATCTTCTTCGATCTTGTGTTTTGCAGTTCCTAGGCAATTGGGATGTACATCTCAGTTTGATAGAGTTTGCCTACAACAATAGTTACCAACGAAGCATTGACATGGCTCCTTATGAGGCCTTATATGGAAGGAAGTGCATATCTCCTTTATGTTGGTATGAGACCGGTGAATATCAGCTTTTGGGTCATGAGTTAGTACAACAGACAACAGAAAAGATCAGAGTGATATAGCAACAGTTGAAAGCGGCACAAGACAGACAGAGGTCATATGCAGGCAATCGTCGACGACCTTTAGAGTTCCAAGTGGGAGACAAAGTTTACCTCAAGGTCTCACCATGGAAAGGTGTGCTAAGGTTTGTCCAGAAGGGTAAGCTAACACCCAGGTATATGGGGCCATATCCAGTAATAGCACGTGTTGGTAGGGTAGCTTACAAGTTAGAGCTTCCGCCAGAGTTGCACAGGTTACATCCAGTGTTCCACATTAGCATGTTGAAGAAAAGGAATCCAGATACAGGGACAGTGATACAACCAGTCGAGGTTGAGCTTGATAAAGATGTGACCTATGAGGAAGGTCCTGTGATGATCCTTGACAGAAGAGTAAAGAAGCTGAAGAGGAAGGACCTGGTTCTGGTAAAGGTTCTTTGGCATCATCGTGGCATTGAGGAAGCCACATGGGAGCTTGAGGAAGAGATGAGGAGGAAGTATCCCTCACTTTTCTCTTCGGATTTCGAGGGTGAAATCCCTTTGTAGAGGGTTATAGCTTGTAAGGACCCTGGCCTCTGTTTAGGGCTTATCCTATTTTCTTTGCTTAACCCTAGTGTTTAGTTGCTTGCTAATCACCTTTGAGAGTGATTAAGGTTTGTTGGTGCTTTGTTGAGAGTTGGAGGTGCTACTTGCAATTTACCCAAGCCTAGGGTTGATGAGCAAGTTTGTCACCTTGAGAGGTGTTCCTCTCTCTCCTTGCTTCCTCTAGTGTTGAGAGGAAGGGGTGGGCTCATTGCTTGAGTTGCTTTGGGCTTGGATGAGCTTGTTGGGCCTTGAGATGCCTTGCTTGAACCTTGCCCTTGCTTTGCTTGACCTTGTGTCGGCCATAGGTGTTCCGACCATGGTTGTGTCGGCCTGAGTGTGTCGCCTAGGTGGTGTGTCAGCCATGGAGATGGGGTGTGTCGCCCATGGACCCCTCTTTGACCCTTGGACCTCATTTGTGTCACCACTAGTGGACACTTGGCGCTTGATGCTTGCATGTGGCAATGGCCTTGGACATGTGTTTAAGGCAAGTTAGAGTGGTGGCATTGCCAATGGATAAGTGTCCCTAGGTGGGCGACACCTTGGTTTCTCCTCCATCCTCTCCTATATATGTACCTTCTTTCTCTTGCTAAGGATCCCTTTAGTTCCTTAGTTTCCCTCTCCCTTGGTTGCACGACACCTCTTCCTTTGCAAGCTTGGTGGTCGATCCCTATCATGGAGTCTTCTTCTTCCTCCTCTTGAGGTGGTGCTTGGTGCTAGGAGCTTGGAACTTGCTTAAGGCGGTTTACATAACTCCTAACCCTAATCATATTACCTTCTTCCATGATCTTGTATGTTTTCTTATGATCATAATCGGCCATGTATGTTGCTAGATGTGTTTGTTGCTTAGTTACACCTAGTTGGCTGAACCATGTTTTCGGTTTCCTTGTTGAGAAACACTCCTTTCTCTCCTTGGTCTAGAGGAGTGACCTTGAGTTCTAGTAATATGGGTAATACCCCTCTCTCGTTTAAGTTTAGAGGTGAGCTTGTGTTCTAGTTGCTTGAGCAACACCCTCCTCTCGCCATGGACTTGAAAGGTGAACTTTTGTGTGGTTTAAGACCTATGTTGAGGTTGATCCTTGTGGTTGCCTGAGTTGTGATAGAGATTGTGCAAGACCCTTCTCTCTTGGTTGTTGAGAGGTGAGCCAATCTTCTTGATCAATCTAGGGTTTGGTACCCTTGTGCTTGAATTTGTTGATGATCTTGTTAGGCTGCATCTTGCATGATATGGCCTTGGGATGGTGTTGCCCGATACCTATCTTGAGCTTGAGTTCTGGGTCTTTATGAGGAGGGTGTGTGGGGCATCATACTTGGTTCTTGACTTGTGTGTTGATTGATAGACGAGGCTAATTTGGTTGGACAATAGGCTTTCCCTTGGTGCTCTTGTCTCGATGGATGATGTGTGGTTTTCTGGGCGCCATGGCTCTAGCCGTCAGAATAGTTGTCGCCCGTTGCAACCCCTAACACCTAGTGCACAATACCCCTAGTGCACGATACCCCTAGTGCATGATACACCTAGTGCATGATACCCCTAGTGCACGATACCCCTAGTGCACGATACCCCTAGTGCACAACACACCTGTTGCATGACATGCCACATAGACTTAGCTGCACGTTAGGCTTTGTGGCCGTTATACCCTGGTTGCACGATACAGTTGGTAGCCCGACACCCTTACTAAGTGCTTGGACGATATGTAGTAAGATTGCTTGGCTGATATGAGACTGGAGTGCTTGTGCGATATGAGAAAAGTACCCTGCCCGATACCACTTCTAGTGAGGGTTCCCTGCCCGTCACACTTCTTGTGAGGGTAGTGGGTACTTTTAGTGAGGGTCATGTTCCACCCAGAAGCTCATCTGTTAGTTCCTTATCATGCGATCACATCTTTGTTGATTAAGAGTTATGGTTTATGGTTTGTGAACCTTTTACATGTTTGGTAATGGTAAGGTGGTTGATATAGTGGAACACACATATGTAAGCATGACATATCTGAAACTCTAATGACATGATATTACATGTGTTTATGGTCATCTTGAATCATGTATATATAATGATGAGTAAATGATAAGCTTGGAAGTATATGAGCTGCGTCACATAATGATGTGACCCATGTCTTTGGCCACAGGGTTGAGAAATGAATGATAAAGCATATAATCATCAATGTTGCCCTATGTTTGATAATATGATCCTTCTATTAATCCATGATGATTGTGTATACTAACCATGCAGGTGTTTCATACATACGCATAGCCAGGTAAGGGGCTATGAGGTATATATGTTTGAATAACATTGCTTTGATGGTCACTAACATGCATGATGTGTTTTGATCTGAGGACCTGAGTTTGGCTAAAGTGCCTAAGTTGAGGTGTTATCCTCTGATGATGATCTGGGATTGTTGTCCCAAGTGATGAGAATGCCTTATGAGGCAGTGGTTTCTTGTGATGAGGGATTGAGATCCCATAATAACATGATGGTGGTAACAATAATGTAGCTTTATGTTATGCATGTGTTACAACCTATTTGCCTCAACAATCCACTTAAAATATGCTAACTAATCATAGTGGAACATATCATGTAGTTTTCCCTAGACATAGATCCATCATCGTCTGTAGCTGGTGATGGTGAAACGGGTTCTCCTGCGGGTTAACCTGGAGCGCATATTGTTGAATATGCGAGGTTTCTCCTAGCCTAAAATAGAGAGGATTCGAGTGCAGCTGCGGTTGCAGACTCGGGATAGATAGAGCATGGTGAACATGCCCATGGCTTAGTGTGATAGAGCATGAATGTGTTCATGGCTCAGGGAGCACGGTGAACTGGCCCGTGGCTCATATATACTAGCGTCGATACATGTACCAAGGCAGGCTAGAGAAAGGGTAGCCTGCGGGAGCTGACCCTGTGGCTCAGGCCACTCAAGCATGAGACTATGGTCCTGCTTTGGTTATCGTGCACTGACCACGAGGTGGGAGGTCGTGGATTCTGTCTCTTCCATTGACCTTGTATGGCACCGGCTCCGGGTTTCACAGCCGTCGGTTGGATTTGAGTGGTGCGACTCACTTCCTCAGGGCATAATAACACGTAATCCAGACGAATAGTATTTATTGCTTGAGGGAAAACACGGAACATTGGTTGAGGCCTTGCTTGTGTAGTTGATCTCATTATACATTGCAGTTACTTATACGTTCCTTATGTTATGTGGTAAGACCTTATAAATCTTATCTTGTCAATCATGTTCCATAAAGAAATACTTGGTTATATGCCTTCCGTACACCATGGTAAGATCAATGGTAATGACACCTTGCTCTATAGACTGCTCTTAATGCACATTTTATCAGTTATCTGATGTTGCTACTTTAATCTTTCTAAGGTTTTATGGTTCTGGCGGGGAGTTATGTTTCTCGTTGGGACTGTGTGTCTCACCCCGTTGGTTTACAACCTTTTTAGGTGTTCACGCTAGATGTGGTGGTGGTCGCAGGGTTGTGGACGAGCAGCAAGAAGAGCAGTAGAAGGCAAGAGATGGATATATTGCTGTTTTGGTTGTTTTGTAGTAGAGTCTTAGAGTCATCCATGTACTCTCAGGTCCTTGGAGGCGTTTTGACGTTGTTTTACGATGTATAGCTGATAAAGATCTATTTATCCTGCTACTAGGCGGATGTGGCCCGTTATGTAAATAAACAGGTGATGAACTCATGTGATGACAAAACAGCTGGTCTGATAAGCTATGGACACGTATCTAGACTTGTAAATGTTTTTTTTATAACCTATTTTCTTACAGGATGAGGATCTGAAAGTGATATTTTCTTGGTTTCTCTGTTTTCCGAAATTGGTTTTAATTAACCCGTGTGTTTGGTAATAAGTGGTTTATGGTGTTTTCCGCACGTTTTTGCACAACACCTCATTGTCTGTGTGATATCGGGATGTGTCGCCACACTTTTATTCAAAAATAAGGGAGTAAATGACCCAACAACTGAGGTAGACTCGGAAGGGCTTACGAAAGGTACAACCTAATAACATAAAAAGGCAAAAGAAACAACATGAAACAACTAGACTCTATGTTTGAGTCAACCAGAAGTGGTGGATGACTACGCGGGATGACAGTCAGATAGAGCTTTCTCATTCTGATATGTCTTCTCTAGATTTTATCTGATAATTATAAGAAGGTAGTTGATGTTGAGATTCCTTTAATTAGTCCTATGAGGACATTAGGAAGATATAAGAAGGATGAGAACCTATATTTAAATTAATATTCTCTTATATGTTTTGACATTTCTCTCTTCATGTAGAAAAGGAAGAGATGTAAAAGAAACACCCAAAAAAAATCTGAGATACTAAGTAGTAAAATTTAAAGAGATGTTAACAGTATGAAACATAATATAAAACAAATGCATACTACCTAATTTCAGTTCTTGAATACCGTAGCCAGGTATTCATCTATTGAAGACAAGGTAAGTATGACACTCTTATATTGTTATCTTTCTGATTACTCTGATCAAGTAGTCATTTTAAGACAATTTAAAGAGATTAATGAGGTAGAAGATGTGGCATGGATATTTCTACCACATACTAATTGATATATGGGTGAATCTGAGTTAATCACAGACCAACTTTTAAATAAAAGAAGATGTTTAGTATAATGTATACCCTGGTCCTCAGACCTAGAGGTAACAGTTACCTGATGAGAGGTAATAATGCTCAATGATGGACTAAGGGTTTGAATACCCAGATCTAGTAATCATGAAGATGATGTGATATGTTTTTGGCACATATAATGGATACCAAGGTAAAGAATCATAGTATCCAAGAACTTTCAATGATATGAGAAAATGGGAACATGACTCTTGATAAGAATTAATGTTTGGTTACCTAGAAGGGACAACTCTAAAATTTGTCCAGTTACATAATGTAGTATGGATATCATTTGTTAGGGGTTTATGCCCCGCATAAACATAACATCAACAAAGATGTATGAGTTGAAGGAACAATTGTAGAATTGTTTTGAGATACTAAGTAGTAAAATTTAATGATATGTTAAAATTATGAAACATAATATAAAACAAATGCATACTACCTAATTTCATTTCTTGAATACCCTGGCCAGGTATTCATCTATTGAAGAAAGGGTAAGTATGACACTCTTAGATTGTTATCTTTCTGATTACTCTGATCAAGTAGTCATTTTAAGACTATTTAAAGAGATTAATGAGGTAGAAGATGTGGCATGGATATTTCTACCACATCCTAATTGATATATGGGTGAATCTGAGTTAATCACAGATCAACTTTTAAATAAAAGAAGATGTTTAGTATAATGTATACCCTGGTCCTCAGACCTAGAGGTAACAGTTACCTGATGAGAGGTAACAATGCTCAATGATGGACTGAGGGTTTGAATACCCAGATCTAGTAATCATGAAGATGATGTGATGTGTTTTTGGCACATATAATGGATACAAAAGTAAAGAATCCTAGTATCCAAGAACTTTCAATGATATGAGAAAATGGGAACATGACTCCTGATAAGAAGTAATGTTTGGTTACCTAGAAGGGCCAACTCTAAAATTTGTCCAGTTACATAATGTAGTATGGATACCGTTTGTTAGGGGTTTATGCCCCGTATAAACATGACATCAACAAAGATGTATGAGTTGAAGGAACAATTGTAGAATTGTTTTGGGAAAAGTTGGTCTACCTAAAAATAATTTCTTAGAATATCTCTATCTAGATTTGTTAAGGAAGCTTATACATAACATCTAGAGATACCTCTAAGATGGTTCTTCTTAATAAGTATCCTCTCCTTATGACAAACTAAGTGAGGGGTATAGAAAACACCTAAGATAAAGGATCTTATTGCATAAAGATGTAAGTTGAAAAGGTGACAAACCAGTGAGGTTTGACACCTAAGTTAAATAAGGTATGAATAATGATTATCCGACTAAGAAAAATGTTACCTGACACAGAGTTGACTCTATAGTCAATAATGAAAAGGACAATGGAGTATGTGTCTTGTATGAAAGATTCCATGATAACCCTGTGTGAAATAACTTTGTGTTGATCAAAGTTCTATGGTATCTCCATAACATTAATATGTTATATGCAGACTTGTTGATATGATGAATGAATAATATCTGTCTCCCTTTACCTGGGATTTCGGGGACGAAATCCTTGTTAGGTGTTTATAACTTGTAACAACCCTAACATGGGTTATGAGGTAACGCTATTTGTTTTGGCTAATAAATTTTCTTATAACTTTAATATAATCCTCTAAGGTGCTTTGTTATCATGTGACACACTCATGTTTCAAGTTTGGTCCCGATTGAATGTTGTTTGAACAATGTTCCTTTGTTTTGGACCAAAGTGAAATTTACCCAAGTTGAGGGGTTATATTGCAAACTTTCACATGTTGAGCGTGCCTTATATGTTTTAGCATCATAAGAGAGAGAATTATGCAAGGTTGTGTCTTGTGGAAAGCCGAAATTCCAAGTTTGAACTTGTTTGAACAATATTGGTACCTTGTGCACCAATTTTGGTACAAATTGCAATTTACCCAAAAGGTAGGGTTGATATGCAAACTACCACCTCTAGAGTGTTCCTACTTCCTCTATGTATCATTTAGATGAGAGAGAATGAATGATACACCATGTTTGATTCCATTATGAATGATGGTAATCTTGGTGATGAAATGACCAAGAAAAGGGTTGAATATGAAAGCTTAACTTGAGTTGTATCAAGTTGAAAAGCTTATATATGAGTGACTATCGGCCAAGGAACCCAAAGAGGTGTCCCATATAGTTTTTTGGACTCTTGTAAAAATCCATATCATGCAAATCACCTCAATGAGGTGAGGTGTGTCGGGTTACAACTTCCTTAGCAAAGTTAGTGATGAGTATTGAATAAAGTGGTGATTTTGTTGATATATCTTATTCAAAGAGATAAGTAATGGACGAACTCTTATCCCTATATCACTCTCAACTATTTTTCATGTCAATATAAGTGATTATGCATGCATGTACACGTGTCACCCATGCATGGACACGTGGCACCTACTAGTTCAAAATGATGACACCTCATTTTCACCTTCCTTCGTGAGCAACAAGTATATATACCCCTAGTTTCACCCCTTAGTGGAAATTTTCGACCCTTACCACCCTCCTACCATATGGAATCGTGCATAGACTCCTTGTATCATGCAGGAGTGCTGTGGTATCGTGCATGGGCCCTTGGGTGTCTCCCATGGCAAGATCATATCGCCCAAGTAGGTGATATTGGCCATATAGAGTGATATCGACCATAGAGTGAGCAGCTTAGTGGCATATCGTGCAAGTGAGTGCCATATCGTGCACGAGGGGTGTCATATCATGCAAGGACACTAGTGTATCATTCAAAGGTGTTAAGGAGAAAGAAGGAGCTCAAATTGTAAGTCTAAGGTGAGCCATAGTTGTCTTCAAGCTTGAATTGAAGCATGGAACTAGGGTTATGATCTACCTTTCTTTTCTTCTTCACCAATTGCTTATCCATGGTGATTCCTTGTATATGAAGGAATTGTGACGAGCCTTGGACTTTTGATAAAGTCGTCTTCAACCTTAGGAACATGGAGAATTGGATCTTGGAGCTTTGAAGTTGTTCTTAAGGCGGGTTATATAACTTGAACTCAGCCATGTTATTATTCATCACCTAAATTGCTATACTTAATGAATTACTTTTAATTCCAAAATTTCCTGAAATATTTGATGAGATTATGAGTTCTAGTAGTTTATTAGACATGTTTACATTAACTGTAACAGTTAGAATAAAGGTCTAGAGCTTGAAGATGATGGTATCACCTTATAAAAGTGATATTGGATGCAAGCATATAAGCAAGCACCTCTAACCCGATAGGATGATGCACCTACTTCACTAAAATGACATGGATATGATTTTATACCTTGTTCCACAATATGGGGGTGTAGTATACACCTCTTGCATGATAGGGAGTCAAGTATAGACTCCATGCATGATACAAGGTCAAATGAATACTTATAAGTTGACATGAACCCTAATTTGGGAAACCCGATATGAGTAAAGAATAGCAAATGCTATTGCACGATATGGTAGTCTGATACACAACCCTAGTTGATGTCTTAATACCTCATGCACGACATGGGTAACACATATAAATACCTCTAGCCTGGTATGAATGGTCTGTATATACTTCTAGCCTGATATGGTGAGTGCTCATATACTTACAACCCGATATGGTGATCATATGCACACTTCTAACCCGAGATACATTGTAAAGGTGAGGGGAAGACACTCTTAGGAGTGATGAGGGTAACACCAAGTAATGGTGTGGCTAATATATTGATAGGTGAAACACCTAGAGTGGTTGATAATGGACAACCTTATATTAACAATGCCTTGACCCGAGATGAGCCCATATCATTGATGATAGTTGGGTAATTCAAATGTGTGACTTATGGCCAATACACTATATGATAAATGTGATGTGTTAGTGCATAAATTATTAGGATGGGATATACTCTAATACAAGATAAGTTGATGAAGTTAAGTAAGTTGAAAGTAATGAGGGAAGTAATACATCAAGGCATGATAAATACTACATCCAGCACCTCAAGGTTGATGCACCTTGATGCACCTTAAATCCAATATACTTGGATGAGTAACACATGAAGTGTGTCATGTCAATTGTTACATTGAGCTGTAATGCACTTTGATAAGTTTAGGATGACATACCTTGAGAAAGGGTTAAGCTAACATAACAAAGTATGATGTAATCAATATCCTAAAGAGGATGAGAGAGAAACTCATACTTTGTATTGATTATCATTTAATGATAAAAGATGAGAATAAATAAGTATAATTGAATACTTATGATATCAATATATGCTCCTATATGTGTGGAGCAATGAATTAGGGTTTGAATTAATAATATGAACTTGAAACCCTATTCGGCTATAAAGGGAAACCCTAATCCTAATAGTTGTTGTCTAGTGAGAGGTGACAAGATGTTTAATGGCCTTGTGAGCCATGTGAATAGTTGTTTCCTAGTGAGAGGTGAAAAGATGTTTAATGGCCTTGTGAGCCATGTGAATAGTTGTTGCCAAGTGAGAAGTGACAAGATGTTTAATGGGCCTTGTGAGCCATGTAAATAGTTCTTGCCTAGTAAGAGGTAACAATATGTTTATAAAAGTTTCATGTAAGAAATGATAATGTTCAAATAAACTAGAAAATGGAAACTTAGTAACATAATAATAATAATAATAATAATAATAATAATAAATGGATACAATAATAATAATGAAATCTTAATCATGCATGCTTTATGCTTATAGCCAAATAAGGGCTATAGTGTTTTGAATAAGCTTAAAGGAGATAAGAGGAATACTTGAATTACATAAAGGATGTGAATAAGTATGATGGCTTGGCCAAGGTTTAATACTTAGTAAAGGTGATGTGGTAGTCAGTGATGATGCACAAGATTGTTAATAACCCAATACCTGGAATAATTGCACAGGATTGGTAATAACCCAATACCTGGAATAATTGAACAGGATTGGTAATAACCCAATGCCTGGAATAATGTCACATGATTGGTCATAACCCAATACCTGGAATAATTGCACAGGATTGGTAATAACTCAATGTCTGGAATAATGTCACAGGATTGGTCATAACCCAATACCTGGAATAATTGCACATGATTGGTAATAACCCAATGCCTGGAATAATGTCACAGGATTGGCATAGTCCAATGCCTGGAATAGTTGCACAGGATTGGCATAGTCCAATTCATGGACATAATATGATGATGTATACTCAAATGACTGGTACAATTCAATATCTGGTTAGCATATTGGTTGAGGCCAACAAATATAAATGAGAATGATTCATGGATGACATACCATGATAATGAGTATCACAGGATAAGATTGAGATGTTGATATGGTATGATGGGTAAATGATATACATGTTCTTCCTATTCCTTATAAAGAGAATAGATGATTTACTACTCTATCATAGATAGTTGCAATGCTTTAAAATATGAGAATGTTCTAAACTGCTTATCCTTTGCTCAGTTTAATACTAATTAACTATGATAATAATATTGTTGGCAGAGAGTTATATCTTTCGCTGGGACAATTGTCTCACCTCGTGAGATCCACATTTTTTTAGGTGGACGTGCACGAGGGGGATTGAGACCGTATTGCAAAGAAAGAACAACAGCAGCAGGGACAGCTGTGACAGCTCAGGTTGAGTGTATTTTCTGTCATGTCTTGTAGATAGAAGTCCTATGTGTCATCTATGTACTCTCAGGTCCTTGGAGTTGGTTCGTACTGGTTTCATGAATAGTATGAGATTTTGGCTTGAATGCCTTGAGGTTTTATGTTTCTAGTATGTGTTTTGATAGAGAAACTGTGATATGTTGTCCTCGAAATGAAATGAAACAATGTTGTACAATGTAAATCATGATATGTATGAGTTTTGGATCTTTCAGTAAAAGTTTTCTGGACAAGGATCTCCTTGCAAAATGGTTTTAAATTTTAGTGATTTTTGTTAATCTGTTGTTTATGTTTATTCCGCTTAATTATTAATGATTTGTTTGTCAGTTTGGCAACTGTCTTTACAAATTTGGTATCAGAGCTTAAGGTTCGCTGAGTCTACAGAGACATAGGACTAAGGTGTTGAGTTTGTGTTAGTGTCCTCCAGTATACCCTATAGTGACTTTTGCTTATGTAGAAGAAAGGGTGAAGTTTAAAATGACTGGAGAACACAAGGAACACATTGCTGAGAACAATGTTGTTACACTAGGAAAGGGTGTAAGGGATTAGGAAAGAAAAGAATGAGTGCCTGAGAATTCCTATCTTGACCTAATCATGACAGAGAATCATGCTTTTTATGCTCTTGTGAGGCAAGTTAGGACAACAGTGATGCATATAATAGACTGGATACTAGCATTACAACCGAGGTCACCAGTCCTCAATATAGAAACTTTGGGTTTTGAAAAGGTTCCTGAATGACATAGTCATGTTGGAATAGTGGAAAATGTGGGAAGGAATGACATATGGCAAGAAAGTAGATTCTTCCATAAGTATAGACAGATAGTACATTTGTAATGGTAGTGCCCAAGGAGGGGCACTAACCTGAGAATAAAGGAAAGTTCTCTACAATTCTAGAGACATATGCCAGGTTGTTCTAAAAAGCCAAAGTTTTTGGTACCACCAGTGCAATAAATGCCTAGTGCACCAGGGCAGTAGTCATTATGTGAGGGAAAAAGTCCTAACTTTCCCCCTGTAAGAACTCATGACTTAGCTTCTACATCGGTAATGAGACCGATAAGACTATGGTATGAGGATAAGACATGGACATGTTAAGCATACTAAACCCTTTTATTCGAAAAGATGGGAGTAAATGACCAAACAATTGAGGTAGACTCGGCAGGGCTTATGAAAGTTACAACCTAATAGAATAAGAAGGCAAAAGAAACAACATGAAACAACTAGACTCTATGTTTGAGTCAACCAGAAGTGGTGGATGACTACGCGGGATGTCAGTCAGATAGAGCTTTCTCATTCTGATATGTCTTCTCTAGATTTTATCTAATAATTATAAGAAGGTAGTTGATGTTGAGCTTCCTTTAATTAGTCCTATGAGGAGTTGAGGAAGAGATAAGAAGGATGAGAACCTATATTTAGATTAATATTCTCTTATATGTTTTGAAATTTCTCTCTTCATGTAGAAAAGGAAGACATGTAAAAGAAACACCCTCAAGAAAATATGAGATACTAAGTAGTAAAATTTAAAGAGATGTTAAGAGTATGAAACATAATATAAAACAAATGCATACTACCTAATTTCAGTTCTTGAATACCCTGGCCAGGTATTCATCTATTGAAGACAAGGTAAGTATGACACTCTTAGATTGTTATCTTTCTGATTACTCTGATCAAGTAGTCATTTTAAGACAATTTAAAGAGATTAAAGAGGTAGAAGATGTGGCATGGATATTTATACCACATCCTAATTGATATATGGGTGAATCTGAGTTCATCACAGATCAACTTTTAAATAAAAGAAGATGTTTAGTATAATGTATACCCTGGTCCTCAGACCTAGAGGTAACAGTTACCTGATGAGAGGTAACAATGCTTAATGATGGACTGAGGGTTTGAATACCCAGATCTAGTAATCATGAAGATGATGTGATGTGTTTTTGGCACATATAATGGATACGAAGGTAAAGAATCATAATATCCAAGAACTTTCAATGATATGAGAAAATGGGAACATGACTCCTGATAAGAAGTAATGTTTGGCTACCTAGAAGGGCCAACTCTAAATTTTGTCCAGTTACATAATGTAGTATGGATACCATTTGTTAGGTGTTTATGCCCCTCATAAACATGACATCAAAAAATATGTATGAGTTGAAGGAACAATTGTAGAATTGTTTTGGGAAAAGTTGATCAAGCTAAAAATAATTTCTTAGAATATCTCTATCTAGATTTGTTAAGGAAGCTTATGCATAACATCTAGGGATACCTCTGAGATGGTTCTTCTTAATAAGTATCCTCTTCTTATGACAAACTAAGTGAGGGGTATAGAAAACTCCTAAGATCAAGGATCTTATTGCATAAAGATGTAAGTTGAAAAGGTGACAAACCAGTGAGGTTTGACACCTGAGTTAAATAAGGTATGAATAATGATTCTCCGATTAAGAAAAATGTTACCTGACACAGAGTTGACTCTACAGTCAATAATGAAAAGGACAGTGGAGTATGTGTCATGTATGACAGATTCCATGATAACCCTGTGTGAAATAATTTTGTTTTGATCAAAGTTCTATGGTATCTCCATAACATTAATATGTTATGTGGAGACTTGATGATAAGATGAATGAATAATATCTGTCTCTCTTTACCTGGGATTTCGGGGACGAAATCCTTGTTAGGGGTTTATAACTTGTAACGACCCTAACATGGGTTATGAGGTAACCCTGTTTGTTTTGGCTAAAAAAGTTTCTTATAACTTTAATATAATCCTCTAAGGTGCTTTGTTATCATGTGACACACTCATGTTTCAATTTTGGTCCCGATTGAATGTTGTTTGAACAATGTTCCTTTGCTTTGGACCAAAGTGCAATTTACCCACGTTGAGGGGTTATATTGAAAAATGTCACATTTTGAACGTGCCTTATATGTTTTAGCATCATAATAGAGATAATTATTCAAGGTGGTGTCTTGTGGAAAGCCTAAATTCCAAGTTTGAACTTGTTTGAACAATGTTGGTACCTTGTGCACCAATTTTGGTATAAATTGTAATTTACCCAAAATGTAGGGTTGATATGCAAACTACCACCTCTAGAGTGTTCCTACTTCCTCTATGTATCATTTAGAGGATATAGAATTAATGATACACCATGTTTGATTCCATTATGAATGATGGTAATCTTGGTGATGAAATGACCAAGAAAAGGGTTGAATATTAAAGCTTAACTTGAGTTGTATCAAGTTGAAAAGCTTATATATTAGTGCCTATCGGCCAAGGAACCCAAAGCGGTGTCCCATATCATTTTGTGGACTCTTGGAAAAGTCCATATCATGCAAAGCACCTCAAGGAGGTGAGGTGTGTCGGGTTACAACTTCCTTAGCAAAGTTGTGATGAGTTGTGAATAAAGTGGTAATTTTGTTGATATATCTTATTCAAAGAGATAAGTAATGGACGAATTCTTATCCCTAAATCACTCTCAACTCTTTTTCATGTCAAGATAAATGATTATGCATGCATGTACACGTGTCACCCATGCATGGACACGTGGCACCTACTAGTTCAAAATGATGACACCTCATTTTCACCTTCCTTAATGAGCAACAAGTATATATACCCCTAGTTTCACCCCTTAGTGGAAATTTTCGACCCTTACCACCCTCCTACCTTATGTTATCGTGCATAGACTCCTTGTATCATGCAGGAGTGCTATGGTATTGTGCATGGGCCCTTGGGTGTCGCCCATGGCAAGATCATATCGCCCAAGTAGGTGATATTGGCCATATAGAGTGATATCGTCCATAGAATGAAGAGTTTAGTGGCATATCGTGCAAGTGAGTGCCATATCGTTCAAGAGGGGTGGCATATCGTGCAAGGACACTAGTTTATCGTGCAAAGGTGTTAAGGAGAAATAAGGAGCTCAAATCTTAACTCTAAGGTGAGCCATAGTTGTCTTCAAGCTTGAATTGAAGCATGGAACTAGGGTTATGATCTACCTTTCTTTTCTTCTTCACCAATTGCTTATCCATGGTGATTCCTTGTATATGAAGGAATTGTGAATGAGCCTTGGACTTTTGATAAAGTCATCTTCAACCTTAGGAACGTGGAGCTTTGGAGCTTGGAGATTTGAAGTTGTTCTTAAGGCGGGTTATATAACTTGAACTCAGCCATGTTATTATTCATCACCTAAATTGCTATACTTAATGAATTACATTTAATTCCGAAATTTCCTAAAATAGTTGATGCGATTATGAGTTCTAGTAGTTTCTTAGACCTGTTTACATGAACTATAACAGTTAGAATAAAGGTCTAGAGCTTGAAGATGATGGTATCACCTTATAAAACTGATATTGGGTGCAAGCATACAAGCAAGCACCTCTAACCCGATATGATGATTCACCTACTTCAATAAAATGACATGGATATGATTGTATACCTTGTTGCACTATATGGGGGTGTAGTATACACCTATTGCACGATAGGGAGTCTGTTGGATCCTAGATGGGTGATTAGATGCTCTAGAGGGGGGTGAATAGAGCTGAAAGCACTTACACAAAATTCATTAAACCTTCAAAATATATGACAAGATAAGGTTGCTAAATAGGTAATTTGAGTGCAACTAAATCATGCATATCAAGGATAAGAGAGATTGAACATGCACCAATTTAGACAAGCTATTTAGAGTGGTTCCACACTTCAAACTAGAAGTGTGTCAGTCCACTTGCCTAGAGAGGTCAACCTCTAGGACTTCAAACAATTGCAGTCTTATATTCACTTATAAGACTTACAATGCAAGACTAACAAAGGACTTACCTATCCAATACAAAAGAGTCTTCAACCTTACCAAGGACTTACCCACTTTGCAAGAGTCTTCGGCCTTCTCCAAGGACTTACCCACTCTAACACAAGTCTTCAGCCTTGTAGGAATTACCCACTCTTCTTGGATCTTCCGCCTTTGACTTCACCTTCACTCGGAGAAGCTTTCCACCAAGGTCTTACCTACTTGAGCTTGAGTCTTTTGCCTTCTCCAAGGGCTTACCCACTCTAACTCCAAGTCTTCTGCCTTGATCTTCACCAAGGGACTCCTTCCCTTGTTCTTCTTCACCTCTCTTGGACAAGAGAGAGAACCTTCATCTTCAAGATAGGAAATGAGAGATGGGGAGGTGGTGGAAGTGAGAGCCTCACAAGATATACAAATAAGACTATCTCTCTTACAAATCTCCTACTCACTCTAATGGATGTAGCAAGTGATTAAGCTTAGAGAGAGAGGAGGCTGTAGGAAGCACTCAACTATTTAATAGGGACCTCACAAAGAGTTTGCAATGAATGCTCAACCTTGGAATGAAGCCCAAGGGGTCCTATTTATAGCTGGGGATGCCTCTTAGCCTTTGGGAACACTTGTGAACGAAAACTAGCCATTTTGTGGCTTGCAACGGATCTATTTTCACTTGTTGCAACTCCACAACGGCTAGAAACACTTTTCTGCACTTTTCCGTACAGTGCATTCGGTCGAGTTTCTATATGTGTAACTCGACCGATCAAGTAGCAGGCATCCCGATATTGAAATGATCGGTCGAGTTTGTTCTGAGGAAACTCGACCGACCATTCCAACTGGAACTGGCCTACTACCCAATCGGCCGAGTTCTGTGAGTGCACAACTCGACCGATGCAATCTTCAGAAAATCGACCAAGGTTGATCGGTCGAGTTTCAGGGTGGGAAACTCGACCGAACAAGTGCCTGTATTTGATTTTCAAAGTTGCATTAAAAGTGCTCTAAAAATCAATCTAAGTGTTCCTGATATTTTTCTAAGCTTAATTACAAGTCATACAATCATTACAAGTGATTTACAACATGATTCTAATGGATATACATCATATTACAAAAATGTGCACTTGTATGACTTTGACTTGTCTTTTCTCCAATTTGAGATGCGCAAGTTAGGGCAATTGGAGTGTGTCTATACATAATATGAAATTACTCAAGTAGAGACATTAGACACCAAAATGTGGAATGGTTAGTCATCTTCAAAACCTGGGTTTAGTCAATTTAGACGTGACTCAACATTGACCTAATTGACCTTGAGTCAACATTCTCCCCCTTTTTGAAGATGACAAACCATTCCATAAATGTATTGAAAGCATTTAAGTAAATTCATACCTTTGGAGAAACCTAGGGGTTTCAATAGAATGGAGTTCATATGCTCCCCCTCAATTGATGCGCATGGAGTTTTCATACTCCCCCTCAATTGATGTTATTTCTCCTGTATGGTTAGCTTTCATAACATTTAAAGAATAATATGTCTTCTACTCATATATGTTCTACGCATATATGTCTTCTCCCTTTACATGAGCATGCTTCTCCTCTTCATGTAAGACATGCCTTCTTCCTCTTTTTAAAAGAAGACATACCTTTCTCCCCCTTTGGCATTTCAAAAAGAGGGGTTATGAAGAAATAAGAAACATCACTTGTTAAAAAGAAAGGAGATAACACAAATATATATAAGGAGAGTAGAAGAGCACAGACAGGGGCTTGTCCAAGCATAGAAAGAAAAGCAAGTTAAAGCATATACTTGAACAACCCAAAAATGCAAGATAAAGTGCTGCAGAAAAACAATAAATCACAATTTTGACCCTCAAGATGATGGAATTTGACCAAAAACCATCGGAGCTCATGGCAAAGCGATGAGTCTTGTTTAGAAGGTAGTTTCTGCATGAAAAGCAATAGACTTGCACTAAAAACTGAAACTGGAGCAAAATCTGCATAAAAATCCATAAATACTCCAATTCCCACATATCATGTAGATCTATGTACCCTGCATCACAATGTTATGCAAGCAACTCAGGATAGTAGATATTCAATTTAAGGAACAAGCTTGAGCATGTATAAGCATAGCATGTAGATGAACAAAGATGCCAAATTATAAACAGGGTTAGAACTACATGTATATGAACTACTAGTAGATGATATCACAAGTTAGGACTACTAGTAGGATCTAGATCATAGTAAGAGATACACAAGATACAACAAGCTATGAGTAGATATAGAGATATATCCAAACAAAGAGATATGCAATTTTTAGAAGCATGAGAGGATATAACTCACTAGATATGCATCCTTACCATAAGATGATTACCCCTATGAACCTCAAGGTTGTATCAAAACAAGATATACACCTATAGAGATGTAGCAAGTTAGAGTACAACAGAAGCGATTTTAGACACAACCAAGAGATCCAAAGAGATCATCATCAAAACCTGCAAAACAACTCAAAGCAAGTAATTACAAGATATAGATATACCAATTTAGAGCAATTAGAGAGATAGAGTTGTAAGCAAGATAGGAAATTTAGAACATGGCAGTATGCATATATAAAGGTACCAAATGAGAGTGCCAAAGAATAAGGCTATTGGTTGAGAAAATGTAGTTGAAAAGGAAATTCTCATTCAATAATCCAAATGTATATTCTGTGCACAGTGTTATCGGTCGAGTTCTGTGCATGGACAACTCGACCGATGACAGCTGTTGGTAACACTCATTGGTGCCTATCGGTCGAGTTTCAATAGGGCAAACTCGACCGACAGAGCAGTTGTCAAGAAGCACATATATTTCATAAAAACATATTTAAAGGCATGCTAAAAATACAAACCATATCCAAACATGTCTAAGCAAGTTAGTAATGCACTATAGAAGCATTAGAAACAATTTTTGAGCAAGAGTGTGAAGAGAATCACAAAATGCCACTTTTGACTCAAAAACCATATGTATAGTGCACACTAACTTGACAAAACAAGTTAGAAATGGTTACAACCAATAAAACCATTACCTTTGTACTTATCATTGCTTTTCCACTTGTTGTCACCCTCTACACATCTCACCTTTCTTCTTTCATGTGGATTGAGAAGTCAATTTGCAATTTAGTGGCTCAAGTCAATCCATTTGCAAGTAGCTACAAGAAGAAAGATGAAATGGTCCCCAATCATGTTTTTGGGTCCAGAGGGGTTAGCTTAGCAACCCAAATCCTATTTCTCTTGGGTGCTTTCCTAAAAGGACAACAAGAAGAATAATGACCTAATTCATTGCAATAGTTGCATGTTCCTATAGTCTTGGAACTAGAGGATTCTCCATGGAATATTGGAGGTCCTTTATCTTTGTTGTTCCCTTGACTACTAACATACCCTAAACCATGTCTACCAATTTGTTTAGTAGTATGGTCTAGGATTTGATTAAGATTCTTTTTACCAACTAAGAATCTTTGCAAAGAAGATCTTAAACTATCATTATCATGCTTAAGAGAAGCAATAGTAGAATACAATTGATTAATGTTATCTCTAGCATGTAGAAGATTATTTTCTAAGCAAAGAGTTTTAGTTAAATAAGAATCTCTATCAATATGAAGAGTAGCAACATCATTCTCTCTACTAGTAGAACTAGAACAAGATTCATGCCCATTGATTTTAGCAAGCAAGGAGGCATTTTCTAGTTCTAATTCATGCAAAACAAAATCTTTGTTTTTGTTTTCAGATTTAAGAACATCAATGTCATGCATGAGAGAATCAACAATTAAAGTATGTTCTTCATTAGAATTAGGCATGAGAGGTTGAGCTTCTAGAAATTTAATCTTATCAAGTAAACTAGCATTTTCAAGTTTAAGAGAGTCTACTTGGCTAAGACAATCATTTTTATCATTAAGCAAGCAAGAATTTGCATGTTCAAGATCATTTAATTCTACATACAAATTATCAACAATTTTAGCAAGCTTTTTCTTTTTCTTTTGAGAAGACTTAAGAGTTGCACAAATATCACGAATGAGATCAATCAAGGATTCTTTATCAAAAGAGTCTAGATTTACCTCATTTGAGTCTTCACTTGTTGATGCTACAAGGGCAAAATGACATTCTCCTTCATCACTAGAGCTTGAGCTTGATCCTTCACATGAATCTTCACTTCAGCTTGAGTTGGAGGAGCCACTTGAGCTTGAGTGCCATTTCCCCTTGTGAAGATGGGTCTTTTTTCCTTGTGGGCAATCTTCCTTGTAGTGACCCTTCTTTCCACATGTGAAGAACCAGATGGAGGACGACTTGCCTTTGTAGAGTCTACCCTTAGAGTACATGGCATCTTCTTCAACTTGAGAGGATGAAGAAGCTTGACCAACAATAGCCTTGATTTGAGCTTTGATTTCAGCCTTCTTCAATCTCTTGAGTTCTTTCTCCTCTTGTCTTTCTAATTCCTCCCTCTTGTCAAGCGTGGCTTCATGTGCTTGTAGATTTCCAATGAGCTCTTCAATAGGAATATCCCTAAGCGACCTTGCTTCTTCAATGGAAGTCACCTTGGATTCCCACCTCTTTGGGAGAGTTCTAAGGAACTTTGAGTTTATCTCTCCACTAGACATAGGATGTCCTAGAACAGCAAGACCATTCAAGATGGTGTTGAGCATTGAGTACATGTTGGCTATGCTCTCTTCCTTTCCCATCTTGAAGTTCTCAAGCAACCCTTTAAGAATGTAGACCTTGCTTTCCTTCACTTGATCTGTCCCTTCATAAGTGATGCAAAGCTTTCTCCATACCTCATAGGCCGTCTCACAAGAGGAAATCTGGTTGATCTCGGTGGGGGTCAAGGAGGCATAAAGGATGTGCATGGCTCTTGCATTCAAGGTTGCTTTCATCAAGGTGGCTTCATCCCATTCTTCAATGTTTGTCTTTGGTAGAATGTATGGGCTGTTCACCATTTGCCACATCTCGAGACTTGATCCTTGGATGAAGAATTGAAGTCTTATTCTCCAATAGAGGAAGTTTCTCCCATCAAAGATTGGAAGGCTGGTCGAGAGTCTCCCTCCTAAGTAGTCACCCATCTTCTCCTACTTGTTGAAGTATGCTTGGAGAAGACCCGCTCTGATACCACTTGTTGGATCCTAGATGGGTGATTAGATGCTCTAGAGGGGGGGTGAATAGAGCTGAAAGCACTTACACAAAATTCATTAAACCTTCAAAATATATGACAAGATAAGGTTGCTAAATAGGTAATTTGAGTGCAACTAAATCATGCATACAAAGGATAAGAGAGATTGAACATGCACCAATTTAGACAAGCTATTTAGAGTGGTTCCACACTTCAAATTAGAAGTGTGTCAGTCCACTTGCCTAGAGAGGTCAACCTCTAGGACTTCAAACAATTGCAGTCTTATATTCACATATAAGACTTACAATGCAAGACCAATAAAGGACTTACTTATCCAATACAAAAGAGTCTTCGACCTTACCAAGGACTTACCCACTTTGCAAGAGTCTTCGGCCTTCTCCAAGGACTTACCCACTCTAGCACAAGTCTTCAGCCTTGTAGGAATTACCCACTCTTCTTGGATCTTCCGCCTTTGACTTCACCTTCACTCGGAGAAGCTTTCCACCAAGGTCTTACCTACTTGAGCTTGAGTCTTTTGCCTTCTCCAAGGGCTTACCCACTCTAGCTCCAAGTCTTCTGCCTTGATCTTCACCAAGGGACTCCTTCCCTTGTTCTTCTTCACCTCTCTTGGACAAGAGAGAGAACCTTCATCTTCAAGATAGGAAATGAGAGATGGGGAGGTGGTGGAAGTGAGAGCCTCACAAGATATACAAATAAGACTAGCTCTCTTACAAATCTCCTACTCACTCTAATGGATGTAGCAAGTGATTAAGCTTAGAGAGAGAGAGGAGGCTGTAGGAAGCACTCAACTATTTAATAGGGACCTCACAAAGAGTTTGCAATGAATGTTCAACCTTGGAATGAAGCCCAAGGGGTCCTATTTATAGCTGGGGATGCCTATTAGCCTTTGGGAACACTTGTGAACGAAAACTAGCCGTTCTGTGGCTTGCAACAGATCTATTTTCACTTGTTGCAACTCGACAACGGCTAGAAACACTTTTCTGCACTTTTCCGTACAATGCATTCGGTCGAGTTTCTATATGTGTAACTCGACCGATCAAGTAGAAGGCATCCCGATATTGAAATGATCTGTCAAGTTTGTTCTGAGGAAACTCGACCGACCATTCCAACTGGAACAGGCCTACTACCCAATCGGTCGAGTTCTGTGAGTGCACAACTCGACCGATGCAATCTTCAGAAAATCGACCAAGGTTGATCAGTCGAGTTTCAGGGTGGGAAACTCGACCGAACAAGTGCCTGTAATTGATTTTCAAAGTTGCATTAAAAGTGCTCTAAAAATCGATCTAAGTGTTCCTGATATTTTTCTAAGCTTAATTACAAGTCATACAATCATTACAAGTGATTTACAACATGATTCTAATGGATATACATCATATTACAAAAATGTGCACTTGTATGACTTTGACTTGTCTTTTCTCCAATTTGAGATGCGCAAGTTAGGGCAATTGGAGTGTGTCTATACATAATCTGAAATTACTCAAGTAGAGACATTAGACACCAAAATGTGGAATGGTTAGTCATCATCAAAACATGGGTTTAGTCAATTTAGACGTGAGTCAACATTGACCTAATTGACCTTGAGTCAACATTCTCCCCCTTTTTGAAGATGACAAACCATTCCATAAATGTATTGAAAGCATTTAAGTAAATTCATACCTTTGGAGAAACCTAGGGGTTTCAATAGAATGTAGTTCATATGCTCCCCCTCAATTGATGCGCATGGAGTTTTCATACTCCCCCTCAATTGATGCTATTTCTCCTGTATGGTTAGCTTTCATAACATTTATAGAATACTATGTCTTCTACTCATATATGTTCTACACATATATGTCTTCTCCCTTTACATGAGCATGCTTCTCCTGTTCATGTAAGACATGCCTTCTTCCTCTTTTTAAAAGAAGACATACCTTTCTCCCCCTTTGGCATTTCAAAAAGAGGGGTTATGAAGAAATAAGAAACATCACTTGTTAAAAAGAAAGGAGATAACACAAATATATATAAGGAGAGTAGAAGAGCACAGACAGGGGCTTGTCCAAACATAGAAAGAAAAGCAAGTTAAAGCATATACTTGAACAACCCAAAAATGCAAGATCAAGTGCTGCAGAAAAACAATAAATCACAATTTTGACCCTCAAGATGATGGAATTTGACCAAAAACCATCGGAGCTCATGGCAAAGCGATGAGTCTTGTTTAGAAGGTAGTTTTTGCATGAAAAGCACTAGACTTGCACTAAAAACTGAAACTGGAGCAAAATCTGCATAAAAATCCATAAATACTCCAATTCCCACATATCATGTAGATCTATGTACCCTGCATCACAATGTTATGCAAGAAACTCAAGATAGTTGATATTCAATTTAAGGAACAAGCTTGAGCATGTATAAGCATAGCATATAGATGAGCAAAGATGCCAAATGATAAACAGGGTTAGAACTACATGTATATGAACTACTAGTATATCATATCACAAGTTAGGACTACTAGTAGGATCTAGATCATAGCAAGAGATACACAAGATACAGCAAGCTATGAGTAGATATAGAGATATATCCAAACAAAGAGATATGCAATTTTTAGAAGCATGAGAGGATATAACTCACTAGATATGCATCCTTACCATAAGATGATTACCCCTTTGAACCTCAAGGTTGTATCAAAACAAGATATACACCTATAGAGATGTAGCAAGTTAGAGTACAACGGAAGCGATTTTAGACACAACCAAGAGATCCAAAGAGATCATCATTAAAACCTTCAAAACAACTCAAAGCAAGTAATTGCAAGATATAGATATACCAATTTAGAGAAATTAGAGAGATAGAGTTGTAAGCAAGATAGGAAATTTAGAACATGGCAGTATGCATATATAAAGGTACCAAATGAGAGTGCCAAAGAATAAGGCTATTGGTTGAGAAAATGTAGTTGAAAAGGAAATTCTCATTCAATAATCCAAATGTATATTCTGTGCACAGTGTTATCGGTCGAGTTCTGTGCATGGACAACTCGACCGATGACAGCTGTTGGCAACACTCATTGGTGCCTATCGGTCGAGTTTCAATAGGGCAAACTCGACCGACAGAGCAGCTGTCAAGAAGCACATATATTTCATAAAAACATATTTAAAGGCATGCTAAAAATACAAACCATATCCAAACATGTCTAAGCAAGTTAGTAATGCACTATAGAAGCATTAGAAATAGTTTTTGAGCAAGAGTGTGAAGAGAATCACAAAATGCCACTTTTGACTCAAAAACCATATGTATAGTGCACACTAACTTGACAAAACAAGTTAGAAATGATTACAAGCAATAAAACCATTACCTTTGTACTTACCATTGCTTTTCCACTTGTTGTCACCCTCTACACATCTCACCTTTCTTCTTTCATGTGGATTGAGAAGTCAATTTGCAATTTAGTGGCTCAAGTCAATCCATTTGCAAGTACCTACAAGAAGAAAGATGAAATGGTCCCCAATCATGTTTTTGGGTCCGGAGGGGTTAGCTTAGCAACCCAAATCCTATTTCTCTTGGGTGCTTTCCTAAAAGGACAACAAGAAGAATAATGACCTAATTCATTGCAATAGTGGCATGTGCCTATAGTCTTGGAACTAGAGGATTCTCCATGGAATATTGGAGGTCCTTTATCTTTGTTGTTCCCTTGACTACTAACATACCCTAAACCATGTCTACCAATTTGTTTAGTAGTATGGTCTAGGATTTGATTAAGATTCTTTTTACCAACTAAGAATCGTTGCAAAGAAGATCTTAAACTATCATTATCATGCTTAAGAGAAGCAATAGTAGAAGACAATTGATTAATGTTATCTCTAGCATGTAGAAGATCATTTTCTAAGCAAAGAGTTTTAGTTAAATAAGAATCTCTATCAATATGAAGAGCAGCAACATCATTCTCTCTACTAGTAGAACTAGAACAAGATTCATGCCCATTGATTTTAGCAAGCAAGGAGGCATTTTCTAGTTCTAATTCATTCAAAACAAAATCTTTGTTTTTGTTTTCATACTTAAGAACATCAATGTCATGCATGAGAGAATCAACAATTAAAGTATCTTCTTCATTAGAATTAGGCATGAGAGGTTGAGCTTCTAGAAATTTAATCTTATCAAGTAAACTAGCATTTTCAAGTTTAAGAGAGTCTACTTGGCCAAGACAATCATTTTTATCATTAAGCAAGCAAGAATTTGCATGTTCAAGATCATTTAATTCTACATACAAATTATCAACAATTTTAGCAAGCTTTTTCTTTTTCTTTTGAGAAGACTTAAGAGATGCACAAATATCATGAATGAGATCAATCAAGGATTCTTTATCAAATAAGTCTAGATTTACCTCATTTGAGTCTTCACTTGTTGATGCTACAAGGGAAAAATGACATTCTCCTTCATCACTAGAGCTTGAGCTTGATCCTTCACATGAATCTTCACTTGAGCTTGAGTTGGAGGAGCCACTTGAGCTTGAGTGCCATTTCTTCTTATGAAGATGGGTCTTTTTGCCTTGTGGGCAATCTTCCTTGTAGTGACCCTTCTTTCCACATGTGAAACACCAGATGGATGAGGACTTGCCTTTGTAGAGTCTACCCTTAGAGTACATGGCATCTTCTAAAACTTGAGAGGATGAAGAAGCTTGACCAACAATAGCCTTGATTTGAGCTTTGATTTCAGCCTTCTTCAATCTCTTGAGTTCTTTCTCCTCTTGTCTTTCTAATTCCTCCCTCTTGTCAAGCGTGGATTCATGTGCTTGTAGATTTCCAATGAGCTCTTCAATAGGAATATCCCTAAGCGACCTTGCTTCTTCAATGGAAGTCACCTTGGATTCCCACCTCTTTGGGAGATTTCTAAGGATCTTTGAGTTGATCTCTCCACTAGACATAGGATGTCCTAGAACCGTAAGACCATTCAAGATGGTGTTGAGCCTTGAGTACATGTTGGCTATGCTCTCTTCCTTTCCCATCTTGAAGTTCTCAAGCAACCCTTTGAGCATGTAGACCTTGCTTTCCTTCACTTGATCTGTCCCTTCATAAGTGATGCAAATCTTTCTCCATACCTCATAGGCCATCTCACAATAGGAAATCCGGTTGAACTCGGTGGGGGTCAAGGAGGCATAAAGGATGTGCATGGCTCTTGCATTCAAGGTTGCTTTCATCAAGGTGGCTTCATCCCATTCTTCAATGTTTGTCTTTGGTAGAATGTATGGGCTGTTCACCATTTGCCACATCTCGAGACTTGATCCTTGGATGAAGAATTGAAGTCTTCTTCTCCAATAGAGGAAGTTTCTCCCATCAAAGATTGGAAGGCTGGTCGAGAGTCTCCCTCCTAAGTAGTCACCCATCTTCTCCTACTTGTTGAAGTATGCTTGGAGAAGACCCACTCTGATACCACTTGTTGGATCCTAGATGGGTGATTAGATGCTATAGAGGGGGGTGAATAGAGCTGAAAGCACTTACACAAAATTCATTAAACCTTCAAAATATATGACAAGATAAGGTTGCTAAATAGGTAATTTGAGTGCAACTAAATCATGCATAGCAAGGATAAGAGAGATTGAACATGCACCAATTTAGACAAGCTATTTAGAGTGGTTCCACACTTCAAACTAGAAGTGTGTCAGTCCACTTTCCTAGAGAGATCAACCTCTAGGACTTCAAACAATTGCAGTCTTATATTCACTTATAAGACTTACAATGCAAGACCAACAAAGGACTTACCTGTCCAATACAATAGAGTTTTCAACCTTACCAAGGACTTACCCACTTTGCAAGAGTCTTCGGCCTTCTCCAAGGACTTACCCACTCTAGCACAAGTCTTCAGCCATGTAGGAATTACCCACTCTTCTTGGATCTTCCGCCTTTGACTTCACCTTCACTCGGAGAAGCTTTCCACCAAGGTCTTACCTACTTGAGCTTGAGTCTTTTGCCTTCTCCAAGGGCTTACCCACTCTAGCTCCAAGTCTTCTGCCTTGATCTTCACCAAGGGACTCCTTCCCTTGTTCTTCTTCACCTCTCTTGGACAAGAGAGAGAACCTTCATCTTCAAGATAGGAAATGAGAGATGGGGAGGTGGTGGAAGTGAGAGCCTCACAAGATATACAAATAAGACTAGCTCTCTTACAAATCTCATACTCACTCTAATGGATGTAGCAAGTGATTAAGCTTAGAGAGAGAGAGGAGGCTGTAGGAAGCACTCAACTATTTAATAGGGACCTCACAAAGAGTTTGCAATGAATGCTCAACCTTGGAATGAAGCCCAAGGGGTCCTATTTATAGCTGGGGATGCCTCTTAGCCTTTGGGAACACTTATGAATGAAAACTAGCCATTTTGTGGCTTGCAACGGATCTATTTTCACTTGTTGCAACTCCACAACGGCTAGAAACACTTTTCTGCACTTTTCCGTACAGTGCATTCAGTCGAGTTTCTATATGTGTAACTCAACCGATCCAGTAGCAGGCATCCCGATATTGAAATGATCGGTCGAGTTTGTTCTGAGGAAACTCGACCGACCATTCCAACTGGAACTGGCCTACTACCCAATCGGTCGAGTTCTGTGAGTGCACAACTCGACCGATGCAATCTTCAGAAAATCGACCAAGGTTGATCGGTCGAGTTTCAGGGTGGGAAACTCGACCGAACAAGTGCCTGTAATTGATTTTCAAAGTTGCATTAAAAGTGCTCTAAAAATCGATCTAAGTGTTCCTGATATTTTTCTAAGCTTAATTACAAGTCATACAATCATTACAAGTGATTTACAACATGATTCTAATGGATATACATCATATTACAAAAATGTGCACATGTATGACTTTGACTTGTCTTTTCTCCAATTTGAGATGCGCAAGTTAGGGAAATTGGAGTGTGTCTATACATAATCTGAAATTACTCAAGTAGAGACATTAGAAACCAAAATGTGGAATGGTTAGTCATCATCAAAACATGGGTTTAGTCAATTTAGACGTGAGTCAACATTGACCTAATTGACCTTGAGTCAACATTCTCCCCCTTTTTGAAGATGACAAACCATTCCATAAATGTATTGAAAGCATTTAAGTAAATTCATACCTTTGGAGAAACCTAGGGGTTTCAATAGAATGGAGTTCATATTCTCCCCCTCAATTGATGCGCATGGAGTTTTCATACTCCCCCTCAATTGATGCTATTTCTCCTGTATGGTTAGCTTTCATAACATTTATAGAATACTATGTCTTCTACTCATATATGTTCTACACATATATGTCTTCTCCCTTTACATGAGCATGCTTCTCCTCTTCATGTAAGACATGCCTTCTTCCTCTTTTCAAAAGAAGACATACCTTTCTCCCCCTTTGGCATTTCAAAAAGAGGGGTTATGAAGAAATAAGAAACATCACTTGTTAAAAAGAAAGGAGATAACACAAATATATATAAGGAGAGTAGAAGAGCACAGACAGGGGCTTGTCCAAGCATAGAAAGAAAAGCAAGTTAAAGCATATACTTGAACAACCCAAAAATTCAAGATAAAGTGCTGCAGAAAAACAATAAATCACAATTTTGACCCTCAAGATGATGGAATTTGACCAGAAACCATCGGAGCTCATGGCAAAGAGATGAGTCTTGTTTAGAAGGTAGTTTCTGCATGAAAAGCACTAGACTTGCACTAAAAACTGAAACTGGAGCAAAATCTGCATAAAAATCCATAAATACTCCAATTCCCACATATCATGTAGATCTATGTACCCTGCATCACAATGTTATGCAAGCAACTCAAGATAGTAGATATTCAATTTAAGGAACAAGCTTGAGCATGTATAAGAATAGCATATAGATGAGCAAAGATGCCAAATTATAAACAGGGTTAGAACTACATGTATATGAACTACTAGTAGATGATATCACAAGTTAGGACTACTAGTAGGATCTAGATCATAGCAAGAGATACACAAGATACAGCAAGCTATGAGTAGATATAGAGATATATCAAAACAAAGAGATATGCAATTTTTAGAAGCATGAGAGGATATAACTCACTAGATATGCATCCTTACCATAAGATGATTACCCCTATGAACCTCAAGGTTGTATCAAAACAAGATATACACCTATAGAGATGTAGCAAGTTAGAGTACAACGGAAGCGATTTTAGACACAACCAAGAGATCCAAAGAGATCATCATCAAAACCTACAAAACAACTCAAAGCAAGTAATTGCAAGATATAGATATACCAATTTAGAGCAATTAGAGAGACAGAGTTGTAAGCAAGATAGGCAATTTAGAACATGGCAGTATGCATATATAAAGGTACCAAATGAGAGTGCCAAAGAATACGGCTATTGGTTGAGAAAATGTAGTTGAAAAGGAAATTCTCATTCAATAATCCAAATGTATATTCTGTGCACAGTGTTATCGGTCGAGTTCTGTGCATGGACAACTCGACCGATGACAGCTGTTGGCAACACTCATTGGTGCCTATCGGTCGAGTTTCAATAGGGCAAACTCGACCGACAGAGCAGCTGTCAAGAAGCACATATATTTCATAAAAACATATTTAAAGGCATGCTAAAAATACAAACCATATCCAAACATGTCTAAGCAAGTTAGTAATGCACTATAGAAGCATTAGAAATAGTTTTTGAGCAAGAGTGTGAAGAGAATCACAAAATGCCACTTTTGACTCAAAAACCATATGTATAGTGCACACTAACTTGACAAAACAAGTTAGAAATGGTTACAAGCAATAAAACCATTACCTTTGTACTTACCATTGCTTTTCCACTTGTTGTCACCCTCTACACATCTCACCTTTCTTCTTTCATGTGGATTGAGAAGTCAATTTGCAATTTAGTTGCTCAAGTCAATCCATTTGCAAGTACCTACAAGAAGAAAGATGAAATGGTCCCCAATCATGTTTTTGGGTCCGGAGGGGTTAGCTTAGCAACCCAAATCCTTTTTCTCTTGGGTGCTTTCCTAACAGGACAACAAGAAGAATAATGACCTAATTCATTGCAATAGTTGCATGTGCCTATAGTCTTGGAACTAGAGGATTCTCCATGGAATATTGGAGGTCCTTTATCTTTGTGGTTCCCTTGACTACTAACATACCCTAAACCATGTCTACCAATTTGTTTAGTAGTATGGTCTAGGATTTGATTAAGATTCTTTTTACCAACTAAGAATCGTTGCAAAGAAGATCTTAAACTATCATTATCATGCTTAAGAGAAGCAATAGTAGAAGACAATTGATAAATGTTATCTCTAGCATGTAGAAGATCATTTTCTAAGCAAAGAGTTTTAGTTAAATAAGAATCTCTATCAATATGAAGAGCAGCAACATCATTCTCTCTACTAGTAGAACTAGAACAAGATTCATGCCCACTGATTTTAGCAAGCAAGGAGGCATTTTCTAGTTCTAATTCATTCAAAACAAAATCTTTGTTTTTGTTTTCAGACTTAAGAACATCAATGTCATGCATGAGAGAATCAACAATTAAAGTATGTTCTTCATTAGAATTAGGCATGAGAGGTTGAGTTTCTAGAAATTTAATCTTATCAAGTAAACTAGCATTTTCAAGTTTAAGAGAGTCTACTTGGCTAAGACAATAATTTTTATCATTAAGCAAGCAAGAATTTGCATGTTCAAGATCATTTAATTCTACATACAAATTATCAACAATTTTAGCAAGCTTTTTCTTTTTCTTTTGAGAAGACTTAAGAGATGCACAAATATCATGAATGAGATCAATCAAGGATTCTTTATCAAATAAGTCTAGATTTACCTCATTTGAGTCTTCACTTGTTGATGCTACAAGGGCAAAATGACAGTCTCCTTCATCACTAGAGCTTGAGCTTGATCCTTCACATGAATCTTCACTTGAGCTTGAGTTGGAGGAGCCACTTGAGCTTGAGTGCCATTTCTCCTTGTGAAGATGGGTCTTTTTGCCTTATGGGCAATCTTCCTTGTAGTGACCCTTCTTTCCACATGTGAAGCACCAGATGGATGAGGACTTGCCTTTGTAGAGTCTACCCTTAGAGTACATGGCATCTTCTTCAACTTGAGAGGATGAAGAAGCTTGACCAACAATAGCCTTGATTTGAGCTTTGATTTCAGCCTTCTTCAATCTCTTGAGTTCTTTCTCCTCTTGTCTCTCTAATTCCTCCCTCTTGTCAAGCGTGGCTTCATGTGCTTGTAGATTTCCAATGAGCTCTTCAATAGGAATATCCCTAAGCGACCTTGCTTCTTCAATGGAAGTAACCTTGGATTCCCACCTCTTTGGGAGATTTCTAAGGATCTTTGAGTTGATCTCTCCACTAGACATAGGATGTCCTAGAACCGTAAGACCATTCAAGATGGTGTTGAGCCTTGAGTACATGTTGGCTATGCTCTCTTCCTTTCCCATCTTGAAGTTCTCAAGCAACCCTTTGAGCATGTAGACCTTTCTTTCCTTCACTTGATCTGTCCCTTCATAAGTGATGCAAATCTTTCTCCATACCTCATAGGCCATCTCACAAGAGGAAATCCAGTTGAACTCGGTGGGGGTCAAGGAGGCATAAAGGATGTGCATGGCTCTTTCATTCAAGGTTGCTTTCATCAAGGTGGCTTCATCCCATTCTTTAATGTTTGTCTTTGGTAGAATGTATGGGCTGTTCACCATTTGCCACATCTCGAGACTTGATCCTTGGATGAAGAATTGAAGTCTTCTTCTCCAATAGAGGAAGTTTCTCCCATCAAAGATTGGAAGGCTGGTCGAGAGTCTCCCTCCTAAGTAGTCACCCATCTTCTCCTACTTGTTGAAGTATGCTTGGAGAAGACCCGCTCTGATACCACTTGTTGGATCCTAGATGGGTGATTAGATGCTATAGAGGGGGGTGAATAGAGCTGAAAGCACTTACACAAAATTCATTAAACCTTCAAAATATATGACAAGATAAGGTTGCTAAATAGGTAATTTGAGTGCAACTAAATCATGCATAGCAAGGATAAGAGAGATTGAACATGCACCAATTTAGACAAGCTATTTAGAGTGGTTCCACACTTCAAACTAGAAGTCTGTCAGTCCACTTTCCTAGAGAGGTCAACCTCTAGGACTTCAAACAATTGCAGTCTTATATTCACTTATAAGACTTACAATGCAAGACCAACAAAGGAATTACCTATCCAATACAAAAGAGTCTTCAACCTTACCAAGGACTTACCCACTTTGCAAGAGTCTTCGGCCTTCTCCAAGGACTTACCCACTCTACCACAAGTCTTCAGCCATGTAGGAATTACCCACTCTTCTTGGATCTTCCGCCTTTGACTTCACCTTCACTCGGAGAAGCTTTCCACCAAGGTCTTACCTACTTGAGCTTGAGTCTTTTGCCTTCTCCAAGGGCTTACCCACTCTAGCTCCAAGTCTTCTGCTTTGATCTTCACCAAGGGACTCCTTCCCTTGTTCTTCTTCACCTCTCTTGGACAAGAGAGAGAACCTTCATCTTCAAGATAGGAAATGAGAGATGGGGAGGTGGTGGAAGTAAGAGCCTCACAAGATATACAAATAAGACTAGCTCTCTTACAAATCTCCTACTCACTCTAATGGATGTAGCAAGTGATTAAGCTTAGAGAGAGAGAGGAGGCTGTAGGAAGCACTCAACTATTTAATAGGGACCTCACAAAGAGTTTGCAATGAATGCTCAACCTTGGAATGAAGCCCAAGGGGTCCTATTTATAGCTGGGGATGCCTCTTAGCCTTTGGGAACACTTGTGAACGAAAACTAGCCATTTTGTGGCTTGCAACGGATCTATTTTCACTTGTTGCAACTCCACAACGGCTAGAAACACTTTTCTGCACTTTTCCGTACAGTACATTCAGTCGAGTTTCTATATGTGTAACTCAACCGATCCAGTAGCAGGAAGCCCGATATTGAAATGATCGGTCGAGTTTGTTCTGAGGAAACTCGACCGACCATTCCAACTGGAACTGGCCTACTACCCAATCAGTCGAGTTCTGTGAGTGCACAACTCGACCGATGTAATCTTCGGAAAATCGACCAAGGTTGATCAGTCGAGTTTCAGGGTGGGAAACTCGACCGAACAAGTGCATGTAATTGATTTTCAAAGTTGCATTAAAAGTTCTCTAAAAATCGATCTAAGTGTTCCTGATATTTTTCTAAGCTTAATTACAAGTCATACAATCATTACAAGTGATTTACAACATGATTCTAATGGATATACATCATATTACAAAAATGTGCACTTGTATGACTTTGACTTGTCTTTTCTCCAATTTGAGATGCGCAAGTTAGGGCAATTGGAGTGTGTCTATACATAATATGAAATTACTCAAGTAGAGACATTAGAAACCAAAATGTGGAATGGTTAGTCATCATCAAAACATGGGTTTAGTCAATTTAGACGTGAGTCAACATTGACCTAATTGACCTTGAGTCAACATTCTCCCCCTTTTTGAAGATGACAAACCATTCCATAAATGTATTGAAAGCATTTAAGTAAATTCATACCTTTGGAGAAACCTAGGGGTTTCAATAGAATGGAGTTCATATGCTCCCCCTCAATTGATGCACATGGAGTTTTCATACTCCCCCTCAATTGATGCTATTTCTCCTGTATGGTTAGCTTTCATAACATTTATAGAATACTATGTCTTCTACTCATATATGTTCTACACATATATGTCTTCTCCCTTTACATGAGCATGCTTCTCCTGTTCATGTAAGACATGCCTTCTTCCTCTTTTTAAAAGAAGACATACCTTTCTCCCCCTTTGGCATTTCAAAAAGAGGGGTTATGAAGAAATAAGAAACATCACTTGTTAAAAAGAAAGGAGATAACACAAATATATATAAGGAGAGTAGAAGAGCACAGACAGGGGCTTGTCCAAGCATAGAAAGAAAAGCAAGTTAAAGCATATACTTGAACAACCCAAAAATGCAAGATAAAGTGCTGCAGAAAAACAATAAATCACAATTTTGACCCTCAAGATGATGGAATTTGACCAAAAATCATCGGACATCATGGCGAAGCGATGAGTCTTGTTTAGAAGGTAGTTTCTGCATGAAAAGCACTAGACTTGCACTAAAAACTGAAACTAGAGAAAAATCTGCATAAAAATCCATAAATACTCCAATTCCCACATATCATGTAGATCTATGTACCCTGCATCACAATGTTATGCAAGCAACTCAAGATAGTAGATATTCAATTTAAGGAACAAGCTTGAGCATGTATAAGCATAGCATATAGATGAGCAAAGATGCCAAATTATAAACAGGGTTAGAACTACATGTATATGAACTACTAGTAGATGATATCACAAGTTAGGACTACTAGTAGGTTCTAGATCATAGCAAGAGATACACAAGATACAACAAGCTATGAGTAGATATAGAGATATATCCAAACAAAGAGATATGCAATTTTTAGAAGCATGAGAGGATATAACTCACTAGATATGCATCCTTACCAAAAGATTATTACCCCTATGAACCTCAAGGTTGTATCAAAACAAGATATACACCTATAGAGATGTAGCAAGTTAGAGTACAACGGAAGTGATTTTAGACACAACCAAGAGATCCAAAGAGATCATCATCAAAACCTGCAAAACAACTCAAAGCAAGTAATTGCAAGATATAGATATACCAATTTAGAGCAATTAGAGAGATAGAGTTGTAAGCAAGATAGGCAATTTAGAACATGGCAGTATGTATATATAAAGGTACCAAATGAGAGTGCCAAAGAATAAGGCTATTGGTTGAGAAAATGTAGTTGAAAAGGAAATTCTCATTCAATAATCCAAATGTATATTCTGTGCACAGTGTTATCGGTCGAGTTCTGTGCATGGACAACTCGACCGATGACAGCTGTTGGCAACACTCATTGGTGCCTATCGGTCGAGTTTCAATAGGGCAAACTCGACCGACATAGCAGTTGTCAAGAAGCACATATATTTCATAAAAACATATTTAAAGGCATGCTAAAAATACAAACCATATCCAAACATGTCTAAGAAAGTTAGTAATGCACTATAGAAGCATTAGAAATAGTTTTTGAGCAAGAGTGTGAAGAGAATCACAAAATGCCACTTTTGACTCAAAAACCATATGTATAGTGCACACTAACTTGACAAAACAAGTTAGAAATGGTTACAAGCAATAAAACCATTACCTTTGTACTTACCATTGCTTTTCCACTTGTTGTCACCCTCTACACATCTCACATTTCTTCTTTCATGTGGATTGAGAAGTCAATTTAAAATTTAGTGGCTCAAGTCAATCCATTTGCAAGTACCTACAAAAAGAAAGATGAAATGGTCCCCAATCATGTTTTTGGGTCCGGAGGGGTTAGCTTAGCAACCCAAATCCTATTTCTCTTGGGTGCTTTCCTAAAAGGACAACAAGAAGAATAATGACCTAATTCATTGCAATAGTTGCATGTGCCTATAGTATTGGAACTAGAGGATTCTCCATGGAATATTGGAGGTCCTTTATCTTTGTTGTTCCCTTGACTACTAACATACCCTAAACCATGTCTACCAATTTCTTTAGTAGTATGGTCTAGGATTTGATTAAGATTCTTTTTTCCAACTAAGAATCTTTGCAAAGAAGATCTTAAACTATCATTATCATGTTTAAGAGAAGCAATAGTAGAAGACAATTGATTAATGTTATCTCTAGCATGTAGAAGATCATTTTCTAAGCAAAGAGTTTTAGTTAAATAAGAATCTCTATCAATATGAAGAGCAGCAACATCATTCTCTCTACTAGTAGAACTAGAACAAGATTCATGCCCATTGATTTTAGCAAGCAAGGAGGCATTTTCTAGTTCTAATTCATGCAAAACAAAATCTTTGTTTTTGTTTTCAAATTTAAGAACATCAATGTCATGCATGAGAGAATCAACAATTAAAGTATGTTCTTCATTAGAATTAGGCATGAGAGGTTGAGCTTCTAGAAATTTAATCTTATCAAGTAAACTAGCATTTTCAAGTTTAAGAGAGTCTACTTGGCTAAGACAATCATTTTTATCATTAAGCAAGCAAGAATTTGCATGTTCAAGATCATTTAATTCTACATACAAATTATCAACAATTTTAGCAAGCTTTTTCTTTTTCTTTTGAGAAGACTTAAGAGATGCACAAATATCATGAATGAGATCAATCAAGGATTCTTTATCAAAAGAGTCTAGATTTAACTCATTTGAGTCTTCACTTGTTGATGCTACAAGGGCAAAATGACATTCTCCTTCATCACTAGAGCTTGAGCTTGATCCTTCACATGAATCTTCACTTCAGCTTGAGTTGGAGGAGCCACTTGAGCTTGAGTGCCATTTCTCCTTATGAAGATGGGTCTTTTTGCCTTGTGGGCAATCTTCCTTATAGTGACCCTTCTTTCCACATGTGAAGCACCAGATGGAGGAGGACTTGCCTTTGTAGAGTCTACCCTTAGAGTACATGGAATCTTCTTCAACTTGAGAGGACAAAGAAGCTTGACCAACAATAGCCTTGATTTGAGCTTTGATTTCAGCCTTCTTCAATCTCTTGAGTTCTTTCTCCTCTTGTCTTTCTAATTCCTCCCTCTTGTCAAGTGTGGCTTCATGTGCTTGTAGATTTCCAATGAGCTCTTCAATAGGAATATCCCTAAGCGACCTTGCTTCTTCAATGGAAGTCACCTTGGATTCCCACCTCTTTGGGAGAGTTCTAAGGATCTTTGAGTTGATCTCTCCACTAGACATAGGATGTCCTAGAACAGCAAGACCATTCAAGATGGTGTTGAGCCTTGAGTACATGTTGGCTATGCTCTCTTCCTTTCCCATCTTGAAGTTCTCAAGCAACCCTTTGAGCATGTAGACCTTGCTTTCCTTCACTTGATCTGTCCCTTCATAAGTGATGCAAAGCTTTCTCCATACCTCATAGGCCGTCTCACAAGAGGAAATCCGGTTGAACTCAGTGGGGGTTAAGGAGGCATAAAGGATGTGCATGGCTCTTGCATTCAAGGTTGCTTTCATCAAGGTGGCTTCATTCCATTCTTCAATGTTTGTCTTTGGTAGAATGCATGGGCTGTTCACCATATGCTACATCTCGAGACTTGATCCTTGGATGAAGAATTGAAGTCTTCTGCTCCAATAGAGGAAGTTTCTCCCATCAAAGATTGGAAGGCTGGTCGAGAGTCTCCCTCCTAAGTAGTTGTTGTGTGATTCGTATATCATCTTTTCTACATATATTCACACACAAATTTGGTTCTTTCTAGCATAATTCAGTCTCTTTTGTATTAGTTTTGCCATCTTTTAGCTTCTCTACACGTCCCATAACTTGTATTGCAATATTGCCACAAAAAGGATTAATTTTAGATGATTTTTCTACAGAAACAGGGAAATGCACGGCGTGCACCTCCAAAGTGCACGGCGTGCACCATTCCAGACGGATCATTTGGCTGAAACAGCAAAGTGTACGGCGTGCAATCTCCAGACGCACGCCGTGCAACACTCCAGAGGAATCCGTTCAGTCCAGAAAAGAAAATGCACGGCGTGCACCTCCAAAATGCACGGCGTGCACCTGGGACGGAATTTATTGAAAACAACCTGTAAGGTTGCACGGCGTGCAACTCCTCAACACACGCCGTGCACAGATCAGCCGGTTACAACTGCCTTGCAGGTGCACGGCGTGCACCTCCAAAGTGCACGGCGTGCACCTGTCAGTTTCAGAATTCTGAATTTTCAGAACACGATTTTAAAAGAAAGAGGGAAGGAATGGGACGGTTACGTTCGACCATTTTAGGAAGTTTTTCTCGTCCCAAAGGCAGAGGAGAGCAGAGCAAGGCGATTTTGGAGGAACTAAGGTGGTTTCTTGACCAATGAAGCCATTTCTTCTTCCCCACTTCTCCATTGTCTTCCCCAAGGTGCAGCAAAGCTTCTCCAACTCCGTGCAGCTTCTCGGGAGAGGAGTTGGGCCGTCTTGGAGCAGCTAAAGGAAGGGAGTCTCGTCCTAAAGCCGGATTCCTTACCCCTTGTGGTTACACCTTTGGTTCTTTTTGCTTTTCCTCCCCAAAACGATGTCTAGCATTGAGAATTCTGTAGAAATCTTGCAGTACACAGTTATGGACGAGTAGATCCTTTTTCTTGGGCATGGGAGAGTAACTCCCATGCCATAGCATGTTTTGAACAAGTAATTTCGTACTAAATGCAATTGTTTCTTGTTTCTCTACCTTAAAGGCGTCGGTAATTATTTTTTTTCTTTCTTGCATGTATCGTTGGCCGCCATATATGCATGATTTCTGCTTTCTTGCTTAGTTTGAGAAAACAAGTAGGTTTGTATGGAGACGTCCTTTTTGGCAACCTTTCTTCTTCTACGAGAGTAGGGAAGAATGAGTTGAGGATCTATTTGTGATCATATACGAAATCCATGCATGAGAGTGCTGTTTTGAGTTATGGTCGTTGCGGTTACACCGGGAGGTGAGCTGTAACGCATCTTTTCCTAGAAACTTGATCTTTTGCATGTTTAAATTGCTTTGTTCTTTGTTTGCTATGGCGTATGAGTAAAATCCTAATGTCCAAGACCCATTAACTCTGAATTCGAACGTTCCTCGTAATCTTAGTTTGTTGATAAAAAAATTCTGAAATTTCTTGTAGTTAAAACCAAATCTTTTATGCTTTTGGAACATATCTTTCTACCCCTCTAAAACCGATCTAGATTGTTGAACTTTAGTACTGTTGCGTTCAATTAAGTTATCGTTAGCTCCTCGTGTTCGACCTCGACTACAACTATTCTCGTATACTTGCGAGATATAGCTAGTTGAGTAAAAGATCATCTTCATGATTGAAACTCGTTAGTGTAAACAACCAACAAGTTTTTGGCGCCGTTGCCGGGGAGCTTCGGTAATTAAATTGGAGTAATAAGTATTACTTAGTATTCGAGACTAGATCATTATACATCATTTTCGAATTCCATATACCTCTTAGTGTGTTCTCAAATTTTTTTTTTCTTGTTACTTTTCAGGTTGTATGCGTCGTTCGCAACGAGGTCTTCAAACAACTCCGTTGTTAGACCTTGAGATAGAGCGAAGCATCTCGAGCTTGAGAAGATCAAGGAGGAAAGAACAATCACAGCTAGAGGATACTACTCCGCCTCCATCACCATCTCCATCTTTTTCATCCTTTGAAGAAACTTCACCAAGCCTTCCAGTCATGGAAGACGACCGCCCGCTCAAGGAATTCGCAATGCCGGTGGCCACAAACATATGTGGAGCCATCGACCTACCAGCCATAGAAGCGAACAATTTCTCCATTGCTCCTTCTATGATGCAGATGATCCAACAAAACCGCTTCGGGGGTACCGTTAATGAAGACCCAAGTCTTCACATCGCAGAATTTCTGGAGTACTTGAATACTTTCAAAATTAATGGCGTATCTGCAGATGGAGTACGACTGATGCTCTTTCCCTTCACTCTAAGGGATAAGGCCAAAACTTGGCTTTTATCTCTTCCGAAGAAGTCTATAAAAACTTGGGACCAGCTGCTTAATGTTTTTCTTGCCAAATATTTTCCTCCAAGCAAGACTGCTCATTTGAGAAATCAGCTCACTAACTTTTCTCAAAATGATGGTGAAACACTTTATGATACATGGGAGAGGTTCAAAGACCTTCAACGTCTTTGCCCTCATCACGGTCTCACTAATTGGCTACTTCTTCAGACCTTCTACAACGGGCTTTTCTATAACACCCGGATGACGCTAGACGCTGCAGCCGGTGGTGCTCTTATGACAAAATCTTATAGGGAGGCCTATGATATAATTGAAGATATATCACTCAACCATTGCCAATGGGGAGGTGACAGAAGAGCCAACTCATCATCAAATGCAAGTTCTTCTAGTGCAAAGCCGGGAGGAAAGTACGCTGTTGACGCCGTCGATCTTATAGCTGCAAAGCTTGATGTTCTCACCCAAAAGTTCGAGAAGTTGACTACATTGCCGGTTCAATCTGCAGAAACCACATGTGAAGCTTGTGGTAATCCAGGGCACGTTTCTTCTCAATGTTTTGCTCCCAACACTATGGAGGGAGATCTTGAACAGGTTAATGCGATTGAGATGCAGAGGAACAAATAGTACAACCCTTATTCTAACCAATACAATCCAGGATGGAGAGATCATCCCAACTTCTCCTACAAGAACAATAACCATGCTCAAAATTTTCAACAAGGGCAACAACAACAACCACCTCAGCAATCACAGTTCAACCGCCAAGGTAATCTGCAAGGTTACAATAATCGGGGTTATCAAGGGCAGCAACAACAGCCCCAAGGATCTTCTCTTGAGGCTTTGATGGAGAAATTTATCAACACACAAACGCAGCAAAATGAAGAGTTTAGGGGGAATGATAAGCTACTTAAGGATGCTATTCTTCAACTTTCAGCCAAGGTAGACAACATAACCACTCATACAAAGATGCTGGAAAATCAAATAGCTCAACAGGCTCTTTCTCAACAAGGACAGAAATCCGGTTCTCTCCCTAGTGTGCCGGAAGTAAATCCAAGACAGCAAGCCAACGCCATCATTCTAAGAAGTGGAGCTGAAATTGAAAGACCTTCACCACCCAAGGAGAAAGACATGGAGGTACTTAATGAGGAAGAGCCTCCCATTCCCCATTACCACAAAGAGCAAGGTAAATCTGAAAACCCGCCGTCTTTCAAAGTCTCAGCACCTTTCCCTCATAGGCTTGCCAATAATAAAGACGATGTCAAGTTCAGAAAATTTATGGACATTCTTAGCAAGTTGCAAGTTAATCGTCCTTTTACTGATGTAATTGCTGAGATGCCTTCTTATGCCAAGTTCTTGAAAGACATCCTGTCTAGAAGGAGAACAGTCGATCAAGTGGAAACAGTTAAGCTTTCTGAACATGTGAGCTCCATTATTCAAAACCGCATTCCTTCTATTCCGGAAAAGCTGGATGATATGGGACCTTTCACACTGCCGTGCAAAATCAACGATGTCACTTTTGAAAAAGGCTTAGTAGATTTGGGGGCTAGCATTAGCCTCATTCCAACCACCTTATGGCAAGAACTACATCTTGGAGATCTAAAGCCAACAAAGATGGTTATCGAACTAGCTGATCATTCTCTTAAACACCCTAGAGGTGTTTTAGAAGATGTCCTTGTACATATTGGCAAATTCTACATACCATGCGATTTTGTAGTACTTGACATGGTAGAGGCCCCCCGCAATCCTATTCTTTTTGGGAGACCTTTCTTGAGGACTGCCGGTTGTCTAATTGACGTCCGGGAAGGGAAGTTGACCCTACGTGTGGGAAAAGAAGAAATTGAATTCTCCATTTCCGATGCCATGAAAGCACCCGCACAAGTAAAGGAGATTTGTCTATTTGATACTGTTGATCCAATGGATGATTACGTTGATGATATGATAGATTTCATGATAAACTATTGTGATGATGTGACTGCTGAAAATAATAATTCTGAAAATTCTGGAGCTATTCATGTTTATAAAGCTCAAGCAAATCAAAAAGAAGCTCCACGTGAGGACGAAAAGGTTGATGAAGAAGCTCCAAAGAAAAAGGTAGAACTTAAAGCCCTTCCACCGGGGCTGAGGTATGCGTTTCTAGACCCAAATTCTTCATCTCCTGTTATAATAAATGATGAATTAACCAAAGAACAAGAAAATAAATTACTTGCTGAATTGCGCATGTATAAAGATGTAATTGGTTATTCAATTGATGACTTGAAAGGAATTCATCCTAAAATCTGCATGCATAGAATAAACATGGAGGATGATGCAAAACCAACCGTTGAACCACCAAGACGTTTAAATCAAAACATGCTTGATGTGGTAAAGAAAGAGATTTTAAAATTAATGGATGCCGGAATTATTTATCCCATTAGTGACAGCCCCTGGGTTAGTGCTATTCACGTGGTACCTAAGAAAGGGGGTGCAACTGTTATAAAGGGAGATAATGATGAGTTGATACAGACACGCATGGTCACAGGCTGGCGTATGTGTATTGACTACCGGCGTCTAAATAAAGCAACGCGCAAGGACCATTTCCCTTTACCTTTCATTGATTTAATGTTGGAACGCCTTGCTAAACATTCTTATTTTTGTTATCTGGATGGATATTCCGGGTTTTATCAGATTCCTATTTACCCGCCTGATCAAGAAAAAACCACGTTCACTTGCACATATGGCACATATGCTTATCGCCGCATGCCTTTTGGTCTTTGTAATGCACCCGCCACTTTTCAGCGGTGCATGATGGCCATTTTCTCGAATTTCATTGAAAATATTATGGAAGTTTTCATGGATGATTTTAGTGTTTACGGCGATTCATTTGATCAATGCTTGTCTAATTTGTCCTTAGTCTTAGCGAGATGTAAAGAGGTTAACCTAGTGCTAAACTGGGAGAAGTGCCATTTTATGGTACAAACCGGTGTAGTACTAGGACATGTGATTTCTAACAAGGGCATTGAAGTTGACAGGGCAAAGGTGGAAGCTATTGAGAAAATGTCCACCCCATCTTCAGTCAAAGACATAAGAAGTTTTTTAGGACATGCAGGGTTCTATAGAATATTTATAAAGGACTTTTCCAAGATTGCAAAACCCTTGTGTTCTCTCCTTGCAAAAGATGCAGATTTTATCTTTGATGAAGAATGTCATAAAGCCTTCACTACGCTCAAGGAAGCTCTCATTTCAGCCCCCGTCATTCAACCTCCAGATTGGGATGCTCCCTTCGAATTAATGTGCGATGCAAGTGACTATGCAGTAGGAGCTGTTCTAGGACAGCGAAAAGACAGGAAACTCCACGCCATTCATTATGCAAGCAAGACCCTCAATGATGCGCAAGTCAACTACACAACTACAGAGAAGGAGATGCTTGCTATCGTATATGCCTTTGAGAAGTTCCGACAATATCTTGTGGGTTCTAAAGTGATTGTCTATACTGATCACGCTGCAATCAAATACCTCTTGAGCAAAAAGGATGCAAAGCCACGCCTTATTCGTTGGGTGCTGCTCCTACAAGAATTTGATCTAGAAATTCGGGACAAGAAAGGTACTGAAAACAGCGTTGCTGACCATCTTTCTAGATTGTCCACTACAGCGGGAGACTCATTACCTATTGAAGATCATCTTCCCATTGAAAGACTCTGTGCTCTATCATCCGTTCAAGCACCGTGGTTTGCCGACATTGCAAATTTCCTTGCTACAGGGCAGCTTCCACCTGGCTTGACATATCAACAAAAGAAAAAGTTCTTTCACGACATAAAGTTCTATTATTGGGATGATCCGTTCCTATTCAAACATGGGAGTGATGGATTAATACGCCGCTGTGTGATCGAAGAAGAAATTCCCACCATCATTGCAGAATGCCATGCTTCTTCTTATGGAGGCCATTTTGGAGGAGAGAAGACTGCTGCAAAAATTCTCCAAGCCGGTTTTTATTGGCCTACGCTCTTCAAAGATGTAAATCTTTTTGTTAAATCCTATGACAAATGTCAAAGAACTGGAGGTATATCTCGCCGTGATGACATGCCGCTCAACTCTATCCTAGAGGTTGAGGTGTTTGACGTATGGGGTGTTGACTACATGGGACCATTCCCATCCTCATGTGGGTATCATTTTATTCTTGTTGCTGTTGATTACGTGTCTAAATGGGTTGAGGCCATTCCAACCCAATTACCCAATGCTAAATCAGTAATAAAGCTCTTTCAGAAGATCATTTTTCCTAGGTTCGGTGTTCCACGTGCTGTCATCTCTGATGGAGGGACACATTTTGCCGAGAAACAATTCAACAACCTTCTCTCCAAGTATGGTTTCACCCACAAGGTCTCTACGCCCTATCATCCCCAAACATCCGGGCAAGTGGAGGTTTCTAATAGGCAGTTGAAAAACATTCTTGAGAAGACCGTCTCCAGTTCAAGAAAAGACTGGGCTTTGAAGATTGATGATGCACTTTGGGCGTACCGCACAGCTTACAAGACCATCATAGGAACCACTCCTTTCAAGCTTATCTATGGGAAGTCTTGTCATCTTCCGCTTGAACTTGAGCACCGGGCATTGTGGGCTATCAAATTCTTAAATTTTGATATGAAGAAAGCTGGGGAGAAACGCCTTCTACAATTGCAAGAACTTGAAGAGCTGCGCCTCGATGCTTATGAAAATGCAAAGCTGTACAAAGAAAAAACAAAGGCGTGGCATGACAAAAGAATCCGCAGGAAAGACATTCAAGAAGGAGATCAAGTCTTATTATTTAATTCAAGACTGAAGTTATTTCCGGGAAAGCTAAAGTCTAAGTGGTCCGGTCCCTTTCTTGTATTGAAGATCTTTCCATATGGAGCTGTGGAACTACAAGGAAAAGATGGGAGTTTCAAAGTGAATGGACAAAGATGCAAGCTGTATTCATCTTCAGAGATTCTAGACAGGGGAGCCTCTTGCTCCCTCCATGACGCATGAAAAGATTGAAGAGTCTTACTCCGGACTCTAAACGGAGGACCTTGTGGGAGTTGACCCCACGTTAGGATAGATTTGTTTAAGTTGTTTGAGTCAAAAACTCTCTTTAATTTTGTTAATTAGCTCGTCATGGATGAATGTAATAATTTAGACTTGATCTCCATTCATTCCGTCATAATTTTATGCTGACCAATGGAAATTTTCTGCAGAAATAGCAAAGTACACGGCGTGCATTCACAAATGCACGGCGTGCACTCCACTACGAAATTCAGCAATGAAAGCCTGTAAGCAAACACGCCGTGCATCTTTATGCCGCACGCCGTGCATCTTGAATGAGAATTCTACAGGAAACCTGCACGCCGTGCACATCGGAAACGCACGCCGTGCAGCTGGAGCTATTTGGTCCGAATTTTGTCTGGAACCATGCACGCCGTGCACCTATAAAATGCACGACGTGCACCTGGGCGATTCAAGATTTGCAAAAGACCTGGAAAGGTGCACGTCGTGCACCTACAAATGCACGCCGTGCACTTTTAAGTGAAATTCGAAATATAAAAGTCCGAATGCACGGCCTAGAACCCTAACCCTAGCAGTCGTGCACTCTCTACCCTAGCAGATCTATCAGCGCCGAGTGCCCGTTCCCTGCTCCGCCGCCAGCCGCCGTGCAACCATCTACCGCTCGGCCGTGCATTTCCGCACGCCGCCGACCTCCACCAACCCACCTCCATTTCCGGCCGTGCATTTCCGCCCCAAGCCCCCTCTCCCGCTCATCTGCTCGCAGCTCCGCCGCAAGCAGCAAGCAAGCAGCAAGCAAGCAGCAAGCCGCAGCAAGCCGCCGCAAGCAGCAAGCAAGCAGCAAGCAAGCAACAAGCCGCAGCAAGCCGCCGCAAGCAGCAAGCAAGCCGCCAAGCAGCCGCCCAGCAACCAGCAAGAAGCAGCCCTTGCAACAGTCCGTCGCACATCTGCCTCCACGCCGAGCTGAGCAGACGCAATCGCCCCCTTCTTTTCCACAAACCGCACAGCAGTCGTGCAGATTTCAGGCTTCCGCAAATCTGCAGGTGCACGCCGTGCATCTCACAGACACGCCGTGCAACTGCTCGCCAGAGACAAGTTCCTGTGTATTCTTCCTTTCATCTCATGGCACCAATAAAACGCAAAGCTAGCAGCCGTCCGGCATACCACATTGCACCTGAAGCAGGACCTTCTGCATCAAGAACGCCAACGTTTGTACCTTCCACGCAGTTCGCAGTCAAGCCTGAGGAGGACGCAGATTATCAGTTTCTAATTACTAGGCGCGTTCTCCCCTCAAGGTACATGTGCAAAGAAGTAGTGGCCAAGCTGAGATTCAAAGACGAGGTAGAACGCCATTTAAAATTCTTGGGCCTTGAATACCTCTGCACTCGGGTTACAAAAACCTACCCCCGGTTGGTATACGAGTTTCTTACTACCCTCAAAGCCGAGGGTGATCGTTTTCATATCCCGTTTCAAAAAATCAGTTTCCGTCTGTTGGATAAAGAGTTCTGCATGAGTCTAGAACGGTTTTGTACTTTACTTAAATGCAATTTTGGTGGTTACACTGATTATCCTTCATCTTTCAATAGTGATCTGTTTTGGTCTGAAATCACTTCTGATACGATGCATAAGGCACGGAATGCAAGGGCTTCCAGCATACATAACCCCATTTTTCGTGTACTTCATCGTCTCCTCAGCACATGACCTTTTGCAAAGAATGAAACACAGGGTGTTGTAGGAAAGACTGATCTGTTCTTTCTATGGTGTGTGGTACAAAACGAGCGCATCAGTTCAGGTTACTACATAATGTGCAAGCTGCTTGAAACAAAGAAGCAAAAGAAGAGGGAAGCGGGTGATATCATGTGTGGCGGGGTCATTAGCCTTCTTGCTATGCAGTTGGGGTTGCAGATAGGTGACCTTGAACCTGCACCGGGAAAGAATATCGTGGACATTACCTATCTTATTTCTTGTGGTCTGATCTCCAGACACGGCAACAGTGAGTCACGGTTCAAAGTTCATATCACAAAGACCCAGTTTGTCATTATCCCGGATGCCAGCCGTAATGACATTAGAGACAAAGCAACCTGGAAAGTGCAGCTTCAGCCAGAAAATGAAGAAGGGACACCCGTTGGGGGTGCCAGCAGTTCGACACCAGCACCCACTCCAGCAGCACCCACTCCAACAGCGCCCACGCCACAGCCACCGTCCACTGGTACTCAGACTGAGTATGGCTGGACGATGCCAGATGTTCAGCATCTCTTCACATACGTAGAGCGGCGTTTTGATCACTTGGACACCCGCCTGGACCAGATGAGTGCAATTAATGAGACCAGGTTCGACCATTGGAGTACACAGTACTCCGCTGTGTATGATATGGTAAACCGCATGGACGCGTGGCATATCTCACAGGGCCACTACCCAGCGCCCCAATCTTACCAGTCCCCGTCCCGTCAGGAGACGACAGCCCCCGATGCCCCACAACATCCGTTTACTGAAGAACAACAGCGTCAGCACGATCAGCAAGAGATCAACGACATCGTCAACCAGTTCCTCCCAGACCTAGGAGGCGGCGGACCATTCTTCTGATATCACTCTTTCCAGGTATCCGGTGTAAACTCCTAAAGTTTGGATAACGCAGTGAGGACACTGCTGATTTCAAGCTTAGGGGGGAGCATCCGGACGGTATCTTAGTTAGCTTTTATTTTCAATGCTATTTGCTTCTTGTCATTTGTTTTCGTACTTTTGTTCTGTTGCCTTCTTAGTTGTTGTCTTTTCTTTCTGTTGGCAAAATCTAATACAAAATGAGATTCATCCTTTTTATGTGGAAAGAACTCCCTTGCTTAACTGTTCGTCCTCTCTTGATGAGAAATTTTCAATTGAAGAAGTGTGAAAAACATGCATCAATCAAATGAAACCTTGAAACCATCAACATGTATTTAACTCCAGTGTATGCTTCTAGCCTGATTATTCACCTTTAACATCCCTGATTGTTTAAAACATGTAATGGTATCATTTTTGTGAATACAGTCAACTGTACAACATCATTTAGAATACGGGATGACCTTGCCAAGCTCTCAGTGCATATGCAAACTTTCTTTCAATGAAAATTTTTTTTCAAAACAGATGAATGAAATCTAGTTAATGTTGCATTACTGTTGACTCTCCTCTAAAAAAAAAAAAAAATTATATATATATATATATATTTTTACCCCATAAAAGATGGCTAAACCGCCCACATACCATGCTAGCCTAGTGTAAGTCCGATCTGGCAATGATGGTTAGGTGGTATGTCTTAAAAGAGGGTAAAATACCCCAACCGTCACTCCTCATGTGCATAAGCCTACATTAGCAGCCGAGTGCCGGAGCCCCCAATCTTTGATCTTATCTTTTCTGAAGAAAAAAAAAAGGGGAAAGAGGAAGACTACAGCAAAAATTGTAATTTTTCAACTCTGATTTCATCCTTTGTTATCCTTAATAGTTGAGAGTAAGAGTTGCACATCTACTGATTGTTTGGCTTGGTCATCCAAACTCTACCTAGTGTTGTTTGATTGATTGTTTCATTGAAATTGATGCAAACCCTGCTGAACTAAAATCTTTTTCTGGGGTGTTCGAGTTGAATCGATGGCTGTGAGCATAAACGTGTTGATCATGGTTGGTTTGGTTTTATGCATATCTTTCATTTCATTTGACCTAATCATGTTCTTCGCAATTCTTCAGTTGTTTTTCCCATGCTCTATTTGCTTGAGGACAAGCAATGGTTTAAGCTTAGGGGGATTTGTTGTGTGATTCGTATATCATCTTTTCTACATATATTCACACACAAATTTGGTTCTTTCTAGCGTGATTCAGTCTCTTTTGTATTAGTTTTGCCATCTTTTAGCTTCTCTACACGTCCCATAACTTGTATTGCAATATTGCCACAAAAAGGATTAATTTTAGATGATTTTTCTACAGAAATAGGGAAATGCACGGCGTGCACCTCCAAAGTGCACGGCGTGCACCATTCCAGACGGATCATTTGGCTGAAACAGCAAAGTGCACGGCGTGCAATCTCCAGACGCACGCCGTGCAACACTCCAGAGGAATCCGTTCAGTCCAGAAAAGAAAATGCACGGCGTGCACCTCCAAAATGCACGGCGTGCACCTGGGACGGAATTTACTGAAAACAACCTGTAAGGTTGCACGGCGTGCAACTCCTCAACACACGCCGTGCACAGATCAGCCGGTTACAACTGCCTTGCAGGTGCACGGCGTGCACCTCCAAAGTGCACGGCGTGCACCTGTCAGTTTCAGAATTCCGAATTTTCAGAACACGATTTTAAAAGAAAGAGGGAAGGAATGGGACGGTTACGTTCGACCATTTTAGGAAGTTTTTCTCGTCCCAAAGGCAGAGGAGAGCAGAGCAAGGCGATTTTGGAGGAACTAAGGTGGTTTCTTGAGCAAATAAGCCATTTCTTCTTCCCCACTTCTCCATTGTCTTCCCCAAGGTGCAGCAAAGCTTCTCCAACTCCGTGCAGCTTCTCGGGAGAGGAGTTGGGCCGTCTTGGAGCAGCTAAAGGAAGGGAGTCTCGTCCTAAAGCCGGATTCCTTACCCCTTGTGGTTACACCTTTGGTTCTTTTTGCTTTTCCTCCCCAAAACGATGTCTAGCATTGAGAATTCTGTAGAAATCTTGCAGTACACAGTTATGGACGAGTAGATCCTTTTTCTTGGGCATGGGAGAGTAACTCCCATGCCATAGCATGTTTTGAACAAGTAATTTCGTACTAAATGCAATTGTTTCTTGTTTCTCTACCTTAAAGGCGTCGGTAATTATTTTTTTTCTTTCTTGCATGTATCGTTGGCCGCCATATATGCATGATTTCTTCTTTCTTGCTTAGTTTGAGAAAACAAGTAGGTTTGTATGGAGACGTCCTTTTTGGCAACCTTTCTTCTTCTACGAGAGTAGGGAAGAATGAGTTGAGGATCTGTTTGTGATCATATACAAAATCCATGCACGAGAGTGCTGTTTTGAGTTATGGTCGTTGCGGTTACACCGGGAGGTGAGCTGTAACGCATCTTTTCCTAGAAACTTGATCTTTTGCATGTTTAAATTGCTTTGTTCTTTGTTTGCTATGGCGTATGAGTAAAATCCTAATGTCCAAGACCCATTAACTCTGAATTCGAACGTTCCTCGTAATCTTAGTTTGTTGATAAAAAAATTCTGAAATTTCTTGTAGTTAAAACCAAATCTTTTATGCTTTTGGAACAGATCTTTCTACCCCTCTAAAACCGATCTAGATTGTTGAACTTTAGTACTGTTGCGTTCAATGAAGTTATCGTTAGCTCCTCGTGTTCGACCTCGACTACAACTATTCTCGTATAGTTGCGAGATATAGCTAGTTGAGTAAAAGATCATCTTCATGATTGAAACTCGTTAGTGTAAACAACCAACAGTAGTCACCCATTTTCTCCTACTTGTTGAAGTATGCTTGGAGAAGACCCGCTCTGATACCACTTGTTGGATCCTAGATGGGTGATTAGATGCTCTAGAGGGGGGGTGAATAGAGCTGAAAGCACTTACACAAAATTCATTAAACCTTCAAAATATATGACAAGATAAGGTTGCTAAATAGGTAATTTGAGTGCAACTAAATCATGCATAGCAAGGATAAGAGAGATTGAACATGCACCAATTTAGACAAGCTATTTAGAGTGGTTCCACACTTCAAACTAGAAGTGTGTCAGTCGACTTGCCTAGAGAGGTCAACCTCTAGGACTTCAAACAATTACAGTCTTATATTCACTTATAAGACTTACAATGCAAGACCAACAAAGGACTTACCTATCCAATACAAAAGAGTCTTCAACCTTAACAAGGACTTACCCACTTTGCAAGAGTCTTCAGCCTTCTCCAAGGACTTACCCACTCTAGCACAAGTCTTCAGCCTTGTAGGAATTACCCACTCTTCTTGGATCTTCCGCCTTTGACTTCACCTTCACTCGGAGAAGCTTTCCACCAAGGTCTTACCTACTTGAGCTTGAGTCTTTTGCCTTCTCCAAGGGCTTACCCACTCTAGCTCCAAGTCTTCTGCCTTGATCTTCACCAAGGGACTCCTTCCCTTGTTCTTCTTCACCTCTCTTGGACAAGAGAGAGAACCTTCATCTTCAAGATAGGAAATGAGAGATGGGGAGGTGGTGGAAGTGAGAGCCTCACAAGATATACAAATAAGACTAGCTCTCTTACAAATCTCCTACTCACTCTAATGGATGTAGCAAGTGATTAAGCTTAGAGAGAGAGACGAGGCTGTAGGAAGCACTCAACTATTTAATAGGGACCTCACAAAGAGTTTGCAATGAATGCTCAACCTTGGAATGAAGCCCAAGGGGTCCTATTTATAGCTGGGGATGCCTCTTAGCCTTTGGGAATACTTGTGAATGAAAACTAGCCGTTTTGTGGCTTGCAACAGATCTATTTTCACTTGTTGCAACTCCACAACGGCTAGAAACACTTTTCTGCACTATTCCGTACAGTGCATTCGGTCGAGTTTCTATATGTGTAACTCGACCGATCAAGTAGCAGGCAGCCCGATATTGAAATGATTGATCGAGTTTGTTCTGAGGAAACTCAACCGACCATTCCAACTGGAACTGGCCTACTACCCAATCGGTCGAGTTCTGTGAGTGCACAACTCGACCGATGCAATCTTCAGAAAATCGACCAAGGTTGATCGGTCGAGTTTTCGGGTGGGAAACTCGACCGAACAAGTGCATGTAATTGATTTTCAAAGTTGCATTAAAAGTGCTCTAAAAATCAATCTAAGTGTTCCTTATATTATTCTAAGCTTAATTACAAGTCATACAATCATTACAAGTGATTTACAACATGATTCTAATGGATATACATCATATTACAAAAATGTGCACTTGTATGACTTTGACTTGTCTTTTCTCCAATTTGAGATGCACAAGTTAGGGCAATTGGAGTGTGTCTATACATAATCTGAAATTACTCAAGTAGAGACATTATACACCAAAATGTGGAATGGTTAGTCATCATCAAAACATGGGTTTAGTCAATTTAGACGTGAGTCAACATTGACCTAATTGACCTTGAGTCAACATTCTCCCCCTTTTTGAAGATGACAAACCATTCCATAAATGTATTGAAAGCATTTAAGTAAATTCATACCTTTGGAGAAACCTAGGGGTTTCAATAGAATGGAGTTCATATGCTCCCCCTCAATTGATGCACATGGAGTTTTCATACTCCCCCTCAATTGATGCTATTTCTCATGTATGGTTAGCTTTCATAACATTTATAGAATACTATGTCTTCTACTCATATATGTTCTACACATATATGTCTTCTCCCTTTACATGAGCATGCTTCTCCTCTTCATGTAAGACATGCCTTCTTCCTCTTTTTAAAAGAAGACATACCTTTCTCCCCCTTTGGCATTTCAAAAAGAGGGGTTATGAAGAAATAAGAAACATCACTTGTTAAAAAGAAAGGAGATAACACAAATATATATAAGGAGAGTAGAAGAGCACAGACAGGGGCTTGTCCAAACATAGAAAGAAAAGCAAGTTAAAGCATATACTTGAACAACCCAAAAATTCAAGATCAAGTGCTGCAGAAAAACAATAAATCACAATTTTGACCCTCAAGATGATGGAATTTGACCAAAAACCATCGGAGCTCATGGCAAAGCGATGAGTCTTGTTTAGAAGGTAGTTTTTGCATGAAAAGCACTAGACTTGCACTAAAAACTGAAACTGGAGCAAAATCTGCATAAAAATCCATAAATACTCCAATTCCCACATATCATGTAGATCTATGTACCCTGCATCACAATGTTATGCAAGAAACTCAAGATAGTAGATATTCAATTTAAGGAACAAGCTTGAGCATGTATAAGCATAGCATATAGATGAGCAAAGATGCCAAATGATAAACAGGGTTAGAACTACATGTATATGAACTACTAGTAGATCATATCACAAGTTAGGACTACTAGTAGGATCTAGATCATAGCAAGAGATACACAAGATACAGCAAGCTATGAGTAGATATAGAGATATATCCAAACAAAGAGATATGCAATTTTTAGAAGCATGAGAGGATATAACTCACTAGATATGCATCCTTACCATAAGATGATTACCCCTATGAACCTCAAGGTTGTATCAAAATAAGATATACACCTATAGAGATGTAACAAGTTAGAGTACAACGGAAGCGATTTTAGACACAACCAAGAGATCCAAAGAGATCATCATCAAAACCTGCAAAACAACTCGAAGCAAGTAATTGCAAGATATAGATATACCAATTTAGAGCAATTAGAGAGATAGATTTGTAAGCAAGATAGGCAATTTAGAACATGGCAGTATGCATATATAAAGGTACCAAATGAGAGTGCCAAAGAATAAGGCTATTGGTTGAGAAAATGTAGTTGAAAAGGAAATTCTCATTCAATAATCCAAATGTATATTTTGTGCACAGTGTTATCGGTCGAGTTCTGTGCATGGACAACTCGACCGATGACAGCTGTTGGTAACACTCATTGGTGCCTATCGGTCGAGTTTCAATAGGGCAAACTCGACCGACAGAGCAGCTATCAAGAAGCACATATATTTCATAAAAACATATTTAAAGGCATGCTAAAAATACAAACCATATCCAAACATGTCTAAGCAAGTTAGTAATGCACTATAGAAGCATTAGAAACAGTTTTTGAGCAAGAGTGTGAAGAGAATCACAAAATGCCACTTTTGACTCAAAAACCATATGTATAGTCCACACTAACTTGAAAAAACAAGTTAGAAATGGTTACAAGCAATAAAACCATTACCTTTGTACTTACCATTGGTTTTCCACTTGTTGTCACCCTCTACACATCTCACCTTTCTTCTTTCATGTGGATTGAGAAGTCAATTTGCAATTTAGTGGCTCAAGTCAATCCATTTGCAAGTACCTACAAGAAGAAAGATGAAATGGTCCCCAATCATGTTTTTGGGTCTGGAGGGGTTAGCTTAGCAACCCAAATCCTATTTCTCTTGGGTGCTTTCCTAAAAGGACAACAAGAAGAATAATGACCTAATTCATTGCAATAGTTGCATGTGCCTATAGTCTTGGAACTAGAGGATTCTCCACAGAATATTGTAGGTCCTTTATCTTTGTTGTTCCCTTGACTACTAACATACCCTAAACCATGTCTACTAATTTGTTTAGTAGTATGGTCTAGGATTTGATTAAGATTCTTTTTACCAACTAAGAATCTTTGCAAAGAAGATCTTAAACTATCATTATCATGCTTAAGAGAAGCAATAGTAGAAGACAATTGATTAATGTTATCTCTAGCATGTAGAAGAACATTTTCTAAGCAAAGAGTTTTAGTTAAATAAGAATCTCTATCAATATGAAGAGCAGCAACATCATTCTCTCTACTAGTAGAACTAGAACAAGATTCATGCCCATTGATTTTAGCAAGCAAGGAGGCATTTTCTAGTTCTAATTCACGCAAAACAAAATCTTTGTTTTTGTTTTCAGATTTAAGAATATCAATGTCATGCATGAGAGAATCAACAATTAAAGTATGTTCTTCATTAGAATTAGGCATGAGAGGTTGAGCTTCTAGAAATTTAATCTTATCAAGTAAACTAGCATTTTCAAGTTTAAGAGAGTCTACTTGGCTAAGACAATCATTTTTATCATTAAGCAAGCAAGAACTTGCATGTTCAAGATCATTTAATTCTACATACAAATTATCAACAATTTTAGCAAGCTTTTTCTTTTTCTTTTGAGAAGACTTAAGAGATGCACAAATATCATGAATGAGATCAATCAAGGATTCTTTATCAAAAGAGTCTAGATTTACCTCATTTGAGTCTTCACTTGTTGATGCTACAAGGGAAAAATGACAGTCTCCTTCATCACTAGAGCTTGAGCTTGATCCTTCACATGAATCTTCACTTGAGCTTGAGTTGGAGGAGCCACTTGAGCTTGAGTGCCATTTCTCCTTGTGAAGATGGGTCTTTTTGCCTTCTGGGCAATCTTCCTTGTAGTGACCCTTCTTTCCACATGTGAAGCACCAGATGAGGACTTGCCTTTGTAGAGTCTACCCTTAGAGTACATGGCATCTTCTTCAACTTGAGAGGATGAAGAAGCTTGACCAACAATATCCTTGATTTGAGCTTTGATTTCAGCCTTCTTCAATCTCTTGAGTTCTTTCTCCTCTTGTCTTTCTAATTCCTCCCTCTTGTCAAGCGTGGCTTCATGTGCTTGTAGATTTCCAATGCGCTCTTCAATAGGAATATCCCTAAGCGACCTTGCTTCTTTAATGGAAGTCACCTTGGATTCCCACCTCTTTGGGAGAGTTCTAAGGATCTTTGAGTTGATCTCTCCACTAGACATAGGATGTCCTAGAACAGGAAGACCATTCAAGATGGTGTTGAGCCTGGAGTACATGTTGGCTATGCTCTCTTCCTTTCCCATCTTGAAGTTCTCAAACAACCCTTTGAGCATGTAGACCTTGCTTTCCTTCACTTGATTTGTCCCTTCATAAGTGATGCAAAGCTTTCTCCATACCTCATAGGCCGTCTCACAAGAGGAAATCCGGTTGAACTCAGTGGGGGTCAAGGAGGCATAAAGGATGTGCATGGCTCTTGCATTCAAGGTTGCTTTCATCAAGGTTGCTTTCATCAAGGTGGCTTCATCCCATTCTTCAATGTTTGTCTTTGGTAGAATGTATGGGTTGTTCACCATTTGCCACATCTCGAGACTTGATCCTTGGATGAAGAATTGAAGTCTTCTTCTCCAATAGAGGAAGTTTCTCCCATCAAAGATTGGAAGGTTGGTCGAGAGTCTCCCTCCTAAGTAGTCACCCATCTTCTCCTACTTGTTGAAGTATGCTTGGAGAAGACCCGCTCTGATACCACTTGTTGGATCCTAGATGGGTGATTAGATGCTCTAGAGGGGGGTGAATAGAGCTGAAAGCACTTACACAAAATTCATTAAACCTTCAAAATATATGACAAGATAAGGTTGCTAAATAGGTAATTTGAGTGCAACTAAATCATGCATAGAAAGGATAAGAGAGATTGAACATGCACCAATTTAGACAAGCTATTTAGAGTGGTTCCACACTTCAAACTAGAAGTGTGTCAGTCCACTTGCCTAGAGAGGTCAACCTCTAGGACTTGAAACAATTGCAGTCTTATATTCACTTATAAGACTTACAATGCAAGACCAACAAAGGACTTACCTATCCAATACAAAAGAGTCTTCAGCCTTACCAAGGACTTACCCACTTTGCAAGAGTCTTCGGCCTTCTCCAAGGACTTACCCACTCTAGCACAAGTCTTCAGCCTTGTAGGAATTACCCACTCTTCTTGGATCTTCCACCTTTGACTTCACCTTCACTCGGAGAAGCTTTCCACCAAGGTCTTACCTACTTGAGCTTGAGTCTTTTGCCTTCTCCAAGGGATTACCCACTCTAGCTCCAAGTCTTCTGCCTTGATCTTCACCAAGGGACTCCTTCCCTTGTTCTTCTTTACCTCTCTTGGACAAGAGAGAGAACCATCATCTTCAAGATAGGAAATGAGAGATGGGGAGGTGGTGGAAGTGAGAGCCTCACAAGATATACAAATAAGAATAGCTCTCTTACAAATCTCCTACTCACTCTAATGGATGTAGCAAGTGATTAAGATTAGAGAGAGAGAGGAGGCTGTAGGAAGCACTCAACTATTTAATAGGGACCTCACAAAGAGTTTGCAATGAATGCTCAACCTTGGAATGAAGCCCAAGGGGTCCTATTTATAGCTGGGGATGCCTCTTAGCCTTTGGGAACACTTGTGAATGAAAACTAGCCATTTTGTGGCTTGCAACGGATCTATTTTCACTTGTTGCAACTCCACAACGGCTAAAAACACTTTTCTGCACTTTTCCGTACAGTGCATTCGGTTGAGTTTCTATATGTGTAACTCGACCGATCAAGTAGCAGGCAGCCCGATATTGAAATGATCGGTCGAGTTTGTTCTGAGGAAACTCGACTGACCATTCCAACTGGAACTAGCCTACTACCCAATCGGTCGAGTTCTGTGAGTGCACAACTCGACCGATGCAATCTTCAGAAAATCGACCAAGGTTGATCTGTCGAGTTTCAGGGTGGGAAACTCGACCGAACAAGTGCCTGTAATTGATTTTCAAAGTTGCATTAAAAGTGCTCTAAAAATTGATCTAAGTGTTCCTAATATTTTTCTAAGCTTAATTACAAGTCATACAATCATTACAAGTGATTTACAACATGATTCTAATTGATATAAATCATATTACAAAAATGTGCACTTGTATGACTTTGACTTGTCTTTTCTCCAATTTGAGATGCGCAAGTTAGGGCAATTGGAGTGTGTCTATACATAATCTGAAATTACTCAAGTAGAGACATTAGACACCAAAATGTGGAATGGTTAGTCATCATCAAAACATGGGTTTAGTCAATTTAGATGTGAGTCAACATTGACCTAATTGACCTTGAGTCAACATTCTCCCCCTTTTTGAAGATGACAAACCATTCCATAAATGTATTGAAAGCATTTAAGTAAATTCATACCTTTGGAGAAACCTAGGGGTTTCAATAGAATGGAGTTCATATGCTCCCCCTCAATTGATGCGCATGGAGTTTTCATACTCCCCCTCAATTGATGCTATTTCTCCTATATGGTTAGCTTTCATAACATTTATAGAATACTATGTCTTCTACTCATATATGTTCTACACATATATGTCTTCTCCCTTTACATGAGCATGCTTCTCCTCTTCATGTAAGACATGCCTTCTTCCTCTTTTTAAAAGAAGACATACCTTTCTCCCCCTTTGGCATTTCAAAAAGAGGGGTTATGAAGAAATAAGAAACATCACTTGTTAAAAAGAAAGGACATAACACAAATATATATAAGGAGAGTAGAAGAGCACATACAGGGGCTTGTCCAAGCATAGAAAGAAAAGCAAGTTAAAGCATATACTTGAACAACCCAAAAATGCAAGATAAAGTGCTGCAGAAAAACAATAAATCAAAATTTTGACCCTCAAGATGATGGAATTTGACCAAAAACCATCAGAGCTCATGGCAAAGCGATGAGTCTTGTTTAGAAGGTAGTTTCTGCATGAAAAGCACTAGACTTGCACTAAAAACTGAAACTGGAGCAAAATCTGCATAAAAATCCATAAATACTCCAATTCCCACATGTCATGTAGATCTATGTACCCTGCATCACAATGTTATGCAAGCAACTCAAGATAGTAGATATTCAATTTAAGGAACAAGCTTGAGCATGTATAAGCATAGCATATATATGAGCAAAGATGCCAAATTAGAAACAGGGTTAGAACTACATGTATATGAACTACTAGTTGATGATATCACAAGTTAGGACTACTAGTAGGATCTAGATCATAGCAAGAGATACACAAGATACAGCAAGCTATGAGTAGATATAGAGATATATCCAAACAAAGAGATATGCAATTTTTAGAAGCATGAGAGGATATAACTCACTAGATATGCATCCTTACCATAAGATGATTACCCCTATGAACCTCAAGGTTGTATTAAAACAAGATATACACCTATAGAGATGTAGCAAGTTAGAGTACAACATAAGCTATTTTAGACACAACCAAGAGATCCAAAGAGATCATCATCAAAACCTTGAAAACAACTCAAAGCAAGTAATTGCAAGATATAGATATACCAATTTAGAGCAATTAGAGAGATAGAGTTGTAAGCAAGATAGGCAATTTAGAACATGGCAGTATGCATATATAAAGGTACCAAATGAGAGTGCCAAAGAATAAGGCTATTGGTTGAGAAAATGTAGTTGAAAAGGAAATTCGTATTCAATAATCCAAATGTATATTCTGTGCACAATGTTATCGGTCGAGTTTTGTGCATGGACAACTCGACCGATGACAGCTGTTGGCAACACTCATTGGTGCCTATCGGTCGAGTTTCAATAGGGCAAACTCGACCGACAGAGCATCTGTCAAGAAGCCCATATATTTCATAAAAACATATTTAAAGGCATGCTAAAAATACAAACCATATCCATACATGTCTAAGCAAGTTAGTAATGCACGATAGAAGCATTAGAAACAGTTTTTGAGCAAGAGTGTGAAGAGAATCACAAAATGCCACTTTCGACTCAAAAACCATATGTATAGTGCACACTAACTTGACAAAACAAGTTAGAAATGGTTACAAGCAATAAAACCATTACCTTTGTACTTACCATTGCTTTTCCACTTGTTGTCACCCTCTACACATCTCACCTTTCATCTTTCATGTGGATTGAGAAGTCAATTTGCAATTTAGTGGCTCAAGTCAATCCATTTGCAAGTACCTACAAGAAGAAAGATGAAATGGTCCCCAATCATGTTATGGGGTCCGGAGGGGTTAGCTTAGCAACCCAAATCCTATTTCTCTTTGGTGCTTTCCTAAAAGGACAACAAGAAGAATAATGACCTAATTCATTGCAATAGTTGCATGTGCCTATAGTCTTGGAACTAGAGGATTCTCCATGGAATATTGGAGGTCCTTTATCTTTGTTGTTCCCTTGACTACTAACATACCCTAAACCATGTCTACCAATTTTGTTAGTAGTATGGTCTAGGATTTGATTAAGATTCTTTTTACCAACTAAGAATCTTTGCAAATAAGATCTTAAACTATCATTATCATGCTTAAGAGAAGCAATAGTAGAAGACAATTGATTAATGTTATCTCTAGCATGTAGAAGATCATTTTCTAAGAAAAGAGTTTTATTTAAATAAGAATCTCTATCAATATGAAGAGCAGCAACATCATTCTCTCTACTAGTAGAACTAGAACAAGATTCATGCCCATTGATTTTAGCAAGCAAGGAGGCATTTTCTAGTTCTAATTCATGCAAAACAAAATCTTTGTTTTTGTTTTCAGATTTAAGAACATCAATGTCATGCATGAGAGAATCAACAATTGAAGTATGTTCTTCATTAGAATTAGGCATGAGAGGTTGAGCTTCTAGAAATTTAATCTTATCAAGTAAACTAGAATTTTCAAGTTTAAGAGAGTCTACTTGGCTAAGACAATCATTTTTATCATTAAGCAAGCAAGAATTTGCATGTTCAAGATCATTTAATTATACATACAAATTATCAACAATTTTAGCAAGCTTTTTCTTTTTCTTTTGAGAAGACTTAAGAGATGCACAAATATCATGAATGAGATCAATCAAGGATTCTTTATCAAAAGAGTCTAGATTTACCTCATTTGAGTCTTCACTTGTTGATGCTACAAGGGCAAAATGACATTCTCCTTCATCACTAGAGCTTGAGCTTGATCCTTCACATGAATCTTCACTTGAGCTTGAGTTGGAGGAGCCACTTGAGCTTGAGTGCCATTTCTCCTTGTGAAGATGGGTCTTTTTTCCTTGTGGGCAATCTTCCTTGTAGTGACCATTCTTTCCACATGTGAAGTACCAGATGGAGGAGGACTTGCCTTTGTAGAGTCTACCCTTAGAGTACATGGCATCTTCTTCAACTTGAGAGGATGAAGAAGCTTGACCAACAATAGCCTTGATTTGAGCTTTGATTTCAGCCTTCTTCAATCTCTTGAGTTCTTTCTCCTCTTGTCTTTCTAATTCCTCCCTCTTGTCAAGCGTGGCTTCATGTGCTTGTAGATTTCCAATGAGCTCTTCAATAGGAATATCCCTAAGCGACCTTGCTTCTTCAATGGAAGTCACCTTGGATTCCCACCTCTTTGGGAGAGTTCTAAGGATCTTTGAGTTGATCTCTCCACTAGACATAGGATGTCCTAGAACAGCAAGACCATTCAAGATGGTGTTGAGCCTTGAGTACATGTTGGCTATGCTCTCTTCCTTTCCCATCTTGAAGTTCTCAAGCAACCCTTTAAGCATGTAGACCTTGCTTTCCTTCACTTGAGCTGTCCCTTTATAAGTGATGCAAAGCTTTCTCCATACCTCATAGGCCGTCTCACAAGAGGAAATCCGGTTGAACTCGGTGGGGGTCAAGGAGGCATAAAGGATGTGCATGGCTCTTGCATTCAAGGTTTGCTTTCATCAAGGTGGCTTCATCCCATTCTTCAATGTTTGTCTTTGGTAGAATGTATGGGATGTTCACCATTTGCCACATCTCGAGACTTGATCCTTGGATGAAGAATTGAAGTGTTCTTCTCCAATAGAGGAAGTTTCTCCCATCAATGATTGGAAGGTTGGTCGAGAGTCTCCCTCCTAAGTAGTCACCCATCTTCTCCTACTTGTTGAAGTATGCTTGGAGAAGACCCGCTCTGATACCACTTGTTGGATCCTAGATGGGTGATTAGATGCTCTAGAGGGGGGGTAAATAGAGCTGAAAGCACTTACACAAAATTCATTAAACCTTCAAAATATATGACAAGATAAGGTTGCTAAATAGGTAATTTGAGTGCAACTAAATCATGCATAGCAAGGATAAGAGAGATTGAACATGCAACAATTTAGACAAGCTATTTAGAGTGGTTCCACACTTCAAACTAGAAGTGTGTCAGTCCACTTGCCTAGAGAGGTCAACCTCTAGGACTTCCAACAATTGCAGTCTTATTTTCACTTATAAGACTTACAATGCAAGACCAACAAATGACTTACCTATCCAATACAAAAGAGTCTTCAACCTTACCAAGGACTTACCCACTTTGCAAGAGTCTTCGGCCTTCTCCAAGGACTTACCCACTCTAGCACAAGTCTTCAGCCTTGTAGGAATTACCCACTCTTCTTGGATCTTCCGCCTTTGACTTCACCTTCACTCGGAGAAGCTTTCCACCAAGGTCTTACCTACTTGAGCTTGAGTCTTTTGCCTTCTCCAAGGGCTTACCCACTCTAGCTCCAAGTCTTCTGCCTTGATCTTCACCAAGGGACTCCTTCCCTTGTTCTTCTTCACCTCTCTTAGATAAGAGAGAGAACCTTCATCTTCAAGATAGGAAATGAGAGATGGGGAGGTGGTGGAAGTGAGAGACTCACAAGATATACAAATAAGACTAGCTCTCTTACAAATCTCCTACTCACTCTAATGGATGTAGCAAGTGATTAAGCTTAGAGAGAGAGAGGAGGCTGTAGGACGCACTCAACTATTTAATAGGGACCTCACAAAGAGTTTGCAATGAATGCTCAACCTTGGAATGAAGCCCAATGGGTCCTATTTATAGCTGGGGATGCCTCTTAGCCTTTGGGAACACTTGTGAATGAAAACTAGCCGTTTTGTGGCTTGCAACAGATCTATTTTCACTTGTTGCAACTCCACAACGGCTAGAAACACTTTTCTGCACTTTTCCGTACAGTGTATTCGGTCGAGTTTCTATATGTGTAACTCGACCGATCAAGTAGCAGGCAGCCCGATATTGAAATGATCGGTCGAGTTTTTTCTGAGGAAACTCGACCGACCATTCCAACTGGAACTGACCTACTACCCAATCGGTCGAGTTCTGTGAGTGCACAACTCGACCGATGCAATCTTCAGAAAATCGACCAAGGTTGATCGGTTGAGTTTCAGGGTGGGAAACTCGACCGAACAAGTGCCTGTAATCGATTTTCAAAGTTGCATTAAAAGTGCTCTAAAAATTGATCTAAGTGTTCTTGATATTTTTCTAAGCTTAATTACAAGTCATACAATCATTATAAGTGATTTACAACATGATTCTAATGGATATACATCATATTACAAAAATGTGCACTTGTATGACTTTGACTTGTCTTTTCTCCAATTTGAGATGCGCAAGTTAGGGCAATTGGAGTGTGTCTATACATAATCTGAAATTACTCAAGTAGAGACATTAGACACCAAAATGTGGAATGGTTAGTCATCATCAAAACATGGGTTTAGTCAATTTAGACGTGAGTCAACATTGACCTAATTGACCTTGAGTCAACATTCTCCCCCTTTTTGAAGATGACAAACCATTCCATAAATGTATTGAAAGCATTTAAGTAAATTCATACCTTTGGAGAAACCTAGGGGTTTCAATAGAATGGAGTTCATATGCTCCCCCTCAATTGATGCGCATGGAGTTTTCATACTCCCCCTCAATTGATGCTATTTCTCCTGTATGGTTAGCTTTAATAACATTTATAGAATATTATGTCTTCTACTCATATATGTTCTACACATATATGTCTTCTCCCTTTACATGAGCATGCTTCTCCTCTTCATGTAAGACATGCCTTCTTCCTCTTTTTAAAAGAAGACATACCTTTCTCCCCCTTTGGCATTTCAAAAAGAGGGGTTATGAAGAAATAAGAAACATCACTTGTTAAAAAGAAAGGAGATAACACAAATATATATAAGGAGAGTAGAAGAGCACAGATAGGGGCTTGTCCAAGCATAGAAAGAAAAGCAAGTTAAATCATATACTGGAACAACCCAAAAATTCAAGATAAAGTGCTGCAGAAAAACAATAAATCACAATTTTGACCCTCAAGATGATGGAATTTGACCAAAAACCATCGGAGCTCATGGCAAAGCGATGAGTCTTGTTTAGAAGGTAGTTTATGCATGAAAAGCACTAGACTTGCACTAAAAACTGAAACTGGAGCAAAATCTGCATAAAAATCCATAAATACTCCAATTCCCACATATCATGTAGATCTATGTACCCTGCATCACAATGTTATGCAAGCAACTCAAGATAGTAGATATTCAATTTAAGGAACAAGCTTGAGCATGTATAAGAATATCATATAGATGAGCAAAGATGCCAAATTATAAACAGGGTTAGAACTACATGTATATGAACTACTAGTAGATGATATCACAAGTTAGGACTGCTAGTAGGATCTAGATCACAGCAAGAGATACACAAGATACAGCAAGCTATGAGTAGATATAGAGATATATCCAAACAAAGAGATATGCAATTTTTAGAAGCATGAGAGGATATAACTCACTAGATATGCATCCTTACCATAAGATGATTACCCCTATGAACCTCAAGGTTGTATCAAAACAAGATATACACCTATAGATATGTAGCAAGTTAGAGTACAACGGAAGCGATTTTAGACACAACCAAGAGATCCAAAGATATCATCATCAAAACCTGCAAAACAACTCAAAGCAAGTAATTGCAAGATATAGATATACCAATTTAGAGCAATTAGAGAGACAGAGTTGTAAGCAAGATAGGCAATTTAGAACATGGCAGTATGCATATATAAAGGTACCAAATGAGAGTGCCAAAGAATACGGCTATTGGTTGAGAAAATGTAGTTGAAAAGGAAATTCTCATTCAATAATCCAAATGTATATTCTGTGCACAGTGTTATCGGTCGAGTTCTGTGCATGGACAACTCGACCGATGACAGCTGTTGGCAACACTCATTGGTGCCTATCGGTCGAGTTTCAATAGGGCAAACTCGAGCGACAGAGCAGCTGTCAAGAAGCACATATATTTCATAAAAACATATTTAAAGGCATGCTAAAAATACAAACCATATCCAAACATGTCTAAGCAAGTTAGTAATGCACTATAGAAGCATTAGAAACAGTTTTTGAGCAAGAGTGTGAAGAGAATCACAAAATGCCACTTTTGACTCAAAAACCATATGTATGGTGCACACTAACTTGACAAAACAAGTTATAAATGGTTACAAGCAATAAAACCATTACCTTTGTACTTACCATTGCTTTTCCACTTGTTGTCACCCTCTACACATCTCACCTTTCTTCTTTCATGTGGATTGAGAAGTCAATTTGCAATTTAGTGGCTCAAGTCAATCCATTTGCAAGTACCTACAAGAAGAAAGATGAAATGGTCCCCAATCATGTTTTTGGGTCTGGAGGGGTTAGCTTAGCAACCCAAATCCTATTTCCCTTGGGTGCTTTCCTAAAAGGACAACAAGAAGAATAATGACCTAATTCATTGCAATAGTTGCATGTGCCTATAGTCTTGGAACTAGAGGATTCTCCATGGAATATTGGAGGTCCTTTATCTTTGTTGTTCCCTTGACTACTAACATACCCTAAACCATGTCTACCAATTTGTTTAGTAGTATGGTCTAGGATTTGATTAAGATTCTTTTTACCAACTAAGAATCTTTGCAAAGAAGATCTTAAACTATCATTATCATGCTTAAGAGAAGCAATAGTAGAAGACAATTGATTAATGTTATCTCTAGCATGTAGAAGATCATTTTCTAAGCAAAGAGTTTTAGTTAAATAAGAATCTCTATCAATATGAAGAGCAGCAACATCATTCTCTCTACTAGTAGAACTAGAACAAGATTCATGCCCATTGATTTTAGCAAGCAAGGAGGCATTTTCTAGTTCTAATTCATGCAAAACAAAATCTTTGTTTTTGTTTTCAGATTTAAGAACATCAATGTCATGCATGAGAGAATCAACAATTAAAGTATGTTCTTCATTAGAATTAGGCATGAGAGGTTGAGCTTCTAGAAATTTAATCTTATCAAGTAAACTAGCATTTTCAAGTTTAAGAGAGTCTACTTGGCTAAGACAATCATTTTTATCATTAATCAAGCAAGAATTTGCATGTTCAAGATCATTTAATTCTACATACAAATTATCAACAATTTTAGCAAGCTTTTTCTTTTTCTTTTGAGAAGACTTAAGAGATGCACAAATATCATGAATGAGATCAATCAAGGATTCTTTATCAAAAGAGTCTAGATTTACCTCATTTGAGTCTTCACTTGTTGATGCTACAAGGGCAAAATGACATTCTCCTTCATCACTAGAGCTTGAGCTTGATCCTTCACATGAATCTTCACTTGAGCTTGAGTTGGAGGAGCCACTTGAGCTTGAGTGTCATTTCTCCTTGTGAAGATGGGTCTTTTTGCCTTGTGGGCAATCTTCCTTGTAGTGACCATTCTTTCCACATGTGAAGCACCAGATGGAGGAGGACTTGCCTTTGTAGAGTCTACCCTTAGAGTACATGGCATCTTCTTCAACTTGAGAGGATGAAGAAGCTTGACCAACAATAGCCTTGATTTGAGCTTTGATTTCAGCCTTCTTCAATCTCTTGAGTTCTTTCTCCTCTTATCTTTCTAATTCCTCCCTCTTGTCAAGCGTGGCTTCATGTACTTGTAGATTTCCAATGAGCTCTTCAATAGGAATATCCCTAAGCGACCTTGCTTCTTCAATGGAAGTCACCTTGGATTCCCACCTCTTTGGGAGAGTTCTAAGGATCTTTGAGTTGATCTCTCCACTAGACATAGGATGTCCTAGAACAGCAAGACCATTCAAGATGGTGTTGAGCCTTGAGTACATGTTGGCTATGCTCTCTTCCTTTCCCATCATGAAGTTCTGAAGCAACCCTTTGAGCATGTAGACCTTGCTTTCCTTCACTTGATCTGTCCCTTCATAAGTGATGCAAAGCTTTCTCCATACCTCATAGGCCGTCTCACAAGAGGAAATCTGGTTGAACTCGGTGGGGGTCAAGGAGGCATATAGGATGTGCATGGCTCTTGCATTCAAGGTTTGCTTTCATCAAGGTTGCTTCATCCCATTCTTCAATGTTTGTCTTTGGTAGAATGTATGGGATGTTCACCATTTGCCACATCTCGAGACTTGATCCTTGGATGAAGAATTGAAGTGTTCTTCTCCAATAGAGGAAGTTTCTCCCATCAAAGATTGGAAGGCTGGTCGAGAGTCTCCCTCCTAAGTAGTCACCCATCTTCTCCTACTTGTTGAAGTATGCTTGGAGAAGACCCGCTCTGATACCACTTGTTGGATCCTAGATGGGTGATTAGATGCTCTAGAGGGGGGTGAATAGAGCTGAAAGCACTTACACAAAATTCATTAAACCTTCAAAATATATGACAAGATAAGGTTGCTAAATAGGTAATTTGAGTGCAACTAAATCATGCATAGCAAGGATAAGAGAGATTGAAAATGCACCAATTTAGACAAACTATTTAGAGTGGTTCCACACTTCAAACTAGAAGTGTGTCAGTCCACTTGCCTAGAGAGGTCAACCTCTAGGACTTCCAACAATTGCAGTCTTATTTTCACTTATAAGACTTACAATGCAAGACCAACAAATGACTTACCTATCCAATACAAAAGAGTCTTCAACCTTACCAAGGACTTACCCACTTTGCAAGAGTCTTCGGCCTTCTCCAAGGACTTACCCACTCTAGCACAAGTCTTCAGCCTTGTAGGAATTACCCACTCTTCTTAGATCTTCCGCCTTTGACTTCACCTTCACTCGGAGAAGCTTTCCACCAAGGTCTTACCTACTTGAGCTTGAGTCTTTTGCCTTCTCCAAGGGCTTACCCACTCTAGCTCTAAGTCTTATGCCTTGATCTTCACCAAGGGACTCCTTCCCTTGTTCTTCTTCACCTCTCTTTGATAAGAGAGAGAACCTTCATCTTCAAGATAGGAAATGAGAGATGGGGTGGTGGTGGAAGTGAGAGCCTCACAAGATATACAAATAAGACTAGCTCTCTTACAAATCTCCTACTCACTCTAATGGATGTAGCAAGTGATTAAGCTTAGAGAGAGAGAGGAGGCTGTAGGAAGCACTCAACTATTTAATAGGGACCTCACAAAGAGTTTGCAATGAATGCTCAACCTTGGAATGAAGCCTAAGGGGTCCTATTTATAGCTGGGGATGCCTCTTAGCCTTTGGGAACACTTGTGAATGAAAACTAGCCGTTTTGTGGCTTGCAACGGATCTATTTTCACTTGTTGCAACTCCACAACGGCTAGAAACACTTTTCTGCACTTTTCCGTACAGTGCATTCGGTCGAGTTTCTATATGTGTAACTCGACCGATCAAGTAGCAGGAAGCCCGATATTGAAATGATCGGTCGAGTTTGTTCTGAGGAAACTCGACCGACCATTCCAACTGGAACTGACCTACTACCCAATCGGTCGAGTTCTGTGAGTGCACAACTCGACCGATGCAATCTTCAGAAAATCGACCAAGGTTGATCGGTCGAGTTTCAGGGTGGGAAACTCGACCGAACAAGTGCCTGTAATCGATTTTCAAAGTTGCATTAAAAGTGCTCTAAAAATCGATCTAAGTGTTCCTGATATTTTTCTAAGCTTAGTTACAAGTCATACAATCATTACAAGTGATTTACAACATGATTCTAATGGATATACATCATATTACAAAAATGTGCACTTGTATGACTTTGACTTGTCTTTTCTCCAATTTGAGATGCGCAAGTTAGGGCAATTGGAGTGTGTCTATACATAATCTGAAATTACTCAAGTAGAGACATTAGACACCAAAATGTGGAATGGTTAGTCATCATCAAAACATGGGTTTAGTCAATTTAGACGTGATTCAACATTGACCTAATTGACCTTGAGTCAACATTCTCCCCATTTTTGAAGATGAAAAACCATTCCATAAATGTATTGAAAGCATTTAAGTAAATTCATACCTTTGGAGAAACCTAAGGGTTTCAATAGAATGGAGTTCATATGCTCCCCCTCAATTGATGCGCATGGAGTTTTCATACTCCCCCTCAATTGATGCTATTTCTCATGTATGGTTAGCTTTCATAACATTTATAGAATACTATGTCTTCTACTCATATATGTTCTACACATATATGTCTTCTCCCTTTACATGAGCATGCTTCTCCTCTTCATGTAAGACATGCCTTCTTCCTCTTTTTAAAAGAAGACATACCTTTCTCCCCCTTTGGCATTTCAAAAAGAGGGGTTATGAAGAAATAAGAAACATCACTTGTTAAAAAGAAAGGAGATAACACAAATATATATAAGGAGAGTAGAAGAGCACAGAGAGGGGCTTGTCCAAACATAGAAAGAAAAGCAACTTAAAGCATATACTTGAACAACCCAAAAATGCAAGATAAAGTGCTGCAGAAAAACAATAAATCACAATTTTGACCCTCAAGATGATGGAATTTGACCAAAAACCATCGGAGCTCATGGCAAAGCGATGAGTCTTGTTTAGAAGGTAGTTTTTGCATGAAAAGCACTAGACTTGCACTAAAAACTGAAACTGGAGCAAAATCTGCATAAAAATCCATAAATACTCCAATTCCCACATATCATGTAGATCTATGTACCCTGCATCACAATGTTATGCAAGCAACTCAAGATAGTAGATATTCAATTTAAGGAACAAGCTTGAGCATGTATAAGCATAGCATATAGATGAGAAAAGATGCCAAATTATAAACAGGGTTAGAACTACATGTATATGAACTACTAGTAGATTATATCACAAGTTAGGACTACTAGTAGGATTTAGATCATAGCAAGAGATACACAAGATACAGCAAGCTATGAGTATATATAGAGATATATCCAAACAAAGAGATATGCAATTTTGAGAAGCATGAGAGGATATAACTCACTAGATATGCATCCTTACCATAAGATGATTACCCCTATGAACCTCAAGGTTGTATCAAAATAAGATATACACCTATAGAGATGTAGCAAGTTAGAGTACAACGGAAGCGATTTTAGACACAACCAAGAGATCCAAAGAGATCATCATCAAAACCTGCAAAACAACTCAAAGCAAGTAATTGCAAGATATAGATATACCAATTTAGAGCAATTAGAGAGATAGAGTTGTAAGCAAGATAGGCAATTTAGAACATGGCAGTATGCATATATAAAGGTACCAAATGAGAGTGCCAAAGAATAAGGCTATTGGTTGAGAAAATGTAGTTGAAAAGGAAATTCTCATTCAATAATCCAAATGTATATTCTGTGCACAGTGTTATCGGTCGAGTTATGTGCATGGACAACTCGACCGATGACAGCTGTTGGCAACACTCATTGGTGCCTATCGGTCGAGTTTCAATAGGGCAAACTCGACCGACAGAGCAGCTGTCAAGAAGCACATATATTTCATAAAAACATATTTAAAGGCATGCTAAAAATACAAACCATATCCAAACATGTCTAAGCAAGTTAGTAATGCACTATAGAAGCATTAGAAATAGTTTTTGAGCAAGAGTGTGAAGAGAATCACAAAATGCCACTTTTGACTCAAAAACCATATGTATAGTGCACACTAACTTGACAAAACAAGTTATAAATGGTTACAAGAAATAAAACCATTACCTTTGTACTTACCATTGCTTTTCCACTTGTTGTCACCCTCTACACATCTCACCTTTCTTCTTTCATGTGGATTGAGAAGTCAATTTGCAATTTAGTGGCTCAAGTCAATCCATTTGCAAGTACCTACAAGAAGAAAGATGAAATGGTCCCCAATCATGTTTTTGGGTCCGGAGGGGTTAGCTTAGCCACCCAAATCCTATTTCTCTTGGGTGCTTTCCTAAAAGGACAACAAGAAGAATAATGACATAATTCATTGCAATAGTTGCATGTGCCTATAGTCTTGGAACTAGAGGATTCTCCATGGAATATTGGAGGTCCTTTATCTTTGTTGTTCCCTTGACTACTAACATACCCTAAACCATGTCTACCAATTTGTTTAGTAGTATGGTCTAGGATTTGATTAAGATTCTTTTTACCAACTAAGAATCTTTGCAAAGAAGATCTTAAACTATCATTATCATGCTTAAGAGAAGCAATAGTAGAAGACAATTGATTAATGTTATCTCTAGCATGTAGAAGATCATTTTCTAAGCAAAGATTTTTAGTTAAATAAGAATCTCTATCAATATGAAGAGCAGCAACATCATTCTCTCTACTAGTAGAACTAGAACAAGATTCATGCCCATTGATTTTAGCAAGCAAGGAGGCATTTTCTAGTTCTAATTCATGCAAAACAAAATCTTTGTTTTTGTTTTCAGATTTAAGAACATCAATGTCATGCATGAGAGAATCAACAATTAAAGTATGTTCTTCATTAGAATTAGGCATGAGAGGTTGAGCTTCTAGAAATTTAATCTTATCAAATAAACTAGCATTTTCAAGTTTAAGAGAGTCTACTTGGCTAAGACAATCATTTTTATCATTAAGCAAGCAAGAATTTGCATGTTCAATATCATTTAATTCTACATACAAATTATCAACAATTTTAGCAAGCTTTTTCTTTTTCTTTTGAGAAGACTTAAGAGATGCACAAATATCATGAATGAGATCAATCAAGGATTCTTTATCAAAAGAGTCTAGATTTACCTCATTTGAGTCTTCACTTGTTGATGCTACAAGGGCAAAATGACATTCTCCTTCATCACTAGAGCTTGAGCTTGATCCTTCACATGTATCTTCACTTGAGCTTGAGTTGGAGGAGCCACTTGAGCTTGAGTGCCATTTCTCCTTATGAAGATGGGTCTTTTTTCCTTGTAGGCAATCTTCCTTGTAGTGACCCTTCTTTCCACATGTGAAGCACCAGATGGAGGACGACTTGCCTTTGTAGAGTCTACCCTTAGAGTACATGGCATCTTCTTCAACTTGAGAGGATGAAGAAGCTTGACCAACAATAGCCTTGATTTGAGATTTGATTTCAGCCTTCTTCAATCTCTTGAGTTCTTTCTCCTCTTGTCTTTCTAATTCCTCCCTCTTGTCAAGCGTGGCTTCATGTGCTTGTAGATTTCCAATGAGCTCTTCAATAGGAATATCCCTAAGTGACCTTGCTTCTTCAATGGAAGTCACCTTGGATTCCCACCTCTTTGGGAGAGTTCTAAGGATCTTTGAGTTGATCTTTCCACTAGACATAGGATGTCCTAGAACAGCAAGACCATTCAAGATGGTGTTGAGCCTTGAGTACATGTTGGCTATGCTCTCTTCCTTTCCCATCTTGAAGTTCTCAAGTAACCCTTTGAGCATGTAAACCTTGCTTTCCTTCACTTGATCTGTCCCTTCATAAGTGATGCAAAGCTTTCTCCATACCTCATAGGCCGTCTGACAAGAGGAAATCCGGTTGAACTCGGTGGGGGTCAAGGAGGCATAAAGGATGTGCATGGCTCTTGCATTCAAGGTTGCTTTCATCAAGGTGGCTTCATCCCATTCTTCAATGTTTGTCTTTGGTAGAATGCATGGGTTGTTCACCATTTGCCACATCTCGAGACTTGATCCTTGGATGAAGAATTGAATTCTTCTTCTCCAATAGAGGAAGTTTCTCCCATCAAAGATTGGAAGGCTGGTCGAGAGTCTCCCTCCTAAGTAGTCACCCATCTTCTCCTACTTGTTGAAGTATGATTGAAGAAGACCCGCTCTGATACCACTTTTTGGATCCTAGATGGGTGATTAGGTGCTCTAGAGGGGGGGTGAATAGAGCTGAAAGCACTTACACAAAATTCATTAAACCTTCAAAATATATGACAAGATAAGGTTGCTAAATAGGTAATTTGAGTGCAACTAAATCATGCATAGCAAGGATAAGAGAGATTGAACATGCACCAATTTAGACAAGCTATTTAGAGTGGTTCCACACTTCAAACTAGAAGTGTGTCAGTCCACTTGCCTAGAGAGGTCAACCTCTAGGACTTGAAACAATTGCAGTCTTATATTCACTTATAAGACTTACAATGCAAGACCAACAAAGGACTTACCTATCCAATACAAAAGAGTCTTCAACCTTACCAAGGACTTACCCACTTTGCAAGAGTCTTCGGCCTTCTCCAAGGACTTACCCACTCTAGCACAAGTCTTCAGCCTTGTAGGAATTACCCACTCTTCTTGGATCTTCTGCCTTTGACTTCACCTTCACTCAGAGAAGCTTTCCACCAAGGTCTTACCTACTTGAGCTTGAGTCTTTTGCCTTCTCCAAGGGCTTTCCCACTCTATCTCCAAGTCTTCTGCCTTGATCTTCACCAAGGGACTCCTTCCCTTGTTCTTCTTCACCTCTCTTAAACAAGAGAGAGAACCTTCATCTTCAAGATAGGAAATGAGAGATGGGGAGGTGGTGGAAGTGAGAGCCTCACAAGATATACAAATAAGACTAGCTCTCTTACAAATCTCCTACTCACTCTAATGGATGTAGAAAGTGATTAAGCTTAGAGAGAGAGAGAGGAGGCTGTAGGAAGCACTCAACTATTTAATAGGGACCTCACAAAGAGTTTGCAATGAATGCTCAACCTTGGAATGAAGCCCAAGGGGTCCTATTTATAGCTGGGGATGCCTCTTAGCCTTTGGGAACACTTGTGAATGAAAACTAGCCATTTTGTGGCTTGCAACGGATCTATTTTCACTTGTTGCAACTCCACAACGGCTAAAAACACTTTTCTGCACTTTTCCGTACAGTGCATTCGGTCGAGTTTCTATATGTTGAACTTGACCGATCAAGTAGCAGGCAGCCCGATATTGAAATGATCGGTCGAGTTTGTTCTGAGGAAACTCGACCGACCATTCCAACTGGAACTGGCCTACTACCCAATCGGTCGAGTTCTGTGAGTGCACAACTCGACCAATGCAATCTTCAGAAAATCGACCAAGGTTGATCGGTCGAGTTTCAGGGTGGGAAACTCGACCGAACAAGTGCCTGCAATTGATTTTCAAAGTTGCATTAAAAGTGCTCTAAAAATCGATCTAAGTGTTCCTGATATTTTTCTAAGCTTAATTACAAGTCATACAATCATTACAAGTGATTTACAATATGATTTTAATGGATATACATCATATTACAAAAATGTGCACTTGTAAGACTTTGACTTGTCTTTTCTCCAATTTGAGATGCGCAAGTTAGGGCAATTGGAGTGTGTCTATACATAATCTGAAATTACTCAAGAAGAGACATTATACACCAAAATGTGGAATGGTTAGTCATCATCAAAACATGGGTTTAGTCAATTTAGACGTGAGTCAACATTGACCTAATTGACCTTGAGTCAACATTCTCCCCCTTTTTGAAGATGACAAACCATTCCATAAATGTATTGAAAGCATTTAAGTAAATTCATACCTTTGGAGAAACCTAGGGGTTTCAATAGAATGGAGTTCATATGCTCCCCCTCAATTGATGCGCATGGATTTTTCATACTCCCCCTCAATTGATGCTATTTCTCCTGTATGGTTAGCTTTCATAACATTTATAGAATACTATGTCTTCTACTCATATATGTTCTACACATATATGTCTTCTCCCTTTACATGAGCATGCTTCTCCTCTTCATGTAAGACATGCCTTCTTCCTCTTTTTAAAAGAAGACATACCTTTCTCCCCCTTTGGCATTTCAAAAAGAGGGGTTATGAAGAAATAAGAAACATCACTTGTTAAAAAGAAAGGAGATAACACAAATATATATAAGGAGAGTAGAAGAGCACAGACAGGGGCTTGTCCAAGCATAGAAAGAAAAGCAAGTTAAAGCATATACTTGAACAACCCAAAAATGCAAGATAAAGTGCTGCAGAAAAACAATAAATCAAAATTTTGACCCTCAAGATGATGGAATTTGACCAAAAACCATCGGAGCTCATGGCAAAGCGATGAGTCTTGTTTAGAAGGTAGTTTCTGCATGAAAAGAACTAGACTTGCACTAAAAACTGAAACTGGAGCAAAATCTGCATAAAAATCCATAAATACTCCAATTCCCACATATCATGTAGATCTATGTACCCTGCATCACAATGTAATGCAAGCAACTCAGGATAGTAGATATTCAATTTAAGGAACAAGCTTGAGCATGTATAAGCATAGCATATAGATGAGCAAAGATATCAAATTATAAACAGGGTTAGAACTACATGTATATGAACTACTAGTAGATGATATCACAAGTTAGGACTACTAGTAGGATCTAGATCATAGCAAGAGATACACAATATACAGCAAGCTATGAGTAGATATAGAGATATATCCAAACAAAGAGATATGCAATTTTTAGAAGCATGAGAGGATATAACTCACTAGATATGCATCCTTACCATAAGATGATTACCCCTATGAACCTCAAGGATGTATCAAAACAAGATATACACCTATAGAGATGTAGCAAGTTAGAGTACAACGGAAGCGATTTTAGACACAACCAAGAGATCCAAAGAGATCATCATCAAAACCTGCAAAACAACTCAAAGCAAGTAATTGCAAGATATAGATATACCAATTTAGAGCAATTAGAGAGATAGAGTTGTAAGCAAGATAGGCAATTTAGAACATGGCAGTATGCATATATAAAGGTACCAAATGAGAGTGCCAAAGAATAAGGCTATTGGTTGAGAAAATGTAGTTGAAAAGGAAATTCTCATTCAATAATCCAAATGTATATTCTGTGCACAGTGTTATCGGTCGAGTTCTGTGCATGGACAACTCGACCGATGACAGCTGTTGGCAACACTCATTGGTGCCTATCGGTCGAGTTTCAATAGGGCAAACTCGAGCGATAGAGCAGCTGTCAAGAAGCACATATATTTCATAAAAACATATTTAAAGGCATGCTAAAAATACAAACCATATCCAAACATGTCTAAGCAAGTTAGTAATGCACTATAGAAGCATTAGAAATAGTTTTTGAGCAAGAGTGTGAAGAGAATCACAAAATGCCACTTTTGACTCAAAAACCATATGTATAGTGCACACTAACTTGACAAAACAAGTTAGAAATGGTTACAAGCAATAAAACCATTACCTTTGTACTTACCATTGCTTTTCCACTTGTTGTCACCCTCTACACATCTCACCTTTCTTCTTTCATGTGGATTGAGAAGTCAATTTGCAATTTAGTGGCTCAAGTCAATCCATTTGCAAGTACCTACAAGAAGAAAGATAAAATGGTCCCCAATCATGTTTTTGGGTCCGGAGGGGTTAGCTTAGCAACCCAAATCCTATTTCTCTTGGGTGCTTTCCTAAAAGGACAACAAGAAGAATAATGACCTAATTCATTGCAATAGTTTCATGTGCCTATAGTCTTGGAACTAGAGGATTCTCCATGGAATATTGGAGGTCCTTTATCTTTGTTGTTCCCTTGACTACTAACATACCCTAAACCATGTCTAAAAATTTGTTTAGTAGTATGGTCTAGGATTTGATTAAGATTCTTTTTACCGACTAAGAATCTTTGCAAAGAAGATCTTAAACTATCATTATCATGTTTAAGAGAAGCAATAGTGGAAGACAATTGATTAATGTTATCTCTAGCATGTAGATGATCATTTTCTAAGCAAAGAGTTTTAGTTAAATAAGAATCTCTATCAATATGAAGAGCAGCAACATCATTCTCTCTACTAGTAGAACTAGAACAAGATTCATGCCCATTGATTTTAGCAAGCAAGGAGGCATTTTCTAGTTCTAATTCATGCAAAACAAAATCTTTGTTTTTGTTTTCAGATTTAAGAACATCAATGTCATGCATGAGAGAATCAACAATTAAAGTATGTTCTTCATTAGAATTAGGCATGAGAGGTTGAGCTTTTAGAAATTTAATCTTATCAAGTAAACTAGCATTTTCAAGTTTAAGAGAGTCTACTTGGCTAAGACAATCATTTTTATCATTAAGCAAGCAAGAATTTGCATGTTCAAGATCATTTAATTCTACATACAAATTATCAACAATTTTAGCAAGCTTTTTCTTTTTCTTTTGAGAAGACTTAAGAGATGCACAAATATCATGAATGAGATCAATCAAGGATTCTTTATCAAAAGAGTCTAGATTTACCTCATTTGAGTCTTCACATGTTGATGCTACAAGGGCAAAATGACATTCTCCTTCATCACTAGAGCTTGAGCTTGATCCTTCACATGAATCTTCACTTGAGCTTGAGTTGGAGGAGCCACTTGAGCTTGAGTGACATTTCTCCTTGTGAAGATGGGTCTTTTTGCCTTGTGGGAAATCTTCCTTGTAGTGACCCTTCTTTCCACATGTGAAGCACCAGATGGAGGACGACTTGCCTTTGTAGAGTCTACCCATAGAGTACATGGCATCTTCTTCAACTTGAGAGGATGAAGAAGCTTGACTAACAATAGCCTTGATTTGAGCTTTGATTTCAGCCTTCTTCAATCTCTTGAGTTCTTTCTCCTCTTGTCTTTCTAATTCCTCCCTCTTGTCAAGCGTTGCTTCATGTGCTTGTAGATTTCCAATGAGCTCTTCAATAGGAATATCCCTAAGCGACCTTGCTTCTTCAATGGAAGTCACCTTGGATTCCCACCTCTTTGGGAGAGTTCTAAGGATCTTTGAGTTGATCTCTCCACTAGACATAGGATGTCCTAGAACAGCAAGACCATTCAAGATGGTGTTGAGCCTTGAGTACATGTTGGCTATGCTCTCTTCCTTTCCCATCTTGAAGTACTCAAGCAACCCTTTGAGCATGTAGACCTTGCTTTCCTTCACTTGATTTGTCCCTTCATAAGTGATGCAAAGCTTTCTCCATACCTCATAGGCCGTCTCACAAGAGGAAATCCAGTTGAACTCGGTGGGGGTCAAGGAGGCATAAAGGATGTGCATGTCTCTTGCATTCAAGGTTGCTTTCATCAAGGTGGCTTCATCCCATTCTCCAATGTTTGTCTTTGGTAGAATGTATGGGTTGTTCACCATTTGCCACATCTCGAGACTTGATCCTTGGATGAAGAATTGAAGTCTTCTTCTCCAATAGAGGAAGTTTCTCCCATCAAAGATTGGAAGGCTGGTCGAGAGTCTCCCTCCTAAGTAGTCACCCATCTTCTCCTACTTGTTGAAGTATGCTTGGAGAAGACCCGCTCTGATACCACTTGTTGGATCCTAGATGCATGATTAGATGCTCTAGAGGGGGGGTGAATAGAGCTAAAATCACTTACACAAAATTCATTAAACCTTCAAAATATATGACAAGATAAGGTTGCTAAATAGGTAATTTGAGTGCAACTAAATCATGCATAGAAAGGATAAGAGAGATTGAACATGCACCAATTTAGACAAGCTATTTAGAGTGGTTCCACACTTCAAACTAGAAGTGTGTCAGTCCACTTGCCTAGAGAGGTCAACCTCTAGGACTTCAAACAATTGCAGTCTTATATTCACTTATAAGACTTACAATGCAAGACCAACAAAGAACTTACCTATCCAATACAAAAGAGTCTTCAACCTTACCAAGGACTTACCCACTTTGCAAGAGTCTTCGGCCTTTTTCAATGAGTTACCCACTCGAGCACAAGTCTTCAGCCTTGTAGGAATTACCCACTCTTCTTGGATCTTCCGCCTTTGACTTCACCTTCACTCGGAGAAGCTTTCCACCAAGGTCTTACCTACTTGAGCTTGAGTCTTTTTCCTTCTTTAAGGGCTTACCCACTCTAGCTCCAAGTCTTCTGCCTTGATATTCACCAAGGGACTCCTTCCCTTGTTCTTCTTCACCTCTCTTGGAGAAGAGAGAGAACCTTCATCTTCAAGATAGGAAATGAGAGATGGGGAGGTGGTGGAAGTGAGAGCCTCACAAGATATACAAATAAGACTAGCTCTCTTACAAATCTCCTACTCACTCTAATGGATGTAGCAAGTGATTAAGCTTAGAGAGAGAGGAGGAGGCTGTAGGAAGCACTCAACTATTTAATAGGGACCTCACAAAGAGTTTGCAATGAATGCTCAACCTTGGAATGAAGCCCAAGGGGTCCTATTTATAGCTGGGGATGCCTCTTAGCCTTTGGGAACACTTGTGAACGAAAACTAGCCATTTTGTGGCTTGCAACGGATCTATTTTCACTTGTTGCAACTCCACAACGGCTAGAAACACTTTTCTGCACTTTTCCGTACAGTGCATTCGGTCGAGTTTCTATATGTGTAACTCGACCGATCAAGTAGCAGGCAGCCCGATATTGAAATGATCGGTCGAGTTTGTTCTGAGGAAACTCGACCGACCATTCCAACTGGAACTGGCCTACTACCCAATCGATCGAGTTCTGTGAGTGCACAACTCAACCGATGCAATCTTCAGAAAATCGACCAAGGTTGATCGGTCGAGTTTCAGGGTGGGAAACTCGACCGAACAAGTGCCTGTAATTGATTTTCAAAGTTGCATTAAAAGTGCTTTAAAAATCGATCTAAGTGTTCCTGATATTTTTATAAGCTTAATTACAAGTCATACAATCATTACAAGTGATTTAGAACATGATTCTAATGGATATACATCATATTACAAAAATGTGCACTTGTATGACTTTGACTTGTCTTTTCTCCAATTTGAGATGCGCAAGTTAGGGCAATTGGAGTATGTCTATACATAATCTGAAATTACTCAAGTAGAGACATTAGACACCAAAATTTGGAATGGTTAGTCATCATCAAAACATGGGTTTAGTCAATTTAGACGTGAGTCAACATTGACCTAATTGACCTTGAGTCAACATTCTCCCCCTTTTTGAAGATGACAAACCATTCCATAAATGTATTGAAAGCATTTAAGTAAATTCATACCTTTGGAGAAACCTAGGGGTTTCAATAGAATGGATTTCATATGCTCCCCCTCAATTGATGTGCATAAAGTTTTCATACTCCCCCTCAATTTATGCTATTTCTCCTGTATGGTTAGCTTTCATAACATTTATAGAATACTATGTCTTCTACTCATATATGTTCTACACATATATGTCTTCTCCCTTTACATGAGCATGCTTCTCCTCTTCATGTAAGACAATGCCTTCTTCCTCTTTTTAAAAGAAGACATACCTTTCTCCCCCTTTGGTATTTCAAAAAGAGGGGTTATGAAGAAATAAGAAACATCACTTGTTAAAAAGAAAGGAGATAACACAAATATATATAAGGAGAGTAGAAGAGCACAGACAGGGGCTTGTCCAAGCATAGAAAGAAAAGCAAGTTAAAGCATATACTTGAACAACCCAAAAATGCAAGATAAAGTGCTGCAGAAAAACAATAAATCACAATTTTGACCCTCAAGATGATGGAATTTGACCAAAAACCATCGGAGCTCATGGCGAAGCGATGAGTCTTGTTTAGAAGGTAGTTTCTTCATGAAAAGCACTAGACTTGCACTAAAAACTGAAACTGGAGCAAAATCTGCATAAAAATTCATAAATACTCCAATTCCCACATATCATGTAGATCTATGTACCCTGCATCACAATGTTATGCAAGCAACTCAAGATAGTAGATATTCAATTTAAGGAACAAGCTTGAGCATGTATAAGCATAGCATATAGATGAGCAAAGATGCCAAATTATAAACAGGGTTAGAACTACATGTATATGAACTACTAGTAGATGATATCACAAGTTAGGACTACTAGTAGGATCTAGATCATAGCAAGAGATACACAAGATACAGCAAGCTATGAGTAGATATAGAGATATATCCAAACAAAGAGATATGCAATTTTTAGAAGCATGAGAGGATATAAGTCACTAGATATGCATCCTTACCATAAGATGATTACCCCTATGAACCTCAAGGTTGTATCAAAACTAGATATACACCTATAGAGATGTAGCAAGTTAGAGTACAACGGAAGCGATTTTAGACACAACCAAGAGATCCAAAGAGATCATCATCAAAACCTGCAAAACAACTCAAAGCAAGTAATTGCAAGATATAGATATACCAATTTAGAGCAATTAGAGAGATAGAGTTGTAAGCAAGATAGGCAATTTAGAACATGGCAGTATGCATATATAAAGGTACCAAATGAGAGTGCCAAAGAATAAGGCTATTGGTTGAGAAAATGTAGTTGAAAAGGAAATTCTCATTCAATAATCCAAATGTATAATCTGTGCACAGTGTTATCGGTCGAGTTCTGTGCATGGACAACTTGAACGATGACAGCTGTTGGCAACACTCATTGGTGCCTATCGGTCGAGTTTCAATAGGGCAAACTTGACCGATAGAGCAGCTGTCAAGAAGCACATATATTTCATAAAAACATATTTAAAGGCATGCTAAAAATACAAACCATATCCAAACATGTCTAAGCAAGTTAGTAATGCACTATAGAAGCATTAGAAACAGTTTTTGAGCAAGAGTGTGAAGAGAATCACAAAATGCCACTTTTGACTCAAAAACCATATGTATAGTGTACACTAACTTGACAAAACAAGTTAGAAATGGTTACAAGCAATAAAACCATTACCTTTGTACTTACCATTGCTTTTCCACTTGTTGTCACCCTCTACACATCTCACCTTTCTTCTTTCATGTGGATTGAGAAGTCAATTTGCAATTTAGTGGCTCAAGTCAATCCATTTGCAAGTACCTACAAGAAGAAAGATGAAATGGTCCCCAATCATGTTTTTGGGTCCGGAGGGGTTAGCTTAGCAACCCAAATCCTATTTCTCTTGGGTGCTTTCCTAAAAGGACAACAAGAAGAATAATGACCTAATTCATTGCAATAGTTGCATGTGCCTATAGTCTTGGAACTACAGGATTCTCCATGGAATATTGGAGGTCCTTTATCTTTGTTGTTCCCTTGACAACTAACATACCCTAAACCATGTCTAAAAATTTGTTTAGTAGTATAATCTAGGATTTGATTAAGATTCTTTTTACCAACTAAGAATATTTGCAAAGAAGATCTTAAACTATCATTAATATGCTTAAGAGAAGCAATAGTATAAGACAATTGATTAATGTTATCTCTAGCATGTAGAAGATCATTTTCTAAGCAAAGAGTTTTAGTTAAATAAGAATCTCTATCAATATGAAGAGCAGCAACATCATTCTCTCTACTAGTAGAACTAGAAAAGATTCATGCCCATTGATTTTAGCAAGCAAGGAGGCATTTTCTAGTTCTAATTCATGCAAAACAAAATATTTGTTTTTGTTTTCAGATTTAAGAACATCAATGTCATGCATGAGAGAATCAACAATTAAAGTATGTTCTTCATTAGAATTAGGCATGAGAGGTTGAGCTTCTAGAAATTTAATCTTATCAAGTAAACTAGCATTTTCAAGTTTAAGAGAGTCTACTTGGCTAAGACAATCATTTTTATCATTAAGCAAGCAAGAATTTGCATGTTCAAGATCATTTAATTCTACATACAAATTATCAACAATTTTAGCAAGCTTTTTCTTTTTCTTTTGAGAAGACTTAAGAGATGCACAAATATCATGAATGAGATCAATCAAGGATTCTTTATCAAAAGAGTCTAGATTTACCTCATTTGAGTCTTCACTTGTTGATGCTACAAGGGCAAAATGACATTCTCCTTCATCACTAGAGCTTGAGCTTGATCCTTCACATGAATCTTCACTTGAGCTTGAGTTGGAGGAGCCACTTGAGCTTGAGTGCCATTTCTCCTTGTGAAGATGGGTCTTTTTGCCTTGTGGGCAATCTTCCTTGTAGTGACCCTTCTTTCCACATGTGAAGCACCAGATGGAGGAGGACTTGCCTTTGTAGAGTCTACCCTTAGAGTACATGGCATCTTCTTCAACTTGAGAGGATGAAGAAGCTTGACCAACAATAGCCTTGATTTGAGCTTTGATTTCAGCCTTCTTCAATCTCTTGAGTTCTTTTCCTCTTGTCTTTCTAATTCCTCCCTCTTGTCAAGCGTGGCTTCATGTGCTTGTAGATTTCCAATGAGCTCTTCAATAGGAATATCCCTAAGCGACCTTGCTTCTTCAATGGAAGTCAACTTGGATTCCCACCTCTTTGGGAGAGTTCTAAGGATCTTTGAGTTGATCTCTCCACTAGACATAGGATGTCCTAGAACAGCAAGACCATTCAAGATGGTGTTGAGCCTTGAGTACATGTAGGCTATGCTCTCTTCCTTTCCCATCTTGAAGTTCTCAAGCAACCCTTTGAGCATGTAGACCTTGCTTTCCTTCACTTGATCTGTCCCTTCATAAGTGATGCAAAGCTTTCTCCATACCTCATAGGCCGTCTCACAAGAGGAAATCCGGTTGAACTCGGTGGGGGTCAAGGAGGCATAAAGGATGTGCATGGCTCTTGCATTCAAGGTTGTTTTCATCAAGGTGGCTTCATCCCATTCTTCAATGTTTGTCTTTGGTAGAATGTATGGGCTGTTCACCATTTGCCACATCTCGAGACTTGATCCTTGGATGAAGAATTGAAGTCTTCTTCTCCAATAGAGGAAGTTTCTCCCATCAAAGATTGGAAGGCTGGTCGAGAGTCTCCCTCCTAAGTAGTCACCCATCTTCTCCTACTTGTTGAAGTATGCTTGGAGAAGACACGCTCTGATACCACTTGTTGGATCCTAGATGGGTGATTAGATGCTCTAGAGGGGGGTGAATATAGCTGAAAGCACTTACAAAAAATTCATTAAACCTTCAAAATATATGACAAGATAAGGTTGCTAAATAGGTAATTTGAGTGCAACTAAATCATGCATAGCAAGGATAAGAGAGATTGAACATGCACCAATTTAGAAAAGCTATTTAGAATGGTTCCACACTTCAAACTAGAAGTGTGTCAGTCCACTTGCCTAGAGAGGTCAACCTCTAGGACTTCAAACAATTGCAGTCTTATATTCACTTATAAGACTTACAATGCAAGACCAACAAAGGACTTACCTATCCAATACAAAAGAGTCTTCAACCTTACCAAGGACTTACCCACTTTGAAAGAGTCTTCGGCCTTCTCCAAGGACTTACCCACTCTAGCACAAGTCTTCAGCCTTGTAGGAATTACCCACTCTTCTTGGATCTTCTGCCTTTGACTTCACCTTCACTCGGAGAAGCTTTCCACCAAGGTCTTACCTACTTGAGCTTGAGTCTTTTGCCTTCTCCAAGGGCTTACCCACTCTAGCTCCAAGTCTTCTACCTTGATCTTCACCAAGGGACTCCTTCCCTTGTTCTTCTTCACCTCTCTTGGACAAGAGAGAGAACCTTCATCTTCAAGATAGGAAATGAGAGATGGGGAGGTGGTGGAAGTGAGAGCCTCACAAGATATACAAATAAGACTAGCTCTCTTACAAATCTCCTACTCACTCTAATGGATGTAGCAAGTGATTAAGCTTAGAGAGAGAGAGGAGGCTGTAGGAAGCACTCAACTATTTAATAGGGACTTCACAAAGAGTTTGCAATGAATGCTCAACCTTGGAATGAAGCCCAAGGGGTCCTATTTATAGCTGGGGATGCCTCTTAGCCTTTGGGAACACTTGTGAATGAAAACTAGCCATTTTGTGGCTTGCAACGGATCTATTTTCACTTGTTGCAACTCCACAACGGCTAGAAACACTTTTCTGCACTTTTCCGTACAGTGCATTCGGTCTAGTTTCTATATGTGTAACTTGACCGATCAAGTAGCAGGCAGCCCGATATTGAAATGATCGGTCGAGTTTGTTCTGAGGAAACTCGACCGACCATTCCAACTAGAACTGGCCTACTACCCAATCAGTCGAGTTCTGTGAGTGCACAACTCGACCGATGCTATCTTCAGAAAATTGACCAAGGTTGATCGGTCGAGTTTTAGGGTGGGAAACTTGACCAAACAAGTGTCTGTAATTGATTTTCAAAGTTGCATTAAAAGTGCTCTAAAAATCGATCTAAGTGTTCCTGATATTTTTCTAAGCTTTATTACAAGTCATACAATCATTACAAGTGATTTACAACATGATTCTAATGGATATACATCATATTACTTAAATGTGCACTTGTATGACTTTGACTTGTCTTTTCTCCAATTTGAGATGTGCAAGTTAGGGCAATTTGAGTGTGTCTATACATAATCTGAAATTACTCAAGTAGAGACATTAGACACCAAAATGTGGAATGGTTAGTCATCATCAAAACATGGGTTTAGTCAATTTAGACGTGAGTCAACATTGACCTAATTGACCTTGAGTCAACATTCTCCCCCTTTTTGAAGATGACAAACCATTCCATAAATGTATTGAAAGCATTTAAGTAAATTCATACCTTTGGAGAAACCTAGGGGTTTCAATAGAATGGAGTTCATATGCTCCCCCTCAATTGATGCGCATGGAGTTTTCATACTCCCCCTCAATTGATGCTATTTCTCCTGTATGGTTAGCTTTCATAACATTTATAGAATACTATGTCTTCTACTCATATATGTTCTACACATATATGTCTTCTCCCTTTACATGAGCATGCTTCTCCTCTTAATGTAAGACATGCCTTCTTCCTCTTTTTAAAAGAAGACATACCTTTCTCCCCCTTTGGCTTTTCAAAAAGAGGGGTTATGAAGAAATAAGAAACATCACTTGTTAAAAAGAAAGGAGATAACACAAATATATATAAGGAGAGTAGAAGAGCACAGACAGGGGCTTGTCCAAGCATAGAAAGAAAAGCAAGTTAAATCATATACTTGAACAACCCAAAAATTCAAGATAAAGTGCTGCAGAAAAACAATAAATCACAATTTTGACCCTCAAGATGATGGAATTTGACCAAAAACCATCGGAGCTCATGGCAAAGCGATGAGTCTTGTTTAGAAGGTAGTTTCTGCATGAAAAGCACTAGACTTGCACTAAAAACTGAAACTGGAGCAAAATCTGCATAAAAATCCATAAATACTCCAATTCCCACATATCATGTAGATCTATGTACCCTGCATCACAATGTTATGCAAGCAACTCAAGATAGTAGATATTCAATTTAAGGAACAAGCTTGAGCATGTATAAGCATAGCATATAGATGAGCAAAGATGCCAAATTATAAACATGGTTAGAACTACATGTATATGAACTACTAGTAGATGATATCACAAGTTAGGACTACTAGTAGGATCTAGATCATAGCAAGAGATACACAAGATACAACAAGCTATGAGTAGATATAGAGATATATCCAAACAAAGAGATATGCAATTTTTAGAAGCATGAGAGGATATAACTCACTAGATATGCATCCTTACCATAAAATGATTACCCCTATGAACCTCAAGGTTGTATCAAAACAAGATATACACCTATAGAGATGTAGCAAGTTAGAGTACAACGGAAGCGATTTTAGACACAACCAAGAGATCCAAAGAGATCATCATCAAAACCTGCAAAACAACTCAAAGCAAGTAATTGCAAGATATAGATATACCAATTTAGAGCAATTAGAGAGATAGAGTTGTAAGCAAGATAGGAAATTTAGAACATGGCAGTATGCATATATAAAGGTACCAAATGAGAGTGCCAAAGAATAAGGCTATTGGTTGAGAAAATGTAGTTGAAAAGGAAATTCTCATTCAATAATCCAAATGTATATTCTGTGCACAGTTTTATCGGTCGAGTTTTGTGCATGGACAACTCGACCGATGACAGTTGTTGGAAACACTCATTGGTGCCTATCGGTCGAGTTTCAATAGGGCAAACTCGACCGACAGAGCAGTTGTCAAGAAGCACATATATTTCATAAAAACATATTTAAAGGCATCCTAAAAATACAAACCATATCCAAACATGTCTAAGCAAGTTAGTAATGCACTATAGAAGCATTAGAAATAGTTTTTGAGCAAGAGTGTGAAGAGAATCACAAAATGCCACTTTTGACTCAAAAACTATATGTATAGTGCACACTAACTTGACAAAACAAGTTAGAAATGGTTACAAGCAATAAAACCATTACCTTGGTACTTACCATTGCTTTTCCACTTGTTGTCACCCTCTACACATCTCACCTTTCTTATTTGATGTGGATTGAGAATCAATTTGCAATTTAGTGGCTCAAGTCAATCCATTTGCAAGTACCTACAAGAAGAAAGATGAAATGGTCCCCAATCATGTTTTTGGGTCCGGAGGGGTTATCTTAGCAACCCAAATCCTATTTCTCTTGGGTGCTTTCCTAAAAGGACAACAAGAAGAATAATGACCTAATTCATTGCAATAGTTGCATGTGCCTATAGTCTTGGAACTAGAGGATTCTCCATGGAATATTGGAGGTCCTTTATCTTTGTTGTTCCCTTGACTACTAACATACCCTAAACCATGTCTACCAATTTGTTTAGTAGTATTGTGGCAACACATCCCATTATCACACAGATAAGGAGGTGTTACGCAAAAACGTGCGGAAAACACCATAACCACAGATTATCAAAAACACGGGTTAATTAAAACCGATTGTGGAAAACTGATAAACTGTGAAACTATTACTTTCCAGTCCTCATCCTGCACAGAAACATGTCATATAAATATGTACATACACAAGATCTGACACGTGTCCACAGCTCAGGAACAGCTGTCCATCCATCACATGAGTTCACCACCTGTTCATATATACATAAAGGCCCACATCCGGCCAACAGCAGGATATACAGATATCATCGAACGATCTTCGTGAAACTTCGTCAAAACACTGCCAAGGACCTGAGAGTACAGGGATGACTCTAGACTCTACTACAAAACATCCAAAACAACAGCATGTCCAACGCTTGCCTTCTACTGCTCCTCAAGCTTCTTGTCCGCAACACCACAACCACGACCACGTCTACCTCGACCACCTAAAAAGGGTGTAAACCAGCGGAGTGAGACAATTGAACAATTGTCCCAGCGGGAAACATAGCTCCCCACCGCAACTATAGAACCTCAGCAAGATAACTATGATAACAATTATAATATGAGCAGATATATCGGAAGAAGTTATATATATAACAAGATCATTCTTACCGGCAAGCATACCAGCTGTACTAAAGCGTAAAACCCGATGTCTTTCAAAGGAACATGACTATCAAGATGAGATATATCAACATGTAACAGGATTATGAGAACAGGGTTTAATGCCATATAACCAGATTATCAAGATAAGGTAGATTACCACATGACCTGCAATGTATAACGGAATATTACACAAACAAGGCCTCAACCAATGTTTCGTATTTGATATGACTAGTAAATATTAAACGGCTGTATTACATTTTATTATGCCCTGAGGATTTGAACCGTACCGTTCAAATCCAACCTTCGGTTACGAAACCCAAGCCGGTGCCATACGAGGTCAATGGAAGAGTCGGACTCCACGACCTCCCACCTCATGGTCAGTACATGAGTACAACACAAGCAGGACCGCAGTCACATGCTGAAGTGGTCTAAGCCACAGGGTTAGCTCCATAGGCTACCCATTCTCTAGCCCGCCTTGGTACAGGTCACGGCGCTAGTAAAACTGAGCCACGGGCCTGATCACTGTGCTCTGAGCCATGAACGCATTCATGCTCCATAAATCACATATCTTGAGCCATGGGCCTGTTCACCATGCTCTACACACATGTCTGAGTCTGCAACCGAAGTTACACTCTTACCTCCTCATTTTCAGGCTAGGAGCAACCTACACATATTCAACAATATGCGCTTCCAGGTTAACCCGTAGGAAAACCTGTTTCACCATCACCAAGTCCTGATGATGATGGATCTATGGCCAGGGCAACTACATGATGTGTTTCACTGTGTTTAATTAGTATCTTTTAGATGGATTGCAAGATTCAACCAAGTTGTATAACATGCAAAGATATAACAGAAAGTAAAGATCATTATATTATGACCTATTCATATCAACCTAATCCATCTTAAGGATCCAACATCACATGTTATCACTTGGCCTCTTTCCAACCATCCAGATCCATCTCAAGGATCATCACATACCACAGGGTCTCAATCCTTCATCATGTACTGTCACTGCCTCTTAAGGCTCACATCATCATCATGGGACCAACACATCACATACATAATCTTATAGAGAAATTATCAAAGTAATGTTACTCATCACATATGTCACATAGCCCTTTCATGGCTAAGTCATCACCTGCATGGTTAGGGTACACAATAATCATAGATTCAACATAAGGAATATGCTCACTATCATGAAATATCATTCAAGATAATCTACTTATCAATATGACACTTATTTGGTAACCAAGTATGTTAAGTACATCATTAACAAACCATATTGATGCTTACCCTCAATCTCAGGATCATACAAGCAATCAAGGTATATAGGAAACAGATTGAGTATACAAAATCAACACTATTAATAACAAGGTCATTACTATGCCATCAACTGTTGTCATTTGTATCATGAAGCAACCTTTAACATAACTGTCACTTAGCATCATTATTACCAACATTATGATCATTAAACAAACTACTAGAGTAGTTATCATCATTCTCATTATCATTAACAATTAAGCATAAGGGTCACATCATGCACCTAATACATTAGGGCCATCAGATACATTACTATCATTAGCACCCTTATTATTTGTAAGGCAACATATTACATTGATGATATCACAAACACCACCATCGTTTATTGGTTTATGTATAAGCATCCACTTCTATCACATGAGGGACCGTCACCAAAGAAACTCATACCCTCACTATAGCCTCACAACCCTCATCTAAAGCCTATCACCCAACATGGGTATCGGCCAACCTCACTTAACCCTATCGACCATCACCCACTACTACCCTATCGGTCAACACACTCTACTAACCCTATCGACCATCACACTCATGCACATAGGGTAGGGTATCGCCCAACATGGCTATCGGCCATAAGGGTATCGCCCACCATGGTGTCGGCCATTAGGGTATCGCCCACCATGGTGTTGGCCATTAGGGCTATTGGCCACCATCCCTATCGGCCAACACACCAGCACATGAGTAGGGTATTGCCCAATAGGGCTATCGTCCACCACATAGACAAGGAGATAACTCAACACAAGAGCACCCATTCTATCGTCCAACTCAAGGACATCCATGTCGCCCAACACCATCATACCATATCGCCCAACAAGAGAGAGAGAGAGAGAGAGAGAGAGAGTATCGCCCATCTCATAAGAACAGACTCAACCTAGTCCTAGATCCCTGTAGACTCAGCAAACCTAAAGATCTGATATTAAGCATGTGGCAACACATCCCATTATCACATAGATAACGAGGTGTTACGCGAAAACGTGCGGAAAACACCATAACCACAGATTATCAAAAACACGGGTTAATTAAAACCGATTGCGGAAAACTGATAAACTGTGAAACTATTACTTTCCAGTCCTCATCCTGCACAGAAACATGTCATATAAATATGTACATACACAAGATCTGACACGTGTCCACAGCTCAGGAACAGCTGTCCATCCATCACATGAGTTCACCACCTGTTCATATATACATAAAGGCGCACATCCGGCCAACAGCAGGATATACAGATATCATCGAACGATCTTCGTGAAACTTCGTTAAAACACTGCCAAGGACCTGAGAGTACAGGGATGACTCTAGACTCTACTACAAAACATCCAAAACAGCAGCATGTCCAACACTTGCCTTCTACTGCTCCTCAAGCTGCTCGTCCGCAACACCACAACCACGACCACGTCTACCTCGACCACCTAAAAAGGGTGTAAACCAGCGGAGTGAGACAATTGAATAATTGTCCCAGCGGGAAACATAGCTCCCCACCGCAACTATAGAACCTCAGCAAGATAACTATGATGACAATTATAATATGAGCAGATATATCAGAAGCAGTTATATATATAGCAAGATCATTCTTACCGGCAAGCATACCAGTTGTACTAAAGCGTAAAACCCGATGTCTTTCAAAGGAACATGACTATCAAGATGAGATATATCAACATGTAACAGGATTATTAGAACAGGGTATAATGCCATATAACCTGATTATCAAGATAAGGTAGATTACCAAATGACCTGCAAGGTATAACGGAATATTACACAAACAAGGCCTCAACCAATGTTTCGTATTTGATATGACTAGTAAATATTAAACGGCTGTATTACATTTTATTATGCCCTGAGGATTTGAACCGTACCGTTCAAATCCAACCTTCAGTTACGAAACCCAAGCCGGTGCCATACGAGGTCAATGGAAGAGTCGGACTCCACGACCTCCCACCTCATGGTCAGTACATGAGTACAACACAAGCAGGACCGCAGTCACATGCTGAAGTGGTCTAAGCCACAGGGTTAGCTCCATAGGCTACCCATTCTCTAGCCCGCCTTGGTACAGGTCACGGCGCTAGTAAAACTGAGCCACGGGCCTGATCACCGTGCTCTGAGCCATGAATGCATTCATGCTCCATAAATCACATATCCTGAGCCATGGGCCTGTTCACCATGCTCTACACACATGTCTGAGTCTGCAACCGAAGTTACACTCTTACCTCCTCATTTTCAGGCTAGGAGCAACCTACACATATTCAACAATATGCGCTTCCAGGTTAACCCGTAGGAAAACCTGTTTCACCATCACCAAGTCCTGACGATGATGGATCTATGGCCAGGGAAACTACATGATGTGTTTCACTCTGTTTAATTAGTATCTTTTAGATGGATTGCAAGATTCAACCAAGTTGTATAACATGCAAAGATATAACAGAAAGTAAAGAGCATTATATTATGACCTATTCATATCAACCTAATCCATCTTAAGGATCCAACATCATATGTTATCACTTGGCCTCTTGCCAACCATCCAGATCCATCTCAAGGATCATCACATACCACAGGGTCTCAATCCTTCATCATGTACTGTCACTGCCTCTTAAGGCTCACATCATCATCATGGGACCAACACATCACATACATAATCTTATAGAGAAATTATCAAAGTAATGTTACTCATCACATATGTCACATAGCCCTTTCATGGCTAAGTCATCACATGCATGGTTAGGGTACACAATAATCATAGATTCAACATAAGGAATATGCTCACTACCATGAAATATCATTCAAGATAATCTACTTATCAATATGACACTTATTTGGTAACCAAGTATGTTAAGTACATCATTAACAAGCCATACTGATGCTTACCCTCAATCTCAGGATCATACAAGCAATCAAGGTATATAGGAAACAGATTGAGTATACAGAACCAACACTATTAATAACAAGGTCATTACTATGCCATCAACTGTTGTCATCTGTATCATGAAGCAACCTTTAACATAACTGTCACTTAGCATCATTATTACCAACATTATGATCATTAAACAAACTACTAGAGTAGTTATCATCATTCTCATTATCATTAAAAATTAAGCATAAGGGTCACATCATGCACCTAATACATTAGGGCCATCAGATACATTACTATCATTAGCACCCTTATTATTTGTAAGGCAACATATTACATTGATGATATCACAAACACCACCATCGTTTATTGGTTTATGTATAAGCATCCACTTCTATCACATGAGGGACCGTCACCAAAGAAACTCATACCCTCACTATAGCCTCACAACCCTCATCTAAAGCATATCACCCAACATGGGTATCGGCCAACCTCACTTAACCCTATCGACCATCACCCACTACTACCCTATCGGTCAACACACTCTACTAACCCTATCGACCATCACACTCATGCACATAGGGTAGGGTATCGCCCAACATGGCTATCGGCCATAAGGGTATCGCCCACCATGGTGTCGGCCATTAGGGTATCGCCCACCATGGTGTCGGCCATTAGGGCTATCGGCCACCATCCCTATCGGCCAACACACCAGCACATGAGTAGGGTATCGCTCAACAGGGCTATCGTCCACCACATAGACAAGGAGATAACTCAACACAAGAGCACCCATTCTATCGTCCAACTCAAGGACATCCATGTCGCCCAACACCATCATACCATATCGCCCAACAAGAGAGAGAGAGAGAGTATCGCCCATCTCCAAGGGTACTCACCATACCGGCCAACAAACCCTAGCTCACCCTATCGCCCAACACATGGGCAAGGTATCGTCCAACCTTCAAGAGCACAACATATCGTCCACCAAGGTGCCATGTCGGCCACCAAAGAGCGCACCATGTCGCCCAACATGGTCACCATGTCGGTCAGCACTCGAGCTAGGTCAACCTATCGACTTCCAACTCAAGGAACTCAACCCTAAACCATCATATCGGCCAACACAAAGAACAAAGGTGTTTCTCAACCCAAGAACACTCATATCGTTCAACTTAAGGGCAAGTGTGTCGCCCAACACACTCAAAAGGAAGGGGTATCACCCAACCCTAGGTCATCTTCAACCTCCAACACATGGGAGCACAAACCCTAAAAAGCAAGGTATACAAGGAACCCTAAACCCAAGAGAGGGATATCGGCCACTAAGGTATATAAGCAAGGTGCACAATAAAGGAACTAAGCTAGTCTACTAATATGTAACAAGGTTAAAGCTAGAGGTAAGAGAGTTAGGGTTAGAAACTATGCAACTCGCCTTAAGCTCCAAGCTCCAAAGCACTCCAAGGTTCCAAGCTATCGTCCACCAGGCTGCTCCAGGGAAGTGTATCGGCCACCACTTCAGCTCCAAGGAAGTGTATCGGCCAACACAAGCAAGATGGAGAGGGATATCGTGCACCAAGGGTGGAGGGGAGACCAAAGGACCAAAGGAGGCTAAGGCAAGGAGAAGAGCTACCTATATAGGAAGAAGGGGAGGTGAAACCAAGGTACAACCATGCTATGTGTCACCCACCCAAGGGACACATGTCCACCAACTCAAGCCACTTCTCATGCAAGCCATAAGGCACTTGTCTAAGATGTGCACCATGTGTCCATCAACCAAGCCAAGCCATCTGGGCGACACAAACAAGACCTACTGGGCGACACACCAAGCAACTGGGTGACACACCACCTGCCCTGGGTGACACAAGGCTCAAGCAAGCCCAAACAAGGAACTCCAAGGCCCAAACAAGCTCAACTCAGGCCCAAAGGACTCAAATGACAAGCCCAAGCCTTCCTCTCAGCCCTAGAGGAAGCAAAGAGGGGAAAACATCACAAAAGATAGCAAACTTGCACACAAAACCCTAGACTTGGGTTATTTGCAAGTATCCCCTCGAACTCTCAACAAAGCTCAACAAAACCCTAATCACCACTTAAGGTGATTAGCAAGCACCAAAGCACCAAGATCAAGCAAAACAAACAGGGTAAACCCTAAACGCAGGTCAGGGTCCTTACAGCCATAAACCTCTACAAAAGGATTTCATCCCCGAAATCCGAAGAGAAAAGCGAGGGATACTTCCTCCTCATCTCTTCCTCAAGCTCCCACGTGGCTTCCTCAATGCCACGGTGATGCCAAAGGACCTTCACAAGAACCAGATCCTTTCTCTTCAGCTTCTTGACTCTTCTGTCAAGGATCATCATAGGACCCTCTTCATAAGTCACATCTTTGTCGAGCTCAACTTCAACTGGTTGTATCACTGTTCCTGTATCCGGATGACTTTTCTTCAGCATACTGACATGGAACACTGGATGTAGCCTGTGCAACTCTGGAGGCAATTCTAACTCATAAGCCACCTTGCCAACACGTGCTATGACTGAGTAAGGCCCCATAAGCTGTTGGTAGGCAGGGTGTTCAAGTATGGCTGGGTCTGGTTGGGGAACCTCAGGCACCCGATCTTCATGTGCCCGTCCATCTGCTCCATCAACCGATTCAGCATCACTATGCTCAGGAGCATGTTCTTCATGGTTTCCAGCCATCTTGGCTTTTCTTCTGCTGAGGGCAGAAGATTTTTGTAAGATAACCTGGGAAACTCATAAGAACAGACTCAACCTAGTCCTAGATCCCTGTAGACTCAGCGAACCTAAAGCTCTGATACCAAACTTGTGGCAACACATCCCATTATCACACAGATAACGAGGTGTTACGCAAAAATGTGCGGAAAACACCATAACCACAGATTATCAAAAACATGGGTTAATTAAAACCGATTGCGGAAAACTGATAAACTGTGAAACTATTACTTTCCAGTCCTCATCCTGCACAGAAACATGTCATATAAATATGTACATACACAAGATCTGACACGTGTCTATAGCTCAGGAACAGCTGTCCATCCATCACATGAGTTCACCACCTGTTCATATATACATAAAGGCCCACATCCGGCCAACAGCAGGATACACAGATATCATCGAACGATCTTCATGAAACTTCGTTAAAACACTGCCAAGGACCTGAGAGTACAGGGATGACTCTAGACTCTACTACAAAACATCCAAAACAGCAGCATGTCCAACGCTTGCCTTCTACTGCTCCTCAAGCTGCTCGTCCGCAACACCACAACCACGACCACGTCTACCTCGACCACCTAAAAAGGGTGTAAACCAGCGGAGTGAGACAATTGAACAATTGTCCCAGCGGGAAACATAGCTCCCCACCGCAACTATAGAACCTCAGCAAGATAACTATGATAACAATTATAATATGAGCAGATATATCGGAAGTAGTTATATATATAGCAAGATCATTCTTACCGGAAAGCATACCAGCTGTACTAAAGCGTAAAACCCGATGTCTTTCAAAGGAACATGACTATCAAGATGAGATATATCAACATGTAACAGGATTATTAGAACAGGGTATAATACCATATAACCTGATTATCAAGATAAGGTAGATTACCACATGACCTGCAAGGTATAACGGAATATTACACAAACAAGGCCTCAACCAATGTTTCGTATTTGATATGACTAGTAAATATTAAACGGCTGTATTACATTTTATTATGCCCTGAGGATTTGAACCGTATCGTTCAAATCCAACCTTCGGTTACGAAACCCAAGCCGGTGCCATACGAGGTCAATGGAAGAGCCGGACTCCACGACCTCCCACCTCATGGTCAGTACATGAGTACAACACAAGCAGGACCGCAGTCACATGCTGAAGTGGTCTAAGCCACAGGGTTAGCTCCATAGGCTACCCATTCTCTAGCCCGCCTTGGTACAGGTCACGGCGCTAGTAAAACTGAGCCACGGGCCTGATCACTGTGCTCTGAGCCATGAACGCATTCATGCTCCATAAATCACATATCCTGAGCCATGGGCCTGTTCACCATGCTCTACACACATGTCTGAGTCTGCAACCGAAGTTACACTCTTACCTCCTCATTTTCAGGCTAGGAGCAACCTACACATCTTCAACAATATGCGCTTCCAGGTTAACCCGTAGGAAAACCTGTTTCACCATCACCAAGTCCTGACGATGATGGATCTATGGCCAGGGCAACTACATGATGTGTTTCACTGTGTTTAATTAGTATCTTTTATATGGATTTCAAGATTCAACCAAGTTGTATAACATGCAAAGATATAACAGAAAGTAAAGAGCATTATATTATGACCTATTCATATCAACCTAATCCATCTTAAGGATCCAACATCACATGTTATCACTTGGCCTCTTGCCAACCATCCAGATCCATCTCAAGGATCATCACATACCACAGGGTCTCAATCCTTCATCATGTACTGTCACTGCCTCTTAAGGCTCACATCATCATCATGGGACCAACACATCACATACATAATCTTATAGAGAAATTATCAAAGTAATGTTAATCATCACATATGTCACATAGCCCTTTCATGGCTAAGTCATCACCTGCATGGTTAGGGTACACAATAATCATAGATTCAACATAAGGAATATGCTCACTATCATGAAATATCATTCAATATAATCTACTTATCAATATGACACTTATTTGGTAACCAAGTATGTTAAGTACATCATTAACAAACCATACTGATGCTTACCCTCAATCTCAGGATCATACAAGCAATCAAGGTATATAGGAAACAGATTGAGTATACAGAACGAACACTATTAATAACAAGGTCATTACTATGCCATCAACTGTTGTCATCTGTATCATGAAGCAACCTTTAACATAACTGTCACTTAGCATCATTATTACCAACATTATGATCATTAAACAAACTACTAGAGTAGTTATCATCATTCTCATTATCATTAACAATTAAGCATAAGGGTCACATCATGCACCTAATACATTAGGGCCATCAGATACATTACTATCATTAGCACCCTTATTATTTGTAAGGCAACATATTACATTGATGATATCACAAACACCACCATCGTTTATTGGTTTATGTATAAGCATCCACTTCTATCACATGAGGGACCGTCACCAAAGAAACTCATACCCTCACTATAGCCTCACAACCCTCATCTAAAGCCTATCACCCAACATGGGTATCGGCCAACCTCACTTAACCCTATCGACCATCACCCACTACTACCCTATCGGTCAACACACTCTACTAACCCTATCGACCATCACACTCATGCACATAGGGTAGGGTATCGCCCAACATGGCTATCGGCCATAAGGGTGTCGCCCACCATGGTGTCGGCCATTAGGGTATCGCCCACCATGGTGTCGGCCATTAGGGCTATCGGCCACCATCCCTATCAGCCAACACACCAGCACATGAGTAGGGTATCGCCCAACAGGGCTATCGTCCACCACATAGACAAGGAGATAACTCAACACAAGAGCACCCATTCTATCGTCCAACTCAAGGACATCCATGTCGCCCAACACCATCAGACCATATCGCCCAACAAGAGAGAGAGAGAGAGAGAGAGTATCGCCCATCTCCAAGGGTACTCACCATACCAGCCAACAAACCCTAGCTCACCTTATCGCCCAACACATGGGCAAGGTATCGTCCAACCTTCAAGAGCACAACATATCGTCCACCAAGGTGCCATGTCGGCCACCAAAGAGCGCACCATGTCGCCCAACATGGTCACCATTTCGGTCAGCACTCGAGCTAGGTCAACCTATCGACCTCCAACTCAATGAACTCAACCCTAAACCATCATATCGGCCAACACAAAGAACAAAGGTGTTGCTCAACCCAAGAACACTCATATCGTTAAACTTAAGGGCAAGTGTGTCGCCCAACACACTCACAAGGAATGGGTATCTCCCAACCCTAGGTCATCTTCAACCTCCAACACAAGGGAGCACAAACCCTAAAAAGCAAGGTATACAAGGAACCCTAAACCCAAGAGAGGGATATCGGCCACTAAGGTATATAAGCAAGGTGCACAAGAAAGGAACTAAGCTAGTCTACTAACATGTAACAAGGTTAAAGCTAGAGGTAAGAGAGTTAGGGTTAGAAACTATGCAACCCGCCTTAAGCTCCAAGCTCCAAAGCACTCCAAGGTTCCAAGCTATCGTCCACCAGGCTGCTCCAGGGAAGTGTATCGGCCACCACTTCAGCTCCAAGGAAGTGTATCGGCCAACACAAGCAAGATGGAGAGGGATATCGTGCACCAAGGGTGAAGGGGAGACCAAAGGACCAAAGGAGGCTAAGGCAAGGAGAAGAGCTACCTATATAGGAAGAAGGGGAGGAGAAACCAAGGTACAACCATGCTATGTGTCGCCCACCCAAGGGACACATGTCCACCAACTCAAGCAACTTCTCATGCAAGCCATAAGGCACTTGTCTAAGATGTGCACCATGTGTCCATCAACCAAGCCAAGCCATCTGGGCGACACAAACAAGAGATAGTGGGCGACACACCAAGCAACTGGGCGACACACCACCTGCCCTGGGCGACACAAGGCTCAAGCAAGCCCAAACAAGGAACTCCAAGGCCCAAACAAGCTCAACTCAGGCCCAAAGGACTCAAACGACAAGCCCAAGCCTTCCTCCTAGCCCTAGAGGAAGCAAAGAGGGGAAAACATCACAAAAGATAGCAAACTTGCACACAAAACCCTAGACTTGGGTTATTTGCAAGTAGCCCCTCGAACTCTCAACAAAGCTCAACAAAACCCTAATCACCACTTAAGGTGATTAGCAAGCACCAAAGCACCAAGATCAAGCAAAACAAACAGGGTAAACCCTAAACGCAGGTCAGGGTCCTTACAGCCATAAACCTCTACAAAAGGATTTCATCCCCGAAATCCGAAGAGAAAAGCGAGGGATACTTCCTCCTCATCTCTTCCTCAAGCTCCCACGTGGCTTCCTCAATGCCACGGTGATGCCAAAGGACCTTCACAAGAACCAGATCGTTTCTCTTCAGCTTCTTGACTCTTCTGTCAAGAACCAAATCTTTGTTTTTGTTTTCAGATTTAAGAACATCAATGTCATGCATGAGAGAATCAACAATTAAAGTATGTTCTTCATTAGAATTAGGCATGAGAGGTTGAGCTTCTAGAAATTTAATCTTATAAAGTAAACTAGCATTTTCAAGTTTAAGAGAGTCTACTTGGTTAAGACAATCATTTTTATCATTAAGCAAGCAAGAATTTGCATGTTCAAGATCATTTAATTCTACATACAAATTATCAACAATTTTAGCAAGCTTTTTCTTTTTCTTTTGAGAAGACTTAAGAGATGCACAAATATCATGAATGAGATCAATCAAGGATTCTTTATCAAAAGAGTCTAGATTTACCTCATTTGAGTCTTCACTTGTTGATGCTACAAGGGCAAAATGACATTCTCCTTCATCACTAGATCTTGAGCTTGATCCTTCACATGAATCTTCACTTGAGCTTGAGTTGGAGGAGCCACTTGAGCTTGAGTGCCATTTCTCCTTGTGAAGATGGGTCTTTTTTCCTTGTGGGAAATCATCCTTGTAGTGACCCTTCTTTCCACATGTGAAGCACCAGATGGAGGAGGACTTGCCTTTGTAGAGTCTACCCTTAGAGTACATGGCATCTTCTTCAACTTGAGAGGATGAAGAAGCTTGACCAACAATAGCCTTGATTTGAGCTTTGATTTCAGCCTTCTTCAATCTCTTGAGTTCTTTCTCCTCTTGTCTTTCTAATTCCTCCCTCTTGTCAAGTGTGGCTTCATGTGCTTGTAGATTTCCAATGAGCTCTTCAATAGGAATATCCCTAAGCGACCTTGCTTCTTCAATGGAAGTCACCTTGGATTCCCACCTCTTTGGGAGAGTTCTAAGGATCTTTGAGTTGATCTCTCCACTAGACATAGGATGTCCTAGAACAGCAAGACCATTCAAGATGGTGTTGAGCCTTGAGTACATGTTGGCTATGCTCTCTTCCTTTCCCATCTTGAAGTTCTCAAGAAACCCTTTGAGCATGTAGACCTTGCTTTCCTTCACTTGATCTGCCCCTTCATAAGTGATGCAAAGCTTTCTCCATACCTCATAGGCCGTCTCAAAAGAGGAAATCCGGTTGAACTCGGTGGGGGTCAAGGAGGCATAAAGGATGTGCATGGCTCTTGCATTCAAGGTTGCTTTCATCAAGGTGGCTTCATCCCATTCTTCAATGTTTGTCTTTGGTAGAATGTATGGGCTGTTCACCATTTGCCACATCTCGAGACTTGATCCTTGGATGAAGAATTGAAGTCTTCTTCTCCAATAGAGGAAGTTTCTCCCATCAAAGATTGGAAGGCTGGTCGAGAGTCTCCCTCCTAAGTAGTCACCCATCTTCTCCTACTTGTTGAAGTATGCTTGGAGAAGACCCCCTCTGATACCACTTGTTGGATCCTAGATGGGTGATTAGATGCTCCAGAGGGGGGGTGAATAGAGCTGAAAGCACTTACACAAAATTCATTAAACCTTCCAAATATATGACAAGATAAGGTTGCTAAATAGGTAATTTGAGTGCAACTAAATCATGCATAGCAAGGATAAGAGAGATTGAACATGCACCAATTTAGACAAGCTATTTAGAGTGGTTCCACACTTCAAACTAGAAGTGTGTCAGTCCACTTGCCTAGAGAGGTCAACCTCTACGACTTCAAACAATTGCAGTCTTATATTCACTTATAAGACTTACAATGCAAGACCAACAAAGGACTTACCTATCCAAGTCTTCTTCCTTGATATTCACCAAGGGACTCCTTCCCTTGTTCTTCTTCACCACTCTTAGACAAGAGAGAGAACCTTCATCTTCAAGATAGGAAATGAGAGATGGGGAGGTGGTGGAAGTGAGAGCCTCACAAGATATACAAATAAGACTAGCTCTCTTACAAATATCCCACTCACTCTAATGGATGTAGCAAGTGATTAAGCTTAGAGAGAGAGAGGAGGCTGTAGGAAGCACTCAACTATTTAATAGTGACCTCACAAAGAGTTTGCAATGAATGCTCAACCTTGGAATGAAGCCCAAGGGGTCCTATTTATAGTTGGGGATGCCTCTTAGCCTTTGGGAACACTTGTGAACAAAAACTAGCCGTTTTGTGGCTTGCAACGGATCTATTTTCACTTGTTGCAACTCCACAACGGCTAGAAACACTTTTCTGCACTTTTCCGTACAGTGCATTCGGTCGAGTTTCTATATGTGTAACTCGACCGATCAAGTAGCAGGCAACCCGATATTGAAATGATCGGTCGAGTTTGTTCTGAGGAAACTTGACCGACCATTCCAACTGGAACTGGCCTACTACCCAATCGGTCAAGTTCTGTGAGTGCACAACTCGACCGATGCAATCTTCAGAAAATCGACCAAGGTTAATCGGTCGAGTTTCAGGGTGGGAAACTTGACCGAACAAGTGCCTGTAATTGATTTTCAAAGTTGCATTAAAAGTGCTCTAAAAATCGATCTAAGTGTTCCTGATATTTTTCTAAGCTTAATTACAAGTCATACAATCATTACTAGTGATTTACAACATGATTCTAATGGATATACATCATATTACAAAAATGTGCACTTGTATGACTTTGACTTGTCTTTTCTCCAATTTGAGATGCACAAGTTAGGGCAATTGGAGTGTGTCTATACATAATCTGAAATTACTCAAGTAGAGACATTAGACACCAAAATGTGGAATGGTTAGTCATCATCAAAACATGGGTTTAGTTAATTTAGACGTGAGTCAACATTGACCTAATTGACCTTGAGTCAACATTCTCCCCCTTTTTGAAGATGACAAACCATTCCATAAATGTATTGAAAGCATTTAAGTAAATTCATACCTTTGGAGAAACCTAGGGGTTTCAATAGAATGGAGTTCATATGCTCCCCCTCAATTGATGCGCATGGAGTTTTCATACTCCCCCTCAATTGATGCTATTTCTCCTGTATGGTTAGCTTTCATAACATTTATAGAATACTATGTCTTCTACTCATATATGTTCTACACATATATGTCTTCTCCCTTTACATGAGCATGCTTCTCCTCTTCATGTAAGACATGCCTTCTTCCTCTTTTTAAAAGAAGACATACCTTTCTCCCCCTTTGGCATTTCAAAAAGAGGGGTTATGAAGAAATAAGAAACATCACTTGTTAAAAAGAAAGGAGATAACACAAATATATATAAGGAGAGTAGAAGAGCACAGACAGGGGCTTGTCCAAGCATAGAAAAAAAGCAAGTTAAAGCATATACTTGAACAACCCAAAAATGCAAGATAAAGTGCTGCAGAAAAACAATAAATCACAATTTTGACCCTCAAGATGATGGAATTTGACCAAAAACCATCGGAGCTCATGGCAAAGCGATGAGTCTTGTTTAGAAGGTAGTTTCTGCATGAAAAGCACTAGACTTGCACTAAAAACTGAAACTGGAGCAAAATATGCATAAAAATCCATAAATACTCCAATTCCCACATATCATGTAGATCTATGTACCCTGCATCACAATGTTATGCAAGCAACTCAAGATAGTAGATATTCAATTTAAGAAACAAGCTTGAGCATGTATAAGCATAGCATATAGATGAGCAAAGATGCCAAATTATAAACAGGGTTAGAACTACATGTATATGAACTACTAGTAGATGATATCACAAGTTAGGACTACTAGTAGGATCTAGATCATAGCAAGAGATACACAAGATACAGCAAGCTATGAGTAGATATAGAGATATATCCAAACAAAGAGATATGCAATTTTTAGATGCATGAGAGGATATAACTCACTAGATATGCATCCTTACCATAAGATGATTACCCCTATGAACCTCAAGGTTGTATCAAAACAAGATATACACCTATAGAGATGTAGCAAGTTAGAGTACAACGGAAGCGATTTTAGACACAACCAAGAGATCCAAAGAGATCATCATCAAAACCTGCAAAACAACTCAAAGCAAGTAATTGCAAGATATAGATATACCAATTTAGAGCAATTAGAGAGATAGAGTTGTAAGCAAGATAGGCAATTTCGAACATGGCAGTATGCATATATAAAGGTACCAAATGAGAGTGCCAAAGAATAAGGCTATTGGTTGAGAAAATGTAGTTGAAAAGGAAATTCTCATTCAATAATCCAAATGTATATTCTGTGCACAGTGTTATCGGTCGAGTTCTGTGCATGGACAACTCGACCGATGACATCTGTTGGCAACACTCATTGGTGCCTATCGGTCGAGTTTCAATAGGGCAAACTCAACCGACAGAGCAGCTGTCAAGAAGCACATATATTTCATAAAAACATATTTAAAGACATGCTAAAAATACAAACCATATCCAAACATGTCTAAGCAAGTTAGTAATGCACTATAGAAGCATTAGAAATAGTTTTTGAGCAAGAGTGTGAAGAGAATCACAAAATGCCACTTTTGACTCAAAAACCATATGTATAGTGCACACTAACTTGACAAAACAAGTTAGAAATGGTTACAAGCAATAAAACCATTACCTTTGTACTTACCATTGCTTTTCCACTTGTTGTCACCCTTTACACATCTCACCTTTCTTCTTTCATGTGGATTGAGAAATCAATTTGCAATTTAGTGGCTCAAGTCAATCCATTTGCAAGTACCTACAAGAAGAAAGATGAAATGGTCCCCAATCATGTTTTTGGGTCCGGAGGGGTTAGCTTAGCAACCCAAATCCTATTTCTCTTGGGTGCTTTCCTAAAAGGACAACAAGAAGAATAATGACCTAATTCATTGCAATAGTTGCATGTGCCTATATTCTTGGAACTAGAGGATTCTCCATGGAATATTGGAGGTCCTTTATCTTTGTTGTTCCCTTGACTACTAACATACCCTAAACCATGTCTACCAATTTGTTTAGTAGTATGGTCTAGGATTTGATTAAGATTCTTTTTACCAACTAAGAATCTTTGCAAAGAAGATCTTAAACTATCATTATCATGCTTAAGAGAAGCAATAGTAGAAGACAATTGATTAATGTTATCTCTAGCATGTAGAAGATCATTTTCTAAGCAAAGAGTTTTAGTTAAATAAGAATCTCTATCAATATGAAGAGCAGCAACATCATTCTCTCTACTAGTAGAACTAGAACAAGATTCATGCCCATTGATTTTAGCAAGCAAGGAGGCATTTTCTAGTTCTAATTCATGCAAAACAAAATCTTTGTTTTTGTTTTCAGATTTAAGAACATCAATGTCATGCATGAGAGATTCAACAATTAAAGTATGTTCTTCATTAGAATTAGGCATGAGAGGTTGAGCTTCTAGAAATTTAATCTTATCAAGTAAACTAGCATTTTCAAGTTTAAGAGAGTCTACTTGGCTAAGACAATCATTTTTATCATTAAGCAAGCAAGAATTTGCATGTTCAAGATCATTTAATTCTACATACAAATTATCAACAATTTTAGCAAGCTTTTTCTTTTTCTTTTGAGAAGACTTAAGAGATGCACAAATATCATGAATGAGATCAATCAAGGATTCTTTATCAAAAGAGTCTAGATTTACCTCATTTGAGTCTTCACTTGTTGATGCTACAAGGGCAAAATGACATTCTCCTTCATCACTAGAGCTTGAGCTTGATCCTTCACATGAATCTTCACTTGAGCTTGAGTTGGAGGAGCCACTTGAGCTTGAGTGCCATTTCTCCTTGTGAAGATGGGTCTTTTTGCCTTGTGGGCAATCTTCCTTGTAGTGACCCTTCTTTCCACATGTGAAGCACCAGATGGAGGAGGACTTGCCTTTGTAGAGTCTACCCTTAGAGCACATGGCATCTTCTTCAACTTGAGAGGATGAAGAAGCTTGACCAACAATAGCCTTGATTTGAGCTTTGATTTAAGCCTTCTTCAATCTCTTGAGTTCTTTCTCCTCTTGTCTTTCTAATTCCTCCCTCTTGTCAAGCGTGGCTTCATGTGTTTGTAGATTTCCAATGAGCTCTTCAATAGGAATATCCCTAAGCGACCTTGCTTCTTCAATGGAAGTCACCTTGGATTCCCACCTCTTTGGGAGAGTTCTAAGGATCTTTGAGTTGATCTCTCCACTAGACATAGGATGTCCTAGAACAGCAAGACCATTCAAGATGGTGTTGAGCCTTGAGTACATGTTGGCTATTCTCTCTTCCTTTCCCATCTTGAAGTTCTCAAGCAACCCTTTGAGCATGTAGACCTTGCTTTCCTTCACTTGATCTGTCCCTTCATAAGTGATGCAAAGCTTTCTCCATACCTCATAGGCCGTCTCACAAGAGGAAATCTGGTTGAACTCAGTGGGGGTCAAGGAGGCATAAAGGATGTGCATGGCTCTTGCATTCAAGGTTTCTTTCATCAAGGTGGCTTCATCCCATTCTTCAATGTTTGTCTTTGGTAGAATGTATGGCCTGTTCACCATTAGCCACATCTGGAGACTTGATCCTTGGATGAAGAATTGAAGTCTTCTTCTCCAATAGAGGAAGTTTCTCCCATCAAAGATTGGAAGGCTGGTCGCGAGTCTCCCTCCTAAGTAGTCACCCATCTTCTCCTACTTGTTGAAGTATGCTTGGAGAAGACCCGCTCTGATACCACTTGTTGGATCCTAGATGGGTGATTAGATGCTCTAGAGGGGGGTGAATAGAGCTGAAAGCACTTACACAAAATTCATTAAACCTTCAAAATATATGACAAGATAAGGTTGCTAAATAGGTAATTTGAGTGCAACTAAATCATGCATAGCAAGGATAAGAGAGATTGAACATGCACCAATTTAGACAAGCTATTTAGAGTGGTTCCACACTTCAAACTAGAAGTGTGTCAGTCCACTTGCCTAGAGAGGTCAACCTCTAGGACTTCAAACAATTGCAGTCTTATATTCACTTATAAGACTTACAATGCAAGACCAACAAAGGACTTACCTATCTAATACAAAAGAGTCTTCAACCTTACCAAGGACTTACCCACTTTGCAAGAGTCTTCGACCTTCTCCAAGTACTTACCCACTCTAGCACAAGTCTTCAGCCTTGTAGGAATTACCCACTCTTCTTGGATCTTCCGCCTTTGACTTCACCTTCACTCGGAGAAGCTTTCCACCAAGGTCTTACCTACTTGAGCTTGAGTCTTTTGCCTTCTGCAAGGGCTTACCCACTCTAGCTCCAAGTCTTCTGCCTTGATCTTCACCAAGGGACTCCTTCCCTTATTCTTCTTCACCTCTCTTGGACAAGAGAGAGAACCTTCATCTTCAAGATAGGAAATGAGAGATGGGGAGGTGGTGGAAGTGAGAGCCTCACAAGATATACAAATAAGACTAGCTCTCTTACAAATCTCCTACTCACTCTAATGGATGTAGCAAGTGATTAAGCTTAGAGAGAGAGGAGGCTTTAGGAAGCACTCAACTATTTAATAGGGACCTCACAAAGAGTTTGCAATGAATGCTCAACCTTGGAATGAAGCCCAAGGAGTCCTATTTATAGCTGGGGATCCCTCTTAGCCTTTGGGAACACTTGTGAATGAAAACTAGTCGTTTTGTGGCTTGCAATGGATCTATTTTCACTTGTTGCAACTCCACAACGGCTAGAAACATTTTTCTGCACTTTTCCGTACAGTGCATTCGGTCGAGTTTCTATATATGTAACTCGACTGATCAAGTAGCAGGCAGCCCGATATTGAAATGATCGGTCGAGTTTGTTCTGAGGAAACTCGACCGACCATTCCAACTGGAACTGGCCTACTACCCAATCGGTCGAGTTCTGTGAGTTCACAACTCGACCGATGCAATCTTCAGAAAATTGACCAAGGTTGATCGGTCGAGTTTCAGGGTGGGAAACTCGACCGAACAAGTGCCTGTAATTGATTTTCAAAGTTGCATTAAAAGTGCTCTAAAAATTGATCTAAGTGTTCCTGATATTTTTAAGCTTAATTACAAGTCATACAATCATTACAAGTGATTTACAACATGATTCTAATGGATATACATCATATTACAATAATGTGCACTTGTATGACTTTGACTTGTCTTTTCTCCAATTTGAGATGCGCAAGTTAGGGCAATTGGAGTGTGTCTATACATAATCTGAAATTAATCAAGTAGAGACATTAGACACCAAAATGTGGAATGGTTAGTCATCATAAAAACATGGGTTTAGTCAATTTAGACGTGAGTCAACATTGACCTAATTGACCTTGAGTCAACATTCTCCCCCTTTTTGAAGATGACAAACCATTCCATAAATGTATTGAAAGCATTTAAGTAAATTCATACCTTTGGAGAAACCTAGGGGTTTCAATATAATGGAGTTCATATGCTCCCCCTCAATTGATGCGCATGGAGTTTTCATACTCCCCCTCAATTGATGCTATTTCTCCTGTATGGTTAGCTTTCATAACATTTATAGAATACTATGTCTTCTACTCATATATGTTCTACACATATATGTCTTCTCCCTTTACATGAGCATGCTTCTCCTCTTCATGTAAGACATGCCTTCTTCCTCTTTTTAAAAGAAGACATACCTTTCTCCCCCTTTGGCATTTCAAAAAGAGGGGTTATGAAGAAATAAGAAACATCACTTGTTAAAAAGAAAGGAGATAACACAAATATATATATGGAGAGTAGAAGAGCATAGATAGGGGCTTGTCCAATCATAGAAAGAAAAGCAAGTTAAAGCATATACTTGAACAACCCAAAAATGCAAGATAAAGTGCTGCAGAAAAACAATAAATCACAATTTTGACCCTCAAGATGATGGAATTTGACCAAAAAGCATCGGAGCTCATGGCAAAGCGATGAGTCTTGTTTAGAAGGTAGTTTCTGCATGAAAAGCACTAGACTTGCACTAAAAACTGAAACTGGAGCAAAATCTGCATAAAAATCCATAAATACTCCAATTCCCACATATCATGTAGATCTATGTGCCCTGCATCACAATGTTATGCAAGCAACTCAAGATAGTAGATATTCAATTTAAGGAACAAGCTTGAGCATGTATAAGCATAGCATATAGATGAGCAAAGATGCCAAATTGTAAACAGGGTTAGAACTACATGTATATGAACTACTAGTAGATGATATCACAAGTTAGGACTACTAGTAGGATCTAGATCATAGCAAGAGATACACAAGATACAGCAAGCTATGAGTAGATATAGAGATATATCCAAACAAAGAGATATGCAATTTTTAGATGCATGAGAGGATATAACTCACTAGATATGCATCCTTACCATAAGATGATTACCCCTATGAACCTCAAGGTTGTATCAAAATAATATATACACCTATAGAGATGTAGCAAGTTAGAGTACAACGGAAGCGATTTTAGATACAACCAAGTGATCCAAAGAGATCATCATCAAAACCTGCAAAACAACTCAAAGCAAGTAATTGCAAGATATAGATATACCAATTCAGAGCAATTACAGAGATAGAGTTGTAAGCAAGATAGGCAATTTAGAACATGGCAGTATGCATATATAAAGGTACCAAATCAGAGTGCCAAAAAATACGGCTATTGGTTGAGAAAATGTAGTTGAAAAGGAAATTCTCATTCAATAATCCAAATGTATATTCTGTGCACAGTGTTATCGGTCGAGTTCTGTGCATGGACAACTTGACCGATGACAGCTGTTGGCAACACTCATTGGTGCCTATCGGTCGAGTTTCAATAGGGAAAACTCAACCGACAGAGCAGCTGTCAAGAAGCACATATATTTCATAAAAACATATTTAAAGGCATGCTAAAAATACAAACCATATCCAAACATGTCTAAGCAAGTTAGTAATGCACTATAGAAGCATTAGAAACAATTTTTGAGCAAGAGTGTGAAGAGAATCACAAAATGCCACTTTTGACTCAAAAACCATATGTATAGTGCACACTAACTTGACAAAACAAGTTAGAAATGGTTACAAGCAATAAAACCATCACCTTTGTACTTACCATTGCTTTTCCACTTGTTGTCACCCTCTACACATCTCACCTTTCTTCTTTCATGTGGATTGAGAAGTCAATTTGCAATTTAGTGGCTCAAGTCAATCCATTTGCAAGTACCTACAAGAAGAAAGATGAAATGGTCCCCAATCATGTTTTTGGGTCCGGAGGGGTTAGCTTAGCAACCCAAATCCTATTTCTCTTGGGTGCTTTCCTAAAAGGACAACAAGAAGAATAATGACCTAATTCATTGCAATAGTTGCATGTGCCTATAGTCTTGGAACTAGAGGATTCTCCATGGAATATTGGAGGTCATTTATCTTTGTTGTTCCCTTGACTACTAACATACCCTAAACCATGTCTACCAATTTGTTTAGTAGTATGGTCTAGGATTTGATTAAGATTCGTTTTACCAACTAAGAATCTTTGCAAAGAAGATCTTAAACTATCACTATCATGTTAAGAGAAGCAATAGTAGAAGACAATTGATTAATGTTATCTCTAGCATGTAGAAGATCGTTTTCTAAGCAAAGAGTTTTAGTTAAATAAGAATCTCTATCAATATGAAGAGCGGCAACATCATTCTCTCTACTAGTAGAACTAGAACAAGATTCATGCCCATTGATTTTAGCAAGCAAGGAGGCATTTTCTAGTTCTAATTCATGCAAAACAAAATCTTTGTTTTTGTTTTCAGATTTAAGAACATCAATGTCATGCATGAGAGAATCAACAATTAAAGTATGTTCTTCATTACAATTAGGCATGAGAGGTTGAGCTTCTAGAAATTTAATCTTATCAAGTAAACTAGCATTTTCAAGTTTAAGAGAGTCTACTTGGCTAAGACAATCATTTTTATCATTAAGCAAGCAAGAATTTGCATGTTCAAGATCATTTAATTCTACATACAAATTATCAACAATTTTAGCAAGCTTTTTCTTTTTCTTTTGAGAAGACTTAAGAGATGCACAAATATCATGAATGAGATCAATCAAGGATTCTTTATCAAAAGAGTCTAGATTTACCTCATTTGAGTCTTCACTTGTTGATGCTACAAGGGAAAAATGACATTCTCCTTCATCACTAGAGCTTGAGCTTGATCCTTCACATGAATCTTCACTTGAGCTTGAGTTGGAGGAGCCACTTGAGCTTGAGTGCCATTTCTCCTTGTGAAGATGGGTCTTTTTCCTTGTGGGCAATCTTCCTTGTAGTGACCCTTCTTTCTACATGTGAAGCACCAGATGGAGGAGGACTTGACTTTGTAGAGTCTACCCTTAGAGTACATGGCATCTTCTTCAACTTGAGAGGATGAAGAAGCTTGACCAACAATAGCCTTGATTTGAGCTTTGATTTCAGCCTTCTTCAATATCTTGATTTCTTTCTCCTCTTGTCTTTCTAATTCCTCCCTCTTGTCAAGCGTGGCTTCATGTGCTTGTAGATTTCCAATGAGCTCTTCAATAGGAATATCCCTAAGAGACCTTGCTTCTTCAATGGAAGTCACCTTGGATTCCCACCTCTTTGGGAGAGTTCTAAGGATCTTTCAGTTGATCTCTCCACTAGACATAGGATTTCCTAGAACATCAAGACCATTCAAGATGGTGTTGAGCCTTGAGTATATGTTGGCTATGCTCTCTTCCTTTCTCATCTTGAAGTTATCAAGCAACCCTTTGAGCATGTATACCTTGCTTTCCTTCACTTGATATGTCCCTTCATAAGTGATGCAAAGCTTTCTCCATACCTCATAGGCCGTATCACAAGAGGAAATCCGGTTGAACTCGGTGGGGGTCAAGGAGGCATAAAGGATGTGCATGGCTCTTGCATTCAAGGTTGCTTTCATCAAGGTGGCTTCATCCCATTCTTCAATGTTTGTCTTTGGTAGAATGTATGGGCTGTTCACCATTTGCCACATCTCGAGACTTGATCCTTGGATGAAGAATTGAAGTCTTCTTCTCCAATAGAGGAAGTTTCTCCCATCAAAGATTGGAAGGCTGGTCGAGAGTCTCCCTCCTAAGTAGTCACCCATCTTCTCCTACTTGTTGAAGTATGCTTGGAGAAGACCCGCTCTGATACCACTTGTTGGATCCTAGATGGGTGATTAGATGCTCTAGAGGGGGGTGAATAGAGCTGAAAGAACTTACACAAAATTCATTAAACCTTCAAAATATATGACAAGATAAGGTTGCTAAATAGGTAATTTGAGTGCAACTAAATCATGCAAATCAAGGATAAGAGAGATTGAACATGCACCAATTTAGACAAGCTATTTAGAGTGGTTCCACACTTCAAACTAGAAGTGTGTCAGTCCACTTGCCTAGAGAGGTCAACCTCTAGGACTTTAAACAATTGCAGTCTTATATTCACTTATAAGACTTACAATGCAAGACCAACAAAGGACTTACCTATCCAATACAAAAGAGTCTTCAACCTTACCAAGGACTTACCCACTTTGCAAGAGTCTTCGGCCTTCTCCAAGAACTTACCCACTCTAGCACAAGTCTTCAGCCTTGTAGGAATTACCCACTCTTCTTGGATCTTCCACCTTTGACTTCACCTTTACTCAGAGAAGCTTTCCACCAAGGTCTTACCTACTTGAGCTTGAGTCTTTTGCCTTCTCCAAGGGCTTACCCACTCTAGCTCCAAGTCTTCTGCCTTGATCTTCACCAAGGGACTCCTTCCCTTGTTCTTCTTCACCTCTCTTGGACAAGAGAGAGAACCTTCATCTTCAAGATAGGAAATGAGAGATGGGGAGGTGGTGGAAGTGAGAGCCTCACAAGATATACAAATAAGACTAGCTCTCTTACAAATCTCTTACTCACTCTAATGGATGTAGCAAGTGATTAAGCTTAGAGAGAGAGGAGGCTGTAGGAAGCACTCAACTATTTAATAGGGACCTCACAAAGAGTTTGCAATGAATGCTCAACCTTGGAATGAAGCCCAAGGGGTCCTATTTATAGCTGGGGATGCCTCTTAGGCTTTGGGAACACTTGTGAACGAAAACTAGCCATTTTGTGGCTTGCAACAGATCTATTTTCACTTGTTTCAACTCCACAACGGCTAGAAACACTTTTCTGCACTTTTCCGTACAGTGCATTCGGTCGAGTTTCTATATGTGTAACTCTACCGATCAAGTAGCAGGCAGCCCGATATTGAAATGATCAGTCGAGTTTGTTCTGAGGAAACTCGACCGAACATTCCAACTGGAACTGGCCTACTACCCAATCGGTCGAGTTTTGTGAGTGCACAACTCGACCGATGCAATCTTCAGAAAATCGACCAAGGTTGATCGATCGAGTTTCAGGGTGGGAAACTCGACCGAACAAGTGCCTGTAATTGATTTTCAAAGTTGTATTAAAAGTGCTCTAAAAATCGATCTAAGTGTTCCTGATATTTTTCTAAGCTTAATTACAAGTCATACAATCATTACAAGTGATTTACAACATGATTCTAATGGATATACATCATATTACAAAAATGTGCACTTGTATGACTTTGACTTGTCTTTTCTCCAATTTGAGATGCGCAAGTTAGGGCAATTGGAGTGTGTCTATACATAATCTGAAATTACTCAAGTAGAGACATTAGACACCAAAATGTGGAATGGTTAGTCATCATCAAAACATGGGTTTAGTCAATTTAGACGTGAGTCAACATTGACCTAATTGACCTTGAGTCAACATTCTCCCCCTTTTTGAAGATGACAAACCATTCCATAAATGTATTGAAAGCATTTAAGTAAATTCATACCTTTGGAGAAACCTAGGGGTTTCAATAGAATGGAGTTCATATGCTCCCCCTCAATTGATGCACATGGAGTTTTCATACTCCCCCTCAATTGATGCTATTTCTCATGTATGGTTAGCTTTCATAACATTTATAGAATACTATGTCTTCTACTCATATCTGTTCTACACATATATGTCTTCTCCCTTTACATGAGCATGCTTCTCCTCTTCATGTAAGACATGCCTTCTTCCTCTTTTTAAAAGAAGACATACCTTTCTCCCCCTTTGGCATTTCAAAAAGAGGGGTTATGAATAAATAAGAAACATCACTTGTTAAAAAGAAAGGAGATAACACAAATATATATAAGGAGAGTAGAAGAGCACAGACAGGGGCTTGTCCAAGCATAGAAAGAAAAGCAAGTTAAAGCATATACTTGAACAACCCAAAAATGCAAGATAAAGTGCTGCAGAAAAATAATAAATCACAATTTTGACCCTCAAGATGATGGAATTTGACCAAAAACCATCGGAGCTCATGGCAAAGCGATGAGTCTTGTTTAGAAGGTAGTTTCCGCATGAAAAGCACTAGACTTGCACTAAAAACTGAAACTGGAGCAAAATCTGCATAAAAATCCATAAATACTCCAATTCCCACATATCATGTAGATCTATGTACCCTGCATCACAATGTTATGCAAGCAACTCAAGATAGTAGATATTCAATTTAAGGAACAAGCTTGAGCATTTATAAGCATAGCATATAGATGAGCAAAGATGCCAAATTATAAATAGGGTTAGAACTCATGTATATGAACTACTAGTAGATGATATCACAAGTTAGGACTACTAGTAGGATCTAGATCATAGCAAGAGATACACAAGATACATTAAGCTATGAGTAGATATAGAGATATATCCAAACAAAGAGATATGCAATTTTTAGAAGAATGAGAGGATATAACTCACTAGATATGCATCCTTACCATAAGATGATTACCCATATGAACCTCAAGATTGTATCAAAACAAGATATACACCTATAGAGATGTAGCAAGTTCGAGTACAACAGAAGCGATTTTAGACACAACCAAGAGATCCAAAGAGATCATCATCAAAACCTGCAAAACAACTCAAAGCAAGTAATTGCAAGATATAGATATACCAATTTAGAGCAATTAGAGAGATAGAGTTGTAAGCAAGATAGGCAATTTAGAACATGGCAGTATGCATATATAAAGGTACCAAATGAGAGTGTCAAAGAATAAGGCTATTGGTTGAGAAAATGTACTGAAAAGGAAATTCTCATTCAATAATCCAAATGTATATTCTGTGCACAGTGTTATCGGTCAAGTTCTGTGAATGGACAACTCGACCGATGACAGCTGTTGGCAACACTCATTGGTGCCTATCGGTCGAGTTTCAATAGGGCAAACTCGACCGACAGAGCAGTTGTCAAGAAGCACATATATTTAATAAAAACATATTTAAAGGCATGCTAAAAATACAAACCATATCCAAACATGTCTAAGCAAGTTAGTAATGCACTATAGATGTATTAGAAACAGTTTTTGAGCAAGAGTGTGAAGAGAATCACAAAATGCCACTTTTGACTCAAAAACCATATGTATAGTGCACACTAACTTGACAAAACAAGTTAGAAATGGTACAAGCAATAAAACCATTATCTTTGTACTTACCATTGCTTTTCCACTTGTTGTCACCCTCTACAGATCTCACCTTTCTTCTTTCATGTGGATTGAGAAGTCAATTTGCAATTTAGTGGCTCAAGTCAATCCATTTGCAAGTACCTACAAGAAGAAAGATGAAATGGTCCCCAATCATTTTTTGGGTCCGGAGGGGTTAGCTTAGCAACCCAAATCCTATTTCTCTTGGGTGCTTTCCTAAAAGGACAACAAGAAGAATAATGACCTAATTCATTGCAATAGTTGCATGTGCCTATAGTCTTGGAACTAGAGGATTCTCCATGGAATATTGGAGGTCCTTTATCTTTGTTGTTCCCTTGACTACTAACATACCCTAAACCATGTGTACCAATTTGTTTAGTAGTATGGTCTAGGATTTGATTAAGATTCTTTTTACCAACTAAGAATCTTTGCAAATAAGATCTTAAACTATCATTATCATGCTTAAGAGAAGCAATAGTAGAAGACAATTGATTAATGTTATCTCTAGCATGTACAAGATCATTTTCTAAGCAAAGAGTTTTAGTTAAATAAGAATCTCTATCAATATGAAGAGCGGCAACATCATTCTCTCTACTAGTAGAACTAGAACAAGATACATGCCCATTGATTTTAGCAAGCAAGGAGGCATTTTCTAGTTCTAATTCATGCAAAACAAAATCTTTGTTTTTGTTTTCAGATTTAAGAACATCAATGTCATGCATGAGAGAATCAACAATTAAAGTATGTTCTTCATTAGAATTAGGCATGAGAGGTTGAGCTTCTAGAAATTTAATCTTATCAAGTAAACTAGCATTTTCAAGTTTAAGAGAGTCTACTTGGCTAAGACAATCATTTTTATCATTAAGCAAGCAAGAATTTGCATGTTCAAGATCATTTAATTCTACATACAAATTATCAACAATTTTAGCAAGCTTTTTCTTTTTCTTTTGAGAAGACTTAAGAGATGCACAAATATCATGAATGAGATCAATCAAGGATTCTTTATCAAAAGAGTCTAGATTTACCTCATTTGAGTCTTCACTTGTTGATGCTACAAGGGAAAAATGACATTCTCCTTCATCACTAGAGCTTGAGCTTGATCCTTCACATGAATCTTCACTTGAGCTTGAGTTGGAGGAGCCACTTGAGCTTGAGTGTCATTTCTCCTTGTGAAGATGGGTCTTTTTGCCTTGTGGGAAATCTTCCTTGTAGTGACCCTTCTTTCCACATGTGAAGCACCAGATGGAGGAGGACTTGCCTTTATAGAGTCTAACCTTAGAGTACATGGCATCTTCTTCAACTTGAGAGGATGAAGAAGCTTGACCAACAATAGCCTTGATTTGAGCTTTGATTTCAGCCTTCTTCAATCTCTTGAGTTCTTTCTCCTCTTGTCTTTCTAATTCCTCCCTCTTGTCAAGCGTGGCTTCATGTGCTTGTAGATTTCCAATGAGCTCTTCAATAGGAATATCCCTAAGTGACCTTGCTTCTTCAATGGAAGTCACCTTGGATTCCCACTCTTTGGGAGAGTTCTAAGAATCTTTGAGTTGATCTCTCCACTAGACATAGGATGTCCTAGAACAGCAAGACCATTCAAGATGGTGTTGAGCCTTGAGTACATGTTGGTTATGCTCTCTTCCTTTCCCATCTTGAAGTTCTCAAGCAACCCTTTGAGCATGTAGACCTTGCTTTCCTTCACTTGATCTGTCCCTTCATAAGTGATGCAAAGCTTTCTCCATACCTCATAGGCCATCTCACAAGAGGAAATCCGGTTGAACTCGGTGGGGGTCAAGGAGGCATAAAGGATGTGCATGGCTCTTGCATTCAAGGTTGCTTTCATCAAGGTGGCTTCATCCCATTCTTCAATGTTTGTCTTTGGTAGAATGTATGGGCTGTTCACCATTTGCCACATCTCGAGACTTGATCCTTGGATGAAGAATTGAAGTCTTCTTCTTCAATAGAGGAAGTTTCTCCCATCAAAGATTGGAAGGCTGGTCGAGAGTCTCCCTCCTAAGTAGTCACCCATCTTCTCCTACTTGTTGAAGTATGCTTGGAGAAGACCCGCTCTGAGACCACTTGTTGGATCCTAGATGGGTGATTAGATGCTCTAGAGGAGGGGTGAATAGAGCTGAAAGCACTTACACAAAATTCATTAAACCTTCCAAATATATGACAAGATAAGGTTGCTAAATAGGTAATTTGAGTGCAACTAAATCATGCATAGCAAGGATAAGAGAGATTGAACATGCACCAATTTAGACAAGCTATTTAGAGTGGTTCCACACTTCAAACTAGAAGTGTGTCAGTCCACTTGCCTAGAGAGGTCAACCTCTAGGACTTCAAACAATTGTAGTCTTATATTCACTTATAAGACTTACAATGCAAGACCAACAAAGGACTTATCTATCCAATACAAAAGAGTCTTCAACCTTACCAAGGACTTACCCACTTTGCAAGAGTCTTTGGCCTTCTCCAAGGACTTACCCACTCTAGCACAAGTCTTCAGCCTTGTAGGAATTACCCACTCTTCTTGGATCTTCCGCCTTTGACTTCACCTTCACTTGGAGAAGCTTTCCACCAAGGTCTTACCTACTTGAGCTTGAGTCTTTTGCCTTCTCCAAGGGCTTACCCACTCTAGCTCCAAGTCTTCTGCCTTGATCTTCACGAAGGGACTCCTTCCCTTGCTCTTCTTCACCTCTCTTGGACAAGAGAGAGAACCTTCATCTTCAAGATAGGAAATGAGAGATGGGGAGGTGGTGGAAGTGAGAGCCTCACAAGATATACAAATAAGACTAGCTCTCTTACAAATCTCCTACTCACTCTAATGGATGTAGCAAGTGATTAAGCTTAGAGAGAGAGAGGAGGTTGTAGGAAGCACTCAACTATTTAATAGGGACCTCACAAAGAGTTTGTAATGAATGCTCAACCTTGGAATGAAGCCCAAGGGGTCCTATTTATAGCTGGGGATGCCTCTTAGCCTTTGGGAACACTTGTGAACAAAAACTTGCCGTTTTGTGGCTTACAACGGATCTATTTTCACTTGTTGCAACTCCACAACGGCTAGAAACACTTTTCTGCACTTTTCCGTACAATGCGTTCGGTCGAGTTTCTATATGTGTAACTCGACCGATCAAGTAGCAGGCAGCCCGATATTGAAATGATCGGTCGAGTTTGTTTTGAGGAAACTCGACCGACCATTCCAACTGGAACTGGCCTACTACCCAATCGGTCGAGTTGTGTGAGTGCACAACTCGACCGATGCAATCTTCAGAAAATCGACCAAGGTTGATCGGTCGAGTTTCAGGGTGGGAAACTCGACCGAACAAGTGCCTGTAATTGATTTTCAAAGTTGCATTAAAAGTGCTCTAAAAATCGATCTAAGTGTTCTTGATATTTTTCTAAGCTTAATTACAAGTCATACAATCATTACAAGTGATTTACAACATGATTCTAATGGATATACATCATATTACAAAAATGTGCACTTGTATGACTTTGACTTGTCTTTTCTCCAATTTGAGATGCGCAAGTTAGGGCAATTGGAGTGTGTCTATACATAATCTGAAATTACTCAAGTAGAGACATTAGACACCAAAATGTGGAATGGTTAGTCATCATCAAAACATGGGTTTAGTCAATTTAGAAGTGAGTCAACATTGACCTAATTGACCTTGAGTCAACATTCTCCCCCTTTTTGAAGATGACAAACCATTCCATAAATGTATTGAAAGCATTTAAGTAAATTCATACCTTTGGAGAAACCTAGGGGTTTCAATAGAATGGAGTTCATATGCTCCCCCTCAATTGATGCGCATGGAGTTTTCATACTCCCCCTCAATTGATGCTATTTCTCATGTATGGTTAGCTTTCCTAACATTTATAGAATACTATGTCTTCTACTCATATATGTTCTACACATATATGTCTTCTCCCTTTACATGAGCATTCTTCTCCTCTTCATGTAAGACATGCCTTCTTCCTCTTTTTAAAAGAAGACATACCTTTCTCCCCCTTTGGCATTTCAAAAAGAGGGGTTATGAAGAAATAAGAAACATCACTTGTTAAAAAGAAAGGAGATAACACAAATATATATAAGGAGAGTAGAAGAGCACAGACAGGGGCTTGTCCAAGCATAGAAAGAAAAGCAAGTTAAAGCATATACTTGAACAACCCAAAAATGCAAGATAAAGTGCTGCAGAAAAAACAATAAATCACAATTTTGACCCTCAAGATGATGGAAGTTGACCAAAAACCATCGGAGCTCATGGCGAAGCGATGAGTCTTGTTTAGAAGGTAGTTTCTGCATGAAAAGCACTAGACTTGCACTAAAAATTGAAACTGGAGCAAAATTTGCATTAAAATCCATAAATACTCCAATTCCCACATATCATGTAGATCTATGTACCCTGCATCACAATGTTATGCAAGCAACTCAAGATAGTAGATATTCAATTTAAGGAACAAGCTTGAGCATGTATAAGCATAGCATATAGATGAGCAAAGATGCCAAATTATAAACAGGGTTAGAACTACATGTATATGAACTCCTAGTAGATGATATCACAAGTTAGGACTACTAGTAGGATCTAGATCATAGCAAGAGATACACAAGATACAACAAGCTATGAGTAGATATAGAGATATATCCAAACAAAGAGATATGCAATTTTTAGAAGCATGAGAGGATATAACTCACTAGATATGCATCCTTACCATAAGATGATTACCCCTATGAACCTCAAGGTTGTATCAAAACAAGATATACACCTATAGAGATGTAGCAAGTTAGAGTACAACGGAAGCAATTTTAGACACAACCAAGAGATCCAAAGAGATCATCATCAAAAACCTGCAAAACAACTCAAAGCAAGTAATTGCAAGATATAGATATACCAATTTAGAGCAATTAGAGAGATAGAGTTGTAAGCAAGATAGGCAATTTAGAACATGGCAGTATGCATATATAAAGGTACCAAATGAGAGTGCCAAAGAATAAAGCTATTGGTTGAGAAAATGTAGTTGAAACGGAAATTCTCATTCAATAATCCAAATGTATATTCTGTGCACAGTGTTATCAGTCGAGTTCTGTGCATGGACAACTCGACCGATGACAGCTGTTGGCAACACTTATTGGTGCCTATCGGTCGAGTTTCAATAGGGCAAACTCGACCGACAGAGCAGCTGTCAAGAAGCACATATATTTCATAAAAACATATTTAAAGGCATGCTAAAAATACAAACCATATCCAAACATGTCTAAGCAAGTTAGTAATGCACTATAGAAGCATTAGAAATAGTTTTTGAGCAAGAGTGTGAAGAGAATCACAAAATGCCACTTTTGACTCAAAAACCATATGTATAGTGCACACTAACTTGACAAAACAAGTTATAAATGGTTACAAGCAATAAAACCATTACCTTTGTACTTACCATTGCTTTTCCACTTGTCGTCACCCTCTACACATCTCACCTTTCTTCTTTCATGTGGATTTAGAAGTCAATTTGCAATTTAGTGGCTCAAGTCAATCCATTTGCAAGTACCTACAAGAAGAAAGATGAAATGGTCCCCAATCATGCTTTTGGGTCCGGAGGGGTTAGCTTAGCAACCCAAATCCTATTTCTCTTGGATGCTTTCCTAAAAGGACAACAAGAAGAATAATGACCTAATTCATTGCAATAGTTGCATGTGCCTATAGTCTTGGAACTAGAGGATTCACCATGGAATATTGGAGGTCCTTTATCTTTGTTGTTCCCTTGACTACTAACATACCCTAAACCATGTCTACCAATTTGTTTAGTAGTATGGTCTAGGATTTGATTAAGATTCTTTTTACCAACTAAGAATCTTTGCAAAGAAGATCTTAAACTATCATTATCATGCTTAAGAGAAGCAATAGTAGAAGACAATTGATTAATGTGATCTCTAGCATGTAGAAGATCATTTTCTAAGCAAAGAGTTTTAGTTAAATAAGAATCTCTATCAATATGAAGGGTAGCAACGTCATTCTCTCTACTAGTAGAACTAGAACAAGATTCATGCCCATTGATTTTAGCAAGCAAGGAGGCATTTTCTAGTTCTAATTCATGCAAAACAAAATCTTTGTTTTTGTTTTCAGATTTAAGAACATCAATGTCATGCATGAGAGAATCAACAATTAAAGTATGTTCTTCATTAGAATTAGGCATGAGAGGTTGAGCTTCTAGAAATTTAATCTTATCAAGTAAACTAGCATTTTCAAGTTTAAGAGAGTCTACTTGGCTAAGACAATCATTTTTATCATTAAGCAAGCAAGAATTTGCATGTTCAAGATCATTTAATTCTACATACAAATTATCAACAATTTTAGCAAGCTTTTTCTTTTTCTTTTGAGAAGACTTAAGAGATGCACAAATATCATGAATGAGATCAATCAAGGATTCTTTATCAAAAGAGTCTAGATTTACCTCATTTGAGTCTTCACTTGTTGATGCTACAAGGGCAAAATGACATTCTCCTTCATCACTAGAGCTTGAGCTTGATCCTTCACATGAATCTTCACTTGAGCTTGAGTTGGAGGAGCCACTTGAGCTTGAGTGCCATTTCTCCTTGTGAAGATGGGTCTTTTTGCCTTGTGGGCAATCTTCCTTGTAGTGACCCTTCTTTCCACATATGAAGCACCAGATGGAGGAGGACTTGCCTTTGTAGAGTCTAACCTTAGAGTACATGGCATCTTCTTCAACTTGAGAGGATGAAGAAGCTTGACCAACAATAGCCTTGATTTGAGCTTTGATTTCAGCCTTCTTCAATCTCTTGAGTTCTTTCTCCTCTTGTCTTTCTAATTCCTCCCTCTTGTCAAGCGTGGCTTCATGTGCTTGTAGATTTCCAATGAGCTCTTTAATAGGAATATCCCTAAGCGACCTTGCTTCTTCAATGGAAGTCACCTTGGATTCCCACCTCTTTGGGAGAGTTCTAAGGATCTTTGAGTTGATCTCTCCACTAGACATAGGATGTCCTAGAACAGCAAGACCATTCAAGATGGTGTTGAGCCTTGAGTACATGTTGGCTATGCTCTCTTCCTTTCCCATCTTAAAGTTCTCAAGCAACCCTTTGAGCATGTAGACCTTGCTTTCCTTCACTTGATCTGTCCCTTTATAAGTGATGCAAAGCTTTCTCCATACCTCATAGGCCGTCTCACAAGAGGAAGTCCAGTTGAACTCGGTGGGGGTCAAGGAGGCATAAGGGATGTGCATGGCTCTTGAATTCAAGGTTGCTTTCATCAAGGTGGCTTCATCCCATTCTTCAATGTTTGTCTTTGGTAGAATGTATGGGTTGTTCACCATTTGCCACATCTCGAGACTTGATCCTTGGATGAAGAATTGAAGTCTTCTTCTCCAATAGAGGAAGTTTCTCCCATCAAAGATTGGAAGGCTGGTCGAGAGTCTCCCTCCTAAGTAGTCACCCATCTTCTCCTACTTGTTGAAGTATGCTTGGAGAAGACCCGCTCTGATACCACTTGTTGGATCCTAGATGGGTGATTAGATGCTCTAGAGGAGGGGTGAATAGAGTTGAAAGCACTTACACAAAATTCATTAAACCTTCAAAATATATGACAAGATAAGGTTGCTAAATAGGTAATTTGAGTGCAACTAAATCATGCATAGCAAGGATAAGAGAGATTGAACATGCACCAATTTAGACAAGCTATTTAGAGTGGTTCCGCACTTCAAACTAGAAGTGTGTCAGTCCACTTGCCTAGAGAGGTCAACCTCTAGGACTTCAAACAATTGCAGTCTTATATTCACTTATAAGACTTACAATGCAAGACCAACAAAGGACTTACCTATCCAATACAAAAGAGTCTTCAACCTTACCAAGGACTTACCCACTTTGCAAGAGTCTTCGGCCTTCTCCAAGGACTTACCCACTCTAGCACAAGTCTTCAGCCTTGTAGGAATTACCCACTCTTCTTGGATCTTCCGCCTTTGACTTCACCTTCACTCGGAGAAGCTTTCCACCAAGGTCTTACCTACTTGAGCTTGAGTCTTTTGCCTTCTCCAAGGGCTTACCCACTCTAGCTCCAAGTCTTCTGCCTTGACCTTCACCAAGGGACTCATTCCCTTGTTCTTCTTCACCTCTCTTGGACAAGAGAGAGAACCTTCATCTTCAAGATAGGAAATGAGAGATGGGGAGGTGGTGGAAGTGAGAGCCTCACAAGATATAAAAATAACACTAGCTCTCTTACAAATCTTCTACTCACTCTAATGGATGTAGCAATTGATTAAGCTTAGAGAGAGAGAGGAGGTTGTAGGAAGAACTCAGCTATTTAATAGGGACCTCACAAAGAGTTTGCAATGAATGCTCAACCTTGGAATGAAGCCCAAGGGGTCCTATTTATAGCTGGGGATGCCTCTTAGCCTTTGGGAACACTTGTGAACGAAAACTAGCCATTTTGTGGCTTGCAACGGATGTATTTTCACTTGTTTCAACTCCACAATGGCTAGAAACACTTTTCTGCACTTTTCCGTACAGTGCATTCGGTCGAGTTTCTATATGTGTAACTCGACCGATCAAGTAGCAGCAGCCCGATATTGAAATGATCGGTCGAGTTTGTTCTGAGGAAACTCGACCGACCATTCCAATTGGAACTGGCCTACTACCCAATCGGTCGAGTTCTGTGAGTGCACAACTCGAACGATGCAATCTTCAGAAAATCGACCAAGGTTGAACGGTCAAGTTTCAGGGTGGGAAACTCGACCGAACAAGTGCCTGTAATTGATTTTAAAAGTTGCATTAAAAGTGCTCTAAAAATCGATCTAAGTGTTCATGATATTTTTCTAAGCTTAATTACAAGTCATACAATCATTACAAGTTATTTACAACATGATTCTAATGGATATACATCATATTACAAAAATGTGCACTTGTATGACTTTGACTTGTCTTTTCTCCAATTTGAGATGCGCAAGTTAGGGCAATTGGAGTGTGTCTATACATAATCTGAAATTACTCAAGTAGAGACATTAGACACCAAAATGTGGAATGGTTAGTCATCATCAAAACATGGGTTTAGTCAATTTAGACGTGAGTCAACATTGACCTAATTGACCTTGAGTCAACATTCTCCCCCTTTTTGAAGATGACAAGCCATTCCATAAATGTATTGAAAGCATTTAAGTAAATTCATACCTTTGGAGAAACCTAGGGGTTTCAATAGAATGGAGTTCATATGCTCCCCCTCAATTGATGCGCATGGAGTTTTCATACTCCCCCTCAATTGATGCTATTTCTCTTGTATGGTTAGCTTTCATAACATTTATATAATACTATGTCTTCTACTCATATATGTTCTACACATATATGTCTTCTCCCTATACATGAGCATGCTTCTCCTCTTCATGTAAGACATGCCTTCTTCCTCTTTTTAAAAGAAGACATACCTTTCTCCCCCTTTGGCATTTCAAAAAGAGGGGTTATGAAGAAATAAGAAACATCACTTGTTAAAAAGAAAGGAGATAACACAAATATATATAAGGAGAGTAGAAGAGCACGGACAGGGACTTGTCCAAGCATAGAAAAAAAGCAAGTTAAAGCATATACTTGAACAACCCAAAAATGCAAGATAAAGTGCTGCAGAAAAACAATAAATCACAATTTTGACCCTCAAGATGATGGAATTTGACCAAAAACCATCGGAGCTCATGGCAAAGCGATGAGTCTTGTTTAGAACGTAGTTTCTGCATGAAAAGCACTAGACTTGCACTAAAAACTGAAACTGGAGCAAAATATGCATAAAAATCCATAAATACTCCAATTCCCACATATCATGTAGATCTATGTACCCTGCATCACAATGTTATGCAAGCAACTCAAGATAGTAGATATTCAATTTAAGGAACAAGCTTGAGCATGTATAAGCATAGCATATAGATGAGCAAAGATGCCAAATTATAAACAGGGTTAGAACTACATGTATATGAACTACTAGTAGATGATATCACAAGTTAGGACTACTAGTAGGATCTAGATCATAGCAAGAGATACACAAGATACAGCAAGCTATGAGTAGATATAGAGATATATCCAAACAAAGAGATATGCAATTTTTAGAAGCATGAGAGGATATAACTCACTAGATATGCATCCTTACCATAAGATGATTACCCCTATGAACCTCAAGGTTGTATCAAAACAAGATATACACCTATAGAGATTTAGCAAGTTAGAGTACAATGGAAGTGATTTTAGACACAACCAAGAGATCCAAAGAGATCATCATCAAAACCTGCAAAACAACTCAGAGCAAGTAATTGCGAGATATAGATATACCAATTTAGAGAAATTAGAGAGATAGAGTTGTAAGCAAGATAGGCAATTTAGAACATGGCAGTATGCATATATAAAGGTACCAAATGAGAGTGCCAAAGAATAAGGCTATTGGTTGAGAAAATGTAGTTGAAAAGGAAATTCTCATTCAATAATCCAAATGTATATTCTGTGCACAGTGTTATCGGTCGAGTTCTGTGCATGGACAACTCGACCGATGACAGCTGTTGGCAACACTCATTGATGCCTATCGGTCGAGTTTCAATAGGGAAAACTCGACCGACAGAGCGAAGCACATATATTTCATAAAAACATATTTAAAGGCATGCTAAAAATACAAACCATATCCAAACATGTCTAAGCAAGTTAGTAATGCACTATAGAAGCATTAGAAATAGTTTTTGAGCAAGAGTGTGAAGAGAATCACAAAATGCCACTTTTGACTCAAAAACCATATGTATGGTGCACACTAACTTGACAAAACAAGTTATAAATGGTTACAAGCAATAAAACCATTACCTTTGTACTTACCATTGCTTTTCCACTTGTTGTCACCCTCTACACATCTCACCTTTCTTCTTTCATGTGGATTGAGAAGTCAATTTGCAATTTAGTGGCTCAAGTCAATCCATTTGAAAGTACCTACAAGAAGAAAGATGAAATGGTCCCCAATCATGTTTTTGGGTCTGGAGGGGTTAGCTTAGCAACCCAAATCCTATTTCCCTTGGGTGCTTTCCTAAAAGGACAACAAGAAGAATAATGACCTAATTCATTGCAATAGTTGCATGTGCCTATAGTCTTGGAACTAGAGGATTCTCCATGGAATATTGGAGGTCCTTTATCTTTGTTGTTCCCTTGACTACTAACATACCCTAAACCATGTCTACCAATTTGTTTAGTAGTATGGTCTAGGATTTGATTAAGATTCTTTTTACCAACTAAGAATCTTTGCAAAGAAGATCTTAAACTATCATTATCATGCTTAAGAGAAGCAATAGTATAAGACAATTGATTAATGTTATCTCTAGCATGTAGAAGATCATTTTCTAAGCAAAGAGTTTTCATTAAATAAGAATCTCTATCAATATGAAGAGCAGCAACATCATTCTCTCTACTAGTAGAACTAGAACAAGATTCATGCCCATTGATTTTAGCAAGCAAGGGGGCATTTTCTAGTTCTAATTCATGCAAAACAAAATCTTTGTTTTTGTTTTCAGATTTAAGAACATCAATGTCATGCATGAGAGAATCAACAATTAAAGTATGTTCTTCATTAGAATTAGGCATGAGAGGTTGAGCTTCTAGAAATTTAATCTTATCAAGTAAACTAGCATTTTCAAGTTTAAGAGAGTCTACTTGGCTAAGACAATCATTTTTATCATTAAGCAAGCAAGAATTTGCATGTTCAAGATCATTTAATTCTACATACAAATTATCAACAATTTTAGCAAGCTTTTTCTTTTTCTTTTGAGAAGACTTAAGAGATGCACAAATATCATGAATGAGATCAATCAAGGATTCTTTATCAAAAGAGTCTAGATTTACCTCATTTGAGTCTTCACTTGTTGATGCTACAAGGGCAAAATGACATTCTCCTTCATCACTAGAGCTTGAGCTTGATCCTTCACATGAATCTTCACTTGAGCTTGAGTTGGAGGAGCCACTTGAGCTTGAGTGCCATTTCTCCTTCTGAAGATGGGTCTTTTTGCCTTGTGGGCAATATTCCTTGTAGTGACCCTTCTTTCCACATGTGAAGCACCAGATGGAGGAGGACTTGCCTTTGTAGAGTCTACCCTTAGAGTACATGGCATCTTCTTCAACTTGAGAGGATGAAGAAGCTTGACCAACAATAGCCTTGATTTGAGCTTTGAGTTCAGCCTTCTTCAATCTCTTGAGTTCTTTCTCCTCTTGTCTTTCTAATTCCTCCCTCTTGTCAAGCGTGGCTTCATGTGCTTGTAGATTTCCAATGAGCTCTTCAATAGGAATATCCCTAAGCGACCTTGCTTCTTCAATGTAAGTCACCTTGGATTCCCACCTCTTTGGGAGAGTTCTAAGGATCTTTGAGTTGATCTCTCCACTAGACATAGGATGTCCTAGAACAGCAAGACCATTCAAGATGGTGTTGAGCCTTGAGTACATGTTGGCTATGCTCTCTTCCTTTCCCATCTTGAAGTTCTCAAGCAACCCTTTGAGCATGTAGACCTTGCTTTCCTTCACTTGATCTATCCCTTCATAAGTGATGCAAAGATTTCTCCATACCTCATAGACTGTCTCACAAGAGGAAGTCCGGTTGAACTCGGTGGGGGTCAAGGAGGCATAAAGGATGTGCATGGCTCTTGCATTCAAGGTTGCTTTCATCAAGGTGGCTTCATCCCATTCTTCAATGTTTGTCTTTGGTAGAATGTATGGGTTGTTCACCATTTGCCACATCTCGAGACTTGATCCTTGGATGAAGAATTGAAGTCTTCTTCTCCAATAGAGGAAGTTTCTCCCATCAAAGATTGGAAGGCTGGTTGAGAGTCTCCCTCCTAAGTAGTCACCCATCTTCTCCAACTTTTTGAAGTATGCTTGGAGAAGACCCGCTCTGATACCACTTGTTGGATCCTAGATGGGTGATTAGATGCTCTAGAGGGGGGTGAATAGAGCTGAAAGCACTTACACAAAATTCATTAAACCTTCAAAATATATGACAAGATAAGGTTGCTAATTGGGTAATTTGAGTGCAACTAAATCATGCATAGCAAGGATAAGAGAGATTGAACATGTACCAATTTAGACATGCTATTTAGAGTGGTTCCACACTTCAAACTAGAAGTGTGTCAGTCCACTTGCCTAGAGAGGTCAACCTCTAGGACTTCAAACAATTGCAGTCTTATATTCACTTATAAGACTTACAATGCAAGACCAACAAATGACTTACCTATCCAATACAAAAGAGTCTTCAACCTTACCAAGGACTTACCCACGTTGCAAGAGTCTTCGGCCTTCTCCAAGGACTTACCCACTCTAGCACAAGTCTTCAGTCTTGTAGGAATTACCCACTCTTCTTGGATCTTCCGCCTTTGACTTCACCTTCACTCGGAGAAGCTTTCCACCAAGGTCTTACTTACTTGAGCTTGAGTCTTTTGCCTTCTCCAAGGGCTTACCCACTCTAGCTCCAAGTCTTCTGCCTTGATCTTCACCAAGGGACTCATTCCCTTGTTCTTCTTCACCTCTCTTGGATAAGAGAGAGAACCTTCATCTTCAAGATAGGAAATGAGAGATGAGGAGGTGGTGGAAGTGAGAGCCTCACAAGATATACAAATAAGACTAGCTCTCTTACAAATCTCCTACTCACTCTAATGGATGTAGCAAGTGATTAAGCTTAGAGAGAGAGAGGAGGCTGTAGGAAGCACTCAACTATTTAATAGGGACCTCACAAAGAGTTTGCAATGAATGCTCAACCTTGGAATGAAGCCCAAGGGGTCCTATTTATAGATGGGGATGCCTCTTAGCCTTTGGGAACACTTGTGAACGAAAACTAGACGTTTTGTGGCTTGCAAAGGATCTATTTTCACTTTTTGAAACTCCACAACGGCTAGAAACACTTTTCTGCACTTTTCCGTACAGTGCATTCGGTCGAGTTTCTATATGTGTAACTCGACCGATCAAGTAGCAGGTAGCCCGATATTGAAATGATCGGTCGAGTTTGTTCTGAGGAAACTCGACCGACCATTCCAACTGGAACTGGCCTACTACCCAATCGGTCGAGTTCTATGAGTGCACAACTCGACCGATGCAATCTTCAGAAAATCGACCAAGGTTGATCGGTCGAGTTTCAGGGTGGGAAACTCGACCGAACAAGTGCCTGTAATTGATTTTCAAAGTTGCATTAAAAGTGCTCTAAAAATCGATCTAAGTGTTCCTGATATTTTTCTAAGCTTAATTACAAGTCATACAATCATTACAAGTTATTTACAACATGATTCTAATGGATATACATCATATTACAAAAATGTGCACTTGTATGACTTTGACTTGTCTTTTCTCCAATTTGAGATGCGCAAGTTAGGGCAATTGGAGTGTGTCTATACATAATCTGAAATTACTCAAGTAGAGACATTAGACACCAAAATGTGGAATGGTTAGTCATCATCAAAACATGGGTTTAGTCAATTTTGACGTGAGTCAACATTGACCTAATTGACCTTGAGTCAACATTCTCCCCCTTTTTGAAGATGACAAACCATTCCATAAATGTATTGAAAGCATTTAAGTAAATTCATACCTTTGGAGAAACCTAGGGGTTTCAATAGAATGCAGTTCATATGCTCCCCCTCAATTGATGCGCATGGAGTTTTCATACTCCCCCTCAATTGATGCTATTTCTCCTGTATGGTTAGCTTTCATAACATTTATAGAATACTATGTCTTCTACTCATATATGTTCTACACATATATGTCTTCTCCCTTTACATGAGCATGCTTCTCCTCTTCATGTAAGACATGCCTTCTTCCTCTTTTTAAAAGAAGACATACCTTTCTCCCCCTTTGGCATTTCAAAAAGAGGGGTTATGAAGAAATAAGAAACATCACTTGTTAAAAAGAAAGGAGATAACACAAATATATATAAGGAGAGTAGAAGAGCACAGACAGGGGCTTGTCCAAGCATAGAAAGAAAAGCAAGTTAAAGCATATACTTGAACAACCCAAAAATGCAAGATAAAGTGCTGCAAAAAAACAATAAATCATAATTTTGACCCTCAAGATGATGGAATTTGACCAATAACCATCGGAGCTCATGGCAAAGCGATGAGTCTTGTTTAGAAGGTAGTCTCTGCATGAAAAGCACTAGACTTGCACTAAAAACTGAAACTGGAGCAAAATCTGCATAAAAATCCATAAATACTCCAATTCCCACATATCATGTAGATCTATGTACCCTGCATCACAATGTTATACAAGCAACTCAAGATAGTAGATATTCAATTTAAGGAACAAGCTTGAGCATGTATAAGCATAGCATATAGATGAGCAAAGATGCCAAATTATAAACAGGGTTAGAACTACATGTATATGAACTACTAGTAGATGATATCACAAGTTAGGACTACTAGTAGGATCTAGATCATAGCAAGAGATACACAAAATACAACAAGCTATGAGTAGATATAGAGATATATCCAAACAAAGAGATATGCAATTTTTAGAAGCATGAGAGGATATAACTCACTAGATATGCATCATTACCATAAGATGATTACCCCTATGAACCTTAAGGTTGTATCAAAACGAGATATACACCTATAGAGATGTAGCAAGTTAGAGTACAACGGAAGCGATTTTAGACACAACCAAGATATCCAAAGAGATCATCATCAAAACCTGCAAAACAACTCAAAGCAAGTAATTGCAAGATATAGATATACCAATTTAGAGCAATTAGAGAGATAGATTTGTAAGCAAGATAGGCAATTTAGAACATGGCAGTATGCATATATAAAGGTACCAAATGAGAGTGCCAAAGAATAAGGCTATTGGTTGAGAAAATGTAGTTGAAAAGGAAATTCTCATTCAATAATCCAAATGTATATTCTGTGCACAGTGTTATCGGTCGAGTTATGTGCATGGACAACTCGACCGATGACAGCTGTTAGCAACACTCATTGGTGCCTATCAGTCGAGTTTCAATAGGGCAAACTCGACCAACAGAGCAGCTGTCAAGAAGCACATATATTTCATAAAAACATATTTAAAGGCATGCTAAAAATACAAACCATATCCAAACATGTCTAAGCAAGTTAGTAATGCACTATAGAAGCATTAGAAATAGTTTTTGAGTAAGAGTGTGAAGAGAATCACAAAATGCCACTTTTGACTCAAAAACCATATGTATAGTGCACACTAACTTGACAAAACAAGTTAGAAATGGTTACAAGCAATAAAACCATTACCTTTGTACTTACCATTGCTTTTCCACTTGTTGTCACCCTCTACACATCTCACCTTTCTTCTTTCATGTGGATTGAGAAGTCAATTTGCAATTTAGTGGCTCAAGTCAATCCATTTGCAAGTACCTACAAGAAGAAAGATGAAATGGTCCCCAATCATGTTTTTGGGTCCGGAGGGGTTAGCTTAGCAACCCAAATCCTATTTCTCTTGGGTGCTTTCCTAAAAGGACAACAAGAAGAATAATGACCTAATTCATTGCAATAGTTGCATGTGCCTAGAGTCTTGGAATTAGAGGATTCTCCATGGAATATTGGAGGTGCTTTATCTTTGTTGTTCCCTTGACTACTAACATACCCTAAACCATGTCTACCAATTTGTTTAGTAGTATGGTCTAGGATTTGATTAAGATTCTTTTTACCAACTAAGAATCTTTGCAAAGAATATCTTAAACTATCATTATCATGCTTAAGAGAAGCAATAGTAGAAGACAATTGATTAATGTTATCTCTAGCATGTAGAAGATCATTTTCTAAGCAAAGAGTTTTAGTTAAATAAGAATCTCTATCAATATGAAGAGCAGCAACATCATTCTCTCTACTAGTAGAACTAGAACAAGATTCATGCCCATCGATTTTAGCAAGCAAGGAGACATTTTCTAGTTCTAATTCATGCAAAACAAAATCTTTGTTTTTGTTTTCAGATTTAAGAACATCAATGTCATGCATGAGAGAATCAACAATTAAAGTATGTTCTTCATTAGAATTAGGCATGAGAGGTTGAGCTTCTAGAAATTTAATCTTATCAAGTAAACTAGCATTTTCAAGTTTAAGAGAGTCTACTTGGCTAATACAATCATTTTTGTCATTAAGCAAACAAGAATTTGCATGTTCAAGATCATTTAATTCTACATACAAATTATCAACAATTTTAGCAAGCTTTTTCTTTTTCTTTTGAGAAGACTTAAGAGATGCACAAATATCATGAATGAGATCAATCAAGGATTCTTTATCAAAAGAGTCTAGATTTACCTCATTTGAGTCTTCACTTGTTGATGCTACAAGGGCAAAATGACATTCTCCTTCATCACTAGAGCTTGAGCTTGATCCTTCACATGAATCTTCACTTGAGCTTGAGTTGGAGGAGCCACTTGAGCTTGAGTGCCATTTCTCCTTGTGAAGATGGGTCTTTTTGCCTTGTGGGCAATCTTCCTTGTAGTGACCCTTCTTTCCACATGTGAAGCACCAGATGGAGGAGGACTTGCCTTTGTAGAGTCTACCCTTATAGTACATGGCATCTTCTTCAACTTGAGAGGATGAAGAAGCTTGACCAACAATAGCCTTGATTTGAGCTTTGATTTCAGCCTTCTTCAATCTCTTGAGTTCTTTCTCCTCTTGTCTTTCTAATTCCTCCCTCTTGTCAAGCGTGGCTTCATGTGCTTGTAGATTTCCAATGAGCTCTTCAATAGAAATATCCCTAAGCGACCTTGCTTCTTCAATGGAAGTCACCTTGGATTCCCACCTCTTTGGGAGAGTTCTAAGGATCTTTTAGTTGATCTCTCCACTAGACATAGGATGTCCTAGAACAGCAAGACCATTCAAGATGGTGTTGAGCCTTGAGTACATGTTGGCTATGCTCTCTTCTTTTCCCATCTGGAAGTTCTAAATCAACCCTTTGAGCATGTAGACCTTGCTTTCCTTCACTTGATCTGTCCCTTCATAAGTGATGCAAAGCTTTCTCCATACCTCATAGGCCGTCTCACAAGAGGAAATTTGGTTGAACTCGGTGGGGGTCAAGGAGGCATAAAGGATGTGCATGGCTCTTGCATTCAAGGTTGCTTTCATCAAGGTGGCTTCATCCCATTCTTCAATGTTTGTCTGTCGTAGAATGTATGGGCTGTTCACCATTTGCCACATCTCGAGACTTGATCCTTGGATGAAGAATTGAAGTCTTCTTCTCCAATAGAGGAAGTTTCTCCCATCAAAGATTGGAAGGCTGGTCAAGAGTCTCCCTCCTAAGTAGTCACCCATCTTCTCCTACTTGTTGAAGTATGCTTGGAGAAGACCCGCTCTGATACCACTTGTTGGATCCTAGATGGATGATTAGATGCTCTAGAGGGGGGGGTGAATAGAGCTGAAAGCACTTACACAAAATTCATTAAACCTTCAAAATATATGACAAGATAAGGTTGCTAAATAAGTAATTTGAGTGCAACTAAATCATGCATAGAAAGGATAAGAGAGATTGAACATGCACCAATTTAGACAAGCTATTTAGAGTGGTTCCACACTTCAAACTAGAAGTGTGTCAGTCCACTTGCCTAGAGAGGTCAACCTCTAGGACTTCAAACAATTGCAGTCTTATATTCACTTATAAGACTTACAATGCAAGACCAACAAAGGACTTACCTATCCAATACAAAAGAGTCTTAAACCTTACCAAGAACTTACCCACTTTGCAATAGTCTTCGGCCTTCTCCAAGGACTTACCCACTCTAGCACAAGTCTTCAGCCTTGTAGGAATTACCCATTCTTCTTGGATCTTCCGCCTTTGACTTCACCTTCACTCGGAGAAGCTTTCCACCAAGGTCTTACCTACTTGAGCTTGAGTCTTTTGCCTTCTCCAAGGGCTTACCCACTCTAGCTCCAAGTCTTCTGCCTTGATCTTCACCAAGGGACTCCTTCCCTTGTTCTTCTTCACCTCTCTTGGACAAGAGAGAGAACCTTCATCTTCAAGATAGGAAATGAGAGATGGGGAGGTGGTGGAAGTGAGAGCCTCACAAGATATACAAATAAGACTAGCTCTCTTATAAATCTCCTACTCACTCTAATGGATGTAGCAAGTGATTAAGCTTAGAGAGAGAGAGGAGGCTGTAGGAAGCACTCAACTATTTAATAGGGACCTCACAAAGAGTTTGCAATGAATGCTCAACCTTGGAATGAAGCCCAAGGGGTCCTATTTATAGCTGGGGATGCCTCTTAGCCTTTGGGAACACTTGTGAATGAAAACTAGCCATTTTGTTGCTTGCAACGGATCTATTTTCACTTGTTGCAACTCCACAACGGCTAGAAACACTTTTCTGCACTTTTCCGTACAGTGCATTCAGTCGAGTTTCTATATGTGTAACTCGACCGATCAAGTAGCAGGCAGCCCGATATTAAAATGATCGGTCGAGTTTGTTCTGAGGAAACTCGACCGACCATTCCAACTGGAACTGGCCTACTACCCAATCGGTCGAGTTCTGTGAGTGCACAACTCGACCGATGCAATCTTTAGAAAATCGACCAAGGTTGATCGGTCGAGTTTCAGGGTGGGAAACTCGACCGAACAAGTGCCTGTAATTGATTTTCAAAGCTGCATTAAAAGTGCTCTAAAAATCGATCTAAGTGTTCCTGATATTTTTCTAAGCTTAATTACAAGTCATACAATCATTACAAGTGATTTACAACATGATTCTAATGGATATACATCATATTAACAAAATGTGCACTTGTATGACTTTGACTTGTCTTTTCTCCAATTTGAGATGCGCAAGTTAGGGCAATTGGAGTGTGTCTATACATAATCTGAAATTACTCAAGTAGAGACATTAGACACCAAAATGTGGAATGGTTAGTCATCATCAAAACATGGGTTTAGTCAATTTAGACGTGAGTCAACATTGACCTAATTGACCTTGAGTCAACATTCTCCCCCTTTTTGAAGATGACAAACCATTCCATAAATGTATTGAAAGCATTTAAGTAAATTCATAACTTTAGAGAAACCTAGGGGTTTCAATAGAATGGAGTTCATTTGCTCCCCCTCAATTGATGCGCATGGAGTTTTCATACTCCCCCTCAATTGATGCTATTTCTCCTGTATGGTTAGCTTTCATAACATTTATATAATACTATGTCTTCTACTCATATATGTTCTACACATATATGTCTTCTCCCTTTACATGAGCATGCTTCTCCTCTTCATGTAAGACATGCCTTCTTCCTCTTTTTAAAAGAAGACATACCTTTCTCCCCCTTTGGCATTTCAAAAAGAGGGGTTATGAAGAAATAAGAAACATCACTTGTTAAAAAGAAAGGAGATAACACAAATATATATAAGGAGAGTAGAAGAGCACAGACAGGGGCTTGTCCAAGCATAGAAAGAAAAGCAAGTTAAAGCATTTACTTGAACAACCCAAAAATGCAAGATAAAGTGCTGCAGAAAAACAATAAATCACAATTTTGACCCTCAAGATGATGGAATTTGACCAAAAACCATCGGAGCTCATGGCAAAGCGATGAGTCTTGTTTAGAAGGTAGTTTCTGCATGAAAAGCACTAGACTTGCCCTAAAAACTGAAACTGGAGCAAAATCTGCATAAAAATCCATAAATACTCCAATTCCCACATATCATGTAGATCTATGTACCCTGCATCACAATGTTATGCAAGCAACTCAAGAAAGTAGATATTCAATTTAAGGAACAAGCTTGAGCATGTATAAGCATAGCATATAGATGAGCAAAGATGCCAAATTATAAACAGGGTTAGAACTACATGTATATGAACTACTAGTAGATGATATCACAAGTTAGGACTACTAGTAGGATCTAGATCATAGCAAGAGATACACAAGATACAGCAAGCTATGAGTAGATATAGAGATATATCCAAACAAAGAGATATGCAATTTTTCGAAGCATGAGAGGATATAACTCACTAGATATGCATCCTTACCATAAGATGATTACCCCTATGAACCTCAAGGTTGTATCAAAACAAGATATACACCTATAGAGATGTAGCAAGTTAGAGTACAACGGAAGCGATTTTAGACACAACCAAGAGATCCAAAGAGATCATCATCAAAACCTGCAAAACAACTCAAAGAAAGTAATTTCAAGATATAGATATACCAATTTAGAGCAATTAGAGAGATAGAGTTGTAAGCAAGATAGGCAATTTAGAACATGGCAGTATGCATATATAAAGGTACCAAATGAGAGTGCCAAAGAATAAGGCTATTGGTTGAGAAAATGTAGTTGAAAAGGAAATTCTCATTCAATAATCCAAATGTATATTATGTGCACAGTGTTATCGGTCGAGTTCTGTGCATGGACAACTCGACCGATGACAGCTGTTGGCAACACTCATTGGTGCCTATCGGTCGAGTTTCAATAGGGCAAACTCGACCGACAGAGCAGCTGTCAAGAAGCACATATATTTCATAAAAACATATTTAAAGGCATGCTAAAAATACAAACCATATCCAAACATGTCTAAGCAAGTTAGTAATGCACTATAGAAGCATTAGAAACAGTTTTTGAGCAAGAGTGTGAAGAGAATCACAAAATGCCACTTTTGACTCAAAAACCATATGTATAGTGCACACTAACTTGACAAAACAAGTTAGAAATGGTTACAAGCAATAAAACCATTACCTTTGTACTTACCATTTCTTTTCCACTTGTTGTCACCCTCTACACATCTCACCTTTCTTCTTTCATGTGGATTGAGAAGTCAATTTGCAATTTAGTGGCTCAAGTCAATCCATTTGCAAGTACCTACAAGAAGAAAGATGAAATGGTCCCCAATCATGTTTTTGGGTCCGGAGGGGTTAGCTTAGCAACCCAAATCCTATTTCTCTTGGGTGCTTTCCTAAAAGGACAATAAGAAGAATAATGACCTAATTCATTGCAATAGTTGCATGTGCCTATAGTCTTGGAACTAGAGGATTCTCCATGGAATATTGGAGGTCCTTTATCTTTGTTGTTCCCTTGACTACTAACATACCCTAAACCATGTCTACCAATTTGTTTAGTAGTATGGTCTAGGATTTGATTAAGATTCTTTTTACCAACTAAGAATCTTTGCAAAGAAGATCTTAAACTATCATTATCATGCTTAAGAGAAGCAATAGTAGAAGACAATTGATTAATGTTATCTCTAGCATGTAGAAGATCATTTTCTAAGCAAAGAATTTTAGTTAAATAAGAATCTCTATCAATATGAAGAGCAGCAACATCATTCTCTCTACTAGTAGAACTAGAACAAGATTCATGCCCATTGATTTTAGCAAGCAAGGAGGCATTTTCTAGTTCTAATTCATGCAAAACAAAATCTTTGTTTTTGTTTCCAGATTTAAGAACATCAATGTCATGCATGAGAGAATCAACAATTAAAGTATGTTCTTCATTAGAATTAGGCATGAGAGGTTGAGCTTCTAGAAATTTAATCTTATCAAGTAAACTAGCATTTTCAAGTTTAAGAGAGTCTACTTGGTTAAGACAATCATTTTTATCATTAAGAAAGCAAGAATTTGCATGTTCAAGATCATTTAATTCTACATACAAATTATCAACAATTTTAGCAAGCTTTTTCTTTTTCTTTTAAGAAGACTTAAGAGATGCACAAATATCATGAATGAGATCAATCAAGGATTCTTTATCAAAAGAGTCTAGATTTACCTCATTTGAGTCTTCACTTGTTGATGCTACAAGGGCAAAATGACATTCTCCTTCATCACTAGAGCTTGAGCTTGATCCTTCACATGAATCTTCACTTGAGCTTGAGTTGGAGGAGCCACTTGAGCTTGAGTGCCATTTCTCCTTGTGAAGATGGGTCTTTTTGCCTTATGGGCAATCTTCCTTGTAGTGACCCTTCTTTCCACATGTGAAGCACCAGATGGAGGAGGACTTGCCTTTGTAGAGTCTACCCTTAGAGTACATGGCATCTTCTTCAACTTGAGAGGATGAAGAAGCTTGACCAACAATAGCCTTGATTTGAGCTTTGATTTCAGCCTTCTTCAATCTCTTGAGTTCTTTCTCCTCTTGTCTTTCTAATTCCTCCCTCTTGTCAAGCGTGGCTTCATGTGCTTGTAGATTTCCAATGAGCTCTTCAATAGAAATATCCCTAAGCGACCTTGCTTCTTCAATGGAAGTCACCTTGGATTCCCACCTCTTTGGGAGAGTTCTAAGGATCTTTGAGTTGATCTCTCCACTATACATAGGATGTCCTAGAACAGCAAGACCATTCAAGATGGTGTTGAGCCTTGAGTACATGTTGGCTATGCTCTCTTCCTTTCCCATCTTGAAGTTCTAAAGCAACCCTTTGAGCATGTAGACCTTGCTTTCCTTCACTTGATCTGTCCCTTCATAAGTGATGCAAAGCTTTCTCCATACCTCATAGGCCGTCTCACAAGAGGAAATCCGGTTGAACTCGGTGGGGGTCAAGGAGGCATAAAGAATGTGCATGGTTCTTGAATTCAAGGTTTCTTTCATCAAGGTGGCTTCATCCCATTCTTCAATGTTTGTCTTTGGTAGAATGTATGGGTTGTTCACCATTTGCCACATCTCGAGACTTGATCCTTGGATGAAGAATTGAAGTCTTCTTCTCCAATAGAGGAAGTTTCTCCCATCAAAGATTGGAAGGCTGGTCGAGAGTCTCCCTCCTAAGTAGTCACCCATCTTCTCCTACTTGTTGAAGTATGCTTGGAGAAGACCCGCTCTGATACCACTTGTTGGATCCTAGATGGGTGATTAGATGCTCTAGAGGGGGGTGAATAGAGCTGAAAGCACTTACACAAAATTCATTAAACCTTCAAAATATATGACAAGATAAGGTTGCTAAATAGGTAATTTGAGTGCAACTAAATCATGCATAGCAAGGATAAGAGTGATTGAACATGCACCAATTTAGACAAGCTATTTAGAGTGGTTCCACACTTCAAACTAGAAGTGTGTCAGTCCACTTGCCTAGAGAGGTCAACCTCTAGGACTTCAAACAATTGCAGTCTTATATTCACTTATAAGACTTACAATGCAAGACCAACAAAGGACTTACCTATCCAATACAAAAGAGTCTTCAACCTTACCAAGGACTTACCCACTTTGCAAGAGTCTTCGGCCTTCTCCAAGGACTTACCCACTCTAGCACAAGTCTTCAGCCTTGTAGGAATTACCCACTCTTCTTGGATCTTCTGCCTTTGACTTCACCTTCACTCGGAGAAGCTTTCCACCAAGGTCTTACCTACTTGAGCTTGAGTCTTTTGCCTTCTCCAAGGGCTTACCCACTCTAGCTCCAAGTCTTCTGCCTTGATCTTCACCAAGGGACTCCTTCCCTTGTTCTTCTTCACCTCTCTTGGACAAGAGAGAGAACCTTCATCTTCAAGATAGGAAATGAGAGATGGGGAGGTGGTGGAAGTGAGAGCCTCACAAGATATACAAATAAGACTAGCTCTCTTATAAATCTCCTACTCACTCTAATGGATGTAGCAAGTGATTAAGCTTAGAGAGAGAGAGGAGGCTGTAGGAAGCACTCAACTATTTAATAGGGACCTCACAAAGAGTTTGCAATGAATGCTCAACCTTGGAATGAAGCCCAAGGGGTCCTATTTATAGCTGGGGATGCCTCTTAGCCTTTGGGAACACTTGTGAACGAAAATTAGCCGTTTTGTGGCTTGCAACGGATCTATTTTCACTTGTTGCAACTCCACAACGGCTAGAAACACTTTTCTGCACTTTTCCGTACAGTGCATTCGGTCGAGTTTCTATATGTGTAACTCGACCGATCAAGTAGCAGGCAGCCCGATATTAAAATGATCGGTCGAGTTTGTTCTGAGGAAACTCGACCGACCATTCCAACTGGAACTGGCCTACTACCCAATCGGTCGAGTTCTGTGAGTGCACAACTCGACCGATGCAATCTTCAGAAAATTGACCAAGGTTGATCGGTCGAGTTTCAGGGTGGGAAACTCGACCGAACAAGTGTCTGTAATTGATTTTCAAAGTTGCATTAAAAGTGCTCTAAAAATCGATCTAAGTGTTCCTGATATTTTTCTAAGCTTAATTACAAGTCATGCAATGATTACAAGTGATTTACAACATGATTCTAATGGATATACATCATATTAACAAAATGTGCACTTGTATGACTTTGACTTGTCTTTTCTCCAATTTGAGATGCGCAAGTTAGGGCAATTGGAGTGTGTCTATACATAATCTGAAATTACTCAAGTAGAGACATTAGACACCAAAATGTGGAATGGTTAGTCATCATCAAAACATGGGTTTAGTCAATTTAGACGTGAGTCAACATTGACCTAATTGACCTTGAGTCAACATTCTCCCCCTTTTTGAAGATGACAAACCATTCCATAAATGTATTGAAAGCATTTAAGTAAATTCATAACTTTGGAGAAACCTAGGGGTTTCAATAGAATGGAGTTCATATGCTCCCCCTCAATTGATGCACATGGAGTTTTCATACTCCCCCTCAATTGATGATATTTATCTTGTATTGTTAGTTTTCATAACATTTATAGAATACTATGTCTTCTACTCATATATGTTCTACACATATATGTCTTCTCCCTTTACATGAGCATGCTTCTCCTGTTCATGTAAGACATGCCTTCTTCCTCTTTTTAAAAGAAGACATACCTTTCTCCCCCTTTGGCATTTCAAAAAGAGGGGTTATGAATAAATAAGAAACATCACTTGTTAAAAAGAAAGGAGATAACACAAATATATATAAGGAGAGTAGAAGAGCACAGACAGGGGCTTGTCCAAGCATAGAAAGAAAAGCAAGTTAAAGCATATACTTGAACAACCCAAAAATGCAAGATAAAGTGCTGCAGAAAAACAATAAATCACAATTTTGACCCTCAAGATGATGGAATTTGACCAAAAAGCATCGGAGCTCATGGCAAAGCGATGAGTCTTGTTTAGAAGGTAGTTTCTGCATGAAAAGCACTAGACTTGCACTAAAAACTGAAACTGGAGCAAAATCTGCATAAAAATCCATAAATACTCTGATTCCCACATATCATGTAGATCTATGTACCCTGCATCACAATGTTATGCAAGCAACTCAAGATAGTAGATATTCAATTTAAGGAACAAGCTTGAGCATGTATAAGCATAGCATATAGATGAGCAAAGATGCCAAATTATAAACAGGGTTAGAACTACATGTATATGAACTACTAGTAGATGATATCACAAATTAGGACTACTAGTAGGATCTAGATCATAGCAAGAGATACACAAGATACAGCAAGCTATGAGTAGATATAGAGATATATCCAAACAAAGAGATATGTAATTTTTAGAAGCATGAGAGGATATAACTCACTAGATATGCATCCTTACCATAAGATGATTACCCCTATGAACCTCAAGGTTGTATCAAAACCAGATATACACCTATAGAGATGTAGCAAGTTAGTTTACAACGGAAGCGATTTTAGACACAACCAAGAGATCCAAAGAGATCATCATCAAAACCTGCAAAACAACTCAAAGCAAGTAATTGCAAGATATAGATATACCAATTTAGAGCAATTAGAGAGATAGAGTTGTAAGCAAGATAGGCAATTTAGAACATGGCAGTATGCATATATAAAGGTACCAAATGAGAGTGCCAAAGAATAAGGCTATTGGTTGAGAAAATGTAGTTGAAAAGGAAATTCTCATTCAATAATCCAAATGTATATTTTGTGCACAGTGTTATCGGTCGAGTTCTGTGCATGGACAACTCGACCGATGACAGCTGTTGGCAACACTCATTGGTGCCTATCGGTCAAGTTTCAATAGGGCAAACTCGACCGACAGAGCAGCTGTCAAGAAGCACATATATTTTATAAAAACATATTTAAAGGCATTCTAAAAATACAAACCATATCCAAACATGTCTAAGCAAGTTAGTAATGCACTATAGAAGCATTAGAAACAGTTTTTGAGCAAGAGTGTGAAGAGAATCACAAAATGCCACTTTTGACTCAAAAACCATATGTATAGTGCACACTAACTTGACAAAACAAGTTAGAAATGGTTACAAGCAATAAAACCATTACCTTTGTACTTACCATTGCTTTTCCACTTGTTGTCACCCTCTACACATCTCACCTTTCTTCTTTCATGTGGATTGAGAAGTCAATTTGCAATTTAGTGGCTCAAGTCAATCCATTTGCAAGTACCTACAAGAAGAAAGATGAAATGGTCCCCAATCATGTTTTTGGGTCCGGAGGGGTTATCTTAGCAACCCAAATCCTATTTCTCTTGGGTGCTTTCCTAAAAGGACAACAAGAAGAATAATGACCTAATTCATTTCAATAGTTGCATGTGCCTATAGTCTTGGAACTAGAGGATTCTCCATGGAATATTGGAGGTCCTTTATCTTTGTTGTTCCCTTGAATACTAACATACCCTAAACCATGTCTACCAATTTGTTTAGTAGTATGGTCTAGGATTTGATTAAGATTCTTTTTACCAACTAAGAATCTTTGCAAAGAAGATCTTAAACTATCATTATCATGCTTAAGAGAAGCAATAGTAGAAGACAATTGATTAATGTTATCTCTAGCATGTAGAAGATCATTTTCTAAGCAAAGAGTTTTAGTTAAATAAGAATCTCTATCAATATGAAGAGCAACAACATCATTCTCTCTACTAGTAGAACTAGAACAAGATTCATGCCCATTGATTTTAGCAAGCAAGGAGGCATTTTCTAGTTCTAATTCATGCAAAAAAAAATCTTTGTTTTTGTTTTCAGATTTAAGAACATCAATGTCATGCATGAGAGAATCAACAATGAAAGTATGTTCTTCATTAGAATTAGGCATGAGAGGTTGAGCTTCTAGAAATTTAATCTTATCAAGTAAACTAGCATTTTCAAGTTTAAGAGAGTCTACTTGGCTAAGACAATCATTTTTATCATTAAGCAAGCAAGAATTTGCATGTTCAAGATCATTTAATTCTACATACAAATTATCAACAATTTTAGCAAGCTTTTTCTTTTTCTTTTGAGAAGACTTAAGAGATGCACAAATATCATGAATGAGATCAATCAAGGATTCTTTATCAAAAGAGTCTAGATTTACCTCATTTGAGTCTTCACTTGTTGATGCTACAAGGGCAAAATGACATTCTCCTTCATCACTAGAGCTTGAGCTTGATCCTTCACATGAATCTTCACTTGAGCTTGAGTTGGAGGAGCCACTTGAGCTTGAGTGCCATTTCTCCTTGTGAAGATGGGTCTTTTTGCCTTGTGGGCAATATTCCTTGTAGTGACCCTTCTTTCCACATGTGAAGCACCAGATGGAGGAGGACTTGCCTTTGTAGAGTCTACCCTTAGAGTACATGGCATCTTCTTCAACTTGAGAGGATGAAGAAGCTTGACCAACAATAGCCTTGATTTGAGCTTTGATTTCAGCCTTCTTCAATCTCTTGAGTTCTTTCTCCTCTTGTCTTTCTAATTCCTCCCTCTTGTCAAGCGTGGCTTCATGTGCTTGTAGATTTCCAATGAGCTCTTCAATAGATATATCCCTAAGCGACCTTGCTTCTTCAATGGAAGTCACCTTGGATTCCCACCTCCTTGGGAGAGTTCTAAGGATCTTTTAGTTGATCTCTCCACTAGACATAGGATGTCCTAGAACAGCAAGACCATTCAAGATGGTGTTGAGCCTTGAGTACATGTTGGCTATGCTCTCTTCCTTTCCCATCTTGAAGTTCTAAAGCAACCCTTTGAGCATGTAGACCTTGCTTTCCTTCACTTGATCTGTCCCTTCATAAGTGATGCAAAGCTTTCTCCATACCTCATAGGCCATCTCACAAGAGGAAATCCGGTTGAACTCGGTGGGGGTCAAGGAGGCATAAAGGATGTGCATGGCTCTTGCATTCAAGGTTGCTTTCATCAAGGTGGCTTCATCCCATTCTTCAATGTTTGTCTTTGGTAGAATGTATGGGTTGTTCACCATTTGCCACATCTCGAGACTTGATCCTTGGATGAAGAATTGAAGTCTTCTTCTCCAATAGAGGAAGTTTCTCCCATCAAAGATTGGAAGGCTGGTCGAGAGTCTCCCTCCTAAGTAGTCACCCATCTTCTCCTACTTGTTGAAGTATGTTCGGAGAAGACCCGCTCTGATACCACTTGTTGGATCCTAGATGGGTGATTAGATGCTCTAGAGGGGGGTGAATAGAGCTGAAAGCACTTACACAAAATTCATTAAACCTTCAAAATATATGACAAGATAAGGTTGCTAAATAGGTAATTTGAGTGCAACTAAATCATGCATAGCAAGGATAAGAGAGATTGAACATGCACCAATTTAGACAAGCTATTTAGAGTGGTTCCACACTTCAAACTAGAAGTATGTCAGTCCACTTGCCTAGAGAGGTCAACCTCTAGGACTTCAAACAATTGCAGTCTTATATTCACTTATAAGACTTACAATGCAAGACCAACAAAGGACTTACCTATCCAATACAAAAGAGTCTTCAACCTTATCAAGGACTTACCCACTTTGAAAGAGTCTTTGGCCTTCTCCAAGGACTTACCCACTCTAGCACAAGTCTTCAGCCTTGTAGGAATTACCCACTCTTCTTGGATCTTCCGCCTTTGACTTCACCTTCACTCGGAGAAGCTTTCCACCAAGGTCTTACCTACTTGAGCTTGAGTCTTTTGCCTTCTCCAAGGGCTTACCCACTCTAGCTCCAAGTCTTCTGCCTTGATCTTCACCAAGGGACTCCTTCCCTTGTTCTTCTTCACCTCTCTTGGACAAGAGAGAGAACCTTCATCTTCAAGATAGGAAATGAGAGATGGGGAGGTGGTGGAAGTGAGAGCCTCACAAGATATACAAATAAGACTATCTCTCTTATAAATCTCCTACTCACTCTAATGGATGTAGCAAGTGATTAAGCTTAGGGAGAGAGAGGAGGCTGTAGGAAGCACTCAACTATTTAATAGGGACCTCACAAAGAGTTTGCAATGAATGCTCAACCTTGGAATGAAGCCCAAGGGGTCCTATTTATAGCTGGGGATGCCTCTTAGCCTTTGGGAACACTTGTGAATGAAAACTAGCCGTTTTGTGGCTTGCAACGGATCTATTTTCACTTGTTGCAACTCCACAACGGCTAGAAACACTTTTCTGCACTTTTCCATACAGTGCATTCGGTCGAGTTTCTATATGTGTAACTCGACCGATCAAGTAGCAGGCAGCCCGATATTAAAATGATCGGTCGAGTTTGTTCTGAGGAAACTCGACCGACCATTCCAAATGGAACTGGCCTACTACCCAATCGGTCGAGTTCTGTGAGTGCACAACTCGACCGATGCAATCTTCAGAAAATCGACCAAGGTTGATCGGTCGAGTTTCAGGGTGGGAAACTCGACCGAACAAGTGCATGTAATTGATTTTCAAAGTTGCATTAAAAGTTCTCTAAAAATCGATCTAAGTGTTCCTGATATTTTTCTAAGCTTAATTACAAGTCATACAATCATTACAAGTGATTTACAACATGATTCTAATGGATATACATCATATTAACAAAATGTGCACTTGTATGACTTTGACTTGTCTTTTCTCCAATTTGAGATGCACAAGTTAGGGCAATTGGAGTGTGTCTATACATAATCTGAAATTACTCAAGTAGAGACATTAGACACCAAAATGTGGAATGGTTAGTCATCATCAAAACATGGGTTTAGTCAATTTAGACGTGAGTCAACATTGACCTAATTGACCTTGAGTCAACATTCTCCCCCTTTTTGAAGATGACAAACCATTCCATAAATGTATTGAAAGCATTTAAGTAAATTCATAACTTTGGAGAAACCTAGGGGTTTCAATAGAATGGAGTTCATATGCTCCCCCTCAATTGATGCGCATGGAGTTTTCATACTCCCCTCAATTGATGCTATTTCTCCTGTATGGTTAGCTTTCATAACATTTATAGAATACTATGTCTTCTACTCATATATGTTCTACACATATATGTCTTCTCCCTTTACAAGAGCATGCTTCTCCTCTTCATGTAAGACATGCCTTCTTCCTCTTTTTAAAAGAAGACATACCTTTCTCCCCCTTTGGCATTTCAAAAAGAGGGGTTTTGAAGAAATAAGAAACATCACTTGTTAAAAAGAAAGGAGATAACACAAATATATATAAGGAGAGTAGAAGAGCACAGACAGGGGCTTGTCCAAGCATAGAAAGAATAGCAAGTTAAAGCATTTACTTGAACAACCCAAAAATGCAAGATAAAGTGCTGCAGAAAAACAATAAATCACAATTTTGACCCTCAAGATGATGGAATTTGACCAAAAACCATCGGAGCTCATGGCAAAGCGATGAGTCTTGTTTAGAAGGTAGTTTCTGCATGAAAAGCACTAGACTTGCCCTAAAAACTGAAACTGGAGCAAAATCTACATAAAAATCCATAAATACTCCAATTCCCACATATCATGTAGATCTATGTACCCTGCATCACAATGTTATGCAAGCAACTCAAGAAAGTAGATATTCAATTTAAGGAACAAGCTTGAGCATGTATAAGCATAGCATATAGATGAGCAAAGATGCCAAATTATAAACAGGGTTAGAACTACATGTATATGAACTACTAGTAGATGATATCACAAGTTAGGACTACTAGTAGGATCTAGATCATAGCAAGAGATACACAAGATACAGCAAGCTATGAGTAGATATAGAGATATATCCAAACAAAGAGATATGCAATTTTTAGAAGCATGAGAGGATATAACTCACTAGATATGCATCCTTACCATAAGATGATTACCCCTATGAACCTCAAGGTTGTATCAAAACAATATATACACCTATAGAGATGTAGCAAGTTAGAGTACAACGGAAGCGATTTTAGACACAGCCAAGAGATCCAAAGAGATCATCATCAAAACCTGCAAAACAACTCAAAGAAAGTAATTTCAAGATATAGATATACCAATTTAGAGCAATTAGAGAGATAGAGTTGTAAGCAAGATAGGAAATTTAGAACATGGCAGTATGCATATATAAAGGTACCAAATGAGAGTGCCAAAGAATAAGGCTATTGGTTGAGAAAATGTAGTTGAAAAGGAAATTCTCATTCAATAATCCAAATGTATATTCTGTGCACAGTGTTATCGGTCGAGTTCTGTGCATGGACAACTCGACCGATGACAGCTATTGGCAACACTCATTGGTGCCTATCGGTCGAGTTTCAATAGGGCAAACTCGACCGACAGAGCAGCTGTCAAGAAGCACATATATTTCATAAAAACATATTTAAAGGCATGCTAAAAATACAAACCATATCCAAACATGTCTAAGCAAGTTAGTAATGCACTATAGAAGCATTAGAAACAGTTTTTGAGCAAGAGTGTGAAGAGAATCACAAAATGCCACTTTTGACTCAAAAACCATATGTATAGTGCACACTAACTTGACAAAACAAGTTAGAAATGGTTACAAGCAATAAAACCATTACCTTTGTACTTACCATTTCTTTTCCACTTGTTGTCACCCTCTACACATCTCACCTTTCTTCTTTCATGTGGATTGAGAAGTCAATTTGCAATTTAGTGGCTCAAGTCAATCCATTTGCAAGTACCTACAAGAAGAAAGATGAAATGGTCCCCAATCATGTTTTTGGGTCCGGAGGGGTTAGCTTAGCAACCCAAATCCTATTTCTCTTGGGTGCTTTCCTAAAAGGACAATAAGAAGAATAATGACCTAATTCATTGCAATAGTTGCATGTGCCTATAGTCTTGGAACTAGAGGATTCTCCATGGAATATTGGAGGTCCTTTATCTTTGTTGTTCCCTTGACTACTAACATACCCTAAACCATGTCTACCAATTTGTTTAGTAGTATGGTCTAGGATTTGATTAAGATTCTTTTTACCAACTAAGAATCTTTGCAAAGAAGATCTTAAACTATCATTATCATGCTTAAGAGAAGCAATAGTAGAAGACAATTGATTAATGTTATCTCTAGCATGTAGAATATCATTTTCTAAGCAAAGAATTTTAGTTAAATAAGAATCTCTATCAATATGAAGAGCAGCAACATCATTCTCTCTACTAGTAGAACTAGAACAAGATTCATGCCCATTGATTTTAGCAAGCAAGGAGGCATTTTCTAGTTCTAATTCATGCAAAACAAAATCTTTGTTTTTGTTTCCAGATTTAAGAACATCAATGTCATGCATGAGAGAATCAACAATTAAAGTATGTTCTTCATTAGAATTAGGCATGAGAGGTTGAGCTTCTAGAAATTTAATCTTATCAAGTAAACTAGCATTTTCAAGTTTAAGAGAGTCTACTTGGCTAAGACAATCATTTTTATCATTAAGAAAGCAAGAATTTGCATGTTCAAGATCATTTAATTCTACATACAAATTATCAACAATTTTAGCAAGCTTTTTCTTTTTCTTTTAAGAAGACTTAAGAGATGCACAAATATCATGAATGAGATCAATCAAGGATTCTTTATCAAAAGAGTCTAGATTTACCTCATTTGAGTCTTCACTTGTTGATGCTACAAGGGCAAAATGACATTCTCCTTCATCACTAGAGCTTGAGCTTGATCCTTCACATGAATCTTCACTTGAGCTTGAGTTGGAGGAGCCACTTGAGCTTGAGTGCCATTTCTCCCTGTGAAGATGGGTCTTTTTGCCTTATGGGCAATCTTCCTTGTAGTGACCCTTCTTTCCACATGTGAAGCACCAGATGGAGGAGGACTTGCCTTTGTAGAGTCTACCCTTAGAGTACATGGCATCTTCTTCAACTTGAGAGGATGAAGAAGCTTGACCAACAATAGCCTTGATTTGAGCTTTGATTTCAGCCTTCTTCAATCTCTTGAGTTCTTTCTCCTCTTGTCTTTCTAATTCCTCCCTCTTGTCAAGCGTGGCTTCATGTGCTTGTAGATTTCCAATGAGCTCTTCAATAGAAATATCCCTAAGCGACCTTGCTTCTTCAATGGAAGTCACCTTGGATTCCCACCTCTTTGGGAGAGTTATAAGGATCTTTGAGTTGATCTCTCCACTATACATAGGATGTCCTAGAACAGCAAGACCATTCAAGATGGTGTTGAGCCTTGAGTACATGTTGGCTATGCTCTCTTCCTTTCCCATCTTGAAGTTCTCAAGCAACCCTTTGAGCATGTAGACCTTGCTTTCCTTCACTTGATCTGTCCCTTCATAAGTGATGCAAAGCTTTCTCCATACCTCATAGGCCGTCTCACAAGAGGAAATCCGGTTGAACTCGGTGGGGGTCAAGGAGGCATAAAGGATGTGCATGGCTCTTGCATTCAAGGTTTCTTTCATCAAGGTGGCTTCATCCCATTCTTCAATGTTTGTCTTTGGTAGAATGTATGGGTTGTTCACCATTTGCCACATCTCGAGACTTGATCCTTGGATGAAGAATTGAAGTCTTCTTCTCCAATAGAGGAAGTTTCTCCCATCAAAGATTGGAAGGCTGGTCGAGAGTCTCCCTCCTAAGTAGTCACCCATCTTCTCCTACTTGTTGAAGTATGCTTGGAGAAGACCCGCTCTGATACCACTTGTTGGATCCTAGATGGGTGATTAGATGCTCTAGAGGGGGGTGAATAGAGCTGAAAGCACTTACACAAAATTCATTAAACCTTCAAAATATATGACAAGATAAGGTTGCTAAATAGGTAATTTGAGTGCAACTAAATCATGCATAGCAAGGATAAGAGTGATTGAACATGCACCAATTTAGACAAGCTATTTAGAGTGGTTCCACACTTCAAACTAGAAGTGTGTCAGTCCACTTGCCTAGAGAGGTCAACCTCTAGGACTTCAAACAATTGCAGTCTTATATTCACTTATAAGACTTACAATGCAAGACCAACAAAGGACTTACCTATCCAATACAAAAGATTCTTCAACCTTACCAAGGACTTACCCACTTTGCAAGAGTCTTCGGCCTTCTCCAAGGACTTACCCACTCTAGCACAAGTCTTCATCCTTGTAGGAATTACCCACTCTTCTTGGATCTTCCGCCTTTGACTTCACCTTCACTCGGAGAAGCTTTCCACCAAGGTCTTACCTACTTGAGCTTGAGTCTTTTGCCTTCTCCAACGGCTTACCCACTCTAGCTCCAAGTCTTCTGCCTTGATCTTCACCAAGGGACTCCTTCCCTTGTTCTTCTTCACCTCTCTTGGACAAGAGAGAGAACCTTCATCTTCAAGATAGGAAATGAGAGATGGGGAGGTGGTGGAAGTGAGAGCCTCACAAGATATACAAATAAGACTAGCTCTCTTATAAATCTCCTACTCACTCTAATGGATGTAGCAAGTGATTAAGCTTAGAGAGAGAGAGGAGGCTGTAGGAAGCACTCAACTATTTAATAGGGACCTCACAAAGAGTTTGCAATGAATGCTCAACCTTGGAATGAAGCCCAAGGGGTCCTATTTATAGCTGGGGATGCCTCTTAGCCTTTGGGAACACTTGTGAACGAAAACTAGCCGTTTTGTGGCTTGCAACGGATCTATTTTCACTTGTTGCAACTCCACAACGGCTAGAAACACTTTTCTGCACTTTTCCGTACAGTGCATTCGGTCGAGTTTCTATATGTGTAACTCGACCGATCAAGTAGCAGGCAGCCCGATATTAAAATGATCGGTCGAGTTTGTTCTGAGGAAACTCGACCGACCATTCCAACTGGAACTGGCCTACTACCCAATCGGTCGAGTTCTGTGAGTGCACAACTCGACCGATGCAATCTTCAGAAAATTGACCAAGGTTGATCGGTCGAGTTTCAGGGTGGGAAACTCGACCGAACAAGTGTCTGTAATTGATTTTCAAAGTTGCATTAAAAGTGCTCTGAAAATCGATCTAAGTGTTCCTGATATTTTTCTAAGCTTAATTACAAGTCATGCAATGATTACAAGTGATTTACAACATGATTCTAATGGATATACATCATATTAACAAAATGTGCACTTGTATGACTTTGACTTGTCTTTTCTCCAATTTGAGATGCGCAAGTTAGGGCAATTGGAGTGTGTCTATACATAATCTGAAATTACTCAAGTAGAGACATTAGACACCAAAATGTGGAATGGTTAGTCATCATCAAAACATGGGTTTAGTCAATTTAGACGTGAGTCAACATTGACCTAATTGACCTTGAGTCAACATTCTCCCCCTTTTTGAAGATGACAAACCATTCCATAAATGTATTGAAAGAATTTAAGTAAATTCATAACTTTGGAGAAACCTAGGGGTTTCAATAGAATGGAGTTCATATGCTCCCCCTCAATTGATGCGCATGGAGTTTTCATACTCCCCCTCAATTGATGCTATTTCTCTTGTATTGTTAGTTTTCATAACATTTATAGAATACGATGTCTTCTACTCATATATGTTCTACACATATATGTCTTCTCCCTTTACATGAGCATGCTTCTCCTCTTCATGTAAGACATGCCTTCTTCCTCTTTTTAAAAGAAGACATACCTTTCTCCCCCTTTGGCATTTCAAAAAGAGGGGTTATGAAGAAATAAGAAACATCACTTGTTAAAAAGAAAGGAGATAACACAAATATATATAAGGAGAGTAGAAGTTCACAGACAGGGGCTTGTCCAAGCATAGAAAGAAAAGCAAGTTAAAGCATATACTTGAACAACCAAAAAATGCAAGATAAAGTGCTGCAGAAAAACAATAAATCACAATTTTGACCCTCAAGATGATGGAATTTGACCAAAAACCATCGGAGCTCATGGTGAAGCGATGAGTCTTGTTTAGAAGGTAGTTTCTGCATGAAAAGCACTAGACTTGCACTAAAAACTGAAACTGGAGCAAAATCTGCATAAAAATCCATAAATACTCCAATTCCCACATATCATGTAGATCTATGTACCCTTCATCACAATGTTATGCAAGCAACTCAAGATAGTAGATATTCAATTTAAGGAACAAGCTTGAGCATGTATAAGCATAGCATATAGATGAGCAAAGATGCCAAATTATAAACAGGGTTAGAACTACATGTATATGAACTACTAGTAGATGATATCACAAGTTAGGACTACTAGTAGGATCTAGATCATAGCAAGAGATACACAAGATACAGCAAGCTATGAGTAGATATAGAGATATATCCAAACAAAGAGATATGCAATTTTTAGAAGCATGAGAGGATATAACTCACTAGATATGCATCCTTACCATAAGATGATTACCCCTATGAACCTCAAGGTTGTATCAAAACAAGATATACACCTATAGAGATGTAGCAAGTTAGAGTACAACGGAAGCAATTTTAGACACAACCAAGAGATCCAAAGAGATCATCATCAAAACCTGCAAAACTACTCAAAGCAAGTAATTGCAAGATATAGATATACCAATTTAGAGCAATTAGAGAGATAGAGTTGTAAGCAAGATAGGCAATTTAGAACATGGCAGTATGCATATATAAAGGTACCAAATGAGAGTGCCAAAGAATAAGGCTATTGGTTGAGAAAATGTAGTTGAAAAGGAAATTCTCATTCAATAATCCAAATGTATATTCTGTGCACAGTGTTATCGGTCGAGTTCTGTGCATGGACAACTCAACCGATGACAGCTGTTGGCAACACTCATTGGTGCCTATCGGTCGAGTTTCAATAGGGAAAACTCGACCGACAGAGCAGCTGTCAAGAAGCACATATATTTCATAAAAACATATTTAAAGGCATTCTAAAAATACAAACCATATCCAAACATGTCTAAGCAAGTTAGTAATGCACTATAGAAGCATTAGAAACAATTTTTGAGCAAGAGTGTGAAGAGAATCACAAAATTCCACTTTTGACTCAAAAACCATATGTATAGTGCACACTAACTTGACAAAACAAGTTAGAAATGGTTACAAGCAATAAAACCATTACCTTTGTACTTACCATTGCTTTTCCACTTGTTGTCACCCTCTACACATCTCACCTTTCTTCTTTCATGTGGATTGAGAAGTCAATTTGCAATTTAGTGGCTCAAGTCAATCCATTTGCAAGTACCTACAAGAAGAAAGATGAAATGGTCCCCAATCATGTTTTTGGGTCCGGAGGGGTTAGCTTAGCAACCCAAATCCTATTTCTCTTGGGTGCTTTCCTAAAAGGACAACAAGAAGAATAATGACCTAATTCGTTGCAATAGTTTCATGTACCTATAGTCTTGGAACTAGAGGATTCTCAATGGAATATTGGAGGTCCTTTATCTTTGTTGTTCCCTTGACTACTAACATACCCTAAACCATGTCTACCAATTTGTTTAGTAGAATGGTCTAGGATTTGATTAAGATTCTTTTTACCAACTAAGAATCTTTGCAAAGAAGATCTTAAACTATCATTATCATGCTTAAGAGAAGCAATAGTAGAAGACAATTGATTAATGTTATCTCTAGCATGTAGAAGATCATTTTCTAAGCAAAGAGTTTTAGTTAAATAAGAATCTCTATCAATATGAAGAGCAGCAACATCATTCTCTCTACTAGTACAACTAGAACAAGATTCATGCCCATTGATTTTAGCAAGCAAGGAGGCATTTTCTAGTTCTAATTCATGCAAAACAAAATCTTTGTTTTTGTTTTCAGATTTAAGAACATTAATGTCATGCATGAGAGAATCAACAATTAAAGTATGTTCTTCATTAGAATTAGGCATGAGAGGTTGAGCTTCTAGAAATTTAATCTTATCAAGTAAACTAGCATTTTCAAGTTTAAGAGAGTCTACTTGGCTAAGAATCATTTTTATCATTAAGCAAGCAAGAATTTGCATGTTCAAGATCATTTAATTCTACATACAAATTATCAAAAATTTTAGCAAGCTTTTTCTTTTTCTTTTGAGAAGACTTAAGAGATGCACAAATATCATGAATGAGATCAATCAAGGATTCTTTATCAAAAGAGTCTAGATTTACCTCATTTGAGTCTTCACTTGTTGATGCTACAAGGGCAAAATGACATTCTCCTTCATCACTAGAGCTTGAGCTTGATCCTTTACATGAATCTTCACTTGAGCTTGAGTTGGAGGAGCCACTTGAGCTTGAGTGCCATTTCTCCTTGTGAAGATGGGTCTTTTTGCCTTGTGGGCAATCTTCCTAGTAGTGACCCTTCTTTCCACATGTGAAGCACCAGATGGAGGAGGACTTGCCTTTGTAGAGTCTACCCTTAAAGTACATGGCATCTTCTTCAACTTGATAGGATGAAGAAGCTTGACCAACAATAGCCTTGATTTGAGCTTTGATTTCAGCCTTCTTCAATCTCTTGAGTTCTTTCTCCTCTTGTCTTTCTAATTCCTCCCTCTTGTCAAGCGTGGCTTCATGTGCTTGTAGATTTCCAAAGAGCTCTTCAATAGGAATATCCCTAAGCGACCTTGCTTCTTCAATGGAAGTCACCTTGGATTCCCACCTCTTTGGGAGAGTTCTAAGGATCTTTGAGTTGATCTCTCCACTAGACATAGGATGTCCTAGAACAGCAAGACCATTCAAGATGGTGTTGAGCCTTGAGTACATGTTGGCTATGCTCTCTTCCTTTCCCATCTTGAAGTTCTCAAGCAACCCTTTGAGCATGTAGACCTTGCTTTCCTTCACTTGATCTGTCCCTTCATAAGTGATGCAAAGCTTTCTCCATACCTCATAGGCCGTCTCACAAGAGGAAGTCCGGTTGAACTCGGTGGGGGTCAAGGAGGCATAAAGGATGTGCATGGCTCTTGCATTCAAGGTTGCTTTCATCAAGGTGGCTTCATCCCATTCTTCAATGTTTGTCTTTGGTAGAATGTATGGGTTGTTCACCATTTGCCACCTCTCGAGACTTGATCCTTGGATGAAGAATTGAAGTCTTCTTCTCCAATAGAGGAAGTTTCTCCCATCAAAGATTGGAAGGCTGGTCGAGAGTCTCCCTCCTAAGTAGTCACCCATCTTCTCCTATTTGTTGAAGTATGCTTGGAGAAGACCCGCTCTGATACCACTTGTTGGATCCTAGATGGGTGATTAGATGCTCTAGAGGGGGGTGAATAGAGCTGAAAGCACTACACAAAATTCATTAAACCTGCAAAATATATGACAAGATAAGGTTTCTAAATAGGTAATTTGAGTGCAACTAAATCATGCATAGCAAGGATAAGAGAGATTGAACATGCACCAATTTAGACAAGCTATTTAGAATGGTTCCACACTTCAAACTAGAAGTGTATCAGTCCACTTGCCTAGAGAGGTCAACCTCTAGGACTTCAAACAATTGTAGTCTTATATTCACTTATAAGACTTACAATGCAAGACCAACAAAGGACTTACCTATCCAATACAAAACAGTCTTCAACCTTACCAAGGACTTACCCACTTTGCAAGAGTCTTCGGCCTTCTCCAAAGACTTACCCACTCTAGCACAAGTCTTCAGCCTTGTAGGAATTACCCACTCTTCTTGGATCTTCCGCCTTTAACTTCACCTTCACTCGGAGAAGCTTTCCACCAAGGTCTTACCTACTTGAGCTTGAGTCTTTTGCCTTCTCCAAGGGCTTACCCACTCTAGCTCCAAGTCTTCTGCCTTGATCTTCACCAAGGGACTCCTTCCCTTGTTCTTCTTCACCTCTCTTGGACAAGAGAGAGAACCTTCATCTTCAAGATAGGAAATGAGAGATGGGGAGGTGGTGGAAGTGAGAGCCTCACAAGATATACAAATAAGACTAGCTCTCTTACAAATCTCCTTCTCACTCTAATGGATTTAGCAAGTGATTAAGCTTAGAGAGAGAGAGGAGGCTGTAGGAAGCACTCAACTATTTAATAGGGACCTCACAAAGAGTTTGCAATGAATGCTCAACCTTGGAATGAAGCCCAAGGGGTCCTATTTATAGCTGGGGATGCCTCTTAGCCTTTGGGAACACTTGTGAATGAAAATTAGCCGTTTTGTGGCTTGCAACGGATCTATTTTCACTTGTTGCAACTCCAAAACGGCTAGAAACACTTTTCTGCACTTTTCCGTACAGTGCATTCGGTCGAGTTTCTATATATGTAACTCGACCGATCAAGTAGCAGGAAGCCTGATATTGAAATGATCGGTCGAGTTTGTTCTGAGGAAACTCGACCGACCATTCCAACTGGAACTGGCCTACTACCCAATCGGTCGAGTTCTGTGAGTGCACAACTCGATCGATGCAATCTTCAGAAAATCGACCAAGGTTGATCGGTCGAGTTTCAGGGTGGGAAACTCGACCGAACAAGTGCATGTAATTGATTTTCAAAGTTGCATTAAAAGTGCTCTAAAAATCGATCTAAGTGTTCCTGATATTTTTCTAAGCTTAATTACAAGTCATACAATCATTACAAGTGATTTACAACATGATTCTAATGGATATACATCATATTAACAAAAATGTGCACTTGTATGACTTTGACTTGTCTTTTCTCCAATTTGAGATGTGCAAGTTAGGGCAATTGGAGTGTGTCTATACATAATCTGAAATTACTCAAGTAGAGACATTAGACACCAAAATGTGGAATGGTTAGTCATCATCAAAACATGGGTTTAGTCAATTTAGACGTGAGTCAACATTGACCTAATTGACCTTGAGTCAACATTCTCCCCCTTTTTGAAGATGACAAACCATTCCATAAATGTATTGAAAGCATTTAAGTAAATTCATACCTTTGGAGAAACCTAGGGGTTTCAATAGAATGGATTTCATATGCTCCCCCTCAATTGATGCGCATGGAGTTTTCATACTCCCCCTCAATTGATTCTATTTCTCCTGTATGGTTAGCTTTCATAACATTTATAGAATACTATGTCTTCTACTCATATATGTTCTACACATATATGTCTTCTCCCTTTACATGAGCATGCTTCTCCTCTTCATGTAAGACATGCCTTCTTCCTCTTTTTAAAAGAAGACATACCTTTCTCCCCCTTTGGCATTTCAAAAATAGGGGTTATGAAGAAATAAGAAACATCACTTCTTAAAAAGAAAGGAGATAACACAAATATATATAAGGAGAGTAGAAGAGCACAGAAAGGGGCTTGTCCAAGCATAGAAAGAAAAGCAAGTTAAAGCATATACTTGAACAACCCAAAAATGCAAGATAAAGTGCTGCAGAAAAACAATAAATCACAATTTTGACCCTCAAGATGATGGAATTTGACCAAAAACCATCGGAGCTCATGGCAAAGCGATGAGTCTTGTTTAGAAGGTAGTTTCTGCATGAAAAGCACTAGACTTGCACTAAAAACTGAAACTGGAGCAAAATCTTCATAAAAATCCATAAATACTCCAATTCCCACATATCATGTAGATCTATGTACCCTGCATCACAATGTTATGCAAGCAACTCAAGATAGTAGATATTCAATTTAAGGAACAAGCTTGAGCATGTATAAGCATAGCATATAGATGAGAAAAGATGCCAAATTATAAACAGGGTTAGAACTACATGTATATGAACTACTAGTAGATGATATCACAAGTTAGGACTACTAGTAGGATCTAGATCATAGCAAGAGATACACAAGATACAGCAAGCTATGAGTAGATATAGAGATATATCCAAACAAAGAGATATGCAATTTTTAGAAGCATGAGAGGATATAACTCACTAGATATGCATCCTTACCATAAGATGATTACCCCTATGAACCTCAAGGTTGTATCAAAACAAGATATACACCTATAGAGATGTAGCAAGTTAGAGTACAACGGAAGCGATTTTAGACACAACCAAGAGATCCAAAGAGATCATCATCAAAACCTGCAAAACTACTCAAAGCAAGTAATTGCAAGATATAGATATACCAATTTAGAGCAATTAGAGAGATAGAGTTGTAAGCAAGATAGGCAATTTAGAACATGGCAGTATGCATATATAAAGGTACCAAATGAGAGTGCCAAAGAATAAGGCTATTGGTTGAGAAAATGTAGTTGAAAAGGAAATTCTCATTCAATAATCCAAATGTATATTTTGTGCACAGTGTTATCAGTCGAGTTCTGTGCATGGACAACTCAACCGATGACAGTTGTTGGCAACACTCATTGGTGCCTATCGGTCGAGTTTCAATAGGGAAAACTCGACCGACAGAGCAGCTGTCAAGAAGCACATATATTTCATAAAAACATATTTAAAGGCATTCTAAAAATACAAACCATATCCAAACATGTCTAAGCAAGTTAGTAATGCACTATAGAAGCATTAGAAACAATTTTCGAGCAAGAGTGTGAAGAGAATCACAAAATGCCACTTTTGACTCAAAAACCATATGTATAGTGCACACTAACTTGACAAAACAAGTTAGAAATGGTTACAAGCAATAAAACCATTACCTTTGTACTTACCATTGCTTTTCCACTTGTTGTCACCCTCTACACATCTCACCTTTCTTCTTTCATGTGGATTGAGAAGTCAATTTGCAATTTAGTGGCTCAAGTCAATCCATTTGCAAGTACCTACAAGATGAAAGATGAAATGGTCCCCAATCATGTTTTTGGGTCCGGAGGGGTTAGCTTAGCAACCCAAATCCTATTTCTCTTGGGTGCTTTCCTAAAAGGACAACAAGAAGAATAATGACCTAATTCATTGCAATAGTTGCATGTGCCTATAGTCTTGGAACAGGAGGATTCTCCATGGAATATTGGAGGTCCTTTATCTTTGTTGTTCCCTTGACTACTAACATACCCTAAACCATGTCTACCAATTTGTTTAGTAGTATGGTCTAGGATTTGATTAAGATTCTTTTTACCAACTAAGAATCTTTGCAAAGAAGATCTTAAACTATCATTATCATGCTTAATAGAAGCAATACTAGAAGACAATTGATTAATGTTATCTCTAGAATGTAGAAGATCATTTTCTAAGCAAAGAGTTTTAGTTAAATAAGAATCTCTATCAATATGAAGAGCAGCAACATCATTCTCTCTACTAGTAGAACTAGAACAAGATTCATGCCCATTGATTTTAGCAAGCAAGGAGGCATTTTCTAGTTCTAATTCATGCAAAACAAAATCTTTGTTTTTGTTTTCAGATTTAAGAACATCAATGTCATGCATGAGAGAATCAACAATTAAAGTATGTTCTTCATTAAAATTAGGCATGAGAGGTTGAGCTTCTAGAAATTTAATCTTATCAAGTAAACTAGCATTTTCAAGTTTAAGAGAGTCTACTTGGCTAAGACAATCATTTTAATCATTAAGCAAGCAAGAATTTGCATGTTCAAGATCATTTAATTCTACATACAAATTATCAACAATTTTAGCAAGCTTTTTCTTTTGAGAAGACTTAAGAGATGCACAAATATCATGAATGAGATCAATCAAGGATTCTTTATCAAAAGAGTCTATATTTACCTCATTTGAGTCTTCACTTGTTGATGCTACAAGGGCAAAATGACATTCTCCTTCATCACTAGAGCTTGAGCTTGATCCTTCACATGAATCTTCACTTGAGCTTGAGTTGGAGGAGCCACTTGAGCTTGAGTGCCATTTCTCCTTGTGAAGATGGGTCTTTTTGCCTTGTGGGCAATCTTCCTTGTAGTGACCCTTCTTTCCACATGTGAAGCACCAGATGGAGGAGGACTTGCCTTTGTAGAGTCTACCCTTAGAGTACATGGCATCTTCTTCAACTTGAGAGGATGAAGAAGCTTGACCAACAATAGCCTTGATTTGAGCTTTGATTTCAGCCTTCTTCAATCTCTTGAGTTCTTTCTCCTCTTGTCTTTCTAATTCCTCCCTCTTGTCAAGCGTGGCTTCATGTGCTTGTATATTTCCAATGAGCTCTTCAATAGGAATATCCCTAAGCGACCTTGCTTCTTCAATGGAAGTCACCTTGGATTCCCACCTCTTTGGGAGAGTTCTAAGGATCTTTGAGTTGATCTCTCCACTAGACATAGGATGTCCTAGAACAGCAAGACCATTCAAGATGGTGTTGAGCCTTGAGTACATGTTGGCTATGCTCTCTTCCTTTCCCATCTTGAAGTTCTCAAGCAACCCTTTGAGCATGTAGACCTTGCTTTCCTTCACTTGATCTGTCCCTTCATAAGTGATGCAAAGCTTTCTCCATACCTCATAGGCCGTCTCATAAGAGGAAATCCGGTTGAACTCAGTGGGGGTCAAGGAGGCATAAAGGATGTGCATGGCTCTTGCATTCAAGGTTGCTTTCATCAAGGTGGCTTCATCCCATTCTTCAATGTTTGTCTTTGGTAGAATGTATGGGCTGTTCACCATTTGCCACCTCTCGAGACTTGATCCTTGGATGAAGAATTGAAGTCTTCTTCTCCAATAGAGGAAGTTTCTCCCATCAAAGATTGGAAGGCTGGTCGAGAGTCTCCCTCCTAAGTAGTCACCCATCTTCTCCTACTTGTTGAAGTATGCTTGGAGAAGACCCGCTCTGATACCACTTGTTGGATCCTAGATGGGTGATTAGATGCTCTAGAGGGGGGGTGAATATAGCTGAAAGCACTTACACAAAATTCATTAAACCTTCAAAATATATGACAAGATAAGGTTGCTAAATAGGTAATTTGAGTGCAACTAAATCATGCATAGCAAGGATAAGAGAGATTGAACATGCACCAATTTAGACAAGCTATTTAGAGTGGTTCCACACTTCAAACTAGAAGTGTGTCAGTCCACTTGCCTAGAGAGGTCAACCTCTAGGACTTCAAACAATTGCAGTCTTATATTCACTTATAAGACTTACAATGCAAGACCAACAAAGGACTTACCTATCCAATACAAAAGAGTCTTCAACCTTACCAAGGACTTACCCACTTTGCAAGAGTCTTCGGCCTTCTCCAAGGACTTACCCACTCTAGCACAAGTCTTCAGCCTTGTAGGAATTACCCACTCTTCTTGGATCTTTCGCCTTTGACTTCACCTTCACTCGGAGAAGCTTTCCACCAAGGTCTTACCTACTTGAGCTTGAGTCTTTTGCCTTCTCCAAGGGCTTACCCACTCTAGCTCCAAGTCTTCTGCCTTGATCTTCACCAAGGGACTCCTTCCCTTGTTCTTCTTCACCTCTCTTGGACAAGAGAGAGAACCTTCATCTTCAAGATAGGAAATGAGAGATGGGGAGGTGGTGGAATTGAGAGCCTCACAAGATATACAAATAATACTAGCTCTCTTACAAATCTCCTACTCACTCTAATGGATGTAGCAAGTGATTAAGCTTAGAGAGAGAGAGGAGGCTGTAGGAAGCACTCAACTATTTAATAGGGACCTCACAAAGAGTTTGCAATGAATGCTCAACCTTGGAATGAAGCCCAAGGGGTCCTATTTATAGCTAAGGATGCCTCTTAGCCTTTGGGAACACTTGTGAATGAAAACTAGCCGTTTTGTGGCTTGCAACGGATCTATTTTCACTTGTTGCAACTCCACAACGACTAGAAACACTTTTCTGCACTTTTCTGTACAGTGCATTTGGTCGAGTTTCTATATGTGTAACTCGACCGATCAAGTAGCAGGCAACCCGATATTGAAATGATCGGTCGAGTTTGTTCTGAGGAAACTCGACCGACCATTCCAACTGGAACTGGCCTACTACCCAATCGGTCGAGTTCTGTGAGTGCACAACTCGACCGATGCAATCTTTAGAAAATTGACCAAGGTTGATCGGTCGAGTTTTAGGGTGGGAAACTCAACCGAACAAGTGCCTGTAATTGATTTTCAAAGTTGCATTAAAAGTGCTCTAAAAATCGATCTAAGTGTTCCTGATATTTTTCTAAGCTTAATTACAAGTCATACAATCATTACAAGTGATTTACAACATGATTCTAATGGATATACATCATATTACAAAAATGTGCACTTGTATGACTTTGACTTGTCTTTTCTCCAATTTGAGATGTGCAAGTTAGGGCAATTGGAGTGTGTCTATACATAATCTGAAATTACTCAAGTAGAGACATTAGACACCAAAATGTGGAATGGTTAGTCATCATCAAAACATGGGTTTAGTCAATTTAGATGTGAGTCAACATTGACCTAATTGACCTTGAGTCAACAGAGTCAAGTATAGACTCCATGCACGATATATGGTTAAATGAATACTTATAAGTTGACATGAAACCCTTATTTGGGTAACCCGATATGAGTAAATAATAGCAAATGCTATTGCACGATATGGTAGTCCGATACACAACCCTAGTTGATGTCTTGCCCGACATGGTGATGGCTTAATATCTCATGCACAACATGGGTAACACATATAAACACCTCTAGCCCGATATGAATGGTGTGTATATACTTCTAGCTTGATATGGTGAGTGCTCATATACTTACAACCCGATATGGTGATCATATGCACACTTCTAACACGAGATACATTGTAAAGGTGAGGGAAAGACACTCTTAGGAGTGATGAGGGTAACACCAAGTAATGGTGTGGCTAATATATTGATAGGTGAAACACCTAGAGTGGTTGATAATGGACAACCATATATTAACAATGCCTTGACCCGAGATGAGCCCATATCATTGATGATAGTTGGGTAATTCAAATGTGTGACTTATGGCCAATACACTATATGATAAATGTGATGTGTTAGTGCATAAAGTATTAGGATGGTATATACCCTAATACAAGATAATTTGATGAAGTTAAGTAAGTTGAAAGTAATGAGGGAAGTAATACATCAAGGCATGATAAATACTACATCCAGCACCTCAAGGTTGATGCACCTTGATGCACCTCAAATCCAATATACTTGGATGAGTAATGCATTAAGTGTGTCATATCAATTGTTACATTGAGATGTAATGCACATTGATAAGTGTAGGCTAACATACCTTGAGAAAGGGTTAAGCCAAGAAAACAAAGTATGATGTAATCAATATCCTAGAGAGGATGAGAGAGAAACTCATACTTTGTGTTGATTATCATTTAATGATAAAAGATGAGAATAAATAAGTATAATTGAATACTTATGATATCAATGTATGCTCCTAGATGTGTGGAGCAATGAATTAGGGTTTGAATTAATAATATGAACTTTAAACCCTATTCGGCTATAAAGGGAAACCCTAATCCTAATAGTTGTTTCCTAGTGAGAGGTGACAAGATGTTTAATGGCCTTGTGAGCCATGTGAATAGTTGTTGCCTAGTGAGAGGTGACAAGATGTTTAATGGCCTTGTGAGCCATGTGAATAGTTGTTGCCAAGTGAGAGGTGACAAGATGTTTAATGGGCCTTATGAGCCATGTGAATAGTTGTTGCCTAGTAAGAGGTAAAAATATGTTTATAAAAGTTTCATGTAAGAAATGATAATGTTCAAATAAACTAGAAAATGGAAACTTAGTAACATAATAATAATAATAATAATAATAAATGGATACAATAATAATAATGAAATCTTAATCATGCATGCTTTATGCATATAGCCAAATAAGGGCTATAGTGTTTTGAATAAGCTTAAAGGAGATAAGAGGAATACTTGAATTACATAAAGGATGTGAATAAGTATGATGGCTTGGACAAGGTTTAATACCTAGTAAAGGTGATGTGGTAGTCAGTGATGATGCACAGGATTATTAATAACCCAATACCTGGAATAATTGCACAGGATTGGTAATAACCCAATACCTGGAATAATTGCATAGGATTGGTAATAACCCAATGCCTGGAATAATGTCACAGGATTGGTCATAACCCAATACCTGGAATAATTGCACAGGATTGGTAATAACCCAATGCCTGGAATAATGTCACAGGATTGGCATAGTCCAATGCCTGGAATGGTTGCACAGGATTGGCATAGTCCAATGCCTTGACATAATATGATGATGTATACTCACATGACTGGTACAATTCAATATCTGGTTAGCATATTGGCTGAGGCCAACAGATAGAAATGAGAATGATTCATGGATGACATACCATGATAATGAGTATCACAGGATAAGCTTGAGATGTTGATATGGTATGATGGGTAAATGATATACATGTTCTTCCTATTCCTTATAAAGAGAATAGATGATTTACTGCTCTATCATAGATAGTTGCAATGATTTAAAATATGAGAATGTTCTAAACTTCTTATCCTCTGCTCAGTTTAATACTATTTAACTGTGATAATAATATTGTTGGCAGAGAGTTATATCTATCGCTGGGAAAAATTTCTCACCTCGTGAGATCCACATTTTTTTAGGTGGACGTGCACGAGGGGGATTGAGACTGTACTGTAGAGAAAGAACAACAGCAGCAAGGGCAGCAATGACAGCTTAGGTTGAGTAACTGTCTATCATGTCTTGTAGATAGAAGTCCTATGTGTCGTCTCTATACTCTCAGGTCCCTGGAGTTGGTTCGTACTGGTTTCATGAATAGTATGAGATTTTGGCTTGAATGCCTCGAGGTTTTTTGTTGATCTAGTATGTGTTTTGATAGAGCAACTGTGATATGTTGTCCTCGAAATGAGATGAAACAATGTTGTACAATGTAAATCATGATATGTACGAGTTTTGGATCTTTTAGTAAAAGTTTTCTGGACAAGGATCTCCTTGCAAAATGGTTTTAAATTTTAGTGATTTTTGTTAATTTGTTGTTTATGTTTATTTCGCTTAATTAGTAACGATTTGTTTGTCAGTTTGGCGACTGTCGTTACAAGTTTGGTATCAGAGCTTAAGGTTCACTGAGTCTACAGAGACAGGACTAAGGTGTCGAGTCTATGTTAGTGTCCTCCAGTATACCCTATAGTGACTTTTGCTTATGTAGAAGAAAGGGTGAAGTTTAAAAATGACTGGAGAACACGAGGAACACATTGCTGAGAACAATGTTGTTGCACCAAGAAAGGTTTGACCTAATCAGGATAGAGAATCATGTTTTTTATGCTCTTGTGAGGAAAGTTAGGACAACAGTGATGCATATAATAGACTAGATACTAGCATTACAACTAAGGTTACCAGTCCTCAATATAGAAACTTTGGGTTTTGAAAAGGTTCCTGAATGACATAGTCATGTTGGAACAGTGGAAAATGTGGGAAGGAACGACATATGGCAAGAAAGTAGATTCTTCCATAAGTATAGACAGATAGTACATATGTAATGGTAGTGCCCAAGGAGGGGCACTAACCTGAGAATAAAGGAAAGGTCTCTACAATTCTAGAGACATATGCCTAGTTGTTCTAAAAAGGCAAAGTTTTTGGTACCACCAGTGCAATAAATACCTAGTGCACCAGGGCAGTAGTCATTATGTGAGGGCAAAAGTCCTAACTTTTCCCCTGTAAGAACTCCTGACTTAGCTTCTACATCGGTAATGAGACCGATAAGACTATGGTATGAGGATAAGACATGGACATGTTAAGCATACCAAACCCTTTTATTCAAAAAGAAGGGACTAAATGACCCAACAACCGAGGTAGACTCGGCAGGGCTTATGAAAGTTACAACCTAATAGCATTAAAAGGAAAAATAAACAACATGAAACAACTAGACTCTATGTTTGAGTCAACCAGAAGTGGTGGATGACTACACGGGATGACAGTCAGATAGAGCATTCTCATTCTGATATGTCTTCTCTATATTTTATCTGATAATTATAAGAAGGTAGTTGATGTTGAGCTTCCATTAATTAGTCCTATGAGGACATGAGGAAGAGATAAAAAGGATGAGAACCTATATTTACATTAATATTCTCTTATATGTTTTGAAATTTCTCTCTTCATGTAGAAAAGGAAGAGATGTAAAAGAAACACCCCAAAAAAATCTGAGATACTAAGTAGTAAAATTTAAAGAGATGTTAAAAGTATGAAACATAATATAAAACAAATGCATACTACCTAATTTCAGTTCTTGAATACCCTGGCCAAGTATTCATCTATTGAAGACAAGGTAAGTATGACACTCTTAGATTGTTATCTTTCTGATTACTCTGATCAAGTAGTCATTTTAAGACAATTTAAAGAGATTAATGAGGTAGAAGATGTGGCATGGATATTTCTACTACATCCTAATTGATATATGGGTGAATCTGAGTTAATCACAGACCAACTTTTAAATAAAAGAAGATGTTTAGTATAATGTATACACTGGTCCTCAGACCTAGAGGTAACAGTTACCTGATGAGAGGTAACAATGCTCAATGATGGACTGAGGGTTTGAATACCCAGATCTAGTAATCATGAAGATGATGTGATCTGTTTTTGGCACATATAATGGATACCAAGGTAAAGAATCCTAGTATCCAAGAACTTTCAATGATATGAGAAAATGGGAACATGACTCCTGATAAGAAGTAATGTTTGGTTACCTAGACGGGCCAACTCTGAAATTTGTCCAGTTACATAATGTAGTATGGATACCGTTTGTTAGGGGTTTATGCCCCGCATAAACATGACATCAACAAAGATGTATGAGTTGAAGGAACAATTGTAGAATTGTTTTGGGAAAAGTTGATCAAGCTAAAAATAATTTCTTAGAATATCTCTATCTAGATTTGTTAAGGAAGCTTATACATAACATCTAGAGATACCTCTGAGATGGTTCTTCTTAATAAGTATCCTCTCCTTATGACAAACTAAGTGAGGGGTATAGAAAACTCCTAAGATCAAGGATCTTATTGCATAAATATGTAAGTTGAAAAGGTGACAAACCAGTGAGGTTTGACACCCGAGTTAAATAAGGTTTAATAATGATTCTCCGACTAAGAAAAATGTTACCTGACACAGAGTTGACTCTACAGTCAATAATGAAAAGGACAGTGGAGTATGTGTCCTGTATGACAGATTCCATGATAACCCTGTGGTGAAATAACTTTGTGTTGATCAAAGTTCTATGCTATCTCCCTAACATTAATATGTTATGTGGAGACTTGATGATATGATGAATGAATAATATATGTCTCCCTTTACCTGGGATTTCGGGGACGAAATCCTTGTTAGGGGTTTATAACTTGTAACGACCCTAACATGGGTTATGAGGTAACCCTATTTGTTTTGGCTAATAAAGTTTCTTATAACTTTAATATAATCCTCTAAGGTGCTTTGTTATCATGTGACACACTCATGTTTCAAGTTTGGTCCCGATTGAATGTTGTTTGAACAGTGTTCCTTTATTTTGGACTAAAGTGCAATTTACCCAAGTTGAGGGGTTATATTGCAAAATGTCACATGTTGAACGTGCCTTATATGTTTTATCATCATAATAGAGATAATTATGCAAGGTGGTGGCTTGTGGAAAACCTAAATTCCAAGTTTGAACTTGTTTGAACAAAGTTGGTACCTTGTGCACCAATTTTGGTACAAATTGTAATTTACCCAAAATGTAGGGTTGATGTGCAAACTACCACCTCTAGAGTGTTCCTACTTCTTCTATGTATCATTTACAGGAGATATAATTAATGATACACCATGTTTGATTCCATTATGAATGATGGTAATCTTGGTGATGAAATGACCAAGAAAAGGTTGAATATGAAAGCTTAACTTGAGTTGTATCAAGTTGAAAAGCTTATGTATGAGTGCCTATCGGCCAAGGAACCCAAAGAGGTGTCCCATATAGTTTTGTGGACTCTTGTAAAAGTCCATATCATGCAAATAACCTCAAGGAGGTGAGGTGTGTCGGGTTACAACTTCCTTAGCAAAGTTGTGATGAGTTGTGAATAAAGTGGTGATTTTGTTGATATATCTTATTCAAAGAGATAAGTAATGGACGAATTCTTATCCATAGATCACTCTCAACTGTTTTTAATGTCAAGATAAATGATTATTCATGCATGTAAACGTGTCACCCATGCATGGACACGTGGCACCTACTAGTTCAAAATGATGACACCTCATTTTCACCTTCCTTCATGAGCAACAAGTATATATACCCCTAGTTTCACCCCTTACTGGAATTTTTCGACCCTTACCACCCTCCTACCTTATGGTATTGTGCATAGAATCCTTTTATCATGAAGGAGTGTTGTGGTATCGTGCATGGGCCCTTGGGTGTTGCCCATGGCAAGATCATATCGCCCAAGTAGGTGATATTGGCCATATAGAGTGATATCGGCCATAGAGTGAAGAGTTTAGTGGCATATCGTGTAAGTGAATGCCATATCATGCAAGAGGGGTGGAATATCGTGCATGGACACTAGTGTATCGTGAAAAGGTGTTAAGTAGCAAGAAGGATCTCAAATCTTAACTCTAAGGTGAGCCATAGTTGTCTTCAAGCTTGAATTGAAGCATGGAACTAGGGTTATGATCTATCTTTCTTTTCTTCTTCACCAATTGCTTATCCATGGTGATTCCTTGTATATGAAGGAATTGTGAACGAGCCTTGGACTTTTGATAAAGTCATATTCAACCTTAGGAACGTGGATCTTTGGAGCTTGGAGCTTTGAAGTTGTTCTTAAGGCGGGTTATATAACTTGAACTCAGCCATTTATTATTCATCACCTAAATTGCTATACTTAATGAATTACTTTTAATTCCGAAATTTCCTGAAATAGTTGATGAGATTATGAGTTCTAGTAGTTTCTTAGACCTGTTTACATGAACTATAATAGTTACAATAAAGGTATAGATCTTGAAGATGATGGTATCACCTTATAAAAGTGATATTGGGTGCAAGCATACAAGCAAGCACCTCTAACCCGATATGATGATGCACCTACTTCACTAAAATGACATGGATATGATTTTATACCTTGTTGCACGATATGGGGGTGTATTATACACCTCTTGCATGATAGGGAGTCAAGTATAGACTCCATGCACGATACAAGGTTAAATGAGTACTTTATAAGTTGACATGAAACCCTAATTTGGGTAACCCGATATGAGTAATGAATTGCAAATGCTATTGCACGATATGGTAGTCCGATACACAGCTCTAGTTGATGTCTAGCCCGACATGGTGATGTCTTAATACCTCATGCAGGACATGGGTAAAACATATAAACACCTCTAGCCCGATATGAATGGTGTGTATATACTTCTAGCCTGATATGGTGAGTGCTCATATACTTACAACCCTATATGGTGATCATATGCACACTTCTAACCTGAGATACATTGTAAAGGTGAGGGAAATGCACTCTTAGGAGTGATTAGGGTAACACCACGTAATGGTGTGGCTAATATCTTGATAGGTGAAACACCTAGAGTGGTTGATAATGGACAACCTTATATTAACAATGCCTTGACCCGAGATGAGCCCATATCATTGATGATAGTTGGGTAATTAAAATGTGTGACTTATGGCCAATACACTACATGATAAATGTGATGTGTTAGTGCATAAAGTATTAGAATGGGATATACTCTAATAAAAGATAAGTTGATGAAGTTAAGTAAGTTGAAAGTAATGAGGGAAGTAATACATCAAGGCATGATAAATACTACATCCAGCACCTCAAGGTTGATGCACCTTGATGCACCTTAAATCCAATATACTTGGATGAGTAACACATGAAGTGTGTCATGTCAATTGTTACATTGAGGTGTAATGCATTTCATAAGTGTAGGCTAACATACCTTGAGAAAGGGTTAAGCCAAGATAACAAAGTATGATGTAATCAATATCCTAGAGAGGATGAGAGAGAAACTCATACTTTGTGTTGATTATCATTTAATGATAAAAGATGAGAATAAATAAGTATAATTGAATACTTATGATATCAATGTATGCTCCTAGATGTGTGGATCATTGAATTAGGGTTTGAATTAATAATATGAACTTTAAACCCTATTCGGCTATAAAGGGAAACCCTAATCCTAATAGTTGTTGTCTAGTGAGAGGTGACAAGATGTTTAATGGCCTTGTGAGCCATGTGAATAGTTGTTGCCTAGTGAGAGGTGACAAGATGTTTAATGGCCTTGTGAGCCATGTGAATAGTTGTTGCCAAGTGAGAAGTGACAAGATGTTTAATGGGACTTGTGAGCCATGTGAATAGTTGTTGCCTAGTAAGAGGTAACAATATGTTTATAAAAGTTTCATGTAAGAAATGATAATGTTCAAATAAACTAGAAAATGGAAACTTAGTAACATAATAATAATAATAATAATAATAATAATAATAATAATAATAATAATAATAAATGGATACAATAATAATAATGAAATCTTAATCATGCATGCTTTATGCTTATAGCCAAATAAGGGCTATAGTGTTTTGAATAAGCTTAAAGGAGATAAGAGGAATACTTGAATTACATAAAGGATGTGTATAAGTATGATGGCTTGTCCAAGGTTTAATACCTAGTAAAGGTGATGTGGTAGTCAGTGATGATGCACAGGATTGGTAATAACCCAATAACTGAAATAATTGCATAGGATTGGTAATAATCCAATACCTGGAATAATTGCACAGGATTGGTAATAACCGAATGCCTGGAATAATGTCACAGGATTGGTCATAACCCAATACCTGGAATAATTGCACAGGATCGGTAATAACCCAATGCCTGGAATAATGTCACAGGATTGGTCATAACCCAATACCTGGAATAATTGCACAGGATTGGTAATAACCCAATGCCTGGAATAATGTCACAGGATTGGCATAGTCCAATGTCTGGAATGGTTGCACAGGATTGGCATAGTCCAATGCCTGGACAAAATATGATGATGTATACTCACATGACTAGTACAATTCAATATTTGGTTAGCATATTGGTTGAGGCCAACTGGTAGAAATGAGAATGATTCATGGATGACATACCATGATAATGAGTATCACAGGATAAGCTTGAGATGTTGATATGGTATGATGGGTAAATGATATATATGTTCTTCCTATTCCTTATAAAGAGAATAGATGATTTACTGCTCTATCATTGATAGTTGCAATGCTTTAAAATATGAGAATGTTCTAAACTTCTTATCCTCTGCTCAGTTTAATACTATTTAACTGTGATAAGAATATTGTTGGTGGAGAGTTATATCTCTCGCTGGGACAATTGTCTCACCTCGTGGGATCCACATTTTTTTAGGTGGACGTGCACGAGGGGGATTGATACTATAATGTAGAGAAAGAACAACAGTAGCAGGGACAGCACTGATAGCTCAGGTTGAGTGTACTGTCTGTCATGTATTGTAGATAGAAGTCCTATGTGTCGTCTCTGTACTCTCAGGTCCTTGGAGTTGGTTTGTACTGGTTTCATGAATAGTATGAGATTTTGTCTTGAATTCCTTGAGGTTTTGTGTTTCTCTAGTATGTGTTTTGATAGAGTAATTGTGATATGTTGTCCTCGAAATGAGATGAAACAATGTTGTACAATGTAAATCATGATATGTACGAGTTTTGGATCTTTCAGTAAAAGTTTTCTGGACAAGGATCTCCTTGCAAAATAGTTTTAAATTTTAGTGATTTTTGTTAATCTGTTGTTTATGTTTATTCCGCTTAATTAGTAACGATTTGTTTGTCAGTTTGGCGATTTTCGTTACAATAACAAGTGTAGCTTAGCTGATTTGCTTTCTAGAATGATTGCTCAAGCATTGCTTGTGTGTCTTTTGTGTCCTAAGGCCTCTCCTATTTATATGAATGGTTTATAAGTGATTAGGGACATTGTAGGGAGTGTCTAGACTGTTCTTAGTGCTTAACTAGTTGTTAGGTAGAAAGTAGTTGGGTTGCAATGGTTAAAATGTTCGTTAAAAGTGAAGTTTCCAGAACCTTGCTCGGTCGAAAATTTTCTCGACCAGAAGTGGCTCGATTAAAAATTTTGTTTGACCATATATGATTCAAGTGATAAAGTTATTTCTAACAGCTAGTTGTAATTTAAACTTCATTAGCAAACGGTCTATTCCCGATCAACAAAATATTCGACCAGATGTGTCTCAATCCACAAAGTATTCACTGGGGATGACTTAGAGCTAGTGCATTATCAACATTTTTCTGGTGCTCTGAGTCTTCAACCGACGGATGTCTTGGTCAACAATTTTCTCAACTGAGAGATGTTCGGTTGACAATTTTCTCGAATGAAAAATCCCTATAAATGGGTGTGTAAAATTGTGCAAAACCTATCAATTGATTTTTCTAATGAAGGATAATGACTCTAGACTCTAATGGGGATCCTAACTAAAGGTTCTGGATGGATAGGAAAATCTAACTCTTAATTTTACATGACTTCTAGGTACTTGTACATTATACACTTGTACTAGATATTACAAGTTGTATGAACATGTAAATACAAGCATTTAAGCATGTTAATTTCATCTATCCATTTGGTGTGATCTCCTTGAACCCTAAAACACTTAAGCATCAAGTTAGATCCACAAGAATGAAATGTTTGTCATCATCAAAATAGAGGTAAGATCATGTCCAATTTAGCCAACAATCTCCCCTCTTTTGAAGTTGGCAAATATTTCTAAAACATAAGCAAAATATTATGAAGATGAGTTTCATACATGATTGATCTAATGATTGATCCTTTGGATAAAGATGAGTTTCATACCAGAATAGTCAACATTGGTATCAGCTTTCAAATCCAACAATTGATCATGTGGATACCATGGTCCCAAAATTAATAGTGCCAACAAGATATCTCAAAATTATTTTGACGGTTTGAAAATGAGAATGCATAGGGTTTGATTGAAATCTAGTAAAAAGTCCAATGGCAAACATAACATATAATATGGATGCAGTCAAGTATAGCAAGATACCAATCATGGCTCTATATAAGGAATCATCAATGGGTTCACCATCTTCATCCTTGTCAATTTTAGTAGAAGTAGCCATAGGAGTAGTAGCATGTTTGCAATTTTCCATGTTAAACCATTTTAAGAATTCCTTAGTATATTTCTCTTGGATTAGAAAAATTTCAAAGGGAGTTTGTTTTATTTGAAACCCAAGGAAGAATGTCAATTCACCCATAAGACTCATTTCAAATTCCTTTTGCATGATATCACTGAGTTGAGTACATAAAGAAACATTTGAAGAACCAAACATAATGTCATTAATATATATTTGAACAACTAGAAAATCGGATTCATATGATTTGAAAAATAATGTGGAATCCTACTTTCCAACAGAGAAACCACTATTGAAAAGATAGTTCTAAGTCTTTCTACCAATTTCAGGGTGCTTGTTTTAGACCATAAAGAGATCTCTTGAGTTCATAGCATGACCAAGCTTGTTTGGAATCTCAAAACTAGGTGGTTGGGAAACATAGACTTCTTCTTCTATGAATCCCTTTAAGAAAACACTTTTTACATCCATTTGGAAAACTTTGATGTTTCTATGGGTAGTTAGAGATAATAACATACAAATAGCCTCTAGTCTAGCTACATGTGCATAAGTTTCATCAAAGTCTATCCCTTCTCATCAATTATACCCTTGAGCAACCAACCTAGCTTTGTTTCTAACCACTTCCTCATCTTTGTTAAGTTTGTTTCAAAAAAAAAATCACTTAGTTATAATAGTGGTTTTGTCTTGAGGTCTGGGAACTAAATCCCATACATCATTCTTAGTGAATTGGTTTAGCTCTTCTTGCATAGCAATTATCCAATATCATCTTTTATAGCTTCACTTATCTTTTTAGGCTCAACAAATGATACCAAAAGCCATATTTACAACATCTCTAAATGATGAATGAGTTCTTACTTTATCAAAAGGATTTCCTATGTTTAAGTCTTGATGGTGATCTTTAATTATTCTAGAAGTAGGGTGATGTGACTCATTATTTTGATCCTTGTTTTGTTCCATTTCAGGTTTTTTATCATTTATTGTTGATATGGTTAAGTCCTCAATTTAGTGTCTAATTTCATTCAAGCTTTCATTTCCAAATTCATATTAAGCACATTGTGGTGTGATTTCATGAAATGTTATATGAATTGATTCCTCAAATTTCTTAGAAATAGAGTTGTAAATCCTGAATGCCTTACTATATGTTGAATATCCCAAGAAAAATCCTTTTGTGACTTAGGGTCAAATTTATCTCTATCGTCTTTTATGTTTAAGATATAGCAAGGTGTACCAAAAGTATGTAAGTAGTCAACTCGAGGTTTCTTGTTAAAGATGAGTTCATAAGGAGTTTTCTTAATATGAGAGTGAATTGAAATACGATTTAAGACATATCATGTTGTATTTACTGCTTCAGCCCAAAAGGTTTTCGGCGTGTTATGTACGAGTAGCATTGTTCTAGTCATTTCTTGTAAGGAATGATTTTTCCTCCAACTATCCCATTTTGTTGTGGGGTGTGTGGTGCTGAAAAATTATGTGTATACCCTTGAGATGTAAAAAATTCTTCAAAGATATGATTTGCAAACTCTCCCCCATGATCACTCCTAATGGTGCATATTTTGTTTTGTTGTTGATTTTTAATCTTAGAGAAAAATTGAATGAATATTCTAATAGTATCATCTTTTGTTGAAATAAAATGCGCCCAAGTATATCTACTATAATCATCAACAATGACAAAACAATAATTTTTACCACCAATAGATTGAGTCCTAATGGGACCAAATAAATCCATGTGAATAAGTTATAATGATCTAGTAGTACTAAGCAAAGCTTCTGATTTGAAAGAAGTTTTATTATGCTTGCCTAGAGTACATGGTTCACAATTTTTCGGTTTATCAAAAGAAAGTTTATGTAAACCATGAACAAGATCATATATACGAAACTTTTTAATAACATGTGAGCTTGCATGACCTAGCTTTCTATGCCATAATTGTAAAGATTCATCATTTGCAAGAAGGCATTTTCCAATAATAGCTTGCATAGAATTAGGTCTATGTATGTAAAGATCTCCCACTCTTTTTCCTTCATAAACAACATCATTAGTGTTTTCTATGAGCAACTTGCAACAAGTTTTGTTACAAAGAACATCATAGCCACTGTCACACAATTCACTAACACTAATTAGGTTGTGATGTAATCCACCCACAAGTAGCATATTTTTTATTCAAAGATTTGTACCAACATTACCTATCCCAATGATTTTACCTTTGGCATTATCTCCAAATGTGACTGTTCCACTCTTGTTTTCTTCAAGTATGTGAAAGGCATCCTTATTTCCAATCATATGCTTGGAGCAACCACTATCAACCATCCAATCCTACAAGATATGAAGATTTTGATACCCATGTGGTGGTCTTTTTTTATTAATAATATTAATATATGTGCTTTAAATATTATATCATTTTTAGTGTTTTAAATGAATCAAAATGATGAACATTTTGCAAATTTAAAATATCAATGTTAATCACAAGTATATGATTTAATTTGCAAGAAAATAGTTCTATCATGCTTATTTTTGGTCGACCTTGACTTCGACCGGGAGGCCCCTCGGTCGAGATCTTAGTCGACCGAGAGGCAGTTCTGTAGATTTCCAGAATATACAACATTTCTAGGGTGAACAAGATATATTATTTTCAAGTATTTTAATCATTAATGACACAAGTAAATAATCAAGTACATAAGGATATTCTCATTTCAGTTGAGATAAGACATATATTAATTTCATAAAGAAGTTTAGGTCAAATATCAACAAAGTGTCTCAGAATCTCTAAGTTTGGGGTCTTGGAACCCAAATGATGTCCTTCTTCTTCTTGTATTCACAAGAGAATGAGTAATGTCCAAGTCGTTGGCAGTAGAAATAAGAAATAAAGTCAATTTGATTACTCTTCTTATCATTTTGGGTGTGTGCTATATTGTTCTTGGGCACATAGATGGTCTTGGTTCTAGGGCTTGTGTGTTTTTATCTCTAGTCTTCTAATAAGATTTTTTTGTGGGTGCATAGCCTAGGCCCCTTCTTCCAACCTGTCCGGAAGTGTTTTTCAAGATTTTATCAAGGATATCATCACGTTTTAAACTATCAACATATTTTTGTAATTCATCATTTTAGCAAGTTTCTTTGTAATATCTAGATTGGTCTGAGTTAAATCTGAAAGTAATGTATCTCTTTATCTAACAATGATATCATAATCGGAATGAGTGCACAAAATAGGTTGAGTTTGATAGTTATTTATCTTAGCAAGCAATTTAACATTTTCTTGAGAAAGAAGATCATTATTATTTTTTAAGACAAGCAACTTGGCATTATAATCATCAATTGAAGCTTTCAAAGTATCATTTTCAAAACTAAGACTTTCATTTTCAGAAGTAAGATCATACAGTTTAGCATGCAACTCATCATCAATTCTAGAAAGCTTTTTTCAATTTTCTTTTGCAATCAACATATTTAGTATAAATTTCTTCAAGACTATAAACTAGATCAGTTTTAGATAATTCAAAGAGATTTACCTCATTTGGGTCGTCATCTTCATTTTTCATAGACATGAGAGATTCCACTTCTTCCTCTCCACGTTTGTTGTCATCACTTGATTCATCCCAAACTGCTTTGTAAGATTTGTCTCCCTTGTCCTTCTTCTGGAAAGAAGATTTCTTACCCTTCTTGATTTTAGGATACACATTCTTCACGTGTCCCTTCTTGCTGCATTCAAAGCACCTAAGGGAAGAAGAAGAAGAAAAAGAACCACTAGAATTTTTGTTAGATTTATACTTTCTATATTTCTTACCATTTACAATGAGTACATCCTCTTCATCATCTCCTTCACTTGTCTCATCACTTTCTTGAGTGATGACTTTTGATTGATCTTTGGTTGTAGCCTTTAATGTGATGTTCTTCCGTCTCCCCTTTTGGAGTTTGGCCTCCACTCTTTCTTCTTCTTCAAGAGTGGCCTCATGTGTCTCAAGGTTTCCAATGAGTTGCTCCATAACTAATTTGGTGAGGTCATTCACTTCTTCAATGGCTATCACCTTTGGCTTGTACTTTGGAGGCAATGATCTTAGGATATGGGATACTTGATCCTCTTCACTAATGTACTTTCTCAAAGCATTCAAGCCATTGATGATATAAGAAAACCTAGCATACATCTCACGTAAAAATTCATTAGGAATCATACAAAATTGTTCAAACTTTTACTTAAGAATATTAATTCTAGTGTTCTTAACTTGAACAGTACCTTCATGTGTAAATGAAAGTTTATGCCAAGTTTCATAAGCGGACTCACAAGAAGATATGTGATTAAACTCACCAAATGATATTGAACAATATAAAATACTTACAGCCTTGGCATTGAGTTGAACCTTCTTTACCATCTCCGGATCCCATTTATCATATTCCACGGTTGGAAGCTCATATGGTTGAGTCACCATTCTCCACAGCTCTAAGCTTATTCCTGGGAAGTAAAATTACATCCTCCTTTCCCAATAGGTGTAGTTCCATCGAATAGATGTGGTCGACTGACACATGTCCCTTAAAGGTTGAGGTTGCTAAGCAAGTTTTCCCCCATGCTTCAAGATTTGTGGGAACTCCATAAAGACCTGCCCTGATACCAATTGAAAGATCTAGAGAGGGTGAATAGATATTTGATCATTTTAACATTAATTTAGAACTTAAATTTAAGAAGGAGAGGGAGACAAGGATGAGACTCACAATTTAGAGTGGTTCCACCCTTCAAATCGAAGGATGTCAATCCACTACCCAATTGTTTCCAATTGGGATTTGCAAGTGATCAATTTTATTACCTCTCAAGGAATTATAATAATATATAATCACTTCACCTCAACCTCTTCTTTACCGAGATGAGGAAGAGAACCCAAGGAGAGGATGACAACTCCAGCTCCACCACCTTGACACATCCTTCACCTCCTTGAAGTAGTGTCAATCAACTTGTAGTAGCCTTCACACCTTGAAGTAGATCCAATCGCCTAGGAGCATCCTTCACACCTTGAAGTAGCTCAAATCACCTAGGATCAGCCTTCATACCTAGAAGTAGCTCTGAGCAAGCTCCCTCAGACAACCTCCCACACTTGGAGTAGTCAAGGAGTACAATTACATCAACTTCAAGAAATAGATTAGAAGAAGGAAGATTACACCAATGTATATAGTGCTTTGATCCTATATCAAGTGTTAGACCTCCTAATCATTGAGGATGGACGTTTCTAGGTGGTGTCTAGGAGATTTTAGCTACAGGACACTAACTTAGAGCTCAAGGGAGACAATATCAAGTGAAGCTTAGTTGATTTGCTCTCTAGAATGATTGCTCAAGGTTGCTTGTGTGTCTTTGGTGTCCTAGGGCATCTTCTTTTTTTTTCGAATGGCCTATATATTGATAGACGGGTAATAAAACGATGAAGGAGGTTCATAATTTTTAGGGAGTGTCTAGAATTTTTTAGTGCTTAAATAGTCGTTAGTGGGTTGCAACAACTAAAATGTTTGTAAGTGAAGTTTCCAGAACCTTAATTGGTCGACAATTTTCTCGACTGGAAGTGACTCTGTCAGCAATTTGTTCGACCAGGTATGATTTGAGTGCCCAAGTTATTTCTAATGGCTAGCTGTAATTTAAAATTCATTAGCTATCTATCTATTCCTCGTCGACAAAATATTCGATTGGATGTGTCTCGGTCCAAAAAGTATTCGACCGGGGATTACTCAGAGAAAGTGCATTATAAACATTTTCCCGGTGCACTGAGTCTTTGACCGAGGGATGTCTCAGTCGACAATTTTCTAGACTGAGATATTTTCAGTTGACATTTTTCTCGACCAAAAAATCCCTATAAATGGGTGTGTAAAACCAATCAATTGATTTTTCAAATAAATGTTAATGACTCAACTCTAAGGGGGATCCTAACTAAGGGTTCTAGATGGATATGGAAAATATAACACTTGATTGTACATGACTTTTAGGTACTTGTACATTATACACTTGTTCAAGCTATTACAAGTTGTATGAACATGTAAATATATAAGCATTTAAGCATGTTAACTTCATGTATCCATTTGGTGTGATCTCCTTGAACCCTGAAACACTTAAGTAGCAAGTTAGATCCACAAGAATGAAATGTATGTCAACATCAAAATAGTGGATAAGCTAATGTCTAGTTTAGCCAACACGATCTAGGCATTGGTTATTGATTCGTCAATGTCATTATCGATGATTGTGTTTGATAGCTTTGAAAATGATGGGAATTCAGCGACGTTAATGTCAATGAGTTGTTTTGTCAATGAGATTTCGATGAGGTTTTGTCCATCCTTTTGGTCTTTGAGAAAAGGTTCAAATGTCGACCTAATAGGTCAAGGATCCATGGGAATATGTCAAGCTCTTATAATCACTTTTGAGTGTCAATGGCTTAGCCATCGATCTTGATGTTTTTGCACTGAATCCCTTCAAATTTCAACAAAACTTAATTAAAACTAAGAAATTGGTAAATTGGAGATAAAATGAACAAAATTAGATATCTAAACACTAAATCAAATGACTTTATTTATGAAAAAGGGCATGAAATGTGCAGCAAAATTGATGTTATCAACTCCCCCAAATTTGAATTTAGCTTGTCCTCAAGCTAATGGAATCATTATGTAATCAAACCAACCAAGTAGATTTTGTAGTCGACTGAAAGATAGTTTTATATCAATATATTATCAAAACTATTCTTTTCTTCATAAAATTCCCTAACTCAACAAGAACATCATTTTTCAAAAGATTCCTTCTTTGATTCTTTCTTACCTATTTTAGCTCATTATCTTATCTCTGACATAATTCTCACTTGTCAAAGTAGATTTCACTCTTTTCATAATGATGATAGTGGAAGGAATAGGTAGGCAAAAGGCTTATGGGTATCCCTTCCTTATTTTTGGGTCATTCAAATACAAGTATGTTAAATGGACAAGTGGTCCATGGGTTCCAAACCAGTTGGTTTTAGAGCAGTGATTGCACATCCTAAGCACCACCTCCCCAGATTACAATACCTTTAATGAACACCATTGGAATTGGGGTGTGTATTTTGGTCTTAGAGTTCAACAAATGTGACATATATGTGTTCATGAGCATAGAAATACACTATTTTGATATATCTTCAACAACATGGCACAACTCTCTGGTTCTTTTCACTCACTATATTTGGGATTTTGCATGAAAATAGAAGATGGGCTGAGGAAAGAGGTAGCTCTTTCTTCTTCTTGTGAGAATATTCCTTTGACAAAATATGATTTTTATATTAACTTAATATTTTTGGGAAGAATATTTTGGTGATGTCTTGAGGTTAAAAGCAAAATAGAGGAAGAAGTAACATTTTGCTAAGAGAAAAACATAAAAGCAACATCTGTAACGAAAATATTCAACTTGTTGTTATCATGTGATTGATTTGAAAAGGGTATAGTTTGAAATCAAACTAGATTCTTTGTAGAGGGAGTTTTTGATCATATGCATCTTCACGGATTTGTAAAAGAAAATTTATCAAAAAGTTTGATGAAAAAGTAGAAAAATTATAAGAAAATTGCTAAAAGGTGAAGAAGATGAAGTTTGGTTTGATACTATGAAATATCTATCTCACATGATTACACCCCCAAAACTTACAACACACACTATCCCCAGAGTGTGAAAAAGAAGTAAAGTGTAAAAATGTGAGATTAATGTCAGAGGTCTACTGTGGACGATTCAGATTTGAGAAGCATCTTGGTGTAATTGTCGCAAAGGTAATGAAAATTATCACCAACACAATCTTCTAAATCAGCATGAAGAACTCCAATGGAATGCATCCAATATAGGATTAAGAAATCACAATCATTGGAAAGGAGAAATTGTTGTGGGTAGTGGTGATAGAATCTTGGTACTTTCCATTTCTTTGGCTCTTGAGAAGCATAGCCATAGCCATACTGATGAATCAGAGGAACAAGTACCTTAGCACAAGTGTCTGGAATGCGCTCATGCTCACTTTGGATTAGGGTAGAATGTTAGAGACCTTCAATGCTATAAGCGGCATCTGAACTATAGTAGAAAATGACCTATCGTTTAGATGTGAAAATGACAAGTAAGGCCCAGTGATTTTCATGGAGAATAGGAAGGAAAATATAGCTTGGAATGGATGATTGCAGGCATTTAATGAGCAATTCTTTTACTCTAGAATCAGATTTTTGCTAGAGATCTATTTGCAAGTCAGGTCCAAACATGTAACCATCATCAATAGTTTGGCTTAAGAGGAGTTGATAAGCCACCATGAGGCTATGTGATAGATAACTGTCAAGCTGGGGGGTTTCAAGAAGATCATCTCCCATTATGAGTAGATCATTATGGCTAAAAATAACAAAATTGCTACCATCCTGGAAATGCTTCATGAGATGCAAAAGTTGGGTGTAAGAAAGTTCGTTACAAGAACTTCTATCAAAGTTATCAAAAGTGGGCTCAAAAAACACCATAGGGCCATAAATAGGAAATGGTTCATGTTACAACCCCAACTTTTGGGTTCATTTGGTGGGGAATGTAATTTCTCATATTAAAGATATTGGAACAAATAATGATATAATTTATTTTGAATAAATGGATTTCATTTACAATAGCCTTGATCATTGTTTTGTGGGCTTTATTGGCTATTGGGCCCCATAACAAGCAAAATACAAAAGGAACTCCATTATTAATAAGAAATGGAGAAAAGAAAATTGTAGAATCCTCCAGAAGGCAAAATAATATAATCCAAAGGTGGATTTCGTGCCTCTTGGATTCCTTGGGTCCCAAGGAGTCCAAAGTTGCAACGATAATACACCAAGAAAAGAAAAGACCAATTAAGTATTTCTTTATTAAGAAAGAAATTGAAAACAATGATAAAATGTGGAAAATAAGTAAAAAGAGGTATAATTGAGTTATACTTGATGGATTTTCGTATCCAAAGGATTCCTAATGTTAAATGGAATGCCAATGAGGAAAATAAAAAGAAAGATAAAGAGAAATCCTCAAAAAGAGATATTTTAATAAGAAATAAACAAGATAATGTGAAATAATGAATAAAGATGCATCTAGAAGGATAATAAGTATCCTTAAAAAGGAATTTCGAAATCTTGGAGTTTCTTGGGGTCCAAGGAGCCCCAATGGAGAAAAAGAAAGAGAAAAGGCAAATAATACAAAATAAGATGATAATGTGATACATAGTTAATGACTTTTTGATATTATCAAAAAGAGATGATTATTTGCTTAAAGAAAGTTGTATTTTGTGGCCAGGGGATTAAAAGACAAACACAAAGAAAATAAGAGAGGTAATTTTTGGATTTCCCTTTATGAAAAGAAATTCCCTAATAACCAAGGAATACTAATAAGCAAAGAACGTGGAAGAAACCCAAGGAGTAAGTGCACGATGTTAAGGAAAGTATTCTTTGGCGATCTGAGAGACTGGTTTCCTTGTGGGTAAGGGCATGGAGACGTGGCTACTCCCCCTATATAAGGGTGAACCCATAGCCTCGAGATCAAGAAAGATCTCGGGCAACTCTTGCTAGTGTCCGTCCAACCCTATCTGAGGGGTGGTAAAACCCTGGGAGCAATGCGGAGCGGAGGAGCGAGAACCTTAACTGAGTGTGATGCTCCTATGGTGCCAGAGAGAAGTACGGCCCAGCACCTGCACATCGTAGCAGGTTGGCTACAGGCTGACTTGCAGAACTGGCAGACTAAAATCGGCCGTTGTGGCTACTTTTCTTAGGCACCCAGTATGTGCAGGAGCACGGTGGAGGTGAGGGATCTCCCTCCGGTGGTTGTCGGGTCGGGGGAAGGGGAGGCATCCCGCTCCCAACCCTTGCCGCAGCAGCGAGAGGAGGTTTTCGTGAGGAAGAAGATGACCAGACCTCTTTGGACAGAATTGCCCCTCGGGGCATTATAGGACCAGGAAGACATGTAGGGGTATAATAGTCATTCAATTGTGTTTCCCAAACTAATCGGGTTGCGTTGCATGGCAAGAGTGACGTGGCAGCCTACCATTGGCTTTGGTAAGTGATTTCTTACAAAAATTGTATCTAAATATTGGTAGCACTGATGGGAACATGCAAAATATGAATTTTGATAAGGAGAACTCAAGAAATGCAATAAAAATATATTTGAATTCTAATTTTGATTGCAATTCGAAAAGTAGTGTAATTTAGAAACTTTAATGAATTAAAGATTAAGAAACCCTATTTTGAGATGGTTAATGTATATAGTAGGGTCTAATGGATGATTAAAGTTGATATTAACCTATTAATGGTAAAAAGGTACATTAAGAACAAAAAGGATGAACTTTGCATGTAATTAGTTTAATTTAGAGTTTTATGTGCATAAATATGCTTTAATGAGCCTTGAAACACTAATATTAGTAAATGTGACTCATAATGGTTTTAATTATTCAAAATCATGAATAAAGCTAAGATATGATGATTTTAAGCTATTTCGAGTATAAAAGTTCCTAATTGAGGATAAATACCTTTAATGTAGAAATTAGGATTTTCTAATGAATAAAGGTAGAATTAGAATTCATATGTGAATTAGACCATAATGAACTATGAATTGATGATAAATGAGCATAATGATCTTGTCATGGATTAAAAGGATAAAAGTGGTAGCTTTAATATAAAAGAGGATTAATGGACTTAATTAATGATTAATTGTGATGTTTCTAAAATTAAGGTTATATGTTGTCAAAAGGTAACCTTAATAACTTTCATGAAGGATAGATGAGAAATTAGGGTTTAAAGGAGTAAAATGAAGTAAAAATCCTAATTGTAAAGTAAACCCTAAAAGTGGTAGAAATCCTAAAAAGGAATAGAAACCTTAAGTAGCAAGATGGTTTGAATAGATTTTGATAAAAAGGAATTGGATGTGATTTCAGGATTCTTGTACTTTCTTGATTGGATTTCCCTTCTTGGTTAATTCTGTCTCAAATCTACCTGACATGTATGTGGTTACGCTTATGAATATCTCGAATTAGTTTTTCGAGGTTTTCTGAAGTTTTCCTTGATGACTTGAATTAAACTGTTGGATGAATTTAATTCATGCAAACTATAATGTGGATATGACTATCACTTAAGATATGTGCCTACTAGCTCAGATCCTAGTCCCCTCTATGGCTTAATAGTTTGACCTAGTACATGGCTACCTATGGGGTAGGTCCATCAGGTCATTGGATGACTTTGTACATGGCTACCAATGGGGTAGGTCCATCAAGTCACCTTGAGTCAAGGATTGGGCTACCTATGGGTAGTGTCATGCGACTCTTTAGCACACCATGAATTAGGGATTGGGCTACCTATGGGTAGTGACATGTGACTCAACCCTAGATATTGATCTACCTGTTAGGTAGGATCATGCGGGGTTTAATGGGGATCTACCATGAGGAAGGTAGCATCCAGGTCCACTGTAGGGACATCACAGAGATAGGGGATAGATAAGGATTGAGTAGTATTGCTTAAAACGTAATCTTGGTTGCTAAATGATAATTGGTTGATTACATTGTTATCATAGTTGCATGATTATTGTTTCCCCCACATACCAGCTTTATGTTGACCTACATTTTGTTTGTCGGAATTTTTGGTACAAGTGAAAAGAACAAATAGTAAAGTGGCATATGTGTATTTAAATGAGGATTAAAGTATAAAGGATGATTAGTTAGTATAGACTCCAGTTATGGATAGAAGTAGTTACCCTCAGTTTGAAAGAAGAAGAAAAAGGTATGCAAAGTTTTACTTTATTATAGCCTTTCAGTTTAGTTGGTAGAATTTGACAATTATTATTGATTATTTGTCGAACCTTTCATCCGGAAATGGGGTTAATGGCTCTGACCTCTTGGTTTCCCTTAATTGGGGGTTACTGGGAGGCGGGGTCGTTACAGTTCATGTTCATCCAGGAAGTTTAAAATATCAATAGCTTCATGGGATCGAGTAGTAACTGTGATAGTAAATGGTGGATTAGTAGCCACATATGATGGTGTTATGTGGCCCTCTTCTACTATTTCTCTTTGTAAAATTGTATGGAAGGGTTCTTTTGGGGGCCCAAGAATCAAAGGGTAAAGATCCCATAAGCTCTGGGTCCTAAAAGAAATGATGATCCATGGCATATCATCCATGGGGAGGGGTAAATGTGGTGGCATCCAGACTGGTGCCAGAAATCTGGCAGTTAAGTGCTTCCATGACACGAAGGTACTATTGCCCTTTTGTTGATTTTGCTGGTGAACAAGCGGATCGATCACATAATTGGTCTAGTTAGGATGATAATAAGGGACTTGGCATATGACCCATTGTATCCAAATAGAAATATAAGGAAGCTTTTTTGTGGTAGGGTCCCAGAAGCATATGTCTATATTTTGAAGATCAGACACACACAGATTGAAAAAAGTAATCTGGCACTTAATCAAATCGTCTACGCATAAAAGCCATAGACTTCTAAACTAAAAGGTGGGAGATCCCAGACAGATCTTAAATAGACAATTGGTGAGGGAGGGTGTTGCATTGAAATATGACCACTCCTTATCACTGGTCATGACAACCTCTAGGATAGTGGATGCCAAGACTATGAACATCCATTTTGTAACATTGGTAGGGTTGTGAAAATGCCTTAGAAATCTTCTCCAGAAAGAGATATGGACATGTTGTTATAAATGATTTGACCCCTATCACGGTGATCATCCAAAACATTATGTAATACAAAACTTCATGGATAGGCATCTCATTCAAGCAATAAGAATAAAGCCTGCTTATCTTGGAAGGAAACTACGGTGGAAGTGGCAGGGGGTTAGGGAAGACTTTATCTAGTAGCCTTAGAATTGTTGTTGAAAGAATGATGGATAGATCACCATTATCTTCCCCAAAGGAAGCATGCTCATCATCAAAAGGACTGTTAGCATCTAGTTGTAGGTCCAAATGAGTGGTATATACTCCTACATAAATATCTTCCTCAGAGGTATGGTGACTATGAAGGGACCGAATAGGACTATCACTACTAAGAAACGCCTCATGCAACTTCCTCATAAGATCATCTTAGAAATAATATAGAGGTGATCTCTGAGTGAGAGGCAATTCGTTCTCAGATGGGTGAGCATGGATGTCCTTGTATGGACTCACATAAAGTTTGGTGATGGGAGAAGGAACTCCATCGGAAGAAAAAGGTGATGGTTGTATCTTATTGATGAAGTAGGAATGGCGGATGATATGGGTCTATTCAAGCCATTCTCATAAAATAACATCTCCAAAACATGCAATATAGACTCTTGAATGGACATGGAAGAAATCTCTAGAGAATGATGGCAAACCTCCTCATTTGTAGTAATTGGAACATATGAATTGTGGTGGGATGAATGAGAGGATAGCGAATATCCTCAAGCAACAGAACGAGCTTGGAACTCACGACGGCATTGTTTTTGAATCATGTGTTGCTCTATTTTGTGCTTCCATTCATCTTCCTTAGTCTTCCAATGATTCAAAATTTTATGTTGAATAGCCAAGATTTCTTTCAGTAGTTGAGAAAGATGGGCTAGAGCATCAACCTAATGATTGAGTGCAGCTACTTGTTCAATGAGGTGGTGTAAATATCCCAGCTATTGGTGGAGGGTATTGAGTATTGACATGTTTGGACATGTCCTATACATATTTTTTTAGTTTAGGAATAGCAGACATGTGTTCAATGGTTACCATAAAAATTGAATCAATTTCATGACCAAAAACGCCACCCAAAGTCTCAGGGTGTTCCATTTATGAGGAAGGTGAAGAATGGAGCTTAGAATGAGGTGGCGTGCAAGAAGTAGAAGGTGAGGTAGTATGGTGGCGATGTGAGGTGGACTATTGGGAACATCATATACTTCCTGGAAAGGTGGAGATGGTAGGTTTCTTATTGGGGCAGTAGTTCATGGAGTTGTTAGAATAGTGGTGGGGATCTTTGGGGTGCTATGAGGAGGGCCCCATCTTGTAGAGTGGGTTGGTGAATTCACAATAGAATTTGGATGATCCATCAGAATCTCTAGAGCAGCGGAGGACTGTTAGGCTTTTCGTGGTGGTAAAATATCAATGTCATCATCAATTATTGCCTCATGCTCCCTTTCTTCTAGAATTTTTAGTAGAGGCTTTTTGGGAGTTGTGTCCACAATAGGTTTTGTCCTGACTTGGGAGGATGATGTAGCTTGTATTTGTGATGTCATCATAGTTGATTCATGAAACTTACTGATGAGTTGTATGATTTACTCCTTTGTGAATAGTAGTGTCTCCATATCGCAGTCTGCAAGATCAGGTAGAGGAATGTAAATATTAGTTTGCAAGAAGTGATACTGGATTTTGTCATCACAATAGACAATGATGCTAGAAGATGTCAAATATTGAATGGTGATGAAATTGTCACGATGCATCTCCTTGAAACTTTTAGGGGCAATCAGGTGTCCATAAGCTCAATAGATGAGGTTGATCACACCCCCATGCAATACTCCTTTTTTGAAGAGGAGGAGATAGATAACCACCAATCAATTAATATATGGCCAATGTTGACGGGCCAGCCTTCCATTATAAGAGATAGTACATAGATTTCTTCATGATAAATACTGCCCCTTTTTAGATTTTGTGAATAGGACGTGGTGACCATTTTATGCATGATTTGCCATAGCCCATAGTGCACATTAGAAGCTTTGGAAGACCCAGATTTGTATTGGCATCTATCTGTCACTTTAGCCCAGTAGGTAGAAGTGTTAGAGAAAGAATCCTCTTTGTTTAACAGCCCAATGCAAGCTTTGGTGGCTTCTTCATCCATTGGGCAAAAGATTTTGTTCAGTATCAATTCAGTAAGGAGAGGTTAGCACTGTTGGTGCGGACTTTCATCTGTTTATGTCCACTTGAAGGGTCGCTACTCCATTTGATTGAGACCTCCTGAGTGGAAGACATGAACTCCATAGGATCCTCCAGATATGACCTTGGATTTTCTAGGTAGAGTTGATCCAGGTCGGAGTGTGTAACGCAAACACCTATGCCCAGATCCAAATTTCCTTGAGAGTGATTTATAGGTAAAGTGGGTGGGTTTGAAGGTGAGTTGCTTCATAGCTTTGAATGCCTCTAGATGTTCATTGTTGTGCGGCCAGAACGTCCCTATTTGTGGGAATTCAACTTGTGAACCTTGAGGTGCATCTATTTCAGACTCAGCAACATGCACCCTCTTGTTACCCTCTACTGAGGAAGTTTTTGAATGTGGATGCTTCTCATCTCCTTTGGTTGCACTACCAATTGTGGTTGTTGCATTTTCTCTGTGGGCCATTGTTGTACCCGAAGAGCTAAATAATAAGTTAGAATATTGAATAAGTATAGTATATGAAAAAGGGTTGTCAAGAAATGCAGTCGATGGGGTCATTGGCATTGAAAGAATAGTCAAGAGTCGATAACCAAAAAGGTCGATGGTGGATACATTGATGGTGGAGAAAAGAAAATGCCTCATCGAGGGATAAGGTTGACAGAGAAAACATGTCGATAGGATTAATAGAAAATTGGTTGTGATAGGGTTGTCGACCAATGTGGTTGACAAGGTCATATACATGTCGATGTGGATTCAAGTTGTAAGGACATCGACTTGTACTTAAGGCTATCGGCCTGAAAGGGTTGACATGTGTCAGAAATAGAACAAGGTTGATGGGAGAGAGGAAAAACGATAGAGGTTCGCTGGAGTTAGGATGTGGTAAAAAGAATGTACTGTGAGGTCTTATATTTATAGGCAAAGGTTGGAAGGTGGTGAATTTTAATTGGGTAAATGGATCTAGGATCCAAAAGTATTGATCGACTCATCGACAACTAGGTCGACGGTCATATGGGGCAAGGTCAATAGGTGTCTTGAATCCTAGAGATCGGCAGACTCATCGATCACAGAGGTTGATAGCTAAATGTTGACATCTAGCTCGACAGCGTATAAAGCATTTGAAAATGTTGATGGTAATAGGTCGACAGATCAATGTTGACCCCCCTATCAATGAAACACAAAATTGTCGATGCTTTGAATAAGGTCGACACAAGCGGATCAGAGTTTAGGTCGATGGATCCCTGTGAAGGGATCAACGACCAATCATCATTTGAAAAATAGTTGTCCATCTGAGTTGATGGAACATTTTTACAAGGGAAGTTAGGAAAACTAAAACAATGAAGAATGAAATGATCAAAATAAAAGATAAATGATTGGGTTGCCTCCCAAGTATCGTTTTGTTTATAGTCATGTAGCCTGACTTTGGGGAAATCCTCATTCTGTGACTGGTGCATCAGACAACTCCATATCCACTTTCCTAGTGATGATGTCATCTTTATAGCATCTCTTCAGGTGGTGTCCCTTGACCGAAAAGGTTCTCGACTTCTCACTGTGAATATCCATCATTCTGGAAGGATAAATTGTTGTAACTATGAAGGCTCCAAACTAATGAGAACATAGCTTCTGCAGAAAAAGTTGAAGTGCAGAGTTGAATAGAAGAACTTTGTCGCCCTAGGAGATATACTTCGGCTTAATGTGAGAATCATGCCAAGTTTTGGTGCATTCTTTATAAATCTAGGTATTATTTTTTTGGCAACCCAGGAGACTCGTAACGCTGCGTCGAGCCCAACTTGGGGAGCTCAGCCCCATCTCGTAAGGAGCATAGCCCATTAAGTCACGCAGAGGTCGTCTACGCTATGGGAGAAACAATTCCGAACAGCACCACCAGGGAGATTCAAACCTGGGACCCTTCATGAGGGGCCCCGTGCTGCGACCACCTGAGCTACTGCTCACCGGAAAATCTAGGTATTCTCATAAGCATGTAGACGGATTTATTCCAACTCATGTAGTTGCACAAAGTGTTTCTCTTTTGCGAGGTCAGTATCCATGTTGAGAGTTTTAATCACCTAAAAGGCTTTGTTTTCCAACTCCAGAGAAAGATGGAATGACTTACCATACATAAGATGATAAGGGGTAGTTCCAATTGGAGTGTTATAAGCAGTTTGATATGCCCAAAGAGTTCCATTGAGTTTTGAGGATCAGTCCTTTCTAGATTTTCCTAGAGTTTATCCACAATTTGTTTGATATGTTTGTTAGAGTCTTCAACTTGACCTGTGGTCGGAGGATGGTATGGAGTAGAGATTTTCTCTCTTCAAAAGTTCTTCAAACTATTTCTCTATTAAATGTGAACTTCCATTGCAAATGGAGGTCCTGAGAACTCCAAATCTTGAAAAGATAATTTTTGTAAAGAGACGCATTATAGTTTTTGAGTCGCAAGTAGGTTATGGGATAGCTTCTACCCATTTGGAAACATAACCAACTACCACTAGTATGTATTTATTTCCAAAAGAAGGTGGGAAAGGTCCCACAAAGTTTGTTTCCCAGACGTTGAAAATTTCAACTTCTATCCATTCAGCTACGGGCATTTCACTCCTCTTGCTAATGTTCTCAATTCATTGGCATGCATCACATTGCCTGACATAGTTGTGGGTATCTTTGAAAATAGTTGGGCAATAGAAACCACATATTAGTATTTTATGGTAGTATTTTCAACAACCAAATGTCCTCTATAACGAGAGGCATGACACTTCTCTAGAATACACATGGCTTCCTCATGAGCGACACATTGGTGATAAACGTTATCCACACACTTGTTGAATAGAAGTGGGTCATCCCAATAATAAATCATCAAATATAAAAAGAGCTTCTTATGATTATATGTCATATTAAGGAGTCATTTTTTTCCTGTAAGGTAGTTACAAAAATATGCATACCGAGGTGTTATCTGATCCAAAGTACGAATGGCCAGAATTGATTCATCTTGATAAGAGTCATTGATGGGGAGAGGGTTGTCATATTTGACACATATATGAGAAAGGTGATATGCAACCATGTTCTTAGATCCATTTTTTCAATTATTTCATGATCAAACTATTATAGAAGGAGGGCCAATCTAAGAAAACAAGATTTAGTATCCTTTTTCTGCATCAAATATTTGATCACCCCATGGTCGGTGTAGATAATCACTTTCCCACCCAAAAGATATGACCTGAACTTATTGAAGGCATAGATCATTGCTAGAATTTCTTTTTCTATAGTGGGTGCAGTTTACTTGAGCTTCATCAAGAATTTTACTAGCATAATATATCATGTGGTTATCCTTCTTTTTCCCTAGGACTGGTCCAATGACATAGTCTCTAGCATTGCACATGAGCTCGAAAGCGAGGTCCCAAACCAAAGTTTGCATAATTGGTGCGGAAGTTAAGGAATATTTGAGAGTATGAAAATCGTTGTGAAATTCCTTGTTGAAAGTGAATGGTGTATCTTTCACAAGAAGCCTAAACAAAGGTTTCAGACTTTTTGAAAAAACTTTGATGAAATGGCAGTAATATCATATATGTCCCAGGAAACTTCAGATGGAAGAGACTGATGGAGGTAGAGGGAGTTTGGAGATAGATTTGATTTTACTATTTTCAACTTTGATGCATGCTGGGGATACTTTGTGCCTAAGGGTGATTCCTTCCCAGACCATAAAATGACATACACCTTTAAATGATGACCCATAAATGGAAAAGTCTACCATGAAGACTTCCATGATCTCCTCCAAAACATTAGAAAATATGGTTGACATACACCTTTGAAAGGTGGTTGGGGCATTGCAGTGACAAAGGGCATACGCGGGAATGTGTATCTTCAATATAGTCAAGTAAATGTGGTCTTCTCTTAATCATCTAGATGAAAGGGCACTAGTTAGAACCTAGAGTGCCCATCTAAACAACAAAAGTGTGAATGATGTGCAAGCCTTTCTAGGACTTGGTCAGCATATAGAAGAGGAAACTAATCTTTGCATGTTGTAACATTTATGAATATGTAGTCAATGCACATTCACCAATTGTTCACTATGTGAGTGGCCAATTCTTTTCCATCTCCATCACTCACCATTGTCATCCCTCCTTTCTTGGGTACAACATGTAATGGGCTTACCGGTTACTATCACTAATGGCATATATGATCTCAGGATTGCATAGCTTAATCACTTCCTTTCATAATACCTCACACATTTTTTTGTTTAACTTACTTTGACCTTGCATGTGTGGTTTAATAGTTTCATCAAGGTTGGTCTGATGCATGCAAATAGTTTGGCTAAGACCCTTGATATCATTTGTACAGTACCAAGGGATTTTCTCTGAACCTTAAGTTCAATCAGGAGTCATTATTGTTGGATTCCTTCCTTCATCATTGAGAAACTCATATTTCAAACCCTCTAGAAGGGGTTTTAGCTCAGGTACATGCCTTGGTGTTGAGGTGTCTTTTAGTTCTCAGGGAAGTGAGACATACTTGGTTGTCTCGATGGGGTCTTCTATTTGAGATTCTTCTCCTTTGGTGGATTCTAAGTAATCCAATATCTCTTTAACTTCTGATTAGTATTCTCTAAATTTGGATTGATTAGTGCTTGCATTAAAGGATCTACAATCGCATTGTGCTCTTGAATTTCAGCACACAACTAACTTTAGTAGTCAGCAAAGTAACTCATCTCCATAGGAGAGGGGCCTTTCACATGGTCAATCACATTAAAATCAACGGATTCATACCAACTGTTATAGTGATGAACCCATCAACAACATCTATTAATTCATGGGCAATGTAAATAAAAGTTTGCCCAAAGATCATCAAACACATAGGGTCTTCAACTACATTAATTATGACAATATCACAAGGGACAAATAAGTTTCTGATCCAGATAGGCACACCAAATGGCTTGGTAAAGGAGTTGTCATCCAACTGAATTCTCATGTTCAGGTGAACAATGTCTATTAGACCCAATATGATGACGAAGTTATGTGTCATGAGGATTATGCTAGCCCCCAAATCATCCATACCATATCTTGGTGAAGTATCTTCTATAAGGAAGGGGATGTTGAAAGCTCCAAGGTCCTTATATTTGGTTGGTGTATTGAATTGGCAAAAGGTTAACACCATCCTTGCAAAGTGGGTTGTCTCTATTTCTCCTCACTTTTGCTTTCTTTTGTTAAGATATTTCAAAAACTTGGCATAAGTAGGCATCTCATCATTGGCACCTAAAAGAGGGACATCCAAATGGATTTTCTTGATTGTATCCAAGAATTTGGTGTATCTTTTTTGAAGTTGAGCCTTGATGAAGCAATGTGGAAAAGGTGTGTCTGAGGGGATTTCAAATGTTCTGAGGGACAGAATAGGGTTAGATATCCCTCGTGATTTCTTGATGACTAGAACTACCCCTTTATCAACGTTACTTTCTTCAACATGTGTCACTACAGTTTGTGGCATATAAGAGGAGTTCCAGACCAAAGTGTATCCATCTTGCCACTTACATTATTTGGTTTTTGCTTGGTACTTGAAGGAAATTGCCCACTTGTTGCTCTAATTGATAATGCTATAGAGGCCAGTTGTTGGTCTATCATCCCATTATGCTGTTGGAACTTGCCGATTTGGGTGCTCATGTTTCCCAATTATGCTTGCATACTTGACATCAAATTATTATTACTAACCATCAATTCTCCCAATCTTCTAGTCAGAGAATGTAGCTCCATTATGGATCTCTTATGTTGTTGGAATAGGCTCCCCCTCAGTTGTCCATTGAAATTGTTTTGTTGCTACAGTGGTCTATTCTGTTGAAGCCCAGGCGGAGTTCCTCTTCCCACGACTTGTCCTCTACCTATGGATTTTGAAGTTTGATTTATCTAAAAAGAATATTTGGCTGTAGAGACGATTCCATAGGAAAATCATGGATGGTTGGGCCTTTCATAGTTCACATAAGACACGTTTTCCATGAATCATCAGAGTGTCTTCTGAATCAGGAGTGTAGATACATTGGTCTATTCCATAGCCACCTTCACCACAAGTAACACACTTTACTGTGGCTTCAGCTTGATATCTAGTGTTTGTATCTTTCATGTTCTAGACATCAGTAGCCATCCTATCAAGTTTGTTATTTAAGCTTTCAAGTAACTTTGATTCTGAAGAAAATCTTTTTGCAGATGCCATGGTAACAATATTTCTATCTTGATCCCTACTTGCTTGCAGTGAATCCATATTGTTTATGATCTCCCTAGTGATTTCCGCATCACACTTTATGAAACCACTTCCTACCGCTGCACTGAGGGATGTTCTTTCTAAGGAAGTAAGGCCTTCATAAAATGTGTTAATGAGGAAACCTTCATCATAGTCATGATTTGTACAATCTCGTAGATATTCTTCATATCTCTCTCATGCCTCATAAAAGTTTCCTAAGGGTTTCTACTCAAAATGGATGATTTTATGCTTGCATCTGAGAGTATTATCAATAGGAAAGAATTTATACGTGAATAATTCAGATAGTTGCTACCAGGAGGTGATTCCTTTTAGAGATGGATACCATGCCAGGGCCTTTCCCTCATAGAAAAATGGAAGCCTTTCATATATATGACATCTTGAGGGACCATATTCATCTTTAGGATGTCACTGTAATGAGCCCCTCCCCCTATTATCCCCTATTCAGGAGGACCGAGAGGGCAAGGGCCATTAACATATTTACAAGATCAAGGTTTAGCAATTAACCAAAAATAATTATCAAACTTTTACTATGAAGGGAAATGAGTTTGGTAACAAGATGATAGATAAACTTTCCACTAAGAAATTACATGATATGGGAATCTATTGTTTGTAACATAAAACAAAAACTATCTATTTAAATCCTCCAACTTATATTAAGTCTTTACTTTTGGTGCCTTCTTCTATGGATGCCAATCCTTCACCATTAATTGTAGATTAATATCATATTGCCCCAAAATGTCGTGAAACAAATTCACGATCAATATAACAACTTATACTAGTATGTGGGGAAAAGAAAATATGCACATGTAGGTGTAGCAATATAGTCAGCCTTAGCAAAAAATATGATTACAAAATTGAACATGTGTTTTCTTTCTAACTTCTCAACTTAATATTTGTGGTACACTCCCTACGTGGAATATTCATGTGGGGAACCCTCTCTCTAGGGTTTAGTCGATGAGATGGACACATCATACATAAGCCTTGGCCCAATCACCAGTCACCATAGTGATATTTCATACATAGGCCTTTGTCGGAGGTGGTCTTCTTTTCTGGGCCATATCGTCGGTGACCATAGTAACATTTCTTACATAGGCATTTTCTCAAGGTGATCATCTTGTAAAAACCTAATCATTCATCACCATACTAGAAATTCTTACATCCCACATGTATCACTTGAATCTAGTAGAGATAGTTGAGCAAGTTATTCTTATAAAATGTGATATCCATAGTGGCTTCAAAGATTGTAGGAATCAAATAAACATGCAAGAATTTAATGGCATTCAATAGGGAAAACACCGAGAAACCACATGAACTAGTTAAAGCGAGTATTCATAGGCATAACCACATACCTTTTCTAGAAGAAAGTTAAATTCCAAGCAAACAAATGTAGTTGAGAACAAGAAAGCAATCACCTTGAAATTTATGCATAACACCCAAGTGTTACTATTTTATCCAAAATCTACCATTAAGACTAACTTGGGTTCCAAGTTTGGGTTTCATTAGGGTTTTATCTTTAAATGCCTTTTTAGCTCGCGAACCCTAATCTGATTATCATAAGCATTTTTAACTCAAGAAAACCCTAATTAGCCAACTTGTGGATTATTGATCTCAATTTGGATCCAAGATACCCTTTTTATACAAAATATCCTTCCTTGACTATTCAAAACAATTATACATGTTCTAATCATTAAAACCTAGAAATTAGGGGTTTTATACATTAAACACATTAAATCTAACAACTTTAGGTACTTTCAGAATTAGAAATAGAACTAGGTATTGATAAATTTTTATTGCATTCCCCACATTTTACTGATCAAGATTCATATATAACATGTTATTATTAGATCATCCTATGATTTTCTAGCATTTTTGCAATTTTAATTCATTCCAATCGATCATATGCCACCACCTAGGCAGCACGCCATGGTACCGGCCTTGCCGGCTAGGCTGGGTCGAGCAATGGGATCGTGCCACTTCATTTTGGTTAGCCTGTGTGGACTCTCATTATTTAGAATGAAAAGGAGGGAGAAAGACCAAGATATCCTTACCTAACAAAAGAAGAGGGGGGTAGATGTGTCTTTTCACCACAGCCTTTCTTCAACCTCGCTTCTCTGCGAGCAGACCTTGAGCGAGTCAACCTTGTTGTTGACTTTGGGATATGGTCCTTCTAGGCATCAGGCGAGAGCACCACGGTTTTTGCCTTACTTCGACAAAACTACCAAGGGCTTCAATTGCCTTGGACATGCCCGGAGTCGGCAGGACGACAGAAATGTACTTTTGGCGAGAAGTCAGGGAGAGGTAGAGGTGAAGGATGGGTTTGGTGAGCAAATTGAAATTAGGGATAGAAGTACGAGGTTTGACTGAGTCTTAGGAACAATTTGGTGATCTCACAAAGAATGCATAGTCCCATTTTTATACTTGTCAGTGTCATCAGAGTTTCCTCAAGGATGGCAAATTGGGAAAAACTTATACAGCTCTCAAAGCCATACAAAACCTAGGGTAGGTGGGTTTGTCTAGGCTTCACAAAGCCAATAAAGAGGTTTCCCAACTTGCTTATGCATTGAATGGTGAGGGAATTAATTTGGAAAACTCAATTTACATACTTCTTATATCCCAGTCTATCATGAGCTAGGTGATGATCAGATCACTGATGAGTCCCGATCCAACTGTTGTTGAGCCATGTGAAAAAAATTAGTTATATGAATATACATCTTATATGAACAAGATATTTGCAACATTGAATACAAATCCATATTAGACCACTCACTTTAGGAATTCTATAAAATTCCATATCTCTCAATCCTTAAGTCTTTTTAATCCTAGATTTAAAAGAAAATTCTTAATGACTTTACCTAAGATTTGGTAAGGTTTGAGATTAAAACTCGAAATTGAAAGATATTTTTCTTAGTATCCAAGGCTTTTTCTTATTCCATGTATTTAAGGCATCAAAATAATCCTTTTCTCTTTCTATGTTTCACGTGTCCTTTATTTTGATTACTTTGCTTGTTAGGAACCATGTGAAAATGAAACCAAACCATTAGTGGGCTTCAACCCCATTTTCTAGAGAAATCCACATAATTACAAAAGTACATTGTTTATTATCCATTATCTTTTACATCTATCTTAATATTGGATTTTCTTTCTTCCTTTTCCCCTATGTTCATTAATGGATGAAAGATAATCAGTAAAAACCACGAAATTCATAGCAAAAGGAAATTTGTAATAGAAAACCATACTTCTAAAATAGTGCACACCAAATTTCCAATACATCCGTATTATTCAAATAACTGCATTTCAATTATAAATACTTGTGAAATGCACACCATATTTCTAAAATAATGCACACCAAACTTCCAATACTTCTAAAATAATGCACATCTACTTGTGTTGGTCAAAAATGCCAAAAGGTGACTTTAGAAACCCTAGATGAGCTTAGATGAAACCCTAGAAGACCATCTTTACCAAGATGGCATCTTCTTTACCTTGGGATGGGTCCTCTGTGGCTAAACAGAGAGAGGATGAAGTTATAAGTAGGATGGAGGTGATATGGATCAAATATTTTGGTTGGGAGGAAAGGAAGGAGTATATAAAGCTTTATGGTTAAGGAAGAAGCAAGGCATGAGGTGTCCAAGCTACTTTCCATGCGTACATCTCTAAGGGTGCCCTTGGTCATGTAAGACTTTATGCATAAGGAAGAAGCAAAGCATGAGGTGTCAAGTTACTTTCCATGTGTCCATGCCTAAGGGTGCCCATGGACATTCAAGCCGTTATGGATAAGGAAGGAGTCAAGCATGAGGTGTCCATGGAGCTTTTCATGTGTCCATAGCCTAGAGCTTCTATGGCCATGCAAACAGTTGTTCCACATCTCCTAGAGACGTATTAGCCATCAATTGTCAGTTCTCCAGGCCCACCACTTGCCTCCAAACAAAGAAGCCACCCCATTGGTTGACAACTCCTAAAGATAAGCTCATCCATAAAGTGGGAAATCCGTAAAATGCCCTTGAAGAGAAACACCTCCAAACCAAGGTACAACTAGGTGCCCCATGGCCCAACAAGCTTGATGATGATAAGTTAACATCTAAGGATCATAAGGCATTGACAATTTGCAAAGAAAACCTCCCAATTGGGTAAATAGAAAACCTCCCAATTGGGTAAATTGAAAAAAGTCCAAAATGTGCATAAAAATTGCATAACTTGCACAACTAGCATCCAAATTGGACCAAACTTGAAACTTAAGCTTATATCATGATTTCAAAATACCTCACAAGGTTATATTAAGGTTTAGATCACTTAGTTATGGTAATTTTACCTTGTTCAACGCATTACACAAGGTTTGGGGCCTTACACTTCTAGCACAAATTTATTTACCATTATTCCACTTAAGTGGTGATTTTGTATTTTAGATCCTTAAACAAGATTTCATCGAGGTATTTGTTCATAAACTCTTCCATTAGTATAATTATTGCATAAATGTTCACCAAACCACTAGAAATTCCACTAATTCATCAATAAGAACATAAAGGACCGAAATGAGAAGAAAACTTAGGCAAAAGGTTTACATGGAGATTATATTTAGAATTTAGTATGTTACATAATACATCAAGAAGGCAGGTGACAAAGAGAACCTTCTTGTTGGGTTGCATCTCTAGAATGTGAAATCCATTCTCTATATCTAGGAGCCAGGCATCCGCCTCATCAACTATCTCAGTTTGGTCTTCACCCTGGAACTTCTCTCAATTTAGCTTGTGAAAGTCAAGGATGGTGGCTCTAGGTGTAGATATGTAGGGATTCACCATTCTCATCTCTAGAAGCTTCTTTGGGTACTAGGGAACTAATGGCCTCAATGGGCTCCTTTTATTGCTCCAATCAGAGCGCATCAAGGGTGTGTACTACTACTTGCCCGACTGCAGATCCAGAACTAGCAGCATGGTTGAGGTCATTATTGGGCTCTTTTTCAATCATAGGCACACTCCTAGGGTTAGGACTCTCTTCATGGTTCAGGATCTCAAAGGGGACAAATTTAGGCTCAAAACCTTCCTCAGCGGTGGCCTTCTCTGACCTCTTTTTCTTCTTGGAAGTCTTTGTAATGACCGCCACCAAACCGACAACCAAATCGTTACTATTGATGTGGAATAAACATAAGCAACGGATTAACAAAAATCACTAAAAATTAAAACCATTTTGTGAAGAGATCCATTTCTAGGAAAACTCTTTAAGGAAGAACCAAAACCTGATATTCATCATTGATTATATTTTACATACATTGTACCATCTCTTCTTAAGGATGACATATAACAGTTGCTTTCTCAACACATATACTTAAAGCAACATCAAACCTCGAGGCATACAAGCCCAAATCTCATATTGTTCATAAAATCGACACGTACTAAATCCAAGGACCTGAGAGTACAGAGACGACACATAGGATTTCTATCTATAAGACACGACAGACAGTACACTCAACCTGAGATGTTACTGTTGTCCCTGCTGCTGATGTTCTTCCTCTACAGTATGGTCTCAACCCCCTCGTGTACGTCCACCTAAAAAATGTGGATCCCATGGGGTGAGAGAATTGTCCCAACGAGAGATATAACTCTCCACCAACAATGTTATTATCACAGTTAAGTAGTATAAAACTGAGCAGAGATTCTTTTATATTAATAAGCAAGGTTAATCACTATGGATAATTAGATTAGAGCATTTCTCATCTTTTAAAGCATTGTAACTGTCTAGGATAGAGCAGTAATAATATGTTCATTTTATAAGGAATATGAAAAACATGTGTGTCATTTACCCATCATATTATATCAACATCTCAAGCTTATCCCGTGATAATATTATCATGGTATGGCACCCATGAATCATTCTCATTTCTATCTATCGGCCTCAGCCAATCTGCTAACGAGGTATTAAATTGTATTGATCATGTAAATATACATCATTAAGTTCAGCCAGGTATTGGACTATACCAATCTTGAGATCATAGAGTTCAGCCAGGCATTGGACTATACCAATCCTGAGATCGAGTTCAGCCAGGCATTGGACTATACCAACCTTGAGTTCACAGCCAGGCATTGGACTATACCAATCCTGAGATTGAGTTCATCCAGACATTGGACTATACCAACCCTGAGTTCATAGCCAGGCATTGGACTATACCAATCCTAAGATTGAGTTCAGCCAGGCATTGGACTATACCAACCCTGAGTTTACAGCCATGCATTGGACTATACCAACCCTGAGGTCACTGTAACATCCCTGACCTGGGTTATGTGTTAACCCTAGATGTTTTGCTTAAATGAGGTTGATTATATGCTTGATCTTATCTTTTGAAAAGTAATTAAGGCTCAAGAGGAACTTATGTTTCAATTTTAGTCCGTTTTGAATAATGTTGAAATAATGTTTTGTTAAGTTTTGGACTAAAGTGCAAATTACCCAAGTTGAGGGGTTAACTTGCAAATTGTACATGATAAAATGTTCCATCATAGGAATGAGTATGATGTAGTGGTATGGCTTCCACAAGCTTGAGCACCAAGATAGAGCGTGCTGAGCAATCTTTGTGCATTAAAACCTAGTTTTGGTGTAATGTGCAATTTACCCAAAACCTAGGGTTCAAAATGCAAAATACCTCTTCAAGAGGGTCCCTCAGGATTCTTGGCATCATTTAGAGAAAATAATTTGAGAGTGGAGCCTCATTTGAATCATTTTGTAAGAGAGAGAATCTTGATATTAAAATAATCAAGATTTAAGCATAAATGGAACTTTACTTCAAATTAATGTAAAAATAAATATGTTAATTGAAGTGCTTTCAACCAAAAATGAGATGGTTGAAATTAGATAAGTATGAACGTCCTTATGCCTTGAAAAGGCCACGAAAATATCTAAGTGAGTGGAGAGCCCACTCACATTAGTTAATTAAAAGTAATATCCACTAAAAATGGGATATTAGTATTATATGAATTAAGGTGCTTAATTTGTTTTCCTTTAATTCATGGATAATGAAGAGGAATTAAAGGCAAAGAAATATGCCTTCATATACAAGGGATTGAGGGGAGTATGTGGCACAATTTGTGGAGTTGAAGGATTTTTTTTAACTTTCTCTCTCCTTGAAATTCCTTTATAAACACTTCATTTCCCACTCAACCAAAGACTCTTTTTCGGATTTTCTTTCTTCCTTGCTTTGGACGAGCACAAGGGAACTTAGGAGCAGCAGGGGAACGAACTCCAACCTATAGGTAAGCTCCTTGATCATCTTCAACCTCGAATTCATGGTGAAAATCACAAATTAGTAAGCTCCTTGATCATCTTCAACCTCGAATTCATGGTGGAAATCACAAATCAATGCTTGATTTCTTCTTTTCTCCAATCAATCTTCAATCCTAGCCAATATTTTTCACTCAAAGAGTTGACCGTGAGCTTGGGATAGTTGAGAAAGCTTTTTCCACCATTAAAGACGTGGAGTTGGAGCTTTGAAGTATTCTTTGAAGGCGGGTTATATAACTTGAATCCAATTACATCATTATTCAATTCCATTTTTTACAAGTTATGTTGATTCCTCTTTCTTCTTGATTAATTGCTTGTTGTAATGGATGATTCTATGAAATCAGTAGTAATGTGAACCTTAGAAACGAAGTTAGATTATGATGACATCATCTTGGATACTTTTCCCAAAATTGCAACTCCAATCGGTTTCCAATAAAATTGGTCGATCGGTTTCACCAAACCGTTTGGTGACCAAACGGTTTGCAAACCGTTTGAGTAATTGGGTTCAAAACCGTTTGGGACAATTGACCATTTGTATTGAGTTGACCGTTTGGATTGAGTTGACCGTTTGGATTGAGTTGACCGTTTGGATTTGAGTTGGCCGTTTGGAAAGAAACAGTTTCTAAACTATTTGATGATTAACGATCTTGAAGATCGTTTGGTGTTTAGGGTTTCCAAAACCGATTGAATGGAAATGGTTTTCAAAACCATTTGAGGTTGAGACCAAGACCGTATGGGGGTATAAATGGTCTCAAACCGTTTGGGCATGATTGTTCAAAACTGTTTGGACATGATTGTTCAAAACTGTTTGGGCATGTTTGATCAAAACCGTTTGGAGATCCAACTTAAGCAAAATCGTTTGAAAGTTTAATTTGGTCAAAACCCTTTGATTGTTCAATTGAAGAGTGAATCAATGGTTCAATTGTTGAGGATTTAATGGTTCAATTGTAGAGTGATTGAATGGTTTAATTGAAGAATGACTCCATGGTTCAATTGATAGGAGGTTCAATGATTGAAACCCTAAATTGACTTTATTGGTGCAAACCCTATTTGGTCCATTCGGTTTTGAGAGGGTTTGGACCAAACGGTCTCAAGAACGTTTGGAGACCCAAGTGGTTTCAAGGGTGATTTGTTCATACGGATTCTATATAGTTTTGTTTAAATAGTTTCAAGGGCTAATTGCCAAATAGTTTCAAAACGTTTAAGGTCTGAGTGGCCAAGACCGTTTGAGGTCTAAGTGACCAAGACCATTTGGGGTCTAAGTGACCAAGACCATTTGGGGTCTAAGTAATCAAGACCATTTGAGGTTTAACTGGTCAAACCATTTGGACACCTAATGTGATTAAAGGTCAATTAACTACTTGATTATAAATGATGTAAATCAAAGGTGATTACAGTGGTTGTAACCTTAAGATACTAGGGTGATGAATACCCTTATAAGGTTTAATCTCTAAACCTTAAGAAAAGCAATATCTCAGTACACTATGCTAACCCTAATTATGGGTAATGGAATGTGAAACCCTAATCTCGGTTAAAGCTACATAAAACCCTAATTTAGGGTAATGATATGTAAATCCCTAATGTAGGGTGATGTAATGTGTTTTGAAACCCTAAAACAGGGTAAAGGTATGAGAAACCCTAATTTTGGATTATAATGTATGAAACCCTAATTTTGGGCAATATGATGATAAATCATAACCCTAATGTGGGATAATAGGATGAGTATCTCTGATTGACATGAAATGGAAACCCTAACCCTAAAAAGGGAATAGTGGTATTACTTTGTGTTGCATGGTGCTGATATGTAAGCATTATAACTGTTATCATGAAGTACTAACCATGCAGGTATCATGAGAAGATGAATATAGCCAGGTATGAGCAATGATGTTTCTTTTATTAAAATTGTTAATGATCCATAATATGCCTTGTTGCCTACTAAGAGGTAACAAGAGGTGAAATGAGCTTTGTGATCTATGTAGAATGCTTGTGTAGCAAGAATCATGATTACCTTGGTTAGATTACCTGAAGGTATTAAGTTACCTGATAAGTGGTAACAAATATTCTATGATGAACTGAGGGTTTGAATACCCATATTCTATAATCATGATGATGAACTTGTTAAGAAATGGAAATGTACCTGATGAGATGAGGGATTAAGATCCCAATACTTTATTAAAGAGTTGAACAATACTTGATGAAAGTATTACCCACTCTTTGTAGCAATTGTTATGATATTTAATGTTTGGAAACTTGTTTGATGCTAAAATAATATGGTAATAGACTTAATTAATCAAGTGATATCATATAATGTAGTTGCCCTGACCACAGATCCATCAGCGTTAGAATTTGCTGAATGGTGAAACGAGTTAAACTCAGAACACATATTTTTTAATATGTGGGGGTAAATGGGAAATTATATCCTTATGCCCCGTAGGGATGACTGTGTGTTATCACCTACGTACAGGATAGGCTGTGTGCCATAACCCTAAAAAGAGTATGGCTACATGCCATGACTCCACAAAATAATACCAGGCATTAGCTGTGTGATCTAAGCCTGAGGAGAGTATATGTTGCGGCTATAACTCTATAGCGAAGATGCTAATATACCCTGGCAAGCTAATTGCAGTTTGACACATGATGTCTCTGCCATATAATCTCACACTGACTGAGAAAGATGAGGTCTTGGAGTCCGGCTCTTCCATTGACCTTGTGTGGTACTGATGCTTAACGTAACCGTGGTCGATTGGAGTATGAATGGTATACTTCATCTCTTCAGGGCATTAATTCAGAATGATTGTAAAATGTAATCAACCATGTATCATATTTGCTTAAGGATGAAATACGAGAATCATTGGTTGATGTTATCATTGTTTAACATATCTTAGAAGGATAAATGGTATACATGTTCTTCATATTCCTTCTTGAATAAATGACATGCTGCTTATAGCTGAAATGCTTTGATTAAGAATAATGCTCTAATCTGTTTAGACAATAATTCATCTGCTGTTGTATATATATGATTCCTCTACTCAATTCTATTTTAATAAACTGCAATAATAATGTTTTTGGCAGAGAGTTATATCTCTCGCTGGGACTGGGTCTCACTCCGTTGGTCTCCAATACTTTTTAGGTAGACGCGGACGAGGAAGCAGAAACTCTAAAGCAGGTGAAGAACAGCAACAACAACAATAGGAACAATAGTGATTTTCTCAGATGGAGACACTGGCTTTCAAGTCTTGTATATGTGTACATAAAGTCCTATGTGTCGTCTCTGTACTCTTAGGTCCTCGGAGTCGGTAGATAGTTGTTAAATCGATCTAAGATTTTGGCTTGATGTCGTAATGTTTTTATGTTGCCTAGATATAGTTTTGAGTAGGGCAGCTGATGCTTGTAAACCTCGAGAAGGCATGGTACAAGAGATGTACATGTGAACCAGAATGTAATTGAATTACTTTGGTTCTTTTTGAAAGAGTTTTCCAATGTATGGATCTCTTTGTAAAAGGTTTTAATTTTCATTGATTTTCATTAATCCGCTGCTAACGATCGCTTCCGCTTGGTTAATAACGTTTTGTAAAAATCGGTGCGTCACAGTCACAGCCAGGCATTGGACTATACCAACCCTGAGTTTCCGATCAGGCATTGGACTATACCAATCCTGAGATCAAGTTCATCCAGGCATTGGTAAGACTATACCAATCCTGAGATCGAGTTCAGCCAGGCATTGGACTATACCAATCTTGAGATCGAGTTCAGCCAGGCATTGAACTATACCAACCCTAAGTTCACAGCCAGGCATTGGACTATACCAATCCTGAGATTGAGTTCAGCCAGGCATTGGACTATACCAACCCTGAGTTCACAGCCAAGCATTAGACTATACCAATCCTGAGATCGAGTTCAGCCAGGCATTGGACTATACCAACCCTAAGTTCGAGTTCATCCAGGCATTGGACTATACCAACCCTGAGTTCACAGCCAGGCATTGGACTATACCAACCCTAAGTTTGAGTTCATCCAGGCATTGGACTATACCAATCCTGAGTTCACAGCCATGCATTAGACTATACCAACCCTGAGGTCATAGTCTTGATATAATACAATTATTCCTCTTATCTCATTTAAACATATTCAAAACTCTACAGCCCTTATTTGTCTATAGCATAGAGCACGTATAATCAAGATTTTCATTATTATTATTATAACCATTTATTATTATTATTATTATTATTATTATTATGTTACTGGGTTTCCATTTCCCTTAGTTTATTTTGAACATTACCATTTTTACATGAGACTTTCATTAAGCATCTTGTCACCTCTTACTAGGCAACCACTATTCACATGGCTCACAAGGCCATTAAACATCTTGTCACCTCTCACTAGGCAACAATTATCCACATGGCTCACAAAGCCATTGCACATCTTGTCACCTCTCACTAGGAAACAACTTATTCACATGGCTCACAAGGCCATTACTCATTATACTTGTTATACAAGTATTTAACATGCCTTAAAAGTATTATGCAATAAGAGAAATGCAACCTTCCCATTATTAGGGTTAGGGTTTACCTTTATAGTCGAATAGGGTTTCTAGTTCATATTATTAATCCAAACCCTAATGCATTGCTCCACACATCTAGGAGCATACATTGATATCATATTTATTCAGTCATACTTATTTATTCTCATCATGTATCATTAAATGATTATCAACATAAAGTATGAGTTTCTCTCTCATCCATACTAGGATATTGATTACATCATACTTTATTAACTTGGCTTAACCCTTTCTCAAGGCATGTTAGCCTACACTTATCAAAGTGCATTAAACTCATTACATCTTAATGTAACAATTGACATGACACACTTCATGTGTTACCCATCCAAGTATATTGGATTTGAGGTGTATCAAGGTGTATCAACCTTGAGGTGTTGGATGTGATATTTATCATGCCTTGGGGTATCACTTCCCTCATCACTTTTAACTTGCTTAAGTTCATCAACTTATCTTGTATTAGGGTATTTCCCATCCTAATACTTTATGCACTAACTCATCACATTTATTGTGTAGTTCATTGGCCATAAGTCACACACTTGAATTATTCAACTATCATCAAGTGATATGGACTCATCTCAGGTTAAGACGTTGATATAGGATTGACCATCATCAATCACTTTAGGTGTTTCACCTATCAAGGTATTAGCCACACCATTACTTTATGTTACCCTCATCACTCCTAAGAGTGTCTTGCCCTCACCTTTACAAGGTGTATAGGGTTGAATCATGTATGTCAAGTTGAACACATGTATTGGGTTAGGCATATATCGATCTAGGCATCATCATATCCTTCATACCCTTACCCATTAAGGTATCAACCTTACCATTCATATGGTGTATCAACTTCACCCTTCATGGGTGTAACATCCTCACCTCACTTGAAGATATTGGCCACACCCTACTTTAGTGTATTGGCCATCACATGTACTAGGGTACTAACCACCTTACCACTCTTGTCATCTAGTGTATTGGGTTACCCACCATATCATTTTAGAGATATGTTCTCAACACCATATCATCCAAAAGGTGTATGCTTAACACAATATCAGTTTAAAGGTGTATACTTGTTACCCATATCACCTAGAGGTGTATGTGTGCTTACCATATTGACCTTGAGGTGTATGTATGCTTCCATATCGGGTTTGAGGTGTATGTGTTCTAACAATATCACCCTAGAGGTGTATGTATGCTTCCATATCGGGTTTGAGGTGTATGTGTGCATACCATATCACCCTTGAGGTGTATGTATGCTTCCATATCGGGTTTGAGGTGTATGTGTGCTTCCATATCACTTTTGAGGTGTGTGTGTGCTTCACACCATATCGGGCAAAGAGGTGTGTGTGTGCTTCACACCATATCGGGCAAAGAGGTGTGTGCTTAACCCAATATCATTTTTGAGGTGTTTGCATGACCTCATATCGTGCAAGACGTGTATACTACACCACCATATCATGCAAGAAGTATAAAATCATATCCATGTTGTTTTAGTGAAGTAGGTGCATCACCATATCGGGTTAGAGGTGCTTGAACCCAATATCACTTTATAAGGTGATACCATCTTATTCAAGCTCTAGACCTTCGTTATAACTATTATAGTTCATGGAAACAGGTCTAAGAAACTACTAGAACTCATAATGTCATCAACTATTTTAGAAAATTTTGGAATTAAAAGTAGTTCATTAAGTATATCAATTTAGGTGATGAATAATAACATGGTTGAGTTCAAGTTATATAACCCGCCTTAAGAACAACTTCAAAGCTCCAAGCTCTAAAGATCTACGTTCCTAAGGTTGAATATGACTTATCAAAAGTCCAAGGCTCGTTCAAAACTCCTTCATATATAAGGAATCACCATAGTTAAGAACTTGGTGAAGAAGAAAAGAAAGGAAGTTCATAACCCTAGATCCATGCTTCAATCCAAGGTTGAAGATGATCATGGACTTACCTTAGGGTTAAGATTTGAGCTCCTTCTTTCTCCTTAGCACCTTGCACGATACCTCACTACTCATGCACGATATGCCATCACTTGTGGCCAAAAACACTCCACTATGTATGATATCACCTTACTAGGCCGATACCACCTTACTTGGCTGATATCAAGTTGATATGGACGATACCCAAGGCCCTATGCATGACACCACTTCACTCCTACACGATACAAGGACTCTATGCACGATACCTTAAGGAAAGAGGGTAGTAGGATTTGAAAATTTTCACTAGTGGGTGAAAAGAGGGGTATATATACTTGAGGTTCATGAAGAAGTGTGAAAATGAGGTGTCATCAATTTGAGCTACTAGGTGCCATGTGTCCATGCATGGTTGACATGTGTACATGCATGCATTAACATTTATCTTAGCATGCAAAACTCTTGAGGATAATCTATAGATAAAACTTTGTCCATTACTTATCCATTTGAATAAGATATATCAACTAAATCACCACTTTATTCACAACCCGATACAACTTTTCTAAGGAAGTTGTAGACCGATACACTTCACCTTCTTGAGTTTCTTTGCACGACATGGCCTTTGAAAAGAGTCCAAAAACTGATATGAGACTCCTCCTATGGCTCCTTGTCTGATACGCACTCATATATAAGCTTTTCAATTTGATACAATCTCAAGTTAAGGTTTCATATTCAACCCTTTTCTTGGCCATTTTATCACCAAGATTACCATCATTCATAATCGATTCAAACATGGTGTATCCTTATTTCTCTCTCCTCTACATGATATTAGGAGGGAGTAGGGACACTCTATAGGTGGTAATTTGCATATCAACCCTACATTTTGGGTAAATTACAATTTGTACCAAAATTGGTGCACAAGGTACTAACATTAATCAAACAAGTTCAAACTTGGAATTTAGGCTTTCCACAAGCCACCACCTTGCATCATTCTCTCTATTATGATGCTGAAACACTTAGGGCACATTCAACATGTGACAAATTGCAATGTATCCCCTTTTCTTGGGTAAATTGCATTTTGGTCCAAAACATGAGAACATTGCTCAAACATTATTCAAACAAGATCAAATTTGAAACATAAGTTTGTTACCTTTTAGAGGATTATATTAAAGTTCTAAGCAACTTACTTATCCAAAACAAATAGGGTTACCTCGTAACCCAGGTCAGGGTCATTACAGTCTCATCTTTGATCATCCTCCTCTCCTCTGAGGGCATCCCCTTCTGGTAGGAGGGAATTTCCCTATTATAGTACTAGGGTGTGTCGTCGAGGATGGCGGTAAGCTTGGTGTGGGCCATGGTATTTTACATAAGTTATTTTGTCAACTCAATTTCATAATTAGGGCAGTTAAAGCATCATAAAATTATGTATGTGACATCTTATATACATGCATTTTATTATTTGGCGGAGGATGCCTTAATTCCTAATATCCATAACCCTAATAGTTAGAAAGGTGGGAGAAATTATCAGGTCCCTAGGTTTTTGGTGAGTGTAGCAAGGGGTTAGTGAAGGGATAAAATTAGATGAGAAGAAAACCTAGAGGTATTTTATTTTTAGTAAAGTCCTCTGACTTTGGCCAGGTTGGATGCATGATCTGGCAGTCCTTGTAAGCCGACTAGCAGTAAAGTCCTATCTAGACACCATCGTCTTCAGAAAACATTCTAATAATTCCCTTGGCTCTAGTAATTATTAAAGGCTAAATGGTAAACTAGGCTCTGATGCCAAATGTAATGACCCCCTCCCCTTGTTATCCCCTATTCATGTGGACTGAGAGGGTAAGAGCCATTACCATATTTATAGGATAAAGGTTCAATAATTAACCAAAATATTAATCAATTTTGTACTATAAAGGGAAATGAGTTTGGTAAAAAGATGATATATAAGCTCTCCATTAAGGAATTACATGATATGAGAATCTATTGTTTGTAACATAAAATAAAAACTATCTATCTAAATCCTCTAGAATTACATTAACTCTTTTCATTTGGTGCCTTCTTCTTTGGATGTCTATCTTTCATCACTAATTATAGAAATTTTGTGAAACAAAAACACAGTCAGTATAACAAATTATACTGGTATGTGGGGGAAATAAAATATTCACATGTAGGTGTAACAATATAGTCAGCCTTGGCAACAAATATGATTACAAAAAAAAACATGGGTTTTCTTTCTAACTTCTCAACTTAATCTCTGGGGTACACTTTCTCTATAAAGTATTCATGTAGGGAACCCCTCTCTCTGGGGTTTATTCCTTGTAGTGGAGACATCATACATAGGCCTTCTCCCAATCACCAGTTACCATAATGACATTTCATACATAGGCCTTAGCCTGAGGTGATCTTCTTTTCTGGGCTAGATCACCGATCACTGTAGTGAAATTTATTACATACGCCTTTTCCCGAGGTGATCATCTCATCTAAGACTGATCACTCATCACCATAGTGACAATTCATATACCCCATATGTATCACTTAAATCCACCAGAGATAGTTGAGCAAGTTATTCTTATATAATGTGATATCTGTAGTGGTTATAAATATTGCAGGAATCAAATAAACATGCAAGCATTTGATGGCAATCAACCGAGAAAACATTGAGAAACCACGAGAATCAATAAAGCAATTAGCCATAGGTGTAACCACATACCTTTTCCATAACTTAAATTCCAAGCAAATAGGTTCAGTTGAGAATAAGCAAGTAATCATCCTTAGATGTATGTATACACCCAAGTATTACTATTTTATCCAAAATCTACCATTAATACTTACTTGAGTTCCAAGTTAGGGTTTTGTTAGGGGTTTATCTTTCCAAACCCTAATTATCACTTTTAATGCTTTTAGCTCACAAACCCTAATCTTATTATCATAAGCGTTTTTAACTCAAGAAACCCCTAATGAGACAACTTATGGATTGTTAATCTCAATTAAGATCAAAGATACCCTTTTATCGAAAAAGATCATTCTTTGACTGTTAATAACAACTAAACATATGTAGATCACTAAAACCTAAAAATTAGGGTTTTTGTAATTTTAGCTCATTCCAACCAACCAAAGGCTACCGCCTAAGCAGCGCACCCCGGTCCCAGCCTTGCTAGCTAGGATGGGCTGGAAAATGAACTTGTGCCACTTTGGTTGGGTGAGCCTATGTGGACTCGCATTATCTAGAACAAAAAGGGGGCAGAAAGACCAAGATCAAAACCTATCAGAATAAGAGGCAGGGTAGATGTGTTTTTCACCATGTCCTTTCTTCAAGCTCTCTTCTCCATGAGTAAACCTTGTTTTTGACTTTGGGATCTGGTCCTTTTGCATGTCAAGCGAGATCACCATGATCTTTTCCTTGCTCCGACAAAACTACCAGGGGCTTCAATTGCCCTGGAGATGCCCAGAGTCAACTAGATGAGAGGAAGGTACCTCCGGCGAGAAGGGAGGGAAAGGTAGAGGTGAAGGATGGATTTGATGATTGAATTGAAATCAAAGAGAGAAGCATAAGGTTCGACCGAGTTTTTGAAAATTTTCATGACCTTGCAAAGAGTCCACATCCCCCTATTTATACTCATCCATGTCGGTAGAGTTGCCTCAAGGATGGCGAATTGGGTAAAACTTCTAGAGCTCTCCAATCCAGGCAAAACCTAGAGTATGTGGGTTCATCTTAGCTTCACGAATCCAATGGAGACTTTTCCAACTTGCTCGTGCATTGCATGGCGAGAGAATCAATTTGGGAAGAGTCAATTTACATGCTCCTTATTTCCCAATCTATCTCTAGCTAGGTGATCGACCATCATCGTTGGGTCCCGGTCCAACCGCTGCTGAGCCATGCAAAAAAGTCAGTTATGTAGATATATATCTAGTATGAAAAGTATTTTCATGACATATAATACAAATCCATATTAAACCACTCACTTTAGGAATTTTAGAAAATTCCATATCTCTCAATCCTTAAGTCCTTTTAATCCCTAATTATAAAAGGAAGTTCCTAATGAATTTACCTAAGTGTGGCCAAGTTTGAGACCAAAACTCAAAATTAAAAGATACTTTTCTTAGTATCCAAGTCTTCTTCTTATTTCATGTATTTAAGGCCTCAAGACAATCTTTTTCTCTTTCTATCTTTCCCATTTCCTATAGTTTGATTACTTTGCTTGTTAGGAACCATGTGAAAATGAAACCAAACCATTAGTGGTCTTCAACCCCACTTTTCTATATAAATCCACATAATTCCAAAAGTAAATTGTTTATTATAGATTATCTTTTACATTTCTCTTAATATTGGATTTTGTTTCTTCCTTTTTCCCTATATTCATTATTGGACTAAATAAATCAGTAAAAACCATGAAATTCATAGAAAAGGAAAATTTGTAAAAGATAATCATACTTTTAAAACAAAGCACACCAAATTTCCAATACATCCTTATTATTCAAATAATTTCATTTTGATTATAATACATTTGAAAAACTATGTTATTATAATCACACAGATTTTTGAAGGAATCAATGTGATGGTATGTATTTTTCATCGACAGAGTTTCCTCCAAAATTTTTATGTTGGACGAGTCATAGCTAAGGAATGAAGAGAGGGTCAATTTTTAGGAGCTTGTCCTTCAGACGGTGGAGCGGTCATTGGATTTCCAAAGAGGTGTCCTACTTCTAGAAATTCACCAAGAAAATATAGTGTTGAAGACAAAGAAAGTTGGCTACCTAAAAAGGAAAATCAAATGAATTTGAGTCTAGGACTGGAAAGTAAATGATACTTTGTAGATAGACAGTTAAGGCTCCTATTGGTTTGGTGTAAGTCATGAGTTCTGTGGAACTCATTTTCTGGGAACTCTAGTTTAGTTTTTGGAACTTAAGTTCCATTCACTTCCATGTGATTGGTTTGTTGTAAGTGTAAATACAGAAATCATTAAAAATAATGTTAATTTTTATTATATAATATAAATAACTGAGGATGTCAAGAACATAAAAAAATCATATCCATAAAAAATCATAATAACCGCAACAAGTGGTTATGATGCACATGTTTCTCCTTTAAAAATATTTTATTATGGTAAAATTATAGCCTTTTAATAAATATTTTATAATTAAAACCACATCATAATATTTTTATTTCACTTTGTTTATACAAAGTATTATAATAATATATGTATTTCATGTTCTTGTAAATATAAGTTATGGTTCATCATTATTTCACACAATGTAGAATATTAATTTTTATATTATTTTTTAGGGAACTTTACTATATTATTCGTGCATGGTTACAGTTAATTATCATTTTTCACATCATATTATTTAAACATGAAGAATAAAAATATATTATGTAAATCACATTGTTTTCACATGGTGTAGTGTGTTTCTTTTTCATGATGTTTGTATTTTTTATTTTGTAGATTGTAATGATAATAGTGATTATAGTGTAAAATATTTTACACAGTGCGATTATAGTGTTTGATATTTTGTCATATTATGTTGTGGTTTAGGAATGAACTATATCCACACCGCTAATATTTCTAGTCATAAATATTTTAATAGTGTCACTTATAACGAATGAAGAATATAATTATATAAGCAATGTTATTAGTTGTCCTGGAACTCGTTTTCTACTCTTTTTAAGAGGGAACTCAGGAACTTTGTTTTGTATATAAGTCTGTAACTCACCGGAAGTCACGAAACTCAAGTTCCAACAGTTACTTTAAACCAATCATGAAATACTTCTCAAGGAACTCCAATTCATAAGTTTTCTGAGTCAGTTACATCAAACCAATCAGAGCCTAAATGTGAAAGGGTGCTAATAAACGTGTTGTCAAATTTAAAAGCAAAGACTAATGCTAAGTAGACTACAAGTTCTTAGAGGTTATTCATTGCCTTGTCCTCAATAATGGTGCTAAAAGTTGATCACTGTTTTTCTTGGGTCAAAAGTGTAAACACAATTGTCCAGTCAGAGATATTGGACTTTAAATATATACCCACCTATAAGAGACATCCGCAACTCAATATGGAGTCTATTGTAGTAGTGTGGGGTCGAACACAAGGACAAGGAGGATAACAGAATATGAACGGATGATCTTATCTTAGTTTAGTCAAATTAAGAAGTGAAATTTTTTATTCCGGTCAAGGAACAAATTAATATAATTAAGCGGTAAATCTATGTTATGAAAGATCAAAAGAAAAAGAAACAAAGGTAATGTTTGTGAAATGATAAAGAAGAAAACTTAGATTGGGCTTCACCAATCAGACTAGCCACAACCATGTAAAACCTTCTCTTCCAATTTATATATATTCTTAACATATTTTGTAAATAGTCATAAAAGATATCTACTCCTTCCTTCTCTCGAGATTTGGGTAGATTTTTATCTAAAGGTCTCTCTCTCTCAAGATGATAACCAAAGAATCAACAATAATCGTATGATTTTTTCATAGTAAATCCTAACTCTCGTGTCTCATTACTAATCTATATGCCAGATCTAAATGAAATCATTCTCTCAAATAAATCCATGTCAAACATCATTGGAAGGTAGATAATCAACAAGCGAAACAGTAAAATAAGGATATAGAAACAAAATTGTGAGAGCATTTGTAATAAATAGAAGAATGAACATTTGCATGGTTGGGAGGGCTTGACCGCTACTCCAAACCCAAGTTATGGAGTTTAGCCACTCACGGCACAGAAAAAAATAGATTACAGCTTGAGTAAGTCATGATAAAGAAAAGAGAGGGAAGAGGTCGATACAAGGGTAGATCGAGTAGTCAATCTACCCACCTTTCGATTTGGTCAGCCAAAGAGGAAGATGGCCAGAGGTCGAGGGCTCTACTCTACATTATGATACAGACTTGGTAAAAGCAGATACATCGAAATGTTGATGGAAGCGGATTGAACCACAAGGCTAGAGGTCGATGGTCAGCTAGGTCGATGTCACTAGATTGGTCAATGGCTCTAGTCTTGGGTTCTGAACTTGGCGGCAACCTTTCAGCTTGTTGACTCCAAAATCTAAGATGCCTTGAAATGATGCCTTAGGGGCCTATTTATAGGATTTGACCTTTGCTCTGTTGACTATGGGTTACTCCATGTCATGGGGACTCTTCATCTTCCTACTGTCAACATTGAGGGTCGATGAGTTGATTGTTCAACAAATCTTCATCGGTCTTAAGAGATGTCGATCTTTGTGGGGTCAAAAGGGTTATCTGTCTACATTTGATCCATTGATGCAGAATTGATGATTGTTACATCGATGTCATCATTGATGATTGTGTCTGATGGCTTTGAAAATGATTGAAATCCATCAACGTTAACATTGATGAGTTGTGTTGTTGATGAGAGATTGATGTGGTTTTGTCAATCCTTCTGGTCTTTGAGAAAAGGTTGAAATTTCGACCTAATAGGTCGATGATTAGTGGGGGTCTGTTGTTCTTTAATGATCACTTTTGAGTGTCGATTGTTAAGCCATCGATCTTGATGTTTTTGCACTGAATTTCTTCAAATTTCAACAAAATTTAATTAAAATTAAGAAATTGGTAAATTGGAGATAAATGAACAAAACCAAATATGTAAACACTAAATCAAATGACTTTATTTATGAAAAAGGGCATGAAATGTGCATCAAAATTGATGTTATCAGGTCTGGTGCATCATATTTCTCCTTGGGGTGTACTATTATGCACAAGGTACATCATTCTCATCTTTGCTTTTTGTGGAGACATTTTGGGGCACTCTAGTATGTCATGATAGGGGGAACCACATCTCACACATCGCAAAGTACGTGGCACAAGCCACTCCATTTTTTTGGGGGTACAAACAAAGGTTAGCAAAAAATGAGAATGAGAAACAAAAAAACAAAATTACCAAACAAGACTAAGAATTATAAAATAAACTGAGAAATTATAAAACAAACTAAAAGTTAAAAAATAAAACTAAAATTAGATGCTTTCGGGAGGATAATATTGAATACCAACAAGTATGAAAATTTGTAGAAAAATGTACTACCATAATGGAATATACTACAAGAGTGGGGACTTGGTAGGCAAGAAAAAGAGAAGGGAAAAAAAGGAAAAGTGAAAGTGAAAACAATAATCCTAATTATTCAAAACAATCAAGTTCTAAAAAATCCGTTTGCCATCCCCGGTAAAGGCACCAAAATTTTCATTGTTTTCCCAAACAGAGAATGGAGAGTTGTGTTGAATTGCCTTCCTTTAATTACTTTAACCACTCATTAACTTATTCGAATCTCTTTGTTGTAGAATTCCATTACATGAATTTTGAGCGAACTATATCCCATTAATAGTTCCAAAGCAGTCCTAAAATATGATTTTCTTGTAAGAAATTACATATTCACACATTTAGTTTTGAGTTAGTATGCAAAAGATATGGCACTTTTGGTGTAGGGTATGTGTATATATCAGGCACTATGAGAAATTGTGCATACATATTCCAAGAGTAATTTTGAAAAATTTTGCACTTTGAAATAAATTGTCTATTGTCCTGTAAAGGGAACAATCAATCAAGTAAAAACTCCAATTGACTAGAAGAAATCAAAACTAAGATAATTTAGCTCATCTCTAAAACTAGAGAATAATGGCAAAATGCTCCTATATAGAGATCTAAAACATGCAAATAAAATGGATAAATATGAATTTATCAATGTGCTATTGGATAAAAAAGAACACAATGAGGCATGATAATGAAGAAACCAAACTTTTTTTATGAAATACAAATGAGGTGTTATTACATTCATGTGTAAATGGGGTATCTTTCCAACTACGTGTGATAGTATATCATGATTGATTTAGGTGAGGCATATTGAATAAGAAACTAGGCATTTTGACAATAAGACAATGCACTGTCATGAGTAAACAAGGCAGTTTTGTGACTAAACAAGGTGTTTTTGTGACTTGACAGACATGTTTGTAACTTCACAGGCATATGCAAACAAGGTTTTATCGAAACAAAATAAAATATTTCCTGAAGAAATAGAATTATTATATGGATAAATGAGGAATATGAAAATGAGATACTATTAAAAGTAGATGAGGCAAATTTTGGGAGTAAAGACGACATTTTGCAACTAAAACGAGTAAACGATATGTTTTTTCTACTATATCAATTGTACACAAGTGAATATTATTGGGAAAAAATGAGGTTTTTTTCAACTAAATGGCACATTTTCGTGCCTTATAAGGAATTTTTTGGTATGCATAAAAAATTGGCCTATCACGACTCAAAATGAGGTGATGTGAAACTTAATGAGAGGTTTTTGTGACTATATGAATTATAAATAAGGTGTAATTGAAACAAGACAATGCCTTTTTGCAACTAAGTGAAGCGGATTTTACGAGTAAATAAGGTATATAGAAAGGGGTGTTATTGAAAAAATACAATGCATTTTGTGTTTAAAAAAATCCATTTTTACAACTAAATCTTGCTTTCTTGTCACAAAATGAGGCAGTATTGTTAGGTAATGTGTGTAAAAGTCATTTTTATGAGACATACTATTAAGCATCTTATGAAAACATAAGTGTTTAGACACAAAATGAGTTATTTTTTCTTATGTATGGTCATATTAATTGTTGTATGTGGCAAACAAATGTAGCATTATTGAAGCAAAATAAGATGTGTGACTTGAAGATAAGGCGAGGTCACTCGGTGACCAGGTTTAGCACATGGAAGATATGTGTAATCACCCCGCTACCCAGTAACCCCCAATTAAGGGAGACCAAGAAGTCAGAGGCATTATCCCAAAATAGGATCAATGGTTTTGCAAATAATCAAAAATAGTTAATAAATTATACAAAAGACTAAACTAAAAATTAGAATAAAAAATTTATTTTAACATACCTTCAAAAAATAGGTAATTGGGACTGCTACCCGTAGTATAATTCTATCTACCTAAATCCTCCTTAATTATATTAACTTTAATCTTCACAGGTGCCACTTTGCTATTTGTCCACTTTTAGATATTACCTAAAACGTCGACAAACAAAATGTCGGTCAGTATAAATGAATATACTGGATGTGGGAACAAACAAAATAATGCACATAAGTTCTAACAACCTAATCATATTAAGTAGTTGTTAACAATGCACAATTACATTTTTAATGTAACTTCTCAACCGCTTTACTTATATTCTAGGATACCCTCTCCTAGGGTTTAGTCCTTGCAAGGGACTTAAGGCCACCTTTTCCATCCTAAGCTTGGTGTCTGGGGTCACCTCTCTGGGTGCCCAGTGGTCTTCCCTCTAGGGCTTGACCACTTTAGACCTTCCCTCCAGGGCTTGGGCTTGCATCATACATCCAGAGATGGTATGTAGGTTCGAGATAGTCACACTTATACTTAAATTGTTATACACATAGTCATTTTAAAGAATGTAGTAATGAAACATCCAAATAGTTTAATTTCATTACAATCGATAAATCCTCGAGACACAACAAGAAACATAATGTGTGTACTCATAATTAACCACATACGTGATCAGTAGATTTCACAAGCAATAAGCAATTCCAATCTAGCAATCCAATCCAAGCAAGTAATTCAACCACACTATTATAGAATCCTAAAAAGCATATGTAACCTATTTACTACATACTTATCAAGAATCCATATAATCGAATTGAAATTGCTTCCTAGGGTTTCTAATCCAGATTAGGGTTTCATTAGGGTTTATCTAAAACTTTTCACCATTATCGCTACAAAACCCTAAAAACAGCAAAACGAAGTGCAAACCCTAATTATCTCATTAACATATTCCTAATAGGCTTAGGATCAACTTAGTATCACTTCCCTATGATGAATTTCGAATTATACCACATTAGAAACCATTAACCCTAAATTCGGATTTTTAAGTTCATTATTGCATATTCATGTGTATAAAACCCTAAAACAAACATATTATCATCTTTTCAGATTTAATTTTTTTTCTTATTCTCAACAGGTTTATATTACTAAAAAATAACCTAACAAGACATTAAATCTAATTTCTATCACAAATGAGGTACATTAATAATGGTAACTTTAGCACTTTTAGAACTACAACCGATATCAGGCCTTAATTCTATTTTTATTGGATTCTACAAATTTTTCTAATAAACTTTCATATATAACTTGTTTCCATCCGATATTTCTATAATTAACTATGATTTTTACAAGATAAATCTTTTCCCACCAATCAGGAAAAGACACGTGGAATTCTAGGTTTATTAAACCCTTGCCAGTGAGTTAGGCCAGAGCCAATAGGCTCACGCCACCTGGACAATCGGGCTCTACACAGACACACACTCGCGAAACAAAAGAACATGAGAAATTACTAAAGAACCCTTACCTCTTCAAAGCGGATGCGAGGCCAGAGACGTAATTCCCCTAGTCGTCGTCTTTAACCTTCAGGTCTCTACTCGCACAGACTGATGGTCAAACCACCAGTAGACTTCACACGCTATTGCCTCGGCACACAAGCTGAGACCACTGTTGGCTTCATCGTCTCCTCCCAGACTCAATCTGCTCATCAATTCCTCCTTCTCGTCCTTCCTCCATTAGAACCACACTGCTCTTCCTCCGACTATGGCTGCTCTGAGATGAGGTTGAAGGTCAGGGTGATTCTTCAAATTGAGAGTGTCAGGGGTTTGCCTTCGTTCTCCGGTTGCATGAGGGTAAGTTGTGGGATCGTTGGCACTGCCCAAAACCCTCCCATATATGTAGGGTGCCCAATGATATCCTGTGATTTTGGGGACTCTTTGGTTTCACCACAAAATCCCCTGAAACCCAGGACGTTTGGACTCGGGAAGACCTCCTGAATCCATTGGGATAACTCTCCCGCTCACACATTATCTCTACCTCAAGCAAATCCAAAATGAAGATCACACTTGTTGGTCTCTGTGTTCTCATATCCTCGCGGAACTGGGATCGGGTCTGGTCCATTGGATCTTAGATCAACGGTCTGTGTCGCTCACATCATCTGTCACTCTGAGACTAATCCTACTCAATCTGTGACATTTAATACTATATCAAGATTATCTCATCACTTTAGGATAATTTGCAAAATCCATAACTCCTTATTCGTACATCCTTTCCAACTAAATTTTAGGGAAAACCTCATCTTGGCTTTATCTATTCGTGTATAAAATTTGAGTCCCAAACTCAAAAGGAAAAAGGCATTATCTTCACATGCAAGTTATTACCTATTAAGGCTTATTTTAATTGTATTTTCTCTTTCTTTTACTCTTATCTCCTCTACTTGGACTCCTTATATCTCATGGAATCTTAGGGATTCGAAATCCACTCATGAAGGATAATTCTCAACCTTCTAGATGCTTCTATATCTTTCATTACTCATTATTTCATTTATTCTTTTATTAATAGTTTTCTTTTCCCCTTTATTTCCTTTTTATGTTATTGGGCTTAATAGGCAACAAGGCCCATGAAATCATTCATACAAGGCTATTTATCAAACGAATCCACACAATTAACTTGAATCATACAATTTACATATTCATACATATTAAATGGAGAAATTACATTTCAAACCAAGCTTAAGAAAATTGAGGTTATAACATCCTCCCCTCCTTATAAGAATTTTCCCTCAAAATTCATCAATCAAACAAACAAGTTAGGATATGCTTTTTCCATGTCTGACTTCAGCTCCCATGTGGCCTCATCCTCTCCATGATGCTTCCAAATAACCTTTACCATCTCTATATTCTTACATCTAAGTTCTTTCACTTTGGTATCTAGAATTCGCAAAGGTGACTCAGGATATGTTGGCTTCCCTTGAAGCTCAATTGGTTCAATGCTCAGCACATGGCTCGGATTGTGCACATATCGCTTCAGGTTGGACACATGGAAAACATCATGCATCATACTATATTGAGGGGGTAACGCCAAATGATATGCAGCTTCACCAATCCATTCTAACACTTCAAACAGACCCACAAATCGGGGACTCAGTTGTCCTTTGTTCTTAGCAATAGCTCAGAGCAGTCAGATTTTCAAAAACACATGCTCTCCCATAGTGAACTGCACGTCAGTCCGCTTTGCATCAGCATACGACTTCTGTCGATACTGGTCTCTCTTTAGCCTCTTCTTGATCAAAGTGACTTTATCTATATACACTTGGAGCTCATCTAACCTCAATAAGGTCCTCTCACCGATATTATCCCAATGAAGTGGTGATCGACACAGACTTCCATATAAAGCTTCATATGGAGGCATCCCGATACTGGCCTAGTAGCTGTTGTTATAGGCAAACTCGGCTAAAGGTAAGTATTGCTCCCATGATCCACCCCAATCGAGCACGTAATATCTTAATAGATCCTCTAATGTATGAATCATCCCCTCTAACTACCCATCAGTCTGGGGGTGATAAGTCGTACTGAAATTCAACCTTGTATCAAGTTCTTCTTGTACCTACTTCCACGGCTTGGAAGTGAACTTCGGGTCTCTATCGGAAATGATCGAACATGGTACACCATGCAACCGTACTATTTCTATGATGTACAACTCGACTAGGTCTGACACCTTGGTAGTGGTCTTTAGGGCAAGGAAGTGTACTAACTTGGTAAGGCGATCTACCACAACCCATATCGCATCATGACCTCTCTTGGTTCAGGTTAGACCCACCACAAAATCCATGGTGATCTGCTCCCATTTCCACTCTGGAATCTTTATCGACTGTAAAAGTCCACCATGTCATTGGTGTTCATCCTTCACCATCTGGCACGTAAGGCAGATGGCCACATATGCCACAATGTCTCTCTTCATTCTTGGCCACCAGAAATATCTTTGCAGATCCTTAAACATCTTTTTAGTGCCCAGGTGTATCGTATACTTAGAACCATGAGCCTCTTACAAGATACGATCCTTCAATAGTAAATCTTCAGGTACCCAAATACGACTCTTGTAACGGATTCTGCCATCCACTCCTACTGAGAGATGGGTCTGAGGTTTCTCTAACAAACCTTTCATCTTTCCAAGTTCTGAACTAGTCAACTAAGAAGCCACTAAATTGCTCAACAAATCTGATTTGATTTGGATGTTGGCCAAACAAACTCAGTCCTCTAACGGTTGTGGAGTCCACTCCACAAGATCTTCAAGCTTCCTCCATTGGCTAGACAAGACAGCTGTGCACCTGAGCTATTTCTGACTAAGCACATCAGCTACGACATTAGCCTTTCCAGGGTGATAGGCGATGATGAAGTCGTAATCCTTGATGTACTCCATCCACCATCTTTGTCGCAGATTCAGATCCCTCTGTGTCAGGAGATACTTCAGACTCTTATAGTTGGTGAAGATCTCAAAGGTGGATCCATGCAGATAGTGCCTCAAGATCTTCAAAGCATGAATGATAGCAGCCAGCTCTAAGTCATGCATTGGGTAGTTCACCTCATTGGGCTTAAGATGTCAAGAAGCATATGCAACCACATGTTGATTTTGTTCCAACACACAACCAAGTACCATCTTCGATGCGTCGGTGAAGAACATGAAACCCTCATTACCCGAAGGTAAGGTCAGCACTAGAGCGGTGGTCAACTTCTCCTTTATCTCCTGAAAGTGAGCTTCAGATACTTCAGATCATACGAACTTTTCATCCTTATAAGTCATCTTGGTGAGCGGAAAAGCAGTCTTTGAGAAATCCTTGATGAAGCGTCAATAGTATCCAGCCAACCCCAAGAAGATATGGATCTCTGAGGGGTTCTTCGGTGAAGGTCAGTCTCGAACGGCTGACACTTTAGCTGGATCCATGGCGATCATTCCTCTGGATATGATGTGTCCAAGAAACATGACAATGTCTATCCAAAACTCACATTTCGATAATTTCCCATAGAACTTCTACTTTCTCATGATATCAAGGACTCTACACATATGGTCACAATGTTGCTCTAGGTCATCAGAATACACCAGGATGTCATCTATAAACACTATGACAAAGGAGTCAAGGAAGGGTTGGAACACATTGTTCATAAGGTTCATAAAGGCATTGGGTGCGTTGGATAACCCAAAAGGCATGACCACAAACTCATAATGGCCATATTGGGTTCAAAAAGCTGTCTTAGGTATGTCTTCACTTCTTACTCTCACCTGGTGGTAATCGGACCTCAAATCAATCTTAGAAAAGACTCATGCCGATTTGAGCTGGTAAAAAAGGTCATTTATCCTGGATAGAGGGTACTTGTTCTTAATGATTGCCTATTTGATCATCCGGTAATCAATACACATCCAGAGTGATCCATCCTTCTTCTTCACAAAGAGAACTGGTACTCCCCAAGGTGAGGTGCTAGGTCTGATGAAACCCTTATCTAACAACTCCTGCATCTGGTTTTTCAACTCAAGCAACTCGACAGGGGCCATCCTATAGGGTGCCTTGGATATAGGGTTTGTCCCGGGAGCAAGCTCAAAGGAAAATTCCACCTCTCTCTTAGGGGGAATTCTAGGAAAATCATTTGGAAAAACGTCTGCATACTCCCTGACTACCTCTATCTCCTCAAGATATCACACCCTAGGCTCCGGCTCAGTGACTACTGCTAGAAAAGATTGACAACCTTTGGATGCCATCTGCTCAGCCTTCAAAGCCAACACATATTGGTTGGTGGTCGCATCTCTCCTTCCTCGAATGGTAAAGTGTGGGTGACCAAGTTTCCTAATAATGATCTTATTTTCCCTACAGTCAATCTGTTCTCTATAGGTGTAAAGCCAATACATACCGATGATTACATCAAAGTCATTCATATCAAGAAGGATGAAGTCAGTAGGAAGCTCATGACTCAGGTACTTAACTGGCAAGACAGGGTTTTTTAAAAGAGACATATATATCCAACCACTCGGGGTTGTGACATCCAAAACATAACCTAAATCTTTGATGTCCAAACAAAACATAGTTGCCAAATTTCTCAAAATGAAAGTATTAGTAGAACCAGAATCAAAAGGAGCTTTTACATTTTATCCCATGACTTAAAGCATGCCTACATAGTTTCATATTGTATCAGACTACTATTACATGATCAAACTAAACTAAAAGGAGAACTCTACTGGTTATTACCCTCTATCAACCTATTAGCATTTGCTTGAGTTTCTTCATTGTCAATGGCGGACACTCTAGCTTGTCTTCTCTCTCCAACAAGGGGTCCTCCCGCTAGTGTTCCTCCTCCTACTAGGGGTGTTTATGCCACTGGTTGCACTGCCACTAGACCCGTACCTCTCGGATTTGGCAGAGGATAGTTGGCGATGAAGTATCCCTCTTGCTGGAAACAAAAGCACACTCTCTTCTCGAAGTGGCACTTCCCAGAATGTGTCTGTCTACAGGTACGACACTTCTAAAAGTGACTCTCATCCTGTAGCTTTCCTTTGCCTCCATGCTTGACCTTGGAGTAGTTACATCCTTGTCCTTTCTTGTGGTTATTCTTCTGGCCATGGGTACCTTCAGTGAAACCCAAATATCCTTTGGATGGGTTCTGCGCACGCATCACCATCTTCTCCATGTCTAAGGCAGTGTTGTAGGCTTCGGTGAAGGTTGTTCGGCTGCACCTCCAGCATGCGAAAACCATTCTCGATCGCTAACAGCCAAGCATATGCTTTGTCGACCACTTCTGTCTTATCCTCTCCCCAGAATTTCTCAATGTTTATCTTTACAAAGTCCAGAATGGTGACTCCGAGTCGGGGACAAACAGAAAGTGGCTCACCATTTTCATCTCTGGTTATATCCCTGAGGGACAGGGCACTAATGGCCTCGGTTAGCTTCTTCTATTATTCCATCCAGAGGGCATTGGGGGCATGGACTACCAGTGCATCTCATGGGCTACCAGTTAGATTCTCCTCGAGCTCGACTTCATCTTCGGACATGGATTCCTTTTCCTAGTTCATCTCTGGGTTGTCAAAGGGAACCGACTTAGGGTTTGAGCCTTCCTTTGAGGCTCCCTCGGGTCTCCTTCTCTTCTTTGAGGACTCATCACCATGGCCCCTCTTCCTCTTCTCAGAAGACCCCCTCCTTTTGTGGGGAGGCCTACTCCCAGCAGGGTTCTCAGTGGTCTCGAAGGGGACATCTACAGTCTTCAAACGGGCCATGTTGTTTCACAAGTTAAAAATCCTTTCAAACACAGATTCATAACTTGGAAGATATATAACCTTTAACTTACATCTGTGTCCTCTTATTTACATGCATTTTATTATTTGGTGGAGGATTCCTTAATCCTTAACACTCTGAATTCCCAAACATAGGAGGTGGTGGAGAGAGAGAAAACCCTAAGCACTTAATGTTTCTTCAGAAATAAGGGGTAAAGAAGGGACGAATTTAGATGAGAAGACCTAGAGGTATCTTATTTTGAGTCAAATCCTTTGATTTTGGCCAGGCAGTCACACTAAATTCGGGAGTCCTCGTAGATCGACTAGTGGGGTAGAGGAAAATATTTCCAGCCCCAAGATCGTGATCGTTTTCTATACACCTCCATCATCGAAAAATCCTCTAATAACTCCCTTGGGCTCTAAAGAGTTTGTAAAATTTAATCATTATTATATATTAAATGGAAAACCACACTATGATACCAATTGTAATGACCCCACTTCCTGATAACCCCCAATTAAGGGAGACCAAGAAGTCAGAGGCGCTATCCCAAAATAGGATCAGTGATTTTGTAGATAATTAATAAATTCTATGAAAGACTAAACTGAAAATTGGAATAAAATTCTTCTTTTAACATACCTTCAAAAATTAGGTAACTCAGACTGTTACCCATAGTATAATTCTATCTACCTAAATACTCCTTAATTATTTTAACTTTAATCTTCACAGGAGCCACTTTACTGTTTGTCCAATTTTAGATATTACCTAAAATGCCGACAAACAAAATGTCGGTCATTATAAATGAATATATTGGTATGTGGGAACAAACAATATATTACACATAAGTTCTAACAACCTAATCATATCAAGTAGTTGTTAACAATGCATAATTGTGTTTTTAATGTAACTTCTCAACCGCTTTTACTCATACTCTGGGATACCCTCTCCTAGGATTTAGTCTTTGCAAGGGACTAAAGGCCACCTTCTGCATCCTGAGCTTGGTGTCTGGGGTCACCTCTCTGGGTGTCCAGTGGCCTTCCCTCTGGGGATTGACCACTTTAGAACTTCCCTCCAGGGCTTGGTCTTGCATCATACATCCATAGATGGTATGTAGGTTCGAGACAGACACACTTATACTTAAATTGTTATACACATAGTCACTTTGAAGATTGCAGTATTGAAACATCTAAACAGTTTAATTTCATTGCAATTGATAAATTCTCGAGAAATAATGAGAAACATAATGTGTGTACTCATAATTAACCACATACACGATCAGTAGATTTCACAAGCAATAAGCAATTCCAATCAAGCAATCCAATCCAAGCAAGTAATTCAACCACACTATTACAGAATCCTGAAAAGCATATGTAGCCTATTTACTACATACTTATCAAGAATCCATCTAATCAAATTGAAATTGCTTCCTAGGGTTTCTAATCCAGATTAGGGTTTCATTAGGGTTTATCTACAACTTTTCACCATTATCACTACAAAACCCTAAAAACAGCAAAACTAAGTGCAAAGCCTAATTATCTCATTAACAACTTCCTAATAGGCTTAGGATCAACTTAGTATCACTTCCCTATGATGAATTTCGAATTATACCACATTAGAAACCATTAACCCTAAATTAGGGTTTCTAAGTTCATTATTGCATATTCATGTGTATAAAACCCTAAAACAAACATATAGATTTAATTCTTTTTCTTATTCTCAACAGTTTAATATTACTCAAAAATTACCTAACAAAACATTAAATCTGATTTCTATCACAAATTAGGGTTTTTACCATAATTCTATACATTAATAATTGTAACTTTTAGCACTTTTAGAACTACAACCGATATCGGGCCTTAATTCCATTTTTATTGGATTCTACATGTTTATTTGATAAACTTTCATATATAACTTGTTTCCATCCGATATTTATATAATTAACTAAGAACTTTACAATATAACTCTTTTCCCACCAATCAAGAAAAGACACGTGGAATTCCGGGTTTATTAAACCCTCTCCAGTGAGTTAGGCTAGAGCCAATAGGCTCACGCTACCTAGATAGCTGGGCTCTGCACAGGCACACGCTCGTGAAACAAAAGAACGTGAGAAATTACTAAAGAACCCTTACCTCTTCAGTGTGGATGCGAGGGCAGAGATGTAATTCCCCTGGTCATCGTCTTCAACCTTTGGGTCTCTACTCACACAGACTGATGGTCAAACCACTGGTTGACTTCACATGCTACTACCTCTTCACATAAGCTGAGACCACTGTTGGCTTCGTCGTCTCCTCCCAGACTCAATCTGCTCGTCAATTCCTCCTTCTCATCCTTCCTCCATTGGAACCACACCGCTCTTCCTCCAGCTATGGATGCTCTGAGATGAGGTTGAAGGTCAGGGTGATTCTTCAAATTGATAGCGTTAGGGGTTTTCCTTCATTCTCCGGTTGTGTGTGGGTAAGTTGTGGGATCGTTGGCACTGCCCAAAACCCTCCCCTATATGTAGGGTGCCCAACGATCTCCTATGATTTTGGGGACTCTTTGGTTTCACCATGAAACCCCCCAAAACCCAGGACGTTTGGACTTGGGAAGACCTCCCGAAGCCATTGGGATAACTCTCCCGCTCACACATTATCTCTACCTCAAGCAAATCTGAAATGAAGATCGCACTTGCTGGTCTCTGTGTTCCTGTATCCTCACAGAACTAGGATCGGGTCTGTGTCATTGGATCTTAGATCAACAGTCTGTGACACTCGCATCATCAGTAAATCCGAGACTAATCCTACTCAATCTATGACATTTAATACTATATCAAGATTATCTCATCACTTTAGGATAATTTGAAAAATCCATAACTCCTTATTCGTACATCCTTTTCCAACCAAATTTTAGGGAAAACCTCATCTTGGCTTTATCTATTCGTGTATCAAATTTGAGTCCCAAACACAAAAGGAAAAAGGCATTATCTTCACATGCAAGCTATCACCTATTAAGGCTTATTTTATTTGTATTTTCTCTTTCTTTTACTCTTATCTCCTCTACTTGGACTCCTTATATCTCAAGGAACCTTAGTGATTTGAAATCCACTCATGAAGGATAATTCGCAGCCTTCTAGATGCTTCTACATCTTTCATTACTCATTATTTCATTTATTCTTTTATTAATAGATTTCTTTTCCCCTTTATTTCCTTTTTATGTTGTTGGGATTAATAGGCAACAAGGCCCACAAAATCATTCATACAAGGCTATTTATCAAAGGAATCCACACAATTAACTTAAATCATACAATTTACATATTCATACATCTTAAATGGAGAAATTACATTTCAAACCAAGCTTAATAAAATTAAGGTTATAACAATATGGATAGTAGAGGTCACAAAAAAATCTATGTATCCTCACACATCTCCTCGAGAGCAAAGAAGCATAAAAGATAGAGTGGAGAGCAAGAGGACAAATGAGATGACAGCCACTAATGTGTGGGTTGTATTTGGAGAAAAGGAGGACAGAAGGTGTTACATCCCATACCTTTCTTTTTTTCTTAAATTTAGAGCTTAAGATAATCTAGGTGTTAATTACACCTTTATTAAATACTTTACTTTATTAGTTGGTTTCATAACTTAAACTTGTTCTTTTATAAGTTAAAGAAAACATGTTTTGTGAATACATAAAGGTTTAGACCTTAGTAGATATAGTAATAAGACATATGCTGGTAGAAAGAGATTTCAAAAATGTAAGAAATTACCATCTGAGAATTTTGTAAAACTTTTGTTATAGAAATGTAGGGAATTCAATTGTGATGTAGAAATAATGAGCCAAATTTGAGTTAAAATGAGAGAGTAATGGTATATCTAGTTTTCACATAGAAATACTTTCAACTCACAAACTAAAGGTTCAACAACCAAAGGTTTGACAGACTCACAAACTAATGGCTCACTAGAATCACAAACTAAAGGTTCAACAACTGAAGATTCAATATACTGACAAACCAATAAATCAAAAACTTACAAATTGAAGGTTCAACAACCAAAGGTTCTATAGACCCACAAACCAATGGCTTGACAACTTACAAACCAGAGGTTCAACAACTAAATATTTGGGAGAATCACAAACCAATGGCTTGATAGAATCAAAAATAAAAAAAGTGAAGGTTCAACAACCAAAGGTTCGATAGACTCACAAACCAATGACTCGATATACTTGCAAAATGAAGGTTCAACAACCAAAGTTAGGTACACAAACCAGTGGCTCGATAGACTCACAAACTGATGGTTTTGAGTAGCGTTGCCATTCAACACAATCAATAACAAAAAGAGCCATAACTTTTGCTATACATATTGGAATCCAATGAAACTTTTGTTGTTGGGTTCATTTTTTGGCCTTATACACATCTAGAACCATAAACCTATGAAAAGGAAAATGACATGGTGACTTTTGGGAAGAATGTAGAATATAATGAAATAATGATTTGAGCATAGATCAACCTTGGTAAGTTGAATTTAGCCATAGATTTCTTCTTCTACTTGTTCTCCCATACTCGGTATCTTCTGACTCACGTACTGAAGGTTTTCCATGACCTTCCTACTTCATCTTCTATCTCCAGATACCTCTGTTTAAGTCTGTTAATCTAGCATCAGGCTAACCAAAGTTGTTCCCTAGAGCTTTGAGCTTCAAACCAAGCTTGATGGAGTGGAATTCGACCTGTCTAGGTTGAAGAACAAGATCAATAGACTAGGATAGCATACAAGTGAGTGCAAAATCATCTCAAACTCTTGTTTTACAACAATCAAGCTTAAAATGATCATTGGTGTGTACTGATTTGTCTGTTGATGAATGATTTTGAATTGGATAAGGTTTGATATGTGACTTCAGTTGAACTACTAAGTGTTTGGTATACTCATGATGCAATATGATGATCTTAGCCCTACATTAAGCTACTTCAAGGTCATGGTGATTTCTAGTGGTGGAATTAGAGGCTTTGATATTTTAGGCTTGCCCTGATTTCTAGATTAGTTCTATGTTACAATCATGTGGCTTGATTGATAGTGGTTACTAGTTGATGCATATGAAGTTCAATGAACAATTTTAATTGTGATTAGTAATATGATCAGTTATCAGCTAAAGTAGATTCTTTGTTGGATTCAGTGAATTAATCTTTATTAGAATCAATAAGTGAAAAGAAAAGCCCTAATTACATAGAAAGGATAAGATTAGTAATATGAAAATATTACTTGTGGAAGCTAAAGCATAATTAGACATTAGATGCCCAAAAATCATAGAGTCTGTCATGGAGTTTTGCACTGAGAAGGAGGAAATGTGTCTACTGACTGGTAGAGTCTAGGATGAGGTAGCTAGAGCACACTAGAGGGGTACGGGGGACTAAGTCTAGTGAGGATGGTCTCCTTGAAATTGTAAGGTATCCAACATTACCTAGAGATTTTGGTGGTACCCATGGCAATTCATTTAGTTTAGATCATGCTCAGTGGGCCAGCCTTTGTGAAACCACTAATGCAGGTAGTTAAGCCAAGTTCTTTCACTCTCTCCATGAGTACCCAACTTTAGAGGAATAGTTTAGTTATCTGGTCAGCTATTTAACCACCAAGGCCAGACGTGGGGAGCCATGTTGCATACCAGGGAGCTAGTTTAGTATATTTAGATTCATGGGTCTAAGTCTTATACGATGAGAACGTAGATTGTTGCAAACTTCCACATGTTGTGATACACTGCTTGTGGGTCCTAGTCAAAATAAAAGGAATAAAAGATTAATTGAATGGATTCAGTTTATTTGTTTATTTCATTTGTTATCAGAGTTCTTACATGTTGGATGGTTTACAATTTTTAAATGTTGTGCTTGAATTTATATGAATTTAATTATGTTAACTATATTTGTATGTATTATCATGGTATCTTATTTATTTTCTACGCACTGAGCTAGTAGCTCAGACAATCTACTGAAGCATTTTTCAGGAAAGGGTCAAACTCAATAGAAGGAGTCCAAAGCTAGCCTTCGTCAGGAGTAGACCACTTGAGGTTTTGAGAGGAAGAGTTATTTTAGCTAGATGATCTCTTATCCTTCCTCTAGATTATGGGAATTAGGAGTGAGAAATGAGAGTAGATTGTAATGAGTTGTACTTGATGTATAATAAGCGAGAACTCTTACTTTTATCTAAAACTTGAACTTTGTTGTAACATTTTGTGTTTCCTATAAATAAGGTGTTATTTGTTTAGTTAATGATGTATTACATAATTAAGAAAGACAAAAAAAATAAGGTTGACTTTTAGTTAGAGATTAAAAGTGAATGGTTAGTCTAATCCCTCTTTGGTAGGCCAAAACCCTGGACTAGTCAGCTCTAGTTGTGTCAACTCTTGGTACCACAACATTAGGTTGAGTTTAGGATTGGAATAGAGGTGGTAAAACACTAATAAGTTAGGATGATTTCCTCTTTGAACTGCAACTTTCTAACAAATATGTTCTATTATGGATATGTTGATGGTAGAAAGAGGACACAGTCATGGTAGAGAACTGGCTGAGAGACATTATTGCCCTGACCGTCAGGCGATGGCTCTAGGTGCAGAGGATAGAGATGATATAGTTGGGATGTATCATATCTTTCTGGAGACAAAAGAGAAATCCAAGATGGATGGGAGGTTTTCATAATCTAGCAAGGACTTGATGAGATCCTATGAGATGGTGAAGAAGCTCAGTGGGATTGAGTTTTGTGGAACAACAGACCCAACTATTGAAAAACACTAGAGGGGGGGTGAATAGAGTTTTAAAACAATTTTAACAATTATTGAACTCAAACAACCAACCACAAAATATTGGATAAGGGGACAGGGATTTAGAGTGGTTCCAACTTTAGCAAATACTAAAGTTGTCAGTCCACTACCCGGTTGCTTACCCAATCGGGATTTGGAAAGAATTTAATTTTATTTCCTCGTAAGGACTTTACATAAAATTACAATTCTCTCCCTAAACCCTTCAAGCAGCCTTCACCTAGAAGTAATCGCACCAACCTTGAAGCAGCCTTCACCTAGAAGTAATTGCACCAACCTTGAAGCAGCCTTCCTCCTGAAGTAGCTTCCCGTTGCAATAGCCTTCTTGAAGTAGCTTCCCGTTGTGATAGCCTTCTTGAAGTAGCTTGAAGTCCACCTTCTCCTCCGAGAAGAACCTTCTCCAATCCGCAGCCTCCAACCCTAGGAGTAGCAAGGAGAATACAAAGAATAAAAGGAACAAGAAGGAAAATAGAAATTACAACTTATCCTTTTAAGCACAAGGCTTGATTTGCCTATATCAAGCATATTGATCTCCTAACCAATGAGTGTAGAAGTGTAAGTGTTGTGGAAAGGAGATGCTAGCCTATAGGACACGAAAATGGAGCAATGGGAATGAATAGCCAATGTTGGAATTGCTCTATTGCTCAAAACAGATTGCCAATGAGTATTCAAGCTCAAGTATAGCATAAGTGTAGCTTAGGTGTATTTAGGTGTCCTAAGGCATGTCCTATTTATAGGAATGACCTACAAGTGCTTAAGGACGTTCTAGACACTTTCTAGGGGGTTCTAAGTGCTTAACTAGTCGTTAGGTATAAGTTAGGTGCATTAGTAACGGCTAGTTGCTTTATTCTGCAGTTGCTGTCAGAGTCCATCTCGGTCGACAAATTGTCGACCGAGATACCTACTCGGTCGAAGTTTTGTCGACCGACAGGCTCTCTGGATCAACGTTCATTTGCAACTTCCAACTACCTTGTCAGCTGTGTCTAACGGCTACTTGGGTCTTTCTCAGTCGAGAAGTTTGTCGACCGAGAGTGTCTCGGTCGAGGAGTTTGTCGACCGAGATTGACCCTGTTTCAATCTTTCAATTAAGGCACTAAGTGTGTGTACGAGTGTGCATATGTGACACTATTGAAGAGGATGACATGATAAGTGTGGTGTTTAGCTAGGGAAGATCTAACGCTTGATTTACATGAAGTCTAAGTACTTGTACATTGTATATTTGTACAAGTTTACAATTGATTACATTTCATGACATTTACAATCATTCAAGCATATAGATTCCCTAGAGCTTTGTCATCCACCTTATTCCTGCAACACTCAAGTAGCGCGTTAGATCAACAAGAATGAAATGTTTGTCATCATCGAAACAAAGGGATTTATCATAATGTCCCATTTATCCAACAATCTCCCCCTTTTTGAAGATGACAAACATTTCCTAAATATGAAATAATGAAATATAAAGCATGTGAGTTTCATACCTGAAGATTACCTTTTGTAGCTATTCTTGTTTTGCAAGTGAGTGCTTGGCCATCAAGATGAAACTCATTTATATTTTTGATATTCTTTCTCCCCCTTTGACATTTCAAAAAGATATCCAGGGTGAATATTTTATATTTCTTCTCCCCCTTAATTTTATACTATGCTCCCCCTTAAATAGATATTCTATTAGGAACATGGATTTAATATCATTTTTGTCTAATTTAGCCACAATTTGTTTCTCAATCATTTGCAAAGGATGTTAAGCTTTGAAATGATATGAGATTCCCTTAAGCTTATGATGAATGTATATTGATTTCTCACCCATTTTATAAGGGATGTTAAGCCCTAAAAATGAAATGAGAATCCTTTAATCTTAAAGTACATAAAAATGTCTCCAACCAAATGCATGGGATGTTAAGCCCTGATTTGTTTAGAGAGTTCCTTTAAGAACAAGATATATCATTTTTATGAATTTCATAGATTTCGTCATAACCAAGAGTAAAAGTACTAAGGTCTTAATAAGCTCCAAATGATGATTACAATGTTTTTGTAAGCTTCTTAAGCAAATAATCAAATTTGTTTGTATGAGCTCCCCCTTATTCTTACAATTAAAGCAATTTAAAGCTTCTAAGGTCACAGATGATTTTAAATTTTGATTTTGACCTTTATCAAAAGTATACTAAGATTAAGTATAATAAAATGATGTCCAAATAAGCATTTTGTCAAAGCTTATTTTAGGTCGACCTTGACTTCAACCATAGCGCCCCTTGGTCAAATTTTATTTCAACCAAGAGGCAAAAATTGCAGATTTCCAATTTAAACATTCATATGTGAAGTACTTGATTAGATATCAATTTTGAAGCATGTTTAGTGATACTCAATATGAAAACATCCTCTTAAAAATGAAAGCACGATTAATATCTCAAGTCTTTTAAAGATGCCAATTGAGAAATTTTTATCTTATGTGTTGCAAGCATTTCTAAGAGAGATATCATCATTGAATTATTTTGCTTGCCTATGTATCATCAAGGATCCATGCATACAATTATCATTATCTATTCTTGCTAACACAACATCATCATGATGAAAATGATAATTCCATAATCATATGATTTCTATATGGGTAGACCATAAAATACTTTAGGAAACATCATGTGAATAATGATAAAACAGAAATTTCCTTTTTATTAAGCTAAGCATAATTTCAGTTTTAACTTAAATCATTTTAGAGAATACACCAAATTAATCTCATATAAGTTTTCAGGGATGATTTCCAAAATATATACAGTCACTAATCACAAATAGATAGCAATTTGATCAATTACAAAAAGAATTCAGCAATTTTACAGCAGACTGGAAAGCATTGTTATGCTTGGTCGACAATTTCTCGACCGAGGTTCACTCGGTCGACAGATTCTCGACCGACAAAGTTTCTGGAATATTTTCAGAATTGTTAATTTATTCCAAGCAAAATAAGATTATGCAAGTTTAGAGCTCGATTTTTGTATATCAAGAATCAGTTTAGGTCAAATCTCAACTAGTAAATTTTAATCTACTAAGTTTTAGGAATCCAAGCTAAATCATCATTCTTTTTCTTATATGGGCATGAAAATGAATAATGTCTGAGACGCATGCAATAATGACAACTAATAGAGTCAACTTCATTTCTCTTTCTAGGAATTGTGTTCCTAGGTACAAACATAATCTTAGTCTTGGATGCTTTAACTCTTTTGTGTTTATTTCTCCTTGGATCATATCCTAATCCTCTTCTTCCATTATAACTAGAGGAAATTTTCGGAATATTTTCAAGCATGTCATTTCCTCTTAACTCATTTACATTTCTTTGTAACTTAGCAATATCATTCATCTTCTTGTTTATATCTTTCTTTACTTGATCTAAATCAGAGACTAGAGAGTTTCTTTCTTTGACAACCTCATCATAATCTAAATGTGAACATAGAATATGTTGTTTCTGAAGATCATTGACTTGAGTTTGCAAGTTTAACTTTTCTAAGGAAAGAAGATTGCAATTTGCTTCTACCGATTTTATCTTAAGATCATAATCTTCAATTTCCTTTTTGAGATTTTCATTTTCGGATACAAGAGCAAGAAGTTTAACATTCAAATCATCATTTACTTTATTTTATTTCTTAAGTTTCTTCTTGTACTCAATATATTTCTCATGCGTATCTTGAAGACTAGCAATTAGATCCTCTTTTGATAGATCATAAAGACTTACCTCTTCTTTGTCTTCATTTGTTGTAGCAATGAGACATTCTACTTCTTCTTTTCCATCATCACTATCATCACTTGAATCATCCCATGCAGCTTTATATGCTCTTTCTTTCTTTTTGTGAGATGATTTCTTCCCTTTCTTGAGTTTTGGACAATCACCTTTCATGTGTCCCTTTTTGCCACATTCAAAGCACCTGGAAGAAGAAACACTAGAAGTTTTATTAGTTTTAACACTTTTATATTGCTTACCATTTACAATGAGAGTTTCTTCTTCACTATCATCTTCACTTGTGTCATGAGTGTCATTGGTTGATGCTTTGAATGCAATGCCCTTCTTTTTGCCTTGTTGACGTTCACGTTCTCTTCTTTCTTTCTCTTCTAAAGTTGCCTCATGAGCTTCTAGATTGCCAATGAGTTGCTCCATTTTCAGTTTAGTGAGATCATTAGCTTCTTCAATGGCTGTCACCTTGGGCTTGTATTTGGGAGGAAGTGATTGAAGTACTTTTGATACCTGGTCTTCTTCAAGAACGATTTTTCCTAAGGCATTCAAACCATTAACAATAGAAGAGAATTTTGCAAATATTTCACTAATGGATTCATTTGGATCCATACGAAAGTGTTCAAACTTCTGTTTAAGCATACTAATCTTAGAATTCTTAACTTGAACCGTACCTTCATAGGTTATGGACAATCTATGCCATATTTCATAGGCTGTTTCACAATTTGATATTTTATTAAATTCTCCTACTGAAATTGAACAATAAAGAATACTTACAGCCTTTGCATTCATTTGAGCCGATTTTACTGTATTTGCATCCCACTCTGCATATTGCATTTGAGGAAGCTCGTATGGGGTTGAGACCATCCTCCATAAGTCCCAACTTATGCCTTGAAAGTAGAACTGCATCCTTCTCTTCCAATATGTGTAGTTTGTTCCATCAAACACTGGAGGCCTAGCAACAAATGTCCCTTCAAGATTAAGGTTGTTGAGCACCCCGTCACCCATTCTTCAAGACCTTGTTAGGGTTCCTTGAAGCCTGCTCTGATACCAATTGAAAAACACTAGAGGGGGGGTGAATAGAGTTTTAAAACAATTTTAACAATTATTGAACTCAAACAACCAACCACAAAATATTGGACAAGGGGATAGGGATTTAGAGTGGTTCCAACTTTAGCAAATACTAAAGTTGTCAGTCCACTACCTGATTGCTTACCCAACCGGGATTTGGAAAGAATTTAATTTTATTACCTCGCAAGGACTTTACATAAAATTACAATTCTCTCCCTAAACCCTTCAAGCAGCCTTCACCTAGAAGTAATCGCACCAACCTTGAAGCAGCCTTCACCTAGAAGTAATTGCACCAACCTTGAAGCAGCCTTCCTCCTGAAGTAGCTTCCCATTGCAATAGCCTTCTTGAAGTAGCTTCCCGTTGCGATAGCCTTCTTGAAGTAGCTTGAAGTCCACCTTCTCCTCTGAGAAGAACCTTCTCTAATCCGCAGCCTCCAACCCTAGGAGTAGCAAGGAGAATACAAAGAATAAAAGGAACAAGAAGGAAAACAGAAATTACAACTTATCCTTTTAAGCACAAGGCTTGATTTGCCTATATCAAGTGTATTGATCTCCTAACCAATGAGTGTAGAAGTGTAAGTGCTGTGGAAAGGAGATGCTAGCCTATAGGACACGAAAATGGAGCAATGGGAATGAATAGCCAATGTTGGAATTGCTCTATTGCTCAAAACAGATTGCCAATGAATATTCAAGCTCAAGTATAGCACAAGTGTAGCTTAGGTGTATTTAGGTGTCCTAAGGCATGTCCTATTTATAGGAATGACCTACAAGTGCTTAAGGACGTTCTAGACACTTTCTAGGGGGTTCTAAGTGCTTAACTAGCCGTTAGGTATAAGTTAGGTGCATTAGTAACGGCTAGTTGCTTTATTCCGCAGTTGCTGTCAGAGTCCATCTCGGTCGACAAATTGTCGACCGAGATACCTACTCGGTCAAAGTTTTGTCGACCGACAGGCTCTCTGGATCAACGTTCATTTGCAACTGCCAACTACCTTGTCAGCTGTGTCTAACGGCTACTTGGGTCTTTCTCGGTCGAGGAGTTTGTCGACCGAGATTGACCCTGTTTCAATCTTTCAATTAAGGCACTAAGTGTGTGTACGAGTGTGCATATGTGACACTATTGAAGGGGATGACATGACTAAGTGTGGTGTTTAGCTAGGGAAGATCTAACGCTTGATTTACATGAAGTCTAAGTACTTGTACATTGTATATTTGTACAAGTTTACAATTGATTACATTTCATGACATTTACAATCATTCAAGCATATAGATTCCCTAGAGATTTTTCATCCACCTTATTCCTGCAACACTCAAGTAGCGTGTTAGATCAACAAGAATGAAATGTTTGTCATCATCGAAACAAAGGGATTTATCATAATGTCCAATTTATCCAACAACTATGACATATGTGTGGTTGTGACAGTTGGAGAAGGGTTTTGGCTTAATGGAGTACATTAACCATGATATGTATATACTTAAAGGAGATGATGAGTTATAGTGGTGTGGAGTAGGATATAAGATGAGATATATGATTATGACATGGAGGGACTTTGTGGATGAGTTTCACCTATAATATTTCCCTCCTACCTTCCTGAGTGATAAAATTACACAATTAGATAGTATTAGACATGCCATTTAGATAATTGATGAACATGATTCATATTTATGGGGTTGGTTAACTTCTATCTATAACTTGTATTGGATGACATAGAGAAATAAAGGTCAAACAAGCTTAAGACCAGAAATCAGACATGATATATCAATAGTTAGCCTAAGGATAGAGAAATTCTATATAGTTTTTGGAGGCAACAAGATGTATTGAAGAGTTAGTCAATGCTGACAAGCATTCTTAGGGCAGAAAAAGATCTAGAGATTTCATTAGAGGAGGATAGAGTAGTGGTGGATACAAAAGAGGTGGTAGATTCTTTTCAAAAATAGGATGTGGTGTTGGTTGTTTTGGAAGGCAAGGATCTGGTTCTAGTGATGTTGTATCTTTTCATAGTAGAGGAAGATCTAGCCGTAGCAGATGGAATACACCACCTAGGAGGGCACCTTCATCAAGGCCTTCAAGATCATCAGTATCAGTGACAAGCTTGCACGAGTAGGATAAACATGTGGGTGATATTTGTCATAGGGCACACTCTGGTCAATGTTGGGGAACTACTTTTTCAAGAATGTCATTATTATAGAAAGATAGGACATTTTAAGAGACATTATACTAAGCTTCAGATCATACCAGGATAGAGTTCACAGTCACAACTTCAAACTATGTAGAGGAAAACTCCAACTAGATGAGGAATTTCTTTGATTGCTTCAGGCTCAAGAGGTGGAGCCCCTTGGGGTAGCAATGGGTAGCAAGGACTCTGTAGAAGAGGGAGAGCTACATGATATTTATTTTCTATGACACCGTCTAAAGGAGTAGTCTTTCCCAGAGTTGTTACATGTGAGATGCTTCTCTTTGATAGAATTTTAGTTACATCTTTGATAGATACTGGTGTGAAACATTCTTTTATAGAAAGATTAGTAGCTAGTGAATTGAATATTTTAACTCGGGATTTATCTCATGGATTGTTGTTAAGAGTGTCGTTAAGTGAACTAACAGTTTTAACAAAAGTGTATCCCAAATGCTTCTTGAGTTTTAGTGGGTATACCATAGCAGTTAATCTCAAACCCTCAGACATTAATTTTTTTTAAACAATTTTGGGTATGATTTGCCTTGAGACATACCATCTTCAACTAGATTGTTGAAAGAAATAGGTTATCTTTTAGTAGGTGGCTTTTCTTGTGTCTTCATTGAAGATGGAAAAATCTTACCCACATGCATAGTATCACCTATTGTAGTTCATAAGATGATGATAAAAGGGTGTGACACATTTTTAGCGCACATGGTAAATGCAAAGGTGGAGAAAAGAAGGATGTTCCTATAGTGTGTGAGTTCCCAAATGTTTTTCCTGATGAGTTATCATGTCTACCTTCAGATAGAGATGTTGGATTTGAGATACAGATTCTACCTAGTAGTCACCCAATATCATTACCAACCTAGATAAGTGGCACATGTAGAGTTAAAGGAATTAAAATCTCAATTACAAGAGCTAATGTATAAAGGCTTCATTCAACCTAGTACATCACTTGGGTAGATCCAATGCTTTTTATGAAAAAGACGGATGGAACTATGTGGTTGTGCATAGACTACATGTAACTGGATAAGATTAACATCAAATGCAAATATCCTTGGCCTAGTATTGTTGATTTGTTTGATAAGTTGCATGGAGAAACAATTTTCTCTAAGGCAGATCATAGGTCAAGTTACCATTAGTTGAGGTTAAAGGCGTCAGATTTACCTATGAGTTTGTATTTATGTCATTTGGTCAAACAAATGCCCCTACAACGTTTACAAAATTGATGAATAGAGTTTTTAGACTATATCTAGATCAATTTATAGTAGTGTTTATAGATAATATCCTTATATATCCTAGAGATGTAAAAAAACATAATCAATATCTAAGAATAGCCCTACAAATGTTGAGACAACATCAGTTATATGCTAAGTTTAGTAAATGTGTGTTCTGGTGGTCTGAAGTTTCCTTTCTTGGACATATTAGGAGAAGGATTCAGTGTAGACCCTAAGAAAGTGGAATCTGTTCTTTAGTGGGACTTCTGTTGAGATCAAAAGTTTTCTAGGGTCAGATAGTTATTATAGAATATTTACAAGGAACTTCAGTGCTTCAGCAACACCTCTTACACATTTAAAAAGGAAGCATATGTCTTTTATTTGGTGTAAAACATGTGAGAAAAGCTTTCAAACATGAAATAAGAAGTTAACTACATCAAGCTTTCAAACATTAAATAAGAAGTTAACTACATCACTAGTTTTTATTTTACCGAAGATAGACAAGGCTTATGTTATGTTTTATGATGCATTAAGGAAAGGATTTGGATGTGTTCTTATGTAGGAAGAAAAGTGGTGGCATATGCTTCTAGAAAACTCAATAAGAATGAAGAGAATTATCCAACATATGATCTTGGTTCAGCAAAAGTAGTACATGCTTTAAAGACATGGTGTCATTATCTCTATGGTGAGTTATGTTAGGTCTTTGTTGGCCGTTAGAGTTTAAAGTACATTTTCATACAAAAGTATCTCAACATGAGACAATTTATATGGTTAGAGATGATATAGGATTATGATGTTACCATTGATTATCACCCTAGGGAGGTCAATGTTGTGGAAGATGCTCTGAGTAGGAAGTCTAAATCACCTATATAAATGTTTCTATGGCATGTGTAAAAAGAGACATACTAGACAAAATGAGAGAGATGAATTTAGATTTAAGTGTGTCGAGACAAGGTGGGATGATTGCATAGATACAAGTTAGACCTATATTCTATGAGCAAATTAAAGATATTCAACAAACTGGCAGTGAATTGAAGAAGATCGTGCATGTTATGATAGAAGGTAGGAGGACATAATTCAGATATTCAAATGAAGGAATATTATATCAGCAGAACAAACTATGTGTACCAGATGATATTGATTAAAGAAGCAGATTCTCAAAGAAGACCACTCTTCTATGTATGCAATGCATCTAGGCAGTTCCAAAATTGATAACAAGCTCAAAGAACTATATTGGTGACCATGTATGAAGATAGATGTGGATGAGTATGTAGACAAGTATGGTGTGTGCCAATAAGTCAAGGATGAACACAAAAATCTAGGTACCCTGTGACTACTCTCTATTCCTATGTGGAAGACAAAAAATATTTCCATGGACTTTGTGGTGGGATTACCTAGAACATCACAATGTTTTCACTTTGATTGGGTGATAATGGACATACTAAATAAGTATTCTCATTTTTTCAGTTACATCAACTTGGGATGCACCAAAACTAGCCAAGGTCTATATAAATGAGATAGTAAGATTGCATGGAATACCAATCACTATTATATTTGACAGAGACCCCAAGTTCACATCTAGATCCTAGAATTATCTACATCATGCCTTGGACATAAGGTTTGAAGTTTAGCATTGAATTTTTCCCTCAAATAGATGGACAGTCAAAGTGGAGAATTAAAATCCTAGAGGACATCTTGAGAGAATGTGTTCCACAGTTTAGTGGAAGTTAGGATGATTGCCTTAGTCTTGTGGAGTTTACCTATAACAATAGTTATCATTCTAGTTTAGGTGTGGCACCTTATGAATATTTTTGTGGGAGAGAGTATAGATCCCTTATTTTTTGGTTTGAAGATGGTAAGAACCATATTTTAGGTCCACTTTTGGTGGAAGAGACAACTGAAGAAATATATGTGCTCAAACAATAGTCAAAAATTGCATAGGACAAACACAAAATCTATTCAGAGAAAAGGTGTAGACCACTTTATTTTGAGGTTGGGGATGAGGTTTACTTGGAAGTGACACCATAGGAATGTGTATTGAGATTTGGAAAGTGAAATAAACTAACTCCTAGATTTGTGGGTCCATATCCAATCATTCAAAGAATTGGACCAGTAGCATACAAACTTGAGTTGCCTCCTGGGGTAGCCAATTTACATGATGTGTTTCATTTATCCATGTTGAAGAAGTGCCATCTAGGTATAGAGAAGATCATAGACCTAGAGCCATTACAACTAAGAGAAGATATCTTCTATGTTGAAGCCCCATTACCAATTCTAGACAATAGAATTTGAAAGCTTAAAAAGAGGGAAATACCCTTAGTGAAGGTCGTTTGGAGGAATCAAATTGTAGATGAAGCTACATGGGAGTAATAGAACTACTACAGAACATGCCTTTAACGTCAGTTAATTAAGGGCTTTTAGTGTCGGCTTCCAAGTGACACCCAAGTGGGCATCGCTAAAGGTAGACCCCTTCGACGTCGGTTCCCAACCGACGCCAAAACGCTTCCCGCCACCGAAAACACGCCAGCAAAAGGACTATAAGCGTCGGTTGTTTACTAAAACCAACACTATAGAATTGTTATAGATGTCAGTTATTAAAAGAACCGATGTCAAAATGCTTCCCGCCACCGAAAAACGCGCTAGCAAAGGGCCTATGGGCATCAATTTTTATATATAACCGACGCCATATCATCATATCCCCTGCCTGCCACCACGGCCGTGCTTCCCAGCACGGCCGTGGTACCTGGTCACATAGACGTTGGTTTTAGGTCAAAAACCGCCGTTGTATGTCGTAGGTATTAGTTTTGTTCAAATAACCGATGTCAAAATACTTCCCGCCACTGAAAAATGCGCTAGCAAAGGGCCTATGGGTGTCAGTTTATAAATATAACTGACACCATATCATCTGAACCGATGTTGGTTTTGTGCTAATAACCGACGCCATATCCCCTGCCTGCAACCACGGCTGTGCTTCCCAGGACGGTCGTGGTACCTGGTCACATAGACGTCAGTTTTAGGTCAAAAATCGTCGTTGTATGTCTTAGGTGTCAGTTTTGTTCAAATAACTGACGCCTATGTTTTGATTTTTTTTCTTATCAGTTTGCAGGCCTGCTGTATGGCTGGTCAGTAGGATGAGAACCTGCAGTTCAGTTCTGAATTGTAGGTTTATGAAATCCATTGATATCAGCCAACAACATGCCACAAACCTGCAAAATTAACAAGATGGACAATATTATATATATATGATTCACACACATGTATAAGCACATTTAATTCATATTATTTTTTCATCACACACATGTAGAAACCAGTAGCAATCTGCAGTTCCATTCATTTCATCTCTTTTCACATTCAGACACATGTAGAAACATTTATGTATTGATCATCTTCACACACATATGACAATTCATAAAAATTCATTCACATTCACATAAAAATAATTATGAGAACAAAGTTATTCTTTATTCATCATTGTCATAATTGTCAATAAAATTATATCTAAAAATTCCCACTCTTTGTAGGGCTTTTGTCCATTCTTCTCTTACAGCATCTAATTCATCTCTCGTATAGGGAGCATGTACATCAAAACGCTTTCCACCTGTGCTGAAGTCAGTAGTTTTAAAGACCTACAAAGAGAATGACGTATATATAAATTAATAATATATAATAAGATTGATATATTACATATTATCTAATGAGACTATGTATAATACCTGTTGTATCTTATCAATTTCCATTACAACATGTTTGATGATTAGGTCCATAAATAGCATCACATAGTAGGCACATGCCCAGCCGTTGTTTTGTGTAGCACACTATAAATTGAAACATACAAAATATTCAAAAATACAAATAAGCACGATTCACATAAATAATATATACATTGGAGTCAGGAAATTACTTTCACATTCTCCCAAATTAGTGACAGATTCTTTTTCCGGGGGACCTTTCCTCCAGCTTTTTTGTACTCTTGTAAAGCCCTACAAATGTTAATGTATCCCATTAAATTGCATAATTAAATAGTAATGTAGTAACAGATGTTAACAGATATAAAAACATGAAATATTTCTCACGAGAATAATGGCTTTTTAATTGCATGTCCATATAATGTATCCAACTCATTCCCCATAGGATCTAGATAATGGACAGTGAACGTCTTGGGGACAATAACTAGTAACTCCCAATGCTTACCACTACAGGTAAGAAAGTAGAAAATTAATAACTCAAAATCCACAATAAAAATGTAATTCGCTTAAGTCCAAATTATAAGCAAAGTAAACTTACTCGACATTGAATGGAGCTATTATCACCGTCTTATTACTTTTACCAAAATATTGAAAAGCATCACAGCAGTATGAAGTAACTGAATATGGGTCTGCATCTACAAGACTAATCAAAGATGGAACCAAAAATCCCACATGGGAAAGCCCAAAATCTGTACATATCTTGTGTAAGTGGCTACAAAACATGTATTACGTATGCATTAATATATAAGAAACCATATCACCGTATATAAAACAAGATATATGGATGTATAAACAAGATCTCACCATATCCACAGCTCTATCATATATGTGTTCAGCCATTCATAACTAAACAAATCCAAAATATCTTATATAAATATCTTGTTTTTGTATGATTGACCTGCATTAATATGTACGTATGCAGAACTTATATTACGTATGCATTAATACGTATGCTAAACATGTATAAATAGATTGGTATCGTATGATTTACCTGCAGCATCCTCCGAAATAGTAACAATTATAGGACAATTTGTATCATGTTCGCCGATCAATACTGCCACACCCCTACAATTAGGACCTATCGAGGCATGTAGGTCCCTTGGAAGCCAACTTGGTAGTCAAGGAGGTGGATGTCGAGATGTAGCGGGTCTCGTCTTTTTGACCTATATATATAATTTCAGGTCAATTGACTCATATATACACACTAATAAATTAAAGTAATGGAAATTTATCATATAATATCAGTATAAAGGACATCCGTTTCGGGCCACAGTATCACTCCGCCTACTGCCTCACCAAGTGTTTCAGCATCTGGGTGTGCATGAGGCAGTGCAAGATCCGTCTAGTGAGGGAGTACATGTATCGGGCTCACACGTACCTGATAACACCAAATTTTGTGACGTTTTTGCCCTTTATTCTGTTATCAAAACTACCCTTTTCTGCTATTTTCCTCTATTTTATTAGCATTTTCGCAATAATTGGCCAAGCAACGCTCTTATTCCAGTTTTTCCTATCTTTTACAGGGTTTTCCTCGTTTTTGTGCAATAAGGCCGATTCCGGCCCACAATAAGTCTAAGCCCGTCTCGACCTTCCTGACGCCCGATACAACCCAGCCTGACAGGGGCTGGGCGACACAAGAATGATCGGCGGAGAAGGGCGCCTTGCGAAAGGGACGTACCGGCCGACACACCTTCTACCCGACAGGGAGCCAAAGCCGCTCGACTACCCAACTCGTCGAGCGACACGACCATCCACCGGCAGGCGTGCCGCCAGCCACGTGACTGATAGCCAGCGCCTCGCGCCGAAGACATACCTGTATCGACCGTCCACATCCATCGACCGGCGTATAAGGGGGCTACGTGGCGTTTCCAGCACCATAACTCCTTCAACCGCCGGTATAAATAGCAGCTACAGAAAGCCGAAAAGAGAGGTCGGAGACGTCGGAGGTTGGATAGGTCGGGACGGCTGGCCAGTTCACCGTTCGGACAGTTGGGGACTTGAGCGATCTGCGAGAGAAGTGCGAGAGAAACCGTATCGTGCCCCAGTGCTCGTACCGGGTGACACTAGGTGAGTTCTTCCTCATCCCGAGAGGGAGGGTATCGGTTCACCTAGGACTGTACCGGACGACACTGAGGGCCGATATCGTCCGATGTAGATACGCGACATGAGTGCTTGACAACAATGCCCGACAGTAGTATATATGAATCCTTGGCCGACACGATACCGAAACCGATACGCTCTCCCCGTCAGTCGTGCCGCTCGAGAGGGTGTGCCGCCTGACATGAGCGTATCGGCCAGGATCTTCGAACGATATAGTCGTCCGTCAGGCGTGCCGTCCGAGAGTTCGTGCCGCCCGACACGGCTGTACCGGGATAGGTCCCTGGACGGTATCGGGCTGGGAGTAGTAGTAGTCTGTCGCCCTTCTACATCAAGAAGGCGACATCTATCTTTAATTCTGTTATTCTTAGCTTATGCATTGTATTAAGACCCTTATTGCTGATGGAAATAGAAATGCTAAATTGCTATTTGTTTAATGCTTAGTGCCTTATGATTGGGTAACTACTGTGTTGGATATCTGAACTCTAGCTTGCATGTTTTGGATCGCGTTTCGCTTAGCTACCGAATCGTCTTTCCCGTCGCAACTACTTCGAGAGTTGGGTTGTGGCTCTAGTGTTCGGTCCAATTCTGGAGTACGAGAGTGCCCAGAACGGAGTTGTTTTAGTATCATTCCACTCTAACTTGAGTCCAGCAACCTCGAGAGGGGTATTGAAGCTTGGTTAGAGGCACCCGCTCTGAGAGGAGGGGTGCAGGGTGTTACTGCTACCGCTTGTCTTTCTAAAAGTCTTATCCCTTACATTACGCCTTAAACTGCAGTTTACCTTTCTATTTTCTGTTGCATGAAAATTCCTAAAAACTGCTAAATGACAAAATCTTAATCTTTCTTGTAACTCCAGTTAGAGATAGTTTTCTTTGATTTAATCGTGACATCTGGTTGTTCCCTTCAGGGAACTTCAATATCTCTTTATATCCACCGGAGTGTAGAGTGTCGATTCAGAGTCGTCAACACAACCCACCTTGTCCCTGTGTTCGACCCCGTATGACTACTTCGACCCCGTAAACAAAGTTGCGGGGGCCTAGAAGGATTTGGGTTATAAATGCGAAGGCTCGACTACCTCAATACGCCTCCAATTTTAGGACGCGCGATTTAGGCCGGTCAACTTTCTGGTGTCGTTGCCGGGGACAAGGCAAATGGCACTGTTGACGAATCTGAATCCACTAACTACACTCCCGTGCCTCAAGCTTAGAAATAGGCTTGACAGCACTTCTTTTTCTTTTTCTTTTTCTTTTACTTTAAGTATTATTCTTTACCCCAATTATAATCTTCTAAACATGATTTTATGCGGATTTCAGGTACTCTGATCTACTGAACACCGAGACTGTCAACCATGCCTCCTCGCGTAGAGCCATCTTCTGGAAACGAAGGCCCAGGAGGGAGGCCAGCTTCGCCTCCACCGGAAGACAATGACCGGTATAGTGATCATGAGCGGCAAGAAGATCTAGAATCACCAGGGCATGAGGAAGAGCATCATCAGCATAGACGTCGTCGGAGACACAGGAGGAATCATGATAACCGGGAGCGACGCCGAGACGCCAGCAACAGTGACGACTCGGAGGAAGAAGAGAAAACTCTGAGAGAATTGGCTTCTACCAAGGCCAATAGATCGAGGTGCCCTGTTATCATCCCAAGGTTCAATGTTACAAACTTTGAGCTCAAGCCATCTGTGATCTCCATGATTCAAAATAAAAGCTTCAGGGGGAGTTCTAAGAGCGAAAACCCTTACCATCACCTTGATGCTTTCAAAATATCTGCGACACCATAAAGATGTGAGGGGTTCCCCAAGAGGTCATTTACTGCAAGGGTTTCATCTTCTCTTTGGAGGATAAGGCTCTATCATGGTACCTTGGGCTACCCCACCAAGCGTTGAATGGATGGGGAGAACTGGCTGACGCATTTGTAAACAAGTTCTTCCCCACGGAGAAGACGATGAGAAACAAGTTAAAAATCACGTCTTTCACGCAAAAGCCAAATGAAAACCTCCACGACGCCTGGGAACGATATCTGGAATATCAGAGGGACTGCCCTCACCACAATTTCAAGAAGGGTTTCCTGGTCTCCACCTTCTACAATGGGCTAACTCCCGATGAAAGGGTATCGCTGAATGCGGCAGCAGGAAGTGACTTCTTAGGGAAGAAGCCAAGCAAGTCAAAAAAGATCATTAGGAACATGGCTGAGTTGAAGGCCGATGTTGACTATGATAGATCCGATAGAGGGCAGGCGAAGAAGGCAAGGGAAGGAATCTCTCTTGAGTCCAAGGCTCTGGAAAACATAACTTCTCAGATTCAAAGGATAGCAACATATGTGAAACAACTGAAGGATCATGGCGGAAAAGGGAAGAAGCAAGTTGAGAAAGTCATGAAATGTGTTACCTGCGGTGAAGGAGGACATGGGGTAGACAACTGCGTCTACACCAAACCCGGCACCGACAGCGACTCCGACTCGGAAGAAGAAAGGATCGAGAATGTATCCTACATGGGCTTCAAAAGACCAGACCACCCTGGATTTAGTTATGGCAACAAAGACGCGGCCGAGAACTCGCATCAGCTAAACACCCTGGCCAGGCCCGTGCAACCTTTCGAAAAGAGGGGGGATCAGGCCAATACACCAAGATCAGCCAGTTCCAGCCAGCAAAAAGTAATTTCCAAGCACCAGGAAAGTACCAAGGCCCGCCCCGTGAACAGGAGAAAGGGGTGAACCAACCCGAAGTGATCGGCCAGTTGTTCGATTTTGTCAAGAAACAGGACACCGTTAATCACCAGTTAGCGCAAAGTGCGCTGTCCAACTCGGGGGTTTTGAACTCGTTGCAGGTCCAGTTGGCAGATATGCAGACACATCAGCGCCAAATCGACCAGCAGCTAGCACAGCTCTCCGAAATTATGAAGAATCTTGTAGGGAAGATCCCGTCTAACACCGAACCAGCTAAAAGATAGATCAAGATGAAGAAGCTGAAAGATGTCTAGCTGTAGACAGGAAATGCAGCGCTCCTCGGGAGGCAGCCCGTGTTTTATATTCCTAGAATAGGATGTTATTTACTTTCTTGCAAGGCAGACATTACAAACATTATGGACTGTAATAAGGCCCGAGTCCGTGCATGCGCACGTGTGCTGACTCTTTTTGTTTTAAGGGCCACCGCTTTAGTTTTTCCAGGATGGGTAATACCATCTGAGGCCGGGTTTAGCCTTAGGCCAATGATGTTTTACCCGCCTGTCGCCTCTTGCTCTAAGTGGGTTTTACTTCGGAATCTTGTCCCGAAAAATCTTGTATCGGTCGGGCGAAGTCTGGTCTAGCAACTTTACAGGCCGAATCGGGCGGCACACCAACCGACTTACAGATTGCGCCCGTCTCGGGAGGGAATGTTTTTACCGCGACATTCGGCCGCTATATATAAGGCAAAAACTTTACCGTGTCGCGCTTCCGAGCTTTACCTTTTTCAGCTACCGTATCGCGCAGTACTTTTCTTGCCCTCCGCTCCCGTGTCGCGCAGAGACCTCTTTCGATCCCGTGACGCGCAGCACCTTAAGGAAAACAAAGGTATCGCGCGACAGCCCTATCACCCGAGCATACCCGATACGAACCTTTATCGCGTACGATGTATTGGGCGAGGATTTTACATTGATTTTCTTGTTGCCCGACACTGTTATCGCGCAACACGCTTCTCTCGCGCCTGCCCAATACATCTGTGTCGGGCAGCGACCGTATCGTCTGTTTATTCTCGTACCGGGCAGCGCTCTTTCAAGACCCTGCCGGGCGCTCAGCTTCGTTTGGTCGTATCGCCCAACACGGTTGTATCGGGCAAGCTTCACCTGATCTTGTCTTGAAGCCCAGTATCGTCGTATCGGGGTGCCTTTCCCCTTATTAATTTTTCTGTTGATAACAAAATAGCATTTATTTGATTGATGATAGGGATGGCACGCACAAAGATAACCGTTAGACTCGTTGGCGAGCAAGGCAGGAGAGTCGTCACCGAACCAGAGGCAGAGGTGGCCACTATCGGGCAGAAGCGCTTGAACCCTGAAGCAGTTGGACCCTCAACGTCTGGAAAGAGGGTGAGGACAGAAGAAGCGGCCACTCCAGCTGCAGCACCTGCTCCAACAACAGAACCCTTGGAGCACACGCCAGGAAGGTTCGTTCCAAGAGATGAAGAGCACGGACGCCGGTATGCTGAGCTAGGAGCCAAGCTCTACAGGCCTAGCAGGTTCGGCCACCAGTCATTCTTCATGTAGTTGGGCATCTTCGGGAGACTGGAGGATGTACTTGTTGTAGCCGGTCTGAGGCAAATCTGCTTCAGCCTATCCGCCTCCTACACCGAGCTCACAAGGGAGTTCATGGCGTCCCTTCACCGAGTAGAGAATACACCTGCAGAAGCCAGAATGTATGGCGGAGCAGACAGACTCCAGGGGCGGCTTTACAATGCAGAGCACGTCATTTCGGAAAAGCTGCTCAACTGGATTTTCTCCTCCAGCGAAGAGGAGAGAAGGAGACTAGATAACGGTGCAAGGATCACCGAAGGAGACGGATTCAACCCCGTAGAAATCTGGGAAAAGCTAACCGGGGAGTCATCTTTCAAACCCGGGAGCAAGGTGGCGGCAGTGCACTCGTGCTTCTGGAGGATAATACACAAGCTGGCGGTGTGCCTCCTCTTCAGCAAGAACGAGTCCAGCAACATTTACTCCGAGGAACTCCACGTCATGTGGCACATGATGGAGGGCCGGACTATCAACCTGGGGCGCTTCTTGCTGAACAGGCTGCACCCAATAAAGGATGCCACCAAGGAATATTGCATGGGTGGCATCATGAACCTAATCGCGGTGGGGTTGGGGTACCCGTGTGAGCCGCGCAGCCTCTCAAGAACGAGAGGGGACGAGTTGATCGACCTCAAGTACCTCATGAGGTCGGGTATAATAAAGAAGGAGGGCGGAGTTACTTCTACAAGTTCGCAAGGACGAAGATCCTTCTCCCGCTTCCTCGTTGCGCCGCCTACGACGCAGAAAAGCTAGTCTTCACCACGGCCGAGATCGAGGTTGTGGCAGCAGACGCAAGCTGCGCTCCACCCCCAAGAAGCCAAGAGCGGGGAATCACCAGAGGGCCCATCCCGCTGGGTACTCGGCAGGACGTATCTTCAACAGCTCCTGCCGAGCGGCTCATTGCCTCGGAGCCACCAACGACAGACACGACAACAAGGCCAGCGGTGGCAAGAGAAGAACCGGCGATCGTGGAGGTCGCCGAGACAAGGACTGGAACTGCAGCGAGAGAGACGGCTGCAGTCCCCGTAGTTTCTACTACGCCCTTAAGGGCAACTGATGAATTACAACCGGATGTCAGCGATGTGGTATTCGCCGATATCCTACAAAAGGAGATCGAAAGAGCACAGGTGACGCCGACACCACTGCCAAAGTCACCTATTGCAGTTGTTGAGGAGATCGTCGACAGCATCGATATAGGGCAGCATCCGTCCCCCACAACACGGTCTCCTCCGATACAACAAGAGGGCGGGGCAGCACTGACACCTCGCCCAGAAGCATCAGCCGCGCGGACAATAGAAGTAGGTTCTGCCTCGTCAGGCAGACCTTTGCGCGGGAGGAGCATTTCGAGGTCAAGGGGGAGACAAGCGGAAAACCCTCCTTCGCTCGGAATGATGCTAGGACAAGAACTCGATTTCTTGCGGGAGGTAACAGAAAACCATTCTACTACATTTCTTTCCCTAACCCGCAAGTTTTCGTTTTTCGAACAGAGGCTGGATAGGCAGGAACGGGAGATGCTGGCTTTAGCCAGCCTACCTGGCCGGCTAGAGGTAGTGAATGCCACGCTTCAACAAGTACTGCAGTGCTTTAGCGAGATCGAGGGGAGGCTGAACAGGGAGGACGACCATCCACACCCAAGGCAGCCAAGAAGATCGCCGTCGCCTCCTGGTCTGGGCTCTCAATCCTCATCGTCAAGAGCGTCGTCAGGATCGTCATCATCCACCTCCTCCTCCGGCAGATCGTCATCAGCAACCGGAGGAAATTCTTCACAAGGGCAAGGCTATGAAGCTCCTTCCAGACAAGAAAGCCCTTTTGAACTGAATAAGGCCGCTCCCTCAGCCCCCTTTGACAAAGCTGAGGATAACAACGAAGATATCAGCGTCGGGGAAGGCTCTTCTGACGAATCCGAGGGAGAATGGGGGGACATCTGCACTGCAAACGAAAGACACCTCCCCAGAGGAAGGAGTTCAAAGGCCGACATCACCGATTTCTCCGCTCCGATAGAGATACCTTCTTTCGAAATGGCTGACTTTGACAGAAGGGTCATAGGATATCTAACGATCAGAGACCAAAAACTGCTCAACATGGTCCTAAGATCGCAAGCCGACGAGGAAGAGGTACTCTGGAGCGACGGTTATTTCTCGGTGCAGCGGGGAGCTCTGAGAAACATCTTCCGCGCCAAAGTCGTCATAAGGAAGAGTTTGTTCAGAGTACTACAAGGGGCCATTATAGAAAGCGCCGACCAGAAGAAAGGCCAACATACAGTTTACGCTGCCACCCCGACCCTAGCAAGGAGACTAATGATGGGGTTGTACAATTCTACGCAGGTAGAAAGTATGTTGGATTACATTAAAATGCACAATCCGAAACTGGTGCTGGCCCCTTACAAACACAGAAACAACTGGTTCCTATGCATTGCTGACCTCTGAAATCATCATGTCCAACTGCATTGTTGCTGCAGCAAAGAGGTCCCGCACACAGGAAGTACGTTCCTACTCCCAAAGGACGTAAAGCTAAGACTGCTGCCGCTACGTCTCCACCGGGTCATCAAGTACGGAGTCCAGCGCCACAGCGGCGTCTGGAATTTCTACTCACTGAGGGACTTCCCATTCCAAGAAGAGGAGGGGAGTGGAAATAGCGCATTCATAGTCCTCAGAGCCATGGAGATGATACATATCTTCGGATACTTCAAGCAACTCCAAAATAATAACTTCTACAATCTCAGAAGCAAATATGCATTGCTGCTGATAAAGGACAAGCGCTACTTCCGAGACGCGAGGATAATAGAAGAGCTGCTGGATGGTGAACAAGAAGAAGAGTCATCTCAACACAGCAGCTCTCCTGAAAAAGAAGCAGAAGCAGAGACGAACGTCTGTGGGGCAGGTAAACAGATAAACATCTTGCGGAAAGTTTTCGGACATGACAAACATGCCTCGCCCCAGAACCTGGAGGAGTCAATCCACAACTTCGACCGTTTCTCATGCGCTACCCTCACGCAAAAACAGGTCAACGAAATCCACATGAAGTTGGCTGACTCCAACCCTGCAGACATAGCTTACTCGGCAGGCGATGTCATAGTCTCGATTGACGACTTAAGGGATATGGTAAAAGAGGGAGGGTGTCTGGCATTATCTGTGGCGGTCGCCTACATCCAGGTACTACGAAACAAGTCTGAACACGCATACATAGCAGATCCAATGCTGTTCAACGACATTTGCTTAGTCGATGAACAAAGGGCAAAGGAAGCCTTCCTAGCAGAATTGGAATGCAGAGTCCCGGATACCATTCTCCTTCCAATCCTGCACAACAACCACTGGACGCTCTTAACGGTGTACACCCAACAACGAGCAGGGATTTTCTACAACAGCTCGGACAGCAATAAAGACCATCCAGTGCCTTGTACATCGACAGCGCTGACATCTCTCGAACGATTAGTACGAAAGTACTATATCGATATAGCAGCGCTGATACAACCATTCCTAGGAATGCAAGCAAGAAGCTGGCATGAACTCCAGTTCTGCCACCGTAGCCCGCAGCAAATTCAACTATCCAACGACTGCGGCATCTTCGTCCTGGAATGGATGGCAAACGAGGCAATGCCTGATCAGCTCCTCCACATCGACTATCACAGCAAAAGAGGAGAATATGTGTGGGAGCTCTTAGCTAGCCCAGGCGCGCTGATCATCTAACCCTCACTGATTAACATTTCCTTACCTCATCTACTTCACAACTCTGGGACAAAGTGTGGAGTAAGTTTGGGGGGTACCATGTACCAGTGAGGGAGGTACAAAAATCCTCTGATCTCTCTGACTTAAATTCCTTATTCTTTTGTTCTTTATCTTAAATTCCTTATTCTTTTGTTCTTTATCCTTTTGTTCTTTCCTATATCATGTGTACATATATATGTTTATACCAAAATTTTTGAAAATTTTGAAAATTTTGCTTATTTTGTCCCCTATGCATATGTACAAAGTTGCTGTAATAATAATAAAAACCTGTTGTGACTTCTTGCAAAGTTTACTTTCTGTATATTTTAACGAGTTACAAGTTCTGTCATATCTTTCTGATAATGTTGTCTCAAACAAACAAAAGATTGTGCCTTGCCATCCAAAAATTTTCGAAAAATAATAATCTCGCAAACAGCTAAGAGACGAGTATGGAGAAGGAAAAAGCTGCCCAAACAGCAGATATCTCTTTCGTTTTCCCTTACCCAGCAAAAATCCCAAAAAGAGAAAGAAGCCTTATGAGCGTGAATAAAAGCATGAGAGTTGTGCCCAATAAATAAATAAATATATATATATATACACCCTTGTTTTCCAAAAGTACCCATCTTTAGGCATGGTAGATCTGGGGCAGTGGTACGTAGGATGTGAAATCACTGCTCTAAAGCCAACTGGCTTGGACTGTAGGGACCACTTGCCCGTTAACGGACCCTTACCTGGATGGACTGATGGGAAACAAGAAGAAAAACCCAAAAAGCCTTAGCCTACCCTATACACAACTTTCTGCCCTTAAAATAAAGCTGTTTGGTGTGGAAGCTAACTTCGGAATCATACACCAAAGTCTCGTTGAAGCTGTGGAGAAGAAAAATTTTACTTAAATAATAAGGCAAGTAGGGCAAGGTCTTTTGCTCACTTTAAGACAGCATTACCTCCAAGACATCGCAAATCTTGTGCTACCCTTTAGCCTTAAAGTTTTGCTGTGCAAGAAGAAGCAACACAAAGTTTAGTTTAAATATTGATTGAGGATAATCAAAAAGCTAAGTTTGGGGGAGTTGATAACACCAAATTTTGTGACGTTTTTGCCCTTTATTCTGTTATCAAAACTACCCTTTTCTGCTATTTTCCTCTATTTTATTAGCATTTTCGCAATAATTGGCCAAGCAACGCTCTTATTCCAGTTTTTCCTATCTTTTACAGGGTTTTCCTCATTTTTGTGCAATAAGGCCGATTCCGGCCCACAATAAGTCTAAGCCCGTCTCGACCTTCCTGACGCCTGATACAACCCAGCCCGACAGGGGCTGGGCGACACAAGAATGATCGGCGGAGAAGGGCGCCTTGCGAAAGGGACGTACCGGCCGACACACCTTCTACCCGACAGGGAGCCAAAGCCGCTCGACTACCCAACTCGTCGAGCGACACGACCACCCACCGGCAGGCGTGCCGCCAGCCACGTGACCGATAGCCAGCGCCTCGCGCCGAATACATACCTGTATCGGCCGTCCACATCCATCGACCGGCGTATAAGGGGACTACGTGGCGTTTCCAGCACCATAACTCCTTCAACCGCCGGTATAAATAGCAGCTACGGGAAGCCGAAAAGAGAGGTCGGAGACGTCGGAGGTTGGATAGGTCGGGACGGCTGGCCAGTTCACCGTTCGGACAGTTGGGGACTTGAGCGATCTGCGAGAGAAGTGCGAGAGCAACCGTATCGTGCCCCAGTGCTCGTACCGGGCGACACTAGGTGAGCTCTTCCTCATCCCGAGAGGGAGGGGATCGGTTCACCTAGGACTGTACCGGACGACACTGAGGGCCGATATCGGCCGACGTAGATACGCGACACGAGTGCCTGACAACAATGCCCGACAGTAGTATATATGAATCCTTGGCCGACACGATACCGAAACCGATACGCTCTCCCCGTCAGTCGTGCCGCTCGAGAGGGTGTGCCGCCTGACATGAGCGTATCGTCCAGGGTCTTCGAACGATATAGTCGTCCGTCAGGCGTGCCGTCCGAGAGTTCGTGCCGCCCGACACGGCTGTACCGGGATAGGTCCCTGGACGGTATCGAGCTGGGAGTAGTAATAGTCTGTCGCCCTTCTACATCAAGAAGGCGACATCTATCTTTAATTCTGTTATTCTTAGCTTATGCATTGTATTAAGACCCTTATTGCTGATGGAAATAGAAATGCTAAATTGCTATTTGTTTAATGCTTAGTGCCTTATGATTGGGTAACTACTGTGTTGGATATCTGAACTCTAGCTTGCATGTTTTGGATCGCGTTTCGCTTAGCTACCGAATCGTCTTTCCCGTCGCAACTACTTCGAGAGTTGGGTTGTGGCTCTAGTGTTCGGTCCGATTCTGGAGTACGAGAGTGCCCGGAACGGAGTTATTTTAGTATCATTCCACTCTAACTTGAGTCCAGCAACCTCGAGAGGGGTGTTGAAGCTTGGTTAGAGGCACCCGCTCTGAGAGGAGGGGTGCAGGGTGTTACTGCTACTGCTTGTCTTTCTAAAAGTCTTATCCCTTGCATTACGCCTTAAACTGCAGTTTACCTTTCTATTTTCTGTTGCATGAAAATTCCTAAAAACTGCTAAATGACAAAATCTTAATCTTTCTTGTAACTCCAGTTGGAGATAGTTTTCTTTGATTTAATCGTGACATCTGGTTGTTCCCTTCGGGGAACTTCAATATCTCTTTATATCCACCGGAGTGTAGAGTGTCGATTCAGAGTCGTCAACACAACCCACCTTGTCCCTGTGTTCGACCCCGTATGACTACTTCGACCCCGTAAACAAAGTTGCGGGGGCCTAGAAGGATTCGGGTTATAAATGCGAAGGCTCGACTACCTCAATACGCCTCCAATTTTAGGACGCGCGATTTAGGCCGGTCAGTACCACACCATATGGTTCTGGATACCCATGAAACATGCACCCTTTAAGGGGTGGGTAAGCCGATGCCTCTGCAACGATATATTCTTGACTTTTTAGTCGGCATGGCTTCAACCCCTACAAATTTACATAAAGAATGTTATATGTATATATACATAAACATATCATCTTGAACATACTAGCTATTATGTCATAAAAATACTTACAGAGGATGTGCTAGGTGGTGGGTCTATAGGATTACTCCCAACCTCTACAGTACGAGTAGTAGGAGAAGAGTGGCCCGCCACAGGTACTGTCTGAGTGGCAGTCTGAGATGCCTGCCACTTGCTAATTGCTTCATTGAGTCTTTGATCAAGTACTTCCTCAACTTTCCTATTAATTAACGAATCTACCTATACATGGATAAAAGAAATGCTAGCTTTTGATTATTGAATTCCCTTTCGCAATAATATTCTAAAATAAGAGAATAGGTTACCTCAGCTTGTGAAAGTCCCTCTTTTGGGACAGGTTTGCGTTGGGATGGTCCAAAGAACGCTTTGATGCCCACACCAGCACATGCACCCCTAACACGTCCAGGATGCTCTGGGTTACCCAGAGCAACTGTCAGTTCATCCCTTGTTCCCTAAGGGATGAACTTGCCTTCATCTGCTCGTGCAGCTCCCGCTAATCACCATCAACAAAAATTAGTAAGTAATTAAACATAACAATAATCAATATCGATCGATTGCACTAAGAGTTGATTTTTACCATTTTTGCAGCTGCCTCAGTAGTTGCGGGCTTCGGTATGTCTCCCTTCTTGTTTTGCCTCCCAGCTATGCACATAGCATGGCGAGGCAGAGGTGCGGGAGCAGTAGTAGAGGACTCTGTAGTCTCCTGAGTAGCAGTAGGCTGAGCGGACTCAGCCTGCAGTAGTCTTTGGTGAACGCCTGCATATCCTCTTGGACCCATTGTGTGGTCGTGCACATTCAGTGCACGCCTTGCTTGTTGAGCATCGCTTAATACCTAAAGGTTAATCTTGAATAGGTGAATACATAAAAATGTATATTAATTAAATTGGGAGTGGCGCTTAATACCTTGAATTCATCTGTTGTTCTTTGGGTAACAAATGCCTCCCAGTCTTTGGGGTCCAGGTAGTTCTATTGCTTTGTGGCTTCCTTCTACCTAAATTTATTTTTAAAAGAGAATACAAACAAAAATTATTAGTGTAGAGTTAGTGAAATAGTGATCAATGTCTAGAATTGGAAATAAATCAAGAACCTCTTATTAGCATCGTGTATGTAATCCCAGGTGAGATTGGTCCTATAGTTCCTTAGGACCCTCCCACAGCGTTGCATCACACATTTACGATGCAGCTTTTCATCCAGATAAAATATGCTCTGCAAATTAAATAGAATTGATATTAACTAGTATCCTAAAAATTAGTAATCTACACAAATATAATTACAAATAATAATAACTCACACATAGTTCCTTCCATATGTGGTCTTTCTTCCCCTTAGGAACTTTATGCCAGGACTCTAGGATAGGACTGCAATGGTTGCGAGTAAGAACCCCAAGATATGAAACAAATAAGTTGCGGTTCACTCCATATGGATTTCTTGCATGATCGAAATTCACAGCCAATTTGGGTCCATTGCCCCTTTGTAGTATTAACTTGTTCATCATTGTGATGCCCCTCACTTTCTCAATTTTCTTTTACTTCTCATCAAGTGCTGTAATTTCTTCAGGGGTACATCACCAACCTAAAATTTGATAAAAAAAACACACTTACATACACTAGTACAGGAATGGTCTGTAGCGCCGGTTTTTTTAAGTCTGCAGCGTCACTTTTTAACCGACGCCTAAGTGGTTGTTGCTATAGACTTTGCTCTATAGTGTCGGTTTATTTGACCAGAAAAAAACTGACCTTACAGAGTAAACACCGACGCAAAAGGTTGTAAAAATATGAACCAGGTGAGAAAAAAGGAGCCTGTAAGGTCGGTTATTCCAAAAAAACCGACCCTGTAAACACTCTCGGTCGAGAAAATTGTCGACCGAACACATTTTCGGTCGACAATTTTCTTGACCGAGAGAGTTTATAGGGTTGGTTTTTTTTAATAACCAACGCTAAATATTGAATAACCAGTTCAGTGTACTCCTTCTCGGTCGACGAATTTGTCGACCAAGAGGTTATCGGTCGACAAATTTGTCGACTGAGGGATCTCTAAGGTCGGTTATAAGGAAAAACCGACCTTAAAGGTGCTTATACACGTGAAATATGGCTCCTTCTCAGTCGACAAATTTGTCGACCGAAAGGTTATCGGTCGACAAATTCGTCGACCGAGAGAGTTTACAGGGTCGGTTTTTTGTAATAACCGACGCTAAAATTTTAAATAAACATTTCAGTGTACCCCTCGGTCGAGAAAATTGTCGACCAAAAATATTTCGGTCGACAAAATTTTCGACCGAGGGGTACACTGAAATGTTCAAACTGAAATAGAAATGAAGATTCATATATTCTGGGAGAGGGGAGCATTGATGCTCAACCGTCACCATTCAAAACCACACATTCATGACAAAAAAGATTCATAATCACATCATAATTTACAAAATGATAGATTGCTTGAAATATAAGGAGGAAAAATTAGTTTGAAATCCTAGAAATATACATCTTTTGAGAGATTAAAAGCTATCCATATGCAAACAAGGTCTATGATTACCACTTCCATCAAAAAAATCATGCACAAGATGTAAGGTTCATCTAAGATGATACAAAAAACTATCATACAAGCTCACACCCTAGGTAAAGATACATCTTTATAATTGGATCAATATTTTTAAGGCAATATCATGTACATGTAACGTAAGAGTGAACAATAATCATGGATAAAGTTATATAACTCACCTTAGAGATGATGTAGAAACTCCAAACAGCAAGGTAGATTGAAGAAAAATGGGGAAGAAACCCTAGCTTGGGCACTCCTCTTCACCAAGTTGGTTCCTTCTCCAAAAAGGAAGCAAACCCTATGTTGAAAAGGTAAGAAGAAGAGAGTGGAAGATGTTTTCAACCATTATCTCAAGCTCCACCATGGAACGTCATGGATTCAGCCAAGAAGAAGAGAGGGGAAGATAGAACAACAAGAAAAACAAAGAAAAAGAGACAGATCTCACTTACCAAGACTAAGAAAGGTAGATCCGAACCCGGAAATGAACTCGGGAACCTTACTTGGAAACGGCGGCGACCTTACTTGGAAACGACGGCTACCTTACTTGGAAACGGCGGCGACCTTCGTGGAGGATGAGACGACCTTCGCGGAGAGGCGGAGACCTTCGTGGAAGTGTGGAGAGACGGCGACGACGAGCTCTTTTCGCGGAGAGGAGGCAAGGCTTTGGCGGCGCGGAGAGGTGGCAAGGGCTTTACGGGAGAGAAGCAGAGAAGGTATCCACGGCGGAAAAGGTATTCGCACCGCGGGAGAGAAAAAGAGAACAAAAATTTTGTTTCACGGGGGAGAAAGACTAGGTTTCGGCCATTTTAAAGGAGAGACTCGACCTGTAGTGTCGGTTAAAATAAACAAACCGACGCTAAAGATAAGCGGTGCCCGTGTTTGGTTATTTAAAAACACTCAAACACATTTTCGGTCGACAAATTTGTCGACCGAGAGGTTATCGGTCGACAAATCCGTCGACCGAGGGGAGCTCTAGGGTTGGTTAAAAGTACAAAACCGACGCTATAGGTGCTTATACATGCGTGAACTAAACTGGATCCAAAATTCATGTTGGTCGACAAATTTGTCGACCGAGAAGTCCTTTAGGGTCGGTTATAAGAAAAAATCAACCCCAGTGGTGCTTATACACGTGAAATTTGGCTCCTTCTCGGTCGATTAATTTGTCGACCGAAAGGATATCGGTCGACAAATTCATCGACCGAGGACATGCATGAACTAAACTGGGTCCAAAATTCATGTCGGTCGACAATATTGTCGACCGAGGAGCACTTTAGGGTCGGTTATAAGGAAAAAACCGACCCTAGAGGTGCTTATACACGTGAAATCTGGCTCCTTATCGGTCGACGAATATGTTGACCTAGGGGTTATCGGTCGATAAATTCGTCGACCGAGGGAGCTCTAAGGTGCTTATACAACCCTAATATGGGATGATGTTATGTGAAACCCTAATATAGGGTGATGTCGTGTGAAACCCTAATATGGGATAATGTTATGTGAAACCCTAATATGGGATGATGTTATGTGAAACCCTAATATAGGGTGATGTTGTGTAAAACCCTAATATGGGATAATGTTATGTGAAACCTTAATATGGGATGATGTTATGTGAAACCCTAATTGATAAAGATGGGAAACTCTAACCCTAATGAGGGAATAGTGATGTTATTTTTGTATTGCATGATGTTGATATGAAATTGATATGGTTGTTATCAAATATTCTAACCATGCAAGTATCATGAGATAATAAGCGTAACCAAGTATGAGCTATGATGGTAATGGGCCTTGTGAGCCATTATTTTATTTGTTGCGTAGTGAGAGGTGACAACAAGAAGTTGAATATGCCTAGTGAGTTATGTGAGATGCTTGTGTAACAAGTATCATGAATACCTTGGTCAGATGACCTGAAGGTAATAGTTACCTGATAAGTGATAACCATATTTAATGATGAACTAAGGGTTTGAATACCCAGATCCAGCAAATGTGATGATGGTGGTATTGAGGGATGTGAATTCCCAACAATGAGATAAGGGATTGCGATCCTAATTCTTTATAAAGTTTTGAAAAGTACTAAACTGGATCCAAAATTCATGTCAGTCGACAATATTGTCGACTGAGGAGCCCTTTAGGGTCGGTTATAAGAAAAAACCGACCCTAAAGGTGAAATCAGGCTCCTTTCGGTCGACTAATTTGTCGACCGAGAGGTTATCGGTCGACAAATTCATCGACCGAGGGAGCTCTAAGGTCGGTTATAAGGAAAAACCGACCTTAGAGGTGCTTATACACGTGAAATCTGGCTCCTTCTCGGTCGACGAATTTGTCGACCGAGAGGTTATCGGTCGACAAATTCGTCGACCGAGGGAGCTCTAAGTTCGGTTATAAGGAAAAACCGACCTTAGAGGTGCTTATACACGTGAAATATGGCTCCTTCTCGGTCGACGAATTTGTCGACCAAGAGGTTATCGGTCGACAAATTCGTCGACCGAGGGAGCTCTAAGGTCGGTTATAAGGAAAAACCGACCTTAGAGGTGCTTATACACGTGAAATCTGGCTCCTTCTCGGTCGATGAATTTGTCGACCGAGAGGTTATCGGTCGACAAATTCGTCGACCGAGAAGAGCTCTAGGGTCAGTTAAAAGTAAAAAAACCGACACTAGAGGTGCTTATACATGCGTGAACTTAACTGGATCTAAAATTAATCTCGGTCGACGAATTTGTCGACCGAGGAGCCCTTTAGGGTCAGTTAAAAGTAAAAAACTGACGTTAGAGGTTGCGTGAACTAAACTGGATCCAAAATTGATGTCGGTCGACAATATTGTCGACCGAGGAGCCCTTTAGGGTCGGTTATAATAAGGAAAAAACTAACCCTAGAGGTGCTTATACATGTGTGAAGTCAAAGTGGATTCAAGATGTCTAACCCGTGTTTTTTGTAGACATATAAGGTCGGTTATTTGGAAAAACCGACCCTATAGATTGACGCGCGAAGCCAAAATCAAGCAAATTTTTGGCGCGCGAAGACCCAAGAGGTATTAAGTGGTGCCCGCATTTTTTATAGATATATAAGGTCGGTTATTTGGAAAACCGACCCTATAGAGATACACTACAAGGTCGGTTATTTTAAGAAAAGTGACCCAAGAGGTCTTAAGTGGTGCTTGCATTTTTATAGACATATAAGGTCGGTTATTTGGAAAACTGACCCTATAGAGTTACACTACAAGATCGTTTTTTAAGAAAACCGACCCAAGAGATCTTAAGTGGTGGCCGTGTTTTTTTTAGACATATAAGGTCGGTTATTTGCAAAAACTGACCCTACAGGTAGTGACGTTATAACCCATTTATGTACTAGTGATAATATAATTATAAATGAACATATAGATAGAAACCTCAGGGATATATTCTTAAAACTTACATTGTTAGACGGCGCAAGCACGTCCTCACCCTCACGGTGATCATCAGCACGGTCATCATGGGAATGCTCAGCCATCTGAAAGTTCACATTCAAATTATAAATTTCACATTGTAAAGTAACACTAATTGTAAAGTTCACATTGTAAAGTACACATTCACATTATAAAGTTCACAGTCACATTGTAAAGTTCACATTCACATTGTAAAGTAATTCACATTGTAAAGTTCACGTTCACATTGTAAAGTAATTCGCATTGTAAAGACCACATTCACATTGTAAAGTTCACATTGTAAAGTTCACATTTAGAAAAATAAAACATATAAAAAATATAAACATTCATGCCTCTAATAATGTGATCTTTTATCAATTAACAATCCTTCATTGTGATCCCCGCGAACATACAAGTCATTGTGATCCCCTGCTTCAATGTTTGGTGGTGTTGGCAACCCAACTGAGAATGGTCTGGAGTCATCATACTTATCATAGTACTCTTCTTCATCTATAGGATCTTCAATGAACTATCTTTTACCATGAAGAACAACCAACCATTTATCATTTGTAGGATCATCGATATAAAATACTTGTTTCTCCTGTGATGCCAATATGAATGGTTCACCCTTCTCGCCAATCTTTTCAAAGTTCACTAACGTGAAACCCAATTCATCCACTATAACTCCTTTGTTGTTGTCAACCCAATTACATTTAAAGAGTGAAATTCTGAAATCTACATAGTCAAACTCCCATATGTCTTCAATGACACCGTAATATGACATTTTAGCTTTATGTGGACTCTTATCCTTTGCACTTGCAAAAAACAATGAAGACGCTTGAAGGGTGACCCCACTATTTTGGATGATACTCTTATCATCTTGATGCTTTGTGTAATACGAGAATCCAATTATGTTGCACATGACATGACTTTTGATTTCGTCACCAGTGCTGACTTTCAAGTTGTTACCGCAATGCCTACATGGACAGTAGAACCTATCTCCAGGTTGTTTCCTATGTTCCTCAGCAAATCTAATAAACTGGTCAAGACCAGAAATAAACTCGGGGGTTCAATGATTTGGAATGGACATCCATGATCTATCCATTCTATGATCAAAGAGAAAACAAGTATATATTAGAACAAGATTAGGGTCTAGGGTTAAAAGATTAGGGTTTATGGTTAAAACTTTAGGGTTTAAGGTCCTATATATAATTAATGGTTAAAACATCCTAAGTGAGATTAGGTGTTCAAAAACAGTCCCAAACCGGGGACTATCCAAGATTTACTCCTAATGAGTAAATCTTAGACGGGTTTCTAGGCCAAAAAATACATGTGTTGTCATTCTTATATATAATAAATGTGTACCACATGTCCCATTCTTGAACACCTAATCTCACTAGTAAGTGTATAATGTGTATTGGGTTTTCAAGAAAATTTCGGCAGCATTTCCCCGCTATTCTCCAAGTACATATGTACTTAGAGAACAAACAGGGAAATGCTGCTGAAATTTTCTTGAAAACCCAATACACATTATACACTTACATCCTAAGTGAGATTAGGTGTTCAAGAACAGACCCAAACCGGGGACTATCCAAGATTTACTCCTAATGAGTAAATCTTGGATGGGTTTCTAGGCCAAAAAATACATGTGTTGTCATTCTTATATATAATAAATGTGTATAAACTACAGGAAACATGGTTAATCCTAATCTATAGAGTATTATTAAATAATAAATCAAGAAATCAATAGTTTCAAACATGCAATAATTCACAATACAATGTTATAAACTACAGGCAACATGGTTAATCCCCACACTCTAGTAGACAGACTAACCTTAAATATAGTGATGTATAAGAGATTAAGAAAAAAAAATTATGTAAGAGTAAGATGAAGCTCATTGATAATATAGAAAGGGGGGGAGGGGGGGCTGACCTTGGGCCCTTAGTTGATATTACATCAATGTACTACTGATTTCCAAGATAGGATAGATGAGACTAGAGTTCATATTAGATGAAAAAATAACAGCTTAGGACAAAGTCCATCACTAAAGTCCCAAACTCAACGTATATGCACAATTAGCATCAAATATAGGACAAAAGGGTAGATTAGAACCCTAATTTACTCAAACATGTATAAAAATTACCCTAATGACAAAAGAGCTAGAAATCTTTACTAGACATTATATGTAGCCCTAATCATCATATTTAACATACTACGTTATTATGAACATCCAGATCAGATTAAGATCATACTATGTTATAACCATTGGTTTAATAACCCTATTTCCGCATGCACATGATTACCAACTTTAAAACCCTATAATTCATTGAAATCATTCTAATTCAATTTAAGATGTTGGGATCGCATAATTATATACTGACATCAGAATATATAAAAAATCATAATTAACATGATTAACAACATGATCATCAAACTAGGGTTTTCTTGAATAATCATATAATATTCATGTACTAACTATACCTTTGTAACAAGAAGAATAATAGAGTTTTAAGTATATTTTATTCAAAAAAAACTCATACAGCCCGTCCCCCCCGTCTCCTGTCGCTCTGGCGATTAGGGCACGAGGTCGTGGACGTTCCTCCACCCTGATCTAGGGTTATCTCTCTTGCAGGTTCAAGTGCGTGGTTGTGCTAGGGTTCAGGTCTTTGGGATGGCAGCGGAGCTCGCGGACAGGTACGCAGGTCTCAGGTTGTCAGAGGATGAGGATGAACCGGTAGACGTACAGCCAGTGGGAAGCGGCGATGAGGCGGATGATCACACGGAGTTGGCGCTCGTGGGCCGACTGCTTACAGATCGAACGTATAATTTTCGAGCGATGGAGAGAATGTTGGTCCAAGCATGGAGCTTGAAGGAGAAGGTGGAGTTCAAACTACTTGAAGGAGATGTGTTCATCGTCCAGTTCGATCACTTGAGGGATAAGCAGTGGGTAACGGACGGAGCTCCATGGAATTTCAATGGGAAGCTTCTGTTTTTTAAGGAAATTTGCAAAGAGGAGCAGTCGGGCAACATCAGCATCAACATGTGCCCGTTTTGGGTCCGACTCTACGGCGTTCCTTTGGGATATCGATCGGAAATGACCATCTGTGAGATTGTGGGGAGGATCGGTGATGTCATCGAAACAGATACAGATGAATTGGGTTGGGACTCTTCTATAAGAGTCAGAATCGTCCTGGATGTAACTAAGCCATTGAAACGTCCTCAGAAAATCAGAATGAAGGGGGAGCAACAGCGGATATCGAGGTGAAGTATGAGTGACTCGCAAGCTTCTTCTTCAAGTGCGGCAGGTTAGGGCACGTGGATCGTGATTGTGTGCAAGCGGAAGATGAGGGCGAACACCAGCAACGGTGGGGAAACTGGTTGAGGGTGTTCCCCTGGAAGCAACGAAGGTCGACGGACAAGAAGGAAGGTGGGTTGGGGCCGGCGAGGAGGAAACTCATTTTCCAACGTTGCGGGGGAGAGGGAGCAGCGCTAAAGAAGAAGGGAAGTGCCGACAGTGGGCGCACGGAGGGATCAGGGAGGGAAGAGTCGGGGGGAGCGACGAGTCAGTGCTGGGGAGTAGGGGGAAGAGTGGGACGGGCACGTTAGGGAAAGAAAGAGAAGACAAGGGCAGTGCAACGGGGAAGGGCAGACCGGATGGGAGGGAGGGGGCGGAGGGACAGATGGGAAGGCGGGGGAGACGGAGGTGGGAGAGGGAGTGCTTGGGGAACGTGAACCAAGGGGTGATGAGGAGGAGGGGGTGAGAAGGGTCAGGAGATACTCGGCGGTGGAACTACAGGAGTTGAGGGGGAGCCACCGGGTGGACGAGACCGCACCAGCAATGGGGGACGTGGAAACCTTGGATGAACGGCATCAGTGGCCGAGGAACATGATGTCACCGGGGGCAAGCAATACACAGCAGGAGTTATACGGAGAGGAACAGAGCAGAGAAGAGTGGATGGGAGAACACAGGGCATACAGCAGTAATGCAAAGGCGGGAAACACTATGGAACTCCTGCATGTTGGCGCCAGGGATGAGCAAGACAATAGCAAACAAAGGGCAGAAGCAAACAAGAATGAAGGCAGAGAGGGGAGAGCTATAACCAGGGCACAACGGAAGAAAGCAGCAGGGCAAAGGCACAAACAAATCCGGGGGAAGAAGAAGCACCACCCATGGGTTTACAAGATGAGTAGGGGACAACGCCTAGGCATTCCTGAAGATGAAGTGGTGTGGGAGCAATCAACGGGTAAAAGAAACCGCGCGATGGACTGCTGTGAAATGGATGTTGATGAAACTCCTCAACAGGTTTTGGGTGAAAAAAGAACCAAAAAGAACAATGGGAACGCAGCTGACAGTTTTGGGGTCGGAACGACTCAAGTAGCGGATATTGGCGGAGACCAATCCCGCGAAGGACAATGAAAATATTCAGCTGGAACTATCAGGGATTGGGCGACCCTGACACGTGTAAAGCTCTCCGAGCCTGGGTTTGGAGAGAGTGTCCAAACATAGTTTTCATGGCGGAAACTATGATAGCAGAATCAAAGTTGGAGGAGGTCAAAAGAGGCTGGGGTTTTACAGATGGGATGTGTATTTCGAGCAGGGGCAGGTCAGGTGGTATCGGTTTCTGGTGGAAAGAGTGTACGGCGGACATTGTCAATTTCTCATCAAGGCATGTGACAGGTTTGGTAAAAGAAGACAACGGACAGCAATGGAGAGCGATTGGAATCTATGGATGGGCGGACCAGAGCAATAAAACAAAGACATGGGAGTTGATGAGGAGGTTGAAGGATGAGGCAGAAGAACCAGTCATATTTTTTGGAGACTTCAATGAGATTGTGTCTAACACCGAAAAGCAGGGGGGTCAGCCAAAGGAAGAAAAATTCATGCAGAATTTTCGGGACGTCATTGATGACTGTGAGCTGATTGATGTAGGTTTTGATGGAAATATCTTCACTTGGAAGAGCGGCATGACGGAAAGAACGCTGGTTATGGAGAGGCTTGATAGATTCCTTCCGGAACGTGAATGGCGCAATTTATTCAAAAATTGTAAGGTGATTCATCTTCCCATATATGAATCTGATCACGCACCTATCATCTTAAAAGCAGACAATAGAAACAGCAGAAAAAAGAAGAGAAGGAATTTCTTTGCTTTTGAACCCATGTGGGCGGGGGAGGAGGAGTGTGGAAAAATCATCAAAGAGGCTTGGGAGAGGGAGGAAGGGGGGGACAAAGCAATAAAATTATGAGATGTAAAAATATGTTGAGAGAATGGGTGAAGGAAAAATTTGAAGCAAGGAGTAGGAAGGTGAAGGAGCTAGAGAAGGAGCTGAAAAGAATCCAAGGGCTTTCCCCGGACAGTGTAAATCTCAAGAAGGCGGAGGATACATCCAAAGATTTGCAATATTGGCTGCAAAAAGATGAGGAATACTGGGCTGCTCGGGCACGGGTGAAAGAGTTGAAATAGGGTGACCGGAACACGGCTTATTTTCACCAAAAAGCATCCAACAGAAGATGAAGGAACTGGATTGATGGCATTGAAGACGAGAATGGTATTCTTAGAAAAAAGGAAAATGAGATCATACAAATTTTTCTGAGTCACTTCTCCAATCTTTTCCAATCTAGTAACACAGGGGGCTTTGAGCAAGCAACCATAGGCATTAAAAGGGTGATAACGAATGAGCAAAGGGAGAGTATGGAAAGTGAGGTTACGGGTGATGAAATCCGGGCTACTATAAAACAAATGCATCCAAACAAAGCGCCTGGACTAGATGGGATGAAGGCGATGTTCTATCAAAAATACTGGGAAACCGTGGGGCAGGATGTGGCAAGCTACATTAAGGGATGGTGGAAAGGAGAGCATAGTATAAGGGTTGTGAACGACACCTTAGTGATGCTCATTCTAAAGGTGGATAAGCCGAAGACAGTTGGGGAGTTTTGTCTAATCAGCCTATGCAATGTGATTTACAAGATTGCTTCCAAGGTGATGGCAAACCGGTTAAAGCCTCTCATGAACAATGTGATATCTGAAAATCAAAGCGCTTTTGTCCCGGGGAGAATGATTTTGGATAATGCTTTGATTGCTTACGAGTTGTTCCATACCATGAAGAGGGACAAAGGAAAGAAGAAGGGCAGCCTAGCGCTGAAATTAGATATGTCAAAAGCCTACGACCGAGTAGAATGGGATTTTCTTATTTTTGTGATGGAAAAGATGGGCTTTAGAATGAAGTGGATAGACAAAACCGAGATTGCATTACTACTGTCCAACACGCGTTCGCCATCAATGGAGACCGAACCCAAAGTACAACCCCAGCACGCGGACTTCGCCAAGGTGACCCTCTTTCTCCCTATCTTTTTCTTTTATGCGCGGAAGCTTTTTCTACCTCTCTTATTGCTGCTACACAAGATAATCTCTTACACGGTATTCAACCATGTAGGGGAGCACCCCGTATCTCACATCTTTTTTCGCAGACGATAGTATTCTCTTTGCTAGAGCTACCACTGCAGAATGCTTGAAGATAGCTGAAATTGTCAGCCAATATGAACAGGCATCCGGACAAAAAATAAATTTCACTAAGACAGAGGTGGTTTTCAGCAAGGGAGTACAAAGAGGAAAGCGAGATCGTCTGAAGAATACGTTGGGGGTGAGGGAGGTGGATCGTCATGCACAGTACCTTGGGTTACCGACAGCCATAGGGAAATCAAAAAAGCACGTCTTCAGCTTCATAAAAGATAGAATATGGAGGAAATTTCAAGGGTGGTTGGAAAAGTTGCTATCCAAGGCAGGGAGGGAGGTGCTTATAAAAGCGGTGGCACAGGCTATACCAACTTACATTATGAGCATTTTCGAGTTACCAGTGAGAACCATTGAGGAGATTCAAAGAATCATAGCTAGATTTTGGTGGGGTGCAAAGGATAAAGAGAGGAAAATGTCGTGGATGAGCTGGAACAATCTATGCAGGCCCAAATGACAAGGTGGAATGGGATTCAGAGATCTCCATGCCTTCAATCAAGCACTACTAGCAAGACAATTGTGGCGGATAGCAAACAACCCGGAGGCGTTGGTGAGCAAAATTCTCAAAGCTAGATACTTTCCAAGGACATCGATATGGGAAGCTAGACGTGGTCATGACCCAAGCTACACGTGGAGAAGCATGTGGGGAGCCAAGGCATTACTGAGGGAAGGAACACAGTGGAGAGTGGGGAACGGGGCTGACATTAACCTGTGGGATGATCACTGGCTTCCCGAGGAGGATGAACCACTTGCACGTTTTAAGAATGAGAGGAATGCAGAGTACAACCGAGTCTGTGATCTTATGAGAGATGATGGGACAGGATGGGACCGTTCACGAGTAAAGGAGTGTTTCCCGGAGAGCTACACTAGGAAGGTTTGTGCCATTCAAATTAGTAAGTGCAGACCTTCTGATTCCTTGATGTGGTGGCCAGCAAACAATGGGGAATTCACAGTCCGCTCGCTTACTGGTTGGGAATGATGGGGAAAGAGGAGGCCAGACGGTATAAAGCGGCACACGATGATGATCTATGGAAGAAGATCTGGCAGGATGGATGGAGCCCAAAGATAGCCCACGGGAGGACTAGCTACTAGGGGAAGGCTGTACGACAGACACTGCATACCGGACGACACATGCATGTTGTGCATGGGGGAGAAGGAGACCATATCGCATATGCTATTCCGCTGTCTGTGTGCAGTGGAGGTGTGGGAACTTCTGCCTAGGGAGGTCCAGACATGGGTGGACGACGTAAAGGATGGGGAGGTGGCTGCTACTATAAAGGAGGCTTTGATGAGGCCGAACATGTGTGAAGCAACGTCAATTGTTGCTGCAATGTGGGCGGTGTGGCGTGGACGCTGCTCTCGTGTTTTCAGTGATGGCAACGTGAACAGCAGGTTCTTGTATGGATGTGCATTGACGACGGCTAGAAGGCTTACGGGTCAGCCAAGTACGCCCATGCATGGGGCGAATGGTGGGGACGGTGTGGAAAGGAGAGGCTGGCGCGCGCCCAGTGAAGGTCAAGTAAAGCTGAATGTGGACGGTTCCTGTGGAGATGATGGAGTCTCTAGCATCGGAGTTGTGATGAGAGACACAGCGGGGTGCTAAAGGGGATACTCGGGGAGAAGGTCACCTCGAGAAAGGATGTTGCTATGACGGAGGCGTTGGCGGTGAGGGTGGCTTTGGAATGGGCGAACAAGGAAGGTACCACACAGGTGGAAGTGGAATCAGACTCCATGATGATCGTCCAAGCTTGCAACACTACAACATCACGGAGGGACTATCTAGGGACTATTGTGGAAGATATTTTTGTTTTGAAACGTTTGTTTTCCTTTTGTAGTTTTAATTATGTTAGTCGCTTAGACAATAGGGCAGCTCATCTAGTTGCCAACCACGTCCGTCGTGGATCAGTAGATAGGATCGTTTTACTTCAGCCTTTTACTTCTTGTAGTTCAAACCTTGTAAGACTTGTTTCAGCTTTTTAATTTCATGCGGGGAACCCCCATCATAGGGTTTCCCGTCCATTCTAAAAAAAAGTATATTTTATTCACAATCTACGCATTTTTCTAATCAAAACCATATACATTAATATGTCTATAATTGTAGCTAGCATTCATTTCATACATTATTGGCAATATTAATGTGAATCTGACCAGCCAATGGTGGTCGGGCAGGAGCAGGGTACCTTGAGGGCGGAGGAAGAAGAGGAGGAAGAAGGACTTTGTGGCGGCACTGGTGGCAAATAGGCGCACAGGAGTTGTGGTCAGAGCAGCTCTAGAGAGCAGGGAGCAGAGTGCGTAGGGAGCAGGCCTAGGAGAGTCGCGGCCAGCTTGGAGAGCAGTAGGTGTGAGCAGCGAGCAGGCGAGGAGCTCCAGAGAGCGGCGACGCTGACCAGCAGGTGCAGAGCAGGTGCAGCGATGGAAGAGAACGGCAGTAGCTAGGGCGCCGGTGAGCACAGAGGGGCTGGTGAGCAGAGAGGGCGAGCAGAGATGGAGGGTGGTGGCTGGCGAGCAGAGAGGGCCTTCGTGGTGGCGGCCGGCCTGGAGAGTAGCGGCCACAGCACCATCAAACGGTGGTGGCGGAGGTGAGCGGAGGCACAGGAGCAGCTAGCGGCGGTGAGCAGAGGAATCGCCGGAGGCTAAAACCCTCAATCGGAGAATGAATGAAATAGAAGGAAAGGGGAAAGTCTGGCTCACGCGGGTGTTGTTAAGTTAACAATAGGTGTCGGTTATTAGAAGCAACCGCTGTTGAAAACTATCGGCGTCGGTTACCAACAACAAACCGACACTTATATTTGATTATAGTCGTCAGTTCAAACCAGAAAAACCGACATCTATATATATATGCCGACAAAAATAAATGTTCTCGAATTAAGACCATAGTCATCGGTTTCCTTGTAAAAACTATATGGTGATGAAAATTTTCGCGGTTAAACGTGTGAAAACACATCGGCATCGGTGACTGTAAGAAAATCGACGACAAAAATTGGTCAAATTTCTATTTTGCAGAAAAACTTTAGTCGTAGGTTTCTTTGTTAATAACCGATGTTGAATGTTAAATTTTGGAGGTAATTTTTTTCTCTCAAAAAATTGGATTTGGCGGTCAATTTTTAGCGTCGGTTTGTTACTTGGTAACCAACGCTAAATAAAAAGCAATACTCGTGTCTGGTCGCCCTTCACAGATAGATGTCAGTTTCATTTTTTAACCGACACTGTACTGATTAGGCGTCGATTGTTGTATACAACCGACGCCTTTAAATGTGACGTTATAAGCCATTTCTGTAGTAGTGTAGTTGGATATTTATAACAAGTATGCTTTCCTCTTCTAAGAATTTTGAGATAAACTTTTATCTATGGGGGAGATTGTTACAACCCATACCTTGATTTTTCTATAATGATTATACTTTTATTAAATACTAAGCATTATTGGTTGGTTTATTTTATTTTATCTCAACTTAAAAAATAAATTTGACAAGGTAAAGAATATATGTGTTGTGAATACATCAAGGTTTAGACCTTCACTTATATAGTAATAACACACACATGTTGGTAGAAAGAATTAATTAATAAAGAAACTACCATTTGATAATTATGTAAAACATTTTTTGTATAAATGTATAGAATTCAATTATTAATCCAATGCAAAAATAATGAGCCAAAATGGAGTTTAAATGAGAGAGTTATGGCAATTTTATTTTTCAAAGAGAAGTACCTTTGACTCACAAATGAAGGGTTTGACAACTGAAGGTTCGGTAGACTCACAGAACAATGGCTCCACAAACTCACAAATTGAAGGTTCAACAACTAAAGGTTCAACAGACTCATAAACTAATGGCTTGACAAACTCACGGACTAAAGATTCAACAGACTCACAAACCAATGGCTCAATAAACTCACACACTAAAGGTTCAACAATCAATGGTTTGGTAGACATACAAACCAAAGGTTCAATAATAAAAAATTTAGAAAACTTACAAACCATTGAATCAACAGACTCGCAAACTGAAGGCTCAACAACTAAAGGTTCGACAGACTTGCAAACCAATGGCTCCGCAGACTCACAAACTAATGGTTTTCAGCTACGACGGCCCCAACACAAAGAATAACAAAAAAATCATAACTTTTGTTGTACATATCAGAATCTAACAAAATTTATCTTGTTGGATTTTTTTTAAAATCCTATAGACATCTAAATTCGTAAAGCTTTGAAAATACAAATGATGGGGAAATTTTTAGGAAGAACGTAGAGATTGGGAGGAAACAATGGTTTTAGCACATATCAACCTTGGTACATTGGTATTAGCCATAGATTTCTTTGTCTCTTTGTTCTCCCTTGATCAGATTGACGTGCCAAAGATTTTCCATAATCTTTCTTATTTATATTCTGCCTCTAGAAAGCTTCACTTAGGTCTATTATTCCAGTGTTAGGATGAATGAAGTTGTTCTTTGGATATTTGATCTTGAATCCAAGCTTAGTGGAGCAAAATCTTACATGTACAAGTTCAAGAATGAGATCATTAAGCTAGGATTACCTATAAGTGAGCGAAAAATCACCATAACACCTTGATAATACAACATTCAAGCTTAAAGATCATTGGTATATACTAATCTATCTTTTGATGAATGATTTAGAATTTGATAAGTTTTGATATGCAGTTTTTGGTTGTACTAAAAAGTAATTTAGCATACTCATGACACAATAATGATGCTATTAGCCCTAAATTATGCTACATTAAGGTCATGTTGATTTCGACTAGTGGAATTAGAGGCACTGACATTCTGGCTTTTCCCTAATTTTCTACATGAATGCTATGTGTTACAATCATGTGTCTTGATTAATAATTGTTGCTAGATGATGCATATGAAGCTCAGTGAACTTTAATTGTAATCTCAGTTATCAGTTAAAGTAGAATCTAGTTGAAGTTAGTGAATTATTCTTTATCAGAGTTCAATAAGTAAATAGAGAAACCCTAATTAAAGAGAAAGGATAAGAGTAGCAAGATGACAATGTTACTTGTGAAAATAAATATTATATTTGACATTTGATGCCCTACACATCATAAAATCCATCACAGAGGTCTGCATAGTGAAGGATTAAATGCTACCTACTGGAAGAGACCAAGATGAGGTAGCTAGAGTGTACTATAGAGGTGCGGTGGATTAAGGCCAGTAGGACAATCTCCTTAAAATAGTATGATACCAAACATTAGCTGGAGATTCTGGTAGTACCCAGTGCAATTGTATTCATCAGATAATGCTCATTAGGTTAATCCTTGTGGAACCACTAATGTAGGTAATTAATTTAAGTACTTTGACTCTCCTCCCAAGTACCCAGGTTTAGAGGAGAAATGTAGTTAACCAGTAAGCTATCTAGCCGCCGAGGCTAGACATGGCCAGCCCTATTACAAACCATGGAGCTATTGTAGTAGACATAGAGTCTCGGGTCAACTCTATGTCTTATATGGTGAGTTTGTAGCTTGTTGTGATACTTTCACATGTTTTAGTTCATGTGGGTTCTAGGGAATAATAAAAGGGGTAAAATATTTAATGAATGGGTATAGTTTATTTGTTTATTGCAATTATTTCAAAATTTTACCCATGTTGGATGGTTTATAGTTTTTAACTATTATGCTTGTATTATTTGTATTTAATTATATTAACAACATGCATATGAAATATCATGTTTCTTTTTTATTTTCTACACACTGAGTAAATAGCTCATACAATATACTAGAGAGAGAAAATTAGGCAAGGGTTCATTTCTACAGGAAGAGTCTAAAGATAGCTTTCATCAAGAGTAGACTTGAAGCAGTTTGTAATAGTTATTTTAGTTAGATGGTCTCTTATCCTTCTTGTGGATCCCAGTAATGAGAGAGTTAGAAATGAAGCAGTTTGTAATAAGTTATACTTGGTGTATAATAAGCGAGAACTCTTACTTTTGTCCAAAATTAAAACTCAGTTGTAACCTATTATGTTTTTCATAAACAAGCTGTTATCTTTTAGTTTTTCTAAATAATCAAGAAAGAAAGACAAGAAAATTTTAAGGTTGATTTTCAGTCAGTGAATAAAAGTGAATGGTTAATCAAATCCCTCTTTGGCGGGCCTAAAACCTAGACTATTGGATTTGAGTTGTGTCAAAAGGACTGACAACCACCAACATATAGGCCTAGTCATGCACATAAAGTGGAAGAGGGATCAAGCTAGGGGATGATTTCAAATACACATGAAATGTGCGTCCCTCTACTATGTGAAATCTAAAATATCAAACCTTTTTGTAATTAGAAGTTTAATGTGAATTGGTTGTGATAAGGGTATCTCTAGATGGACTAATGGAACATAGTAATGTATTTTTTATTTGTGTCATTCGTTAGGCTACCTTTTTGTGACAATTTTAAGTTCCATATTATTACTTATATCAGTCATAATATCTTTTAGAAAAATGATAACAATGATTAAGATCAAGTGTATAGAGATAAAAAACACTTCCACTCATCCTATCAAACAATACTTTTGAATTTTCAGTTGTACTTTTTTAATGATTGTAATTTGTTGATCTATATCTTCTGGAGAAATACATGATGTAGAAGGTATAAGGGACTGAAAAAACGAGTGCAAAGTAGAAGGTTGATATGTCAAAGTCTAAAACATCTTACAATAGAAGGCCTCATCTCATCCATCAATCTTGCATGATCAAACTCTCTAATGTGGGAGGGTTTCAATTTCTCCTCGTGTCATAAAACATGAGGAGGGGATTATGATTTTCATGATCAAACTTTATAATGAAAATATCTCAAATTTGTAGACAGGGAGAAGACTTTACATATGAACCAATGTTAGTCATCAATCTTGGCTAAAGAAGGATATTAAGTGATTACAACATATTTCCTTAAAAGGAGATATTGTACTCACCTTCATTTTTCCTTTTAAATACTCATCATACAAAAGGTCTTCCAAAATTATTATTTTATACCTCATATCAGTTTCCTTATTTAAATTCCATTGCTATCCCCATCATATGAAGTTTTTCTCCCATATCTATCAAAAGTTTTAGAACTTATCCATATTTAGAATATTTCTACATAAACCTTGTATATGAAATGTATTATTACTTCCACCAAATCTAACTAAGTTGTGGTCGCCCATATGAGTGAGTTATCTTCCTACATAATAGAAGTACCAAACAAAATGTCTTCATGAAACAAATACTTGATATCCCTCACTATATCTCTAAATTTCATTGGTGATCCACAATATCTCATTAAATGCCCTACGTCATCTCATGACCACACCCCCATGAAGGAGACCATCTACCTCTCCTTGTGGAAGGTAATAGATAAACTAGACCTTTAGAGTATGAGCTTCTTACTAAAGGATCTTTACTTGAGAATAAAGGCCAAAGGTCTACTTAGAAAACTAAAGTTCATTTTTATCCTAACCCCTATGAATGCCACAAAAAATAATATATGCTAACCTCCTAAAGCATGTACTTGATTTGAGATTCTGTGTTCCCAGATCAAGTTCGGTGGATGACATTTAATCGGATCCATGTATCTTTTTGCAATGCCAAGTTAATTAATGTCATGACGTATTAACATATCCCTATGTTGTTGTCTACAAAACCATAACAAGGCTCAAATCATCAATCTAGTGTACTACAAGACCAAACTACCACATAGAGCCCTAACATGGATAAGTTCATATCGGAACCTCATAATAATTTGAAAATTTTCATGTATCTTCACAAAGAAGTAACATAAGAACATCCTTTCTTTAGTAGCTTTTCAACAAATTTTCTTAAAAAAGAACAACACCCGAATTTAGATTAAAAGTCCATAGGATGTAAGAGTTGTGTAATTTTCACAAATAGGGCACAAGAAGGCAAAACTAAGCATAGAAGGGCTATCCTTACATAAGAAGTCTATTTCAAAATTATTTCTTGCATCATAATGGATAGGTAAAAGCCTTAATAACATTGGAGGAGTTCTAAACAACAAGGAATATCATGTAGTTTGTATTTTACATTATGGGGGATAAAAATTACCATAAGGTATGACCTTTAAAATCATTTTTATCATAGTTTGCATATAATCTATGCATGCCTAACTAAGCATGTATTCAACATAGAGGACTATATTAGAGAGATATATCAACATGCAAAAAAATTATTGCATTCGTAATTGCTTAGATTAGCATAACTATTTCATTTTTTAGAAAATTAGAGGGATTAGAACCAATAATAAGGTTTGTATGTATCATGAAGGTATTAAATGCATCATATGTTATATCACTCACCTTACCAGTAGAAGAAAAAGAGACCTCTTATTAATGAATATGAAACACTTTGGGCTTTACTCCTTAAAAGCTTTGAACAAGCTTTGAGCCAACAAGCAAACCACATGTCCACTAAAGATACGAGCCCTCTAATAAAGATTAGCACAGTCCTTCCTTCACGCTTGTAGAGTTGCTAGGGTAAGAGGGAAGGAGAATACATGGTTTAACAAAAGGTTGAACCCTAGATAAGGAACAACAATTAATATGGCTCAAGGTAGACGAGGTTAGTGAAACCATCACAAAAAGGAGACGAGAATAAGCTTGTTTCCATGGATCAAGGTTCAAAGGCTCAAAGGATGCTCGGGCGGTAAGAGTTCGGTAAGTCCTAATGAAGGACCCGGGTTTGAACCTCAATGAAGGCACTTTGCGAATGAAAATCCATGTAGATTTGGCACAAGATGGGGTGATCAGACCACACCTTCTCATGCCTCAAGAGTTTACCATGTCGGGCTCACCCGGGTTCGGTTCTCTCGATCGCCAAAAAAAAGGATGCAAGGAGATTAGTTGATCTGCAAGGAAGAGGAAAGGAAGAAAAGTTAGAAGTAGCAACTAATTTGTCATTGGTTGATAGAATGTAGGGAGTTCATCAATTGTCATCAATAAATGACAAGAAGTAGCTACTATGACTCTTCTTCATAAACTCAAGTAACTAGGTTAAGGAGGAGAAATGTAGGGCTATTTATAGGTCTAGAAAGGAATATAAGAGAAGGGAGAGGTGGTGTGTTTCTCAAACACAACAAAACAAACTGGAAAAGGATGATGCCAAAGGGGAGAGTCAACACCACAACTACTAGGTAGCTATGGCACTTTATGTCCCCAACATCAGTGCTAGAAAGCTTGGTGCCTTTTCACCTGAGGTACCTCTAACCCATTGAATTTGGATTAGATGTGCCTTTAGTGCACACTAGGATCTTTTGAAATTTATAAGGATCTAGTATAACACACTCCCTTAGACTAATCACACTTCAACCCGCAAGCGCATGGGGTGGTGTTATAGTATAGGCAAGAGGAAAGATAAGGGTCAGTTTGTATGGAGAGAGGGGGTACTAGAGCTTAGTTAGGTTAACTATGTTCCTGAAGTAGAGTATAGGGTTCAAGAGTTTGATTGGGGGTTTATTTTTTAAAACTTAACGTCCAAGTAAGCAATAAACACGATAAGAAAAACAAGACAATCAAAGCCCTATTTTAACCCTAAACAAGTAATTCTAGTAAACAAGGAAGGCAACTACATAAGCTAGAGCAAAAGACTACACTAGACTAGGAATTAAGACACTAAAGCATTTAGAGACCTAAACTACCACCATATAGATTAAGCAAGCACAAAGATGAACTAACTACCCTAGCAAGTATTAACTACCAAGAACAAGGTGATTTACTAAGGGGAAATTAAACTAAGAAACTAAGATAGCATGAACTAACAAGAAATCCAATTAAGGTTTTAAGCAAGTTATGGGAAGGGTGGGATGTTTGGGGTAATGATACTAAGATATTGTTTTTGGGGGACAAACCATGCAAAACCTCACCATTCATTCTAGATTGCTAAATCAAACAATTAGTCAAATGCAATTGAATCACCCTAGACTATTGATTGGCGATGGATAGAATAGATATGTGAAGGGGAACTACACTCTTGCACACCCTATCTAGCCTTACAAGGCTCAATTGGACCAAAGTTAGGTGTCATTTCAATTGTATTTCACTAATCTAGGTTTCTAGCGTGAGATTACTTACTGTATTTGGGAGCCAAAGGTAGGATTGGGTAGTAAAGGTGAGGGTATTTCACCTCATAATTACTCACCATCTAGCTTTTAGTGAACTCCTAGAAAATTACAGTAAAAAATCTTACACTAGCTACTTAGATCTCACACCTAGGAGTAAGAGAAGGGCTATATGTGTGGGAAGATGGGGTGCTAGCTAGGGATCCACTGGTTGGACCTAGGAGCAAATCCCAAAATGGCCTCACATATGCCATCTTCTCCTAGACTTAGGTGGTTTCAAGCATAAAACAACAAGTAATTCATGTTTTAAAGCACAAATCATAAGAAGTAACATGGGAAATAAGATATAAGTAGAAAGCAATCACCATAGAATGGAATTATAGAGTTTACAAATTATATTCCCCCAACATGGTATCAAAGTATTATCTTAACCCCAAACAACCCACCACAAAGGGCTTAGCTACTCATAGTGCAAAAAAGAGTAAAAGAAGAGGTAGAAGAAGATAGAAAATCCATGAGCTCATGGAAGATCTTCTCCTTCTTCACCTACAACACCAAGAGCAGGCCCTTCTCCCTCCTTGACATCAAGAGAACATGGAATGGGTGGTCAAAGTCGCTAAAGCCCTAGAAAACTAGGTTTTTGAGGTGGAAGAAGGTAAAAATGGAGTGGAGATAGATGGGGGTAGGTGGGAGATCTTATATGCACTAAGGAAGGTAGGATCGATTGCTATGGGGTTGTAACCTTGTGCTACAACAACCACCTAGGCATATATAGGTGGTGGGAAACACTAGGTTAAGTGGGGGTAGTTTGGGTAAAGTAGTGTAAAAATAGATATGGTTTGGATAGTCACCATTGTCAGTGTGGATGGATGTCAACATGGTTGTGGTGGTGCGGCACAGACGAGGTGGAAGTGGCTAAAGTGACGGGGAAAATTGGGGTCTTGGAAGGTCGACGACCATGACTATGGTGGGTGAGTGTTGGAATGGGTGTGGCATCTGGTACGACTATCTTGGTTGAAGTGGCCACGAGGATGTTGATGAAGTTGGTCATTGTCGATGCTTCTCGCCACAGTCATGGTGGCCGACACAGGTGAGATGGCTTGATTGTTCCATGACTGTATTGATGGCCACGGCCATAGTGGCTGGATTGTTGAACTTCAGATTTATACTGTGATTTGAGCATTTTGGCCACCGTCATGGCAAGATACCACAACCCATTTTAAGGGCCCAGATCCATGTTGTTGCTCCTAGGTCCTTCAATCGGCTGCTCCTTGCTTTGAACATATTTTTTCCCATCCATGGGAAGCTTGGAGATGATCTAGGTTCAATCTCGATATGTAGAAACCCAAGTATCCTCTCCCTCTTTCCCCTTTTTATCCTATACATGTGCAAATGCTGAAAAATACACAAAAAGTAGCCATAAGTGCATTTCATATGAAATAACATATTAGAGGAATTAACTTGTATTCTAACATGTTTAGATGTGATTGAGATGAAAGAAGACACAAGATAGATCCCAAAAATAGGGTTGTCTCACCACCCCAAAGTTAAAACATACTTGTCCTCAAGTATGCTCCAACTTAATCTCTTTTCAATTCTTTCAACAAACAAGAATGATAAATGCATTGCAATGGATGATTATTGACTAAATGGGCTTAATGGTGACTAAGTGCATGTTTCCCTCCTCTCTCCTGTCCACTTTCAGAAGCCAATAATGAATTAAGCATTGAGCATACGAACTTCAAATATAGAGCATAAAATGTACAATCAATCCATATGGCTTTCACATAGCTCATGTAGACCGTTTCATGATGGGATAATCAAATATGACTAGGAGTGTTGTTTCACTTTCATGCACTCAATATCATGCTTCAAACCACACCATGTGACCCATAAGGTTGCGAAAAAGGTTGAAGTGAGCTAGGTTTGATGTTTCCCATCTCAATGGGTATGCTAAAAGAATAAAGGGTCGTGGTAAGGGGTTTGAGTGCTATTACATATAAAACTCATTTTTTCTTTATTTAGATGTTATTACATAGGAGCATCTTTTATTTTCTTTTTCTTTTCCTTTTATTTTCCCTTGGTGTGAGTACGGCAATGGTGGTAAGAGTGAAGCGGGAGATACATATATGGCTACCACAAACTTTTAGAAGTGTCCAAGGCTGAATATGTTCTCTTTGGCATCCTTTCATGAGGCAGAGAGGTAATAAGTGATGCAAGAAAAGTGAGTCAAAGAGGAGTCATTGGTGTGCGTTTAAATATGATATATGTTTCATGAAAGTTACTCCAACACTTCATCAAATAATGTCACATCACATGATTGAGCAAACACTAAAGCCATATTTTTATCATGAGATTTGACAAACCCTAAGCGATCATAGCTTGCTCAAATCACAATTCTATTGAGCCGTTCACAAATATGAAAGAAGTGATTCACGTGTAGAAAGTCAACAATTAAACCAATTTAGCAATAGAACATAGATATGTAGCATGTATTTGTCATGTATCAAGATTTTCAGTTCAAAAAGTGGAGATTAGGTCAAAACATGTTTTTTGGGCAACACATTCTATATTTGGGCAAAATTTGCCAAATTGGTACCAGCTTGCACTCCATCAAATCTAAACCTACACTTAGAAGGAAAAAAAAAGCATAAAGTAGGAAAATCCTAACTAAAACACATAGAGTAACCAAATTTACATGAGATGCAATGCATGGCATGAAAAGATATTGTTTTGAAAAGTTACACAAAACTACATGAATTTAACTACATTGTATGCATGAATGCAAAACAAACACATAGTATGGGTGGGCAAGTACAAGAGTTAGTTAGAATGTTATATCATATCGACAATTTTTTTACAACAAGGTGCATAGAGAAAAATGAGGTAAAGGAAGGGCTTACTGCCTGTAACGCCCCTCCAAGCACATACATGATAGCGGAAGCAAAACCTGTGTTGTCCATAACATGGGTCACTGAGCTTAGAGGAACATTACAAAACATGATATTCAATAGCAATAAGATAAATGAAACACCATGCATTAAATCAAAATATAGATTCATACATTGTTCTTTGAAAGGAAAAACATAAATTGTCTCATCTTGATCTCAAGCCTAATACATGTAGAATAAGCAAATCTAAAAAATGGAAAGATAAACTAGAATAAAGAATCTGCCATGTGGTAGATGGCACCCAACCAAGCTAAAGTCTCCTTTGATGTTAGATACTCTGAAGGGATTTCTTCAATTCTCTCTTGATCCTTGATCTAGGGACATCTCATCCCACGACCATGCGAAACAAAGCAACAACATAAGTAAACGACACAATGCAATTATAAGCATCAACAAAAATAAGCATATATACTTGAACTCAAATAAACTTGACATAAGTTAACATTAAGAATTCTTATTACACTTTAGATTTAATTACATCAATGAATTAAGTTACTATATGTGTTCTCTCCATCACTTCCAATGTGGGGAACAACATGCTGGGTAAGCCCATCATTGCTAGGAAGCCCATAACAACCATAAAGGTCCATCATTGTGAGAAACATATAATAAATTACTTAATTCTCTTAACTTAAACATTAACATCATTGTGATTATCTTGCCATCAATGTAAATTGTCCTCATACAATAATTATAGCAAAGTACTCATCAGACCATTAAGGCTCATCTTAGTTGCACCAAAGTGTTCATCAATGTCATAAAGACAAAACAACATAGAGAGGAACAATTCACAACTTAAGTACATTATCTTAGTCGTCATGGGATTTCTCCCTCTTATTCTTGAAATTAAAATTACACTATTTACATGATTCTTTCTTCAATGTCTTAATCATTACATGGTCCTAGAATTAAACAAATGAGCATCACTGATAAGAATAATACTTTATGATTATAGCAAACAACATGTAATACTAAAAATATTTATCTTAATTTCATTCATGAGCTTGGAATTCAAAGCATAAATTTGAAATCATACTTAACATGCAATTCATCCAAAGTACTTATGCATAGTGGCATGACCCACTTACCTAGAGCAAGGTAGATCCTAACTTAGTATCCCTGATCTTGATCGAATCCTATATTCCTAAAAATACATGATTTAAATTAATTATCATCATTAATACATCCTAAACCCTAATTTGAGTCTTCTATGAAAACATGGTTAGACACTCTCGAATTAGGGTTTCAAAACCTAAAAATTGTGTTCCTCGTTAAAAACCTTTCCAAAACCCATTTTTACTTTTTTTTATAAACCATTGATTTACTATGAATTTCTTAATAACCAACCAATAAAAAATCATCATAAATGCACATAGTTTAAAATTATCCAGTAGGTATGGGACCCATATCTAGCTGGTCCAATTAGGGTCGGCCGCACAAGAAAAGGGTCCTCACTGGGGTAGACCAATAGTCAATAAAAAAAGACAAAAACCCCAAAACACCCCTACGAGAATAGTCGTTCAATTAAGCGGGTGGGGGCACCACGGTCATTGACTGGCTTGGTTTGTCCCTCCCTCAGCCATGGTGTGAGGCACACCTCCAGGGTTCAACCTTCGCTCGACAAACTGGGGTGGCAAGGCAAAAGTCAATGAAAATAGCCAAAAGAATCGCGACGAGTCGTCGATCCTAAAGCAATAATCGCTACTAGAAAGGACCATCATGGCCCTAGAGCAGGTCGTTGGAGCATCAAGAACTAAAGAGAAGGTTAGATGTTTGAAAGCCAAGACAAAAATAAAAAAGTGACCAACAGACAATTGTAGCATGTTCCTTGAGATAAGTCAGAGGCAGGGGTACCAATATCGTGGTTGGAGAGGCTCTACGGTGGCCAAGTGATGAAATGTCGACAAGACCTCAAACTGAGCTATAGGGTATGACGATTGGGGAGGATCTAGGACAAACCAACATTGCAAACACGAAGCAAGGGGGTCATGATGCTTACTATCACTATAATTGAGTTGGTATGGCTGGAGGAGACTGGACGAAGCCGAAGCCTCTGGAGGTGGAGGAGGAGGAGGTCCTGGGCTTGGAGGCACAAGGAAAAAATTGAAGATGGAGGAGTATTCAGTGGCTATCGACAATGCTTTCTGGTACCTTAAATATAGGTATGGAAGAGGGGAGGGTCCTCTGTAAAACTATGGTGATGAGGAGAAACCCATCCCTAAAGGGCATTTCCGCCAAAGGGCACAGAATCCCTCAAAATTTGGGATTATCAAATTCGTTTGGGTAAGGCAATTTCATCAGTGGAGAGAGTTTGAAAAGAGAGAAACTGTGGAGGGAGATCACGGTCAAAGAAGAAAAATGGGACCTAGCTTCCTAGTCTCGGTCTCCTATTCAAGGTAGGAGATTGGTCTAAAGTCGTCAGATGGCGATCCAACGGCGGAAGAGGAGTCAGCGTTAAGAGAGAAATCATGACACCAAAACTTAGCTAAAAATAAAAAAAATGCTAGCATGACATTCACAGCTAGGAAACTATAGTAAATCGATGAAATAAATTCGAATATCACTAGAATTAGGGTTTAAACTTTATTAAAACTTCCCAAAAATATTTGAGGGGTCAAACGAAGTCCCGTTGACTTCAAAATTGAACCATAAGCTAATATAAGGGTCTAGATCATTCCTATATGGCTAGATTCAAGTTTTGCACAAGTTTTCTTCATAGTTTCCATATAATTCATTAAACTTGATTTTAATGCATTTAATTGATTAAATAAGTGGCAAACATCTTCCTTTGTGAGACTTTAGGCCAAAATTTGAGATGAAAAATAATTGTCTCCTGTGAATTCATATCACATTTGTTTAATGACTTTTGAGAAACTTTTACACGGGAGAGAGATAAAGAGAACTCCATATACATTCCTCTTATATTTAAGTCATAAAAAGGTATAAAGGAAAACTTCTTGACCAAGGCATCTACTCCATAATTACATTTTTTTATTTCAAAGCCTTTTCTCTTTCCCTTTTAATCCCCTTTTAAGCATTCTTTAAGAATATGGGAGAGAGAAAGTGAGAGGATAAATGATAGTTTTCCTTTTATGTATAAATGGTTCATTTAATCATAAAGGAATTAAAGGAAGCATATTTCGTTTTATTTTTATGCCAAACATTATGCAAAAAGAAAAGGGTTCAATATCTGGGTAACTTGCATTAAAGTCCAAGTTTTAAATTTTATAATTGGAAATTTGCAAATAAGACCCTACCACCCTACCACCCCAAACTTCTAAATCATGTTGTCCTTAGCATGAAATAGAAGTTTAGAATAGTAGCATAAAGGGTATGGAGTCGTGGTAGACAAACTCCAAGAGATGGAGTGATGAATGTATCACTAGGTGATCAGGGTAGGGCCCCCACGGTTGTGTGCACAAAATGACCATTTTGGCTTTCCAACAACACAACCGTATTGTGTGGAATGGCCATGTTGGACTCCTTCTTGTAGCTTTTTCACTTTTTGCAATCTTCTCTTCAATTATGATCTTACCTTTGAAAAGATCCTTCATGCATCATATTTCCTCCATTGTTCTTATTCTAACATGATTCACAAATAGAAAAACCATCAAGTGTGGAATGTATTTGTGTATGTTTTAAAAAAATATAAGTGTAATTAAGAAAAGGGGCGTTGAGAGAAAGAGTCTCAAAGCAAAATGGGTTGCCTCCTACTAGCTCTAAATTTAGAGCCTTCATCCAAGCTTATCCATTCTTTGATTCAATCAACCATTACCCAAAATCAAAATGTTTCCATCCTCATGATAGGAAATCTTCTCAAATCCCTTCACTACTTGATCTTCCTCCTAAGGTTCGTGCCAGATTCTCAAGTGTTTTTCTTTATTTCCCTCTCCTTTGGGGTCATCATCATAGATCTCAAAGTAAGAATCCTCATCAACAAAACTTTTCAACTGATTCAAAATGATCCTCTTAGGTAGCTTCTCTCCTATCTTCTTCTTGAAGGTATACACACCCTTATGGAACTTTACATAAGTTGGGTTTTGCTTGATGATGTCAAGAAATAGGGTGTTTACCTTAATTGGCCTTAAGACCTTGGGAATTTGCATGTCATAATTTTGCTTTTCCTTGATGAATGAGTCTTCATAGGCATCAAATAGAGGGGTCTTAATCATATTGGACACTTGAGAACGTTGAAATATCACATTGGGATATCTTAGATCGGTGATTGGGGTACTTGGTGGTGTAATCTCAAAGGAATGTGGGACACTTAGTATCACTGCTTCAAAAGGAGTTGGAACAATAGATTTTTTAGTGCCCTTGGCACTCTCAATAGAAGGCGGTATAGAAAAATCTCTAGTGCACTTGTAACTCTCACAAGGACTTTCCGATAAGGGTTCTCTATCATGATCTTTAACCTTTTGCTCCTTTCCATTGGTGAGCTTATCAACAACCTTGCCACACCTCAATAATGAAACCTTCTTTACTTTCTCATGGAAAAGGGGGGAGCATGTGATGGTTCTGGTGGTGGTGGTGGTCTTTGGTGTGGTGGATTAGGATTTTTAGGGATGTAGGATGGTTTTTGTGGAGGTGGTTGGTATGGAGGTGGTTGTTGTGGAGGCGGTTGGTATTGATGTGGTGGTTGTTGGTATTGATATTGTGGTGGTGGTTGTGAGGTGTGCTAGAAGTTGTATGAAGGTTGGGGGTGGTGGAGCATAAAGGTTGGGGGGGATTGATATTGTTGCAATGTAGATACTTGCCCTTGTGGTGGAGCATAGATGCCTTGAGGGGCACCCATAGGAACATTTTTATTGTTTAGGTTGGCCATGGTTTGGGAAGGGAGTATTCCCTCCTCACAATGGGCAAGTAAAAGGGAAATCTAATCCAACCTTTGCTCAAGCCAATTGATAGTTTGTCCATGGAAGGAAACCTCTCTCTTCACTCATCAAGGCTTCTTAACCTAGCATGAACTTATTCTTCAAACATGGAGTTATTTCTTGACTTTTGGTCTCCTTGTCGCTCCCATGAGAAGTTTGGGTGATTTCTCCATTCCAGAGTGTAGGTGTTCTACATGGAGCCTTAGTTGTCCCAAATACCACAAGATTGTAGAACTTTCACATCTTCACAATGAGCCTCCATGGAGTTGGCAGAGTGACTAGAAGAATCCCCACATGAATTTTCATGAGATTCACCATGTTTGCTAATATCTTCATCCACTACTACATAAATAGCTTATAACGTCACATTTAGAGACGTCAGTTATTACCTAAAACTGACGCCTAAACCCTACAACGTTGGCTAATTATATAGACCGACATCTATATTTGAAGACCGGCCAGACACGGGTATCACTTTTTATTTAGTGTCGGCTCCCTAAGATGAACTGACGCCTAAAATAGCCCACCAAATCCAATTTTTCAAGCGAAAAAAAAATTACCCTCAAAGTTTCACATACGACGTCAATTTTTTAACCTAATAACCGATGCCTAAAGACGAAAAAAATTACCTCCAAAGGTCGTCAGTTTTTGTGGAAAAACTGACGCTAATAAGGTTTCGTGCGCCATCCCCGCGAAAATGTTTAGGGTTAAGATTGTCCAATGGACGTCGGTTTTTTCTGGCAACCGACACTGATGGATAGTAGGTGTCAGTTTCTTAGATAATTGACGCCTTTGTCAACTTAATAGGCCCCGCAAGAAACAAACTCTTCCCCGTTCGTCTTTGTTTCATCGTGAGAAATAGACCCTTCAGCCGCTCCCGACGCTGGCGGTCATCCAGCCTGCTCCCTCCTCCTTGTGTGCCGCCGCCATCCTTCTCCCTACTCGCCGCCGTCGACCACCGTTCTCCCTGCCGCCGCCGGTTCAGGAGCTCGCCGGCCTTCTTCCTACTCCAGAGCTCACCGCCTGCTCCAGAGCTCACTGGCCTTCTACCTGCTCTAGAGATCGCCACTCATTGGCTTCCTGCTCTAGAGCTCACCGCCTACTTCCTGCTCACTGTCTCCCTTCTCCCTCCTCCTTGCTCGCTCTATGGCTGCCTGCTCACTGCTCTTCCACGCTTGCCTGCCCGCTCAACCTACCCGTTTGGCTTCCACGTGCACCCATCCGTCTCGCCCTCTCTCCCTGCTCCAGAGCAAGATGCCCGACTGGGCTCAAACAGAGGTAAACATCCCCAAAAACCCTCTATCTCGCCCTCTCTCCCAGCTCCAGAGCAAGACTCTCTGATTTATATTTACTTAAATATTGATTTGTATTTACTTATCTACTCATTTGTTCATCTAATGATTTTTTATTCATCACATTATTTAAATTTAGGGCTTTATATTTATTCATCTACTTTTTAAAATTATTTAATCATCTCTTGATTTATATTTGTTTATCAACTGAGATGTACTTTTTTATCTATTCCTTTGTATTTGTTTATCTACTTATTATATTTATTTATCTAATGTTTTGAGTTTACTTATTTAGATGTTGCTATTGTAAATCAACCTAGGATATGAATAAATCTTGTACTTGTATATATTTGTGCTTCTAATCCTCATGCTTGACCTAATTCAGTAAACCCTAGGAATTGATAGTATAAATGCATCTAAACATTCATAAGCTATTAATGTGTCATGGTCTCTCTTCCTAATACATTGATTAATTTAGGAAGCATTGATATGTTGTTATGTCTGTCCACAAGTGTTTTTATAAGAAAATTGTGTGTTGAATGGGGTTGTGAACAAGGATCTGGTGTTGTACCTGTTGGCCTAGAAACCCGTCCAAGATTTACTCATTAGGAGTAAATCTTGGATAGTCCCCGGTTTGGGACTGTTCTTGAAAACCTAATCTCACTTAGGATGTAAGTGTATAATGTGTATTGGGTTTTCAAGAAAATTTCGGCAGCATTTCCCCGTTTGTTCTCTAAGTACATATGTACTTGGAAAACAGCGGGGAAATGTTGCCGAAATTTTCTTGAAAACCCAATACACATTATACACTTACTAGTGAGATTAGGTGTTCAATAATGGGATAGGTGGTACACATTTATTATATATAAGAGTGACATCACATGTATAAACCCTAAAGTTTTAACCATAAACTCTAATATGTTTACCCTAGACCCTAATCTTGTTGTAATATATACTTATTTTCTCTTTGATCATAGAATGGATAGATCATGGATGTCCATTCACAATCACTGCACCCTAGAGTTTATTTCTGGTCTTGATCAGTTTATTAGATTTGTCTAGGAACATAGGAAACAACCTGGAGATAGGTTCTACTGTCCATGTAGGCATTGCGGTAACAACTTGAAAGTCAGTACTGGTGACGAAATTAGAAGTCATGTCATGTGCAACGGGATTGTACAAGACTATACAGAATGGCAATGGCATAGAGAGATTTCAAACCTGAAACCAATGGATGTCGATAGCAGTGCTTGTGTGGAAGAATAAATTGCCTCCGATGATGTAGATGTGAATGAACCAGTTCCAGTAGACATCGTTGATGCGATGCTGGATAGTTGTGGGGTAGAGCACACTGATCCACCTCCCATGTTTAGAAACATTGTGCATGATGCTGAGATACCATTATACATGGGTTGTAAGTTTACGAAGCTTAGCATTGTGTTGAGATTGTATAAACTGAAAGCTAACAATCGATGGAGCGATAAAAGCTTCACGTCATTGTTGTCTTTGTTGAAAGAAATTCTTCCTGAAGGAAACGAGCTGCCGATCTCAACATACCAGTTAAAGAAATTGTTGTGCCCAATGGGAATGGAGGCCAAGAAGATACACGCATGCAAGAATGATTGTGTATTATTTCAAAAGGACTATGTGGATTTGAAAGATTGTCCGAAATGTGGTGCGTCAAGGTATAAATTGACGACTTCGGGGGAGTCCAAAACTGGTTCTTCCGCCAAGGTGATGTGGTATCTACCTATAATACCATAGTTTCAACGCTTATTTGCCAATCCTATAGATGCGAAGAATTTGAGGTGGCAAGCAGATGTTAAGAAAAATAATGATGGGATCCTACGACATGCGTCTGATTCCCCACAGTGGAAGAAGATTGATTTATTGTACCCTGAATTCGGTGAAGAGGATAGGAATCTAAGACTTGGGCTTTGTACAAATTGGATGAATCCGTACGAGACATTAAGCAACCAACATAGGACTTGGCCAGTTATGTTTGTTATATACAATCTTCCTCCATGGTTGTGTATGAAAAATAAGTATGTTATGTTGTCGTCTTTGATATCGGGCCCTAAACAACCTGGAAATGATATTGACGTTTATCTTGAACCTATGATTGATGACTTGAAGAAGCTCTGGGGTGAAGGTGCGATGACCTATGATGCTTCATAAAGAGAGACATTTTTTTTGCACGCTATGTTGTTTTGCACTGTGAATGACTTTCCAGCATATGGGAATTTGTCTGGATATAGTGTCAAAGGATCTAAAGCGTGTCCTATATGTGAAGAGAACACTGATTCTAAAGCTTAGTGGCCACCAGCTTAGTGGCCACTACACGTTCAACTGGCCAGTGGCCACTAAGCTTCCACGACCGTCATTGTCCCGACAAACGGTACTTGTGCCTTAGGCTAGTACTGATAAACTTGTTTAGCTCAGTGTAGGTTAGTAGACATTCTTCAATGTTAACTCATGGTGAAATCTATTTGTCCTCCTTCTAATGCATACGGTTGCTGAATCATGACCTCCCAGTCGTAACATGTAGTTGTCGGTAACCTGTTTTAGCAGGTGGGATCGTCACCTTAGTCCCACTATATATGTACTAAGCTAGTGTTGTATGTAAATTTGGCGCTGCTGTTGTTATGCACTATATATGTGTGAGTCTGTCATGTTGTTATATGAATCTGAAACACTTGTGCGTGCTGCACTTTATGTATTGTATCTGTATCATGCTTCTCTTCATTGTGGCTTCTTTTGCTATTTCATGGCTTGCTGCCTATATATCTATATAACCTTAGTGTGGGATGCTTGCTTTCTCTCTGACTGTTGCGCTTTGGATTTACAAAGCAATGTCGATGGCCTGCTAATGCATACTTAATACATGTTTTGCAGCCACTTACACAAGACATGTACAGATTTTGGGTTTTCCCATGTGGGATTTTTGGTTCCATCTTTAATTAGTCTTATAGATACAGACCCGTATTGGGAGTTAGTCTTGGTAAAAATAATAAGATGGTGATAATAGCTCCATTCAATGTCGAGTAAGTTTACTTTGCTTGTAATTTGGACTTAAGCAAATTACATTTTTATTGCGGATATTGAGTTATTAATTTTCTACTTTCTTACATGTAGTGCTAAGAATTGGGAGTTATTAGTTATTGTCCCCAAGACATTCACCGTCTATTATCTAGATCCTGCGGGGAGTGAGTTGGATGTATTATATGGACATGCAATTAAAAGGCCATTATTCTCGTGAGAAATATTTTATGTTTTATAACTGTTAACATATGTTACTACATTACTATTTAATTATGCAATTTAATGTGTTACATTAACATATATAGGGCTTTACAAGAGTACAAAAAAGCTGGAGGAAAGGTCCCCAGGAAAAAAATCTGACACTCATTTGGGGGAATGTGAAAGTAATTTCCTGACTCCAATGTATATATTATTTATGTGGACTGTGCTTATTTGTATTTTTAAATATTTTGTATGTTTCAATTTATAGTGTGCTACACAAGACAACGGTTGGGCATGTGCTTACTATTTGATGTGATTTATGGACCTAATCATCAAACATGCCGTATTGGAAATCGAGAACATACAACAGGTATTATACATAGTCTCGTTAGATAATATGAAATATATGAATCTTATTATATATTATTATAATTATATATATACATCATTCTCTTTGTAAGTCTTTAAAATTGAGGACTTCAACACAGGTGCAAAGCGTTTCGATGTACATGCTCCCTATACGAGAGATGAATTAGATGATGTAAGAGAAGATTGGGTAAAAGCCCTACAAAGAGTGGGAATTTTTCAATATGATTTTGTTGACAATGATGACAATGATGAATAAAGAATAACTTTGTTCTCATAATTAATTTTGTGTGAATGTGAATGAATTTTTATGAATTGTCATATGTGTGTGAAAATCATCAATACATGAATGTTTCTACATGTGTCTGAATGTGAAAAGAGATGAAATAAATGGAACTACGGGTTGCTACTGGTTTCTACATGCGTGTGATGAAAAAATAATATGAATTAAATATTCTTATACATGAGTGTGAATCACATATATATAATATTGTCCATCATGTTAATTTTGCAGGTTTGTGGCCTATTGTTGGCTGATATCAATGGATGTCGTAAAACCTATAGTTCATAACTGAACTGCAAGTTTCTCATCCTGCGACCACCCACAACAGGTCTGCAGACTGACAGAAAAAAAAACATAAAATAGGTGTCAGTTATTTGAACAAAACCGACACCTAAGACATACAACGGCAGTTTTTGACCTAAAACCGACGTCTATGTGACCAGGTACCATGGCCGTGCTGGGAAGTAGGGCTGTGGTGGCAGGCAGGGGATATGGCGTCGGTTATTATCACAAAACCGACGTCGTTCAGATGATATGACGTCGGTTACTGTTAAAAACCGACGCCTATAATCCCTTTGCTGGAGCATTTTTAGTGGCGGGAAGAGTTTGGGCGTCAGTTTTTTAGTAAACAACTGACGCCTATAGTCCCTTTGCTGGCACATTTTCAGTGGCGGGAAGAGTTTGGGCGTCGGTTTTTACTAAACAACTGACGCCGATAGTCCCTTTGCTGGCGCGTTTTCGGTGGCGGAAAACATTTTGGCATCAGTTAGAATCCGACGCCGAAGGTGTCCCCCTTTAGCGGCGCCCACTTGGGTGTCACTTTGAAACTGACACTAAAGAGCTTAAATAACTGACGCTAAAAGGCTTTTATGTAGTAGTGATCATGTAGGGAAGTTGAGGAACTAGAGGGGTTCATGCATCTTGGTCTACCATCCTGACTCCAAAGGGTTGCTCGTCACATGTATAAGGTACAGCCAAAAAAAAGAGAACAAGTTAGCAAACCAAGATGTAAAAGTAATACAAAGAATAAAGAATAAAATGGCGAGGGTAGTAGGAAGAGCTAAGCTACACCAACTAGCTAGGTTGAACGCCTCTACTTCCTGAAAACGGCGCCAGAAACCTTGGTGCATTTTTCAAATGCAAATAAGAAAATTGGTCAGTGACGGTGCTTAAGGGGAGAGATCACATCACAACTACTAGGGATCTATGGCGCTTTCTATCCTCAAAAATGGTTCCAGAAAACTTGGTGTGGTTTTCAAATACAATCAAGAAAATTGGCAAGAGACAATGCTTAAGGGGAGAGATCGCACCACAAATACTAGGGAGCTATGCTTCTCTCTATACCCAACAACATCGCCACAAAGCTTGGTGTGTTTCTCAAATGCAACAAAACAAACTGACAAAGGACGGTGCCAAAGGGGACAATCAACACTACACCTGCTAGGTATCTATGGCACTTTTTGTCCCCAAAAATGACACCAGAAAGCTTGGTGTGTTTCTCAAACACAACAAAATAAACTGACAAAGGACGCTGCCAAAGGGGAGATTCAACAACACAACTTCAAGGTATCTATGGCACTTTCTATCCCCAGAAATGACGCTAGAAAGCTTGGTGTGTTTTTCCTTGCCCTGAGGTTTACACCTAACCAATTGGGTTTGATTAGATGTAACCCTATGGCTCGAACACACTGGGATCTTTTGAAATTTATATGGATCTAGTCTACCACAGTCACTTAGACCAATCACACTTCATCCGCCAGCGCACGTGGTTGTGTTATAATATAGGCAAAAGGCAAGATAAGGGTCAATCCGCAGGGAGAGAGGGGCACTAGAGCTTAGTTAATGTAGATATGTTCCTACAATGGTGTCTAACGTTCAAGGGTTTGATTGGGGGTTTGTTTGTTTAAACTAAAGGTCTAAGCAAGAAATTAAAAGGAAGTAAGCAAGACAAGACAAGCAAAGCCCTATTCTAACCCTAAACAAGCAATTCTAATTAACAAAAAAAGCAATTACGTAAGAAAGAGCACATGACTGGACTAGACTAGCAATTAAGACACTAAAGCAATTAGAGACCAAAACTACCACTGTCTAGATTAAGCAACCACAAAGATGCACTAACTACCCTAGAAATGATTAACTACCAAGAACAGGGTGATTGGCTAAGGGGCAATTAAACTAAGCAACTAAGCAAGCATGAACTAGAAAGACAACCGATTAAGGTTTTAAGCAAGTTATGGGAAGTGTGGACCATTTGGGGAAATGATACTAATATATTGGTTGGACGGGACAAACCATGCAAAACCTAACCATCATTCTAGATTGCTAAACCAAACAATTAGTCAAATGCAATGGACTCACACTATACTATTGATTGGTCATGGACAAAATAGAGTGTGTGAAGGGGAAATACACCCTTGCACACCCTATCTAGCCTTATGAGGCTCAATTGGACCTAGGTTAGGCAGGACTTCAATTGGATTTGACTAATCTAGGTTTCCAGGGTGAGAGTGCCTAGTGTAATTGGGAGCCAAAGGTAGGAGTGGGGAGTAGAGGTGAGGGTATCTCACCTCATATTACTCATCATCTAGCTTTTCATAAACTCCTAGGCGTTACACTAAACAATCTTATACTAGCTACTTAGATCTCACACCTAGGAGTAAGAGAAGGGTTGTATGTGTGGGAAGATGGGGTGCTAGCTAGGGATCTACTAGTTGGACCTAGGAGCAAATCCCAAAATAGCCTCACATATGCCATCTTCTCCTAGACTTAGGTGGTTTCAAGTATAAAACAACAAGTGATTCATGTTTTCAAGCACAAACCACAAGAAGTAACATGGGAAATAAGATAGAAGTATAAAGAAATCATCATAGAATGAAATCATCATAGAATGAAATTATAGAGTTTACAAATTATATTCTCCCAACATGGTATCAAAGTATCATTTTAACCCCAAACAACCTACCACAAAGGACTTAGCTACTCATAGTGCAAAAAAGAGTAAGAGAAGAGGTAGAAGAAGAGAGAAATGGAATGAGCTCATGGAAGATCTTATCCTTCTTCACCCCCAGCACCAAGAGCATGTCGTTCTCCCTCCTTGGAAGCAAGAGGGCATGGAATGGGTGGTGGAAGTAGCCAAAACCCTAGAAAACTAGGGTTTTGAGGTGGAATAAGGTGAAAATGAAGTGGAGATAGGTGGGAGATCTTATATGCACTAAGGAATGTAGGAATGAATGGTAGGGGGTTGTAACCTAGTGCTACAACCACCACCTAGGTATATATAGGTGGTGGGGAAGCAATATATTAAGTGGGGGTAGTTTGGGTAAAGCAACGTAGAAATAGGTAGGATTCAGATAGTCACCACGGTCGTGGTGAACAACATGGTTGTGGTGGAGTGGCACAAGCAAGGTGGAAGTGGCTAAAGTGATAGGGAAAATTGGGGGTTTGGAATGTCAACGGCCACGACTGTGGTGGGTGAGTGGTGGCACATGTGTGGCATCTCGCACGCCCGTGTTGGCTGAAGTGGCCACGAGCATGTTGATGAAGCTGATCATTCTCGATGCTTCTCGCCACGATCCTGGTGGCTGGCACGGGTGAGGTGGCTCGTAAGTGCCACGATCATATTGATGGCCATGACCATGGTGGTTGGATTATTGTAGCTTGTTGAACTTCATATTTCTCCTGTGATTTGAGCGTCTTGGCCACGTCTGTGGCAAGATACCACAACCTATTTTGAGGGCCTATATGCATGTCTTCCTTGCTTTGAACATGTTTTTTCCCATCCATTGGATGCTTGGAGATGATCTAGTTCCAATCCAGAGGTGTAGAAACCCAAGGATCCTCTCCTTCTCTCTCCTTTTATTCAATACATGTGCAAATGCCTGAAAAACATACAAAAAGCAGCCATAAGTGCATTTGGTATGAAATCACATACTAGTGGAATTAACTTGTATTCTAACATGTCTAGATGTGATTAAGATGCAAAAAGACACAAGATGGAGCCCTAAAATAGGACTGCATCAAGAAGGAGTGTGTCAATGCGATAAATCCATCAGTCGTCACATCCCCAATTTCATCACAAGTATTGTCATTGGTAGATTACTCAGGCATCTCTGATAGACACAAGGTGGGCTCTCATCAACATGGGAAAGCATGAAGTTAATCAGTAGCTAATTGAGCTAGGATCTTGTTGGTAAATGCCATGCTGACTTCCATCAGTTGACAACATCACCTCCCTAGATGGAAGCATTATAGTCCCCATTGCTAGTTCCATCAATAGATCACATACAAATCTCTTTGCATTTTAAGTTATTTTGATACTTTCACAACAAGTTGATGCCACTGAGATTTATGTCGGTGCCACTAGCATTGCACCAAATGTTTGGACGTGAAGTCATAGAGAAAATTTGAGAGCACCAAGGAGCATCTTGCTACCACCAAGAGCCAAGTTAAGACCGACTACCAACTCGATGGTCATGAGAAGGAATCTAGAAACCCACAACAACATCTTAGTGCCACTGACTCATCCTTCACTCGTATTGACTCTTTTTTGGCCGAACAAGGAGACAAGGATGTCGATGGTATTGACTATGTCAATACCACCAATGTAAATGTATTGATGACTAGGATGTTAATGTTAAAATCAAACATTTAAAATTATTCCTTGATGACTTAATCCTACATAATCTAAGTGACAAAATCCTTCAGAAAACATCACATAACCAACCCTAGAACAAAAGAAGGAGAGGAGAAAAAGAAAAAACATGGAGAAAGATCATCCCAACACTTTCATCAAGTAATTTGACATATGAAACGTCATCCTTTTGTGCCCATATTATGAGGATATCATTGTCATTCATGATTTCTGAATTCTTTCTAGTTATTTACATGTTTTTTCTTTGTTTGAAGAATCACAATAGCATGTTCAATATGTGGTGTTAATCCCCTCTTCTCTAGGGCTTAGGATTATCCCAATGTTAATTTGTACTTGACAATTTCTATACACAAATAAATTTTGTTGCTTGGGATTTGACAATTTGCTTTACTTTGCCATGTTCATGATTGATCACTAGGTGCATGCTTCGAAATTTAATCACTTTGAAAGAGTGGTAAGTATCAGAAAAATTATCATCAACATAAATAATGACTCTCTTCGAAGAGGACTAACAACTATGAGGTTATGTTTCTAGAAAGTTAGATCTTTATTCTTTTAGTCTTTTACTTGAACACCGTAGAAGTTGGGTTTCATTAGATTAAATAGTATACTAGACTGTGAAAACTAGTAATGCAAGCAACAAATCCTTGATTCAATATTGATCTTTTTTAGGTAGAATGAAATAGTGTATGAATTGCACTATGTTGAAACCAATTGTTCTAGAGAATCCATCTTCCTCGTATTAAAATAATTTTCTTGATTACTTTGTTAATTTCAATTCTCAATTTGCAATCAACCAACTCAATCTTTTCCATTTTCCTAGGTGATTTTCTTTTGGTTAGTAGTAGTCTCTAGCATCGAATTCCCATAGTTTGACACTCAAAACTCATTTTTCTGATATTACTATTACACATGCACTTGTGTTTTACATGCATGGTAAACATGTTTCAGTAACGAAGGTACCCAAGTGCATAATTCAGATATAAAACATGTTTTAAGGGTTAAGTTGGGTCATGGATCTGACGCATAGCAGAATATTCCCATCATTCTTCTCAACAGACAATATTGGTTCTCCTCATGGTGGTGTACTTAATTGTATAAATTCATCTTAAGAAGTTTTTACAACTATTTCTTTAGTTCCCCCAGCTTATCTGGAGCCAACTCATATACTTGCTCTATAACTAATTGCATGGAGTTAGACTGATCTCAAAATCAATCTCAATATTAGGAGATAAAATCGATAATTTATTAGGAAAGATATCAATGTAGTACCTTGCTATAGTTACATCAGATAAGAAGAAATCTCAAATTTAGTGTCCATCACATGTGTAGGAGAATATGTGCATCCCTTCCTCATTATTTTCTCACAAAGTATAGAAAATATCAAACATGTAGATTTACAATCTCCTTAAAAGATCGAAGAAAGATCTTCATCTAAAAAGATAGCTTCCTTGGTAAAGCAATCTCACTTCATCTAGTACTGCACTAAATAACTTTCCCATAATAATATTAGTTGTGTACTTCAAGTGGTAATAGGCCCACTTCCACGCATTGTTTGTTAAAACTTAGAACACATTTAGGTAGAACTTCTATCAGAATCGTAGGGCGTGCAATATGTATCTCTAGAAAAGAATCATATCGTAACTACACATCTAGAAAGATGACCTCAACATGTCACGAGTCACAATGTGTAGCACCTATGTCAATCAACCATGGGATGAGTATCTGAATATATATAATTGTAACTTTGAAAATTAGACATATCACAAACTATTGTCAAGCTACACCCTCTTGTGGGGTCAAAGCGTAAACATGGCATGTTACATGTTGTCTACCTTGACCTTATCTTCTACCATACTATAATGTGGCTCTCTGGGTGATAGAGCTTGCCTATGAAGCATACCCTCTGCATGGACTCTATGTTACCACCAATCTTTGTCTTGTCATCATTAGTTGTGGCTGAACCCTCTATGGACTATCTCTGCTAAGATGTCCTACCTAGACACACCCACAACAACCTCTAGAAGTAGGGCTCCAATAAGGACCTTTGTGGTATTCTCCACAAGTAGTGCGTCGAGTGTGGTATAAAATGAAAGCTCAGCCTTCGTGGCCCTGTCATATATATATATATATATATATATATATATATAATCATGTGTTGTGTCCTACATAGTCTCCTTCATGTAAAAGTAGCAGTACCTCTACCACACATAATCTGCGATGGTGCAATAGCTACATCAAATGGCCTCCTAACTAGAAAGATATGTAGCCTAGTCATCCTCGATGTTACACTAACACTTAGTGTGCTCAACGTACCACCTACCCTCTACATGAATTAAACCATGCCTCTACTAGATAACATGATCTACTTTCCTGGCAACATGTAAAAATACGTCAAAATCTTTCATGTATTTTGTCACAAGTATCTTCTCATCAAGTTCATCATTCAAGCCTCTTCAAATAGTCTGATCATGTCCTCTTCTTTAACACATAGCTGAGGATAAAATCTAAGCAAGAACACTAAAAGAACTATATTTCTTATCATTGTCATTGAACACTATTCAAACTCTCAAACAAACATATCTTTTCATGAATACATGTTGTTGAACTATAATGCGACAAACATCTCTTCTTGATTTCAATCAAACCAAACTTTATTCAGCTACATGTGTCTCTTCTATACTCCACCAATGACTTGCACTGCTCTTTAGAAGATAGTTAGCATAATTCACTTTCTCGTACTTAGAACACATGGACCATTTTATATACCTCATCAATTTCATAAGGATGGGATTGTACTAGCACATGGGGTTTTTTTGTGGAGAAAATTGGGTAAATTGTTCGACCTTCATGTGGCTTTAGGCTAGTAGGCACATATGCTTGGTAACTAATAGGCTAGTACACACATGTTTTGGCATGGTTCTGTATAGATGTTGACATATTAAACCTATGTTGATGATTTCACATTGCCAATAAGTCATATTGATGAGGTCAGAATGCATAATGACACACAATGCTTGCCATATGATACAAAATTGAGTTGATATGATACCATCACCAAGGCTGTATTTTGTACAAGAAAGCTACAAAACTTGTACTCATAGTTGGTATACATTAAATTAGGTTGAAGTCATTAATATATCATTAAATGACGAATGAAAATGTGAACTTTAGGGTGTTGTATGCAATTTGGGAAGTTCAAAGGATATGTAATCAAATGATTGATACAATAAATAAGATGGAAGACGTGGTATTAGAAGATGAAGGAATTTAAAAGCGGGAAGGATATGAATGGCCATGAGGTTTGTGGTAGAGGCTAGAGAGGAAGGGAAACCCTCAAAGAGGGAGATGCGCATAATACCCTTAGAGTGAGGAGTATTGGTCATCATTGGAATAACTATTTCATGTATAAGCCCATGGAAAATTGATCCATTTCATACATCATGCATGAGGCAAACAATCTGGAGCCAATATCACGTCTTAGCCTCCCCTCCTTGACCTCATGTAGGATCATGTAGATGAGCGATGTTGTCTCCTTTGAGCTCATACAATTCATCAAAGCTACCTACTTACACTCACACTCCCTCCCACAACACAATATGGAAACTAGCAAGATCGGAGCCTAACCTATCTATTACACCGTCCCCGAACATCAAAATACATGGCAAATTTCAAGGACATATCTTTCCTTCCTACTTTTCTGGGGTGTATTTTCCCCAACCACTTTAAAAGAACCTTTACTTTAGTGTATAACATCTTCACGCTGCTATTAGCCTACACATAAAAGAACCTTCACTTTTTCTAATTGTATATAGGATGGGATAACTATAAGCTTCCCATTCTACTCATCCGCACATCTTTTCTTTCAACCCGCCTATTTCTGGTTCTAAAATTAAACACAAAGATGACAATGTCTTTATTAGAATATTGAAGTTTGATTACAAGCAGACGGGCAGCAGTTGTAACACCGCTATTCATTCGATGGATATTATCGATTAGGCATCCAATCTATTGTGTGGGTATTTCACTTCACCCCCAATAGAAACTATTCAGATATAGCCAGCACAGTAGCCCATGTGTTATATAACTACTATATTCCAAAACGCACACGTCGAGTAGAGAAGATATCAGAACGGAAGGAAGTTTTCAATCATAGATTATTTCCATTTGCGAGCTCTGGCTGCAAAGTTCAAAAGACGAGAGTTGTTGTCAATTGGGGATTCGAATGATTCACAGGCTTGACCAAGAGCTGCGAATGCACAGCCGAGCACAGTGGAACGACAATGGGTTTTAGCAGAGCAAATGATCATCAGGCCGTTTCACTAGTAATTGCAAGGTGGTAGCAGGGCCTTTTTTTAGTCCCATATCGGCAGCTTTGCCGATGTTCCGGCACCGGATTGAAATAAATAAACACCAGCGTCCTGTCTCTAAACTTTATCTTTGCGCTTGGGGCAATGACGCGGCTAGTGAGGTAATAACCGAGGCGCGTCAATTGCTGGTTGAAAACTATTTCCAAACCCCCTCTTCGGCCCGGGTTTGGCTCGTGGCCGTCGAGAATTTCTGGAAGGGCTCCCTCTAATAAAGGGTAAAGCCTTGCAAAATTAATTAATTAAATTTATTTTGTTTAGTTGCGACTCAATTTGCTTGACCCTCCTTTCACGACTTTCCTCATCCATCCTTCTCGCTTTTGCTAATTATCTTTTGCTAATTATCTTTTGTAAAATCGTTGTTATTTGCTCTTATTCTGAAATACCTGGAATAATTTCAATGCTCACGTAGAAAACTGTCTATATATTCAAGAAATTTTTAGTCAGATTAATGTTTTGTTGATATTACACTTTTGTTGATATTCAAGATTTTTTTGTTAGATTAATGTTTTGTTCACGCTTGGGGCAATGATGTTGTAATAAGTACGTATCCCTGTCCTGTATTCTTCATCTCTGCGCTTGGGGCAATGATGCAGCTAGTGAGGTAATAACCGAGGCACTATTTCCAAACCCCCTCTTCGGGCTTGGCTCATGGGAAATTGATGAACAATCCTTAGGTGTTGTTTTGTAAATAATCAATACTATCTACCTTGTTGAACTTAACTTAAAGTAATTAAATGATGATGGTTAATTATACTTACCTTTCTCTAATGTTGTCACGATGGGGGGACACTCTCATAATCTTATGGTAACCCTACTATGTTACCTTGTGAACATCATAGCTCTTATGTTTGATGAAACTTTATGCTATACCTATGTACCACAAGTGTGATGATGAGTGGTAGAACTCTCTACAAGTGTTGAAAGATAATGATGTTCTAGTAGGAGATTATCTGAATGGTAAATATGCCCTTTGGGCATGTCTTGAGCTCCAGTGGAGATGTAATCCTCTCTATGATGGACAAATGGAATGATACCCCATGATGTTGGGACGAGGAATATATCTCATATTTTATTATTTCTTCTGAAGTTGTTATATACCAATGTTTTGTTGAAATCATTTAGGGTTTGTATGTAACATGATTGATGCAACCAAACTCATCCAATTAGAAATAATAAATCAAGTGAAACCCTAATCATGTAGTGCCCTGTGTTGTAGAGCCATTCTAGCATCATGACTTGCTGGATTGTAAAATGAGTATTCTAGAAGGGAAACTCAGAGTCATATAGTGTTGAAGATATGCGTGTGCAGGGAGGATATATACTTGTCATCTTGATCCCAAGGTTATGAAGAACGATTGAGATTGTATCTCAGATGAATGATTATATGTATATGTGATGTGATTGAGGACAATTGCAATTGTACCTCAGATGATAGGGTTATATACCCTGCTTTCTAGTGTCTTGACCTACATTTCCAAGGACGGACTGGGCTGATTGCAACTTGATTGATATGTCATTACGACAGACTCCTACTGACTGAGGGGGAGAGATCTCAGGATTCTGACTCTCCTAGATCTTGTAGGGAACTGATTGCAACTTTGCAGTGGTCAGTTGGAAGTTTGAGTAGTATGCCTCAAACTCCTCAGGGCTTAATTAAAGATGTAATCCAACTGGGTAGTATATTTGTTAAGGTTAAACATTGATTCACATTTATTGATAACTCTTGCCTTGTTTCTTTTGATGTTTAGTCATTGTATAATATGGAAAGAGAAACCAATTGTTTATATGAATAGCTTTATCTATTCCTATGTATATTATGTTAATCATTTCCTTGTTGTAACATTATCTGTCTTATCTTATTAATTACATGACATGTCATAATCAATAAACACTATTGAGAGTTATATCTCTCGCTGGGACATGGGTCTCACCTTGTGGGTCACACATATTTTTAGGTGATCGTCAGCGAGATCGTCAGGCTTGTGGTAGTGAAGAAGAGAATCTTGGAGATTAGTAGGAGAAGAAGGCTGGCTAGTGTTAAAGTGTCCTAGAGTTGTCCCTGTACTCTCATGTTCAGGAAGGGGATATTTTGTACATGATATGACTCGAATTTTTGGTAGTATGATGATGTTGTATATTGCATGTATATGTGGATCAATGATTTTGTATATAGGTTGTGGATGAGGCCACTGGACTGATGTATAGATACCTGGTATGGTATGTGCTTTCATGCAGGATGTTGGACCATTATATAGATGTTCCTGGACATGTTTTATTCAATTTTAGTTATTCCTTTTTCCTACTATGTGGTTGATTAGTAATTAATCATGTTTTGGGTTTTGTGTAATCTTATTTAGCATGGAGGTGTCACACAAACAACAATCCCATTGATTTCACCCATATCTAGGTACTCCTCATCTAAGAACAAGTATATCCCATGTTTCCACACATAAGAGTTCTAGCATTTCACATTTGGGGCACATTGGTGTTTTAAAATAGGTTGACAAATCAAGCGGTTGTTGTTGCCTCATCAAATTACGTTCAAATATTTTGACAAGGCATCCAACCATTGCAACTAGATTGGTGTTTCAAGCTAGGTTGGTTTATCAAGTGGGAAACTTATTGCCTCTTTCCTAATTGATAGAAACAAGATGAAGTTATTGCTACAAACAAGTTTTCTTAAGTGGTTTAGTCACCAGACTCACTTATTGGGGGTACTCTAAATAGGTTGATTCAAGATGATAGGAAGGGGATTTGGTTCTTTATTCCAAGAAAAGACCCACATTAAAATTTAGTTTGAGCATTTTCAATAGTCATTTTCATTAGTTGTAACATCACATGAATTTGAAGTTGATTGGTTCAATAATGTATCTACAATGCGACATGACTTTTCTTATCATAAAAAAAAGATGAGGCAAACAACACCATGAGGTAGTGAGTGGTGTAAAAAGATGAACTAGTAAAATAACAAAGCATATGTCACTATAGATGATGGTAATTAACCTAAAGCTTTCCAACTATGGCACTGATACATTCAAATGCGTGATTATCAAGAAAGAAACATGCTTATACTAGATGCAAAACAAATTTATCTCATGAGATGCAAAGGAAACAAATAGATAGATATGATGCAAGTATAGAAACAATAGAGCAAGTATAGAAACAAATAAGCAAGATGGCATAAGAAACAATAGACAACGTAGATAAGTTTAATCACCACCCACCCCAAGCTTATTAACAATGTACATACTACAAATAATAAGCATGTGCAAGGCACACTTGATCTCTCACTAGGGGTGTTCGGGTCAAAGGAACCCCGTTGTAAGTGTTTCCAATAGGACCAAGAAGTAGCATCCTAGTCTATTACTTCCCATTCATTGATGAGTTTTCTGACGTATGGTGTAGACACACCTTGTCTTGAGATGCACACGACATGCATGTCATCAATGTCTTAGGAATTACTTCTAGAAACCACCACATCAAGTTTGAAAGTTGATATGATGTGTCTCACATCAATATATTCGATTGATCTTCTCAACATCAAATATGACATGTTCAGATGATGGAACAATGTGTTCAACATAAGTGATTTCCAAATGTTGATGAAGATTTTTGTGTTTGAAATGGACCATGGTGCGTTGATTCTCAGTATAGTTTCTAAAGACCTATAGGAATATTGATACAACATGGTGCTTCGAAACAATGTGTTGTTTCGTCAACTTTTGTGGCCTTGTCTCTCTGGACCTAGATATGATGTGTGCTGGAAATGAAATGACACGTCGAACAAAATTTTAGCCATAAATTTGTGATTTCCTTGCAATAAACAAGCATCATGCTTCAAAGGCAAGCATCATCATGAGTAAATAAAGTTGATGTCTGTGACAGATATATATATATATATATATATATATATATATATATATATATATATATATATATACCTAACCAATGTTCAACTTGAATATAATTATGACGACACTACTTAAATAGAAAATGTGGGTGGTCTCCTACATGATCTTGGTTTTTCTATCTCTGATCTGGGTGATCTTCTAATTGTCATTCATCAATGGGTGCAAGTAGATAGAAGATATGCTCCACTCCTTCCATTTCACTCGTGGCCATTGAGAATTTCTGGAAGGGCTCCCTCTTAACAAAGGGGAAAGCCCTGCAAGACTAATTAATCAAATTTATTTTGTTTAGACTTTTGCTAATTATCCTTTGTAAAATCGTTGTTATTTGCTCTTATTCTGAAGTACCTGGAATAATTTTGATGACTGAATATACTTCATGTGGCTGGATTTGGATAACGCCAAAGCTATTTGTAATTCGTTATTTGTTTGCTGAATTAAGATCACAACACTGTGAATCAAGAAGTCGGCTCATGTTGAAAACTATCTATATATTTAAGAAAATTTTAGTAAGATTAATTTTTTGTTGATATTACACTTTTGTTGATATTACACGAATAAGTAAGCACTTGTGTACACTTCATCTTTGCGCTTGGGGTGATGATGTAGCTATTGACCCGCCTCTCACTAGGTAAGGTTTATGCATATACCATACCCTATATACCCATTAATTTTATGATTTTGTAGATAATTCATATTAAAATATAATAGTGCATATTGTAGGACTCACAACTAGATGATAAACATTTATATTCGAATGTAAGTTCCATATCATAGTACTCACATCTAAAATATATAAGTACCTTGCAATAATAAAATAAACAAACCCACCAATGCCCCCTCATAGCAACACAAGTACATTTCATTAAATTAAGAAAGTCATAAAGTTATTCTCTCATTCCGCTCCTCTCCTCTATTCCTTGAATGTTATTTTTCCATAACCTACCCATTTAAGTGTGGTAATTTGGTGTATCTCAAAATTGTAGTGTATTATTATAGCAAGTTTATCCATAACCGTATACCCAATTACCCATTCATATACCTAGTGGTTATGTGGATATGGATATGATGCAGATATATATTTTGACAAAGCGGGTATATACCCATACCCATACCCACTTAACTAGACGGTTATGGTTATGTATATGACCATAACCTACCCATTTACAGCCCAACTCGTGGCAGTCGAGAATTTTTGGAAGTAAAGCCCTGCAAAACTAATTAATCAAATTTATTTTGTTTAGTTACGACTCAACTTGCCCGATCCCCCTTTCACGGATTTGCTAACCCATCCATCCTTCTCGCTTTTGCCAATTATCTTTTGTAAAATCGTTGTAATTTGCTCTTATTCAGAAATACCCAAAATAATTTTGACGACTTAATGTACTTCATATGGCTGGATTTGGATAACGCCATAGCTATTTGTAATTTGTTATTTGTTTGCTGAATTAAGATCGTAACACTGTGAATCAAGAAGTCGGCTCAGGTTGAAAACTGTCTATATATTTAAGAAAATTTTAGTCAGATTAATATATTGTTGATATTACACTTTTGTTGATATTTCACAATGAATAAGTAAGCACCTGTGTCCAGCCTGTACACTTCATCTTTGCACTTGGGGCAATGATGCAGCTAGTGAGGTAATAACCGAGGCGTGTTAATTGCTGATTTAAAACTATTTCCAAACCCCCTCTTGGGCACGGGTTTGGCTCGTGGCCGTCGAGAAATTATGGAAGCGAAGGGCTTCCTCTAATACAGGGAAAGCCCTACAATTATGAAAGTAAATAGTTTTCTAGTTTTAGGTTAGCCATTTTCAACACATGCGAGACCTGGATTTTTATATGCACAGGATAGCACAGACAACATTCACTAAACGAAACATGATATGCAAGCTGTGTTATTATGTAAACCTCGCCTTCCATCATATTTAGTACGGCCACATCAGTTTGGTGTTAAAATTGGGCTCATCTAACAATTAACATATTTTCTTCATTCTGATCCGCCGATGAAAGTAGTCCAAAACCTCGAAGCCGCAAAACCTGTTACTTTGGAATACAGAGTCTCTTGCAGAACCTCTGGTTCGGAAGCACTCAATTTATAGTTTGCCATAGTGAGAACTAGGCATAAACCTGTGCTATGCACGGGTGTCTTAGTAAACTACAATATTTTTTTATAGATTTTACTTATAAAAATATAAAGATATATGTACAATACATATATTAATAGGACTTCTCATACACACATGGACCAATACGTAATTTTAAAAAATAATGGAGAAAATTGCATTCAGCCCCCTCCACGAGCTTTCTTATATAATATAGATGTGTCTCCTAATATAATATATAATTTAAAAAATTACTGACAAAAGTGTGATGTACACACACAAGGACCAATACGAAATTTCAAAAATAATGGAGAAAATTGCATCCAACCCCCTCCACGTGCTTTCCTATACAGTATAGATGTGTCTCTTAATATATTATATAATTAAAAAAAATTAAAGATAAAAGTGTGGTGTACACTAATAGGGAGTAATACATAATTTCAAAAAATAATAGAGAAAATTGCATCAGCCCCTCCACAAACTTTCCTATATAGTATAGTTGTGTCTCCTAATATAATGTATAAATTAAAAAAATTAAAGACCAAATTGAGGTGTACACACACAGGGACCAATACATAATTTCAAAAAATAATGGAAAAAATTGCATCCAACCCCTCCACGGGATTTCCTATATAGTATAGATAGGAAAGATATAGATGTGTCTCCTAATATAATACATAATTAAAAAAATTAAAGACAAAAGTGTGGTACACACACATGGACCAATACATAATTTTAAAAAATAATGGAAAAAATTGCATCCAGCCCCCTCCACGTACTTTCCTATATAGTATAGATGTGTCTCCTAATATAATATATAATTTAAAAAATTAAAGATAACAATATGGTGTACACTAACAGGGAGCAATATGTAATTTCAAAAAATAATAGAGAAAATTGCATCCAGCCCCCTCCACAAACTTTCTTATATAGTATAGATGTGTCTCCTAATATAATATATAAATTAAAAAAAATTAAAGACCAAATTGTGGTGTACACACACAGGAACCAACACGTAATTTCAAAAAACAATGGAAAAATTGCATCCAGCCCCCTCCACGGGCTTTCCTATAAAGTATAGTAGTGCAACATGACCCTAATCAACACAAAGCTCCAAACTGACCGAATTCATACAATGCCCATTGTTTGATCCAACTCTGTTGACCCTTGGGGCCATCAAAGCCACCACCCCTGTTTTTACCCAACCCATGTTCAGTCATTTTCGAACCTTTTTCGTTCCCATTTCTTCAGTTTAAGTTTCTGATGGTCATTCATTATTGTTCTTACCAGTAGAGACCCTGTTACAACCCCAATTTTTTGGGTTCTTTTGGGTGGAAATGCAATTTCCCCAACAAATGTATGATTATGTATTTTGTGTGAATTATGTGCATTGAACATATTCCTTTGATAAATAGCCTTGTGTGTTTAATTTAGTGGGCCTTGTTGGCTATTGGGCCCAGTAACAAGGAAAAAGGAAATAAAAAGGAAAATGAATCAATTAATAAAGGAATAACTAAGATAATGAGAAAAAAAAGATATGGAGGCATCTAGAAGGCTAAGATTTATCCGTCAAGGAGGAATTTTGTATCTTTAGGATTTCTTGGGTTCCAAGGAGTCCAAGTTGCAAAGATAATAGGAGAAGAAAGAGATAAAATCAAATAAAGCATTATTAAGAAAGAAATTTGAGATAATGATGAAAGTATAAGAAATATGTGGAAATATGGATAATGGAACCATAATGGATGAGATTTCGAGTCAACATGGTTTATAATGGTTAAAGGAATCCAGATAAATAATATAAAAGAAGAGGAGAGAGAAAATATGCATAAAATATGTCTTCATAAGTAATAACTTGCATATGAAGAAAAGTCTCTGACACTTTTGAATTTGAGTACCAAACTTGGCCCACAAGTAGCTAAAGTCATCAAGGACTTTCCTTTAAAATTTGGTATTAATTGGGTAATCTGTTTGGGAGTTATGATTTTTACAAAATCTCCTAAAGTAAAGAGGATAACAGATAATGTCACAATTTCAATGAGACTGTTGATTTTGGGCGCACACGAGGTGGACCGTGGATCTGAGATCCAATGGTGTCCAAATCATATCCTACCCTGAGCCAAAAGAGGAAGGCCGCAAACAGTAACTACAAAATTTCCTAATCAGTTTCCTCCCTCTCAGTTTCCTGTTGGCGACTGGAGACTCTTCCATTGGATTCGTGAGAGCAATACGAACGTTTCCGACCCAAATTTTCCCTGAAGTCCCTGCCGATTGGGACTTTTCCCAAAGCCGCTGGGACCTGGACTCCACGGGAGGGCATCCTCCCTGTGTATATAAGGTGGGGATAAACAACCCCTTTGAGAATACTAGACGTTCTCAAATCACCACCATACTTTTGTGGGGATATTTTCTCGCTAAGAAGACCCGACGTAGCCGGAGGGGACATCATCCCCTAGGTCTGCGTCCCCCCTGACCTAGGGCGGCTTGAGGGGCATCACTGCCCTGAGTATCGGCGGAGCCTGGCTAGGAGGGCGACGAGGTTGGGCGAGAGGGGCGCAGCCCACGACGTGCTTGCGCGACGATCCGAGGCAGAGAAAGGGAGGCCGACTAGCGAGGTTGACCGCCCATGCAGGGAACTCTGTTTTGCCGCTAAAATAGGGGATTAGGAACCCCATCCATGTGAGAATGACGAAGGGATCGACTAGATCCGGGTTCCAGGCTAACCAGACCTAAGCAAAGGATCTGCGAGTCCAGCAGGCAAAAAAAAGAGGGAAAAGGAAATGAAAAACTGACGTGGCGTCTAGCGATTGGTTCTCAGGTAATTATCTTAGAATAATCATAGTAATAAATTGGTAGCTCAGATGAAACAATGCAATATATGAAAATTGATTAGAAAAACCCATAAAATCCAATAAAAAAGATTTTGGAGCCTGAATCTGATCATAGATCAAAAAGTGGTTAAAGTTGTTAACCTTAATGCTTTCATTTGATGTTATATGAAATTGAGATGATTAATATGGATAATCTATGAGCATATTAACATGTTGATAATAAAAACGTGTTTTGAATGTCTAAGTAGATAATTCATGGGTTAAATAGCTTAATTTAGGGTTTTGATATGGTAATATGCGTTAATGGGCTTAGAAACCCTAATCTAAGTATTAGTGGATTTTCATGACATATAATTCGAGATCCTTTGTATAAAACCGATGTTAAGTTAGTCTCAAGCCTAGTAGATGATATAAAGGCTCTAATGTGAATATGTGAGTAATTAGGATTTTAAACCTAAGATTGTTGTTTTAGGGTTTTGTAGATATAAAGGGGGAGAGTTGTAAATAGATCTAAAGGAATCCTAATGAAACCCTAAATCGGATTAGAAACCCTAGAAAGTGAATCCCAGTCAATAAAGTAGTTTCTTGATAGAGTGCGTAGTAAACATGTTACATATGCTTTTCAGGAATTCTGTGATTGTTGAATTGCTTGCTTGGATTACTTGCTTGGTTGGAATTGCTTAATGCTTGTGAAATCTGCAAATCAGGTATGTGGTTAAATTATGAATAATCATTTTATGATTCACGACGTTTTCACGGAGATTATTGATTGCTATGATCCTAAAATGTTTGGTTGTTCAATTCTGCAATCTCATAAAGTGACTATGTGTATAACAAGTAAATATTAGTGTGCTTCTCAAATCTACATACCACCCTGATGTATGATGCAAGACCAAGCCCCGAAGGGAAGGTCTTAGTTGGTCAAGCCACGGAGGGAAGACCATTGGGCACCCAGAGTGGTGACCACATATACCAAGCTCAGGATGGATAAGGTGGCCTTATGTCCTTTGCAAGGACAAAACCCTAAGAGAGGGTAATCTAGGGTTTAGGGTAAAAGCGGTTGAGAAGTTACATTGAAAACGTAATTTGGATTGTTAATCAACTATTTAGGTTGTTAGAGCCTATTCGTGTTGTTGTGGTTGTCCCCACATACCAGTATAGAAATTACTGACCGACGTTTTATTTGTCGGTGTTTTAGGTATTATCTGAAAAGGACAAACAGTAAAATGGAATCTGTGAAGATAAAGTTAAGTAATCCAAAGGAGGATTAGATAGATAGATTTCGTCTGCGGATAGAAGTTTTAGATCCTAATCTTGCAAGGTATGAAAAAGTATTATTTTATTCCAACTTCTCAGTTTAGTATTAGTAAAATTTGATAATTATTTTTAATTAAATTGTTAAACCATTGATCTTGAATTTTGGGATAACACCTCTGACCTCTTGGTCTCCCTTGATTGGGGGTTACCGGGAAGTGGAGTCATTACAATTGGTATCAGAGCCAATGGTTTCTCATTTAATCCTTAATAATTATTAAATTTTACAAATTCTGTAGAGCTCGAGGGAGTTACTAGAGGATTTTTCGATGACGAAGGTGTCTAGAAAAGGATCACGGTCCGGAGGCTGGCAATATTTTCCTCCATCCCGCTAGTCGATCACGAGGACTCCCGGATGCGGTGTGACTGCCTGGCCAAAGTCTGAGGTTTTGACTCAAAATAAAATACCTTTAGAACTCTCTCATCTATTTCATCCCTTCTCAACCCTAATTCAATTAAGGTTCTAAGGCTTAGGGTTTTTCTCTCTCTCCTCCCCACCCTCTTGAGGTTAGGGTAAGTACGATAAATATTAAGGAATCCTCCACCAAATAAATGAAAAATATGTAAACAAGTTCTCATGGACATACGCTTAATAGTTTACATGTAAACTAAAGAATAGTTACATGCTTAGGTTGCATGGCATGTGTTGTCGTGCCCTCAGGAGAGCTCTGAGGTTAGACCTTGTTGTAGGAGGATGAGGAGAGAGTTAGCCTTGGGGGCAGAGACCTCCAAGAAGAGGTAGAGACATGATGCATCCTCTGAGGATTCGAATGATTCACAGGCTTGACCAAGAGCTGCGAATGCACAGCCGAGCACAGTGGAACGACAATGGGTTTTAGCAGAGCAAATGATCATCAGGCCGTTTCACTAGTAATTGCAAGGTGGTAGCAGGGCCTTTTTTTAGTCCCATATCGGCAGCTTTGCCGATGTTCCGGCACCGGATTGAAATAAATAAACACCAGCGTCCTGTCTATAAACTTTATCTTTGCGCTTGGGGCAATGACACAGCTAGTGAGGTAATAACCGAGGCGCGTCAATTGCTGGTTGAAAACTATTTCCAAACCCCCTCTTCGGCCCGGGTTTGTCCTGCGGCCGTCGAGAATTTCTGGAAGGGCTCCCTCTAACAAAGGATTAAGCCTTGCAAAACTAATTAATCAAGTTTTGTTTTGAGGGCATTAATCAAGTTTCTTTTGTTTAGTTACGACTCGACTTACTCAATCCCCCTTTGACGGCTTTGCTAACACATACATCCTTCTCGTTTTTGCCAATTATCTTTTGTAAAATTGCTGTAATTTTCTATTATTCTGAAATGCCTGAATAATTTTGATGACTGAATATACTTCATGTGGCTGGATTTGGATAACGCCATAGCTATTTGTAATTCGTTATTTGTTTGCTGAATTAAGATCACAACACTATGAATCAAGAAGTCAGATTAATTTTTTGTTGATATTACACTGTGAATAAGTAAGCACTAGTGTACACTTCATCTTTGCACTTGGGGCGATGATGCAGAGCTAGTGAAGTAATAAGTGAGGCGTGTCAATTGCTGGTTGAAAACTATTTCCAAACCCGATATTCTTAAAAGACTCGTCAAGGTCGGTATAGTATAATGAATAAAATAGTAATGGGAAAAAGGGGCTTTTCCGAGAGATTTGAATTAGTTCCTCCAGATCGTATTTCCCCATGGGTATAAATTTTTATAACCATATAACTGCTTACCCTTATACCCATACCCTATATATCCATATATCCATTAATTTTATGATTTTATAGACAATTCATATTAAAATATTATAGTGCATATTGTATGACTCACAACTAGATGGTATAAGGACCTTATCATAGTAAACATTTATATTAGAATGCAAGTTCCATATCATAGCACTCAATTCTAACATATATAAGTACCTTGCAATAATAAAATAAACAAACCCACCAACGCCCCCTCATAGCGACACAAGTACATTTCATTAAAATAAGAAGGTCATAAAGTCATTCTCTCATTCCACTCCTCTCATCGATTCCTTGAATGTTATTTTTCCATAACCTACCCATTTAAGTGTGGTAGTTTGGTGTATCTCAAAATTGTAGTGTATTATTATAGCAAGTTTATCCATAACCATATACCCAATTACCCATCCATATACCTAGTGGTTATGTGGATATGAGTATGATGCGGGTATATATTTTGACAAAGTGAGTATATACCCATACCTATACCCGCTTAATTAGACTGTTATGGTTATGTATATGACCATACCTGCACCATACCCTACCCATTTACAACCCAACTCGTGGCCGTCGAGAATTTTTAGAAGGGCTCCATCTAACAAAGGGTAAAGCCCTGCAAAACTAATTAATCAAATTTATTTTGTTTAGTTACGACTCAACTTGCTCGATCCCCCTTTCACGACTTTGCTAGCCCATCCATCCTTCTCGCTTTTGCCAATTATCTTTTGTAAAATCGTTGTAATTTGCTCTTATTCAGAAATACCCAAAATAATTTTGATGACTTAATGTACTTCATGTGGCTGGATTTGGATAACGCCATGGCTGTTTGTAATTCATTATTTGTTTGCTGAATTATGATCGTAACACTGTGAATCAAGAAGTCGGCTCAGGTTGAAAACTGTCTATATATTTAAGAAAATTTTAGTCAGATTAATGTTTTGTTGATATTACACTTTTGTTGATATTACACTATGAATAAGTAAGCACCTGTGTCCAGCCTGTACACTTTTGTTGATATTACACGTATGTTTTCTGACATTAACCATTTTCCCTTGAATCAAATCAATCGTAAATCGGGGATTTCCTCAAAAGGCGAATGTCGTATATGAGTATCGAACTCAAGAGGCGGTGCTTAACTCAGGGCTGACATGCCAGGGGTTGCTCAGAAGTGGCCCACCCTGGCCCACTTCGAGCATGGCTTGCGAAAACCTCCTATACTTCGACGGAAGTCGAAGGGGAAGGATTAAAGAAACCAAATAGTGGGGGTCAATTGATACATGGTCTAATTTGAGAAAGAAAACTTTGTAAAAATCTATACAACCACACACAACTACAATCTTAAACAATATACAATTCTAACACCGCACTATGCAATTTGCTAAGCCATACAAATCGTTTATCTCAAGATCTCGTTTTGTGGGTCTTCTTTTCAAAGGAAATTACTCACACGTAGTCCATCATAAAAACCCATGCGATTATATGTCTAATACATTACAATTCACACACACTGATCAAAGAAGATACCAAGAACGGAAGAAAGTTTTTATGCTCCGTTTGGTAAAGCGATGGGACAAAGTCGGGCAGGTTGCAATCGCTCGTAATCGTTGTTATCAAACACAAGATCACCTGTCACTTTGAATTTATATTGTTTTTAGAATTGAGTAGCATTCAATCGTAACCTTTTCTCCCAGACAAAAATATTGCATCGATCCATCTCACCGCACCAGAGTGTTGGCTCATCAATCGCGTTACCTAACGCTGTATTAATCACACACAATTCCCATTTGCGAGCTCCGGCTCCGAAGTTCAGATAAAGTGTGTTCCCCTAAACCGGATTAAAATAATTTACAGCCAGCAAACTGGGAACATGAACGGCTAATTAGACAGTGCAAACAAATTATCAGGCCGCTTCACTAGTAAGTATTACACGGCACAGGTTCTTTAGTCCCATATCGGCGGCTTTTGCGTAAGCTCACGCTTTGGCTGTAATAAGTATGTATCCCTGTCCTGTCTGTATTCTTCATCTTTGCGCTTGGGGCAATGACGCAGCTAGTGAGGTAATAACCGAGGCGCGTCAATTGCTGGTTGAAAACTATTTCCAAACCCCTCTTCGGCCCGGGTTTGGCTCGTGGCCGTCGAGAATTTCTGGAAGGGCTCCCTCTAATAAAGGGTAAAGCCTTGCAAAACTAATTAATCAAATTTATTTTGTTTAGTTGCGACTCAATTTGCCTGACTCTCCTTTCACGACTTTCCTCATCCATCACACCATCCTCGACCATCAAAACACATGACCAATTTCAACGATAAATCTCCCTATCCTACTTTTTTTTGGTGGGCATTTTCCCCAACGCACTATAGTGTTATAGCTTCTTCAGGCTGCTAATAGCCTATACATAAAAGAACCTTTACTTCTTCTAACAAAACATAGGATGGGGCAACTACAAACATCCCAATCTACTCATCCGCAAATCCTTTCTCTAAATCGGCCTAGTTCTGTCTCTACTGCAGAACACAATGGTGATTACAAAAAATATATTCCAGTTGTAACATTACTATTCATTCACTCAGTAATATTACTTTAATGTCCAGATCTATCATGTTGAAGGTATCTTTTCCTAATAAAAACTGTTCAGATATAGGCAACATAGTAGACCTTGTTTTATATATGCGTACACGTCGGCCAAAGAAGATATTAAAACGGAAGAAAGTTTCAATCCTAGACTATACCTTTTTGCCAGCTCAAGCTGCAAAGTTTAGAATACAAGAGTTCCGATCAATTGGAATGAAGTGTAGGCGTGACCAGGAGTTGCGAGTACACCGCCAAGCACACAGGAATGACAATTGGCTAAGTAGGCAGAGCAAACGAATGGTTAGGCCGAGTAGTCGCCTAGTCGGAACCCGGAATACGACAGCACAAGTTCTTTTAGTCCCATATCGGCAGCTTTTCGCGAGGTTCCACCACCGGCTCAGATAAATACGCACCTGTGTGCTGTCTGTGTTTCTCGTCTTTGCGCTTGGGGCAATGACGCAGCTAGTGAGGTAATAACCGAGGCGCGTCAATTGCTGGTTGAAAACTATTTCCAAACCCCCTCTTCGGCCCGGGTTTGGCTCGTGGCCGTCGAGAATTTCTGGAAGGGCTCCCTCTAACAAAGGGTAAAGCCCTGCAGAACTAATTATTCAAAGTTTATTCTTAATTGCATCGAGGAACGAAACAAGTATAGCTCAATTGGTACGATGTCCCTTTAACAGTCTTGCTAGCCCGCACCCAGCTTAGTTTTGGTAATGGTTAGTACGTTTCTCTCTCATGAGGTAATGCTAAATAGCTGTATATTTTTTTTCTTACTGTGAAATACCCAGGATAGTATTGATGGTTTTTATTTACTGAACTTAGAACGCAACAATGTGACTCAAGAAAACAAGTTGGCTCGGGTTGAAAGATTATCTTGAACATGAGCAAGATTATGCAACAAAACCAGTCTTTTGCTGCAGTTTTTTCCAACCTACTGAAATCGGAATTAGGGTACTTGACTTCCTGCAAGATATGTCTTACAAATCTCAGATTCAAGCATATTTGCTTTTACATTGGATAAAATCGTATCTCTTTGGAAAAAAAAATGTACCATTAAAGTTAAATCAAAGATTCAAGGATAATGAGGTTGGCAATCCTTTCGTTCAACAAACATACAAACATGTAGTTCCCTCTAACAAAGGGTAAAGCCCTGCAAAACTAATTAATCAAATATATTTTGTTCAAGAAAATTTTAGATAGATTATTGTTTTGTTGATATTACACTTTTGTTGATATTACACCGAAGAAGTAAGCGCCTGTGTCCAGTCTGTACACTTCATCTCTGTACACTTCCATCTCTGCGCTTGGGGCAATGATGCAGCTAGCGAGTTACTGATTGAAAACTACTTCCAAACCCCCTCTTCCGCACGAGTTTGGCTCATGGCCGTACTCTAATATTTTTATATGCACAGGATAGCACAGACAACATTCACAAAACGAAACATGATATGCAAGCTGTGTTATTTATGTAAACGTCGCATTCCATCATATTTAGTACGGCCCGAAAAATCTGCGGGGCATTACTTGTATTAATTACTTGGTGTCCCAAGACCCACATAATTTTATGCTAGATATTGCCACGATGATCTTGAAAAATCAAGAACCGTCATCAAACTGAAAAACAAATCATTATTAATTAAGCGGAATTAATCATAATCATCGGATTAAAAAAATTACTAAAATTTAAAATTATTTTGCAAGGAGATCTTTGATCAGAAATTTTTTTACCGAAAGATCCAAAATCCATACATATCTTGATTTACATTGTACAACATTGTTTCATCTCATCTTGAGGACAACATGATAGTTGCTCTATCAAAATACATATTGGAGCAACATAAAACCTCGAGACATACAAGCTAAAATCTTAAATTGTTCATGAAACTATTACAAACCAACTTCAAGGACCTGATAGTACAGAGACGACACATGAGTTCTATCTACAAGACACGACAGACAGTACACTCAACTTGAGCTATCACTGCTGCTTCAGCTGTTGTTCCTTCTCTGCAGCAAGGTCTCCACTGCCTCGTACATGTCCACCTAAAAAATTGTAGATCTCACAGGGTGAGACAATTGTCCCAGCGAGAGATATAACTCTCCGCCGACCATATTATTGTTACAGATAAATATTATAAAATTGAGCATGGGTTCTTTTATATTAATAGGTAGGATTAATCATTGTATGAACAGAATAAGATAATCTCCTTTCTTAAGGAAAATATTGCATCTACCCATGGTAGAGTTATAAACCATCTATTTGCTTTGCAAGGAATGTAAAAAAACATAAATAACATCTATCGACTAAGATGTATAACTGAATTGCGCATCAAACAATATTTTTCCGTATTTGATCCTTAAGTAGATATGCTACACGGCTGAACATATTTTACAATCAGACTTATACCCTGAGGAGATGATGTATACCCCGTATATCTCCAACCGACCACAAACTTCTCACAAGTCGGTACCATACAAGGTCAATGAGAGAACCGGTTGCCATGACCTCACCTGTCTCGGTCAGTACGAGACTACTGGCAGTGACATCTCGTGTCAATCTCCAAACAGAGCGTGCCAGGGTACAAGGCATCTTTTCTCAGAGCTACAACATCAACTGCACTCTCTTAGGGGAACATCTACTAACAATCGTCCCCAGTTATGAAATTACTGAGTCATGGTGACACAAGCAACATACTCTGAGCCACGGGCCAGTTCACCGTGCTCAACATAGAGTCTACGACTGAAGTCGCACTTGAGCCAGGATATGGCATATAGACAAATCCCCATTTATTTTGAGTTCGTAAGGAGATTGGCTCATACGTGACCATCTATTTATACTTACACCCCCAAATATTCAAAAATATGCACTCCAGGTTATGCCGCGGAGAACCCGTTTCACCATTCAACAAATCCTGACGCTGATGGATCTATGGTCAGGGCAATATTTTATGGTTTTTAGTGATATATTAAGTGCATTACAATATTCTTTTAGCATCAAACAAGTTATAAGCATCAATCATAAACAAATGCTACAAAGAAATATGTAATACATCTATCAAGTACTTTTCTAATCTTTAAAAATCATTTAGATCCATAACACTTGGGATCTCAGTCCCTTATCACATTACTGGGAATCCTCATCCCTTCACATCATCATTATCATGATTACTGCATCTGTGTATTCAAACCCTTAAATCATCACATAGCATTGTTACCTCTGTAACAGGTAACCATTACCTCTAGGTCCTCAGACTAAGGTATTCATTTGACTTATTGTACAAGTATTCACATGGCTCACAAAGCCATTACACATCTTGTCACCTCTCACTAGGCAACAACTTATTCATATGGCTCACAAGGCCATTAATCATTATACTTGTTATACAAGTATTTAACATGCCTCACATGGCTCATGTAATAAGAGAAATACAACCTTCCCATCATTTGGGTTAGGGTTTCCCTTTATAGCCGAAAAGAGTTTCATGTTCATATTATTAATCCAAACCCTAATTCATTGCTCCACACATCTAGGAGCATACATTGATATCATAAGTATTCAATCATACTTATATTTTTCTCATCATTTATCATTAAATGATTAACAACACAAGCATGTATTTCTTTCTCATCCTTACTAGGATATAGAATACATCATACTTTTGATTCAATCCTCCTCTATGAGGAATATTAGTCCATCATTAACAATTCACATTATCTTTCATTTAACACCACGTTCGACATATGTCACTCAATCAATCACACATGATTGAAGTGTCACTTCCATATTGGTATCAAGATGTGTGTCTTATCATATTATACTTTAAACCACATCCTTTACTTTATGCCATATATTCATATCGGCATGTGGTATAACCACATCACCATGTCACGTTTTGAGGGTGTGAACCCTAATCAGCATATCGTGTACTCACATAAGATGAACTATCACTTAGATCTTATTACTTCAGATTAGTTTTGTATCACGTATGAGATAGATGCTTGACCCCATATCGGGTATAAGCTTTGTGTTTAGTTCCATATCGTGCATAAAATATGCCCCATATCAGGCATCCATATTAGGTAACATATCGGGCATCCATATCGGGTATCATATCGGGCATCCATATCGGGCATCATATTAGGTTACCATGTTAGGTAAACCCATAAACTCACGATCCCTTCATTCCTTCAAGGATCAACTTCATCATATAGTTTCATGACTTTCTAGATGTCTTATTGAATTCTCATACCACAACCCATTTCACTAGGGCTAGGGTATATCGGGTTTCAATCCCTCATCTAGGGTTTTCCACTTAATTAGTTACATCATGCCATATCGTGCATGAAGTATGAGTTTGAACTTCATATCGTTCACAAGATAAAAGTAGGTTCTATTCTTTATCAATCTAGAGATATCATTCATCTCATACATCTGGTATCATCCACCACTCATCTCGGTTTACCCATCATCTTGGGTTTCCAACTCTATGTTGATTAGAGTGTCCACCACTCCTATATCGTATAAGAGGTGTAGTCTAGATTTGTATCATGCATAAGGATAAATAGATATCTCTCATATCGCGCAACAAGCATGACTCATATCGTGTATGAGCTAGCCTCCATCTTCATATCGGGTTAACCCCCTCTTGGGTTTCATATCGGGTTGATGTATCCCAACCATATCGTATTACACTTTGTTCTTGAATCCATACCTTATATCATTCATTAGGGTTTACTTAAGTATTCATATCATGCACCAGATGTGTGTGCTTCAAGGTATCATGTTCCAAAGATATATTACTTGGTCATATCGTGCAAGAGCACTTGCTATTCTTTACTCATATCGGGTTACCCAAATTAGGATTTCATATTGGCTTTCAAGTATACTTTAGACCTTATATCATGCAAAGAGTCTATACTTGACTCCATATCATGCAAGCATATCATCCAAGCATATTGTGCAAGCATATCGTGCAAGCATATCGAGCATGCATACCATGCAAGCATATCGTGCAAGAAATGTCTACTCATACCCATATCGGGTTAGAGCTACTTGTGTGTATGCTTGAACGTGATATCACTTTATAAAGTGATACCATCTTCTTCAAGATCTAGACCTCCGTTCTCATAGTTAAATTTCATGGCAATAGGTCTAGGAAATTACTAGAACTCATAATTTCATCAATTATTTCAAAAGATTTTGGAATTAAAAGTGGTTCATTTAAGCATAGCAATTTAGGTGATGAATAATAACATGATAGGGTTCAAGTTATATAACCCACCTTGTGATCAACTTCAAAGCTCCAAGTCCTAAGGTTGAAGAAGAACCTCTCCAAGGTCCATGGCTTGTTCACAACTCCTCCATGGATAAGAGATCACCATAGATAAGCACTTAGTGAAGAAGGAAAGAAAGAAATTATTCACAACCCGATATCCTACTTCAACCAAGGTTGAAGGTGACTAAAGCCTTATCTAAAGCTTGGTGCTCGAGCTATCCTAGCTCCTTGAGCTTCCTTGCACGATATCTCCAAGGGAAATGGTTATGAGGATCATAAACTTTCATAAGTTGGTGAAAGGTGAAGTATATATACTTGATTTCATGAGATGAAGCATATATGAGGTGTCTTCCCCTCATGCTACTAGATGACACATGGCCATGCATGGTTGACACGTGGCCATGCATGCACACATGTATATCTTGTCATGCAAGAGTCTTGGGGATAACCTAGAGACAATATTTCGGCCCTTACTTATCTTGTTGGACAAGTTATCTCATATTTATCTAATTAAATAAGCAACCCGATACACTTTTTGTAAGGAACTTTGCAACTCGTCAAGGGCCACCTCCTTGAGGTGCTTTTCCCATCATGGCCTTTTCCAAGGCTCAAAAAACCGATAGGAGGCTCCCACTTTGGCTCCTTGGCCGATAGGGCTCCTTATATCAAGTCTACAACTCGATACAACACATATAAGGCTCTTGCCTTCAACTCATTCTTGGTCCTTCATTACCAAGAGTATCACCACTCAAAGGTGATTCAAACATAGTGTATCCTTCTTTCTATTTCCTCTAATAGATACATAGAGGGAGTAGGGACACTTTAGAGGTGGTAATTTACATTTTAATCCCACACATTGGGTAAATTACAAATTATACCAAAATTGGTGTATAAGGTACTGGCATTGTTCAAACGAGTTGTAACTTGGGATTTAGGCTTTCCACAAGCCACCACTTATCATCAATCTCTTTCTTATGATACCTAAACAATTAGAACACATTCCACATGTGTCGTTTGCAATGTAACCCCTCATCTTGGGTAAATTGCACTTATTACTCATACTTTTATATAATGCACAAATAGTTTGCAATTAAGCTCAATCTTGAAAACAAACTTCACCAGAAGCCTTAATTTCTTTTCACAAGATTAGAATCTATTTGTAAGTATCTTACTTAAGCAAAACTTCAAGGGTTAAACCATAACCCTAGTCAGGGGTATTACAATTATAAACCCCTAACGAGGATTTCATCCCCGAAATCCCAGATGGAGGAAGACAATTGTCGTTCATGCATCATATCATCAAGTCTCCACATAACATCTTGATTTCATGGAGATGCCAAAGAACTTTGACCAGCACAAAGCCCTTTCATAAAAGATCATGATAAGATCTATCATACATGATCCATACTCAATTGTTTTATCCATTAATGACTGTGAAGTCAACTTCTGTGTCAAGTAACACTTTCTGAGTCAGACAATTATTATGAATGATTCAGGTGTCAAACCTTATTGACTCACATCTTTTATGTGACAAGATTCTAAGGAGTTTCCATACTCCTCACTCAGTTTAGCATTTCTCTTTCAAGGAGAGATCATGATTATGTTTTGTCACCCACTTGGGTCTTTACAAGTCTTATCATATATTTTCAGTTCCATTCTAATTCTGTTTGATACAACACAAAACTTTCTTACGACTTGTACCAATTTTCTTATTAGTTGTACACTCCCTTGTTATAAGGAAAGACCACTTATTAAAGCAGAACTTATCTCAGAGATATATCTAGATGATATGAGTAATCTGCTTCCACAAATCTAGATAGGGACACATTTAAGGAATTATCCTTAGCCTGATAAGTTTCTTCCCAAAATGATTCTGCAATTTTCTTCTTCTTCAAATAATACATCTTTATCAAGGTTATGTTTATGCAGAGCATAAAACCTTAACATATGATTTTCCTACTTGAGTTATCTCAAGGTTGGCCCTTCTAGATAACCAAACATTATTCATCTTATCAAGAGTCATATTCACACTCTCACATACCTTCTGGCACATCTTGGATACCAGAGTTTCTTAACTTGGTATCCTTCACATGTGTCAAAAACACATCATATTTTTATAATATCCATTTTTCTATTGTTAATACCGGAGTCAACATACAAAAGGATCTTTCTTTTATCTTGAGACATAATATATTACACATATCTTTACCCACTAGTACATAACCGACCTTTAGTGTAAGTTATTTAAGGCCTTTAGTGTCGGTTTTTAAGTGACACCTATGTAGGCGCCGCTAAAAGCAGGGGGTATAGGCGTCAGTTCTCAAACCGACGCCACAACCCTTCGCGCGCCACCGAAAATGCGCCAACAGAGGGGTATAGGCGTCAGTTATTAGCTTTGAAATCGACGCCATATACCTTCGTGTCACAGAAAGGGCGCCATCTGGGGCACTATCGACGTCAGTTTATTAGTGATAACCGACGCCATCTCACCCACTGCCACGGCCGTGCTGGCCAGCACAACCGTGTTGTCTAGCCCACTGCCACGACTGTGCTGGCCAGCACAGCCGTGATGTCTGGCCTCATTAGGGAAATAGACGTCGGTTACTAGTAGGGCAACCGACACTTTAAGCATTTATCGTCGGTTTTATACAAATAACCGACGCCTATTTTATATTTTTTTTTGTCAGTCTGCAGACCTGCTATGGCTGGTCGTAGGATGAGAAACCTGCAGTTTAGTTATGAACTGGAGGTTTTACGACATCCATTGATATCAGCCAACAACATGCCACAAACCTACAAAATTAACAACATAAATGTTCACACATTTAGCAACCTGTAGTTCCATTCGATTTTCACACATGTAGAAACATTCATGTGACGACCGTCTCGCAAAAACAAGATTAACTACTGCGGAAGCGTTCATCAAGAAGCAGATTAGCAAAAATCACTAAAAATTAAAACTTTTTGCAAAGGGATCCATTCATAGGAAAACTCTTTCATTCAGAACCAAAGTAAAACTTTACATCCTGGTTCATATATATGCATCTCATGTACTTTTGCTTCTCGAGGAATACAAACATTAACTACTCTGTCTTAACTGTACACAGGTAGTATAAAACCCTCGAGGCACTAAGCCAAAATCTCGAAATCATTAACTACTACTCCAAGGACCTGAGAGTACAGAGACGATACATAGGACTTCTATATACATCTGAACATGACATGACAGTCAATGTCTCCACCTGAGACTTTACTGCTGTCCCTGCTACTGCTGCTGTCCTTCACCTCCTGAAGGATTCCTGTCTCCTCGTCCGCGTCCACCTAAAAATGTGGTTCCCACGGGGGTGAGACAATTATAAAAATTGCCCCAGCGAGAGATATAACTCTCCGCCAGAAACATTATTATTGCAACTTAATAAGATAAATATGAATAGGGAAATCATATTTATTTGACAGCAGATATTTTAATGTCTAACAGATTAAATCATTATTCTATATCAAAAGCATTGCAACTGTAACTTGATAGAATCAACATGTCACTTATCCTTTAATGAATAGGAAGAACATGTATAACATCTATTCAAACAACAGAATCATTACCACTGCATTAACTTTCTTCAAGATTAGATCATATATCTAAAGCCTGGCATTTTCAATGTGGAGTCATGGCCCGTAGCCATACTCTTTTCATAAGTGTTGGGATCTTAATCCCTCACTTCATCACTGGGTTTTTCTCATCCTTTCACAATTTCAATACCATAACCATGAAATCCTGGGTATTCAAACCCTTTGTTCATCACTTGAGCACTGTTACCTCTTTCTCAGGTAACTAACACCTTTAGGTCATTTGACCAAGGTAAGTATGATACTTGCTACACAAGCATCCATCATGGCACTTGATGCACATTAACTCTCTTGCCACCTCTTACCAGGCACAAAGTATATTATGGCACACAAGGCCCAATTAACAATTCAAACTAATAATACATAATAGCTCATACCTGGCTATGCTCATCATCTCATAATACCTGCATGGTTAGCACATATAATAGCAGTACATCAATTATCTATCAATACCATGCAAAAACAATGTATTAATAATTCAAGGGTATTACCCTTAATCCTTTACCAGGATTTGGATTTCCATCACACATAGCTCATCAGAACACTGTACATCTTGTCACCTTTCACTAGGCAACAACTTTATTCACATGGCTCACAAAACCATTCACATCTTGTCACCTCTCACTAGGCAACAACTTTATTCACATGGCGCACAAGGCCATTCACATCTTGTCACCTCTCACTAGGAAACAACTTTATTCACATGGCGCACAAGGCCATTCACATCTTGTCACCTCTCACTAGGCAACAACTTAAAACAAAGGCTTACAAGCCCAACTCATCTTGTTACTTCTTTCTCAGTAACAAAAACATAATGGCACATATGGCCAATCAATTCTTATCAAATAAACATCATAGCTCATACCTGGATATGATCATCAACTCATGAGACATGCATGATTGTCACACATGATAATAGACTTATCAAGTTCACAACACATCATGCAATACAGGGTAACACCACTATTCCCTTACCATGGTTAGGGTTTACCATCAATTAGGGCTTTCTCTCACATATCATTACCCTTCATTAAGAATAGGGTTTTCCATTATTAACCATTTAGGTTTTCAAGATCATATTATCAATGATCAAACCCTAGTTCATTACTCCCCACATCTAGGAGCCAACATTTATACCATAAGTATTCAATCATACTTATTTATTCTCATCAATTATCATTAAATGATTATCATCACAAGGTATGAGTATCTCTCTCATCCTTAAGTTGAGAATTAACAAAATGACCATGTTAGGTCACTTTCAATTCAGCTCTAAGTCAAGCATAGACCACCACGGCCGTACTACCTTGCACGGTCGTGCAAAGTGAAGCTACCACGGTCGTGCTACCCTGCACGGTCGTGCTGAGTAAAGTCGCCACGGCCGTGCTGCCTTGCACGGTCGTGCTACATAGGATCATCACATGAATCATATTTATATATATATGAATTCTATTATTTGATCCTTTCAACTTGATTAGGTCACATCAACCCTTCAATCAAATGCATACAACTATGATTAACATAGTGTACCAAGTCATTGGTCCTATAAGAAATTAGGGATTCATTCCCAATTAAGGTTTCTCATGGAATCACCCTCAATTAGGGTTCCACATGGATGCACCCTCAGCTAGGGTTTACTATTCATCCTAATTAGTGATTTCACATGTAGTCAACCTCTTATTAGGGTTATACATGGAATCAACCTCAATTAGGGTTTACATCATGTATTGGATCCATGCATTTGTTATGCATTAATAACTAGTACCATTAAAGGTATCTCCCACCTAATCACATTAGGTTTTCAAAAAGGTTTGATCCATTGGACCTTCAATAACATGAGGTATCCAATTGAATTTGGGTTTCCAATGTTGATTCCTTCAATCATTGAATTCATGGAACCAATCATCAATTGGACCTATACTCATACTTCAATTGAGTTTAATAGGTCAACCTACAACTGATTTGACCCTCAATTGACCCTCAATTGATCATCAATTAGGGTTTGATTCAATTGAATTAGGGCTTGGAATCGATGATCCTTCAACACTAATCAATGCAGAACTAGTTGCATTGAAACCATTGAACCATCATCCAAATTGGGTATGACCTGACCCCAAACGGTTTTGAGGTCGTTTGGATGACCTCCAAACGGTCTTGAGACCGTTTTCCCATCATATCACTCAAATCCAAGCCATCCAATTAAGGTTTGGATCATTAGATTGATCACCAAATCAACATTGCATTGTATATCAACTTGGTATCTTTAGACCTTCAAACACCTAACCATACTCAACCCTAGACCTCCAAATGATCTTGGGTGACCACCAAACGGTCTTGAGACCGTTTGGATGAGCTCCAAACGGTCTTGAGACCGTTTGGCCCATCCAACCTTTGGATTCTAGTGAAAAATCATCATGGATTGGTCTATCGAGTTGATCAACAAAGCAGCACTACATTGCAATATGATTAGTACCTTTGGACCTTCAATTGGTCAACTATACTTGACCCCAGACCTCCAAACGGTCTTGGGGTGACCCCCAAACGGTCTTGAGACCATTTGGGTGATCCCCAAACGGTCTTGAAACCGTTTGGGCTAATCAACCCAAAATCTCAACTTAACTCATTGGAATTTCAGCACTGTTTTCAATTAGGGTTTGCCTAATTGAATAGCCTTCAACTCATGATTCCTTGGGAGTTAATCCCTCAAATTCTGTGAGTCATTATACCACATCATTAGGAACAGTAATACCAAACGGTTAACGCTTGGTCAACGCACTCAAACGGTCTTGAGACCGTTTGCCCAAAAAGTTCAATTAAATCAGATTGAAAATCAGCACTTAATCCAATTAGGTTTCCCTAATTGATTAGGCTTCAACTCACGATTCCTTTGGAGTTAATCCCTAAAATTTGGAGGGTTATTAATAAACATAGTTATGAACAGGAATCCCAAACGGTCAATGCTTGGTCAACCATCTCAAACGGTCTTGAAACCGTTTGCTCAACCAGGTCAAGTTAATCAGGTTGAAAATCAGCACATAATTCAATACGATTGCCTAATTGATTGGCCTTCACCTATCGATTCCTTTGGAGTTAATCCCTCAAATATGGAGGGTTATCAGCCTACATAGTTAGGAACAAAATTCCCAAACGGTCAATGCTTGGTCAACCATCTCAAACGGTCTTGAAACCATTTTCTCCCAAACGGTTTCAAACCGTTTGCCCTTAAACGGTTTGCTGAAACCGCATAGACAATCAAATTAAAACGATTTGGAGTAGCTATCAAAACGGTTTTGCTTGGTAATTTTCTTTGGATAAGCATCTAAGATGATGTCATCATCCCCTTCCTTCGAACAACCAAGAACAGCAACCGTTCTTGATGGAAATTGCAGCAAAGAAACAAGTGTGTATCAAATTGAAGAAATCAATCAACAAAGCATAGAGAATTGATGCAATAGCAATGTTTGAGGGTTTGAGTTATAAAACCCGCCTCCAATTGAGATCCAAAGCTCCAAGCTCACGCCATTAATGGTGGATGAAGCTCTAGCAACTCCCCCTAGGCTCGTCCTCAAGCTTTTGATTGCAAAAGTTGGCTAGGGTTGAAGAGGAGATCGAAATAAGAAGGAATCCATAATTTATTTTTGATTTCCACCATGGAATCAAGGAGAACGAAGGTCAAGAGCTTACCAACAGGTTGGGAGGCGTCCTCCTGCTCCTCCCTAGCTCCTTGGTCGGTTTTGCAAGCAAGGGAAAGAAGAAAATCCGAAATAGCCTTTCATTTGGCTTGAAAAAGGCACTTTTATAAGGAAATTGATGAGAGAGAAAATGCATTATTAAAATGCATTAAATTCCAAAAATATGGCCGCCTCTTCCCCCTAAAATCCCTTAAGGACGAGGCACCTTCTTTTGCCTTTAATTCTCCTTCATTGTCCTCAATTTAAAGAAAAGCAAATTAAGCACCTTAATGCTTATTATATTAATATCCATATGTGAGTGGGTTTTCTTTTTCTTATAATAAGGTGAGTGGAATTTCACCTACTTAGGATATTTTCGTTCCTTATCTTGGCAAAGGAACGTCCATTCTTATTCAAAATCAACCCAAAACATTTTGGTTGAAAGCCCTTCAATTATTTTTATTCATTTTTGCCCTAAATCAAATTAGGGTTTCAATTAGGCATTAATCTTGATTATTTTAATATCAAGATTCTCTCTCCTCCAACTTAATTCAAATGAGGCACCCATATCATTTTATTTGCTCTACATGATTCCAAGAAACATTAGGGACCTTATTGAAGTGGTAATTTGCTTATTGAACCCTAGGTTTTGGGTAACTTGCACATTACACCAAAACTGGGTTTTAATGCACAAGGATTGCTTTACAAGCTTAATCTTGGTGCCCAAGCTTGTGAAAACCATACCACTACATCATATTCATTCTTATGTTGTCACAACATCATAGGAACATGTTATCATGCAACATTTGCAAATTAACCCCTCAACTTGGGTAATTTGCACTTTAGTCCAAAATAAGCAAACATTGCTTCAACATTGTTCAAACAGGACCAAAATTGAAACATAAGTTTCTCATGAGCCCTAATTACTTTTCACAAGATAAGATTAAGAATCTACTTAACCTTATTAAGCAAAACAATCTAGGGTTAATTCATAACCCAGGTCAGGGATGTTACAATTCATGTAGCAATCTATAGTTCCATTCATTTTCACATTCACACATGTAGAAACATTCATACAGCAACCAGCAGTTTCATTCATTTTCACTCAGACACATGTAGAAACATTCAAACATATAGAAACATTCACACATATTATAATTCAAAAATTCATTTACAAAATATCATTCTTTAGTCATTATTCGCTATAAACATCCCAATTATATGTTAAAATCCCCACTACTTGTATGACTGTTACCCATTCTTCTCTTACTTCATTTAATTATCCCGTCATATAGGGAGCATGTACATCTGGTAAGGCCTTTCCTGTAGTGTGGTTAGTTTTAAACACCTGCAAAGAGAATGATGTATATATATAATTAATGAGCTATAAATAAGAGTGATATATTTCATATTAACTAATGAGACTATATATAATACCTCAGGAATGGTATCGATGTCCACTGTGGCATATTTGATAATCACGTGCATAAAGCACATCACATAGTATGCACATGCCCATCCGTTGTATTGTGTAGAACACTATAAATTGAAACATACAAAATATTAAAAAATACAACTAATTAAGCATTGTTCACATAAATAATATATACATTGCAGTCGGGAATTTACTTCCACGTTTGTCCAAATTATTTGCTGGTTCTTTTTCCTGGGGACCTTTCCTCCAACCTTTTTGAACTCATCTAAACCCCTACATATTAATGTAACACAGTACATTGCATAATTAAATAGTAATGTAATAACATATAATAACAGATATAAAAATGAAATATTTCTCACCGGAATAATGCCATTTTTATTTTGTGTCCATATCTTGAATTCAATTTAGTCCCCTTAGGATCTAGATAATAGACAGTGAACGTCTCGGGGACAATAACTAGTAACTCCCAATGCATACCACTAAAGGTAAAAAAGTTAAAAATTAATAACTCAAAATCCACAATAAAAATGTAATTTTCTGAAGTCCAAATTATAAGCAAAGTAAACTTACTCCACATTGAATGGAGCTATTATCAACGTCTACTTATTTTGAGCAAAACTTGTAAAAACATCACAACAGTATTGTTGAACTGACGGAGGGTCTTTAGCTACTAGACTAATCAAAGATGGAATCAAAAATCCTACATGTTCGAATGAAAAATCTGCACATATCTTGTCTAAGTAGCTGCAAAACATGTATTACGTATGCATTAATAAATAAGAAACCAGATCACCAGATCCTACACAAGGTATATGGATGTATAAAGAAGATCTCACCTTATCCATAACTCTATCACAGGTGTATTCAGCTAATCATATCGAAACAAATCCAAAATATCTTGTATAAATAGTTTGCTTTCGTATGATTGACATGCATCATCCACATCTATAGAAACAGTTATAGGGAAATTTATATCATGTTCGCCTAACCATATTGCCATACCCCTATAATCAGGACCTAACGGGACAGGTAGGTCCTGTGGAACCCAACTTGGTAATGTAGGAGGTGGAGGTGGAGGACTAGATGCTGTGGGTGTCTTCTTTTTAACTCATATATATATAATTTTAGATCAAATGACATCATATACACACACTAACAATTTAACGTAATGTAAATTTACCATACAGTTTCAGTATAGAGGACAACCGCTTTTTGCCACAATATCACTCCGCCTTCTGCCTCACCAAGCGTTTCACAATCTAGGTGAGCATATGGCAATGGAAGATCCATCTAGTTGGGGAATATACGTAGCGGGCTCACACGAACCCAACCAGGTGGTAATGGAGACCCATGAAACATTTCTCCTAGTAGGGATGGGTAAGCCGATGCCTCTGCAATGACAAATTCTTTACTTTTTAGACGGCATGGCTTCAACCCCTACAAATTTTTGTGTAAAGAATATTATATACATATACATATCATCTTGAAAATATATCATCTTGAAAAGACTAGTTATTATGCCATAAAAATACTTACATTGGATGTGCTAGGTGGTGGGTCTACATGATTACTCCCAACCTCTGCAGTAGGAGTAGAGCGGGACGCCATAGGTACTGTCTGCTGAGTGGCAGTTTGAGATGTCTGTCACTTGATCAGTGCTTCTTCGAGTTTCCTATCAACTAGCTTATCTACCTATACATGGATAAAAGAAACGTTAGCTTCTGATTATTGAATTCTCTTTTACAGTAACATTATAAAGAAAGAATAGGTTACCTCTTCTTATGAAAGTCCTGTTTTTGGGACATGTTTGCGCTGGGATGGCCCAAAGAACGCTTTGATGCCCACACTAGCACCTGCAGCCCTAACACGTCCAGGATGCTCTGGGTTACCCAGAGCAACTGTCAATTCATCCCTTGTGCCCTCAGGGATGAACTTTCCTTATTTCCTCAGCTCGTGCAGCTCCCGCTAATCACCAATTTTTTTTGTAATTAAGTAAACACCATAAATAATCAATATTCAAACGATTGCTGTAAGAGTTGTATTTTACCATTTTTGTAGCCGCATCAGCAGTTGCGGGCTTCCTTATTTCTCCCTTCTTATTTTGCCTCCCAGCTATCTAGACATCATGGCCAGGCAGAGGTGTGCTACCTATAGTAGAGGACTCCTGAGTAGCAGCAGACTGAGCAGTAGCCTCAGACTGTAGTCTTTGGCGAATGCCTGCATATCCCTTTGGGCCCATTGTGTGGTCATGCACATTCAATGCACGCCTTGCTTTTTACGCCTCACTGAGGGCCTAGTTAGTATGCACATTAATGATTTGGTTAGTAACACTAAATGTTAATACTGAATAGGTGAATACAACGTATATTAATTAAATTGGGGGTGACGATTAATACCTTGAATTCATCAGTTTGTCTTGAAGCAACAAATGCGTCCCATTCTTCTTGATCCAGGAAGTTCCACTATTCTGTGGCTGTCTTCTTCCTGTTGTCACCTTCTTTTATGTATTCTCAAGTGAGATTTGTCATATAGTTCCTTAGGACTCTCCCACAGCGTTGCATCACACATTTACGATGCAAATTTTCATCCAATTCAAATATACTCTGCAAAATAGAATTGTTATTAACTAGTATCCAACAAATTAGTAATATAACAAATAGAATTGCAAATTAATAATAACTCACACATAAATCCTTCCATATTACATCTTTCTTCTCCTTAGGAACTTTATGCAAAGAATCTATCTTACAACCGCAATGGCTACGAGTAACATACCCAAGATATGAAACAAACGAATTGCGATTCACTCCAAGTGCATTTCCTGCATTATCAAAATCCACAACAAGTTTGGGTCCATTGCCCCTTTGCGCTATTAACTTCTTCATCATAGTGATGCCCCTTCTCTTGTCAACTTTTTGGTGCTGCTCATCAAGTGCCTCAAGTGCTTCAGAGGGTACATTTGCATCATCAACCTAAAATTTGACAAAATAAACACACTTACATGATATAACTAGAAATGGACATATAGATATAAATATATGATATATATTTTTAAAACTTACATTGTGAGGCGGCGCATTGATATCCTCACCCTCACGGTAATCATCATCATGGTCATCAAGAGAATGCTCAGCCATCTGAAAGTTCACATTCACATTGTAAAGTTCACATTGTAAAGTAATTCATATTGTAAAGCTCACATTGTAAAGTTCACATTCACATTGTAAAGTAATTCACATTGTAAAATTCACATTGTAAAGTTCACATTCACATTGTAAAGTAATTAACAATGTAAAGTTCACATTCATAAAAATAAAACATATAAAAAAATATAAACATGCCTCTAATATTGCGATTTTTTATCAATTAACAATCCTTCATTGTGATCTCCGCACACATACAAGTCATCATTAGCTTCAATATTGCTGGTGTTGGCAACCCAACTGAGAATGGAATGGACTCATCATACTTATCATAGTACTCTTCTTCATCTATAGGATCTTCGATGAACTGTCTTTTACCATGAAGAACAACTGACCATTTATCATTTGCAGGATCATCGATATAAAATACTTGTTTCATCTATGATGCCAATACGAATGGTTCACCCTTCTCGCCAATCTTTTCAAAGTTCACTAAAGTGAAACCCAATTCATCCACTATAACTCCTTTGGTGTTATCAACCCAATTACATTTGAAGAGAGGAATTCTGAAATCTATATAGTCAAACTCCCATATGTCTTCAATGACACCGTAATATGACATTTTAGCTTCACGTGGACTCTTATCCTTTGCACTTGCAAAAAACATAGTCGACGCTTGAAGGGTGACCCCATTGTTTTGGACGACACTCTTATCATCTTGGCACTTTGTGTAATATGTGAATCAATTAATGTCATACCCTTCATAAGACATAATAGTCAATTTCAGTTTAAAGGAGAGGCATTTGATAGTTTTAGTAATATCATCTGGTGTTTGAGATAGTTGATGTAAGACTTTCTCTTCGAACCACTTAATAAATGTCTTGTTATGCTCTCTAGCAAGCCACATTGTATTGGCTTGAGGATATTGTTTCTTGATGCAATTGGTATGTTCCTCGATATAAACACCCACTTTGTACATGTTGTGTAAAATATACAAGTGACCTTGTTCCAACTGCTCACGGCTGATTACTTTCACCCGTGATCCCAAAATTCCTTTGCCAAATTGCTCCTCAATATTCTTGTCATTACCAGGAGTGTCATTGTGACTGAGAAAGTCATTGCAAAAATCCATAACCATTCTATATAGCCTTGTATAATCCCGTTGCACATGACATGACTTTTGATTTCATCACCGGTGCTGACTTTCAAGTTGTTACTGCAATGCCTACATGGATAGTAGAACCTATCTCCAGGTTATTTCCTAAGTTTCTTGGCAAATCTAATAAATTGGTCAAGACCAGATATAAACTCTGGGGTGCAGCGATTGCAAATGGATATCCATGATCTACCCATTCTATGATCAAAGAGAAAACAAGTATATATTACAACAAGATTAGGGTCTAGGGTTAACAGATTAGAATTTTTGCATGGTTAAAACTTTAGGCCAACAAATACATGTGCTGCCATTCTTATATATAATAAATGTGTACCACCTATTCCATTCTTGAACACCTAATCTCACTAGTAAGTGTATAATGTGTATTGGGTTTTCAAGAAAATTTTGGCAGCATTTCCCCGATGTTCTCCAAGTACATATGTACTTAGAGAACAAACGGGGAAATGCTGCCGAAATTTTCTTGAAAACCCAATACCCATTATACACTTACATCCTAAGTGAGATTAGGTGTTCAAGAACAGTCCCAAACTGGGGACTATCTAAGATTTACTCCTAATGAGTAAATCTTGGACGGGTTTCTAGGCTAATGAGTACATATCCACTACATGTATTTGCTCACTTTACATTGCATCACTCATAATTAGAGCATTATTAAATAATAAATCAAGAATTCAACAGTTTCAAACATGCAATAATTCACAATTAGAGCGATAAGATTCACTTTGTACAAACATACATGGCATAATTCAGTCACAATAGCAGGTGTTCATTGACCCAATTCAACATTATAAGAATAATTATAGAAGAGTAATAATATTTCCTAATTGAGAGTATATGAATTGTCCAACAATTGGAACAAGAGCAAGGTATTGTAAAAATTGCCTCATTATGGAAAAAATTAGTCATAATAATTCCCAATCATGTTTAAATCAAACAAAATATCACCTGGGTCTGAGCAAAAATTAATATCTCAAAGATTAATATCACCTACACATGAGATTATGCTAGAGTTAATATTATGCCTTCTGCAGTCATTTAATCTAAAAAAACAATCCTTTTAAAAAATCAACCAAAAATACACACAAATGTAGATGCATGTTCATCATCAAGATAATCATTACACACAAATGTAGCTATCCGATTATAATTGAGAAATATAGCACAAAATCAGCCAACACGGCCGTGCTATGCAGCACGGCCGTGCCAACCTGCGATTTCACACAGTCGTGGAGCAGGGTACCTACTTGAGGGAAGAGGAAGAAGAGGAGGAAGAAGAGAAGAGCAGGTACCTTCGGCAGCGTCGGCGGGGAGAGTAGCAACAGCGAGCGGCAGCGGTGCGGGCAGAGCAGGCCACCGGAGCAGCAGAGAAGGCCGGCGGTGTGGGGAGAGCAGGCCGTCGGAGCAGGAGGAGAAGGCCGCCAGAGCAGCGAGCTGGGGGCAGAGGGCAAGTAGCGCCGGAGGTGGGCAGAGGACCAGCAACCGAGCAGCAAGTGGAGAAATCACCGAACCAAACCATGGTAGCGCGAGAATGAATGAAACTGTTACGACCCCATCTGAGCTTAATTGGTAAACTAGGGGTTACCTAGACAATTGCAAAGATTAATTAGAATAATCATTCTTAAAATATAATTAATGACAATAACACAAATAGGATGTTTTAAATATGATAAGAAGTCTAAATGTTCTTTTGTCTTGAGAATTAGGGTTTGAGAAGCATAAACCCTAATCGGTCCAAATAGGGTTTTGATGATACATGAATACAGAATTTGATAAGTAGAATGTCTCACTAAATGATTTTTAGTATTTTATTTGTAACTCTGATTTACATCAAATTTGGATATGATTTGGATATATAAAATTTGAACAATATTGGTAAATATCAGAATTTTTGAAGAATGTTCTGACCTGTTTATCGGTCGAGTTTCAAACTCGGCCGATCACATTTCCAGAATTATACAGCAGTGCGGTAATTGAATTTTATCTTTTTATTGGTATATCCAATTGATCTCAAATTTTACCTGTGCCTGGAAAACACAGTGTTAGGCACTATGTTAATTTGGAATAATTTTTGGATGACTTTTGAATCCCTACAGTAAGGGTGTCGGTCGAGTTTGTGCAGGACAAACTCGGCCGAATATTTTGCAGACTGCAATATAGCAGTGCACTGTTCTATTTTTAATTATTTATTGGTAACTCCAAATGATCTCAAATTTTAACTGAAGCTTTATAGATCAATTATAAACAACGTGATAAATTATCATAATTGTTGGAGAATGTTAGATCTCTGAAATAAATGAATTACAGTAACTTTTGTATAACTGAATATTCAGCCAATATAATTAAAGTTAAGTGTTGGGTCAATATGAAATTGACCCAAGCAGCTCAATTGACTTATATGAGCAACCACACACACAAGCAGCTCTCATTCTTCGTCATTCATTCCAGAGAAACGAGCTCCTAGAGAGAGAGAGGGAGAATTAGGGCTTGAGTGGAGAAAGTGGGGGAATTGCTGAATTAGGGTTTTGCGATTCCAGGAAGGGTGAAATCAAGTAAGTTTGGATCCTTTGCATAGACTTTTATGGTGAATCTTCTCTCTCATGTCAATATTTCGTCCATGCTCTGATTTGATCCAAGATTATGTCGAAATTCCCTCTTTTCTCACCCTTTCTTCATAATCCCTCATTTTCAAGGTTTCCGAGTTGAATGGAAGAAGAATTGGGAGAATTGCTAGGGATTTGATAGGAATTCGAGATTCCCTGAGTTGAGCTGCAGTTGTGAGGTGTTTTCACACCTTAGGGTGAGTGGGTTCTTCCTTCAAACATTCTAATGCACGAATTTGATTATAACATCCAAATCCCTAAATGCTTAGCATGTGAATTCTAAATCCTGAAATGTCTGTTTGATTTAAGTTATTGTAAATTGATATGATATGGATTCTTTCTATGTTTGAATGACTCTTTGATGGTAGATTCATATCAGATACGTATACAACACTTCCTAGTGAGGATGCTTTTAGATTTACATCAAATGATGTAATTAGGGTTTGACCTAATTGAGATATCGCTAGAGTTTCAACCTTATTGAAAAGGACTAGTAATCCTATAAGTGGTTAGGATGTACCTCATGGGTTATCTTAATTGAATCCTATTCTTGATACCTGATATCTCAGTGAATGGTATGAAAATCTAAATTTAGTTGAATTTCCATGGTTTCATACATATATCGATTGTATATGATTTGTTGAAAACAATCTTTATTTCGTGAATTCTTATATCCTATGAAATCCTTATGAGAGCCATATGAAAAGGTGAATGAGGCAAATGCAACCCTGAGAGTAGGGTGTTGGCATGTGATAAATGATTAAGGCAAATGAAACCCTAAGAATAGGGTGTTCAATGAATCATGCTATGGTAATATGAAAGATCTCGATATGAGATATGGTGATGCTTAATTGTTGAATTGTATGTTTCTAGTGCATTTAACTTTATATGCTTGTTCTCTCTGAGTTGATATCTACATACTGCAGGGCTTCTTATATTTTCAATACATATCTCGTAAATTGCAGGTGATGAGATATGACAGGCCCTAGAAAGGGATGTTACTGAGATATGATATATGTTGAATATATGAGTTATGATGTTGCTTATGATATGATATGGCAGGCCGTGTGAGCTTTGTGGGAAATGTTAAATGAGTTATGATTTCTGTTTAAAATGTACCTATAATGATAATGTTAGACTTAGGTGCCCTGAACACCGTAGAACCCCATTGCGCGGTCTGTACCTTTGGGGTGAAACGATCGATCTATCCTTGTGCCTAGATGGTCGGGCTCGTGTTCAACAATAATCCGTGCGTGTGTCACGGTGGCACGAGGGCAGACAGACAGTGTCCAACAACAACGCGTGCTTGTGTCACAGTGGCACTGGAGAAAAATGGGGGTTATTCAACATTAATCCGTGCTTGCGTCACAGCGGTAACCCAGTGAGACTCTCCGCCTGTGTACTCAGGTTAGGGGAGGAGTCTAGAGCACTCAGAGTTAGTGCAGACAGGCCCTTGTGTGCCTGGGGCCCTTGTGCGCCCGAGAGTCCTGTGCAGACCAGGACGGACAGTCAGACTTAGCATTTCCCGGGTGTGTCGCTAAGTCTTGTACGGTGTGGTCGTAGTGCACTGCGAGTCTCTTATGCAGAGTACACTGCATAAGATCAGGGCATAAGCTAAAATATGATCATATAGGTTCACAGAGTCCTTTATTAATGAAAGAGTTAAGGAAGACTAGAGCATAGTCTTCTAGTAGCTATTCTTTGGATGCAATATTTACATTCTTTGTTATTTCAATTATATTGTTTTAGAACTGCTCAGTGTAGTATTTATTGTTGTTAAATTTCATATCGTTTATTCAAATTATATCTGTAATCACATTAGTGCATTAGTCTGTTTTCATGAAGTACTCATTCACTGAGCGAGTAGGCTCACCCCTCTACTCAAACATTTTTAGGGTTAACCGTGTGGACTTGAAGATGGTCAGAGCATCAGTGTAGATCTGCCACAGGAGTCAAGTATGAGATTAGTTGAGTCAGTCGATCCTTGTCACTCTAGGTCCTCAGTAAGAGTTTTAGAGAGAGAGTTTTAATTACAATGTATAATATTGTTCCTCTTTTGATATGTATGCTAATTAGCAAGTTTTATGTGCATAATGTGTGAGAGACATCATGGATGTTTATACATGTATCTTTATTATTGAAGTTTGATTAGTAAAAGAAATGTTCAGATTCCCTTTTTAAGATGTTTTATGTGGTTCAATGCGAAGAAACAAGAGTTTTAAAGAAAAGAAAAAGTTAAGGGTGTTCTTTGTGTTACATATAAATCCTATCTTATGCCCTAATCTCATGATTTGAGGAAATTTTGAGATCGGGGTGTAACATCTTGGTATCAGAGCTTAGGGTGAGTTGTCAAGGACCATTAAGTTAGTAAGTTAGAGTCCTAAGTGTGGCAGATAGGAGATGTTTTGATGTTAGCTTTGGGGATTTGAGTATTTGGATATCCTGGCCAGATATCTGAGTACTTGGATCAACCAGTACAAGCTACTCTGTCTATTCTTTCACGTATACACTGGCCAGGTATACAGTGGAAGAATGGGCTAGAGATGAACCCTAGAAATGTTAGGGTTAGAAAACGAGAAAAGAAACAAGAATTAAGAGCATAAATGTAAAAGGAGATAGAATTTACATTTCATAATGTTGTTTTTGTTGGAAATGTATAGAAATGCTCTTATATGCTTGAATTGAAATATTCAATACTTTGAAATATGGGTCTTTAATATCTGTTGTACACTATGCAAATGTAGCATTTATTGATTTCATTCTTTGTAACAAGTAGACTAGAATTGACTTTTGAATGAGCTTTTGTTTCTATAGTTTTGCCCTCTGATTCGAGTGAAATTGACATCAGCAGGTCTGTTTAGGTTTTCAGTCTGTACACAATTCGGCCGAGTTGTATGTGATTCGGCAGAGTTTCCTTAATAGGCAATCGAACAGCAAACTGATCGGCCGAGTTGTATGTAATTCAGCCGAGTTTCCTTTTTCAAGAAATCAAACAGCTAGTTGATCGGTCGAGTTTCAAGCGGATCGGCCGAGTTGTGAAGCAATCGGCCGAGTTTCTGACCAATCGGCCGAGTTTCTGAGCTGTGAGTGGCAGTTCAGGAAGAATGTAATCCTTTGTAGTTCTTGGCTTCAGGACTTCAGGTTTGACCTGGTCCGGTTGGCAGGATGCGTTACTAGGATCTAATGAATCCTATCAATAGCATAATAAGAATAGAATTTGAATAATTAGACCCACATCAGAGTAAGAATGTACATACAGTAAGATGTTGAAACATATGAGCAAGATCAGAACAACTAAGAATTAGTTGAAACTGATATCTGAGGTTTAACTTTGGGGTCTCAAATGTGAAACCCTTAATTGGGAATAATAGAACATGATATGAAGCTCATAATCAGTTTATTGATTAATTTTGCATGAACTATACATATGAAATATAGAAAAGATATGTGAAATGTATGTATGTATGTATGGTTCAAGATAACAAGAATCAATCATGAAGAATGAATCATATAATAGAGTATAATACTTTTATGAACTCTAAAGCAAAGGCTAAGTAGATAATAGAGTTGAGCATTCAATAGGTCCATAGAAGTGAAGAGTCTTCAAAAGAGTAAAAGTAAAGAGAATCGTATGAACATGTAATTCATAAGACTAGAACAACAAACTAGTTTCTAAGAAAAGAACATAGGTGTAGTTTAACGAATGAATAAATCATACAAAGGTAGACTGTATTCAGGAGAGAAAAACTTGATTGAAAGAGAAACTATGTTTGACCCATGCATGATCCACTTGATTTAAAAATGAAGAATATGTAATGTATTCAACATGAGGAAAGAACTAATAGAAGGGCTATTAATTTAGAACGTTAACTTCGCAATAGTATAATGATAAAGGAGGAAATATGTGCAACATGGTATACATGACCATACATATGAATACGCAACATGGTCATAACAGAAAAATTTAGAATTAAAGATGACGGATTAAAGAGTAGTATATGGTAAGAGGACTATGAAACATAAGAAAGGGTTTGAATTATAATGGAGAAATTATAAAATAAAGAGGTTGTGAGATTCAGGCAAGTGCTAATTAATTAAATATCTCTGTTGATAACTAAGTAAATCTGCATACGAGAATGTATTAAGGGAATGTTTGAATACAAGAATTCCAAGTCTTAAAATCATCTTCTCTTTCATATATTCCTTAATGAGAGCAAGATGGGAATGAAATGATAAGAGAAAATGAATCATATATGGTGCATAACTACCTTGGTGGGGTCATCTAGTGAATGTAATAGTGACATACAGTATGATGAAGTGTGATAAGAAATAAATTCTTGTGTGATAGCAAGAATGATGAATAATCTATTCCTATCTTAAATGATTCTATGCTAATGATGTTTATTGTATATAATCATATGAAAAGGATAGGTAGCAAAAAGTAAAGAAGTAATGAATGAGCAGAGAGATATGAGAAAATACTAGCTTTGTGTAATATGTGTATTTGTTTTTACATGTATGATTTGTTGAAGGCATATTAAGATATGAAGTTGGTTCTACATATGATTTCAGTGTATTTGTGCAAGCTATATGTTAAATTAAAGGTGTATGATAGTCGTAGTAATTCATACCTGATATGCATCTTACTATTGTATATTTGTGATATGGTGATACGGTTTGAATGATGTCAGAACACATGGAGAGATACCCTGAACAAGGTAGTCATACTTATTCACTCATATTAATAGAAAGGGATGATAATCAGATTGTCTGGGCAAGTAACCCTAATGAGGTGTAGCTTGTTATAACTAGCTCTAATATAACTGAGTGATGGTAATTGAGTATGATTAATACTTGAATGACTGATACAATTGTGGATTACTTTATTACTATGGTTGAAACCCTAAAATGATATAATACGATGGTTACACTTTGAATTGTGTGTGGGCCCATAACCCACAGGTCCCAGGATCGAAACAAGATAGTATGGAATGAGGTGGTAATGCTTCACCCCATGCATCCATGACCCAATGGGGATGCCAAGAGTAGTATTGTACAATTGATTGTTGAATCTAGTCTTTTAATTCAAGACTATTTTTCTATTTGAATAGCACTTGATTAAAGTTTAAAACAGTATGGTGAACTTGCTTTTGTCACTTAAAGGTGATACAGAACAATAGAACTCTCTGAGCAGCATAAGTTGAGATAGTTGTATTAGAGTATCAGAGTTGCGCAGCGAAAGCGTGATGGTTTATCTTTGCACTCTATGTTTGTCTGCGGCATAAAGAATTTGCTTGATATCATTGAGAACTATTTGAAATATGTTGTGATTTAGTAAAGAATTAAAAGATCTAATGTTGAAAACTACATTCAGGTATGAAATACAAGAGTATAATGACATGGAAGGCTTTAGAAGCTTAGAATAACCTTGAATGTATCTTTCTTGTAGTTTTATGTTTCGAGGACGAAACATTCTAAGGGGGGGAGAGTTGTTACGACCCCATCTGAGCTTAATTGGTAAACTAGGGTTTACCTAGACAATTGCAAAGATTAATTAGAACAATCATTCTTAAAATCTAATTAATGACAATAACACAAATAGGATGTTTTAACTATGATAAGAAGTCTAAATGTTCTTTTGTCTTGAGAATTAGGGTTTGAGAAGCATAAACCCTAATCGGCCCAAATAGGGTTTTGATGATACATGAATACAGAATTTGATAAGTAGAATGTCTCACTAAATGATTTTTAGTATTTTATGTGTAACTCTGATTTACTTCAAATTTGTATATGATTTGGATATATAAAATGTGAACAATATTGGTAAATATCAGAATTTTTGAAGAATGTTCTGACCTGTTTATCGGTCGAGTTTCAAACTCGGCCGATCACATTTCCAGAATTATACAGCAGTGCGGTAATTGAATTTTATCTTTTTATTGGTATATCCAATTGATCTCAGATTTTAACTGTGCCTGAAAAACACAGTGTTAGACACTCTGTTAATTTGACATAATTTTTGGATGACTTTTGAATCCCTACAGTAAGGGTGTCGGTCGAGTTTGTGCAGGACAAACTCGGCCGAATATTTTGCAGACTGCAATATAGCAGTGCACTGTTCTATTTTTAATTATTTATTGGTAACTCCAAATGATCTCAAATTTTAACTGAAGCTTTATAGATCAATTATAAACAACTTGCTAAATTACCATAATTGTTGGAGAATGTTTGATCTCTGAAATAAACGAATTACAGTAACTTTTGTATAACTGAATATTCAGCCAATATAATTAAAGTTAAGTGTTGGGTCAATATGCAATTGACCCAAGCAGCTCAATTGACTTATATGAGAAACCACACACACAAGAAGCTCTCATTCTTCGTCATTCATTCCAGAGAAATGAGCTCCTAGAGAGAGAGGGAGAATTAGGGCTTGAGTGGAGAAAGTGGGGGAATTGCTGAATTAGGGTTTTGCGATTCCAGGAAGGGTGAAATCAAGTAAGTTTGGATCCTTTGCATAGACTTTTATGGTGAATCTTCTCTCTCATGTCAAGATTTCGTCCATGCTCTGATTTGATCCAAGATGATGTCGAAATTCCCTCTTTTCTCACCCTTTCTTCATAATCCCTCATTTTCAAGGTTTCCGAGTTGAATGGAAGAAGAATTGGGAGAATTGCTAGGGATTTGATAGGAATTCGAGATTCCCTGAGTTGAGCTGCAGTTGTGAGGTGTTTTCACACCTTAGGGTGAGTGGGTTCTTCCTTCAAACATTCTAATGCATGAATTTGATTATAACATCCAAATCCCTAAATGCTTAGCATGTGAATTCTAAATCCTGAAATGTCTGTTTGATTTAAGTTATTGTAAATTGATATGATATGGATTCCTTCTCTGTTTGAATGACTCTTTGATGGTAGATTCATATCAGATACGTATACAACACTTCCTAGTGAGGATGCTTTTATATTTACATCAAATGATATAATTAGGGTTTGACCTAATTGAGATATCGCTAGAGTTTCAACCTTATTGAAAAGGACTAGTAATCCTATAAGTGGTTAGGATGTACCTCATGGGTTATCTTAATTGAATCCTATTCTTGATACCTGATATCTCGGTGAATGGTATGAAAATCTAAATTTAGTTGAATTTCCATGGTTTCATACATATATCGATTGTATATGATTTGTTGAAAACAATCTTTATTTCGTGAATTCTTATATCCTATGAAATCCTTATGAGAGCCATATGAAAAGGTGAATGAGGCAAATGCAACCCTGAGAGTAGGGTGTTGGCATGTGATAAATGATTAAGGAAAATGAAACCCTAAGAATAGGGTGTTCAATGAATCATGCTATGGTAATATGAAAGATCTCGATATGAGATATGGTGATGCTTAATTGTTGAATTGTATGTTTCTAGTGCATTTAACTTTATATGCTTGTTCTCTCTGAGTTGATATCTACGTACTGCAGGGCTTCTTATATTTTCAATACATATCTCATAAATTGCAGGTGATGAGATATGACAGGCCCTAGAAAGGGATGTTACTGAGATATGATATATGTTGAATATATGAGTTATGATGTTGCTTATGATATGATATGGCAGGCCGTGTGAGCTTTGTGGGAAATGTTAAATGAGTTATGATTTCTGTTTAAAATGTACCTATAATGATAATGTTAGACTTAGGTGCCCTGAACACCGTAGAACCCCATTGCGCGATCTGTACCTTTGGGGTGAAACGATCGATCTAGCCTTGTGCCTAGATGGTCGGGCTCGTGTTCAACAATAATCCGTGCGTGTGTCACGGTGGCACGAGGGCAGAGAGACAGTGTCCAACAACAACGCGTGCTTGTGTCACGGTGGCACTGGAGAAAAATGGGGGTTATTCAACATTAATCCGTGCTTGCGTCACGGTGGTAACCCAGTGAGACTCTCCGCCTGTGTACTCAGGTTAGGGGAGGAGTCTAGAGCACTCAGAGTTAGTGCAGACAGGCCCTTGTGCGCCTGGGGCCCTTGTGCGCCCGAGAGTCCTGTGCAGACCAGGACGGATAGTCATACTTAGCATTTCCCGGGTGTGTCGCTAAGTCTTGTACGGTGTGGTCGTAGTGCACTGCGAGTCTCTTATGCAGAGTACACTGCATAAGATCAGGGCATAAGCTAAAATATGATCATATAGGTTCACAGAGTCCTTTATTAATGAAAGAGTTAAGGAAGACTAGAGCATAGTCTTCTAGTAGCTATTCTTTGGATGTAATATTTACATTCTTTGTTATTTCAATTATATTGTTTTAGAACTGCTCAGTGTAGTATTTATTGTTGTTAAATTTCATATCGTTTATTCAAATTATATCTGTAATCACATTAGTGCATTAGTCTGTTTCCATGAAGTACTCATTCACTGAGCGAGTAGGCTCACCCCTCTACTCAAACATTTTTAGGGTTAACCGCGTGGACTTGAAGATGGTCAGAGCATCAGTGTAGATCTGCCACAGGAGTCAAGTATGAGATTAGTTGAGTCAGTCGGTCCTTGTCACTCTAGGTCCTCAATAAGAGTTTTAGAGAGAGAGTTGTAATTACAATGTATAATATTGTTCCTCTTTTGATATGTATGCTAATTAGAAAGTTTTATGTGCATAATGTGTGAGAGACATCATGGATGTTTATACATGTATCTTTATTATTGAAGTTTGATTAGTAAAAGAAATGTTCAGATTCCCTTGTTAAGATGTTTTATGTGGTTCAATGCGAAGAAACAAGAGTTTTAAAGAAAAGAAAAAGTTAAGGGTGTTCTTTGTGTTACATATAAATCCTATCTTATGCCCTAATCTCATGATTTGAGGAAATTGTGAGATCGGGGTGTAACAGAAACAGAGAAAGGGGAAGAGTCAGGCTCACGCGAGTGCTGTTAAGTTAACATTAGGTGTCGGTTCTTAAATAAAACTGACACCTAAAACTAAAGGTGTCGGTTCTTAAATAAAACTGACGTCCAATTGGACATTCCTTTACCCTAATTTTTTTGGCGGGGACGGCGCGCACACCCTTATAACGTCGGTTATGCTACGACAACCGACACCCATATTGGAACTTTTGGCAAAAATTTCATCTTCATTCAGTGTCAGTTATTAGGTAAAACACCGACGTTGTATCTGATACTTTGGCACAATTTTTTTTCTCAAAAAAATTAGATTTTGCGGGCTACTTTAGGGGTCAATTTATTTGCTTCAACCGACACTGAATGAAAAGTGATACCCGTATCTGGTTGGTCTTCAAATATAGACGTCGGATGTCCTTATTAACCAACATTTAATGGGACCAGCGTCGGTGTTACTAAAAAACCGACGCCGCTAAAAGCGACGTTGAACGTTGTTTCTGTAGTGGTGACCTTGTAACCAAAGTCCAGGACAAACTGATACTTTTCTAAGTATCCATCACAGATCACTTCTAACTCATGCACATCAAGTGTTCTCAAAATCATTTGATTGCCAGGTTCCTGAAAGGAAAGAACACAAAGGAACATATTCCTTTCATCACCCCATCATTACCCAGGGTTGTTTATCCAAGAGGAGACATCATCATCTCCTAAGATCATTACATGAACTTTCACTGTTCATGAGTCATTTACAGTTGTTGCATCTCTGGTTCCTTGCCATCTGCATAGGAATTATATGGATGATTACATATCATCATCCCTTTCTTTATTATTGTCTAACATGCTTATGAACATTTCATGGTTTTATCACATTCCCCATTTCCACATTATGGGAAAAGATCTTTACTATTTATACAGACTTTATCAAGCAGGGATCATCTCCCTTATTCTCATTTTCTTATCATGAGGATTATACTCTTTATTTCCTCATACATACAGATTGATCTGAGATCATCTCAGATTCCTCTTTATTACACTTAGGATGTGATACAAATGTCCATGCCATATTTCCAATTTCGTTATACTCACTAGATTGTTTCAGAATGACTACCTGATCAGAGTAATCAGAAAGATAACAATCTAAGAGTTCCATACTTACCTTATCTTCAATAGTTGAATACCTGGCCAGGGTATACAATTACTAAGATTAGGTAGTATGCACTTTGTTTACTATCATATTCCTTACTTTTCATACCATCAAGAACATAAGACTTAGTATCCCTGGATTTTTCTCTAGGCATCTCCTTTACACCTCATCCTCTTTCACACAGATAAGAGAAATTATAAAGCATTTAAAAGAATATTAAATAGAATATAAATTCTAGTTCTCATCATTTCTTCCCTATGTTCCCATAGGGCAATCAATAAGGGAGTCAATAACAATAATCCTTCTTATGATTATCAGATAACATCAAGAGAAGGCATATTAAAATGAAAAAGCTCTATTTGACTATTATCCCTCGCGGTCATTTACCATTTCAGGTTGACTCAACATATAGAGTCTAGTTGTTTCATGTTATTGCTTTTGCCTCTTTACATTATTGGGCTGTAACTTCATAAGCCTTACCGAGTCTGCCTCAGTTGTTGGGTCTTTTCCTTCCTTTTTGCTCAACATGTCCATATCTATAACATGTCTTGTCCTCGTACCATGGTCTTATCCACTACTACAGAAATGGCTTATAAAGTCACTTTTCAAGGTGTCGGTTGTATAAATAAACCGACACCTAAACTCTACAGTGTCGGTTGATAACATAAACTGACATTCAATCTATGAAGGGCGACAAGACACGGGTACCGCTTTTATTAAGTGTCGGTTACTTAATAAAAAACCGACACCTAAAATGAACCGCCAAATCCAAAATTTCCAGCGAAAAAAATTACCTCCAAAATTTGACATATGGCGTCGGTTGATAATTAAAAAACCGACGCCTAAAGGTTATTCACGAGATAGAAATTGGGCACATTTTAGTCGTCGGTTTTACTACAACTACCGACGCTTATGAGTTTTCCCGTGCTGTCTGTGGGGAATTTTTCACACCATTTAAGCATCAGTTTTAGGTAGAAACCGACGACTATGTTCATAAATCGAGAACGGTTTTTTTAATCGGCATATGAATATAGACATCAGTTTGTTTGTAGTTAAAAACCGATGACTATAATCAAGTATTGGTGTCGGTTGTTGTTCAGAACCGACACTGTTAGTTTTAGTTGTCGGTTTTTTTGAATAACTGACACCTATGGTACAGTTAATAGCCCCGCAAATAGAACTTTTCCCCGTTGTCTCTGTTTCATTGCGACGTGCGCTAGGTCTGGCGATTTCCCCCGATTGCTCCCCGCTGTCGTTGCCGGTTGGCTCCCCCACGCCGCCGTTCGTCTCCTTGTGCGCCGCTCACCGCCGTCGCCGCAGTTCTCCTCTGATCCTCGCCGCCGGCGCTGCCAACTTCACCTCTAGCTTCTCTCCTCTACTCTGGCGCTGCCAGCTTCACCTCCAGCTGCTCTCCTCTGCTCCGGCCGGGCCTTCTTCCTCTGCCCTCAAGGTACGCCGACTTCTTCCTCCTTCCTTCCTCTGCCTAGGCTAGGTTAAGCCCTGCAGGTGCCCTGGAGCAAAATCGTTAGGTGCCATGCTGGGCGTTTTTTATTTATTTTTAAGTTATTTACTTATTGGTAACTTGATAAGTGTTGAAATAGTCAATAACTATATTCTGTTACGTGATTTATGATTGTATATGTGTGCTAGCTAGCAACAGACCTGGTCTTGAGGATCTATAAATACATTCTTACATTCTATAAACTGTGTAATCTTACATTCTATAAATACATATATAACACATCATTGTTGTGTGTGCTTGACAGCCCAAATTACTTCTCATTATTTTACTTTTAATAAGTAACTCATATCCATTGATGTTGAAGTAAGTTAGGAAGCCAGTTTGTTGACAGTGATATCTGATTATCCATCTTATATTTTAATGTGATAGGGTGATCAATATGGTAGATAAAAAATGATTATGTCTTTGTTAGAAAAACCTTGGCTATGACTTCTATGGACATTCCATACTAATGAATAGTTTAACTATGAAATTGGTAACTTGTTTCATTGTTGAGTATATTGAGAATCCTAATCACCCTTCTTGGTTAATGATGAACTGTAATGCACACATGTGACATGCTTGGAATGTAAATGATGAACTTTTCCCTAAATTGCCAATCATGCTTTTAAAGACATCAATAATCAACCTAACTTGAAGAACTAGGATTTTAGGTATAAGAATGACAACACATTATTTGTTGGCCTAGAAACCAGTCCAAGATTTACTCATTAGGAGTAAATCTTGGATAGTCCTCAGTTTGGGACTGTTCTTGAACACCTAATCTCACTTAGGATGTAAGTGTATAATGTGTATTGGGTTTTCAAGAAAATTTCGGTAGCATTTCCTCGTTTGTTCTCTAAGTACATATGTACTTGGAGAACAACGGGGAAATGCTGCCGAAATTTTCTTGAAAACCCAATACACATTATACACTTACTAGTGAGATTAGGTGTTCAAGAATGGGATAGGTGGTACACATTTATTATATATAATAATGACATCACATGTATTTTTTAACCCTAGACCCTAATCTTGTTGTAATATATACTTGTTTTCTCTTTGATCATAGAATGGTTTCATTTGCAATGGTTACTAATGGTTTCATTATTGAGTATATTGAGAATCCTAATCACCGTTCTTGCTTAATGATGAACTGTAATGCACACATCCATGTGACATGCTTGGAATGTAAATGATGAACTTTTCCCTAAATTTCCAATCATGCTTGTAAAGACATCAATAATCACCCTAACTTGAAGAACTAGGATTGTAGGTATAAGAATGACAAAACATGTATTTGTTGGCCTAGAAACCCATCCAAAATTTACTCATTAGGAGTAAATCTTGGATAGTCCCCGGTTTGGGACTGTTCTTGAACACCTAATCTCACTTAGGATGTAAGTGTACAATGTGTATTGGGTTTTCGAGAAAATTTCGGTAGCATTTCCCCGTTTGTTCTCTAAGTACATATGTACTTGGAGAACAGCGGGGAAATGCTGCCGAAATTTTCTGGAAAACCCAATACACATTATACACTTACTAGTGAGATTAGGTGTTCAAGAATGGGATAGGTGGTACACATTTATTATATATAAGAATGACAACACATGTATATTTGATTGTAATATATACTTGTTTTCTCTTTGATCATAGAATGCATAGATCATGGATGTCCATTCGCAATTGCTGCACCCCAGAGTTTATTTCTGGTCTTGACCAATTTATTAGATTTGTCGAGGAACATAGGAAACAACATGGAGATAGGTTCTACTGTCCATGTAGGCATTGCGGTAACAACTTGAAAGTCAGCACTGGTGACGAAATCAAAAGTCATGTCATGTGCAACGGGATTATACAAGGTTATACAGAATGGCACTGGCATGGAGAGATTTCAAACCTGAAACCAGTGGATGTCGATAGCAGTGCTTGTGTGGAAGAAGAAATTGCCTATAATGACGTAGATGTGAATGAACCAGTTCCAGTAGACATCGTTGATGCGATGATGGATAGTTGTGGGGTAGAGCACATCGATCCACCTCCCATGTTTAGAAACATTGTGCATGATGCTGAGATACCATTATACACAGGTTGTAAGTTTACGAAGCTTAGCGTTGTGTTGAGATTGTATAAGCTGAAAGCTGACAATAGATGGAGCGACAAAAGCTTCACATCATTGTTGTCTTTTTTTGAAAGAAATGCTTCCTGAAGGAAACGAGCTGCCAATCTCAACATACCAGGTAAAGAAATTGTTGTGCCCAATGGGAATGGATGCCAAGAAGATACACGCATGCCCGAATGATTGTGTATTATTTCAAAAGGACTATGTGGATTTGAAAGATTGTCCAAAATGTGGTGCGTCACGGTATAAATTGACGACTTCGGGGGAGTCCAAAATTGGTTCTCCTGCCAAGGTGATGTGGTATCTACCTATAATATCACGGTTTCAACGCTTGTTTGCCAATCCGATAGATGCGAAGAATTTGAGGTGGCATGCAGATGTTAAGAAAAATAATGATGGGATCCTACGACATGCGTCTGATTCCCCACAGTGGAAGAAAATTGATCTATTGTACCCTAAATTTGGTGAAGAAGTCAAGAATCTAAGACTTGGGCTTTGTACAGATGGGATGAATCTGTACGGGACATTGAGCAGCCAACATAGCACTTGGCCAGTCATGCTTGTTATATACAATCTTCCTCCCTGGCTGTGTATGAAAAATAAGTATGTAATGCTGTCGTTGTTGATATCGGGCCCTAAACAACATGGAAATGACATCGATATTTATCTTGAACCTCTGATTGATGACTTAAAGAAACTCTGGGGTGAAGGTGTGATGACCTATTATGCTTCATGAAGAGAGACATTTCGTTTGCATGCTATGTTGTTTTGCACTATTAATGACTTTCCAGCATATGGGGATTTGTCTGGATATAGTGTCAAAGGAGCTAAAGCGTGTCCTATATGTGAAGAGAACACTGTTTCAACAAGACTAAAACATGGTGGTAAGACTGTATATCTCGATCATCGAAGGTTTCTTCCAAAATTCCATCCGTATCGTAGGAAGCGCAAAGCATTCAATGGATTGAATGAGGAACGGAGTGCACCTAAACATATACCAGGGGAGGTTGTTTATGAAAGAGTAAAAGACTTTGTCAATGAATTTGGTAAGAGATCACAATGTACTATGGACACACGGAGTGACAAATCTTTATTCAAGAAGAAGTCAATATTTTGGGATCTTCCTTATTGGAGTTCTTTGACAGTCAGGCATTGTATCGATGTCATGCACGTTGAGAAAAATGTCTGTGATAGTGTCATTGGTACTTTGTTGAATATACCAGGTAAGACTAAAATGGGATAAAATCCAGACTGGACCTACGTGAAATGGGAATAAGGTCAGAATTAACAGAATTTCGTGAAATGGGAAATCGGAGAACATACTTACCTCCCGCTTGTTACACATTGTCTAGAAAGGAGAAGAAAGCTTTTTGTGAATGTTTGGTAAATGTTAAGGTGCCACAGGGTTACTCATCCAACATCCGTAGATTGGTATCAATGAAAGATCTGAAGTTGATAGGTCTTAAATATCATGATTGTCACACTCTAATGCAATAAATATTGCCTGTGGCAATTAGATCTATATTGCCGAAGCATGTAAGGTTTGCAATCACCAGACTTTGTTTCTTTTTCAACAGTCTGTGCAGCAAAGTTATTGACCCTGATACTCTCGATAAATTGCAAAGAGAAGTGGTTGTTACCCTATGTCAGCTTGAGATGTATTTTCCTCCGTCGTTCTTTGATATCATGGTACATCTTGTTGTCCACTTGACTAGGGAAGTGAAAATGTTGGGACCAGTTTTCTTGCATTGGATGTATCCCTTTAAACGATACATGAGCATTTTTAAAAGTGATGTTCGAAACCGTTATCGGCTTGAAGGGAGTATTATTGAGGGTTATGTGGCGAGAGAGGTTATGGATTTTTGCAATGACTTTCTCAGTGGTAATGACACTCCTAATAATGACAAGAATATTGACGAGCAATTTGGCAAAGGAATTTTGGGATCACGTGTGAAAGTAATCAGCTGTGAGCAGTTGGAACAAGGTCACTTGTATATTTTACACAACATGGACGAAGTGAACGCTTATATCGAGGAACATACCAATTTCATCAAGAGACAATATCCTCGAGCCAATACAATGTGGCTTGCTAGAGAGCATAACAAGACATTTATTAAGTGGTTTGAAAATAAAGTCTTACATCAACGATCTCAAACACCAGATGATATTACTGAAACTATCAAATGCCTCGCCTTTAAACCAAAATTGACTGTTATGTCTTATGAAGGGTATGACATTAATGGATTCACATATTACACAAAGTGTCAAGATGATAAGAGTGTCGTCCAAAACAGTGGGGTCACCCTTCAAGCATCGACTATGTTTTTTGCAAGTGCAAAGGATAAGAGTCCACGTGAAGCTAAAATGTCATATTACGGTGTCATTGAAGACATATGGGAGTTTGACTACATAGATTTCAGAATTCCGCTCTTCAAATGTAATTGGGTTGATAACACCAAAGGAGTTATAGTGGATGAATTGGGTTTCACTTTAGTGAACTTTGAAAAAATTGGCGAGAAGGATGAACCATTCATATTGGCATCACATGCGAAACAAGTATTTTATATCGATGATCCTGCAAATGATAAATGGTCGGTTGTTCTTCATGGTAAAAGACAGTTCATTGAAGATCCTATAGATGAAGAACAATACTATGATAAGTATGATGACTCCAGTCCATTCTCAGTTGGGTTGCCAACACCAGCAAATATTGAAGCTAATGATGACTTGTATGTGCGCGGAGATCACAATGAAGGATTGTTAATTGATAAAAAATCACAATATTAGAGGCATGTTTATACAATGTTTTTTTATATGTTTTATTTTTCTAAATGTGAACTTTACAATGTGAATGTGAACTTTACAATGTGAATGTAAACTTTACAATGTGAATTTTACAATGTGAATTACTTTATAATGTGAACTTTACAATGTGAATGTGAACTTTACAATGTGAATTTTACAATGTGAATTACTTTATAATGTGAACTTTACAATGTGAATTACTTTACAATGTGAATGTGAACTTTACAATGTGAGCTTTACAATTTGAATTACTTTACAATGTGAATGTGAATTTTTAGACGGCTGAGCATTCTCCTGATGACCGTGCTGATGATTACCGTGAGGGTGAGGACATCAATGCGCCGCCTCACAATGTAAGTTTTAAAAATATATCATATATTTATATCTATATGTCCATTTATAGTTATATCTTGTAAATGTGTTTATTTTGTCAAATTTTAGGTTGATGATGCACATGTACCATCTGAAGCACTTGAGGCACTTGATCAGCAACACCAAAAAGTTGACATGAGAAGGGGCATCACTATGATGAAGAAGTTAATAGCGCAAAAGGGCAATGGACCCAAACTTTTTGTGGATTTTGATAATGCAGGAAATGCATCTGGTGTGAATCGCAATTTATTTGTTTCATATCTTGGGTATGTTACTCGTAGCCATTGCGGTTGTAAGATAGATTCTTGGCATAAAGTTTCTAAGGAGAAGAAAGACATAATATGGAAGGATTTATGCGTGAGTTATTATTAATTTGCAATTCTATTTTGTAGATTACTAATTTTTTGGATACTAGTTAATAGCAATTCAAATTTGCAGAGTATATTTGAATTGGATGAAAAGCTACATCATAAATGCATGATGCAACGCTGTGGGAGAGTCCTAAGGAACTATACGACAAATCTCACCCGAGAATACATAAAAGAAGCTGACAAGAGGAAAAAGATAGCCACTGAACAGTGGAACTTCCTGGACAAAGAAGAATGGGACGCGTTTGTTGCTTCAAGACAAACGGATGAATTCAAGGTATTAGGCGTCAGTCCCAATCTCATTAATATATGTTGTATTCACATATTCAAGATTAACATTTACTGTTACTAACCAAATCATTAATGTGCATACTAACTAGGCCCTCAGTGAGGCACACAGATCAAGGCGTGCACTGAATGTGCATGACCACACAATGGGTCCAAAGGGGTATGCAGGCATTCGCCAAAGACTACAGTCTGAGGCTACTGCTCAGTCTACTACTACTCAGGATTCCTCCACTGTAGGTAGCACACCTCTGCCTCGCCATGATATCTGGATAGCTGGGAGGCAAAATAAGAAGGGAGAAATAAGGAAGCCCGCAACTGCTGAGGCGGCTGCAAAAATGGTAAAATACAACTCTTACATCAATCGTTCGAATATTGATTATTTGTGGTGTTTACTTAATTACAAATTTTTGTTTTGGCGATTAGCGGGAGCTGCACGAGCTGAGGAAACAAGGCAAGTTCATCCCTGAGGGCACAAGGGATGAATTGACAGTTGCTCTGGGTAACCCAGAGCATCCTGGACGTGTTAGGGCTGCAGGCGCTGGTGTGGGCATCAAATCTTTTTTGGGCCATCCCAACGCAAACATGTCCCAAAAGTGGGACTTTCACAAGAAGAGGTAACATATTCTTTCTTTATAATGTTACTGTAAAAGGAGAATTCAATAATTAGAAGCTAACGTTTCTTTTATCCATGTATAGGTAGTGTAACATCCTGATCTCCTGCTTAAGTTAAAACTCCTTATTTAGAGCTATTCATAAAAATAAGCTTCTTTGAGGATTTTTTTTGTAAAATCAATTTTAATATTAAAATAATCCATTTTGATTAATTTAAAAGCTTTTATATATTGAAAATATAATTGCGGTACTTTTGCCAAATTTTGGAAAATATATATTGGTGGGTAAACACACAAGCAGGTAGCTGGGTGGCAAGCAAGTTGCTTATGGAGGCAAGCATATAGCTGGATAGCAAGTAGGTAGCTTAAGCAAGCACATTAGTTGGTGAAGCAAGAAGGTGAGTGGCACACTCCTTTCCTTGACACATAGCACCACCAAAAGTTGACACATATCCTTCCATGTGTCAACCACCCTTTAATAGCTATCTTGAGATGACACATATGCTTCCATGTGTCCTCTAGCAATTGTTGAGATGACACCTAACCATCCATGTGTAACCTAACTAGTAAACATCCACCTAAAGATGACACCTTGCACCCATGTGTCATCCACACACTTTTTGCTATTAGGACCATGCTACCCTTCACCATTCCTATATAAAGAGCCCCATCCACCCCACCATAAGAACAAGTTCTCTCCTCTTCATCCCCAAAACAAAGGTGGACGTCCTTCCCTTATCCTAGCCCCCCTCCCTACCATAAATCTCACATCTCTCTCTAGAATCACTCTCTCTTCCTCTATGTTAGTGAATGGAACCACTTCCCAACAAACCCTATGTATATAGAAACCTACTACCTCCCTCCTCCATTGTAGTAAGATAATCCAAATACTATATCTTCCACATATGTCATGATGCTTTAAGCCATCTCTTTTCTACTCTAGTGAGAGAAACCCTAGAAGTTTTTCTAGATGGGGATGTGGATCGAGGTGATGGAAAATGCGACGTAATGCTGCCCAAATATATCAAGATTGGATATATTTAATGATGCTATGGTTTTCTTGTGGAAACATGTATTAAGGACATATAAAGGTATGGTTCCCACATTTTATCATCCAAAAAGTACAATTTATTATTGTTTAATGATATTCAATTCCTATTGTAATCTATTATATCAACATCAATAAAAGGTATGGTATAAAATGGTTTGGTATTATATGTAGTGAGAGTATAGTATACTTCATATACTTTCCTAAAGAATGAATAAGTGATCAACTATACACAACCTCTTTATTAATAAGCTAGGTTTGACTTCCATATATTCGTCCATATTATCCTTTAAAATTGAGTTTAAAGGCTTTAGATGATAATCAAGCATTTCTTTGGATTATAGTCCTATTGTCTTTTGGTTCCCTTTTCCTTTATTTCTCTCTATTATTTGTGTCATGTGATATTGTTGGAAAGTGGAATTCTATCAGACACGTCTAAGGTGACTAGGAGCCTGTTTCACTGATGTTTGTAGCCAGTAAAGAGGAAAGGTTATTTAATTGGTTCCGTGTTCGCACGGGGGGACTCCCTAACCTCTTGCACGCTCCTGGCCATAGACTTGTCTGATTCAAAACCACAATCCCACAAGTTTACATTTTAGGTTTCATAGTGAAATAATAATCAATGATTCATTTACTTGACTACCTTTTCATCTCTCTAACTCTGAATATCCATCAAATAGTTGTATATCATTGATGATCTCCTTTTGATTATAAAATTCATATTAGGGGACGTGTTGGTAACAGAGTCGGCATGTCTTGGCCAGGGATTGATACATTTGGGATCCAGATCTAAGTCCTTTGGAGTCAGGGATGGATGAGTATAATGCTCTACCATACTCAGGCCCACACTTGGGTTGGTCATGTAGAGTCAGGCATGATCAAGTTAGTAATGGGGAATAATCTCCTGCAAGGATTAAGCATGCTAACTAATGATTATTCAAGTGGCATTTTGTGCAAGGAGCACCCTCTTCTGGTCTTGGAAAGGTGACCAATGGCTGCATGTGGTAATCTGATTCATTGAATAGAGCATGCAGTGTGCACGAGTGGCTGGGGGTGTGCTAGGGTACTTACAGGTGTTTTGGTGACCCTAATGGACTAAAGTCTTGGCTAAGCAAGTTTTTGTGGTTGCAGGCCAGTTGTCCAAGGTGAATTGACACCTTCTCTGAGAGTTGTAGTTAAACTCGTTTATGGAATAAGGTCTCCCTTTTTGTTATCCTTATAACAATAATCCTGATTATGCTCCACAATATTGGTCTAACATTTTGATAGAGTTGTCATATGATAAATGTTTTATGAATATACATACACATTCCTTATGCTTCACGCTAGTAGATGGTCAATAATTTTGGTTTGGAATTTTGATACTTTGGTAATACATTAAGAGTACAGTTATATTAATAGTGTCTTACTGGTTATCTCTATTTTTCCATACTTAGACATTTGTCTAACCCATACTCTCCCACTTGGGCTGTGACATATTCTTCCATGTTGCAGGTTATATTATTTATAAGAGACCTTTCCTTGTGGAAGACTCATCTTGAAAAGATCCTGAAGTGCGTCAAGAATCAAAGGCGGATCAAGCTTAATTTTAAACTCATGTATCATTTTTATGGATATAGGAGATAATGTAAATCTACCTTTTGTAAGGGTGTAATATTTTGAAATGAAATATTGCTTATCTCACTCTTGTGCTTTGATTCTTGGTGCCATATTAACGGCTCAGATTGAGCCACTTGATTTTCGAAGGAAGAAAATCAGGTGGTTGAATCGGGGACGTTACAGAGATTCTGTGAAACGTCCCCTATTCAACCACCTGGTTTTCTTCCTTCGAAAATCAAGTGGCTGAATCTGAGCCGTTAATATGGCACCAAGAATCAAAGCACAGGAGTGAGATAAGCAATATTTTATTTCAAAATATTACACCCTTACAAAAGGTATTTTCCTATATCAATATAAAAAATGATACATGAGTTTAAAATTAAGCTTGATCCGCCTTTGATTCTTGACGCCCTTCAGGATCTTTTCATGATGAGTCTTCCACAAGGAAAGGTCCTACAAATAATATAACTGCAACATGGAAGAATATGTCGCAGCCCAAGTGGGAGAGTATGGGTTAGACAATTGTCTAAGTATGGACAAATAGAGATAAGCAACAAGACACTATTAATATAACTGTACTCTTAATGTATTACCAAAGTATCAAAAGTCCAAACCAAAATTATTGACCATTTACTAGCATGAAGCATAAGGAATGTGTATGTATGTATATTCATAAAACATTTATCATACGACAACTCTATTAAAATGTTAGACGGATACTGTGGAGCATAATCATGATTATTGTTATAAGTATAACAAAAAGGGAAGACCTTATTCCATAAATGAGTTTAACTACAACTCTCAGAGAAGGTGTCAATTCACCTTGGGCAACTGGCCTGCAACCACAAAAACTTGTTTAGCCAAGACTTTAGTCCATTAGGGTCACCAAAACACATGTAAGTGCCCTGGCACACCCCCAGCCACTCGTGCACACCACATGCTCTAAACAGTGAATCAGATTACCACATGCAGCCACTGGTCACCTTTCCAAGACCAGAAGAGGGTGCTCCTTGCACAAAATGCCACTTTGAATAATCATTAGTTAGCATGCTTAATCCTTGCAGGAGATTATTCCCCATTACTAACTTGATCATGCCTGACTCTACATGACCAACCCAAGTGTGGGCCTGAGTATGGTAGAGCATTATACTCATCCATCCCTGACTCCAAAGGACTTAGATCCGGATCCCAAATGTATCAATCCCCGGCCAAGACATGTCGACTCTGTTACCAACACATCTCCCAATATAAGGCTTAAAATTAAAGGGACATCATCAAAGATATACAACTCAATATGATGTCTAGACAAAGTTAATGAGGTCAAAAGGTATCCATGAATCATTAATTAAGTATTCTACTATGACACCTAAAATGTAAACTTGTGGGATTGTGGAATTGAATCAGACAAGTCTATGGCCAGGAGCGTGCAAGAGGTTAGGGAGTCCCCCCGTGCGAACACGGAACCAATTAAATAACCTTTCCTCTTTACTGGCTACAAACATCATTGAAACAGGCTCCTAGTCACCTTAGAAGTGTCTGATAGAATTCCATTTTCCAACAATATCACATGACACAATTAATAGAGAGAAAAAGGAAAAGGGAACCGAAAGACAATACGACTAGAATCCAAAGAAATGCTTGATTATCATCTAAAGCCTTTAAACTCAATTTTAAAGGATAATATGGATGAATATATGGAAGTCATACCTAGCTTATCAATAAAGAGGTTGTGTATAGTTGATCACTTATTCATTCTTTAGGAAAGTATATGAAGTATGCTACATTCTTACTACATATAATACCAAACCATTCTATACCATACCTTTTATTGATGTTGATATAATAGATTACAATAGGAAATGAATATCATATTAAACAATAATAAACCCTACTTTTTGGATGAAAAAATGTGGGAACCATACCTTTATATGTCCTTAATACATGTTTCCACAAGAAGACCATAGCATCATTAAATATATCCAATCTTGATATATTTGGGCAGCATTACGTTGCATTTTGCCATCACCTCGATCCTCATCCCGAACTAGAACAACTTCTAGGGTTTCTCTCACTAGAGTAGAAGAGAGATGCCTCCATAAGCAACTTGCTTGCCACCCAGCTACCTGCTTGTGTGCTTACCCACCAATATATATATATATATATGTATATATATATATATATATATATATATATATATATATATATATATATTCCAAAATTTGGCAAAAGTACCGCAATTATATTTTCAATATATAAAAGCTTTTAAATTAATCAAAATGGATTATTTTAATATTAAATTGATTTTATAAAAAAAATCCTCAAAGAAGCTTGTTTTTATGAATAGCTCTAAATAAGGAGTTTAAACTTAAGCAGGAGATCAGGATGTTCAAAGAAGCTTATTTTTATGAATAGCTCTAAATAATGAGTTTTAACTTAAGCAGGAGATCAGGATGTTACATATACCACCCCTTCAAAGAATTTTCGTCCTCGAAAATTATAAGATTTAGGTTATGACTTATTTTAGTCTATTCTACTTAAGATTATCTAAATCTAGTTTTAAGTTTATACTTCTACGATTTTCCTTGGGTAAGGTCTCATCTTGTAGCTCTGATACCATCTCTATCATCTCAAGATAGCTATTAAAGGGTGGTTGACACATGGAAGGATATGTGTCAACTTTTGGTGGTGCTAGGTGTCAAGGAAAGGAGTTTGCCACTCACCTTCTTGCTTCACCAACAAATGTGCTTGCTTAAGCTACCTACTTGCTATCCAGCTATATGCTTACCTCCATAAGCAACTTGCTTGCCACCCAGCTACCTGCTTGTGTGCTTACCCACCAATATATATTTTTCCAAAATTTGGCAAAAGTACCGCAATTATATTTTCAATATATAAAAGCTTTTAAATTAATCAAAATGGATTATTTTAATATTAAAATTGATTTTACAAAAAAAATCCTAAAAGAAGCTTATTTTTATGAATAGCTCTAAATAAGGAGTTTTAACTTAAGCAGGAGATCAGGATGTTACATATACCACCCCTTCAAAGAATTTTCGTCCTCGAAAATTATAAGATTTAGGTTATGACTTATTTTAGTCTATTCTACTTAATATTATCTAAATCTAGTTTTAAGTTTATACTTCTACAATTTTCCTTGGGTAAGGTCTCATCTTGTGGCTCTGATACCATCTCGTATACCACCCCTAAAAGAAATTTTTGTCCTCGAAAATTCTAAATCTTACCAAAAAGATATGGATACTTCTTTCATATTTTAGATTCAAGCTCCCATGTTGCTTCTTCCAGTCTGTGATATTTCCATAGAACTTTGACAATAGATATGCTTCGATTTCTGATTTGTTGTTCCTTATGGTCTAGAATACGAACTGGGATTTCTTCATAGGTCAAATCTTTGTGTATTTCAAATGGTTCAATATGGATGACATGAGATTCATCAGGTATGTATCTCTTAAGAAGGGATACATGAAACACATTATGAAGATTCTGATAAAGAAAAGGAAGATTTAGTCGGTATGCCTGACTTCCAATTTCTCCAATGATTTCAAATGGTCCAACATATCTTGGACTAAGCTTTCCTTTCTTTCCCCATCTGGAAACTCCTTTTGTAGGTGATATTTTAACATATACCAAATCATCAATCTTGAATTTGACTTCTCTTCTTTTTGTGTCAGCATATTGTTTCTGTCTATTCTGGGCTATTTGTAGACTTTTGCGTATCAATCTTACTTTTTCAGCACATTGATGTACCAAATCAGGTCCTAAGACCTTAGCTTCTCCCATGTCATCCCAATAGATTAGTGACCTACATGGTCTTCCATATAATGCTTCATAAGGAGCCATTTGGATGCTAGCTTGGTAGCTATTGTTGTAAGAGAATTCTATCAAAGGAATATGTTCTTCCCAACTTCCCTTCCAATCTAAAATGCAGGCTTCTAAAATTTGTATTACTCTTTCAGACTGTCCATCAGTTTGAGGATGAAAAGTTGTACTGAAGTTGAGTTTTGTTCCCAGAGCATCATGGAGCTGCCTCCAAAATTTGGAGGTAAAACGAGAATCTCTATCAGAGGTTATAGAGATAGGTATACCATGTAATCTGACAATTTCATTCATGTATAGTTCATCTAGACTATCCATTGAACTAGTTATCTTCATAGGCAAGAAATGGGCTGATTTTGTCAATCTGTCTACAATCACCCATACAGTATCACTTCCTTTCTTGGTTTTGGGTAGACCAGTGACAAAGTCCATAGTTATGTGCTCCCACTTCCATTCAGGTATTTCTAGTGGTTTCAAAAGACCCCCGGGCCTCTGATGTTCAACTTTTATTTGTTGGCAATTCAAACATCTAAGTACATATTCAACTATTTCTTTCTTCATGTAAGGCCACCATAAATTCTTTTGTATACTCTTATACATTTTAGTTGTTCCTGGATGAATAGAATATCTTGATAAATGTGCTTCATCAAGAATCTTCTTCTTCAACTCTGGATAATTTGGTACCCAAATTCTATTGTCAAACCATACCCCCCTTTCTTTGTCAAGATTTAACCTGGACTTAGTCTTTTCTGTCTCCTTGATCATGTTTTCATACTCACAATTACCCTTTTGTGCTTGTAAGATTTCATCTTTTAGTTGTGACTTTATTGAGAAAGTATTTATTCGAATAGTTTCTTTTTCTATGGTTGGTCCCCATGTTGTCATTTCCTCTGTCATCCTCCATTCTTGGATCATTATAGCTGCTACTAATAATACTTTCTTTCTACTCAGAGCATCTGCTACCACATTTGCTTTTCCTGGGTGATAAGAAATATTGAAGTCATAGTCTTTTAGGTATTCCATCCACCTTCTTTGCCTCAGATTCAGATCTTTCTGAGTCATGAGATATTTTAAACTCTTATGATCTGTAAATATCTCAACCGGTATTCCATAAAGGTAGTGACGCCATATCTTTAGGGCATGTATGATGGCAGCTAGTTCCAAGTCATGTGTAGGATAATTCATCTCATGGGGCATTAATTGTCTAGATGCATAAGCTATGACATGGTGATCTTGCATGAGTACACATCCTAGCCCAACTCTAGATGCATCAGAGTATATGACATATGACTTGCCATCTTGTGGTAAAGTCAAAATTGGAGCAGAAACTAGTCTATTTTTGATCTCTTGAAAACTATTTTCACATTCTTCTGTCCACTCAAAGGATACCCCTTTCTTTGTTAACTTGGTCATAGGATTGGCAAGCTTAGAAAAATCCTTTATGAATCTTCTATAATATCCCTCTAGTCCAAGAAAACTTCGAATTTCAGTTATAGACACAGGATGTTCCCAATTTACTACTGATTCAACTTTTTGTGGATCTACTGATATCCCTCCAGAAGATATGACATGTCCTAGAAAGTTAACTTTTGTCATCCAGAATTCACATTTAGAAAATTTTGCATAGATTTGGTGTTTCTTTAAGGTTTCTAGAACAATCCTTAAGTGATTTTTGTGATCCTCTTCACATTGAGAATATATCAGGATATCATCAATAAATACTATAACAAAAGTGTCTAGGATGTCATGGAAAACTCGATTCATTAGATCCATGAAAGATGAAGGGGCATTAGTCAACCCAAAAGGCATGACTAAATATTCATAGTGCCCATACCTAGACTGAAAAGCTGTCTTAGGTATATCAGACTCTTTCACTTTCAACTGGTGATATCCCGATCGTAAGTCAATCTTAGAAAATATTGTTGCTGACTTAAGTTGATCAAAAAGATCATCAATTCTAGGTAATGGGTATTTATTCCTAATTGTGACCTGATTGATTATTCCATAATCTGTACATAGCCTCATAGTTCCATCTTTTTTCTTGACAAAAAGAATAGGAGCTCCCCAAGGGGAAAAACTGGGCCGGATGAATCCTTTTTCTAATAGTTCTCCCAATTGTTTCTTTAGTTCAACTAGTTCTATTGGGGACATGCGATAGGGTGCTTTAGATATTGGTTGTGTTCCAGGTATCAACTCAATGCCAAATTCTACCTCTCTTTCAGGTGGTAGTCCTGGTAATTCCTCAGGAAATACTTCTGGGAAATCCTTGACAATCTTAATTTCTTCTAGGGATTGTACTTTTTCATTTTCACTAACTAGGGTTGCCAAAAAGGCAGTGCAACCTTTACTAATCATCTTATGAGCCTTATGAGAAGATACTATACTCCATTTCTTTACTCCTTTCTTCTAATGGACTAAAATTTCCCTTTCTCCAGGTTTTCGAATTATGACAGTTTTATGGTGACAGTCTATGAGAGCTTTATATGTATGGAGCCAATCCATTCCCTAAATGACATCTATCTCACTCATATCTAATATTGTTAGATTAGATGGAAATGTTAACCCTTCTATTTCTGGAGGTACATTCTTTGCTATAGAATTGGCAACAGTTGAAGTGTTGAAGGGGGTTTGTACTTTTAAAGCATATTCCATAGCAGTAGGTGACAAGGATAGATTTCTAGCATTAAGACTGGAGATGCATGAATGTGTAGCGCCAGAATCATATAGTATCCTCAAAGGAATCCCAAAACATAAAGCATTACCTTCCACCAGTTTGTCTGATGCTTCAACTTCCTCAGCATTTAGTGCCATTACTCTGCCAGTCCTATACTGTAGTTGTTTTCTTTCTTGATTCTTCCTAGAAGGTGTTGCTGTGTTAGGCTGTTTGGGATGAAATTGGCCATTGTTCCCCAGTCTAGGACAATAAAGTTTTGTGTGGCCAAATTGCTTGCAGAAATAGCATTGCACATCATTCATATTGCAAGATCCAGAGTGTATCTTTTTGCATCTGGTGCATTGAAGTAACATCCTCTTTATTGAAGGTTCGACCCTTCTATTAGCAAACTTTCTTTTGGACAGATTTGATGGGTTTTGGTAAGAATTTTCCTTTTCTAACCGCCTATTGGATGCTTCAATATATGATGCTACACTGATCATTGCATCCATTGTTTTCAGCTGTAAGGGAACTAACTTACTTTCTAATTAAGAAGAAAGACCTGTTAGGAATCTTGAAGCCCTCATTTCATCAGAAATCAATAGAGTACTTGCATATTTTTCTAGTCTTCTAAACCGAGTGATATACTCAGCTAGGCTCATCTCTTGCTTTTGCTTTAGCTTCATAAACTCATCAAACTTCTGCCTTTTTATATGGTCAGGAAAGTATTGTCTGTTGAATTCCTCCTTATAAATGTTCCAAGGAACAAAATCTAGATGTCTGAACTTGATGGTCTTAATATTGTCCCACCACACTTTGGCATCATTTTGTAGTTTGAAGGTGGCAAATAGAGTTTTGTTTTCTTCACGACAGGAAAGAACTTTAAAAATCTCTTCAATTTCCATAATCCACACCTCAGCCTTATCAGGATCATCTCTTCCTTGAAAAGAGCTTGGGTTCAAAGATAAGAAGTTCTTCATGCTTATACCCTTGGAGTTACTAGGTGTAGTGTTTGATGAGTCTCCATTTTCTCCATTTCTTTGTTTCCACATGACTTCAGTCAGTTGTGTAAGTTTTTGAACTAATTCCATCGCCCCAGGTGTTGGTTCTACTCAGTCACTTCCAACTTTTGACCCGATAACCATCTATACAAAAGAATAATTATGTTTTAGATATGGATTCACATATCCATCATAAAAGAGTATTTTTGAAACTACTTATGGTGGTGGAAAAAAATAATAACAAAAAAGTACTAGTATTTATTTCTGTAATATATGACTTATATATATATATATTGAGGTCCTTAAAAATTCTACTATATGCGTGATACCATAACTGTTCTAACTTATTGTCAAGACCTAATAGGTAAGGATATGAACAATATACGTTTTAATTTGATAAGTTTTTAAAGTTTGTATCTTGTGTAGAGTCCATCTTGTTGCTCTGATACCATCTCTGAAACGTCCCCTATTCAACCACCTGGTTTTCTTCCTTCGAAAATCAAGTGGATGAATCTGAGCCGTTAATATGGCACCAAGAATCAAAGCACATGAGTGAGATAAGCAATATTTCATTTCAAAATATTACACCCTTACAAAAGGTATTTTCCTATATCAATATAAAAAATGATACATGAGTTTAAAATTAAGCTTGATCCGCCTTTGATTCTTGACGCCCTTCAGGATCTTTTCAAGATGAGTCTTCTACAAGGAAAGGTCCTACAAATAATATAACTGCAACATGGAAGAATATGTCGCAGCCCAAGTGGGAGAGTATGGGTTAGACAATTGTCTAAGTATGCACAAATAGAGATAAGCAACAAGACACTATTAATATAACTGTACTCTTAATGTATTACCAAAGTATCAAAAGTCCAAACCAAAATTATTTACCATTTACTAGCATGAAACATAAGGAATGTGTATGTATGTATATTCATAAAGCATTTATCATACGACAACTCTATCAAAATGTTAAACGGATACTGTGGAGCATAATCATGATTATTGTTATAAGGATAACAAAAAGGGGAGACCTTATTCCATAAACGAGTTTAACTACAACTCTCAGAGAAGGTGTCAATTCACCTTGGGCAACTGGCCTGCAACCACAAAAACTTGCTTAGCCAAGACTTTAGTCCATTAGGGTCACCAAAACACCTGTAAGTACCCTGGCACACCCCCAACCACTCGTGCACACCGCATGCTCTAAACAGTGAATCAGATTACCACATGCAGCCACTGGTCACCTTTCCAAGACCAGAAGAGGGTGCTCCTTGCACAAAATGCCACTTGAATAATCATTAGTTAGCATGCTTAATCCTTGCAGGAGATTATTCCCCATTACTAACTTGATCATGCCTGACTCTACATGACCAACCCAAGTGTGGGCCTGAGTATGGTAGAGCATTATACTCATCCATCCCTGAATCCAAAGGACTTAGATCCAGATCCCAAATGTATCAATCCCCGGCCAAGACATGCCGACTCTGTTACCAACACATCTCCCAATATAAGGCTTAAAATTAAAGGGACATCATCAAAGATATACAACTCAATATGATGTCTAGACAAAGTTAATGAGGTCAAAAGGTATCCATGAATCATTAATTAAGTATACCACTATGACACCTAAAATGTAAACTTGTGGGATTGTGGAATTGAATCAGACAAGTCTATGGCTAGGAGCGTGCAAGAGGTTAGGGAGTCCCCCCGTGCGAACACGGAACCAATTAAATAACCTTTCCTCTTTACTGGCTACAGACATCAGTGAAACATGCTTCTAGTCACCATAGAAATGTCTGATGGAATTCCACTTTCCAACAATATTACCTGACTCAAATAATAGGGAGAATTAATAGAAAGGAAAATAAAAGAGAATCAAACTATTATCCACAAAGTCATGCTTAATTATCATCTAAAATCTTAACTCAATTTTGAATGAGGATAGGAAGTAATATTTGTATGATCTTAGGGTAATGAAAGGAAGTCTATTCTAGCTTATAAATTCAATGTATATAGTATATCATTTATCTATTCTTTAAAGCATCTACCAAACCATCCATATTATGCTTTTCATTTAGTCATGATCAGAACCATACTAAACAATATTGAACCATGTTAAATCATACTTTTTATTAATGTTTATACCAAAGATTATGATAAGGTGATTATACTTAACTATACTAAACCATAATAAATCATACTTTTCATAAGTGGTGATACAAGAGTTAAGTCAATGAGTGAAGACTATATGAAATCATATAAGATATTAAGTCACAAAGTGAAAGCCATACAAAATCATACTTTTCCTTAATGATTATATAAGAAACTATTACAAGGAGTGAGGACCATACCTCCCTTGAAGTGTGATGTTGAAATAGATTAAAGATAGAGAGAGAAGGTCAATTTCCAAGAGTATTTTGACAGAATTTCAGCTTACAATGAATTCTTATCAAAAGAGAGATAGCCTAAGATCAAGGAGAGATAGAATTAGCATTTCAAAATGATATTTAGGAATCATATGTAGGGATCAAACCTTAGGAGGGGATAGATTATGCTGCCAAAGTAACTCTCCTATTCAGCATCTTCTCCAAGCAGAACTTCTTTATAGTTTTAGAAGAGGGAAAGGTTTATGGTTTCTAAAGAGAGCAAGAGGTTTACTTGTCTTTGAAGAATAGAAACAAGCAAGGGGACGTTTTCTTTAATGGAAGAACTTGAGATTTGGAATGAGAATTAAGTTGAGTGGAGTGGGCTTCTATTTATAGGGATGTGGGAGGGTAGCATGATCCTAATTGCAAAATGTGTATGGATGACACTTGGGTATATGTGTGTCATTAAAAGAGACATGATGTGTAGGTTTAGTGACACATGGGTGTGTATGTGTCTTCAAAATAGAGAGAATTCGTGGTTATATGACACAATGGTTGCATATGTGTCATTTGAAGATATCTATCAAGGATTTGTTGACACATGGTAGGATATGTGTCAAACATTAGGATGTGCTAGGTGTTTGAAAGAGGAGCATGACACTAAGCTTCTTTCTTTACCAAGTAGTGTGTTTGCTTAAGCTACCTACTTGCTACCCAGCTACATGCTTGCCTCTATAAGCAACTTGCTTGCCACCCAGCTACCTGCTTGTGTGCTTACCCACCAATATATATTTTTCCAAAATTTGGCAAAAGTACCGCAATTATATATTCAATATATAAAAGCTTTTAAATTAATCAAAATGGATTATTTTAATATTAAAATTGATTTTACAAAAAAAATCTCAAAGAAGCTTGTTTTTATGAATAGCTCTAAATAAGGAGTTTTAACTTAATCAGGAGATCAGGATGTTACAGGTAGATAAGCTAGTTGATAGGAAACTGGAAGAAGCACTGAAAAAGTGGCAGGCATCTCAGACTGCCACTCAGAAGACAATACCTATCATAGCATCCCGCTCTACTCCTACTGCAGAGGTTGGGAGTAATCCTATAGACCCACCACCTAGCACATCCACTGTAAGTATTTTTATGACATAGTAACTAGTTTTTTAATTCAAGATGATATGTTTTCAAGATGATATGTATATATGTATATAACATTCTTTATACAAAAATTTGTAGGGGTTGAAGTCATGTCGTCTAAAAGTTAATGAATATGTCGTTGCAGAGGCGTCGGCTTACCCATCCCTACCAGGGGAAATGTTTCACGGGTCTCCATTACCAGCTGGTTGGATTCGTGTGGGCCCGGTACATATATTCCCCAAGTGGATGGATCTTCCATTGCCATATGCCCACCCAGATTGTGAAACACTTGGTGAGGCAGTAGGCAGAGTGATATTGTGGTTAAAAGCGGATGTCATCTTTACTGAAATTGTATGGTAAATTTACATTACGTTAAATTGTTAGTGTGTGTATATGATGTCAGTTGTCTGAAATTATTATATATATATACAGGTTAAAAACAAGACACCCACAACATCTAGGCCTCCACTTCCACCTCCTACATTACCCAGTTGGGTTCCATAGGACCTAACTGTCCCGTTAGGTCCTAACTGTAGGGGTATGGCAATATGGTTAGGCGAACATGATATAAATTGCCCTATAACTGTTTCTATAGATTCAGATGTTGCAGGTCAATCATACGAAAGCAAACTATTTATACAAAATATTTTGGAGTTGTTTTGATATGATTGGCTAAATACATCTGTGATAGAGCTATGGATAAGGTGAGATCTTTTTTATACATCCATATACCTTGTGTAGGATCTGGTGATCTGGTTTCTTATTTATTAATGCATGCGTAATTAATACATATTTTGCAGCTACTTAGACAAGATATGTGCAGATTTTGCATTCGAACATGTAGGATTTTTGATTCCATCTTTGATTAGTCTAGTAGCTAAAGACCCTCCGTCAGTTCAACAATACTGCTGTGAGGCTTTTTCAATTTTTGCTCAAAATAAGAAGACGATGATAATAGCTCCATTCAATGTAGATTAAGTTTACTTTTCTTATTATAATTTGGACTTAAGAAAATTACATTTTTATTGTGGATTTTGAGTTATTAATTTTTAACTTTTTTACCTCTAGTGGTATGCATTGGGAGTTACTGGTTATTGTCCCCGAGACGTTCACTGCCTATTATATAGATCCTAAGGGGAGTAAATTGAATACAAAATATGGACACATAATGAAAATGGCATTATTCCAGTGAGAAATATTTTATTTTCATATCCGTTAACATATGTTATTACATTACTATTTAATTATGCAATGTACGGTGTTACATTAACATGTAGGGGTTTTGATGAGTTCAAAAAGGCTGGAGGAAAGGTCCCCATGAAAAAGAACCAGCCAATAATTTGGAAGAATGTGAAAGTAAGTTCCCGACTGCAATATATGTATATATTATTTATGTGAACAATGCTTAATTAGTTGTATTTTTTAATATTTTGTATGTTTGAATTTATAGTGTGGTACACAAGACAACGGATGGGCATGTGGATACTACGTGATGCGATTTATGCACATGATTATCAAATATGCCGCAATGGACATCGATTGTATTGCTGAGGTATTATATAGTCTCATTAGATAATATGAAATATATCAATCTTATTTATAGCTCATTAATTATATATATACATCATTCTCTTTACAGGTGTTTACAACTGACCACACTATAGGAAATGCCTTACCAGATGTACATGCTCCCTATACGACGGGAGAATTAAATGAAGTAAGAGAAGAATGGGCAACATCCATACAAGTAGTGGGGGATTTAAGATATAATTGGGATGTTGATAGCAAATAATGACTAAAGAATAATATTTTGTAAATGAATTTCTGAATTATAATATATGTGTGAATGTTTCTACATGTCTGGATGTTTCTACATGTGTCTGAGTGAAAATGAATGAAACTGTTGGTTGTTATATGAATGTTTCTATATGTGAATGTAAAAATGAATGGAACTACATATTGCTAGCTACATGAATGTTTCTAAATGTGTGAAAATCAAATGGAACTGCAGGTTGCATTGCTAAATGTGTGAATATCTTTGTTGTTAATTTTGCAGGTTTGTGGCCTGTTGTTGGATGATATCAATGGATGTCGTAAAACCTACAATTCATAACTGAACTGCAGGTTTCTCATCCTGTGACCAGCCATAAAGTAGGTCTGCAGACTGACAGAAAAAAAAATCAAAAAATAGGCGTCAGTTATTTGTATAAATCTGATGCCAAACCGTTACAGTGTCGGTTTGTAATAGTAACCGACGTCTATTTCCTTAACACCACGGCCGTAGCAGTGGACCAGACACCACGGTCGTGCTGGCCAGCATGGCCGTGGCAGCGTACCAGACACCACGGCCGTGGAAGCGGACCAGACACCATGGCCGTGCTGGCCAGCACGGCCGTGTTGGGAGTGCACGGCTGTGGCAGCGGACCAGACACCACGGCCGTGCTGGCCAGCACGGCCGTGTTGGGAGTTATATGACGTCAGTTTCTTATCTAATAACCGACGCTGATAGTGCCCAAGATGGTGCCCTTCTGTGGCGCGAAGGTATATGGCGTCAGTTGCTTATCTAAGAACCGACACCTATAGTGCCCTGCTGGCGCGTGTTCGTTGGCGCGTGAAGGGTTTTGGCGTCGGTTTTTGAACTGACGCGTAACGACTGGGCTTTTAGTGTCGCCCACATAGGTGTCGCTTATAAACTGACACTAAAGGCCTTAAATAACCGACACTAAAGGTCGGTTATGTACTAGTGATCGGTCTTATTACCGATGTAAATGCTAAGTTACGAGTTCTTATAGGTGGAAAGTTGGACTTTTGCCCTCACATAATGACTACTGCCATGGTGCACTAGGCATTTATTGCACTGGTGGCACCAAAAACTTTGGCTTTTTAGAACAACTAGGAAAATGTCTCTAGAATTTTAGAGACCTTTCCTTCATTCTTATCTTAGTGCCCCTGCTTGGGCACTGCCATTATAGATGTACTATCTGTATACACTTATGGAAGAGTCTATTTTCTTGCCATATGTCATTCCTTCCCACATTTTCCACTGTTCCAACATGACTATGTCATCCAGGAACCTTTTCAAAACCCAAAGTTTCTATATTGAGGACTGGTAACCTCGGTTGTAATGCTAGTATCCAGTCTACTATATGCATCACTGTTGTCCTAACTTGCCTCACAAGAGCATAAAAAGCAGGATTCTCTATCCTGATTGAGTCAATATGGGAATTCTTAGGCACTCGTTCTTCTCTTTCCTGGTCCCTTGCACCCTCTCCTGGTGCAACAACATTGCTCTCAGCAATGTGTTCCTCATGTTCCCCAGTCATTTATAAACTTTACCCTTTCTTCTGCATAAGCGAAAGTCACTATAGGGTATACTGGAGGACACTAACACAGACTCAACACCTTAGTCCTATGTCTCTGTACACTCAACAAACCTTAAGCTCTGATACCAAACTTGTAATGACCGTCATCAAATCGACAAACAAATCATTACTAATTAAGCAGAATTAAACATAATTAGTGGATTAACAAAAATTACTAAAATTTAAAACCATTTTACAAGGAGATCCTTGATCAGAAAACTTTTACTGAAAGATCCAAAACCTATACATATCTTGATTTATATTGTACAACATTGTTTCATCTCATCTTGAGGACAACATATAATAGTTGCTATATCAAAATACATACTGGAGCAAAATAAAACCTTGAGGCATACAAGCCAAAATCTCAAATTGTTCATGAAACTGTTACAAACCAACTTCAAGGACCAGAGAGTATAAAGAAGACACATAGGACTTCTATCTACAAGACACGGCAGACAGTACACTCAACCTGAGCTGTCACTGCTGCCTCAGCTATTGTTCCTTCTCTGCAGCAAGGTCTCCACCGCCTTGTACATGTCTACCTAAGAAATTGTGGATCCCACGGGGTGAGACAATTGTCCCAGCGAGAGATATAATTCTCCACTGACAATATTATTATTGCAAATGAGCATTATAAAACTGAGCAGGGTTTCTTTTATATTAACATGTAGGATTAATCACTGTATGAACAAAACAAGATAATCTACTTTCTTAAGGAGAACATTGCATCTACCCATGGTAGAGTTATAAATCATCTATATGCTTTGCAAGTAATGTAAAGAAATATAAATAACATCTATCATCTAAGATGTATAACTGAATTGTGCATTAAACAATATTTTCTGTATTCAATCCTTAAGCAAATATGCTACACAGCTGAACATATTTTACAATCACACTTATGCCCTAAGGAGATGAAGTATACCCTGTATATCTCCAACTGACCACAAACTTGTCATAAGTCGGTACCATACAAGGTCAATGGGAGAGCCGGTTGCCATGACCTCACCTATCTCAGTCAGTATGAGACTACTGGCAGGGACATCTCGTGTCAATATGCAAACAGAGCGTGCCAGGGTACAAGGCATCTTCGCTTAGAGCTACATCGTCAACTATACTCTCTGATGGGAACATCTACTAACAATTGTCCCCAGTTATGAAATTACGGAGTCATGGTGATACAAGCACCATACTCTGAGCCACGAGCCAGTTCACCGTGATCAACATAGAGTCTACGACCGAAGTTGCACTCGAGCCAGGATATGGCATATATCCAAATCCCCATTTATTTTGAGTTTGTAAGGGGATCAGATCATACATGGCCCTCTGTTTATACTTACACCCCACATATTCAAAAATATGCACTCCCGGTTATGCAGCGGGGAACCCGTTTCACCATTCAGCAAATCATGACACTGATGGATCTATGGTCAGGGCAATGTTTTATGGTTTCTAGTGATATATTAAGTGCATTACAATATTCTTTTAGCATCAAATAAGTTATAAGCATCAATCATAAAAAAATTCTACAAAGAAATATGTAATACATCTATCAAGTACTTTTCTAATCTTTAAAACACATTTAGATCCATAACACTCAGGATCTCAGTCCCTTATCACATTACTGGGAATCCTCATCCCTTCACATCATCATTATCATGATTACTCGATCTGGGTATTCAGACCCTTAAATCATCACATAGCAGTGTTACCTCTGTAATAGGTAACCATTACCTCTAGGTCCTCAGACCAAGGTATTCATTTCAATTGTTGCACAAGTATTCACATGGCTCACAAGGCCATTCACATCTTGTCACCTCTCACTAGGCAACAAATTATTCATATGGCTCACAAGGCCATTACAGATCTTGTCACCTCTCACTAGGCAACAACTTATTCATATGGCTCACAAGGCCATTACACATCTTGCCACCTCTCACTAGGAAACAAATTATTCAGATGGCTCACAAGGCCATTACACATCTTGTCACCTCTCACTAGGCAACAACTTATTCATATGGTTCACAAGGCCATTAATCATTATACTTGTTATACAAGTATTTAACATGCCTCACATGGCTCATGTAATAAGAGAAATACAACCTTCCCATCATTTGGGTTAGGGTTTCCCTTTATAGCTAAAAAGGGTTTCATGTTCATATTATTAATCCAAACCCTAATTCATTGCTCCACACATCTAGGAGCATACATTGATATCATAAGTATTCAATCATACTTATATATTTTCTCATCATTTATCATTAAATGATTAACAACACAAGCATGTGTTTCTCTGTCATCCATACTAGGATATCGAATACATCATACTTTTGATTCAATCCTCCTCTTTGAGGAATATTAGTCCATCATTAACAATTCACATTATCTTTCATTTAACACCACACTCGACATATGTCACTCAATCAATCACACATGATTGAAGTGTCACTTCCATACCGGTATCAAGATGTGTGTGTTATCATATTATACTTTAAACCACATCCTTTACTTTATGTCATATATTCATATCGACATGTGGTATAACCACATCACCATGTCACGTTTTGAGGGTGTAAACCCTAATCAGCATATCTTGTACTCATATGGACATCACTTAGATCTTATTACTTTAGATTAGTTTTGTATCAGGTATGAGCTAGATGATTGACCCCATATCAGGTATAAGCTTTGTGTTTAGTGCCATATCATGCATAAAATATGCCCCATATTAGGCATCCATATTGGGTAACATATCGGGCATCCATATCGGGTATCATATTGGGCATCCATATCAGGTATCATATCGGGAATCCATATCGGGTATCATACCGGGCAACCATATCGGGTATCATATCGGGTTACCATGTTAGGTAAACCCATAAACTCATGATCCCTTCATTCCTTCAAGGATCAACCTCATCATATAGTTTCATGACTTTCTAGATGTCTTATTGAATTCTCATACCACAACCCATTTCACTAGGGCTAGGGTATATGGGGTTTCAATCCCTCATTTAGGGTTTTCCACTTAATTGGTTACATCATGCCATATCGTGCATGAAGTATGAATTCAAAGTTCATATCATTCACAAGATAAAAGTAGGTGCTATTCTTTATCAATCTAGTGATATCATTCATCTCATACATGTGGTATCATCCACCACTCATCTTGGTTTACCCATCATCTTGGGTTTCCAACTCTATGTTGATTAGAGTGTTCACCACTCCTATATCGTATAAGAGGTGTAGTTTAGATTTGTATCGTGCATAAGGATAAATAGATATCTCTCATATCACGCAACAAGAATGACTCATATCGTGTATGAGCTAGCCTCCATCTTCATATCGGGTTAACCCCCTCTTGGGTTTCATATCGGGTTGATGTATCCCAACCATATCAGATTACACTTTGTTCTTGAATCCATACCTTATATCATTCATTAGGGTTTACTTAAGTATTCATATCATGCATCAGATGTGTGTGCTTCAAGGTATCAAGTTCCAAAGATATATTACTTGGTCATATCATGCAAGAGCACTTGCTATTCTTTACTCATATCGGGTTACCCAAATTAGGGTTTTATATTGGCTTTCAAGTATACTTTAGACCTTATATCGTGCAAAGAGTCTATACTTGACTCCATATTGTGCAAGCATATCATCCAAGGATATCATGCAAGCATATCAGGCATGCATATCATGCAAGCATATCGTGCAAGAAATGTCTACTCATACCCATATCGGGTTAGAGCTACTTGTGTGTATGCTTGAACTTGATATCACTTTATAAAGTGATACCATCTTCTTCAAGCTCTAGACATCCGTTCTAATAGTTAAAGTTCATGGCAAAAGGTATAGGAAACTACTAGAACTCATAATTTCATCAATTATTTTAGAAGATTTTGGAATCGAAAGTAGTTCATTTAAGCATAGCAATTTAGGTGATGAATAATAACATGATAGGGTTCAAGTTATATAACCCGCTTTGTGATCAACTTCAAAGCTCCAAGCTCCAAAGCTCCAAGTCCTAAGGTTGAATAAGAACCTCTCCAAGGTCTAGGGCTTGTTCACAACTCCTCCATGGACAAGAGATCACCATAGATAAGCACTTGGTGAAGAAGGAAAGAAAGAATTATTCACAACCCGATATCCTACTTCGACCAAGGTTGAAGATGACTAAAGCCTTACCTAAAGCTTGGTGATAGAGATCTCATAGATCCTTGAGCTTCCTTGCATGATACCTAAGGGTCTTTGCACGATATATCCAAGGGAAATGGTTATGAGTATCGTAAACTTTCATAAGTTGGTGAAAGGTGAAGTATATATACTTGATTTCATGAGATAAATCATATATGAGGTGTCTTCCCCTCATGCTACTAGATGACACGTGGCCATGCATGGTTGACACGTGGCCATGCATGCACACATGTACATATTGTCATGAAAGAGTCTTGGGGATAACCTAGAGACAATATTTCGGCACTTACTTATCTTTTTGGGCCAATTATCTCATCTTTATCGCATTAAATAAGCAACTCGATACACTTTTTGTAAGGAACTTTGCAAATCATCATGGGCCACCTACTTGAGGTCCTTTTCTCGTCATGGCTTTTTCCAAGGCTCAAAAAACTGATAGTAGGCTCCCACTTTGGCTCATTGGCCGATAGGGCTCCTTATATCAAGTCTACAACTCGATACAACACAGATAAGGCTATTGCCTTCAACTCATTCTTGGTCCTTCATTACCAAGAGTATCACCACTCAAAGGTGATTCAAACATAGTGTATCCTTCTTTCTATTTCATCTAATCGATACATAGAAGGAGTAGAGACACTCTATAGGTGGTAATTTACATTTTAACCCCACATATTGGGTAAATTACAAATTGTACCAAAATTGGTGTACAAGGTACTAGCATTGTTCAAACGAGTTGTAACTTGGGATTTAGGCTTTCCACAAGCCACCACTTAGCATCACTCTCTTTCTTATGATACCAAAACACTTAGAACACATTCCACATGCATCGTTTGCAATGTAACCCCTCATCTTGGGTAAATTGCACTTTTCACTCATACTTTTATATAATGTACAAATAGTTTGCAATTAAGCTCAATCTTGAAAAAAAACTTCACCAGAAGCCTTAATTTCTTTTCACAAGATTAGAATCAATTTGTAAGTATCTTACTTAAGCAAAACTTCTAGGGTTAAGCCATAACCCTGGTCAGGGGTATTACAGTTTATTACCCATCTAGACTTTGACTCCCATATTTAAACATGGCTAGCTCAAAAATGAGGATTTGCATTAAACCCACTAGTTTGCCTTTACTTGGGTACAATGTTTTTCCAAATCGTTCAATCAAAACATTCATATTCTAAGCCTCGTCCCCTTACCAAGGAGAGAAAATCACACCCCACTATATGTAGGCACACCTAACACACATTAAAGTGAGAGAAAACCTTGATCATAACATTAGGCTTCATGCTCCTCCTCCCTTGCATAGTTATCTTTCAGTTAGATCCATGTCACAATCACAAAAGTTAGTGCCACACTTAATAGGTCTACAATGGCCCAACCAAGAAATCACAAAGGTAGCACCTCATTCCAAAAATACTACATGGGCTCCTCTTAGTGAGATCCAGGATGACACCAAACACTCGACAATTTGGTCTCAATAGTCAATGTTGCAATCTAATCAACCAAGATCAACATTTTTTGTCTCGGGTCACACACACTATGCACCCTATCATAGATCTTATAGTTGTTGTTTTGTGACTTCTCACTTTTTCTAATGTAGTAGTCTAGGGTACACTCCATGCTCTACTGGAGTTAGCTTAGGTGGACAATAACTTTTTTAAGATTATCCCCCAACCTTGAGATAGTTAGTAATTTAGCTTATGTAATAGTACTTAATAAGGGATGTGCTTCAAGACAAGTAATTTTCTTATTATCAAGAGGTTTTATAAAACATACTTACAATGTACAGACAAATTGCATGCAAGCGACTTGTAGAATCTTACAGCTTGGATAATAATGCATTATATCTTATCTGACACTTTAACACCAATTATTATATTGGAAATTGTGTGCAATACATATTCATGTCGATCATATGTTATGAATTAGTTTGAATTTAAGTATATCTTGTGTGATTGTGTATAAATTTCGTTTCAAGCACATTACCAATTTTGTTAGCATTATTATTTTTCTATAGTATACTTTTTATCTTTCATAAAAATAAAAAGGGAATAATTGGTACCATTTTTCTACTTTCTTATCAGATTACATCGTATTTGGTTCTAGAACTAAGTTCAACATAAGATATTTTAGCCAATTTCAGTTTGAAGCATCAAAGAAAAATCTAACCAGGTTGTCTAAAATTCATGCAATACTAACATCTTGTATTGTTCGACTAAAAAATATATCTAGAATTCATATTTTGACTACCCCACTTCACCCGAATTTTAGAGTCGTTTCCAAACATTACATACATGAATTATAGGCGATTACATTACTGAAGTATAAATATAATGTAAATAATCCATTTCTTTCCAAGTTGTAATGGGATTTAATGCCTTTTTATGGTAGGTTCAAAAGTCTGGTTATTAAATGACTTATTACTCTTGGATAATTAGGATCATCAATGAACTCCTTGAACATGGGAATATGACTTTCTTTATTTTGTAAATGTCAATTCTTGGTATGACTTTTAATAAACAAGATCAAGTTTTTGATTTAACTTTGGCAACTAGATCAAAATTGGGCAAACAATTTGAGGAGTTAGACAATAGCCACGTAGAGTAATTATCCACAAGTTTTCCTTTTCTAGGATCAACCATCCAAAACCTATGAGAGAAAAATGTCCTAAGAAAGATAAAAACACATTACACACTCTATGTGAGGCCACTATCTTTTGCTATATTTCTAGTAACTAGTATATTTCTAGTCCAATGGTTTTCATTGATGGCCATGATTCGATGGGGATGCTAGGTATATGAGTGTTTGTTTGTCTAAGTGTGTGTACAAATTGATGAACTATCCTTAGGTGTTGTTTTGTAAATAATCAATACTATCTACCTTGTTAAACCTAACTTAAAGTAATTGAATGATGATGGTTAATTATACTTACCTTCCTCTAATGTTATCACGATGGAGGGGCACTCTCATAATCTTATGGTAACCCTACTATGTTACCTTTTGAACATCATAGCTCTTATGTTTGATGAAACTTTATGCTATACCTATGTACCACAGGTGTGATGATGAGTGGTAGAACTCTCTACAAGTATTGAAAGATAATGATGTTCTTATAGGATATTATCTGAATGGTATATATGACCGTTGGGCATGTCATGAGATCTAGTGGAGATGTAATACTCTCTATGATGGACAAAGGGAATGATACCCCATGATGTTGTGATGAGAAATATATCTCATATGTTTTATATCTTCTGAAGTTGTTATATACCAATGTTTTGTTGAAATCTTTTAGGGTTTGTATGTAACATGATTGATGCCGCCTAACTCACCCAATTAGCAATAAAAAATCAAGTGAAACCCTAATCATGTAGTGCCCTATGTTGTAGAGACATTCTAGTGTCATGACTTGCTAGATTGTAAAATGAGTATTCTAGAAGGGAAATTTGGAGTCGTATAGTGTTGAGTATATGTGAGTGCAGGGAGGATATATACTTGTCATCCTGATCCCAAGGTTATGAAGAACGGTCGAGGTTGTATCTCAGATGAATGATTATATGTATATGTGATGTGATTGAGGACAATTGCAATTGTACCTCAGATGATATGGTTATATACCCTGCTTTCTAGTGTCTTGACCTACATTTCCAAGGACGGACTAGGCTGATTGCAACTTGATTGATATGTCATTATGGCAGACTCCTACTGATTGAGGGGAAGAGATCTTAGGATTCTGACTCTCCTAGATCTTATAGGGAACTGATTGCGAGTTTGCAGTGGTCAATTGGAAGTTTTAGTAGTATGCCTCAAACTCCTCAGGGCTTAATTAAAGATGTAATCCAACCGGGTAGTATATTTGTTAGGGTTAAACCTTGATTCACATTTATTGATAACTCTTGCCTTGCTTGTTTTGATGTTTAGTCATTGTATAATATGGAAAGAGAAATCAATTGTTTATATGAATAGCTTTATCTATTCCTATGTATATTATGTTAATCATTTCCTTATTGTAACATTATCTGTCTTATCTTCTTAATTACATGACTTGTCATAGTCAATAAACACCGTTGAGAGTTATATATCTCGCTGGGACATGGGTCTCACCTTGTGGGTCACACATCTTTTTAGGTGATCGTCAGCGAGATCGTTAGGCTCGTGGCAGTGAAGAAGAGCATCTTGGAGATTAGTAGGAGAAGAAGGCTGACTAGTGTTAAAGTGTCCTAGAGTCATCCCTGTACTCTCATGTTCAGGAAGGTGATATTTTGTACATGATATGACTCGACTTTTTGGCAGTATGCTGATGTTGTATATTGCATGTATATGTGGATCAATGATTTTGCATACAGGTTGTGGATGAGGCCACTGGACTGATGTATAGATACATGGTATGGTATGTGCTTTCATGCTGTATGTTGGACCATTATATAGATGTTCCTGGACATGTTTTATTCAATTTTAGTTATTCCTTTTTCCTACTATGAGGTTGATTAGTAATTAATCATCTTTTGGGTTTTGTGTAATCTTATTTAGCATGAAGGTGTGTCACACAAACAACAATCCCATTGATTTCCCCCACATCTAGGTACTCCGCATCTAAGCACAAGTATATCCCATGTTTCCACACATAAGAGTTCTAGCATTTCACATTTGGGGCACATTGGTTCCTTTTTCATTTAAACCAAGCTAGTGTTTTAAAATAGGTTGACAAAACCAAGCGGTTGTTGTTGCCTCATCAAATTACGTTCAAATATTTTGACAAGGCATCCAACCATTGCAACTAGATTGGTGTTTCAAGCTAGGTTGGTTTATCAAAGGGGAAACTTATTGCCTCTTTCCTAATTTATAGAAATAAGATGAAGTTATTGCTACAAACAAGGTTTCCTAAGTGGTTTAGTCACCAGACTTGTAACATCCCTGACCTGGGTTATAATCTAACCCTAGGTGTTTTGTCTAATTATGTAATTAAGTCCTTGTGATTAACTTTGGACATGTAATTAAGTTTCTCAGAAACATATATTTCAGTTTTTGCTCCTTTTTATATAAAGTTGTAGCATTGTTTTGTAATACAGGGACCTATGTGCAAATTACCCATTTAGAAGGGTTAACTTGCAAATTGCACATGTTGAAGTGTTCCTATGATGTAGAAACATCATGAGAATGATTTTGATAAAGTTTGAGGGATTTCCCAAGCTTGGGCACCAAGGTGCAGCTGTGGAAGAAATCTCGGTGCTTGAAACCCTAATTTGGGGTAAAATGCAATTTACCCAAATTAAGGGATGCTATGTGTAAAATATATCATCTAATGTATCTTTTAAGACTCTTGCCATCATTTAGAGAAGAAATTATGAGGAAGTCACCTCAAATGAATTATCAAGTTATGAAATATACCTTGTGATTGAATAATCAGGGTATATGTGCAATAGCTCTTTATGTATGTACCTTAGTATTAGATTTATCTTCTTTGCCTCTTTTTCTAGACCTTAAGAGAAGGTTTGTCCTTAGAATAAAGAGGAAGGTACGAGAAAGTAATGAAGGAAGGACCTAGTTGGAATTATGGGAAACTTATGGGCCTTTAATGAAACCCCACCCAAGTATATATACACTTTACCTCTCAAGCAAAGGAACCTTTCCTTCGTGCAATTCACTGTTTCCCCTTGGTTGACCGACTAAGGAACATCTTGGAGCTCAGGAGGACAACCCAAGGTGTGCAAGGTAGGTTTGGATTCATTTTCTTGCCTAATTTCATGGTTAGAACTCGAATTCAAGGTCAAATTGATGACTAGCTCACAAAGCTCCACCTTTCTAGCCATCTCTTCTTGACTTTCCCTGGAGTTTTCACCTTGACCGACCTGTGAGAGCTCAAGGACGCCATTAGAGCTTGGAGCTTGAAAGCTTGGAGCTCAAGGAGCAAGCTTTAGGCGGGTTTTATAACTCTAAACCCATGCTTTACTATATACATCTCTTTTATGTGGTTAGATGATAGATCTTCATGTTCCCTACTTTTCTTTGCTACCTTGCAAGCAAATCCGTGGGATATCCATACTGTTCTTGAGCTAGGAGATGAAGGCGTGATATCCAAGAAAAACCCACCGCTTTTCACTTTCTTAAACGGTCTCCCTAACTTGCTCTCACGGTCTCAGGACCGCGAGGTGAGCAAACGGTCTCTGGACCGTGAGAGGGCAAACGGTCCTCACGACCATTTGGACCCATTGACCGAGCGTGGACCGTATAATAAATCTGTTCCTAATTATGTAGGCTAATCACCCTCAAAAATTGAGAGGTTAACTCCAAAGGAATTAGGAGATATGGCCTTTTTAAGTAACAACTTTAATTGAATTTATTCCTGATTTTTTTTCAAACGGCCTGAAATTGCCTTTTTGGGCAAACGATCTCAAGACCGTGTAAGGTCGTTGACCAAGCTTTGACCATATGAAATTACTGTTCAAAATTATGTTAGTTAACAACTCACCAAGTTTGATGGTCTAATTACAAATGAGCTAAGAGTTGAAAGGTGATTACTAGGGCTAACCCTAGATGAAATCAGTACTGAAATTATGGTGACTTAATTAGGGTTTTTAGGGTTGATTGACCTAAACGGTCTCAAGACAGTTTGGGGGTCATCCAAACGGTCTCAAGACCGATAGGACAATCACCCAAGACCGTTTGAAGGTCTAGGGTTAAGCTAATTTGATCAATTAAGGACCCAATTGCAATAAGTTATCAATTAATCAAAATCCTGATTTTGTGACTCAATCATGGTTCAACCCCTATCAAATTACATTAGATTTTTTTATGAAATCTTGGGCAAACGGTCTCAAAACCATGTGGGGTCCACCCACATGATCTCAAGACCGTTTGGGTCAAGTTTGGGGCCAATTGGAGCTCAATTGAAGGGTTCAACCTTGTGTTGATGCACATTGTTGAGTGTTGATGGGTGAACATTGATAGACCCTAATTGGTCAACAATTGAGGGTCAATTGAATGACCAATTGGTTAAGCATAATCTTAATTGATCTAATCCATACGTGGTCACCATGGCTTTGACCTTTGAGGGCTTCAACATTGGTTGACATTATCGGTTGTAACCATTGAACTTTGTTGATGGTCCAAGCGGTTGAGACCATGTGAACCTCGCGGTCTCAAGACCATGAGAGGGCTCGCGGTCTCAAGACCGTGAGAGGGCTCACGGTCTCAAGACCGTGAGAGGGCTCGCGGTCTCAAGACCGTGAGGGGCCTCGTGGTCTTGAGGACAAAGGTGAGTAAACGGTCTACATAACCTTCGCGGTCTTAAAACCAAGTTGAAGGCTCGCGGTCTTGGAGTAAGATGAGGGCTCGCGGTCTTGAAAAGTCAAAATTGGCTAAACGGTCAACACACCCTCGCGGTCTTAAAAAGTCAAAATTGGCTAAATGGTCAACACACCCTCGCGGTCTTGGAAGTCAAAATTGGCTAAACGGTCAACTCTTTCAAACGATCTCAAACCAATGGGAGGTTGATGGTTGAGATCGATCAAGGTGATTCAAGGTTGACTTCACTCAATCATTTGAAGATATAAATGGATCAATTATGCCCTAATCTAAACCCTAATGATAACCCAGGACATCAAGGGATTAATTGACTAATGACTTGACCATGATGATGATCAATGGGGTAAATTACCAAAATACCCTTGAAGGGTCAATTGAGTAATACCTTGATCAGTAATCACATGGTGGTGATGTTTTTGGCTATGTTAGCCTATGATGACTTAATCCAACCTGATCTAGAGTGGTGTTATCACCCTCTACTAGTATGAGGAGAGAGAAAGTACTTCTAGAGAGAGAAAGTACCCTTTTTAGGAGGAAACTCAATTAAAGAACTTTCAATACACATGAATGTGCATAATTAGGGTATGATCCACCTGTGTGAAGTCATAGAAACCCTAATTATGATGAATGATAAATCTTTAACTAATCTGAGAGCATCAATGATAGTGATACTCATACATGATGATGTTATGAGTTCAATTCAATGTAATGTGAATAGTAAACCCTAATTCAAGGGTAATGGCATGCAAATGAGTATTAAACTCCAATTGATGATAATCAGAGGAGTTAACTGTTATGATAAGAGTGGGAAATGTATTCCTTATTTTTGTATTATCTTTGTCAGTTAAATTAACCATGCAGGTTCTGATATGAAGGTAATCCTATCCAGGTATGGATGTTGATGTTATATTCCTTGAAGGCATGCTGTTAGCCTTATGAATAAGAAAAGTAACTTGACGCCTTGTCAATGGCATCCTATGATGATAATGGGCTGTGAGAGCCATGAATACCATCAAAGTCATGCTTTAGAGATGACTTGTGATGAGTATAATAAGAAATTATGATTGATATGAGTTAGGCTTGTTACATTTAGTATTCTTCTTTTATAGCTATTATGCTACTGTTATTGTTTGAAGAACAATGTATGTTGTTAAAGAATACTAAATGTACCTAACTAATCAAGTATAATGTAGAGCCCTGATCATAGATCCATCATTGTCAGAGATCAAGTGATGGTGAAACAGGTTTTCCTCAGGGAACTCCTGGAGCACATACTTTTGAGTATGTGGGGTACATGGATGTGTAGAACCTTACATCCTAGTGTAGGAATGTGATGTAGATGTGTAATCCATCAATCCTTCACTATATTTCCATGCCGTATCAGTGGTAGGTAAACATGAAACCTCCTGATAATGAAGAAATCACAGATATCCGTATCAGTGGAGATAAACATGAAATCTCCTGATGACGAAGAGAGTACAGAACGCCACTGTGACTCTAGAATAGCGAAGGACCAGTTTACCCTGGTGAGCTATAGTAGTAGAGACACGAGATGTCCTACAAGTGATCCTCTTACTGACTGAGGAAGGTGAAGGTCATGAGAATCCGGCTCTCTTAATGACCTATGTATGATACTGATGTGACTTCTCAGCGATCAGTTGGAGTATGAGTGGTATGCCTCATCTCCACAGGGCATAATGTTGTTTGTAAAACATAATCAACCACATAATATACCTGCTAGAGATAACTACGAGTTAGTTGATTGATGATACACTGTGATGGTGCTTATTTTTCTTCATGTCTCATAAATGTTGAACTCTTGTTTATATAGCAGCAACTGTTATTGAATACTTTGAAAGCTTTACTGCTTAAGATATTCTTTGATGTTATAATAAAGCTTCTGGCGGAGAATTATAACTCTCGCTGGGACAATTATGTAAAATTGTCTCACCCCGTAGACTTCAACTTTTTAGGTGGACGTCGGAGACGAAGGAACCAGCCTACAGGTGACCAGTCTCAGCAACAGCAGCACCAGGAGCAGTAGTAGAATCTCAGGTGGAGATTTATCCTGCCATGTGGTGTAGTTAGAGTCAGTCCTATGTGCCCTCTGTACTCTCAGGTCTTGGAGTCTTTTGTGTGAGTTCTTGAGATTTTGTATCTTGATGTATATAATTACTCAAGAAGTAATTATCATGAGATGTAAACAGTTTATCTCTTGTTATGAAAGAAGTTTTTATGGATTCAAGCTCTTGTCCCGAAAAGTTTTAATTTCCCATGATTTTTGTCTTCCGCTATTTATCGAATCGCTTCCGCTAAGTTTAAATCGAGATTATATCGTGGTTTGGAGATCATAGCCCACAGTTAAGTGGTATCAGAGCTCTAGGTCAGTTGAGTCTACATAGGCATAGGACTTGGGATGTCGAGTCTATCTTTAGTACTCCTTCCTTATCTAATAGAATCTTCTGCTCCTCAGGAGAAGAAGATACATAAGAATGGCTGAGCCACATGATGAGTACGTGGCGGAGAGTAGTGCTAGTGCACCTCGAGATGGTGCAAGGGTTCCAGAAATAGAACAGCCTGCACCTGAGTCACCAAGAGAGCCACCCCAGTTTGACCCAGCCGACATGGGTAACCCAGCTGTACAGACGATGTTCGGGCAGTTTATGACCGCCATGACACACATAACCGACAGGATGCCCATGCCTGCACCTAGGGCACCTGTCCATCCTGAAGCACAAGGTATCGGTAAGACGTTCGAACGACTCTGTCGTGTCGGAGCTACCGAGTACTTCGGGACTGCCGACCCCGCCGATGCTGACCTTTGGTTGACAGAGTTGGAGAAGGCTTTCAGGATTCTTATCATCCCGGAAGCTGAGAAGGTTAGACATGCTGTCTATCTTCTCAAAGGTAGTGCTGGTCACTGGTGGAACATGGAAGAGCAGAAGAGACCTGGAGTAGAGTTCTCATGGGAAGAGTTTCGTCGGGAATTTATCAATAGATATTTTCCAAAGACCTTCCTAGATGAGAAGATCTCTCAGTTTGAGAGACTAAGGCAGGGTATGATGAACATTAGCGAGTATGAAGCTAAGTTCATGGAGTTGCTGCGGTTCTGTCCGCACATGGCTGCCACAGAGGAGGAAAGAATCAGAAGATTTGAGAAGGGTTTGAATGCTGATATGTCAACCCCCGTGTCTACCTTACAAAACCGAGAGAGATTCTCTACCTTCGTTGAGTCAGTCCGAAGGATAGAGAGATCTGTGGTTGAGAAGAGACAAACTCAGAAAAGATATCCACAGTCCCAAGGTTCTTCATCTAAGGATTCCAAGAAACCTAGATTCTCTGCACCTAACCCTCCACCACCCAGATCGAGTTTTCAAACTCAATGGACACCGAGCAGAGGTAGAGGACGGAGTCAACCGCTTCAAGGAACTCACAGTCTGCATCAGTGTCAGTTACTGGACCACCCCGACCACAACAACATGAGAGGAGTTGCTACAACTGTGGTAAGGTGGGACACTTGATGAAGGATTGTCGTTCTAGGCCTGTCAGTGTGACACAGCCTCCGAGACAGAATCAATAGGGATCTCAGAGTAGACAACATCAAGGAGCAGCTCGAGGACGTGGACAAGCGTCTCAAGCTGGATCATCAGCACCACCTCAACACTAGGCGACTGCGAGGTTCTATGCTATGAACCCACCTGAAGCAGTGGTCAATCCACGGGTAGTGGCAGGTCAGATGAAACTTTTATATTCTGATATGTCTACATCTTGTGTTGTATCTGTTCTAATTGATCCGGGTGCTACGCACTCTTTCATCACTCATAGAGTGATTCGTAACTGCTATGTGACTGTTAGTCATAGGGCATATAGTTTGTTGTTGGAGACTCCATTGAGTGGGTCTGCCGTTTTACAGGAGGTATGTTCTCCCTGCATCCTCTTCTTTTCTGACCATCGCATTCAAGTGGATCTTATACCACTTGATATGCAGGGATTCGACATAATCCTCGGGATGGATACCTTGGAAAAGTATAGAGTTGTCTTGGATTGTGAGTCCAAGTTGGCTGTGTTTGCTGATGAAAGCAACACATGGATCTTTCAAGGTGAGAGAAATATTCTGCCCACCTGCCTTGTGTCAGCTATGGTTGCTGATAAGTTGTTGAGACAAGGATGTTATGCATTCTTAGCCCATGTGATAGATGTTACCAAGGAAAGTTCCAATCCTGCTAAAGTTCCTATAGTCAGGGAATTTGAAGATTTGTTTCCTGAAGAACTTCCTGGTATACCACCACCTCGGGAGATTGATTTTGAAATCAATTTGATCCCAGATACAAAACCCATAGCCCAGACACCGTATAGGATGGTGCCTGCCAAAATGGCAGAACTCAAGAAACAGCTCCAAGAGTTACTTGAGAAGGGTTTTATCCGACCGAGTACTTCACCTTGGGGTGCTCCGGTCTTGTTTGTTAAAAAGAAAGATGGGTCAATGCGGTTGTGCATCGACTACAGACAACTCAATAAAGTAACAATAAAGAATAAGTATCCTCTACCAAGGATTGATGATCTCTTTGACCAGTTGCGTGGTGCAACCGTCTTTTCAAAGATAGACTTGAGATCTGGATATCATCAACTCCGTATTAAGGATAGTGACATATCCAAGTCTGCCTTTAGGACAAGGTATGGTCACTATGAGTTCACGGTTATGTCGTTTGGACTAACCAATGCACCAGCTGCATTTATGGAACTCATGAACAGAGTTTTTCGACCCTTCCTCGATCTATGTGTTGTCGTCTTCATAGATGACATTCTTATCTATAGTAAGGATGCTCAGCAGCATGAGCAGCATCTTCGCCAAGCTTTGACCTTGCTAAGAGAACATAAGTTGTATGCTAAGTTTAGCAAGTGTGAGTTCTGGCTACCGGAGGTATCTTTTCTTGGACATGTGATATCTGCCTCGGGAATTCGTGTTGACCCTTCAAAGGTAGATTCTGTTCTACAATGGGAACAACCGAAGACACCGACAGAGATTCGAAGTTTCTTGGGGTTAGCTGGCTATTATCGAAGGTTCATTAAGAACTTTAGTTCTATAGCTTTACCTTTGACCAAGTTGACCCGGAAAGATGTTCCTTTTTCTTGGAGTGATAAGTGTCAACAATCTTTCCAATTGTTGAAAGAGAGGTTGACAAGTGCACCTGTTCTTGTGCTACCTGAACAAGGAAAAGGATATGTAGTATTCTGTGATGCTTCCAAGAATGGACTTGGATGTGTGTTGATGCAGGATAAACAAGTGATTTCGTTTGCTTCCCGACAGCTTAAGAAACGCGAGGAGAATTATCCGACACACGATCTGGAGTTAGCTGCCGTGGTTCATGCCTTGAAGATATGGAGACATTATCTCTACGGAGAGACATTCCAGATTTTCACAGACCACAAGAACCTTAAATATATCTTCTCTCAGCACGAGCTTAACATGAGGCAACATCGTTGGATGGAGTTAATAAAGGACTACGATTGTACAATTGATTACCATCCGGGCAAGGCCAATGTTGTTGCAGATGCCTTGAGTAGGAAATCATCAATATCAACCATGGATAGAGCGCAACTAAACTCTTTAGTATGCTCTAGGAGAGATATGCTTATCTCCTTAAGGCAAGACAATGTACAGTTGAAAGTGTCATTGTTAGCTGGTCTGTTAGCTGAGATGCATATTAAACCTACCCTTAGAGAGCAGATTAAGGAAGCACAACAAGTGGATACTGTAGTTCAACAGATTAGGTCAGAGTATGGTAATGAGAAGCGAGATGGTTTCCATGACTCAGATGATAATGTGGCATGCTATCATGAAAGGATGATAGTGCCGGATGTAGATAACCTGAGAAAGTTAGTCCTGGAGGAAGCTCATTCTTCAATGTATGCTATGCATCCAGGGAGTACCAAGATGTATCGGAATTTGAAAGATATGTATTGGTGGCCCGGGATGAAGAAGGATGTGGCTGAGTTTGTTCTTAGATGTCCTGTGTGCCAACAGGTAAAGGCTGAACACCAAAAACCTGCCGGGACAATGCAACCTTTACCCATACCACAGTGGAAGTGGGACCATGTGACCATGGACTTTGTTATTGGCCTACCCAGGACAAGCAAAGGACATGATTCCATTTGGGTAGTTGTTGATAGGTTGACTAAGACAACACATTTCTTACCTGTCAAAACAACCTATTCTGCTGAAAGGTTATCACAGTTGTATGTGCAAGAGATAGTGCGTTTGCACGAAGTTCCTGTCACTATAGTTTCTGACAGAGGTCCCCAGTTTACCAGTTGTTTTTGGGAACAGTTGCACAGAGCCTTAGGCACCAAACTAAGGTTTAGTACGACCTTTCATCCGCAGACTGATGGACAGTCGGAAAGGACCATACAGACCTTAGAAGATCTGTTGAGAGCATGTGCTCTCCAGTTTACCGGAGGTTGGGATCTACACCTAAGTTTGATAGAGTTTGCCTATAACAATAGCTATCAGCATAGTATTGATATGGCACCTTATGAAGCCTTGTATGGTAGACGTTGTAGATCACCTTTGTGTTGGTTTGAGACTGGTGAACATCAGTTGTTGGGTCCTGATCTTGTGCAGCAGACCACAGAAAAGATTAAAGTAATACAACAAAAGATTAAGACTGCATAGGATAGGCAGAAATCTTATGCTGACAAACGTCGTAGACCCTTAGAATTCCAGGTTGGAGACAGAGTGTATCTCAAGGTCTCACCTTGGAAAGGAGTCCTTCGTTTCGGAAGGAAAGGGAAGTTAACTCCTAGATTTATGGGACCTTATCCAATCATTGAACGGATTGGAAAGGTAGCATATAAACTAGAGCTGCCACCTGAGTTACAAAGGTTACATCCTGTGTTTCACATTTCTATGCTGAAGAAATGTCACCCAGACACCGAGTCAGTTCTACAACCTATGGAGGTAGAATTGAATGATGATATATCCTATGAGGAGGGACCAGTGTCAATCCTTGATAACAGAATTAAAAAGTTAAAGAAGAAAGATATAAGTCTTGTGAAAGTCCTCTGGAACCACCGTGGTGTTGAAGAAGCCACTTGGGAACTAGAGGATGAGATGAGAAGGAAGTATCCTGCCCTTTTCTCTTAATATGTCTTATCGATTTCGGGGACAAAATCCTTGTAAGGGGTGGATAATTTGTAACATCCCTGACCTGGGTTATAAGCTAACCCTAGGTGTTTTGTCTAATTATGTAATTAAGTCCTTGTGATTAACTTTGGACATGTAATTAAGTTTCTCAGAAACATATATTTCAGTTTTTGCTCCTTTTTATATAAAGTTGTAGCATTGTTTTGTAATACAGTGACCTATGTGCAAATTACCCATTTAGAAGGGTTAACTTGCAAATTGCACATGTTGAAGTGTTCCTCTGATGTAGAAACATCATGAGAATGATTTTGATAAAGTTTGAGGGATTTCCCAAGCTTGGGCACCAAGGTGCAGCTGTGGAAGCAATCCCGGTGCTTAAAACCCTAATTTGTGGTAAAATGCAATTTACCCAAATTAAGGGATTCTATGTGTAAAATATATCATCTAATGTATCTTTTAAGACTCTTGCCATCATTTAGAGAATAAATGATGAGGAAGTCACCTCAAATGAATTATCAAGTTATGAAATATACCTTGTGATTGAATAATCAGGGTATATGTGCAATAGCTCTTTATGTATGTACCTTAGTATTAGATTGATCTTCTTTGCCTCTTTTTCTAGACCTTAAGAGAAGGTTTGTCCTTAGAATAAATAGGAAGGGACGAGCAAGTAATGAAGGAAGGACCTAGTTGGAATTATGGGAAACTTATGGGCCTTTAATGAAACCCCACCCAAGTATATATATACTTTACCTCTCAAGCAAAGGAACCTTTCCTTCGTGCAATTGACTGTTTCCACTTGCTTGACCGACTAAGGAACAGCTTGGAGCTCAGGAGGACAACCCAAGGTGTGCAAGGTAGGTTTGGATTCCTTTTCTTGCCTAATTTCATGGTTAGAACTCGAATTCAAGGTCAAATTGATGACTAGCTCACAAAGCTCCACCTTTCTAGCCATCTCTTCTTGACTTTCCCTGGATTTTTCACCTTGGCCGACCTATGAGAGCTCAAGGACGCCATTAGATCTTGTATCTTGAAAGCTTGGAGCTCAAGGAGCAAGCTTTAGGCGGGTTTTATAACTCTAAACCCATGCTTTACTATATACATCTCTTTTATGCGGTTAGATGATAGATCTTCATGTTCCCTACTTTTCTTTGCTACCTTGCAAGCAAATCCGTGGGATATCTGTATTTTTCTTGAGCTAGGAGATGAAGGCGTGATCTCCAAGAAAAACCCACCGCTTTTCACTTTCTTAAACGGTCTCCCTAACTTGCTCTCACGGTCTCAGGACCGCGAGGTGAGCAAACGGTCTCTGGACCGCGAGAGGGAAAACGGTCCTCACGACCGTTTGGACCCATTGACCGAGCATGGACCGTATAAGAAATCTGTTCCTAATTATGTAGGCTAATCACCCTCAAAAATTGAGAGGTTAAATCCAAAGGAATTAGGAGATATGGCCTTTTTAAGTAACAACTTTAATTGAATTTATTCCTGATTTTTTTTCAAACGGTCTGAAATTGCCTTTTTGGGCAAACGGTCTCAAGACCGTGTAAGGTCGTTGACCAAGCTTTGACCATATGAAATTACTGTTCAAAATTATGTTAATTAACAACTCACCAAGTTTTATGGTCTAATTCGAAACGAGCTAAGAGTTGAAGGGTGATTACTAGGGCTAACCCTAGATGAAATCAGTACTGAAATTATGGTGACTTAATTAGGGTTTTTAGGGTTGATTGACCTAAACGGTCTCAAGACAGTTTGGGGGTCATCCAAACGGTCTCAAGACCGAGAGGACAATCACCCAAGACCGTTTGAAGGTCTAGGGTTAAGCTAATTTGATCAATTAAGGACCCAATTGCAATAAGTTATCAATTAATCAAAATCCTGATTTTGTGACTCAATCATGGTTCAACCCCTATCAAATTACATTAGATTTTTTTTATGAAATCTTGGGAAAACGGTCTCAAAACCATGTGGGGTCCACCCACATGATCTCAAGACCGTTTGGGTCAAGTTTGGGGCCAATTGGAGCTCAATTGAAGGGTTCAACCTTGTGTTGATGCACATTGTTGAGTGTTGATGGGTGAACATTGATAAACCCTAATTGGTCAACAATTGAGGGTCAATTGAATGACCAATTGGTTAAGCATAATCTTAATTGATCTAATCCATAAGTGGTCACCATGGCTTTGACCTTTGAGGGCTTCAACATTGGTTGACATTATCGGTTGTAACCATTGAACTTTGTTGATGGTCCAAGCGGTTGAGACCATGTGAACCTCGCGGTCTCAAGACCATGAGAGGGCTCGCGGTCTCAAGACCGTGAGAGGGCTCGCGGTCTCAAGACCGTGAGAGGGCTCGCGGTCTCAAGATCGTGAGAGGGCTCACGGTCTCAAGACTGTGAGGGGCCTCGCGGTCTTGAGGACAAAGGTGAGTAAACGGTCTACATAACCTTCGCGGTCTTAAAACCAAGTTGAAGGCTCGCGGTCTTGGAGTAAGATGAGGGCTCGCGGTCTTGAAAAGTCAAAATTGGCTAAACGATAAACACACCCTCGCGGTCTTGAAAAGTCAAAATTGGCTAAACGTTCAACACACCCTCACGGTCTTGGAAGTCAAAATTGGCTAAACGGTCAACTCTTTCAAACGATCTCAAACCAATGGGAGGTTGATGGTTGAGATCGATCAAGGTGATTCAAGGTTGACTTCACTCAATCATTTGAAGATATAAATGGATCAATTATGCCCTAATCTAAACCCTAATGATAACCCAGGACATCAAGGGATTAATTGACTAATGACTTGACCATGATGATGATCAATGGGGTAAATTACCAAAATACCCTTGAAGGGTCAATTGAGTAATACCTTGATCAGATCAAACCCTAATCACATGGTGGTGATGTTTTTGGCTATGTTAGCCTATGATGACTTAATCCAACCTGATCTAGAGTGGTGTTATCACCCTCTACTAGTATGAGGAGAGAGAAAGTACTTCTAGAGAGAGAAAGTACCCTTTTTAGGAGGAAACTCAATTAAAGAACTTTCAATACACATGAATGTGCATAATTAGGGTATGATCCACCTTTGTGAAGTCATAGAAACCCTAATTATGATGAATGATAAATCTTTAACTAATCTGAGAGCATCAATGATAGTGATACTCATACATGATGATGTTATGAGTTCAATTCAATGTAATGTGAATAGTAAACCCTAATTCAAGGGTAATGGCATGCAAATGAGTATTAAACTCCAATTGATGAGAATCAGAGGAGTTAACTGTTATGATAAGAGTGGGAAATGTATTCCTTATTTTTGTATTATCTTTGTCAGTTAAATTAACCATGCAGGTTCTGATATGAAGGTAATCCTATCCAGGTATGGATGTTGATGTTATATTCCTTGAAGGCATGCTGTTAGCCTTATGAATAAGAAAAGTAACTTGACGCCTTGTCAATGGCATCCTATGATGATAATGGGCTGTGAGAGCCATGAATACCATCAAAGTCATGCTTTAGAGATGACTTGTGATGAGTATAATAAGAAATTATGATTGATATGAGTTAGGCTTGTTACATTTAGTATTCTTCTTTTATAGCTATTATGCTACTGTTATTGTTTGAAGAACAATGTATGTTGTTAAAGAATACTAAATGTACCTAACTAATCAAGTATAATGTAGAGCCCTGATCATAGATCCATCATTGTCAGAGATCAAGTGATGGTGAAACAGGTTTTCCTCAGGGAACTCCTGGAGCACATACTTTTGAGTATGTGGGGTACATGGATGTGTAGAACCTTACATCCTAGTGTAGGAATGTGATGTAGATGTGTAATCCATCAATCCTTCACTATATTTCCATGCCGTATCAGTGGTAGGTAAACATGAAACCTCCTGATAATGAAGAAATCACAGATATCCGTATCAGTGGAGATAAACATGAAATCTCCTGATGACGAAGAGAGTACAGAACGCCACTGTGACTCTAGAATAGCGAAGGACCAGTTTACCCTGGTGAGCTATAGTAGTAGAGACACGAGATGTCCTACAAGTGATCCTCTTACTGACTGAGGAAGGTGAAGGTCATGAGAATCCGGCTCTCTTAATGACCTATGTATGATACTGATGTGACTTCTCAGCGATCAGTTGGAGTATGAGTGGTATGCCTCATCTCCACAGGGCATAATGTTGTTTGTAAAACATAATCAACCACATAATATACCTGCTAGAGATAACTACGAGTTAGTTGATTGATGATACACTGTGATGGTGCTTATTTTTCTTCATGTCTCATAAATGTTGAACTCTTGTTTATATAGCAGCAACTGTTATTGAATACTTTGAAAGCTTTACTGCTTAAGATATTCTTTGATGTTATAATAAAGCTTCTGGCGGAGAGTTATAACTCTCGCTGGGACAATTATGTAAAATTGTCTCACCCCGTAGACTTCAACTTTTTAGGTGGACGTCGGAGACGAAGGAACCAGCCTACAAGTGACCAGTCTCAGCAACAGCAGCACCAGGAGCAGTAGTAGAATCTCAGGTGGAGATTTATCCTACCATGTGGTGTAGTTAGAGTCAGTCCTATGTGCCCTCTGTACTCTCAGGTCTTGGAGTCTTTTGTGTGAGTTCTTGAGATTTTGTATCTTGATGTATATAATTACTCAAGAAGTAATTATCATGAGATGTAAACAGTTTATCTCTTGTTATGAAAGAAGTTTTTATGGATTCAAGCTCTTGTCCCGAAAAGTTTTAATTTCCCATGATTTTTGTCTTCCGCTATTTATCGAATCGCTTCCGCTAAGTTTAAATCGAGATTATATCGCGGTTTGGAGATCATAGCCCACAGTTAAGTGGTATCAGAGCTCTAGGTCAGTTGAGTCTACATAGGCATAGGACTTGGGATGTCGAGTCTATCTTTAGTACTCCTTCCTTATCTAATAGAATCTTCTGCTCCTCAGGAGAAGAAGATACATAAGAATGGCTGAGCCACATGATGAGTACGTGGCGGAGAGTAGTGCTAGTGCACCTCGAGATGGTGCAAGGGTTCCAGAAATAGAACAGCCTGCACCTGAGTCACCAAGAGAGCCACCCCAGTTTGACCCAGCCGACATGGGTAACCCAGCTGTACAGACGATGTTCGGGCAGTTTATGACCGCCATGACACACATAACCGACAGGATGCCCATGCCTGCACCTAGGGCACCTGTCCATCCTGAAGCACAAGGTATCGGTAAGACGTTCGAACGACTCTGTCGTGTCGGAGCTACCGAGTACTTCGGGACTGCCGACCCCGCCGATGCTGACCTTTGGTTGACAGAGTTGGAGAAGGCTTTCAGGATTCTTATCATCCCGGAAGCTGAGAAGGTTAGACATGCTGTCTATCTTCTCAAAGGTAGTGCTGGTCACTGGTGGAACATGGAAGAGCAGAAGAGACCTGGAGTAGAGTTCTCATGGGAAGAGTTTCGTCGGGAATTTATCAATAGATATTTTCCAAAGACCTTCCTAGATGAGAAGATCTCTCAGTTTGAGAGACTAAGGCAGGGTATGATGAACATTAGCGAGTATGAAGCTAAGTTCATGGAGTTGCTGCGGTTCTGTCCGCACATGGCTGCCACAGAGGAGGAAAGAATCAGAAGATTTGAGAAGGGTTTGAATGCTGATATGTCAACCCCCGTGTCTGCCTTAGAAAACCGAGAGAGATTCTCTACCTTCGTTGAGTCAGTCTGAAGGATAGAGAGATCTGTGGTTGAGAAGAGACAAACTCAGAAAAGATATCCACAGTCCCAAGGTTCTTCATCTAAGGATTCCAAGAAACCTAGATTCTCTGCACCTAACCCTCCACCACCCAGATCGAGTTTTCAAACTCAATGGACACCGAGCAGAGGTAGAGGACGGAGTCAACCGCTTCAAGGAACTCACAGTTCTGCATCAGTGTCAGTTACTGGACCACCCCGACCACAACAACATGAGAGGAGTTGCTACAACTGTGGTAAGGTGGGACACTTGATGAAGGATTGTCGTTCTAGGCCTGTCAGTGTGACACAGCCTCCGAGACAGAATCAACAGGGATCTCAGAGTAGACAACATCAAGGAGCAGCTCGAGGACGTGGACAAGCATCTCAAGCTGGATCATCAGCACCACCTCAACACCAGGCGACTGCGAGGTTCTATGCTATGAACCCACCTGAAGCAGTGGTCAATCCCCGGGTAGTGGCAGGTCAGATGAAACTTTTATATTCTGATATGTCTACATCCTGTGTTGTATCTGTTCTAATTGATCCGGGTGCTACGCACTCTTTCATCACTCATAGAGTGATTCGTAACTGCTATGTGACTGTTAGTCATAGGGCATATAGTTTGTTGTTGGAGACTCCATTGAGTGGGTCTGCCGTTTTACAGGAGGTATGTTCTCCCTGCATCCTCTTCTTTTCTGACCATCGCATTCAAGTGGATCTTATACCACTTGATATGCAGGGATTCGACATAATCCTCGGGATGGATACCTTGGAAAAGTATAGAGTTGTCTTGGATTGTGAGTCCAAGTTGGCTGTGTTTGCTGATGAAAGCAACACATGGATCTTTCAAGGTGAGAGAAAGATTCTGCCCTCCTGCCTTGTGTCAGCTATGGTTGCTGATAAGTTGTTGAGACAAGGATGTTATGCATTCTTAGCCCATGTGATAGATGTTACCAAGGAAAGTTCCAATCCTGCTAAAGTTCCTATAGTCAGGGAATTCGAAGATTTGTTTCCTGAAGAACTTCCTGGTATACCACCACCTCGGGAGATTGATTTTGAAATCAATTTGATCCCAGATACGAAACCCATAGCCCAGACACCGTATAGGATGGTGCCTGCCAAAATGGCAGAACTCAAGAAACAGCTCCAAGAGTTACTTGAGAAGGGTTTTATCCGACCGAGTACTTCACCTTGGGGTGCTCCGGTCTTGTTTGTTAAAAAGAAAGATGGGTCAATGCGGTCGTGCATCGACTACAGACAACTCAATAAAGTAACAATAAAGAATAAGTATCCTCTACCAAGGATTGATGATCTCTTTGACCAGTTGCGTGGTGCAACCGTCTTTTCAAAGATAGACTTGAGATCTGGATATCATCAACTCCGTATTAAGGATAGTGACATATCCAAGTCTGCCTTTAGGACAAGGTATGGTCACTATGAGTTCACGGTTATGTCGTTTGGACTAACCAATGCACCAGCTGCATTTATGGAACTCATGAACAGAGTTTTTCGACCCTTCCTCGATCTATGTGTTGTCGTCTTCATAGATGACATTCTTATCTATAGTAAGGATGCTCAGCAGCATGAGCAGCATCTTCGCCAAGCTTTGACCTTGCTAAGAGAACATAAGTTGTATGCTAAGTTTAGCAAGTGTGAGTTCTGGCTACCGGAGGTATCTTTTCTTGGACATGTGATATCTGCCTCGGGAATTCGTGTTGACCCTTCAAAGGTAGATTCTGTTCTACAATGGGAACAACCGAAGACACCGACAGAGATTCGAAGTTTCTTGGGGTTAGCTGGCTATTATCGAAGGTTCATTAAGAACTTTAGTTCTATAGCTTTACCTTTGACCAAGTTGACCCGGAAAGATGTTCCTTTTTCTTGGAGTGATAAGTGTCAACAATCTTTCCAATTGTTGAAAGAGAGGTTGACAAGTGCACCTGTTCTTGTGCTACCTGAACAAGGAAAAGGATATGTAGTATTCTGTGATGCTTCCAAGAATGGACTTGGATGTGTGTTGATGCAGGATAAACAAGTGATTTCGTTTGCTTCCCGACAGCTTAAGAAACGCGAGGAGAATTATCCGACACACAATCTGGAGTTAGCTGCCGTGGTTCATGCCTTGAAGATATGGAGACATTATCTCTACGGAGAGACATTCCAGATTTTCACAGACCACAAGAACCTTAAATATATCTTCTCTCAGCACGAGCTTAACATGAGGCAACATCGTTGGATGGAGTTAATAAAGGACTACGATTGTACAATTGATTACCATCCGGGCAAGGCCAATGTTGTTGCAGATGCCTTGAGTAGGAAATCATCAATATCAACCATGGATAGAGCGCAACTAAACTCTTTAGTATGCTCTAGGAGAGATATGCTTATCTCCTTAAGGCAAGACAATGTACAGTTGAAAGTGTCATTGTTAGCTGGTCTGTTAGCTGAGATGCATATTAAACCTACCCTTAGAGAGCAGATTAAGGAAGCACAACAAGTGGATACTGTAGTTCAACAGATTAGGTCAGAGTATGGTAATGAGAAGCGAGATGGTTTCCATGACTCAGATGATAATGTGGCATGCTATCATGAAAGGATGATAGTGCCGGATGTAGATAACCTGAGAAAGTTAGTCCTGGAGGAAGCTCATTCTTCAATGTATGCTATGCATCCAGGGAGTACCAAGATGTATCGGAATTTGAAAGATATGTATTGGTGGCCCGGGATGAAGAAGGATGTGGCTGAGTTTGTTCTTAGATGTCCTGTGTGCCAACAGGTAAAGGCTGAACACCAAAAACCTGCCGGGACAATGCAACCTTTACCCATACCACAGTGGAAGTGGGACCATGTGACCATGGACTTTGTTATTGGCCTACCCAGGACAAGCAAAGGACATGATTCCATTTGGGTAGTTGTTGATAGGTTGACTAAGACAACACATTTCTTACCTGTCAAAACAACCTATTCTGCTGAAAGGTTATCACAGTTGTATGTGCAAGAGATAGTGCGTTTGCACGAAGTTCCTGTCACTATAGTTTCTGACAGAGGTCCCCAGTTTACCAGTTGTTTTTGGGAACAGTTGCACAGAGCCTTAGGCACCAAACTAAGGTTTAGTACGACCTTTCATCCGCAGACTGATGGACAGTCGGAAAGGACCATACAGACCTTAGAAGATCTGTTGAGAGCATGTGCTCTCCAGTTTACCGGAGGTTGGGATCTACACCTAAGTTTGATAGAGTTTGCCTATAACAATAGCTATCAGCATAGTATTGATATGGCACCTTATGAAGCCTTGTATGGTAGACGTTGTAGATCACCTTTGTGTTGGTTTGAGACTGGTGAACATCAGTTGTTGGGTCCTGATCTTGTGCAGCAGACCACAGAAAAGATTAAAGTAATACAACAAAAGATTAAGACTGCACAGGATAGGCAGAAATCTTATGCTGACAAACGTCGTAGACCCTTAGAATTCCAGGTTGGAGACAGAGTGTATCTCAAGGTCTCACCTTGGAAAGGAGTCCTTCGTTTCGGAAGGAAAGGGAAGTTAACTCCTAGATTTATGGGACCTTATCCAATCATTGAATGGATTGGAAAGGTAGCATATAAACTAGAGCTGCCACCTGAGTTACAAAGGTTACATCCTGTGTTTCACATTTCTATGCTGAAGAAATGTCACCCAGACACCGAGTCAGTTCTACAACCTATGGAGGTAGAATTGAATGATGATATATCCTATGAGGAGGGACCAGTGTCAATCCTTGATAACAGAATTAAAAAGTTAAAGAAGAAAGATATAAGTCTTGTGAAAGTCCTCTGGAACCACCGTGGTGTTGAAGAAGCCACTTGGGAACTAGAGGATGAGATGAGAAGGAAGTATCCTGCCCTTTTCTCTTAATATGTCTTATCGATTTCGGGGACAAAATCCTTGTAAGGGGTGGATAATTTGTAACATCCCTGACCTGGGTTATAAGCTAACCCTAGGTGTTTTGTCTAATTATGTAATTAAGTCCTTGTGATTAACTTTGGACATGTAATTAAGTTTCTCAGAAACATATATTTCAGTTTTTGCTCCTTTTTATATAAAGTTGTAGCATTGTTTTGTAATACAGTGACCTATGTGCAAATTACCCATTTAGAAGGGTTAACTTGCAAATTGCACATGTTGAAGTGTTCCTCTGATGTAGAAACATCATGAGAATGATTTTGATAAAGTTTGAGGGATTTCCCAAGCTTGGGCACCAAGGTGCAGCTGTGGAAGCAATCCCGGTGCTTAAAACCCTAATTTGGGGTAAAATGCAATTTACCCAAATTAAGGGATTCTATGTGTAAAATATATCATCTAATGTATCTTTTAAGACTCTTGCCATCATTTAGAGAATAAATGATGAGGAAGTCACCTCAAATGAATTATCAAGTTATGAAATATACCTTGTGATTGAATAATCAGGGTATATGTGCAATAGCTCTTTATGTATGTACCTTAGTATTAGATTGATCTTCTTTGCCTCTTTTTCTAGACCTTAAGAGAAGGTTTGTCCTTAGAATAAATAGGAAGGGACGAGCAAGTAATGAAGGAAGGACCTAGTTGGAATTATGGGAAACTTATGGGCCTTTAATGAAACCCCACCCAAGTATATATATACTTTACCTCTCAAGCAAAGGAACCTTTCCTTCGTGCAATTGACTGTTTCCACTTGCTTGACCGACTAAGGAACAGCTTGGAGCTCAGGAGGACAACCCAAGGTGTGCAAGGTAGGTTTGGATTCCTTTTCTTGCCTAATTTCATGGTTAGAACTCGAATTCAAGGTCAAATTGATGACTAGCTCACAAAGCTCCACCTTTCTAGCCATCTCTTCTTGACTTTCCCTGGATTTTTCACCTTGGCCGACCTATGAGAGCTCAAGGACGCCATTAGATCTTGTATCTTGAAAGCTTGGAGCTCAAGGAGCAAGCTTTAGGCGGGTTTTATAACTCTAAACCCATGCTTTACTATATACATCTCTTTTATGCGGTTAGATGATAGATCTTCATGTTCCCTACTTTTCTTTGCTACCTTGCAAGCAAATCCGTGGGATATCTGTATTTTTCTTGAGCTAGGAGATGAAGGCGTGATCTCCAAGAAAAACCCACCGCTTTTCACTTTCTTAAACGGTCTCCCTAACTTGCTCTCACGGTCTCAGGACCGCGAGGTGAGCAAACGGTCTCTGGACCGCGAGAGGGAAAACGGTCCTCACGACCGTTTGGACCCATTGACCGAGCATGGACCGTATAAGAAATCTGTTCCTAATTATGTAGGCTAATCACCCTCAAAAATTGAGAGGTTAAATCCAAAGGAATTAGGAGATATGGCCTTTTTAAGTAACAACTTTAATTGAATTTATTCCTGATTTTTTTTCAAACGGTCTGAAATTGCCTTTTTGGGCAAACGGTCTCAAGACCGTGTAAGGTCGTTGACCAAGCTTTGACCATATGAAATTACTGTTCAAAATTATGTTAATTAACAACTCACCAAGTTTTATGGTCTAATTCGAAACGAGCTAAGAGTTGAAGGGTGATTACTAGGGCTAACCCTAGATGAAATCAGTACTGAAATTATGGTGACTTAATTAGGGTTTTTAGGGTTGATTGACCTAAACGGTCTCAAGACAGTTTGGGGGTCATCCAAACGGTCTCAAGACCGAGAGGACAATCACCCAAGACCGTTTGAAGGTCTAGGGTTAAGCTAATTTGATCAATTAAGGACCCAATTGCAATAAGTTATCAATTAATCAAAATCCTGATTTTGTGACTCAATCATGGTTCAACCCCTATCAAATTACATTAGATTTTTTTTATGAAATCTTGGGAAAACGGTCTCAAAACCATGTGGGGTCCACCCACATGATCTCAAGACCGTTTGGGTCAAGTTTGGGGCCAATTGGAGCTCAATTGAAGGGTTCAACCTTGTGTTGATGCACATTGTTGAGTGTTGATGGGTGAACATTGATAAACCCTAATTGGTCAACAATTGAGGGTCAATTGAATGACCAATTGGTTAAGCATAATCTTAATTGATCTAATCCATAAGTGGTCACCATGGCTTTGACCTTTGAGGGCTTCAACATTGGTTGACATTATCGGTTGTAACCATTGAACTTTGTTGATGGTCCAAGCGGTTGAGACCATGTGAACCTCGCGGTCTCAAGACCATGAGAGGGCTCGCGGTCTCAAGACCGTGAGAGGGCTCGCGGTCTCAAGACCGTGAGAGGGCTCGCGGTCTCAAGACCGTGAGAGGGCTCACGGTCTCAAGACTGTGAGGGGCCTCGCGGTCTTGAGGACAAAGGTGAGTAAACGGTCTACATAACCTTCGCGGTCTTAAAACCAAGTTGAAGGCTCGCGGTCTTGGAGTAAGATGAGGGCTCGCGGTCTTGAAAAGTCAAAATTGGCTAAACGGTAAACACACCCTCGCGGTCTTGAAAAGTCAAAATTGGCTAAACGGTCAACACACCCTCACGGTCTTGGAAGTCAAAATTGGCTAAACGGTCAACTCTTTCAAACGATCTCAAACCAATGGGAGGTTGATGGTTGAGATCGATCAAGGTGATTCAAGGTTGACTTCACTCAATCATTTGAAGATATAAATGGATCAATTATGCCCTAATCTAAACCCTAATGATAACCCAGGACATCAAGGGATTAATTGACTAATGACTTGACCATGATGATGATCAATGGGGTAAATTACCAAAATACCCTTGAAGGGTCAATTGAGTAATACCTTGATCAGATCAAACCCTAATCACATGGTGGTGATGTTTTTGGCTATGTTAGCCTATGATGACTTAATCCAACCTGATCTAGAGTGGTGTTATCACCCTCTACTAGTATGAGGAGAGAGAAAGTACTTCTAGAGAGAGAAAGTACCCTTTTTAGGAGGAAACTCAATTAAAGAACTTTCAATACACATGAATGTGCATAATTAGGGTATGATCCACCTTTGTGAAGTCATAGAAACCCTAATTATGATGAATGATAAATCTTTAACTAATCTGAGAGCATCAATGATAGTGATACTCATACATGATGATGTTATGAGTTCAATTCAATGTAATGTGAATAGTAAACCCTAATTCAAGGGTAATGGCATGCAAATGAGTATTAAACTCCAATTGATGAGAATCAGAGGAGTTAACTGTTATGATAAGAGTGGGAAATGTATTCCTTATTTTTGTATTATCTTTGTCAGTTAAATTAACCATGCAGGTTCTGATATGAAGGTAATCCTATCCAGGTATGGATGTTGATGTTATATTCCTTGAAGGCATGCTGTTAGCCTTATGAATAAGAAAAGTAACTTGACGCCTTGTCAATGGCATCCTATGATGATAATGGGCTGTGAGAGCCATGAATACCATCAAAGTCATGCTTTAGAGATGACTTGTGATGAGTATAATAAGAAATTATGATTGATATGAGTTAGGCTTGTTACATTTAGTATTCTTCTTTTATAGCTATTATGCTACTGTTATTGTTTGAAGAACAATGTATGTTGTTAAAGAATACTAAATGTACCTAACTAATCAAGTATAATGTAGAGCCCTGATCATAGATCCATCATTGTCAGAGATCAAGTGATGGTGAAACAGGTTTTCCTCAGGGAACTCCTGGAGCACATACTTTTGAGTATGTGGGGTACATGGATGTGTAGAACCTTACATCCTAGTGTAGGAATGTGATGTAGATGTGTAATCCATCAATCCTTCACTATATTTCCATGCCGTATCAGTGGTAGGTAAACATGAAACCTCCTGATAATGAAGAAATCACAGATATCCGTATCAGTGGAGATAAACATGAAATCTCCTGATGACGAAGAGAGTACAGAACGCCACTGTGACTCTAGAATAGCGAAGGACCAGTTTACCCTGGTGAGCTATAGTAGTAGAGACACGAGATGTCCTACAAGTGATCCTCTTACTGACTGAGGAAGGTGAAGGTCATGAGAATCCGGCTCTCTTAATGACCTATGTATGATACTGATGTGACTTCTCAGCGATCAGTTGGAGTATGAGTGGTATGCCTCATCTCCACAGGGCATAATGTTGTTTGTAAAACATAATCAACCACATAATATACCTGCTAGAGATAACTACGAGTTAGTTGATTGATGATACACTGTGATGGTGCTTATTTTTCTTCATGTCTCATAAATGTTGAACTCTTGTTTATATAGCAGCAACTGTTATTGAATACTTTGAAAGCTTTACTGCTTAAGATATTCTTTGATGTTATAATAAAGCTTCTGGCGGAGAGTTATAACTCTCGCTGGGACAATTATGTAAAATTGTCTCACCCCGTAGACTTCAACTTTTTAGGTGGACGTCGGAGACGAAGGAACCAGCCTACAAGTGACCAGTCTCAGCAACAGCAGCACCAGGAGCAGTAGTAGAATCTCAGGTGGAGATTTATCCTACCATGTGGTGTAGTTAGAGTCAGTCCTATGTGCCCTCTGTACTCTCAGGTCTTGGAGTCTTTTGTGTGAGTTCTTGAGATTTTGTATCTTGATGTATATAATTACTCAAGAAGTAATTATCATGAGATGTAAACAGTTTATCTCTTGTTATGAAAGAAGTTTTTATGGATTCAAGCTCTTGTCCCGAAAAGTTTTAATTTCCCATGATTTTTGTCTTCCGCTATTTATCGAATCGCTTCCGCTAAGTTTAAATCGAGATTATATCGCGGTTTGGAGATCAGAGCCCACAGTTAAGTGGTATCAGAGCTCTAGGTTAGTTGAGTCTACAGAGGCATAGGACTTGGGATGTCGAGTCTATCTTTAGTACTCCTTCCTTATCTAATAGAATCTTCTGCTCCTCAGGAGAAGAAGATACATAAGAATGGCTGAGCCACATGATGAGTACGTGGCGGAGAGTAGTGCTAGTACACCTCGAGATGGTGCAAGGGTTCCAGAAATAGAACAGCCTGCACCTGAGTCACCAAGAGAGCCACCCCAGTTTGACCCAGCCGACATGGGTAACCCAGCTGTACAGACGATGTTCGGGCAGTTTATGACCGCCATGACACACATAACCGACAGGATGCCCATGCCTGCACCTAGGGCACCTGTCCATCCTGAAGCACAAGGTATCGGTAAGACGTTCGAACGACTCTGTCGTGTCGGAGCTACCGAGTACTTCGGGACTGCCGACCCCGCCGATGCTGACCTTTGGTTGACAGAGTTGGAGAAGGCTTTCAGGATTCTTATCATCCCGGAAGCTGAGAAGGTTAGACATGCTGTCTATCTTCTCAAAGGTAGTGCTGGTCACTGGTGGAACATGGAAGAGCAGAAGAGACCTGGAGTAGAGTTCTCATGGGAAGAGTTTCGTCGGGAATTTATCAATAGATATTTTCCAAAGACCTTCCTAGATGAGAAGATCTCTCAGTTTGAGAGACTAAGGCAGGGTATGATGAACATTAGCGAGTATGAAGCTAAGTTCATGGAGTTGCTGCGGTTCTGTCCGCACATGGCTGCCACAGAGGAGGAAAGAATCAGAAGATTTGAGAAGGGTTTGAATGCTGATATGTCAACCCCCGTGTCTGCCTTAGAAAACCGAGAGAGATTCTCTACCTTCGTTGAGTCAGTCTGAAGGATAGAGAGATCTGTGGTTGAGAAGAGACAAACTCAGAAAAGATATCCACAGTCCCAAGGTTCTTCATCTAAGGATTCCAAGAAACCTAGATTCTCTGCACCTAACCCTCCACCACCCAGATCGAGTTTTCAAACTCAATGGACACCGAGCAGAGGTAGAGGACGGAGTCAACCGCTTCAAGGAACTCACAGTTCTGCATCAGTGTCAGTTACTGGACCACCCCGACCACAACAACATGAGAGGAGTTGCTACAACTGTGGTAAGGTGGGACACTTGATGAAGGATTGTCGTTCTAGGCCTGTCAGTGTGACACAGCCTCCGAGACAGAATCAACAGGGATCTCAGAGTAGACAACATCAAGGAGCAGCTCGAGGACGTGGACAAGCATCTCAAGCTGGATCATCAGCACCACCTCAACACCAGGCGACTACGAGGTTCTATGCTATGAACCCACCTGAAGCAGTGGTCAATCCACGGGTAGTGGCAGGTCAGATGAAACTTTTATATTCTGATATGTCTACATCCTGTGTTGTATCTGTTCTAATTGATCCGGGTGCTACGCACTCTTTCATCACTCATAGAGTGATTCGTAACTGCTATGTGACTGTTAGTCATAGGGCATATAGTTTGTTGTTGGAGACTCCATTGAGTGGGTCTGCCGTTTTACAGGAGGTATGTTCTCCCTGCATCCTCTTCTTTTCTGACCATCGCATTCAAGTGGATCTTATACCACTTGATATGCAGGGATTCGACATAATCCTCGGGATGGATACCTTGGAAAAGTATAGAGTTGTCTTGGATTGTGAGTCCAAGTTGGCTGTGTTTGCTGATGAAAGCAACACATGGATCTTTCAAGGTGAGAGAAAGATTCTGCCCTCCTGCCTTGTGTCAGCTATGGTTGCTGATAAGTTGTTGAGACAAGGATGTTATGCATTCTTAGCCCATGTGATAGATGTTACCAAGGAAAGTTCCAATCCTGCTAAAGTTCCTATAGTCAGGGAATTCGAAGATTTGTTTCCTGAAGAACTTCCTGGTATACCACCACCTCGGGAGATTGATTTTGAAATCAATTTGATCCCAGATACGAAACCCATAGCCCAGACACCGTATAGGATGGTGCCTGCCAAAATGGCAGAACTCAAGAAACAGCTCCAAGAGTTACTTGAGAAGGGTTTTATCCGACCGATTACTTCACCTTGGGGTGCTCCGGTCTTGTTTGTTAAAAAGAAAGATGGGTCAATGCGGTCGTGCATCGACTACAGACAACTCAATAAAGTAACAATAAAGAATAAGTATCCTCTACCAAGGATTGATGATCTCTTTGACCAGTTGCGTGGTGCAACCGTCTTTTCAAAGATAGACTTGAGATCTGGATATCATCAACTCCGTATTAAGGATAGTGACATATCCAAGTCTGCCTTTAGGACAAGGTATGGTCACTATGAGTTCACGGTTATGTCGTTTGGACTAACCAATGCACCAGCTGCATTTATGGAACTCATGAACAGAGTTTTTCGACCCTTCCTCGATCTATGTGTTGTCGTCTTCATAGATGACATTCTTATCTATAGTAAGGATGCTCAGCAGCATGAGCAGCATCTTCGCCAAGCTTTGACCTTGCTAAGAGAACATAAGTTGTATGCTAAGTTTAGCAAGTGTGAGTTCTGGCTACCGGAGGTATCTTTTCTTGGACATGTGATATCTGCCTCGGGAATTCGTGTTGACCCTTCAAAGGTAGATTCTGTTCTACAATGGGAACAACCGAAGACACCGACAGAGATTCGAAGTTTCTTGGGGTTAGCTGGCTATTATCGAAGGTTCATTAAGAACTTTAGTTCTATAGCTTTACCTTTGACCAAGTTGACCCGGAAAGATGTTCCTTTTTCTTGGAGTGATAAGTGTCAACAATCTTTCCAATTGTTGAAAGAGAGGTTGACAAGTGCACCTGTTCTTGTGCTACCTGAACAAGGAAAAGGATATGTAGTATTCTGTGATGCTTCCAAGAATGGACTTGGATGTGTGTTGATGCAGGATAAACAAGTGATTTCTTTTGCTTCCCGACAGCTTAAGAAACGCGAGGAGAATTATCTGACACACGATCTGGAGTAAGCTGCCGTGGTTCATGCCTTGAAGATCTGGAGACATTATCTCTACGGAGAGACATTCCAGATTTTCACAGACCACAAGAACCTTAAATATATCTTCTCTCAACACGAGCTTAACATGAGGCAACATCGTTGGATGGAGTTAATCAAGGACTACGATTGTACAATTGATTACCATCCGGGCAAGGCCAATGTTGTTGCAGATGCCTTGAGTAGGAAATCATCAATATCAACCATGGATAGAGCGCAACTAAACTCTTTAGTATGCTCTAGGAGAGATATGCTTATCTCCTTAAGGCAAGACAATGTACAGTTGAAAGTGTCATTGTTAGCTGGTCTGTTAGCTGAGATGCATATTAAACCTACCCTTAGAGAGTAGATTAAGGAAGCACAACAAGTGGATATTGTAGTTCAACAGATTAGGTCAGAGTATGGTAATGAGAAGCGAGATGGTTTCCACGACTCAGATGATAATGTGGCATGCTATCATGAAAGGATGATAGTGCCGGATGTAGATAACCTGAGAAAGTTAGTCCTGGAGGAAGCTCATTCTTCAATGTATGCTATGCATCCAGGGAGTACCAAGATGTATCGGAATTTGAAAGATATGTATTGGTGGCCCGGGATGAAGAAGGATGTGGCTGAGTTTGTTCTTAGATGTCCTGTGTGCCAACAGGTAAAGGCTGAACACCAGAAACCTGCCGGGACAATGCAACCTTTACCCATACCACAGTGGAAGTGGGACCATGTGACCATGGACTTTGTTGTTGGCCTACCCAGGACAAGCAAAGGACATGATTCCATTTGGGTAGTTGTTGATAGGTTGACTAAGACAACACATTTCTTACCTGTCAAAACAACCTATTCTGCTGAAAGGTTATCACAGTTGTATGTGCAAGAGATAGTGCGTTTGCACGAAGTTCCTGTCACTATAGTTTCTGACAGAGGTCCCCAGTTTACCAGTTGTTTTTGGGAACAGTTGCACAGAGCCTTAGGCACCAAACTAAGGTTTAGTACGACCTTTCATCCGCAGACTGATGGACAGTCGGAAAGGACCATACAGACCTTATAAGATCTGTTGAGAGCATGTGCTCTCCAGTTTACCGGAGGTTTGGATCTACACCTAAGCTTGATAGAGTTTGCCTATAACAATAGCTATCAGCATAGTATTGATATGGCACCTTATGAAGCCTTGTATGGTAGACGTTATAGATCACCTTTGTGTTGGTTTGAGACTGGTGAACATCAGTTGTTGGGTCCTGATCTTGTGCAGCAGACCACAGAAAAGATTAAAGTAATACACCAAAAGATTAAGACTGCACAGGATAGGCAGAAATCTTATGCTGACAAACGTCGTAGACCCTTAGAATTCCAGGTTGGAGACAGAGTGTATCTCAAGGTCTCGCCTTGGAAAGGAGTCCTTCGTTTCGGAAGGAAAGGGAAGTTAACTCCTAGATTTATGGGACCTTATCCAATCATTGAACGGATTGGAAAGGTAGCATATAAACTAGAGCTGCCACCTGAGTTACAAAGGTTACATCCTGTGTTTCACATTTCTATGATGAAGAAATGTCACCCAGACACCGAGTCAGTTCTACAACCTATGGAGGTAGAATTGAATGATGATATATCCTATGAGGAGGGACCAGTGTCAATCCTTGATAACAGAATTAAAAAGTTAAAGAAGAAAGATATAAGTCTTGTGAAAGTCCTCTGGAACCACCGTGGTGTTGAAGAAGCCACTTGGGAACTAGAGGATGAGATGAGAAGGAAGTATCCTGCCCTTTTCTCTTAATATATCTTATCGATTTCGGGGACAAAATCCTTGTAAGGGGTGGATAATTTGTAACATCCCTGACCTGGGTTATAAGCTAACCCTAGGTGTTTTGTCTAATTATGTAATTAAGTCCTTGTGATTAACTTTGGACATGTAATTAAGTTTCTCAGAAACATATATTTCAGTTTTTGCTCCTTTTTATATAAAGTTGTAGCATTGTTTTGTAATACAGTGACCTATGTGCAAATTACCCATTTAGAAGGGTTAACTTGCAAATTTCACATGTTGAAGTGTTACTCTGATGTAGAAACATCATGAGAATGATTTTGATAAAGTTTGAGGGATTTCCCAAGCTTGGGCACCAAGGTGCAGCTGTGGAAGCAATCCCGGTGCTTAAAACCCTAATTTGGGGTAAAATGCAATTTACCCAAATTAAGGGATGCTATGTGTAAAATATATCATCTAATGTATCTTTTAAGACTCTTGCCATCATTTAGAGAATAAATGATGAGGAAGTCACCTCAAATGAATTATCAAGTTATGAAATATACCTTGTGATTGAATAATCAGGGTATATGTGCAATAGCTCTTTATGTATGTACCTTAGTATTAGATTGATCTTCTTTGCCTCTTTTTCTAGACCTTAAGAGAAGGTTTGTCCTTAGAATAAATAGGAAGGGACGAGCAAGTAATGAAGGAAGGACCTAGTTGAATTTATGGGAAACTTATGGGCCTTTAATGAAACCCCACCCAAGTATATATACACTTTACCTCTCAAGCAAAGGAACCTTTCCTTCGTGCAATTGATTGTTTCCCCTTGATTGACCGACTAAGGAACAGCTTGGAGCTCAGGAGGACAACCCAAGGTGTGCAAGGTAGGTTTGGATTCCTTTTCTTGCCTAATTTCATGGTTAGAACTCGAATTCAAGGTCAAATTGATGACTAGCTCACAAAGCTCCACCTTTCTAGCCATCTCTTCTTGACTTTCCCTGGAGTTTTCACCTTGGCCGACCTGTGAGATCTCAAGGACGCCATTAGAGCTTGGAGCTTGAAAGCTTGGAGCTCAAGGAGCAAGCTTTAGGCGGGTTTTATAACTCTAAACCCATGCTTTACTATATACATCTCTTTTATGCGGTTAGATGATAGATCTTCATGTTCCCTACTTTTCTTTGCTACCTTGCAAGCAAATCCGTGGGATATCTGTACTGTTCTTGAGCTAGGAGATGAAGGCGTGATCTCCAAGAAAAACCCACCGCTTTTCACTTTCTTAAACGGTCTCCCTAACTTGCTCTCACGGTCTCAGGACCGCGAGGTGAGCAAACGGTCTCTGGACCGCGAGAGGGCAAACGGTCCTCACGACCGTTTGGACCCGTTGACCGAGCATGGACCGTATAAGAAATCTGTTCCTAATTATGTAGGCTAATCACCCTCAAAAATTGAGAGGTTAACTCCAAAGGAATTAGGAGATATGGCCTTTTTAAGTAACAACTTTAATTGAATTTATTCCTGATTGTTTTTCAAACGGTCTGAAATTGCCTTTTTGGGCAAACGGTCTCAAGACCGTGTAAGGTCGTTGACCAAGCTTTGACCATATGAAATTACTGTTCAAAATTATGTTAATTAACAACTCACCAAGTTTTATGGTCTAATTCCAAACTAGCTAAGAGTTGAAGGGTGATTACTAGGACTAACCCTAGATGAAATCAGTACTGAAATTATGGTGACTTAATTAGGGTTTTTAGGGTTGATTGACCTAAACGGTCTCAAGATAGTTTGGGGGTCATCCAAACAGTCTCAAGACCGAGAGGACAATCACCCAAGACCGTTTGAAGGTCTAGGGTTAAGCTAATTTGATCAATTAAGGACCCAATTGCAATAAGTTATCAATTAATCAAAATCCTGATTTTGTGACTCAATCATGGTTCAACCCCTATCAAATTACATTAGATTTGTTTTATGAAATCTTGGGCAAACGGTCTCAAAACCATGTGGGGTCCACCCACATGATCTCAAGACCGTTTGGGTCACGTTTGGGGCCAATTGGAGCTCAATTGAAGGGTTCAACCTTGTGTTGATGCACATTGTTGAGTGTTGATGGGTGAACATTGATAAACCCTAATTGGTCAACAATTGAGGGTCAATTGAATGACCAATTGGTTAAGCATAATCTTAATTGATCTAATCCATAAGTGGTCACCATGGCTTTGACCTTTGAGGGCTTCAACATTGGTTGACATTATCGGTTGTAACCATTGAACTTTGTTGATGGTCCAAGCGGTTGAGACCATGTGAACCTCGCGGTCTCAAGACCATGAGAGGGCTCGCGGTCTCAAGACCGTGAGAGGGCTCGCGGTCTCAAGACCGTGAGAGGGCTCGCGGTCTCAAGACCGTGAGGGGCCTCGCGGTCTTGAGGACAAAGGTGAGTAAACGGTCTACATAACCTTCGCGGTCTTAAAACCAAGTTGAAGGCTCGCGGTCTTGGAGTAAGATGAGGGCTCGCGGTCTTGAAAAGTCAAAATTGGCTAAACGGTCAACACACCCTCGCGGTCTTGAAAAGTCAAAATTGGATAAACGGTCAACACACCCTCGCAGTCTTGGAAGTCAAAATTGGCTAAACGGTCAACTCTTTCAAACGATCTCAAACCAATGGGAGGTTGATGGTTGAGATCGATCAAGGTGATTCAAGGTTGACTTCACTCAATCATTTGAAGATATAAATGGATCAATTATGCCCTAATCTAAACCCTAATGATAACCCAGGACATCAAGGGATTAATTGACTAATGACTTGACCATGATGATGATCAATGGGGTAAATTACGAAAATACCCTTGAAGGGTCAATTGAGTAATACCTTGATCAGATCAAACCCTAATCACATGGTGGTGATGTTTTTGGCTATGTTAGCCTATGATGACTTAATCCAACCTGATCTAGAGTGGTGTTATCACCCTATACTAGTATGAGGAGAGAGAAAGTACTTCTAGAGAGAGAAAGTACCCTTTTTAGGAGGAAACTCAATTAAAGAACTTTCAATACACATGAATGTGCATAATTAGGGTATGATCCACCTGTGTGAAGTCATAGAAACCCTAATTATGATGAATGATAAATCTTTAACTAATCTGAGAGCATCAATGATAGTGATACTCATACATGATGATGTTATGAGTTCAATTCAATGTAATGTGAATAGTAAACCCTAATTCAAGGGTAATGGCATGCAAATGAGTATTAAACTCCAATTGATGAGAATCAGAGGAGTTAACTGTTATGATAAGAGTGGGAAATGTATTCCTTATTTTTGTATTATCTTTGTCAGTTAAATTAACCATGCAGGTTCTAATATGAAGGTAATCCTATCCAGGTATGGATGTTGATGTTATATTCCTTGAAGGCATGCTGTTAGCCTTATGAATAAGAAAAGTAACTTGACGCCTTGTCAATGGCATCCTATGATGATAATGGGCTGTGAGAGCCATGAATACCATCAAAGTCATGCTTTAGAGATGACTTGTGATGAGTATAATAAGAAATTATGATTGATATGAGTTAGGCTTGTTACATTTAGTATTCTTCTTTTATAGCTATTATGCTACTGTTATTGTTTGAAGAACAATGTATGTTGTTAAAGAATACTAAATGTACCTAACTAATCAAGTATAATGTAGAGCCCTGATCATAGATCCATCATTGTCAGAGATCAAGTGATGGTGAAACAGGTTTTCCTCAGGGAACTCCTGGAGCACATACTTTTGAGTATGTGGGGTACATGGATGTGTAGAACCTTACATCCCAGTGTAGGAATGTGATGTAGATGTGTAATCCGTCAATCCTTCACTATATTTCCATGCCGTATCAGTGGTAGGTAAACATGAAACCTCCTGATAATGAAGAAATCACAGATATCCGTATCAGTGGAGATAAACATGAAATCTCCTGATGACGAATAGAGTACAGAACGCCACTGTGACTCTAGAATAGCGAAGGACCAGTTTACCCTGGTGAGCTATAGTAGTAGAGACACGAGATGTCCTATAAGTGATCCTCTTACTGACTGAGGAAGGTGAAGGTCATGAGAATCCGGCTCTCTTAATGACCTATGTATGATACTGATGTGACTTCTCAGCGATCAGTTGGAGTATGAGTGGTATGCCTCATCTCCACAGGGCATAATGTTGTTTGTAAAACATAATCAACCACATAATATACCTGCTAGAGATAACTACGAGTTAGTTGATTGATGATACACTGTGATGGTGCTTATTTTTCTTCATGTCTCATAAATGTTGAACTCTTGTTTATATAGCAGCAACTGTTATTGAATACTTTGAAAGCTTTACTGCTTAAGATATTCTTTGATGTTATAATAAAGCTTCTGGCGGAGAGTTATAACTCTCGCTGGGACAATGATGTAAAATTGTCTCACCCCGTAGACTTCAACTTTTTAGGTGGACGTCGGAGACGAAGGAACCAGCCTACAGGTGACCAGTCTCAGCAACAGCAGCACCAGGAGCAGTAGTAGAATCTCATGTGGAGATTTATCCTGCCATGTGGTGTAGTTAGAGTCAGTCCTATGTGCCCTCTGTACTCTCAGGTCTTGGAGTCTTTTGTGTGAGTTCTTGAGATTTTGTATCTTGATGTATATAATTACTCAAGAAGTAATTATCATGAGATGTAAACAGTTTATCTCTTGTTATGAAAGAAGTTTTTATGGATTCAAGCTCTTGTCCCGAAAAGTTTTAATTTCCCGTGATTTTTGTCTTCCGCTGTTTATCGAATCGCTTCCGCTAAGTTTAAATCGAGACTATATCGCGGTTTGGAGATCAGAGCCCACAAGACTCACTTATTGGGGGTACTCTAAATAGGTTGATTCAAGATGATAGGAAGGGGATTTGGTTCCTTATTCCAAGAAAAGACCCACATTTAATTTAGTTTGAGCATTTTCAATAGTCATTTTTATTAGTTGCAACATCACATGAATTTGAAGTTGATTGGTTCGATAATGTATCTACAATGCGACATGACTTTTCTTATCATAAAAAATAGATGGGGCAAACAACACCATGAGGTAGTGAGTGGTGTAAAAAGATGAACTAGTTAAATAACAAAGCATATGTCACTATAGATGATGGTAATTCACCTAAAGCTTTCCGATTATGGCACTGATACATTTAATCACTTGATTATCAAGAAAGAAACATGCTTATACTAAATACAAAACAAATTTATCTCATGAGATGCAAAGGAAACAAATAGATAGATATGATGCAAGTATATAATAAGCAAGATGGCATAAGAAACAATAGACAACGTGGATAAGTTTAATCACCACCCCACCCCAAGCTTATTAACAATGTCCATACTACAAATAATAAGCTTGTGTAAGGCACACTTGATCTCTCACTAGGGAGGCGTTGGGGTCAAAGGAACCCTATTGTAAGTGTTTCCAATAGGACCAAGAAGTAGCATCCTAGTCTATTGCTTCCCATTCATTGATGAGTTTTCTGACGTATGGTGTAGACACACCTTGTCTTGAGATGCACATGACATGCATGACATCAATGTCTTGGTAATGACTTCTAGAAACCACCACATCAAGTTTGAAAGTTGATACGATGTGTCTCACATCAATATATTCAATTGATCTTCTCAACATAAAATATGACATGTTCAGATGATGGAACAATGTGTTCAACATAAGTGATTTCCCAATGTTGACGAAGATTTTTGTGTTTGAAATGGACCATGGCGTGTTGATTCTCAGTAGAGTTTCTAAAGACCTATAGGAATATTGATACAACATGGTGCTTCGAAACAATGTGTTGTTTCATCAGCTTTTGTGGCCTTGTCTCTCTAGACCTAGATATGATGTGTGTTGGAAATGAAATGACGTGTCAAACGAAATTTTAGCCATAAATTTGTGATTTCCTTGCAATAAACAAGCATCATGCTTCAAAGGCAAGCATCATCATGAGTAAATAAAGTTGATGTCTGTGATATATATATATATATATATATATATATATATATATATATATATATATATATATTCCTAACCAACGTTCAACTTGAATATAATTATGATGACACTACTTAAATAGAAAATGTGGGTGGTCTCCCACATGATCTTGGTTTTTCTATCTCTGATCTGGGTGATCTTCTACTTGTCATTCATCAATGGGTGCAAGTAGATATAAGATATGCTCCACTCCTTCCATTTCACTCCCATAATAAACTTTCAAATGCGGCCTTTTACCTTGAGTTTGCCTCCTTGAGCACTTTTGACCTAAACTGTGCAACAACGGAAGACTTTTATAATTCAAAATGGATAGACCACATGGAATTTAACTTTCCAGAAAACAATCTCAAATGTGAGTTATATAAGAGGACTAGTTGACCATGTTCAAAGGTCATACTTAAGATAAATATATCATTTAATTTATTTTCTTTCTTTCTTTGTAAAGTCAAGTACTCCCATACGAGTCATGCCTATTTTCATCAGGTTCACTTAATTGTAACAACCTAACTCCTCTAACAACATTCATATAAAAGTTCAATTTGTTTTTGGCCCAACATGCTTTATGTTCCATCTGTATAAGTAAGTGGCATGCTTTTCCATTACTATCCTATGTGGGGACATTTCTATGGGTGTTTTGAAAATAGTTGGATACGCCCACATGGTGTCACGAAGAAGGGTTGACCAATATTTTCTAGCAGTTAAGACTATTTTCTCTAGGATGATTTTTATTTCCGTGCTCAAAATCTCCACTTGGCCACAATTTTGGAGATGGTACGGTGTTGAGACTTCTTGGGTGACACCATATTTTCTCAAAACTTTATTAGAGTTTGTATTGCAAATGTCTCCCACCATTGGTTATATTATCTATTGGTGTGCTAAATCTAGAAAATATACTTTCTCTCTCTAAAAGTGCACACAATATCTGTGTCACTAGTTCTAGTGGGTATTGATTCTACATATATAGACACATAATCCACTGCCACAAGAATATAAATATAATCATAAGATGATGTAAATGGTTCCTTAAAGTTTATTCCCAAATGTCAAAGAATTTCATCTCTAACATAGACGTCCCTACACGTTGATAACTAGCATATTGAAGCAAAAAGTGGTACAAAACCCAAAATATTTGGGCCAATAAAAATCCGATTGTAAATCCTTCGTAGCTATGTGCTTAGGACTATGATGCCTGCCTACTAGTGATGTATAATAGTGATGCCAAATGTCCTCTACCTCTTCTTACCGGATTTATTATGCTATGTTTTTAATATATTTGTACTTAAAAATCTTGTACAATGTATATTAATTATTTAGACGTGTGAGTATAGTTTTGGTTTGCTTACGCTGAAATTTATTGAGAAAATTCTTAAGGATTAAATTAATAATAGCTTTGTTTTTAAATCATTCTGTTGGATGAGGGTCATGGATAAACTTGAGAGACGTGAAAATATTTGAGGTCGAGTTAGGGGTCAAGGGTTTTGATTAGAAGATCTATCTTTTGCAAATTTAAGATCCAGTCAAAAGATATTGATATGAAATAATCTGAAATAGAACATGCTTAACCAAACCCGATTGCCACCCCGTAAGTAAGTGGTATTTCATCAATTATGCTTGGCTCTTAGGCTAACATGGGAGGCGGTCAGGTCATTGTGGATCGTCACATATAACTTCCGTCACTAGGATTAAAGAAACCAAATAAGGAGGATCGACCTTGAACAATATATTCCAATTCTAATGCCCCACTATGCAATTTGCTAAGTCATACAAATGGTTTATCCGAAGCTCTCGTACGGAAGAAAGTTTTCAATCACAAGCAATTTACATTTGCGAGCTTTTGGCTGAAAAGTTCACATAAAGTGTGATCCCTTGAACCGGATTAAAATGATTCACATCCGAGCAAACAGCACGGGTTCTTTAGTCCCACATCGGTAGCTTTGCTAGATGCTCCCGTACGGGCCTCAGTTTAATATGCAGCCGCGTCCTGTCTGTGTTCCTTATCTTTGCGCTTGGGGCAATGACGCAGCTAGTGAGGTATTAACCGAGGCGCGTCAATTGCTGGTTGAAAACTATTTCCAAACCCCCTCTTGGGCCCGGGTTTGACTCGTGGCCGTCGAGAATTTCTGGAAGGGCTCCCTCTAATAAAGGGTAAAGCCTTGCAAAACTAATTAATCAAATTTATTTTGTTTAGTTGCGACTCAATTTGCCTGACTCTCCTTTCACGACTTTCCTCATCCATCCTTCTCATTTTTGCTAATTATCTTTTGTAAAATCGTTGTTATTTGCTCTTATTCTGAAATACCTGGAATAATTTCAATGCTCAGGTAGAAAACTGTCTATATATTCAAGAAATTTTTAGTCAGATTAATGTTTTGTTGATATTCAAGAAAATTTTAGATTTCATGTATAAGCCCATGGAAAATTGATCCATTTCATACATCATGCATGAGGCAAACAATCTGGAGCCAATATCACGTCTTAGCCTCCCCTCCTTGACCTCATGTAGGATCACGTAGATGAGCGATGTTGTCTCCTTTGAGCTCATACAATTCATCAAAGCTACCTACTTACACTCACACTCCCTCCCACAACACAATATGGAAACTAGCAAGATCGGAGCCTAACCTATCTATTACACCATCCCCGAACATCAAAATACATGGCAAATTTCAAGGACATATCTTTCCTTCCTACTTTTCTGGGGTGTATTTTCCCCAACCACTTTAAAAGAACCTTTACTTTAGTGTATAACATCTTCACGCTGCTATTAGCCTACACATAAAAGAACCTTCACTTTTTCTAATTGTATATAGGATGGGATAACTATAAGCTTCCCATTCTACTCATCCGCACATCTTTTCTTTCAACCCGCCTGTTTCTGGTTCTAAAATTAAACACAAAGATGACAATGTCTTTATTAGAATATTGAAGTTCGATTACAAGCAGACGGGCAGCAGTTGTAACACCGCTATTCATTCGATGGATATTATCGATTAGGCATCCAATCTATTGTGTGGGTATTTCACTTCACCCCCAATAGAAACTATTCAGATATAGCCAGCACAGTAGCCCATGTGTTATATAACTACTATATTCCAAAACGCACACGTCGAGTAGAGAAGATATCAGAACGGAAGGAAGTTTTCAATCATAGATTATTTCCATTTGCGAGCTCTGGCTGCAAAGTTCAAAAGACGAGAGTTGTTGTCAATTGGGGATTCGAATGATTCACAGGCTTGACCAAGAGCTGCGAATGCACAGCCGAGCACAGTGGAACGACAATGGGTTTTAGCAGAGCAAATGATCATCAGGCCGTTTCACTAGTAATTGCAAGGTGGTAGCAGGGCCTTTTTTTAGTCCCATATCGGCAGCTTTGCCGATGTTCCGGCACCGTATTGAAATAAATAAACACCAGCGTCCTGTCTCTAAACTTTATCTTTGCGCTTGGGGCAATGACGCAGCTAGTGAGGTAATAACCGAGGCGCGTCAATTGCTGGTTGAAAACTATTTCCAAACCCCCTCTTCGGCCCGGGTTTGGCTCGTGGCCGTCGAGAATTTCTGGAAGGGCTCCCTCTAATAAAGGGTAAAGCCTTGCAAAACTAATTAATCAAATTTATTTTGTTTAGTTGCGACTCAATTTGCCTGACCCTCCTTTCACGACTTTCCTCATCCATCCTTCTCGCTTTTGCTAATTATCTTTTGTAAAATCGTTGTTATTTGCTCTTATTTTGAAATACCTGGAATAATTTCAATGCTCACGTAGAAAACTGTCTATATATTCAAGAAATTTTGGATTAAAAACCAAAATAGCACGGTTTAATAAAATTATTGACCAAAAGCGCCAAGATTTGGGCGTTTTAGCCCATTTTAGACCAAAGGCGCCAGAAAGTTGGCGTTTTAGACCAAAGGCGCCAGAAAGTTGGCGTTTTAGACCAAAGGCGCCAGAAAGTTGGCGTTTTAGCCCTAAGGCGCCAGAAAGTTGGCGTTTTTAGCTAGCGCTTTCTCGCCTTCAAAGCGGGCATCGTCACGTCCCTTCACTGCTTGCAGCAGTTGTAGCCGCAGGGAGCAAAGTTGGTGGGTGTTTTGAATGCGACGATCTCTATAGATCTCATCGACACCCACCCATCTTCATTGTGTTCTCTTCTTCCGCACAGGTAAAGCTTCCTTTCTCTTCTCTTCCGCACAGGTAAAGCTTCCTTCTTCCTTCCGCTCTTCCTCTTCCGCTCTTCCTTTCCCCTCTTCCTTCCGCTCTTCCTCTTCCTCTCTTCGTTCCGCTCTTCATTTTCTTATTCTTTTTCCATCAGTGCGATCAAAGCTTGGGTGGAGCTGCTGCGAGATCGTTCTTAAGCTTGGGTGGAGCTGCTGCGAGATCGTTCTTGCTCAGCCTTGGACGAGCAGCCTCAAAGGTCCTTTTTTCCTTTCTTTTTTCCCTCTTTTCTCGCATTTCCTCCACTGGCAACGGCTACGTTTCTTTTCCTTTTCTTATTCTTCGCTATTCCTTCTGTTTCGATCCGTGCTTCCTTCGGTTGGGCAGGCAAGCTTGGGTGGTCCTTCTTCAGCTCGAGGTCCGGAGTTCCTTCTTCAGCTGTGAGGTCCGGGGTCCGGGTTGGCGGTCGTTCTTCCTCTGTTCTCTGTTCTTGGTGGTCGTTCTTCCTCAGCCTTCGACGAGAAGCAACTCTTCCTCCCTCAGCAACTCTTCCTCCCCCAGCCTACGAGGAAAAGGTGCTTTTTTCCTTCTTTTTTCCTATTTTCTCGTTCAGCAACTCTTCCTCCCTCAGCCTACGAGGAAAATGTGCTTTTTTCCTTCTTCTTTTTTCCTATTTTCTCGTTATTTCCTCCACTGGAAACTGGAAACGGCTGCGTTCTTTTCTTTTTATCATCCCCAGTTCTTCCTAAGTTCGTTTGTTTAAGTTTTTGTTGACTTTGCCACACGATGATCTCACCTCAAACTGAATGTCACATGACATTCATTTTACAGATTAATGTGTACTTGTTTATGTATCTCTAAACTGTATGTTTGTTTTAGGATTGAGTTTGAAGATATGTAAGGTTTAAATTTGTTAGAAATAACTCAAACCATAATCGGGCTACATCTAATATATATATATTTCTGGCTATACTACTGCAACACTATCTACGCATACAACATGTTTTTTGATCTAACATATTATTACTTCTTATATTTAGGCTAGTGATTCTTGGAGCATTAGTCTGCGACAGCTTCGTGTCAGACAGTAAGTTTAATTTACATATTCATCTTATAATTTATATGGACCGTAACAAATTAGGACTATATGTAATTTGATTTGTACATGATGAGTGCATACTCATCATAATTTTCAATTACCTTTTTGGAACAATTTAATATCTTTTCCACATCTTTTCACCCTAATATGAATCATAATGCACAAAATTACTAAGTGATTCAATAATCAAGGTTTTAACTAAATATCTTTCATTTTATGCAGGTACAGCAGGCAACTCCATGCAAACGGTCTCAAGATCGTTTGGATCCATGCGGTCTCAAGATCGTTTGCTGGAATACACAAAGAAACAAGACGAAACCAGTTGCCCAAGAAGTCCATGCGGTCTCAAGACCGTTTGGTCCCATGCGGTCCCAAGACTGTTTGGTCCCATGCGGTCCCAAGACCGTTTGGTCCCATGCGGTCCCAAGACCGTTTGGTCCCATGCGGTCCCAAGACCGTTTGGTCCCAAGCGGTCCCAAGACCGTTTGGTCCCATACGGTCCCAAGACCGTTTGGTCCCATACGGTCCCAAGACCGTTTGGTCCCATGCGGTCCCAAGACCGTTCGGTCCCATGCGGTCCCAAGACCGTTCGGTCCCATGCGGTCCCAAGACCGTTGGGTCCCATGCGCTCTCAAGACCGTTTGGTCCCATGCGGTCCCAAGACCGTTTGGTCCCATGCGGTCCCAAGACCGTTTGGTCCCATGCGGTCCCAAGACCGTTTGGTCCCATGCGGTCTCAAGACCGTTTGGTCCCATGCGGTCCCAAGACCGTTTGGTCTCGCGCGGTCCCAAGACCGTTCGATGCAAGCACAAGGATCGTTTGAAGAACTAAAGCCGCGCGACCACACCAAAGCCAGACTGATCAAAGCAAGACCGTTTGGCGCTCAAACGACCTCCAAACCGTTTGATGCCCAAACGGTCTCAAGACCGTTTGGCGCCCAAACGGTCCCCAGACCGTTTGACGTCAGATCTAAAACTATAAATAGACCCCCAGGGTCCCCATTTGAGGCATCGGTTCCGGACGCCGAAAGGCTGCCAGAGCACCATCCCGATCAAATTCCACTCCACCTACAGTTGGTGTTGCGTCCAAGGAGGCTAAGAAGGAGAAGAAGACGGAGCAAAGAGCGCATCTTCTTCACCGGGCTGCGTCCACCTTCTGCACCGAGCTCATGGCGGATCTATCTTCTTCTTCTATCCTTCTTGTACCTCACATCATGAGCGAGTAGTCCTCTTTCGCTGGGGTGCGGGGACTAGCCCCGCTGCCCATGCAAACCATGTCCTCTTGTTAAACTTTCCATGGCAATGTATATAACTCTTCATTTTGTCGTTTATCGTTAAGTTTGTGAGTTGGCTATGTGCGTGTTTCCATCTTTGTGCTCCCTATGTTGCGAGAACTTCAATGCATAGGTATGAATGTCGTTTAGCATGTTAGACTCCTTGACGAGAACTTCCGATAGGATTCCTTGAGGTAGTAGGTGTAGGATCCACGAGGGGACGGTCCGCCTAACCTTCGGTGACACTTGTGTGCGCCTAACGCCCGTAAGGGGGTTCACATCCTTAGTTGGATTTTGTATCTTCGTGCTTTTCGTCGATGCTTACACGTACAATAGTCGCTTGTTTGCTTAACGGTTTGCGCGGTTGACTCCCTGATTAGAAATAGGATGGGATTTCATCGAGGTCGTAAGTGTATGATCCGCGAGGGGACGGTCCGCCTAACCTTCGGTGACACTTCTGTGCGCCTAACGCCCGTAAGGGGGGTTCACAGCTTCCATGGATTTCTGTATCTTCAGAGCCGTAAGACGTATGATCCGGATGGCGACGAGAAATCGGCTGCCTATGGTGACGCTTACGCGGACCTGACGCCCGTAAGGGGGGTTCTGCAGCAGCTCTACTTGGAGTGTTATTTCGTGCCTGGATTGTTCGCGAGAGAGTATGTTTGTGTGTGTAGCGGTGGTCAAACCCGGTACCATCCCAGTGATTTCATATCATTAATCTAAACCCATCTTTTATTCCGCATTTACTTTCTTGCAATTAGTTTAATCAAACCGAAATCAACCTATTGTTCTAAATATTAGTTTTACTTGAGCTAGATCTAACTGACAAGGATTCTTAAAAATGTTGTCCTTTGGGTTCGATCCTAAACTATACTGCGATAAGATCCGTCCGCTTGCGGGTGGTATTGTTGCACTTGGTTTTGGTAAAAGCTCGGGGATATAAACCCCGAGTGAATTTGTTAGTGCATTCAAAAGGCCACATCAAATTCTGGCGCCGTTGCCGGGGACAACGGAATCAGTCAGTCAAATCAAGTTCTTTTAAGACTAATCTAGGATTTTGTTTTTCTTTTTGAAACTATCGCTCATCTACTTGATCTTTATTCTACTCCAAGGATCTCACTTTCAAACCTTTTTAAGTTTCAGGTGCTCTTGACGATTAGTGTATGCACCGTTCGGATAGTCTCGGACTGACTGCGAGCTTTGATCCCGAGATCGATAGAACCTTCCATCGTCAGATCCGAGAGAATCAAGCCAGAATGGCGCAAGAAGAAGAAGTAGCCCGTAGGGTGGCTCAAGCCATCAATGCGCAGAGAGAGAGGTTCATGCAAGAAGCCAGAGCTGCGGTTCAACAGGAGATCTTAGCAGCACAAGCAGCAGCGCAGGCAGCGGAACTTCAGAAGGATCTTAGAGAGTTCTCTATCCCAAAGGCCGCAAATGTATATCATCCGGTGCAGCCTCCTCCCATCGAAGCTGCCAACTTTGAGATTAGAGCACACTGGATAACCTTGCTTCAGAACAACCCATTCTACGGTAAACAAGCTGAAGACAGCCAAGGTCATCTCCTCAGATTCATTGACCTGTGTGCCATGACAAAGCAAAATGGAGTCTCTGATGATGCTATTCGACTCCGTCTCTTCAAGTACTCTCTGGCTGACAAAGCCATTAGTTGGTACAACTCACTGCAGAGTGATGTACCCATTACCACCTGGGAGCAGCTTCAAAACGCCTTTCTGGAAAAATTCTACCCCCCATCTCTTACATATGAAATCAGGGGACGAATCACAAATTTCACTCAAGTCCCAGGTGAAACTCTTTCCGAAGCTTGGGATAGGTACAAGGAGCTCCTACGAAAATGCCCACACCATGGAATTCCTAAGAACCAGCTGATCGAGATATTCTATAGGGGTGTGGAAGATGATGTTAAGATGTTCCTTGATTCCTCGTCCGGAGGGAACTTCATGCGGCAAAGTTACGACAGCGCATGGAGAGTTGTCACCCTGGGAGCAGAAAACCAAGCCAACTGGGGTAGATCTGTGGGTAAAGGAGTCCTAAAGGTAGCTATGGTTGATGCTATCCCAGAATACAAATCTATAGCTGAAACTTTGAAAGTCTTGGTCGCAAAGCAAGATCACATAGAATCATCCCTTGCTGCGATTGGAAGAGGACATTCTCCAACTAGGCTACCAGAACAAGTCAAGTCCACTTCTTTGTTTTGTGAAGCATGCAAAGGCACTGACCATTCAACACTATCATGCAATGTTCTCTATGATGTTGTTTTAAGCAATGCCTGTGGACAAGGAGATAGTTGCCAGATGGAAAATCTTAATGCTATTAACACCAACCCTGTGCAGAACTTTTACAATCCAAATCAAAATAGGAATCACCCAGGCTTCCAGTACGGAAATCCTTCAGGAGCTATGAACTCACATCAATTTGTTCCAAATAATCAACCAAGAGGCCCATCTGGGTATCAGTTTAATCAGCAACAGAACTTTGGGAATCAAGGAAACTTCAAGGGAAACTTTCAGAACAGAAACTATAACAATTATCAGAACAACTCTCAGTATCAAAACTTGAACCAACAACAGGGTCAAACAGGACCCATCCCTTCTGATGACAAGCTATCTACCATCGAGAAGTTATTGCAAACACAACAAACGATGATAGCCAATCAACAAGCCCAGCAGAAGGCTATTGAAACTCAACTAGCTCAACTTGCTTCTAGTATTAAGCCACAAGCTGGGATCTTCGCTGGACAACCTGAGAACAATCCGAAACATCCGGAGCAGCTGAAGGTTATCGCCACAAGATCAGGGAAAAGTTATTCGGATCCACCAACGAAAACAACTATGGATATCCCTGAGGAGAATGAACCCTTGACTGATCAAAACTCAACAACATCAGAACCGCAACCGAAGGAGAGAAATAATGATAAGGGGATTTCTGAGAAACCTACCAATGAAGAAGTAGAGACTCCTAAACCAGAAATTCCTGTATATAAGCCTCGTGTCCCTTTCCCATCCCGTCTGAGGGAAACCAAGTTCGATACTAGATTCATCAAATTCAAAGAAGCTATGAAGAAGCTCCATGTTGATATACCATTCTTAGATGCTCTTAATGAGATACCAGCCTGGACCAAATATCTAAAGTCGCTTCTCACCAAGAAGTACATCACGGAAGAATGTGAAAATGTGAAATTGGCTGCAACTACGTCAGATATCATATTAAGCAAGATGCCGAAGAAACAAAAAGATCCAAGATCCTTCGGAATCTCATGCCACATTGGTGATTCATCATGTAAGAAAGGATTGGCAGATCTTGGCGCAAGTATTTCTATTATGCCGCTGAGTCTATGCAAGAGATTAGGATTCGAAGAATTGCTTCCAACTGCTATGACAATCCAACTTGCGGACAATTCAGTAAAAAGACCGCTAGGAATTCTCGAAGACATCCCGGTCAAGGTAGGCAAGGACGCATATGTCCCATGTGATTTTGTTATCATGGACATAAAAGAAGACACCAAATACCCTATTATCTTCGGTCGTCCATTTCTCGCTACTGCTAGAGCTCTTATCGATGTTGAAGCCGGAACCTTACTGCTCAGGTTAGGAAAAGAAACTCTGGAATTCAAGGTCTTTGAAAGCATGAGAAGACCAAGTATACAGGAGGAAGTCTATCTGATAGATTGTGTTGAGCAAATGTCACAACTTACTCAAGAATATCACGAGTCATGCGATCCTTTGGAAACTTCTCTATATGACCTTTTTAATGATGAACATACTGACCAACAAGATAAGGATTGCGCCAAACCTCCCGACTCTGCTGAGGAGAATCATGAAGCTACCTATGAGGAATTAAAGGTTACCGAAACCCCAGAAGAACTCAGTAAAAAACCAGAACCTCCTGAAATGAAGCCCCTACCTGAAGGGCTGAAGTATATGTTTTTAGACGATCTCAAGGTTTGTCCTGTCATTATAAACTCTGGTTTAACAACCAAACAAGAAGAGCAACTTCTGGAAATATTAAAGGATAGCAAGAAAGCCATAGGCTACAAAATGAGTGACCTCACAGGGGTCAGTCAAGCCTTGTGCATGCACAGAATTCCCATGATGGAAGACCATAAGCCAACAATCGAGCATCAACGAAAATTAAACCCGAATCTGAAGCAAGTGGTCCGTTGTGAGATCATCAAACTCCTTACAGCTGGAATAATATACCCGATATCGGACTCACCATGGGTGAGCCCAGTTCATGTTGTACCCAAGAAAGGAGGTACCACTGTCACAAGAAATGAAAACAATGAGCTCATCCCCACCCGAACAGTGACCGGGTGGAGGATGTGTATTGATTATAGAAAATTAAACAAGGCCACTCGGAAGGATCATTTTCCTATGCCCTTCCTCGATCAGGTTTTGGAAAGATTGGCTCACCAAGAATACTTCTGTTACCTGGACGGTTACTCTGGATTCTATCAGATCCCCATACATCCAGATGATCAAGAGAAAACAACTTTCACCTGTCCCTTCGGGACATATGCTTTTAAAAGGATGCCATTTGGCTTGTGTAATGCCCCTGCAACTTTTCAACGTTGCATGACTGCTATTTTTGCAGGGCTTACTGAAACAGTTATGGAGGTTTTCATGGACGACTTTTCTGTATATGGTGACTCCTTTGATTCCTGTCTTAAGCACCTCTCCATGGTACTCAAACGCTGTGAAGAAGCACATCTGGTGCTAAATTGGGAGAAATGCCACTTTATGGTAAAAGAAGGCATAGTTTTGGGCCACAAGGTTAGCAACAAAGGAATTGAAGTTGATAAAGCCAAGATAGAAGTCATATCTAAATTGGCAATACCCACAAATGTGAAAGAAGTTCGTGCTTTTCTCGGTCACGCTGGATTCTATAGAAGGTTTATACATGATTTTTCTAAGATAACAAAGCCGATGACCAATTTACTTCTCAAAGATGCTAATTTCAATTTCAATAAGGAATGCATCAAAAGTTTCGATACGCTGAAGAAAGCCCTTACGACTACCCCCATTATTAGAGCTCCAAATTGGGAGCACCCCTTTGAAATTATGTGTGATGCCAGTGACTACGCAGTGGGTGCAGTCTTAGGACAATGCATTGAGAAGAAACATTATGTTATCTATTATGCATCGAAAACCCTCGACGAAGCTCAAAGGAACTATGCCACTACTGAAAAGGAACTTTTGGCAGTCATCTATGCCTTCGATAAATTCAGATCCTACCTTACTGGTTCGAAGGTAATCGTTTACACAGACCATGCTGCCATCCGTTACCTTATGGCAAAGAAGGATGCTAAGCCAAGGCTGATCAGATGGATACTCCTTCTACAAGAATTTGACCTAGAAATACGAGATAAGAAAGGAACGGAGAATGTCGTAGCAGATCACCTGAGTCGCATCCACACTCTGGATGCTGAAGGAATTCCGATAAACGACTCTCTACCAGATGATCAACTTATGAGAGTCTCAGAATCTGAACCATGGTATTCAGACTTAGTAAACTACCTTGCCGCCGGAGTCATCCATCCTCAATACACAGGGAACGGTCTGAAGAAATTTATGCATGATGTGAAGCATTACTATTGGGATGAACCATATCTTTTCAAACTCTGCGCGGATGGATTGTATAGACGTTGCGTCGCCAAAGAAGAAGCCCATTCCATTTTGGAACAATGCCACTCAGGACCCGTGGGTGGGCACATGAGCTCTAAAAAAACTGCCTTAAAAGTTTTGCAATGTGGATTTTTCTGGCCAACTTTATCCAAGGATTGTTATGATTTTGTCATATCATGTGATAAGTGTCAAAGAGCTGGCAATATAACCAAGAGAGATGAAATGCCACTGAATCTATGGCAAGAAGTAGAGATATTTGACGTCTGGGGAGTAGACTATATGGGGCCATTCCCATCTTCTGATAGATTCTCTTACATCCTTGTGGCGGTGGACTACGTCTCCAAATGGGTTGAAGCTATACCAACCGTCACTTGTGATTCGAAACCAGTCATCAAACTATTCAAAGATATTATCTTCCCACGGTTCGGAGTGCCGAGAACCGTGATTTCTGATGGAGGTTCCCATTTCATCGAAAGAAGCTTCGAAGCTCTATTAAAAAAATATGGCGTCTCACACAAGGTAGCTTCTCCTTACCATCCACAGACTAGTGGACAGGTAGAAGTCTCTAATCGACAACTAAAGGCTATCCTTGAGAAAACCGTTGGGCGTAATCGAAAAGATTGGGCGATAAAAATCAACGATGCCCTATGGGCTTATCGCACTGCTTATAAAACTCCCCTTGGTACTACTCCTTTTCGTTTGATATATGGAAAAGCTTGTCACCTTCCGGTCGAATTAGAACATAAGGCATGGTGGGCAATTAAACAATTAAATTTCGATATGAAGGAAGCAGGGCAAGCCAGGATTCTGCAACTCAACGAGCTGGATGAACTTAGAATGACGGCCTATGAAAATGCTCGAATCTACAAGGAACATACAAAACTTTGGCACGATGGACATCTGAAAAGAAAGGACATTCAAGTGGGAGACCAAGTTCTGGTTTTTAACTCAAGATTAAGGATATTCCCAGGAAAACTTCGCTCACGCTGGTCTGGACCGTACATTGTCAAAAACATCTCTCCTCAGGGCACTTTCTCTTTATGGAGTGCAGAGTCGGGTGAATTCATAACCAATGGCCACCGCCTGAAGAGATATTTCACCACAACAGACATAGGCACCAAATCAACGCTGGAACTCACCGATCCTAAGGATCCCACATAAAGACGAAGGACTCTGTCGAGCCATCGACATAAAACAAAGGCGCTTGTCGGGAGGCAACCCGACCAATAAATCTGTTTTACCTTTCTTTTCCCAATTTTGTTTTATAGTTAATTTTCCTTAAAATAAAATTTGCCTTATGGATAGTTTTCTTTCAGGATACGAGATCGGATTGGTGCTGATCACAACGGATTCATTCTCGGCAGTCATACCTGGTGTTTCCTTTCCCCTCCATCTTGAATTTAGGGTTTGCTCGAGGACGAGCAAATCTCTAAGTTCGGGGTGGAGGGTGGGTGGTACGTATTCCACTTCCACATACACACCCTCTTTTATACTCAATATGTCTCTATCATAAAATTTTTTATACTCAATATGTCTCAATATGTAACTAACTGTTTGCTATGCATCTTCTATCATAACATCTTCTATCATAACATCCTCCTTATTCGAAACAAATCCCCAAGAGGACTGACTTTTGAAACTTGCCTGAAATCATCCTGTGAAACTTATGATTCCTAACATCATAATCCTTTTTACATAATGACAAGTATCTGTCAAACTGATAGGGATCAAACACGTTGCGCTTCCTAACTGACTAATGGAACAATGGCTCAGAAACCCCACCGGATCCGCACCAAGTCATTATTTGAGCAGAGTATGACAAAGAGATTAACCCGGTTTTGAATTGAAAATCAAGTTGCATCCTGATCTGAACTCTCTTCTACACTTCTTCTATCATCTTCGTATCCCTCCATCCATAAATACCACCAAAATAGCCAAACTTGTGCCAAATCCCTAAGTTCGGGGTGGCACGCCACTTTCCCCATATCCGCTTCTTCCATACCCCCTCCAATAAGTAGGGGCGTACCACCAAAAATGCAATCTCGAGTCGAATAGAGGAGAGATCTGCAATAAAAAGATGCCAAAGTGCACACAAAATAAATGCAATCTCGAGTCGAATAGAGGAGAGATCTGCAACAAAAGATGCCATAGCGCACACAAAAAATATGCAATAAATGAAATTGCAAAACAAATAAAAATCTCGAGTCGAATAGAGGAGAGATTTTCTTCTTCCTTTCATACCACCTTTCACTCCTTTTTCTACCTAAGGGCACAATACATGCCCTACCATCCTTAACAATACCAGTGTCAGATCAAATGCATACTTGTTGATTCTGCGGGTATCTCAGAACTCCTACGACACTCTTTGACATGCTTGGTGTTAGAAAAGGCGGGGAGGAAGCGTTGTTGGGAAACGAACTCAGGAACGAAGCTATGGAAAGACGTGTTTAGTGGTCCCAGGAAGTTGAGGTACTCATTTATACTGAGCAGAAAGAAAACACTTGTGATGTGAAGATGAAGAAATCACATGGATCGAAAGTATTTCATTAGGCAACAGTTTCAAATTTTATGTTACTCGAGGACGAGCAACGATTTAAGTTCGGGGTGTTTTGATGAGTGCATACTCATCATAATTTTCAATTACCTTTTTGGAACAATTTAATATCTTTTCCACATCTTTTCACCCTAATATGAATCATAATGCACAAAATTACTAAGTGATTCAATAATCAAGGTTTTAACTAAATATCTTTCATTTTATGCAGGTACAGCAGGCAACTCCATGCAAACGGTCTCAAGATCGTTTGGATCCATGCGGTCTCAAGATCGTTTGCTGGAATACACAAAGAAACAAGACGAAACCAGTTGCCCAAGAAGTCCATGCGGTCTCAAGACCGTTTGGTCCCATGCGGTCCCAAGACTGTTTGGTCCCATGCGGTCCCAAGACCGTTTGGTCCCATGCGGTCCCAAGACCGTTTGGTCCCATGCGGTCCCAAGACCGTTTGGTCCCATGCGGTCCCAAGCGGTCCCAAGACCGTTTGGTCCCATACGGTCCCAAGACCGTTTGGTCCCATACGGTCCCAAGACCGTTCGGTCCCATGCGGTCCCAAGACCGTTCGGTCCCATGCGGTCCCAAGACCGTTCGGTCCCATGCGGTCCCAAGACCGTTTGGTCCCATGCGATCTCAAGACCGTTTGGTCCCATGCGGTCCCAAGACCGTTTGGTCCCATGCGGTCCCAAGACCGTTTGGTCCCATGCGGTCTCAAGACCGTTTGGTCCCATGCGGTCCCAAGACCGTTTGGTCTCGCGCGGTCCCAAGACCGTTCGATGCAAGCACAAGGATCGTTTGAAGAACTAAAGCCGCGCGACCACACCAAAGCCAGACTGATCAAAGCAAGACCGTTTGGCGCTCAAACGACCTCCAAACCGTTTGATGCCCAAACGGTCTCAAGACCGTTTGGTGCCCAAACGGTCTCAAGACCGTTTGGCGCCCAAACGGTCCCCAGACCGTTTGACGTCAGATCTAAAACTATAAATAGACCCCCAGGGTCCCCATTTGAGGCATCGGTTCCGGACGCCGAAAGGCTGCCAGAGCACCATCCCGATCAAATTCCACTCCACCTACAGTTGGTGTTGCGTCCAAGGAGGCTAAGAAGGAGAAGAAGACGGAGCAAAGAGCGCATCTTCTTCACCGGGCTGCGTCCACCTTCTGCACCGAGCTCATGGCGGATCTATCTTCTTCTTCTATCCTTCTTGTACCTCACATCATGAGCGAGTAGTCCTCTTTCGCTGGGGTGCGGGGACTAGCCCCGCTGCCCATGCAAACCATGTCCTCTTGTTAAACTTTCCATGGCAATGTATATAACTCTTCATTTTGTCGTTTATCGTTAAGCTTGTGAGTTGGCTATGTGCGTGTTTCCATCTTTGTGCTCCCTATGTTGCGAGAACTTCAATGCATAGGTATGAATGTCGTTTAGCATGTTAGACTCCTTGACGAGAACTTCCGATAGGATTCCTTGAGGTAGTAGGTGTAGGATCCACGAGGGGACGGTCCGCCTAACCTTCGGTGACACTTGTGTGCACCTAACGCCCGTAAGGGGGGTTCACAGCCTTAGTTGGATTTTGTATCTTCGTGCTTTTCGTCGATGCTTACACGTACAATAGTCGCTTGTTTGCTTAACGGTTTGCGCGGTTGACTCCCTGATTAGAAATAGGATGGGATTTCATCGAGGTCGTAAGTGTATGATCCGCGAGGGGACGGTCCGCCTAACCTTCGGTGACACTTCTGTGCGCCTAACGCCCGTAAGGGGGGTTCACAACTTCCATGGATTTCTGTATCTTCAGAGCTGTAAGACGTATGATCCGGATGGCGATGAGAAATCGGCTGCCTATGGTGACGCTTACGCGGACCTGACGCCCGTAAGGGGGGTTCTGCAGCAGCTCTACTTGGAGTGTTATTTCGTGCCTGGATTGTTCGCGAGAGAGTATGTTTGTGTGTGTAGCGGTGGTCAAACCCGGTACCATCCCAGCGATTTCATATCATTAATCTAAACCCATCTTTTATTCCGCATTTACTTTCTTGCAATTAGTTTAATCAAACCGAAATCAACCTATTGTTCTAAATATTAGTTTTACTTGAGCTAGATCTAACTGACAAGGATTCTTAAAAACGTTGTCCTTTGGGTTCGATCCTAAACTATACTGCGATAAGATCCGTCCGCTTGCGGGTGGTATTGTTGCACTTGGTTTTGGTAAAAGCTCGGGGATATAAACCCCGAGTGAATTTGTTAGTGCATTCAAAAGGCCACATCAGTACATAATTTGGATTTTTTTGGTGTGGAGTTTGTTTCATATGAACTGTGTTTGATTGAGAATTTTTTGAACTGGAATATTGATTGTAATTAATTTGGACTGTATTAATTTGGACTGTATTAATTTGGGTTGTATTAATTTGGATTGTATTAATTTTTATATTCTTTTTTGTGTTTTTAATGATCCTTTTATGTCCTAAACGGTTGTTGAATGTTTACATATCTATGCCAATTGTGTGTGGTTTGATATCATGTATGAACGATGTTTTGATATTTTGATATCATATGTACAGATTGTTGTCTTTGGTTTTTTCCAAAACTTATATATCAATATCAAGTTGAAAGAAATTATTTTTGAAAATAAAATCTAATATATCAAAGGAAAAGTATTCAAACTGAGCTCCAACAAAATTTTCAAATCAAAGATATTTTTTTCAAAAGATATATCATTTTAGGTTGTCGTTTTGGTATTTTTCAAATCTTATATATCAACACCAAGCCGTAAGAAACTATTTTTAAAATCATATGTAAAATATCAAAGGGAAAGTTTTCAAAATTGACTTCAACAAAATTCGTAACATGTCAATGTATAACACTTTATTGCGAGGATGATAATGCCGATGTGGAGAGATCCAACAAAATTTTCAAATCAAAGATATTTTTTTCAAAAGATATATCATTTTAGGTTGTCGTTTTGGTATTTTTCAAATCTTATATATCATTTTTAATTAGAGATGATCATTTTTAGTCTTGAATTGTGGTTGTGTAGTTTAAATTGTGATTTTATTATTTTGAATGGATATTCTTGATAATTAGAGATGATCGTTTTTAGTCTTGAATGGTGGTTGTGTAGATTAAATTGTGATTTAATTATTTTGAATGGATATTCTTGATAATTAGAGATGATCGTTTTTAGTCTTGAATGGTGGTTGGGTAGTTTAAACTGTGATTTTATTTTCTTGAATGGATATTCTTGATAATTACAGATGATCGTTTTTAGTCTTGAATGGTGGTTGTGCAGTTTAAACTGTGATTTTTGAAAAATGTGAAGTCCAAACAACTAGAGGGCCTGTAAATTGTTGCATAGTAGGAGTAGGTATAGCAGTGTCATCCGTTATGGTGGAATTCAAAATAAAATATATTTCAAAATAATAGACATATTTTTCAAAATTTCATAACATTATAATAATATCTTTTTCAAAACTCCATAACTTGTTTTTAAATAATTGTGTCATTATATCTAACATTCACTATTCAAAATATTTAGGAAAATGGCCAACTTTTTCATCCGTTATGGTAATGAGGTCTGCATACCTATTCAAATAGAGACAACAACCACTTTTTCTGAAATGATGGCATACACGCATCAGATTCTTGATATACAATCAATGATGTATGGCCTTCGTCTAAGCTATAACTTTCCCAAAGATATATGTCCTAGTTATGACTTGTTTCCTATTGATGTCGTTGATGAGGATAGTTGGAAAACCCTTCTTAGTATATCAAAAGCGAGGATTATTGACCTTTATGTTGAGAGATATAATCTACCAAATGAGAGAATGAGTCAGTTCCAAAATGATCACGATGTTTCTATTGATGATAATGATGGTGACGCTGATAATGATGATAATGATGGTGATATGAATGATGATAATGATGGTGACGCTGATAATGATGATAATGATGGTGAAAGTGATGATGATGAGCATGAGGATATTGATATTAATGATGACACTAGATTGCTGCAACTGCGTATTGATGATAGTAACCATGAAGTTTTTATTGATCCGGAAACATGGAAGGATGACTGGGTAGATCAAAATCATGCAGATAATTATGAATACTTCAGAGAAGATGATTGGGTGGACGAATATGAAGTTAAAGGTTAATGGTGATGCTGTTGTAGCTCATTCCATTTTCCTCTAGGAGAGTTAACCATCACTTTACAAGATGTCGTAGTGTTGCTAGGGTTAAAGGTTAATGGTGATGCTGTTGTAGCTCACTATCCTATAGGGCCAAATGATGACCAATATAGTTCTTGGACGGCCCTTTGTGATGCTATTCTGGGGTCACATCCAGATGGACTTGATCAAGGTTCTGTTCATCTAAGTTGGTTGCGTTCCACATTTTCAAATATGAATTTGGAAAATGCAGATGACGTGGTCAAGCGTCGGTACACTAGTGCATACTTGTTATACCTAATTGGTTGCTTCCTCTTGCCAGACGGTACTGGAAATGAAGTCCATCTTCGCACCTTCCACTTCTAGTAAATTTTGAGCAATGTGGCCTGTACTCATGGGGGAGTGCTGTTTTAGCTACTCTATACCGTCAGTTGCATAAATGTCGTCCTGGTTCTAAACAGAAGCGTATCTCAGGGTGTGTCCACCTATTACAGTTGTGGTCTTGGGAAAGATTGTATATTGGTAGACCAGGCAGAGTGATCATGGATCAAATTCATGAGTGGCCACAAGATGCTCCATTAGGATACAGGTTTGTCGCTACCATCTATATGTTGAATACATTATATTAAAAGTTTTCATCTCCTAATCATCTTTTCAAACATGATAATAGATGGAACCATCTCATGGAGCATGTACGTATTCCAAAAGGGACTGTAAGATTCTACCTTAATGAGTTTGATACACAGGAGTCTAGTCAAGTGAGAATTTATATTTTATCTACAAGTTAACTTATACCATTTAATGAAACTTGTTTGGTAACGATAACTTATAATGCAGTTAATGTGGACACCATATAGTGAAGAATTGTTGGCAACTTTGCCAGACATATGTCGTAAAGGTAGAGATATTTGGATGGCTCGAGTTCCTATGATATCATTCACAGTAATGGAATGGCATGTTCCTGATAGAGTACTAAAACAGTTTGGTGCTCGTATCCAACCTCAACCCCAACCTTTTCCAGAATACCAAAGAATTGATGGTAGAGGTCGAAGCACAACTGATTGGTTGAACCAATACAGTACAGAACTGAACATGTGGAATGATAGGAAAACTCATGTAGTTCATCTTCCTGACCCCTCAACTGTGCCGCAAGTACCTAATTGGTACAATCCTGAGTATCACATACAACGACCAGCTGAGCCGCAAAATGTTTACTATCCTCGAGGTTACGTGGAGCGAGAATATGTAAGTAATGAGTATCCATTAAGTTGAATAAATATACCTCCTTTTATATGAAATATGATAAAGTAAACTATGTTATTTGCAGGTCCAGAGTCAAATGGATATCAGGGAATCATTGCAAACATTAACAGATCAGACACCTGTTGAGGATTGGATGAGAGCACGTGACAAAATATATAATATTCAGAGTGCATGGTTTCAACAAATGCCAAGTCACATGCAGCCCAATTTGAGTTTCTCATATCCTGTGACAACTTCAGTTAGTTCTTCTCCTATTCCATCTTCCACAGAAGCACAACACTCCACATCAGTAGGACACTCCACACCAACAGGTCACTCAGCCTCACAAAGACAATCCACACCAGCTGGACACTCCACATCACTAGGACAGTCCACAATAGCGGGATACTCTAGGGAATTTTCACCTTACTCAATCCCTGGAATGTTTTATTCTTACCCTTCATCATCATCTGACCATTTTGGGGTTCCTTCCAGCTTATCTTGGTCCCAACCAACTTTTAGCCAATACCAAAATGTAGCTTTTTCTTCATTTTCAGGATCAACTAGTTCTTCATTTTTAGGATCACCTCCAATGTTTACAACTATGCCATCCACTCGTCCACTAACACCACCACTTCCTCCAAGTAGGTCTACACGTGCAGGTCAGCAGTCACAGTTGAGTCCAATTGAGGCTTCTCCAGACCCAGGACGTTCTTCGGGACCACGAACTCGAGGTAGAGGAAGTAAGAGACGTTAGGTATGCATAATTTTTCCTAACTCTTTACTTATAGAAGAACTATATGTAGTTAAATAATTATTTTTATTTTGATGCCAGGGTTGATGCTATTAGATGCCAGGGTTGATGCTATTAGATGCCAGGGTTGCTGTTATCAGATGCCAGGATTGATTTTATCAGATACATATGATAACTTCTTTGTTTCTATCTCCGTTGAACCGTAAAATGTTTGACAATGTAGAAGAATTTGTTCTTCTTTCTAGTATAAGACTCATTTTGTTAAATGTAGAGCCCAACTTCTTCTTTATATATTGTTCCAAACTTCATATTCTTTTTGTTAAGATAACTCTTTTATTTGCTTCAGAATCATCTAATCTTTGTACCAATTCTATACTATTGCAATTTGTGCATAGTATCATAGTATCATAGTATCACTTGGAAAGTAAAAAATAAAAAAAAGGAAAAAACGCCAGAAAGGTGGCGCCTTCTGGTGAAAACGCCAGGAAGTTGGCGCCTTCTGGTGAAAACGCCAGGAAGTTGGCGCCTTCTGGTGAAAACGCCAGGAAGTTGGCGCCTTCTGGTGAAAACGCCCAAATCTTGGCATTTTGGGGCTAAAACGCCCAAATCTTGGCGCTTTTGGTCCAAACCGGGCTATTCCTGGAAATAAGTTTCTAATGATGCTATATATGTCAATATTTTTATTAAACCGTGCTATTTTGGTTTTTTTTCCAGAAATTTTTAGTCAGATACGTATCCCTGTCCTGTATTCTTCATCTCTGCGCTTGGGGCAATGATGCAGCTAGTGAGGTAATAACCGAGGCACTATTTCCAAACCCCCTCTTCAGGCTTGGCTCATGGGAAATTGATGAACAATCCTTAGGTGTTGTTTTGTAAATAATCAATACTATCTACCTTGTTGAACTTAACTTAAAGTAATTAAATGATGATGGTTAATTATACTTACCTTCCTCTAATGTTGTCACGATGGGGGGACAGTCTCATAATCTTATGGTAACCCTACTATGTTACCTTGTGAACATCATAGCTCTTATGTTTGATGAAACTTTATGCTATACCTATGTACCACAAGTGTGATGATGAGTGGTAGAACTCTCTACAAGTGTTGAAAGATAATGATGTTCTAGGAGGAGATTATCTGAATGGTAAATATGCCCTTTGGGCATGTCTTGAGCTCCAGTGGAGATGTAATCCTCTCTATGATGGACAAATGGAATGCTACCCCATGATGTTGGAACGAGGAATATATCTCATATTTTATTATTTCTTCTGAAGTTGTTATATACCAATGTTTTGTTGAAATCGTTTAGGGTTTGTATGTAACATGATTGATGCAACCAAACTCATCCAATTAGAAATAATAAATCAAGTGAAACCCTAATCATGTAGTTCCCTGTGTTGTAGAGCCATTCTAGCATCATGACTTGCTGGATTGTAAAATGAGTATTCTAGAAGGGAAACTCAGAGTCATATAGTGTTGAATATATGCGTGTGCAGGGAGGATATATACTTGTCATCTTGATCCCAAGGTTATGAAGAACGATTGAGATTGTATCTCATATGAATGATTATATGTATATGTGATGTGATTGAGGACAATTGCAATTGTACCTCAGATGATAGGGTTATATACCCTGCTTTCTAGTGTCTTGACCTACATTTCCAAGGATGGACTGGGCTGATTGCAACTTGATTGATATGTCATTACGACAGACTCCTACTGACTGAGGGGAAGAGATCTCAGGATTCTGACTCTCTTAGATCTTGTAGGGAACTGATTGCAACTTTGCAGTGGTCAGTTGGAAGTTTGAGTAGTATGCCTCAAACTCCTCAGGGCTTAATTAAAGATGTAATCCAACTGGGTAGTATATTTGTTAAGGTTAAACATTGATTCACATTTATTGATAACTCTTGCCTTGTTTCTTTTGATGTTTAGTCATTGTATAATATGGAAAGAGAAACCAATTGTTTATATGAATAGTTTTATCTATTCCTATGTATATTATGTTAATCATTTCCTTGTTGTAACATTATCTGTCTTATCTTATTAATTACATGACATGTCATAATCAATAAACACTATTGAGAGTTATATCTCTCGCTGGGACATGGGTCTCACCTTGTGGGTCACACATATTTTTAGGTGATCGTCAGCGAGATTGTCAGGCTTGTGGTAGTGAAGAAGAGAATCTTGGAGATTAGTAGGAGAAGAAGGCTGGCTAGTGTTAAAGTGTCCTAGAGTTGTCCCTGTACTCTCATGTTCAGGAAGGGGATATTTTGTACATGATATGACTCGACTTTTTGGTAGTATGATGATGTTGTATATTGCATGTATATGTGGATCAATGATTTTGTATACAGGTTGTGGATGAGGCCACTGGACTGATGTATAGATACCTGGTATGGTATGTGCTTTCATGCAGGATGTTGGACCATTATATAGATGTTCCTGGACATGTTTTATTCAATTTTAGTTATTCCTTTTTCCTACTATGTGGTTGATTAGTAATTAATCATGTTTTGGGTTTTGTGTAATCTTATTTAGCATGGAGGTGTCACACAAACAACAATCCCATTGATTTCACCCATATCTAGGTACTCCTCATCTAAGAACAAGTATATCCCATGTTTCCACACATAAGAGTTCTAGCATTTCACATTTGGGGCACATTGGTGTTTTAAAATAGGTTGACAAATCAAGCGGTTGTTGTTGCCTCATCAAATTACGTTCAAATATTTTGACAAGGCATCCAACCATTGCAACTAGATTGGTGTTTCAAGCTAGGTTGGTTTATCAAGTGGGAAACTTATTGCCTCTTTCCTAATTGATAGAAACAAGATGAAGTTATTGCTACAAACAAGTTTTCTTAAGTGGTTTAGTCACCAGACTCACTTATTGGGGGTACTCTAAATAGGTTGATTCAAGATGATAGGAAGGGGATTTGGTTCTTTATTCCAAGAAAAGACCCACATTAAAATTTAGTTTGAGCATTTTCAATAGTCATTTTCATTAGTTGCAACATCACATGAATTTGAAGTTGATTGGTTCAATAATGTATCTACAATGCGACATGACTTTTCTTATCATAAAAAAAGATGAGGCAAACAACACCATGAGGTAGTGAGTGGTGTAAAAAGATGAACTAGTAAAATAACAAAGCATATGTCACTATAGATGATGGTAATTCACCTAAAGCTTTCCAACTATGGCACTGATACATTCAAATGCGTGATTATCAAGAAAGAAACATGCTTATACTAGATGCAAAACAAATTTATCTCATGAGATGTAAAGGAAACAAATAGATAGATATGATGCAAGTATAGAAACAATAGAGCAAGTATAGAAACAAATAAGCAAGATGGCATAAGAAACAATAGACAACGTAGATAAGTTTAATCACCACCCACCCCAAGCTTATTAACAATGTACATACTACAAATAATAAGCATGTGCAAGGCACACTTGATCTCTCACTAGGGGGTGTTCGGGTCAAAGGAACCCTGTTGTAAGTGTTTCCAATAGGACCAAGAAGTAGCATCCTAGTCTATTACTTCCCATTCATTGATGAGTTTTCTGACGTATGGTGTAGACACACCTTGTCTTGAGATGCACACGACATGCATGTCATCAATGTCTTAGGAATTACTTCTAGAAACCACCACATCAAGTTTGAAAGTTGATATGATGTGTCTCACATCAATATATTCGATTGATCTTCTCAACATCAAATATGACATATTCAGATGATGGAACAATGTGTTCAACATAAGTGATTTCCAAATGTTGATGAAGATTTTTGTGTTTGAAATGGACCATGGTGCGTTGATTCTCAGTATAGTTTCTAAAGACCTATAGGAATATTGATACAACATGGTGCTTCGAAACAATGTGTTGTTTCGTCAACTTTTGTGGCCTTGTCTCTCTGGACCTAGATATGATGTGTGTTGGAAATGAAATGACACGTCGAACAAAATTTTAGCCGTAAATTTGTGATTTCCTTGCAATAAACAAGCATCATGCTTCAAACGGAAGCATCATCATGAGTAAATAAAGTTGATGTCTGTGACAGACATATATATATATTCCTAACCAATGTTCAACTTGAATATAATTATGACGACACTACTTAAATAGAAAATGTGGGTGGTCTCCTACATGATCTTGGTTTTTCTATCTCTGATCTGGGTGATCTTCTAATTGTCATTCATCAATGGGTGCAAGTAGATAGAAGATATGCTCCACTCCTTCCATTTCACTCGTGGCCATCGAGAATTTCTGGAAGGGCTCCCTCTTAACAAAGGGGAAAGCCCTGCAAGACTAATTAATCAAATTTATTTTGTTTAGACTTTTGCTAATTATCCTTTGTAAAATCATTGTTATTTGCTCTTATTTTGAAGTACCTGGAATAATTTTGATGACTGAATATACTTCATGTGGCTGGATTTGGATAACGCCAAAGCTATTTGTAATTCGTTATTTGTTTGCTGAATTAAGATCACAACACTGTGAATCAAGAAGTCGGCTCATGTTGAAAACTATCTATATATTTAAGAAAATTTTTAGTAAGATTAATTTTTTGTTGATATTACACTTTTGTTGATATTACATGAATAAGTAAGCACTTGTGTACACTTCATCTTTGCGCTTGGGGTGATGATGTAGCTATTGACCCGCCTCTCACTAGGTAAGGTTTATGCATATACCATACCCTATATACCCATTAATTTTATGATTTTGTAGATAATTCATATTAAAATATAATAGTGCATATTGTAGGACTCACAACTAGATGATAAACATTTATATTCGAATGTAAGTTCCATATCATAGTACTCACATCTAAAATATATAAGTACCTTGCAATAATAAAATAAACAAACCCACCAATGCCCCCTCATAGCGACGCAAGTACATTTCATTAAATTAAGAAAGTCATAAAGTTATTCTCTCATTCCGCTCCTCTCCTCTATTCCTTGAATGTTATTTTTCCATAACCTACCCATTTAAGTGTGGTAATTTGGTGTATCTCAAAATTGTATTGTATTATTATTGCAAGTTTATCCATAACCGTATACCCAATTACCCATTCATATACCTAGTGGTTATGTGGATATGGATATGATGCAGATATATATTTTGACAAAGAGGGTATATACCCATACCCATACCCGCTTAACTAGACGGTTATGGTTATGTATATGACCATAACCTACCCATTTACAGCCCAACTCGTGGCAGTCGAGAATTTTTGGAAGTAAAGCCCTGCAAAACTAATTAATCAAATTTATTTTGTTTAGTTACGACTCAACTTGCCCGATCCCCCTTTCACGGATTTGCTAACCCATCCATCCTTCTCGCTTTTGCCAATTATCTTTTGTAAAATCGTTGTAATTTGCTCTTATTCAGAAATACCCAAAATAATTTTGACGACTTAATGTACTTCATATGGCTGGATTTGGATAACGCCATAGCTATTTGTAATTTGTTATTTGTTTGCTGAATTAAGATCGTAACACTGTGAATCAAGAAGTCGGCTCAGGTTGAAAACAGTCTATATATTTAAGAAAATTTTAGTCAGATTAATATATTGTTGATATTACACTTTTGTTGATATTACACTGTGAATAAGTAAGCACCTGTGTCCAGCCTGTACACTTCATCTTTGCACTTGGGGCAATGATGCAGCTAGTGAGGTAATAACCGAGGCGTGTTAATTGCTGATTTAAAACTATTTCCAAACCCCCTCTTGGGCACGGGTTTGGCTCGTGGCCGTCGAGAAATTATGGAAGCGAAGGGCTTCCTCTAATACAGGGTAAGCCCTACAATTATGAAAGTAAATAGTTTTGTAGTTTTAGGTTAGCCATTTTCAACACATGCGAGACCTGGATTTTTATATGCACAGGATAGCACAGACAACATTCACTAAACGAAACATGATATGCAAGCTGTGTTATTATGTAAACCTCGCCTTCCATCATCATTAGTACGGCCACATCAGTTTGGTGTTAAAATTGGGCTCATCTAACAATTAACATATTTTCTTCATTCTGATCCGCCGATGAAAGCAGTCCAAAACCTCGAAGCCGCAAAACCTGTTACTTTGGAATACAGAGTCGCTTGCAGAACCTCTGGTTCGGAAGCACTCAATTTATAGTTTGCCATAGTGAGAACTAGGCATAAACCTGTGCTATGCACGGGTGTCTTAGTAAACTACAATATTTTTTTATAGATTTTACTTATAAAAATATAAAGATATATGTACAATACATATATTAATAGGACTTCTCATACACACATGGAACAATACGTAATTTTAAAAAATAATGGAGAAAATTGCATTCAGCCCCCTCCACGAGCTTTCTTATATAATATAGATGTGTCTCCTAATATAATATATAATTTAAAAAATTACTGACAAAAGTGTGATGTACACACACAAGGACCAATACGAAATTTCAAAAATAATGGAGAAAATTGCATCCAACCCCCTCCACGTGCTTTCCTATACAGTATAGATGTGTCTCTTAATATATTATATAATTAAAAAAAATTAAAGATAAAAGTGTGGTGTACACTAATAGGGAGTAATACATAATTTCAAAAAATAATAGAGAAAATTACATCAGCCCCCTCCACAAACTTTCCTATATAGTATAGTTGTGTCTCCTAATATAATGTATAAATTAAAAAAATTAAAGACCAAATTGAGGTGTACACACACAGGGACCAATACATAATTTCAAAAAATAATGGAAAAAATTGCATCCAACCCCTCCACGAGATTTCCTATATAGTATAGATAGGAAAGATATAGATGTGTCTCCTAATATAATACATAATTAAAAAAATTAAAGACAAAAGTGTGGTACACACACATGGACCAATACATAATTTTAAAAAATAATGGAAAAAATTGCATCCAGCCCCCTCCACGTACTTTCCTATATAGTATAGATGTGTCTCCTAATATAATATATAATTTAAAAAATTAAAGATAACAATGTGGTGTACACTAACAGGGAGCAATATGTAATTTCAAAAAATAATAGAGAAAATTGCATCCAGCCCCCTCAACAAACTTTCTTATATAGTATAGATGTGTCTCCTAATATAATATATAAATTAAAAAAAATTAAAGACCAAATTGTGGTGTACACACACAGGAACCAACACGTAATTTCAAAAAACATTGGAAAAATTGCATCCAGCCCCCTCCGCGGGCTTTCCTATAAAGTATAGTAGTGCAACATGACCCTAATCAACACAAAGCTCCAAACTGACCGAATTCATACACTGCCCATTGTTTGATCCAACTCTGTTGACCCTTGGGGCCATCAAAGCCACCACCCCTGTTTTTACCCGACCCATGTTCAGTCATTTTCGAACCTTTTTCGTTCCCATTTCTTCAGTTTAAGTTTCTGATGGTCATTCATTATTGTTCTTACCAGTAGAGACCATGTTACAACCCCAATTTTTTGGGTTCTTTTGGGTGGAAATACAATTTCCCCAACAAATGTATGATTATGTATTTTGTGTGAATTATGTGCATTAAACAGATTCCTTTGATAAATAGCCTTGTGTGTTTAATTTAGTGGGCCTTGCTGGCTATTGGGCCTAGTAACAAGGAAAAAGGAAATAAAAAGGAAAAGGAATCAATTAATAAAGGAATAACTAAGATAATGAGAAAAAAAAGATATGGAGGCATCTAGAAGGCTAAGATTTATCCGTCAAGGAGGAATTTCGTATCTTTAGGATTTCTTGGGTTCCAAGGAGTCCAAGTTGCAAAGATAATAGGAGAAGAAAGAGATAAAATCAAATAAAGCATTATTAAGAAAGAAATTTGAGATAATGATGAAAGTATAAGAAATATGTGGAAATATGGATAATGGAACCATAATGGATGAGATTTCGAGTCAACATGGTTTATAATGGTTAAAGGAATCCAGATAAATAATATAAAAGAAGAGGAGAGAGAAAATATGCATAAAATATGTATTAATAAGTAATAACTTGCATATGAAGAAAAGTCTCTGACACTTTTGAATTTGAGTACCAAACTTGGCACACAAGTAGCTAAAGTCATCAAGGACTTTCCTTTAAAATTTGGTATTAATTGGATAATCTGTTTGGGAGTTATGATTTTTACAAAATCTCCTAAAGTAAAGAGGATAACAGATAATGTCACAATTTCAATGAGACTGTTGATTTTGGGCGCACACGAGGTGGACCGTGGATCTGAGATCCAATGGTGTCCAAATCATCTCCTACCCTGAGCCAAAAGAGGAAGGCTGAAAACAGTAACTACAAAATTTCCTAATCAGTTTCCTCCCTCTCAGTTTCCTGTTGGCGACTGGAGACTCTTCCATTGGATTCGTGAGAGCAATACGAACGTTTCCGACCCAAATTTTCCCTGAAGTCCCCGCCGATTGGGACTTTTCCCAAAGCCGCTGGGACCTGGACTCCACGGGAGGGCATCCTCCCTGTGTATATAAGGTGGGGATAAACAACCCCTTTGAGAATACTAGACGTTCTCAAATCACCACCATACTTTTGTGGGGATATTTTCTCGCTAAGCAGACCCGACGTAGCCGAAGGGGACATCATCCCCTAGGTCTGCGTCCCCCCTGACCTAGGGCGGCTTGAGGGGCATCACTGCCCTGAGTATCGGCGGAGCCTGGCTAGGAGGGCGACGAGGTTGGGCGAGAGGGGCGCAGCCCACGACGTGCTTGCGCGACGATCCGAGGCAGAGAAAGGGAGGCCGACTAGCGAGGTTGACCGCCCATGCAAGGAACTCTGTTTTGCCGCTAAAATAGGGGATTAGGAACCCCATCCATGTGAGAATGACGAAGGGATCGACTAGATCCGGGTTCCAGGCTAACCAGACCTAAGCAAAGGATCCGCGAGTCCAGCAGGCAAAAAAAAGAGGGAAAAGGAAATGAAAAACTGACGTGGCGTCTCGCGATTGGTTCTCAGGTAATTATCTTAGAATAATCATAGTAATAAATTGGTAGCTCAGATGAAACAATGCAATATATGAAAATTGATTAGAAAAATCCATAAAATCCAATAAAAAAGATTTTGGAGCCTGAATCTGATCATAGATCGAAAAGTGGTTAAAGTTGTTAACCTTAATGCTTTCATTTGATGTTATATGAAATTGAGATGATTAATATGGATAATCTATGAGCATATTAACATGTTGATAATAAAAACGTGTTTTGAATGTCTAAGTAGATAATTCATGGGTTAAATAGCTTAATTTAGGGTTTTGATATGGTAATATGCGTTAATGGGCTTAGAAACCCTAATCTAAGTATTAGTGGATTTTCATGACATATAATTCGAGATCCTTTGTATAAAACTGATGTTAGGTTAGTCTCAAGCCTAGTAGATGATATAAAGGCTCTAATGTGAATATGTGAGTAATTAGGATTTTAAACCTAAGATTGTTGTTTTAGGGTTTTGTAGATATAAAGGGGGAGAGTTGTAAATAGATCTAAAGGAATCCTAATGAAACCCTAAATCGGATTAGAAACCCTAGAAAGTGAATCCCAGTCAATAAAGTAGTTTCTTGATAGAGTGCGTAGTAAACATGTTACATATGCTTTTCAGGAATTCTGTGATTGTTGAATTGCTTGCTTGGATTGCTTGCTTGGCTGGAATTGCTTAATGCTTGTGAAATCTGCAAATCAGGTATGTGGTTAAATTATGAATAATCATTTTATGATTCACGACGTTTTCACGGAGATTATTGATTGCTATGATCCTAAAATGTTTGGTTGTTCAATTCTGCAATCTCATAAAGTGACTATCTGTATAACAAGTAAATATTAGTGTGCTTCTCGAATCTACATACCACCCTGATGTATGATGCAAGACCAAGCCCCGAAGGGAAGGTCTTAGTTGGTCAAACCCCGGAGGGAAGACCATTGGGCACCCAGAGTGGTGACCACAGACACCAAGCTCAGGATGGATAAGGTGGCCTTATGTCCTTTGCAAGGACAAAACCCTAAGAGAGGGTAATCTAGGGTTTAGGGTAAAAGCGGTTGAGAAGTTACATTGAAAACGTAATTTGGATTGCTAATCAACTATTTAGGTTGTTAGAGCCTATTCGTGTTGTTGTGGTTGTCCCCACATACCAGTATAGAAATTACTGACCGACGTTTTATTTGTCGGTGTTTTAGGTATTATCTGAAAAGGACAAACAGTAAAATGGAATCTGTGAAGATAAAGTTAAGTAATCCAAAGAAGGATTAGATAGATATATTTCGTCTGCGGATAGAAGTTTTAGATCCTAATCTTGCAAGGTATGAAAAAGTATTATTTTATTCCAACTTCTCAGTTTAGTATTAGTAAAATTTGATAATTATTTTTAATTAAATTGTTAAACCATTGATCTTGAATTTTGGTATAACACCTCTGACCTCTTGGTCTCCCTTGATTGGGGGTTACCGGGAAGCGGAGTCATTACAATTGGTATCAGAGCCAATGGTTTCTCATTTAATCCTTAATAATTATTAAATTTTACAAATTCTGTAGAGCTCGAGGGAGTTACTAGAGGATTTTTCGATGACGAAGGTGTCTAGAAAAGGATCACGGTCCGGAGGCTGGCAATATTTTCCTCCGTCCTGCTAGTCGATCACGAGGACTCCCGAATGCGGTGTGACTGCCTGGCCAAAGTCTGAGGTTTTGACTCAAAATAAAATACCTTTAGAACTCTCTCATCTATTTCGTCCCTTCTCAACCCTAATTCAATTAAGGTTCTAAGGCTTAGGGTTTTTCTCTCTCTCTCCTCCCCACCCTCTTGAGGTTAGGGTAAGTACGATAAAGATTAAGGAATCCTCTACCAAATAAATGAAAAACATGTAAACAAGTTCTCATGGACATACGCTTAATAGTTTACATGTAAACTAAAGAATAGTTACATGCTTAGGTTGCATGGCATGTGTTGTCGTGCCCTCAGGAGAGCTCTGAGGTTAGACCTTATTGTAGGAGGATGAGGAGAGAGTTAGCCTTGGGGGCAGAGACCTCCAAGAAGAGATAGAGACATGATGCATCCTCTGAGGATTCGAATGATTCACAGGCTTGACCAAGAGCTGCGAATGCACAGCCGAGCACAGTGGAACGACAATGGGTTTTAGCAGAGCAAATGATCATCAGGCCGTTTCACTAGTAATTGCAAGGTGGTAGCAGGGCCTTTTTTTAGTCCCATATCGGCAGCTTTGCCGATGTTCCGGCACCGGATTGAAATAAATAAACACCAGCGTCCTGTCTATAAACTTTATCTTTGCGCTTGGGGCAATGACACAGCTAGTGAGGTAATAACCGAGGCGCGTCAATTGCTGGTTGAAAACTATTTCCAAACCCCCTCTTCGGCCCGGGTTTGTCCTGCGGCCGTCGAGAATTTCTGGAAGGGGTCCCTCTAACAAAGGATTAAGCCTTGCAAAACTAATTAATCAAGTTTTTTTTGAGGGCATTAATCAAGTTTCTTTTGTTTAGTTACGACTCGACTTACTCGATCCCCCTTTGACGGCTTTGCTAACACATACATCCTTCTCGTTTTTGCCAATTATCTTTTGTAAAATTTCTGTAATTTTCTATTATTCTGAAATGCCCGAATAATTTTGATGACTGAATATACTTCATGTGGCTGGATTTGGATAACGCCATAGCTATTTGTAATTCGTTATTTGTTTGCTGAATTAAGATCACAACACTATGAATCAAGAAGTCAGATTAATTTTTTGTTGATATTACAGTGTGAATAAGTAAGCACTAGTGTACACTTCATCTTTGCGCTTGGGGCGATGATGCAGAGCTAGTGAAGTAATAAGTGAGGCGTGTCAATTGCTGGTTGAAAACTATTTCCAAACCCGATATTCTTAAAAGACTCGTCAAGGTCGGTATAGTATAATGAATAAAATAGTAATGGGAAAAAGGGGCTTTTCCGAGAGATTTGAACTAGTTCCTCCAGATCGTATTTCCCCATGGGTATAAATTTTTATAACCATATAACCGCTTACCCTTATACCCATACCCTATATATCCATATATCCATTAATTTTATGATTTTATAGACAATTCATATTAAAATATTATAGTGCATATTGTATGACTCACAACTAGATGGTATAAGGACCTTATCATAGTAAACATTTATATTAGAATGCAAGTTCCATATCATAGCACTCACTTCTAACATATATAAGTACCTTGCAATAATAAAATAAACAAACCCACCAACGCCCCCTCATAGCGAAACAAGTACATTTCATTAAAATAAGAAGGTCATAAAGTCATTCTCTCATTCCACTCCTCTCATCGATTCCTTGAATGTTATTTTTCCATAACCTACCCATTTAAGTGTGGTAGTTTGGTGTATCTCAAAATTGTAGTGTATTATTATAGCAAGTTTATCCATAACCATATACCCAATTACCCATCCATATACCTAGTGGTTATGTGGATATGAGTATGATGCGGGTATATATTTTGACAAAGTGAGTATATACCCATACCTATACCCGCTTAATTAGACTGTTATGGTTATGTATATGACCATACCTGCACCATACCCTACCCATTTACAACCCAACTCGTGGCCGTCGAGAATTTTTAGAAGGGCTCCATCTAACAAAGGGTAAAGCCCTGCAAAACTAATTAATCAAATTTATTTTGTTTAGTTACGACTCAACTTGCTCGATCCCCCTTTCACGACTTTGCTAGCCCATCCATCCTTCTCGCTTTTGCCAATTATCTTTTGTAAAATCGTTGTAATTTGCTCTTATTTAGAAATACCCAAAATAATTTTGATGACTTAATGTACTTCATGTGGCTGGATTTGGATAACGCCATGGCTGTTTGTAATTCGTTATTTGTTTGCTGAATTATGATCGTAACACTGTGAATCAAGAAGTCGGCTCAGGTTGAAAACTGTCTATATATTTAAGAAAATTTTAGTCAGATTAATGTTTTGTTGATATTACACTTTTGTTGATATTACACTATGAATAAGTAAGCACCTGTGTCCAGCCTGTACACTTTTGTTGATATTACACGTATGTTTTCTGACATTAACCATTTTCCCTTGAATCAAATCAATCGTAAATCGGGGATTTCCTCAAAAGGCGAATGTCGTATATGAGTATCGAACTCAAGAGGCAGTGCTTAACTCAGGGCTGACATGCCAGGGGTTGCTCAGAAGTGGCCCACCCTGGCCCACTTCGAGCATGGCTTGCGAAAACCTCCTATACTTCGACGGAAGTCGAAGGGGAAGGATTAAAGAAACCAAATAGTGGGGGTCAATTGATACATGGTCTAATTTGAGAAAGAAAACTTTGTAAAAATCTATACAACCACACACAACTACAATCTTAAACAATATACAATTCTAACACCGCACTATGCAATTTGCTAAGCCATACAAATCGTTTATCTCAAGATCTCGTTTTGTGGGTCTTCTTTTCAAAGGAAACTACTCACACGTAGTCCATCATAAAAACCCATGCGATTATATGTCTAATACATTACAATTCACACACACTGATCAAAGAAGATACCAAGAACGGAAGAAAGTTTTTATGCTCCGTTTGGTAAAGCGATGGGACAAAGTCGGGCAGGTTGCAATCGCTCGTAATCGTTGTTATCAAACACAAGATCACCTGCCACTTTGAATTTATATTGTTTTTAGAATTGAGTAGCATTCAATCGTAACTTTTTCTCACCAGACAAAAATATTGCATCGATCCATCTCACCGCACCAGAGTGTTGGCTCATCAATCGCGTTACCTAACGCTGTATTAATCACACACAATTCCCATTTGCGAGCTCCGGCTCCGAAGTTCAGATAAAGTGTGTTCCCCTGAACCGGATTAAAATAATTTACAGCCAGCAAACTGGGAACAGGAACGGCTAATTAGACAGTGCAAACAAATTATCAGGCCGCTTCACTAGTACGTATTACACGTCACAGGTTCTTTAGTCCCATATCAGCGGCTTTTGCGTAAGCTCACACTTTGACTGTAATAAGTATGTATCCCTGTCCTGTCTATATTCTTCATCTTTGCGCTTGGGGCAATGACGCAGCTAGTGAGGTAATAACCGAGGCGCGTCAATTGCTGGTTGAAAACTATTTCCAAACCCCCTCTTCGGCCCGGGTTTGGCTCGTGGCCGTCGAGAATTTCTGGAAGGGCTCCCTCTAATAAAGGGTAAAGCCTTGCAAAACTAATTAATCAAATTTATTTTGTTTAGTTGCGACTCAATTTGCCTGACTCTCCTTTCACGACTTTCCTCATCCATCCTTCTCGCTTTTGCTAATTATCTTTTGTAAAATTGTTGTTATTTGCTCTTATTTTGAAATACCTGGAATAATTTCAATGCTCAGGTAGAAAACTGTCTATATATTCAAGAAATTTTTAGTCAGATTAATGTTTTGTTGATATTACACTTTTGTTGATATTCAAGATTTTTTTGTTAGATTAATGTTTTGTTCACGCTTGGGGCAATGATGCTGTAATAAGTACGTATCCCTGTCCTGTATTCTTCATCTCTGCGCTTGGGGCAATGATGCAGCTAGTGAGGTAATAACCGAGGCACTATTTCCAAACCCCCTCTTCGGGCTTGGCTCATGGGAAATTGATGAACAATCCTTAGGTGTTGTTTTGTAAATAATCAATACTATCTACCTTGTTGAACTTAACTTAAAGTAATTAAATGATGATGGTTAATTATACTTACATTCCTCTAATGTTGTCACGATGGGGGGACACTCTCATAATCTTATGGTAACCCTACTATGTTACCTTGTGAACATCATAGCTCTTATGTTTGATGAAACTTTATGCTATACCTATGTACCACAAGTGTGATGATGAGGGGTAGAACTCTCTACAAGTGTTGAAAGATAATGATGTTCTAGTAAGAGATTATCTGAATGGTAAATATGCCCTTTGGGCATGTCTTGAGCTCCAGTGGAGATATAATCCTCTCTATGATGGACAAATGGAATGATACCCCATGATGTTGGGACGAGGAATATATCTCATATTTTATTATTTCTTCTGAAGTTGTTATATACCAATGTTTTGTTGAAATCGTTTAGGGTTTGTATGTAACATGATTGATGCAACCAAACTCATCCAATTAGAAATAATAAATCAAGTGAAACCCTAATCATGTAGTGCCGCCCTGTGTTGTAGAGCCATTCTAGCGTCATGACTTGCTGGATTGTAAAATGAGTATTCTAGAAGAGAAACTCAGAGTCATATAGTGTTGAATATATGCGTGTGCAGGGAGGATATATACTTGTCATCTTGATCCCAAGGTTATGAAGAACGATTGAGGTTGTATCTCAGATGAATGATTATATGTATATGTGATGTGATTGAGGACAATTGCAATTGTACCTCAGATGATAGGGTTATATACCCTGCTTTCTAGTGTCTTGACCTACATTTCCAAGGACAGACTGGGCTGATTGCAACTTGATTGATATGTCATTACGGTAGACTCCTACTGACTGAGGGGAAGAGATCTCAGGATTCTGACTCTCCTAGATCTTGTAGGGAACTGATTGCGACTTTGCAGTGGTCAGTTGGAAGTTTGAGTAGTATGCCTCAAACTCCTCAGGGCTTTAATTAAAGATGTAATCCAACTGGGTAGTATATTTGTTAAGGTTAAACATTGATTCACATTTATTGATAACTCTTGCCTTGTTTCTTTTGATGTTTAGTCATTGTATAATATGGAAAGAGAAACCAATTGTTTATATGAATAGCTTTATCTATTCCTATGTATATTATGTTAATCATTTCCTTATTGTAACATTATCTGTCTTATCTTATTAATTACATGACATGTCATGATCAATAAACACTATTGAGAGTTATATCTCTCGCTGGGACATGGGTCTCACCTTGTGGGTCACACATATTTTTAGGTGATCGTCAGCGAGATCGTCAGGCTTGTGGTAGTGAAGAAGAACATCTTGGAGATTAGTAGGAGAAGAAGGCTGGCTAGTGTTAAAGTGTCCTAGAGTTGTCCCTGTACTCTCATGTTCAGGAAGGGGATATTTTGTACATGATATGACTCGACTTTTTGGTAGTATGATGATGTTGTATATTGCATGTATATGTGGATCAATGATTTTGTATACAGGTTGTGGATGAGGCCACTGGACTGATGTATAGATACCTGGTATGGTATGTGCTTTCATGCAGGATGTTGGACCATTATATAGATGTTCCTGGACATGTTTTATTCAATTTTAGTTATTCCTTTTTCCTACTATGTGGTTGATTAGTAATTAATCATGTTTTGGGTTTTGTGTAATCTTATTTAGCATGGAGGTGTCACACAAACAACAATCCCATTGATTTCACCCATATCTAGGTACACTTCATCTATGAACAAGTATATCCCATGTTTCCACACATAAGAGTTCTAGCATTTCACATTTGGGGCACATTGGTGTTTTAAAATAGGTTGACAAATCAAGCGGTTGTTGTTGCCTCGTCAAATTATGTTCAAATATTTTGACAAGGCACCCAACCATTGCAACTAGATTGGTGTTTCAAGCTAGGTTGGTTTATCAAGTGGGAAACTTATTGCCTCTTTCCTAATTGATAGAAACAAGATGAAGTTATTGCTACAAACAAGTTTTCTTAAGTGGTTTAGTCACCAGACTCACTTATTGGGGGTACTCTAAATAGGTTGATTCAAGATGATAGGAAGGGGATTTGGTTCTTTATTCCAAGAAAAGACCCACATTAAAATTTAGTTTGAGCATTTTCAATAGTCATTTTCATTAGTTGCAACATCACATGAATTTGAAGTTGATTGGTTCAATAATGTATCTACAATGCGACATGACTTTTCTTATCATAAAAAAAAGATGAGGCAAACAACACCATGAGGTAGTGAGTGGTGTAAAAAGATGAACTAGTAAAATAACAAAGAATATGTCACTATAGATGATGGTAATTCACCTAAAGCTTTCCAACTATGGCACTGATACATTCAAATGCGTGATTATCAAGAAAGAAACATGCTTATACTAGATGCAAAACAAATTTATCTCATGAGATGCAAAGGAAACAAATAGATAGATATGATGCAAGTATAGAAACAATAAAGCAAGTATAGAAACAAATAAGCAAGATGGCATAAGAAACAATAGACAACGTAGATAAGTTTAATCACCACCCACCCCAAGCTTATTAACAATGCACATACTACAAATAATAAGCATGTGCAAGGCACACTTGATCTCTCACTAGGGGGTGTTCGGGTCAAAGGAACCCCGTTGTAAGTGTTTCCAATAGGACCAAGAAGTAGCATCCTAGTCTATTGCTTCCCATTCATTGATGAGTTTTCTGACGTATGGTGTAGACACACCTTGTCTTGAGATGCACACGACATGCATGTCATCAATGTCTTAGGAATTACTTCTAGAAACCACCACATCAAGTATGAAAGTTGATATGATGTGTCTCACATCAATATATTCGATTGATCTTCTCAACATCAAATATGACATGTTCAGATGTTGGAACAATGTGTTCAACATAAGTGATTTCCAAATGTTGATGAAGATTTTTGTGTTTGAAATGGACCATGGTGCGTTGATTCTCAGTATAGTTTCTAAAGACCTATAGGAATATTGATACAACATGGTGCTTCGAAACAATGTGTTGTTTCATCAACTTTTGTGGCCTTGTCTCTCTGGACCTAGATATGATGTGTGTTGGAAATGAAATGACACGTCGAATAAAATTTTAGCCATAAATTTGTGATTTCCTTGCAATAAACAAGCATCATGCTTCAAAGGCAAGCATCATCATGAGTAAATAAAGTTGATGTCTGTGACAGATATATATATATATTCCTAACCAATGTTCAACTTGAATATAATTATGATGACACTACTTAAATAGAAAATGTGGGTGGTCTCCTACATGATCTTGGTTTTTCTATCTCTGATCTGGGTGATCTTCTAATTGTCATTCATCAATGGGTGCAAGTAGATAGAAGATATGCTCCACTCCTTCCATTTCACTCGTGGCCATGAAGAATTTCTGGAAGGGCTCCCTCTTAACAAAGGGGAAAGCCCTGCAAGACTAATTAATCAAATTTATTTTGTTTAGACTTTTACTAATTATCCTTTGTAAAATCGTTGTTATTTGCTCTTATTCTGAAGTACCTGGAATAATTTTGATGACTGAATATACTTCATGTGGCTGGATTTGGATAACGTTAAAGCTATTTGTAATTCGTTATTTGTTTGCTGAATTAAGATCACAACACTGTGAATCAAGAAGTCGGCTCATGTTGAAAACTGTCTATATATTTAAGAAAATTTTAGTCAGATTAATTTTTTGTTGATATTACACTTTTGTTGATATTACACGAATAAGTAAGCACTTGTGTACACTTCATCTTTGCGCTTGGGGTGATGATGCAGCTATTGACCCACCTCTCACTAGGTAAGGTTTATGCATATACCATACCCTATATACCATTAATTTTATGATTTTGTAGATAATTCATATTAAAATATAATAGTGCATATTGTAGGACTCACAACTAGATGATAAACATTTATATTTGAATGTAAGTTCCATATCATAGTACTCACATCTAACATATATAAGTACTTTGCAATAATAAAATAAACAAACCCTCCAATGCCCCCTCATAGCGACACAAGTACATTTCATTAAATTAAGAAAGTCATAAAGTTATTCTCTCATTCCGCTCCTCTCCTCTATTCCTTGAATGTTATTTTTCCATAACCTACCCATTTAAGTGTGGTAATTTGGTGTATCTCAAAATTGTAGTGTATTATTATAGCAAGTTTATCCATAACCGTATACCCAATTACCCATTCATATACCTAGTGGTTATGTGGATATGGATATGATGCAGATATATATTTTGACAAAGCGGGTATATACCCATACCCATACCCATACCCGCTTAACTAGACGGTTATGGTTATGTATATGACCATAACCTACCCATTTACAGCCCAACTCGTGGCAGTCGAGAATTTTTGGAAGGGCTCCCTTTGTTAAGGGTAAAGCCCTACAAAACTAATTAATCAAATTTATTTTGGTTAGTTACGACTCAACTTGCCCGATCCCCCTTTCACGGATTTGCTAACCCATCCATCCTTCTCTCTTTTACCAATTATCTTTTGTAAAATCGTTGTAATTTGCTCTTATTCAGAAATACCCAAAATAATTTTGACGACTTAATGTACTTCATATGGCTGGATTTGGATAACGCCATATCTATTTGTAATTCGTTATTTGTTTGCTGAATTAAGATCGTAACACTATGAATCAAGAAGTCGGCTCAGGTTGAAAACTGTCTATATATTTAAGAAAATTTTAGTCAGATTAATATATTGTTGATATTACACTTTTGTTGATATTACACTGTGAATAAGTAAGCACCTGTGTCCAGCCTGTACACTTCATCTTTGCACTTGGGGCAATGATGCAGCTAGTGAGGTAATAACCGAGGCGTGTTAATTGCTGATTTAAAACTATTTCCAAACCCCCTCTTGGGCACGGGTTTGGCTCGTGGCCGTCGAGAAATTATGGAAGCGAAGGGCTTCCTCTAATACAGGGAAAGCCCTACAATTCTGAAAGTAAATAGTTTTCTAGTTTTAGGTTAGCCATTTTCAACACATGCGAGACCTGGATTTTTATATGCACAGGATGGCACAGACAACATTCACTAAATGAAACATGATATGCAAGCGGTGTTATTATGTAAACCTCGCCTTCTATCATATTTAGTACGGCCACAACAGTTTGGTGTTAAAACTGGGCTCATCTAACAATTAACTTATTTTCTTCATTCTGGTCCGCCGATGAAAGCAGTCCAAAACCTCGAAGCCACAAAACCTGTTACTTTGGAATACAGAGTCGCTTGCAGAACCTCTGGTTCGGAAGCACTCAATTTATAGTTTGCCATAGTGAGAACTAGGCATAAACCCATACTATGCACGGGTGTCTTAGTAAACTACAATATTTTTTTTATAGATTTTACTTATAAAAATATAAAGATATATGTACAATACATATATTAATAGGACTTCTCATACACACATGGACCAATACGCAATTTTAAAAAATAATGGATAAAATTGCATTCAACCCCCTCCACGAGCTTTCTTATATAATATAGATGTGTCTCCTAATATAATATATAATTTAAAAAATTACTGACAAAAGTGTGATGTACACACAAGGACCAATACGTAATTTCAAAAATAATGGAGAAAATTGCATCCAACCCCCTCCACGTGCTTTCCTATATAGTATAGATGTGTCTCTTAATATATTATATAATTAAAAAATTAAAGATAAAAGTGTGGTGTACACTAATAGGGAGTAATACATAATTTCAAAAAATAATAGAGAAAATTGCATCAGCCCCCTCCACAAACTTTCCTATATAGTATAGTTGTGTCTCCTAATATAATGTATAAATTAAAAAATTAAAGACCAAATTGAGGTGTACACACACAGGGGCCAATACATAATTTCAAAAAATAATGGAAAAAATTGCATCCAGCCCCTCCACGGGATTTCCTATATAGTATAGATAGCAAAGATATAGATGTGTCTCCTAATAAAATACATTATTTAAAAAATTAAAGACAAAAGTGTGGTACACACACATGGACCAATACATAATTTTAAAAAATAATGGAAAAAATTGCATCTAGCCCCCTCCACGTACTTTCCTATATAGTATAGATGTGTCTCCTAATATAATATATAATTTAAAAAATTAAAGATAACAATGTGGTGTACACTAACAGGGAGCAATATGTAATTTCAAAAAATAATAGAGAAAATTGCATCCAGCCCCCTCCACAAACTTTCTTATATAGTATAGATGTGTCTCCTAATATAATATATAAATTAAAAAAATTAAAGACCAAATTGTGGTGTACACACACAGGAACCAACACGTAATTTCAAAAAATAATGGAAAAATTGCAGCCAGCCCCCTCCACGGGCTTTCCTATAAAGTATAGTAGTGCAACAGGACCCTAATCAACACAAAGCTCCAAACTGACCGAATTCATACAGTGCCCATTGTTTGATCCAACTCTGCTGACCCTTGGGGCCATCAAAGCCACCACCCCTGTTTTTACCCGACCCATGTTCAGTCATTTTCGAACCTTTTTCGTTCCCATTTCTTCAGTTTAAGTTTCTGATGGTCATTCATTATTGTTCTTACCAGTAGAGACCCTGTTACAACCCCAATTTTTTGGGTTCTTTTGGGTGGAAATGCAATTTCCCCAATAAATGTATGATTATGTATTTTATGTGAATTATGTGCATTGAACAGATTCCTTTGATAAATAGCCTTGTGTGTTTAATTTTGTGGGCCTTGTTGGCTATTGGGCCCAGTAACAAGGAAAAAGGAAATAAAAAGGAAAAGGAATCAATTAATAAAGGAATAACTAAGATAATGAGAAAAAAAAGATATGGAGGCATCTAGAAGGCTAAGATTTATCCTTCAAGGAGGAATTTCGTATCTTTAGGATTTCTTTGGTTCCAAGGAGTCCAAGTTGCAAAGATAATAGGAAAAGAAAGAGATAAAATCAAATAAAGCATTATTAAGAAAGAAATTTGAGATAATGATGAAAATATAAGAAATATGTGGAAATATGGATAATGGAACCATAATGGATGAGATTTCGAGTCAACATAGTTTATAATGGTTAAAGGAATCCAGATAAATAATATAAAAGAAGAGGAGAGAGAAAATATGCATAAAATATGTCTTAATAAGTAATAACTTGCATATGAAGAAAAGTCTTCGACACTTTTGAATTTGAGTACCAAACTTGGCACACAAGTAGCTAATGTCATCAAGGACTTTCCTTTAAAATTTGGTATTAATTGGATAATCTGTTTGGGAGTTATGATTTTTACAAAATCTCCTAAAGTAAAGAGGATAACAGATAATGTCACAATTTCAATGAGACTGTTGATTTTGGGCGCACACGAGGTGGACCGTGGATCTGAGATCCAATGGTGTCCAAATCATCTCCTACCCTGAGCCAAAAGAGGAAGGCCGCAAACAGTAACTACAAAATTTCCTAATCAGTTTCCTCCCTCTCAGTTTCCTGTTGGCGACTGGAGACTCTTCCATTGGATTCGTGAGAGCAATACGAACGTTTCTGACCCAAATTTTCCCTGAAGTCCCCGCCGATTGGGACTTTTCCCAAAGCCGCTGGGACCTGGACTCCACGGGAGGGCATCCTCCCTGTGTATATAATGTGGGGATAAACAACCCCTTTGAGAATACTAGACGTTCTCAAATCACCACCATACTTTTATGGGGATATTTTCTCGCTAAGCAGACCCGACGTAGCCGGAGGGGACATCATCCCCTAGGTCTGCGTCCACCCTGACCTAGGGCGGCTTGAGGGGCATCACTGCCCTGAGTATCGGCGGAGCCTGTCTATGAGGGCGAAGAGGTTGGGCGAGAGGGGCGCAACCCACTACGTGCTTGCGTAACGATCCGAGGCAGAGAAAGGGAGGCCGACTAGCGAGGTTGACCGCCCATGCAGGGAACTATGTTTTGCCGCTAAAATAGGGGATTAGGAACCCCATCCATGCGAGAATGACGAAGGGATCAACTAGATCCGGGTTCCAGGCTAACCAGACCTAAGCAAAGGATCCGCGAGTCCAGCAGGCGAAAAAAAGAGGGAAAAGGAAATGAAAAACTGACGTGGCGTCTCGCGATTGGTTCTCAGGTAATTATCTTAGAATAATCATAGTAATAAATTGGTAGCTCAGATGAAACAATGCAATATATGAAAATTGATCAGAAAAAACCCATAAAATCCAATAAAAAAGATTTTGGAGCCTGAATCTGATCATAGATCGAAAAGTGGTTAAAGTTGTTAACCTTAATGCTTTCATTTGATGTTATATGAAATTGAGATGATTAATATGGATAATCTATGAGCATATTAACATGTTGATAATAAAAAGGTGTTTTGAATGTCTAAGTAGATAATTCATGGGTTAAATAGCTTAATTTAGGGTTTTGATATGGTAATATGCGTTAATGGGCTTAGAAACCCTAATCTAAGTATTAGTGGATTTTCATGACATATAATTCGAGATCCTTTGTATAAAACTGATGTTAGGTTAGTCTCAAGCCTAGTAGATGATATAAAGGCTCTAATGTGAATATGTGAGTAATTAGGGTTTTAAACCTAAGATTGTTGTTTTAGGGTTTTGTAGATATAAAGGAGGAGAGTTGTAAATAGATCTAAAGGAATCCTAATGAAACCCTAAATCGGATTAGAAACCCTAGAAAGTGAATCCCAGTCAATAAAGTAGTTTCTTGATAGAGTGCGTAGTAAACATGTTACATATGCTTTTCAGGAATTCTGTGATTGTTGAATTGCTTGCTTGGATTGCTTGCTTGGTTGGAATTGCTTAATGCTTGTGAAATCTGCAAATCAGGTATGTGGTTAAATTATGAATAATCATTTTATGATTCACGACGTTTTCATGGAGATTATTGATTGCTATGATCCTAAAATGTTTGGTTGTTCAATTCTGCAATCTCATAAAGTGACTATGTGTATAACAAGTAAATATTAGTGTGCTTCTCGAATCTACATACCACCCTGATGTATGATGTAAGACCAAGCCCCGAAGGGAAGGTCTTAGTTGGTCAAGCCCCGGAGGGAAGACCATTGGGCACCCAGAGTGGTGACCACAGACACCAAGCTCAGGATGGATAAGGTGGCCTTATGTCCTTTGCAAGGACAAAACCCTAAGAGAGGGTAATCTAGGGTTTAGGGTAAACGCGGTTTAGAAGTTACATTGAAAATGTAATTTGGATTGTTAATCAACTATTTAGGTTGTTAGAGCCTATTCGTGTTGTTGTGGTTGTCCCCACATACCATTATAGAAATTACTGACCGACGTTTTGTTTGTCGGTGTTTTAGGTATTATCTGAAAAGGACAAACAGTAAAATGGAATCTGTGAAGATAAAGTTAAGTAATCCAAAGGAGGATTAGATAGATAGATTTCGTCTGCGGATAGAAGTTTTAGATCCTAATATTGCAAGGTATGAAAAAGTATTATTTTATTCCAACTTCTCAGTTTAGTATTAGTAAAATTTGATAATTATTTTTAATTAAATTGTTAAACCATTAATCTTTAATTTTGGGATAACACCTCTGACCTCTTGGTCTCCCTTGATTGGGGGTTACCGGGAAGCGGGGTCGTTACAATTGGTATCAGAGCCAATGGTTTCTCATTTAATCCTTAATAATTATTAAATTTTACAAATTCTGTAGAACTCGAGGGAGTTACTAGAGGATTTTTCGATGACGAAGGTGTCTAGAAAAGGATCACGGTCCGGGGGATGGCAATATTTTCCTCCGCCCCGCTAGTCGATCACGAGGACTCCTGGATGCGGTGTGACTACCTGGCCAAAGTCCGAGGTTTTGACTCAAAATAAAATACCTTTAGAACTCTCTCATCTATTTCGTCCCTTCTCAACCCTAATTCAATTAAGGTTCTAAGGCTTAGGGTTTTTCTCTCTCTCCTCCCCACCCTCTTGAGGTTAGGGTAAGTACGATAAGGATTAAGGAATCCTCCACCAAATAAATGAAAAACATGTAAACAAGTTCTCATGGACATATGCTTAATAGTTTACATGTAAACTAAAGAATAGTTACATGCTTAGGTTGCATGGTATGTGTTGCCGTGCCCTCAGGAGAGCTCTGAGGTTAGACCTTGTTGTAGGAGGATGAGGAGAGAGTTAGCCTTGGGGGCAGAGACCTCCAAGAAGAGGTAGAGACATGATGCATCCTCTGAGGATGATTCTAACCCTAACCCTAAGTGGTTGTTATAAAAAGGGATGACAAGATGAGTTGGATTTCATAGTTGACCATGCATGTATGTATGGGGGTTGAAATGCATATTGGTTTTGAGTACCCGTGAGAAGCATGAGTTATGTGAGGTTGGTTGACCTAGTGCCTTTTGGAGACCCAACCTTGGAAGGGTCGTGCATGTTAGGGCGAAGGATAACTCCTTCATTGAAGAGGATAGTGATGACCATATAGAAACCCTTATGGACATATATGAGCATAGAAGAGCATGCACCTATGTAGGAGAGAATGTCAGCAGTGCTGGTAGTAGGTTGAGGCTTAGGTCAGAAGAGTTATGCTTGATAAGTTAGGAGATGAACATGCAGAGCCTGGGATGATCTGTGTCGGACATAGGTCTTGATAGTATGTTTAACCCAGGTAGGTGTAGACCTATATCCTTAAGAGCTTAACCCATCTTCTAAGAGAGAACCACAAGTTGTAGGACCAGTTGTAGGGTTTGATCTAGAGAATGAGGGCAAGACTCGATGAAGAAGGTTAGAGACCTTGACTCTGAGACAAGAGGGACCATGAGAAGTTGGGTGTGATATGACCTAATTTAGACGACCCTAAGTAGATAGTTATGGTTGCCTCATGCATGATCCTTGGAAGCTTGTCGTACCTTGGTTGCCTTTAGAGGAATCAAACCCTAGAATGAGAAATAGGTTTCTTGAACCAGTGTACAGATGTTATAGGTGCCTACCTTACCTTTTAGGTGTAGAAAGGAGAAGTTCCTTAGACCCTGGTGGAGGTACGGTAACAAGTTATGAGGTCTCACACCGAGTTGGTTGTCCTTGTGTAGGACCCTAAGGTGTTGTTCACGTAGAAGAATGGTGGGAAGTGTATGCCATGTCTTGTGCATGTTGGGTTTGTGGTTAGAAAACTATGCATAAGTAGTGAACCTAGGGTTCCTAAACCTATGAGGGGGAGTAGTAGTACCTGGTGCACCTGATGCTCACAAAGATGTTTGAGTTCCTACAGATTAGAGCATGACACCTCCCTCATGTTTAGAGAAAAAGGAAACCCCTTGGAGTAAGGTATATGTTTGATGAACCGCTCACACATAGGTTGGTGACATATGCATGTATGGTATTGGTCCAATGTTGAGGAATAAGGAACAAGTATGACATACCAAGGAACTCAGAGTGGCGTAGTAGGTTGTCTTCTTGCTAGCTTCATAGCATGATAGGGATAAGAATGCACATGATGATGTAAACCCTGGACGTAAGGACGTTCGTGACCTTTATTGCTATCAAGAGATAGTTTTCTCCCATCTATGGGAGGGACCCTTTTATAGACTGAGTACCAACTTTTGTTTATGTTTGAAGTAACCTAAAGAGGTCTCTCATAGGAGCTTGATGAGCTAAAAGGAGAGCACATAGTATGAGCACAAATCTATAGACCAGGTTTGACCATCTCTAAAGGGCATGTCGCCATGGAGGTAACCTGCATGGGGCTAGACTGAGGAAGGTAGGTCGTCATGATCCCTATGAACGGATGTAAGTTTAACCATGAGTGCCCAGAGAGATGATGTACCATTGTAGAATCCTAAGTCAATACTAGGGTCTGGTAGGGATAAGACTGATAGAAGTAGGAGTTGTTTGTTCCCTATATGCATAAGACCATAGGGTCGGGAGGTAACAACTACCTTTGCCTGAGGCCTATGGGTTATGAGGTTGGCCACCTTCATGAGTTCATGGGGCCTAAGGGGTAAATGTGGTAGGAACTCCCTAGATGCATAAGGGTCAGATCACCCCAAAAGTACCGACACCCTACAAACTTTGAGGAGACGAATAAGGATCGTGTGATGACCCAAGAGTGTTTGGGAATAGTTTTCCATGGACATAAACCTGAAATCAAGATGTTCATGATGTGGAGACATGTGATGCACGTTTCAACTTAGATTGGAAAGTGTACTGGCAATGTGTGATGCACCATCTCTACTCTTGGAATGGGATGAACTCTATATTTGGACTACAGCCAAATGCTTATTTCCTCTCGTTATGGGTGTGAGAGATCGGGCAAAACGCATGCCATACACTAAGGATAAAGATGAAGTGAGTTGAAACATTGCTATGATGTTTAGGATTGAGTAAGTATCATACCTTTTGATAGATGGTTTAAAATTTGAAGAGAACTAAGGTAGTCATCATATGAGGATGTTCTTACCAAAGTAGTTTGGAATCTATAAATTATAAGTTGAGGTTGATAACCAAGATGATGAGCTCAAAGTTTTCTTGACTCAGTTAGACCTAAATCTGAAATGAGGATGATGAGTGGAGTATATGAAGATTTATGTCTTCACCGTTACCTAGAACATAAGGATGTATGGTGGTAATGGTGCCGAGATACAGCTCAGGTGCCTTGTCTAGCAAATAGAGAGAGATGAAAGAGATTGCTGGGTGAACCCTAAGATCATTAGAAGACTAAGACTTAAATGGCTAATATCCAGATACAACCAGACCCATTGGTCAAGTGAGTGGTTACTCAGTTAGCCATCCCCTAACTTGATGAGATAAAAGGACTGTTGTAAGAACCTCAGATACACCTCCCAAGAAAAGGAGGTGGTGAAACCCACTAGAGTGTTTTAGGGTTTCTGAGGAGTCAACCTTGAGGAATCATGACATGTAGAAGTTCATGATTTTACGTACACCATACACCGTGGTACTACTAAGATAGTTAAGGTTTACAACAGTACTACGAAGACCTGAGATGAAAAAGTATATAGAGTTGCATGTAGCTTGTTGCTATGCATGCCAGGAGGTGAAGGCCGAACACCAGTACCCAGTGAGTTGCTATAAATTATGAAGAGTCCCCGAGAGGGAATGGGAGTAGATAACCATTGTAACATCCCTTACCTGGGTTAAGGATTAACCCTAGGATTTTTGCTTAATTAATTCATTTATATTCTTGTCTTTATCTTTTGAAAAGTAATTAAGACTAAAGGAGAGCTTATGTTTCAATTTTGGTCCTATTTGAATAATGTTGAAACAATATTTTACTTGTTTTGGACTAAAGTGCAAATTACCCAATTTAAGAGGTTACCTTGCAAATGTTAAATGATAAATGTTCCTCAAATGTTATAACATCATAAGAATGAGAGTGATGCTGAGGTATGGCTTGTGAAAGCCTAAGTTCCAAGAAGGAGCATGTTTGAGTAATGCTTGTGTATTGAATGCTAGTTTTGGTGTAATTTGCAATTTACCCAAAATCTAGGGTTGAACATGTAAAATACCACTTCAAGAGTGTCCCTAATATTTCTTGGTATCATTTAGAGAAAATAAAAAGAAAGGGTCATCTTGTTTGAACTACTTTTGAGGAGAGATAATCTTGATAATAAAATAATCAAGATTTAAGCATAATTGAAACCCTAATTTATTTTGTAGCAACAATAAATATATTAATTGAAGTGCCCATCAACTAAAAAGGCTGTGGTTGAAATCCTATAGTGCAAGGACGTCCAAATGCCTTGAGTGGCACCGAAATATCCTAAGTAGGTGAAGAAATCCACTCACATTTGTTAATTAAAAAGTAATGTCCACTAAAAATGGATAATAATATTATAATGACTAAGGTGCTTAAGTGGTTGCTTTTAATTCAAGGACAAATGAGAGGATATTGAGGGAAAAGGAAGATGTCTTCGAATGCAAGGAAGGGAGGGGGCATGAGGCAAGAAAGTGGATCCATTTTCTCCTACTTTCTCTCTCCTAGAAAATCAATTATATGTACTCGATTTTCTCCTTACTTGAAAGACTATTTTGCAAACCACTTTCTTCCCTTGCTTTGGACGACGACCAAGAAGCTTAGGAGCAGGAGGAAAACGTTCCCCAAGCTGAAGGTAAGCTCCATGATCATCTTCAACCTTAAATTGATGGTTGAAATCAGATTTCAACATTGATTTTCTTCTCTCTTCCATCTAATACTCAACCTTGACTATCTTTTGCATCCAAAGAGTTGGAAACGAACCTTGGATAGTTGAAGGAGCTTCTTTCACCATTAGAGATGAGAATCTTGAAGATTTGAATCTACTTTGAAGGCGGGTTATAGAACTTGAACCCATCAATGTTATTATTGTTTTCAATTCCTTATCATATGTTGATCTTTTATTTCTTCTTGAATAATTGACGAATTCATCATATATATGATAGTAGAATTCGGAGGTTTGAAGCTTTATGATGATGACATCATATTAGCACACATCTCAAGAATATCAAGAACAAACAGTTTCACTTTATTGGTCAAACAGTTTCAAACCGTTAGAGACCAAACGGTTTCAAAACTGTTAGAGGTCAAACAGTTTCAAACCGTTAGATACTAAATGGTTTCAAGGGATTCAAGGATCAATTGGTCTCATGAACTAATAAATTCAAACAATCAAACTCAATTGATTTCAGAACCCTAGCTCAATTGATTTTAAAACCCTAGATCAATTGATGTCAAAACCCTAATTTGGGTTCAAATGGTTTCATCTCTGAATTGACCAAACGGTCTCAAACCGTTTGAGGACCAATCTGTCTCAAACCGTTTGTGGAACAAACGGTCTCAAACCGTTTATGGTCAAAATGATTTCAAAGTTGATTTGATCAAACGGTTTCAAAACCAATTGGATATCAAAAGGGGTCAAAACCATTTGAAGATTCAATGGTCTCAAAACCATTTAAGAATATAAGGACCAAGACCGTTTAAGGTCTAACGGTCTTCAAGACCGTTTGAAGGTCAAGTCACCTCAAAACCGTTTGAAGGTCAAGTGACCTAAAGACCTTTTGAAGGTCAAGTGACCTCAAGACCGTTTGAAGGTCAAGTGACCTCAAGACCGTTTGAAGGTCTAAACGGTCTCAAACCGTTTGAAGGATTAGACCAAGACCGTTTGAAGGTATAAATGGTCTCAAACCATTTGAAGGATTAGATCAAGACTGTTTTAAGGTCTAAATGGTCTCAAACTGTTTGAAGGATTAGACCAAGACCATTTGAATGTCTAAACGGTCTCAAACCGTTTGAAGGATTAGATCAAGACCGTTTGACGGTCTAAACGGTCCCAAACTATTTGAAGGATCAGGACCATACCGTTTGAAGGTCTAAACGGTCTCAAACTGTTTGGAGATTTAAGACCAAGACCATTTGAAGGTCTAAACGGACTCAAACCATTTGAAGGTCCAATTGATTCAAACCATGTAAGTACTAATAACCCCATAAGTGGTTGAAGAGTATCTCAAGGTTGATTTCAATAGAAGTACCTCTAAAGTACTTAGGTGATCAATAAAATTAGAGTGATTATCACTTGATGCCTATGAAAGTAATAAATTCAATGCACTATGATAAGCATAGGTGCGTGTACTTAGTGAAAGGTTAAGTCAACTGAATAAGGTATGATGGTAATGTGTGTTCCTAGTACATGGAACAATGATAAGTATGATATAATACTTACATAATTCTATGTGCTCCAAGATATGTGGAAGCACTGACTTAGGGTTTGGATTAATGAGGTAATCATAAATCCCTAATCAATGGGGAATGAGAAACCCTAACCCTAATTTCGGAAATGGGTTGAGAAGCCCTAATATAGGGTGATGTTATATGAAACCCTAATATAGGGTGATGTTATGTGAAACCCTAATGTAGGATGATGTTATGTGAAACCCTAATGTAGGGTGATGTTATGTGAAACCCTAATGTAGGGTGATGTTATGTGAAACCCTAATGTAGGGTGATGTTATGTGAAACCATAAATGATAAAGATGGGAAACCCTAACCCTAATGAGGGAATATTGATGTTATCTTTGTATTGCATAATGTTGATATGTAATTGATATGGTTGTTATCAAGCATACTAACCATGCAGGTATCATGAGATGATGAGCATAACCAGGTATAAGTTATGTTGTTAATGGGCCTGGTGAGCCATTATTTTATTTGTTGCCTAGTGAGAGGTGATAAGAAGTTGAATATGCCTGATGAGCTATGTGAGATGCTTGTATAACAAGTATCATGAATACCTTGGTCAGATGACCTGGAGGTAATAATTACCTGATAGTGGTAACCATGTTCAATGATGAACTAAGGGTTTGAATAACCAGATCCAATAAACATGATGATAATAATGTTGAGGGATGTGAATTCCCAGTAATGAGATAAGGGATTGAGATCCCAATGTTTTATAAAGTTTTGAAAAGAATTTGATAGAAGTATTGAATGTTTCTTTGTAGCATTTGTCATAATAATTCTTATGTGAAAACTTGACTGATGCTAAAAGAATATGGTAATGTACTTAATTAATCACGTGAAATCTTATCATGTAGAGCCCTGAACATAGATCCATCATCGTTAGTAGCTGGTGATGGTGAAATAGGTTTTCCTATGGGAACTCATGGAACACATATTTTTGAATATGGGGGGGGGGTAATGGGCGAATATATCCTTACACCTCATCGGAATGACTGCGGGCCATATCCTATGCACAGGAATGGTTATGGACCATATCCCAATAAGAGTATGGCCATGGTCCAGGACTCCATAATACCATGCATTGGCTACGGGACATATCCTGAAGAGAGTATATGCTACGGGCTATAACTCTATAGTGAAGTTGTCAATATACCCTGGAAAACTATTTTAGCAAGAGACACGAGATGTCCTGCATGTGGTCTCGCACTGACCAAGACAAATGAGGTGATGGAGTCTGGCTCTTCCATTGACCTTGTGTGGTACCGATGCTTACGTAATCGTGGTCGGTTGGAGCATGAACGGTATACTTCATCTCCTCAGGGCATAAGTGTGAATGTAAAATGTAATCAACCATGTAGCATATTTGCTTAAGGAAGAAACATGGAAATCATTGGTTGATGTTACATTGCTTATTGTATCCTAAATGGATAGATATTATACATGTTCTTCATATTCCTTATTAAGATGGATAGATGATTTACTGCTTTATCATTTATAGCTGTAATGCTTTAAAAGATGATATTGCTTAATTCTTCTTAATATTGCTTAAATCCTAATTTTCAAAAGAAAATTCCCCTGCTCAGTTTATCACTATTTATCTGCAATAATAATGTTTCTGGTGGAGAGTTATATCTCTCGCTGAGACAATTTCAATTGTCTCACCCCCTAAGATCCAACCTTTTTAGGTGGACGAGGATGAGGAGGTAGAATCCATACAACATGGGAAGGACAACAGCATCAGGGACAACAGTCATATCTCTGGTGGAGATACTAACTGTCGTGTTTTGTAGATATGAGTCTTATGTTTCGTCTCTGTACTCTCAGGTCCTTGGAGTCAGTAGTTAGTACTTTTATGATCGATCTGAGATTTTGGCATTGAATGCCTCGAGGTTTTATGTTGCTTATGTATAGATTTAACAGAGCAACTGTTATATGTAATCCTCGAGAAAAAAAGGTACATGGTATGTACTTTGTGGACCAGAATGTATATATAATATTTTGGTTCTTGTTATAAGAGTTTCCTGGAAATGGATCTCTTTGTAAATGGTTTTAATTTTAGTGATTTTTGTTAATCCACTGTTTACGTTTAATTCCACAATTAATTACGTAGTGACGGTCTGATTTGGTGTCGGGTCATCAAAATTTAGTGGTATCAGAGCTTAAGATTTGCTGAGTCTACAGAGACATAGGATTATGGTCGTTGAATCTGTTCTAGTGTCTTCCAGTTTATCTGATAGTGACTTCTACTCTTAGGAGAAGAAGTAAAGTTTGAAGATGGCTGGATCACATGAAGAACATACTGCTGAAAGTAGTGTTGCTACACTAGGAGGAGGTGCAATGGATCAGGCTACAAAAGAACTAGTACCTGAACATCCCCAGCTTGACCAAGCTATACTAGAAAACCCAGCTTTCCATGCTCTGTTTGGGAAGTTCATGGTGACTATGACACATATGGCGGATAGGATGACACCACCTACACCTAGGGAACTAGCTCACAATGAGGGACATGGAACTGGAAAGACTTTTGAATGACTTCGACGAGTAGGAGCCACTGAATATGCTGGTACAGCTGACCCAGCAGATGCGGACTTGTGGCTGACTGAACTGGAAAAGGCCTTCAGAATTCTTAATATCCCTGAAGTAGAGAAGGTTAGGCATGTGGTGTACCTGTTGAAGGGGAGTGCTGGCCATTGGTGGGCCATAGAAGAAGGCAAAATGCCAGGTGTTAAAATCAGATGGGAAGAATTTCGATGTGAATACGTTAGTAGATATTTTCCCAAGACGTACCTGGATGAGAAAATCTCTCAGTTTGAGTAGATAAGGCAAGGACCAATGAACATTAGTGAGTGTGAAGCTAAGTTTATGGAGCTTCTACGGTTCTGTCCGCACATGGCTTCCACAGATGAGGAGAGGATTCAACATTTTGAGTAGGGTTTGAACGCTGATTTAACCACACCAATATCTGTTCTAGAGAATAGAGAGAGGTTTGGCACCTTTGTGGAGTCAGTTAGGTGAATAGAAAGGTCTGTGACTGAGAAGCGTTAGGCCAACAATAAGAAAGTATATACACAGTTCCTAGGATAGAGGTCCGAAAGTTTTAAGAAACCAAGGTTTTCTGCACCAACAACACCACTGAGGTATAATACCCAGACGTAGTGGATGTCAAATAGAGGTAGGGGCCATAGTTTTCCTCCAAATAGAGCCCCCAATATAGCATCAACGTCAGTGACTAGACCTTTTAGACCATATCAAGAGAGTAGAATCTATCATCAATGTAGACAGGTAGGACATCTAGTAAGGGATTGTCCAGTTGGAAACATAATGGTAACCCAGCCACCAAGGTAGAGTCAACAAGGCTTTCAGAGGCGACAATTTAGTAGTGGTACTCGAGGATGTGGACAAGCATCCCAAGCTGGCTCATCTACATCCAATAATAGAGCAAGTGGTCGACAACCAGCAACGACAAGATTCTATGCTATGAATCAGCCCAAGGCAGTGGTCAATCTACGAGTTGTGATAAGTCAGATGGAATTATTTCATTATGATATGTCTTCATCCTACTTTGTATCTGTTTTGATTGATCTGGGTGCTACACATTCCTTTATCACTCGAGAAGTGATTCATGACTGCAATATGACAGTTAGTCATAGAGTAGATAACTTGTTATTAGAAACTCTATTAGTTGGGTCTGCAGTGTTGTGGGAGGTATGTTCTCCCTGTGTTCTTTCTTTTTCAGAACATAGCATTCAGGTGGATCTTATACCACTTGAGATGCATGGGTTTGACATAATCCTTGAGATGGATACCCTAGAAAAGTATAAGGTTGTCTTGGATTTTGGTTCCAAGCAGGCTATGTTCACAGACAATGGTGTTACATGGATCTTTCAAGGGGACATAAAGATTCTTCCAACCTGTCTAGTGTCAGCTATGGTAGCTGAGAAGTTGATGAGACAAGGATGCTTCACATTCTTGGCACATGTGGTAGATACCAAAGCATAGAGTCCTAGTCTTTCTAAAGTTCCGATCGTTAGGGAGTTTGAGGATTTATTTCCTGAGGAACTTCCAGATGTTCCTCCACCCCAAGAGATTGATTTCGAGATTAATCTAATCCCGTGTACACAACCAATAGCTCAAACACCTTATAGAATGTCACCTGCTGAGATTACAGAACTTAAGAAACAGTTGCAAGAGTTGCTTGAAAAGGGTTTTATTCAACCGAATACTTCACCATGGGGTGCTCCGGTTCTCTTTGTGAAAAAGAATGAAAGGTCTATGCGATTATGCATCGACGATAGATAGCTAAACAAAGTAATCATAAAGAATAAATATCCTCTGCCAATGATAGATGACCTGTTTGACCTGTTATGTGGTGCAACTATATTCTCTAAAATAGATCTGAGTTCAGGATACCATCAGTTACGTATCAAGGAGAGTGACATACCTAAGTCATCCTTTAGGACAACATATGGAGATCGTGAGTTCATAGTTATGTTGTTTGGATTAACAAATGTACTAGATGCGTTCATGGAACTCATGAACATAATCTTCCGACCATTTCTTGATCAATTCATAGTAGTATTTATAGATGACATCCTGATTTACAGTAGAGATGCTCAACAACATGAGCAACACCTTCGTTAGGCCTTGACTTTACTGAGAGAGCACAAGGTATACGCCAAATTCAGTAAGTGTGAGTTCTGGTTATCAAAAGTGTCTTTTCTTGGACACGTAATATCTGCCTCTATTTTGGAATGGGAACAACCAAAGACACCAACGGAGATACGTAGTTTTCTAGGACTGGTAGGCTACTATAGGAGGTTCATTAAGAACTTCAGTTCTATAGCATTACCCCTAACCAGGTTGACCAGGAAGGAGGTTCCTTTTGTCTGGAATGACAAGTGTCAACATTCTTTCCAGTCGTTGAAAGAAAGGTTGACCAGTGCACCTGTGTTAGTGTTATCTGAGCAAGGAAAGGAGTATATTGTTTTCTGTGATGCTTCTAAGAATGGTCTAGGATGTGTGTTGATGCAGGATAATCAAGTGATTTCTTTTGCTTCTCGACAACTTAAGAAACACGAGGAAAATTATCCAACACATGATCTAGAATTAGCTGCTGTGGTTCATGCGCTGAAGATCTGGAGACATTATCTCTATGGAGAGACATTCTAGATTTTCACGGACCATAAGAATTTAAAATACATCTTTTCACAGCATGAGTTGAACATGAGACAACGCCGTTGGATGGAGTTAATCAAGGACTACGATTGTACAATTGATTATCATCCGGGAAAGGCTAATGTAGTGACTGATGCACTAAGTAGAAAATCATCATCACCAAACATGGACAAAGTACAATTGAACTCTGAAGTGTGCTTTAAACGAGACATGTTTGTCTCTTTGAGGAAAAATAATGTACAACTTAAAGTATCCTTGTTAGTTGGACTGTTAGCTGATATGCACATAAAACCTACTCTGAAACAACAGATTAAAGAAGCACAACAAGCTGATACTGTGATTCAGCAAATCATATCAGAGTATGATAGTGAGAAACGGGATGGTTTTCATGAGTCAGATGATGAGGTAGTTTGTTACCATGGTAGGATGGTAGTACCTGATGCCAATTACTTAAGGAAGTTAGTCATGGAGGAAGCTCATTCATCCATGTATGCAATGCATCCAGGGAGCACCAAAATGTATCATAACCTAAAAGATATGTATTGGTGGCCCGATTTGAATAAAGATGTAGCTGAGTTTGTTATGTGGTGTCCAGTGTGTTAGCATGTTAAAGCTAAACATCAAAAACCCGCAAGAATAATGCAACCTTTACCTATACCACAATGGAAATGGGATCATGTGACCATAGACTTTGTGATTGGTTTGCCTAGAATAGCCAAAAGTCATGATTCCATTTGGGTGATAGTTGATAGGTTGACTAAGTCAACAAATTTTCTTCCTGTCAAAACATCCTATACTGTTGAGAAACTTGCACAGATCTATATAGATGAGATAGTGCGTCTGTTGGCTAAATGGACATCATTTAAATCCATTTGTTTTGATAATGACAAACATTTCATTCTTGTAGATCTAACGTGCTACTTGAGTGTTGCATGAATTAGGTGGATGACAAACTCTTGGGAGATTTATATGCTCAAAATGTTGTTATTTCATGATTGTAATCAAATGTAAAAACTTGTACAAGTATATAATGTACAAGTACTTAGATATCATATAAATCAAGCGTTTAGATCTTCCCTAGACAATCACAACACTTAAATAGGTCATCCCCTACAATAGTGTCACAACTGCACACTCATACACACACTTAGTACTTAGTTTAAAATATTGAAACAAAGTCATTCTCGGTCGACATACTCTTCGACCAAGAATGACCCAGGTAGCCGTTAGACACAGCAGACAAGGTAGTTGGGAGTTGGATCAGAACGTTATATACAATTGCTCTAGAGAGTCCCTCGGTCGACAAAGACCTCGACCAACTGGGATCTCGATCGACAATTCCTTGACCGAGAATGTCTTTTTCTGCACTTTTTAGGATTAATTAACTAGCCATTGTTAAAGTAACTAATGGATACCTAATGGCTAGTTGAGCACTTAGAACCCCCTAGAAAGTGTCTAGAACGTCCTTAAGCATTCATAGGCCATTCCTATAAATAGGTCATGCCTTAGGACACCACACACACACTTGTGCAACACTTGAGCATAATACTTGCAATTGGCTATTCATTCCAGTGAGAAATTGAGCAACTCTAACATTGGCTATACATTTCCATTGCTCCAAATTCGTTTCCTATAGGCTGGAATCTCCTACCCACTACACCAACACTTCCATATACATTGGTTAGCATCTCCTACTTCAAGAGGAAGGCTACTTCAAGGGGGAGCTTGAGGTTACTTCAAGGAAGGCTGCTTCGAGGTTGGTGAGACTACTTCTAGGTGAAGGCTGTCCAAAGGGTTTGGTGAAAGTATTTGTAATTTTGTGTAACATCCTTACGAGGTAATAAAATTTAAGTACTTTCAAAATCCCAGTTGGGTAAGCAACCGGGTAGTGGATTGACTGCCTTAGTATTTTCTAAGGTTGGAACCACTCTAAATCCTTGTCCCCTTGTCCAATATTTTTGTGGTTGCTTTCTTTGGTTGAATTATTTATAAAATATCCATAAAACCCTATTCACCCCCCCTCTAGTGGTTTTTCAATTGGTATTAGAGAAGGGATTCAAGGAACTTTAACAAAGTCTTGAAGAATGGGTGACGGGGTACTCAACAACCTCAACTTGGAAGGAACACTCGTGGCAAGACCTCCACCTTTTGATGGAACTAACTGCACTTACTGGAAGAGGAGGATGAAATTCTACTTCCAAGGAATCAACTGGAATTTATGTAGGATGGTATCAAATACATATGAATTTCCTCAAATAGAGTATGCAAATTGGGATGTTAATACGGTAAGATCAACCCAAATGAATGCAAAAGCTGTAAGTGTACTCTATTGTTCAATTTCCGTTAGTGAATTCAATAGAATATCAAATTGTGAAACAACAAATGAGATATGGCATAGACTCTCTATAACATATGAAGGAACTGTTCAAGTTAAGAATTCTAAAATCGGAATGCTTAAGCAAAAATTTGAACAGTTTCATATGGATCAAAATGAGTCTATTAGTGAAATGTATGCAAAATTTTCTTCTATTGTGAATGGTTTAAATGCTTTAGGTAAAGTAATCAGCGAAGAAGATCAAGTATCAAAAATCCTTAGGTCTCTTCCTCCCAAATACAAGCCCAAGGTGACTGCTATTGAAGAAGTAAATGATCTCACCCGTCTAAGGATGGAACAACTTTTTGGCAACCTAGAAGCACATGAGGCAACTTTAGACGAGTAAGAAAGATGAGAACGTGAACTTCAACAAGGGAGAAAGAAGGACATTGCATTCAAAGCGTCAACCAAGACTAGTCATGACACAAGTGAAGATGATAGTGAAGAAGAAACTCTCATTGTAAATGGTAAGCAGTATAAAAGTTTTAAAACTAACAAAACTTCTAGTGTTTCTTCTTCTAGGTGTTTTGAATGTGGCAAAAAGGGACACATGAAATGCGATTGTCCAAAACTCAAGAAAGGGAAGAAATCATCTCACAAAAAGAAAGAAAGAGCATATAAAGCTGCATGGGTTGATTCAAGTGATGATAGTGATGATGGAAAAGAAGAAGTAGAATGTCTTATTGCTACAACAAATTAAGAAGAAGAAGAAGAGGTAAGTCTTTTTGATCTGCCAAAAGAAGATCTAATTGCTGTCTTCAAGATACACATGAGAAATATATTGAGTGCAAGAAGAAATTTAAGAAATCAAATAAAGTAAATGATGAGTTACATGCTAAACTTCTTCCTCTCACATCTGAAAATAAAGATCTCAAAAAGGCTATTGAAGATCATGATATTAAGCTGAAATATGTAGAAGCAAATTGCAATCTTCTTTCCCTAGAAAAGATAAACTTGCAAACTCAAGTAAATGATCTTCAAAAACAACATGTTTTATGCACACATCTAGATTATGATATTATTGTGAAAGAAAGAGATTCTTTATTATCTAATCTAGATCAAGCAAAGTTAGATATCAAGAAGAGAATGTATGAGATTGTTAAGTTGCAACAAGAAGTTAGTAGCTTGAGTAACAATGATATTCTTGATAAAATCTTAAATGATTCTTATCATCAAATTGGAAGGAGAGGACTAGGTTATAAGCCTAAAAGAAAATCTTATCAAAAACCTAGTTGGAGAAGGACACAAGTGATAGAGAATCAATCCATGTATGTACCCAAGAACAACTCAACTCCTAGAAAGAAAAATGAGATTGACTCTATTAGTTGTCATTATTGCTTGCGTCTTGGACATTACTCTTTTTTATGCCCATACAAGAAAAGGATTGATGATCTAGTTTGGGTTCCTAAAACTTAGAATTTTGAATTTGACTAGTTGAGATTTGACCTAAAATCTTACTTTGATATACAAATGTCATATCTCAACAAAATTGAGCTTTAACTTTCATATTCTTGTATCTTGTTTGGAAATAATTTCTAAAAAACAATACAGAAACATTCTCGGTCGAGAAACTGTTCGACCGAGAACACTTTCGATCGAGAATTAGTCATCCGAACAGGTTACTGTTTTAAAGTTTGCAACAAATCTGATAAAACATGTACAAACAGCAGCATTCTCGGTCGAGAAAAACGTCGACCGAGATAAATTCGGCCGACAAAAAGTTTGACCGAATCAAGTTCTGCTGAACCTGTTTTTCATTAATCTAGTTTGCTATCAATTTGTTATTAATGATTGATTTAATATGCAAATCAAGAATGAATCTTGGAGAAATTTCTTTAAACATAATTTGCAAAGATCATTACTATAATCTCCTACATTATTTGACTTAAAAGTGAAAATATGAACCATGATTGGTTTAATCAAGGAAAAATACTGTTTTATCACAATCCACATGACTTATCCTAAGTATTCCTTGGTCTATCTATAAAGGAACCATGTGTAATGAAACTTAGTTTAAATGATCATGATCATTGTATTTCATGAAACTATATGCTTCTATCTTGATCATTATATTGTGGATATGCTTCTACTGTTCTATCATAATTATTATGCCATGATCATTGTGTTTCATTGGTTTATCTAAAATAATCTTTGATCTATATATACAAACCATGAATGGATATTGTTTTTGATCATTGTAATTCAGCTCATATGAAGATGCCATTTTGCAAAAATAAGTAAAACTCCATTTCACAAATGCATTTTAAATTGAAAATCTGCAGAAATCACCTCTTGGTTGAAATTAAGTTTGACCAAGGGGCGCTATGGTCGAAGTCAAGGTCGACCTAAAATAAGCTTGACAAAATGCTTATTTGTACATCATTTTACTGCAATCAATCTTAGTATATTGAAAACAAAATTTCCTCTCAAACTCATCAGATGGTTATCTCTGGTCTTTCTCTGGGGTTTACGGGGAACCAGGGCATAACAAATCTGCCTTCCTAGCCGAATTAAATTTTCTCACAAAAAAATATTACTTGTGTTACGAACCCACCTCCCGATAACCCCCAATTAAGGGAGACCGAGAGGTCGAAGCTGCACCCATGACTTCCGGATCAAAGGTTCGACAATTAACCAAGAATAATTATCAAATTTTAACATACTATACTGAAAGCTGTAAGAAAATAAATTTTTGCATACCTTTTGAAAACTTGGATCTCCAAACTTCTATCCACACCGATACTAATCTATCTAATCCTCCTTTGCACTTTAATTCTCATTTAGTATCACATGTGCCACTTTACTGTTTGTTCTTTTCATTGTACCTAAAATGCCGACAAACAAAACGTCGGTCAGCCGTAGCTGGTATGTGGGGGAAACAATAAACATGCAACTATGATAACAATGTAATCACTCAATTACTTATTTAACAACCAATATTACATTTTAGATATAACTCCGCGATCTAAGAGTACCCTATCCTCTGTGTTGTCCCCATTAAACCCTTCATGATCCACCTATAAGTGAACCAATTTCTAGGGTTGAGTCACATGGCACTACACGTAGGTAGCCCACTCCTTAACTCATGGCAGGCTAATGAGTCTCATGGCACTACACGTAGGTAGCCCAGTTTCTAACTCACGGTAACCTATACCTTACTCTAGGATTACCCCTTTTTTAGCCTTTTCAAAGTAACAGAGGTGGACCCAGATCTAGCCAGTTATATATGCACATTTATGGTGATAATCATAGTCACTTTATAGTGGCATGAAATAAATAAACATCCAACAGTTTAGTTGCATTCAATGCGATTAAACATATGGGAATCCATCGGGAAACTAAAGCGGTTATTCATAATCGTAACCACATACCTGTCTTGGAGATCTCAAGTAACAATTTATCCAAATCCAACTAGATGTCCAATCAAGCAAGCCAATCAATCAATCAAGCAAACATTGATCCTGAAAACATGTATAATGTCTAAATGTCACAAGCATATCCCAAACAACTCCTTATTGACTTGGGACACCTTTCTAAGGTTTCTAAGTCTCATTAGGATGCATTAGGGTTTCTTAGATCAATTTCTCAAACTTTATCCTTTTTAAGTTAACAAACCCTAAAACAACTTTTCCACTCATAAAAACCCTAATTACTCAAATTATCCACATTAAGGATCTTTTAAGCTCAAATTGGCTTAGGATCATCACATCTCTATTTTATTCGTGGATTTACACAATTAAACCAATTAAAAGACATATTCATCAAAATTAGGGTTTTCAAGCTCATTAGTGCATAATCATGCACGAAACCCTAAATTAAACCAAATATATAAAAAGATCATATTTTTAAATCCTATTTTCTCTTTCATTAACAACAGGTTAATATCAGCTTGAATTATCCATCAAATCTAAGGGTTTTTCCTTAATTGAATCATTAAAAATGATAACCTTATGCCCTTTTCAAATTTCATGCATATTTAAGCACATAAACCCTAAATTAGACTAATCATGTGCAAAGTTCTTCCTTTTTGAACTCAATGTTCCTTTTTACATTTAACCGATTAATATCAACTCTAAAGATCCATTAAACCACATTAATCATATCAAAATAGGGTTTCTTAATCTTTAATTCATTAAAGATGATAATTTACACTATATTTCTAACTATGATCAGATTCAGGCTATAGAACTATTTTTATTGGATTCCTTGTGTTCTTCTGATCAAAATTCATATATTACATGTCTTAATTGGAGTTACCAATCTTTATTTATGAATTTTGCAATAAAACACTTACTTGGCCAATCCGGGAGCGCCACGTCAGCCCGCCCCATGCAACGTCGCCCTTTGTTTTGGAAAACATAACGAAAGGACGGTTATGCCCTCCCTTAAGTTAGTCGACGTTGTAGCCCACGGAGGGTAGTTTTTTCAAAAGCCGGCCGTGCTCCTTCTTCCTCGCGAGCAACCCTAGCTCGCCACCTGCAGCGGCTCGGGGAGCTTTTCCTCCTCCGATCTCGGACTCCAGGGTGCCGGGGATGGCCCCCCACCTTCCACCTACCTCCGCTAAGGTCCCTTGCACCCGATGGTGCTCTACACTCACATCCATGGCAGATGGCTTCCGCTGGCCGGGCCTGCCATCCGCAGCCGGCCTGCAGCCGTGCTGTAGGTGTCGCACGAGGGTGGCGAGCAGGAAAGGATGGCCAAACACCCCGGATTAATGTGGTTGCTTCTTCCTTCAATTGAGATCCCTCCACAACTGCTAGATGCCACCGAGGTAGTTCCATGTGTCCTCAGTTAGGGTTTCAAAAGCAAAGGAATAAGAAGAAGGTGAGAAAGAGAGAGGGAGATGTAAGATCTCTTTTTAACTCGATCCAGGGGGTCTACCTCTTTTATAGAGGAGGGTTTTCGCACCCTAAGGCATTTATTCAAGGGAAACAAATCCTTTTCCCACTTGGAAAGTGATTCCTTCATTAAAACACCAGTTTTCTCTCTCCTTTGATATATCCTATTTCTTGAATAATTAGGAATTCGAATTTCTTCTTACTTATTCTCTCTTTCCTTGCTTTTAATTCATTGACACGAAATTCTATTTCTTTTAATCAAAATTACTTTCTTTTTAACAATACCTCATAATTCATTAATAATGCAACACATTATCCTCTTATTTTGCCTTTTTAGTATTTTCTCTTTCTTTCCTCTTTATAGGGACTCCTTGAATCCCAAGAAACTCTATGATTTCGAAATTACTTTTTAAGGATACTTATTATCCTTCTAGATGCATCTATATGCATTATTTCACATTATTTTGTTTATTTCTTATTAAAATATCTCTTTTTGAGGATTTCTTATTATTTCTTTTTTTATTTTCCTCATTTGCATTCCTTTTAATATTAGCAACCTCATGGATACGAAATTTCACCAAGAAATCTCATTTATACCTCTTTCCACTCATTTTCCACATTTTATCATTATTTTCAATTTATTTCTTATAATTAATCTTTTCTTTTCTTATTGCTTTCTTTTTATAACTTTGGACTCCTTGGAACCCAAGGAACCCAAGAGGCACGAAATCCCTCTTTGGATTTGTCTTCTAGAGGTTTCCACATATTTCTTTTCTCAAATATTCAATTATTCATTTACTAATTGAATTTTCTTTGTTATTTTCCTTATTATTGGGCCCAATAGCCAATAAAGCCCACAAATCAAACAACAAGGCTATTTTAAACGAAATCCAATTATTCTCAACCAAATATATGATTATTTGTTCAAACATTTTTAATATGAGAAATTATATTTCTCACCACTTGAACCCAAAAATTGGGGTTGTAACATCCTTCCCCTCTTATAGGAATTTTGTCCTCAAAATTCAAACAAGCAAACAAACAATTCAGGATAAGACTTTTCCATGTCCATCATTGGCCCCTATGTGGCTTTGCCGTACCCATGGAATTTTCAAAGAACCTTTATTATCACATATTCTTTTCTCTGAGTTCTTTCATCCTGGCGTCTATAAACTACACAGGTGACTCAGGCCATTTCAGCATCCCTTGGGGCTCACTAGGTTCATTGCTCAGCATAGGGTCGGGGTACCTCACATAGTGCTCTAAATCAGACACATGGAACTCATCACACATTACTTTATCCCGAGGGGTTAGGTCAATCTTAACCTTCTCCACCCATCCATTTCTAGTGGACCCATGTATCAGGGACTCAGCTCTCTTAGCTATAACTTAGAGGGGTCAGATTTTCATGTCACATTTTCTCCCACAGTAACTTGTATGTCAGTCTACTTTGCATCTGCTCACGATTCTCATCGTCTCTAGGCTCCTTTCATCCCTTGCACAATCAAAGTGACTTCATCTACACACACTGTGGCCCTTTTCTAACCATCATGTGGTCCTTTTCTAACCATCATGTGGTCCTTTTCACCAACATCACCTTACTAAAGTGGTGACAGACACAACCTCCCTTACAGAGCTTCTTATAAAACCCGATACTGGCTATGGTGGTTATCTTCACATCTTTCATAGGACAAAAATTGTCTCTAGATATCACCCTGAATGAGCACACATGCCCTCATCAGACCCTTTAGTATGGACCATAGTTAGGGGTGATAAACTATACTAACATAGAGTTCTCAATGTACCTACTTCCACCTTTTGGAAGGGAACCTTTAGTTCAAACTCAAGAACCTTTGAACTCGCTTCATGGTGTAGTTGAACCATCTTTCTCATGTGTAGTTCAACTGGATCTGTCCCTTAACTGAACTCTTCCTTTCTCATAATATCTAGGTAAGGCGACCTACCATAACCCATATTGTATCTCAACCTTCTTTGACCCAGGGAAGACCTATCACAACATCCATAGTGTTGAGCTCCCATTCCCTCTCAGGGACTCTTTTGTCCTCTATATTGATACACTGGGTTACTGGGGTTCGACCTTTACCTCCTGGATTGCATGGCCATAAACCACATGCAACCTCATCTTAAGCATCCAAAGTGCTATTGCCATTTTCCATGGTGTATCATGATTTCCTGTATGTCATGATTCTTCCAAGATCGATTCCTCCGAAACCCTAAACCACTCTAGTCGGGGTTTCATCACCTTCTCTTCCAAAGAAGTACATCTGAGGTTTTACCACCATCCTTTCATTGCATCCAGGACTAGACTGGCTAACCAAACAACCATAACTTTTCAATGTATCTTGTTACATCTAAGTGTTATCCAAACACCTCTCCTTTTCGAACTTAGGGTTAGCCAAACAACCTCTTCTAGCTTCTAGTTAACCATGTCAGATGTATCTCAACCAGAGCACCCATTACCACCTTACATCCTTAGGTATTAGGTAACATTGAAGACATACACTTCCATGTATTTCACTTATCATATTACCTCAAACTTCATGTCTATCTCCATTAAGAACACTCTCTGATTTCATCATCATGGTGACCAAACTCAACCTGGTATAACTTGTAAGCTCCACTTAGCTCATGCTAGAAACATCCTCATAAGGTGACTACCTCATTCCTCTTAGTGCTAGTAAACCATCCATGTATCATTCACTTTACCAAGGTAGGTTATCTTCTCTATCCCCATTTCTCGTGGCAACGTTCCAACCTACATCATCTCTTATCCTTGGTGTATGGCATGCGTAATATCCTATCTCGTACCCCCATAACAAGAGGAAATAAGCATTTGGCTGCAGTCCAAATACAAAGTTCTTCCTGTTCCAAGAGTAGAGATGGTACATCTCACCTTGCCAATACACATTTACATCTAAGTTGCAACGCGCCACATATGTCTCTATATCATAGTCATCATAATATCAAAGAAGTCCTGAACCTACTGAGGTTTATATCCTTGGTCATCTCCTCTAGGTCTATAGGGTACCGACTCTTTTGGGGTCATCCCTCTTCCCTCATGCATCAAGAGAGTACCCTACTCATCTGCCCTTTGGGTCCCATGAGTTCATGAAGGTGATCAATCTCCTAACCCATGGCCCTCAGACAATGATAGCTGTTACCTCCCGACACTATGGTCATGTGCAACTGGGGAATTAGGCAACTCCGACTTTCATCGGTCTTATCCCTACCTGACCCTAGGATAGACTTAGGATTCTCCATTACAGTACATGTTCACTTAGAACCTTACCCAAGTCTTCAACATCTCTCTTTCTGCATTCATGGGTTGGCTCTCATCCGTTCATAGGCATCATGGCAACCTGCGTACCTTGGTCAAGCCCCATACTGGTTACCTCCATGGTAACACATTCACATGCAATAGAGATGGATATCTATGGGTCTGTAGATTCATTCTCATACCATGTACCTTTCACTTTGCTTCTCAAGATCCTATGAGGCCTCTTTAGGTTACCTTGAACCAATAAAACTGATATACACCCTTCCAAAGGGGTCCCTCTCCCAGGATGGGAGGAAAACTATCTCTAAAGTCACAAAAGCTCTTAGGTCTAGGGTTTACATCCCCACGAGCCTACTTAGCCCTAGCAAGCCATTAAGGCACAAGCAGATCAGTTACTGTACCATGCTAGGTCATACTTATCCTTCTTTCCTCGATGTTGGATCAAGATCAAACTTTCCCTTTATCATCAACCTAGTTGTGAGGGGTTCTAAGGACCTCAACTTCTATAGGAACACATCAACCTTAAACTTAAGGGGCTTCCCCTTTTTCCTCTATACATGAGGAGTACCATGCTCGCTTCTATAGGAACTCAACTTCTCATCATGAGCCTTAGGTACACCACTTCCCCTCTTAGGCCTAGGAACCCTAGGTTTACTTGTAGGTGTTTAATTGCATGCCCCATCTCTTAACCACGAACCAAACATGCAAAAGGCATGACATGCACTTCTTGTCATCCTTCAACTCGAGCAACACTTAGAGTTGGATCCTCCTTAAGGACAACCAACAAGGTACAAGGCCTCAGAACCTGTTCACTAAACCTCTCTAGGTCTAAGGAACTCTTCTTCCTACCTCAGAAGGTAAACACCTATACTGTAGGCACATAGGCACCAGATGCTTCATCTTCATTCTCTAGGGTTGGTCCCTCTAAAGGCAACCAAGATATCATCAACTTTTAGGGATCGATCATGAGGCAACCACTATCATCCATTGTTCAGGGTTTTAGGCTTCCAACCTTCTTGCTGGGTTTCCTGCTCTCTCTCTAGAGCTAACCCCACATCCAACATCACCATTAGAGGTCCTTTCTCCATGAAGGATCATCCTCAAAAGCATACTCTACGTGGTTGAAGCCTAGGTTCAAACTTATGGTCGCTCAAGATCATCCAGGGTTTCATCCTACTGTCAGCATTATGACGTGCCCTAGGTGCCAGCTATGCCCTACTTGCCCAAGCCCATAGGGTTTCTATGGTCCTTCACTAACATCATCATCCAAGGAGCTATCCTTTACCCTAACATGCACGACCCTTCCCATGGTTGGGTTGCCAAAGGTGCTAGGTCACCCATGGATCATATGGCATCCCAAAGGCATGTCCTTTCAAACACCTGGTCCAACTCATCTCTCTCTCTAACCTTCACTTAGGGTTAGGGTTAGCATCATCCTCAGAGGATGTGCCAGGTCTCTACTTGCAATGGAGATCTCTATCTCCAAGACTAACTTATCCTCCTGACAAGAAGGTCTAGCCTCAGGTCTCTTCTAAGGACATAACAACTTATGTCATACGACCTAAGCATGTATCTTTTCTTTAGTTTGTGCTTAATCTATTAAGCTTATGTCCATGAAATCTTATTTAGATGCCTTTCATTAATTTGGTGGAGGATTTCTTAAACCTTATTAGCCTTACCCATACCTCAAGAGGGTGAGGAGAAGAAAGAAAACCCTAATCCTTTAGGTCCTTATCAAAATTTCATGATGAGAAGGGATGAATAAGATGAGAAGTCCTAAAGGTATCTTATTTCGATTCATACCCTAAGACTTTGGCCAGGCAGTCACACGGATCCGGGAGTCCTCGTATTCTGACTAGCGGTGCGGAGGAAAATCTTTCCAGCCCCCGGTCGTGATCCTTTTCTAGACACCTCCGTCTTTCGGATACTCCTCTAATAACTCCCTTGGGTTCTATGGAGTTTGTAAAATTTAATAATTATTAATAGTTAACTGAGGAACCTAAGCTCTGATACCAAATGTTACGACCCCACCTCCCGATAACCCCCAATTAAGGGAGACCGAGAGGTCGAAGCCGCACCCATGACTTCCGGATCAAAGGTTCGACAATTAACCAAGAATAATTATCAAATGTTAACATACTATACTGAAAGCTGTAAGAAAATAAATTTTTGCATACCTTTTGAAAACTTGGATCTCTAAACTTCTATCCACACCGATACTAATCTATCTAATCCTCCTTTGCACTTCAATTTTCATTTAGTATCACATGTGCCACTTTATTGTTTGTTCGTTTCATTGTACCTAAAACACCGACAAACAAAACGTCGGTCAGCCGTAGCTGGTATGTGGGGGAAACAATAAACATGCAACTATGATAACAATGTAATCACTCAATTACTTATTTAACAACCAATATTACGTTTTAGATATAACTCCGCGATCCAAGAGTACCCTATCCTCTATGTTGTCCCCATTAAACCCTTCATGATCCACCTATAAGTGAACCAATTTCTAGGGTTGAGTCACATGGCACTACACGTAGGTAGCCCACTCCTTAACTCATGGCAGGCTAATGAGTCTCATGGCACTACACGTAGGTAGCCCAGTTTCTAACTCACGGTAACCTAGACCTTACTCTAGGATTACCCCTTTTTAGCCTTTTCAAAGTAACAGAGGTGGACCCGAATCTAGCCAGTTATATATGCACATTTATGGTGATAATCATAGTCACTTTATAGTGGCATGAAATAAATAAACATCCAATAGTTTAGTTGCATTCAATGCGATTAAACATCCGGGAATCCATCGGGAAACTAAAGCGGTTATTCATAATCGTAACCACATACCTGTCTTGGAGATCTCAAGTAACAATTTATCCAAAATTCAACTAGATGTCCAATCAAGCAAGCCAATCAATCAATCAAGCAAACATTGATCCTGAAAACATGTATAATGTCTAAATGTCACAAGCATATCCCAAACAACTCCTTATTGACTTGGGACACCTTTCTAAGGTTTCTAAGTCTCATTAGGATGCATTAGGGTTTCTTAGATCAATTTCTCAAACTTTATCCTTTTTAAGTTAACAAACCCTAAAACAACTTTTCCACTCATAAAAACCCTAATTACTCAAATTATCCACATTAAGGATCTTTTATGCTCAAATTGTCTTAGGATCATCACATCTCTATTTTATTCGTGGATTTACACAATTAAACCAATTAAAAGACATATTCATCAAAATTAGGGTTTTCAAGCTCATTAGTGCATAATCATGCACGTAACCCTAATTTAAACCAAATATATAAAAAGATCATATTTTTAAATCCTATTTTCTCTTTCATTAACAATAGGTTAATATCAGCTTGAATTATCCATCAAATCTAAGGGTTTTTCCTTAATTGAATCATTAAAGATGATAACTTTATGCCCTTTTCAAATTTCATGCATATTTAAGCACATAAACCCTAAATTAGACTAATCATGTGCAAAGTTCTTCCTTTTTGAACTCAATGTTCCTTTTTACATTTAACATATTAATATCAACTCTAAAGATCCATTAAACCACATTAATCATATCAAAATAGGGTTTCTTAATCTTTAATTCATTAAAGACGATAATTTACACTATATTTCGAACTATGATCAGATTCAGGCTAAAAAACTATTTTTATTGGATTCCTTGTGTTCTTCTGATCAAAATTCATATATTACATGTCTTAATTGGAGTTACCAATCTTTATTTATGAATTTTGCAATAAAACACTTACTTGGCCAATCCGGGAGGGCCACGTCAGCCCGCCCCATGCAACGTCGCCCTTTGTTTTGGAAAACATAACGAAAGGACGATTATGCCCTCCCTTAAGTTAGTCGACGTTGTAGCCCGCAGAGGGTAGTTTTGTTAAAAGCCGGCCGTGCTCCTTCTTCCTCGCGAGCAACCCTAGCTCGCCGCCTGCAGCGGCTCGGGGAGCTTTTCCTCCTCCGATCTCTGACTCCAGGGTGCCGGGGATGGCCCCCCACCTTCCGTCTACCTCCGCTAAGGTCCCTTGCACCCGATGGTGCTCTACACTCGCAGCCATGGCGGCTGGCTACTGCTGGCCGGGCCTGCCATCTGCAGCCGGCCTGCAGCCGTGCTGCAGGTGTCACACGAGGGTGGCGAGCAGGAAAGGATGGCCAACCACCACGGATTAATGTGGTTGCTTCTTCCTTCAATTGAGATCCCTCCACAGCTGCTAGATGCCACCGAGGTAGTTCCATGTGTCCTCAGTTAGGGTTTCAAAAGCAAAGGAATAAGAAGAAGGTGAGAAAGAGAGAGGGAGATGTAAGATCTCTTTTTAACTCGATCCAGGGGGTCTACCCCTTTTATAGAGGAGGGTTTTCGCACCCTAAGGCATTTATTCAAGGGAAACAAATCCTTTTCCCACTTGGAAAGTGATTCCTTCATTAAAACACCAGTTTTCTCTCTCCTTTGATATATCCTATTTCTTGAATAATTAGGAATTTGAATTTCTTCTTACTTATTCTCTCTTTCCTTGCTTTTAATCCATTGACACAAAATTCTATTTCTTTTAATCAAAATTACTTTCTTTTTAACAATACCTCATAATTCATTAATAATGCAACACATTATCTCTTATTTTGCCTTTTTAGTATTTTCTCTTTCTTTCCTCTTTATTGGGACTCCTTGAATCCCAAGAAACTCTATGATTTCGAAATTACTTTTTAAGGATACTTATTATCCTTCTATATGCATCTATATGCATTATTTCACATTATCTTTTTTATTTCTTATTAAAATATCTCTTTTTGAGGATTTCTTTTTATTTCTTTTTTTATTTTCCTCATTTGCATTCCTTTTATTATTAGCAACCTCATGGATACGAAATTTCACCAAGAAATCTCATTTATGCCTCTTTCCACTCATTTTCCACATTTTGTCATTATTTTCAATTTATTTCTTATAATTAATCTTTTCTTTTCTTATTGTTTTCTTTTTACAACTTTGGACTCCTTGGAACCCAAGGAACCAAAGAGGCACGAAATCCCTCTTTGGATTTGCCTTCTAGAGGTTTCCACATATTTCTTTTCTCAAATATTCAATTATTCATTTACTAATTGAATTTTCTTTGTTATTTTCCTTGTTATTGGGTCCAATAGCCAATAAAGCCCACAAATCAAACAACAAGGCTGTTTTAAACGAAATCCAATTATTCTCAACCAAATATATGATTATTTGTTCAAACATTTTTAATATGAGAAATTATATTTCTCACCACTTGAACCCAAAAATTGGGGTTGTAACAACTTGTCTTCCTGGGTTATTGGTGGAGACTTCAACTTGACGACTCAAAACTCAGACAGATACAACTCCACAATTTCCTCTCAAACTATGTCTGCAGCAGATAATTTTTTTAGCAAGTTGCTCACAAATCACACTTTGATTGACATCAAACCTTCAAATACCTCTTATACTTGGTCAAGGAATCAAACTTTTGCTAGACTTGACCATTTCATTTGCTCCACCAAATGGGAAGATAATCACCCCCTCTCCTCTGTTTATATCACTCACAGAGCCATATCAGATCATTTCCCACTCATTCTTGACACAAAATCAATCTCTTGGGGTCAACGACCTTTAAAATTCGAAAATAGTTGGCTCTCTATAAACAACTTCACCAACACCTATTTTGAACATTGGAAACTTGCTGACTCCCAAACAAATAACATAGGGTTACACATCCTAAAAAACACCAAAAACATTAAAACACATATCAAAAAATGGAAACTCACAAACCCAAACAATTTATATGAAACACAAAAAAATCTAGAAGAACAATTCCTTTTTGTGGATAAGGACCCAGCCGCCGACCCAGCTCTTGTTCTTTCTATTAAAGATGAACTTGAATTCACAAATAAATTTATTGACACCAGATGGAGACAAAGGGCAAAAATAACATGGGCCAAGGAAGGCGACAAAAACACAAAATTCTTTCATAAAATCTGTAACAAAACCTATCAACAAAATTCCATAACTCAACTACATATAAATGGCAGACTCACCTCTCACAAACAAGCTATCTCAACCCACATCACAAACCATTTCAAAAACATTTTCAATGACAACCACAACCCCTCCTGCCTAAATAACTTGGAATGGACCAAAATTTGTCATGAAAACATAAAAAACCCTCAAGATCTTATAAAACCTTTCTCCCATAGAGAATTGGATTCAGCCATATCAGACTTAGGACTAAATAAATCGCCAGGACCTGATGGCCTTAACATAGAATTCTATCTGGCTAAATGGGACCATTACAAAATTGACTTCTTTGCTTTTTTGCGACCCTTCTACGAAAGTAGAAACCCCCACAACATCATCAAGTTCCTAAACAAAACTTTTATCACCCTAATAAAAAAACAAGTCAACCCGATCACATATCCCAATTCAGGCCCATTAGCCTTATCAACACTTCATACAAAATCATTGCAAAAACACTAGCAAACAGAATCAAACCACACATGAATGATATCATTCCACTCAATCAAAACACTTTCCTAAAAAATAGAAGCATCCAAAATGCCTATTTGATGGTCAATGAAACTATACATCTCTGCCACAAAAACAGAACCCCCCTTCTAGCCATCAAACTAGACTTTGAGAAAGCTTTTGATTTTGTCAACTGGAACTGCTTAACTAAAACTCTCTCTGGTTTTGGTTTTCCTGAAAAATGGGTAAATTGGATGCATGCTTTCATATCTACAAACCAATTTTCAACAATCATAAATGGTGTCCCTTTTGGCTATTTTCATAACTCAAATGGCCTCAGACAAGGAGACCCTCTCTCTCCTTACCTATTTATCATCATCACAACTATCCTTTCTCGTATGATTCATCTGGGGAAACAAAGTGGTCTCATAAACTCTCTTGGGGAATGCAAAGAGAACATCATTCAATTTGCTGATGACACCATAATCTTCTCCTCCCCTGAAGACTCATCACTTCTATACATCTTCAGAATCCTGGGTATTTTTTCTTATATCTCGGGTCTCAAAATAAACCTGCATAAATCATCTATATTTGGGGTCCACCTAAATCAACCTTCTTTGGAGCGTTTTAGAGATCTCTTAAGGTGTAAGATTGAAGACTTTCCCATCAAATACCTTGGACTACCAATCACACCTCACAACATAACAAATGCAATCTGGTCCCCTATTATAACAAAAATAAACACAAAACTCTCAGATTGGACAAATAACTTCCTCAATCTTGCAGGGAGACTCACCCTACTTAACAGTGTCATCACCCCCATCACCACACACTTCCTGAGCTGTATTCCTCTCCCTTCAAAAACAAAATCTATCCTTGATAAAATAAGAAGAAAATTTCTTGGGAATAACTTCCACAAATATGAAAAACCCAGGAAACACTACCATCTAGTTAATTGGAAAACAATATCTGCTCAACTTGATCAGGGAGGTTGGGGTATCCTAAATATTGAAACCCATGCCTTCTGCCTTATAACAAAAATTATCAATAGCCTGATCCAAAACAAACCAAAAATTTGGTCACAACTCATCAACCACAAATACTACCAAAAATCTCCTCCCTGGCATATAGTCTAAAAAAAACTGCTTCCCCTCTTTGGAAATACATAAACAAAAATATCCAAAAAATCACTCAAATGATCAATACCCCTCCATACTCCCACCTAAATATCTCCTTCTGGTTCGATCCATGGTTTGAAAACAATTCAGTCATCAATCTCCGCCCAAACTGGACCATCCCAAACAATTTACTTAAAATCAAAATAGATAAAGCTCTCCACCTTATAACCAGCAACAGAACTCACTTAAAAGATGCATCCTCATGCATCTCAGACAAGACGAATTCTGTAACATAAAGCTCTCCTTGGAAAACAACACCTCAAGCAATATAACATGGAAATGGGGAAACACTTACTCAGTTAAGCAAGCCTACTCCTTTCTCACATACAGAGGTTTCGCTCCACCCACCACAAAAATATGGAAATAGAAATGGCCGCAAAAATATAAAACATTTCTGTGGCTTCTACTGCATAACAAGTTGCTCACAGGTGAAAACCTTACAAAAAAGGGCTTCATTGGTCCTTTCAGATGTGCTCTATGCAAAACAAATTCTGACTCAATTGATCACATCTTCTTCAAGTGTACCACTTCACAAAACATCATCTTACACTACACACGATATTGCTTTTCAGATTTTAAGGAAGCAACATTCCCACCACAAATCACACCAAATAGACAATACAAAAACTTCAAGGGTAGCGACATATTCATCACCATCAGTTGGAATCTCTGGAAAGAAAGGAACAAAAGAATCTTCAACAACAACCAAAAAATGAGACAAAATCTTATATCGCATATAGATGCAGATCTTCACATTCTTTCAAAATGTAGGTAAACAAACAGAAGAAGGTCAAGCTGATTTTGATGAAGGTGAATCGGAAGCAAAGTTTCTCTGCGATCTTAAAGCCATGGTGGATGACGAAATAGGAGTCAACATAGTACAACAACATCTATGAAAACACCTCACTTAGAGCTGATAACCTGATTTTCTTAGACTTTAGATATTCCCTTCTTTAAATGCTTATTGAGGTTTGTTTAAGGGGTGCCTCCCCCACTTCATCAGAATTTAGCCTTTATCTCCACCCGGTACAAACGTTTTTATTATGTTTTCCCCTTTGTCTTGTATGAAACTCACTAAAGCAGGTGTTTTCTTGCTTCGATGTGATTTAAATATATGCTATAACCTTTCCTCAAAAAAAAATATTGAAAACAAAATTTTTAGTGCATAACTCTCATAAAAGATTAATCTAATATTGATTGTGACCTTAGAATCTTTAATTTATCCTGACCATAAGATTAAGGGGGAACTCACAAAAACTATTTTGATTATAAGATTAAGAAGCTTACAAAACTTTGTAAACATCAATTGAAGCATGTTATGACCTTAGTATACTTCAAAGTAAATTTGGTGATGAAAACAAAGAAATCTACAATATTCATGAATATGACATATATCTTGTTCCTAATGGAATTCTCTAAACAAGTTAGGGCTTAACATATCGTGTATTTGATTAGAGATACATTCTACTATACGCTTAAATGGATCTCATATCATTTTTAAGGCTTAACATCCTTTGCAAATGATTGAGAAACAAATTGTGGCTAAATTCGAAAATAAATGGTCCCTATTTTAAAAAAATGAATATCTTAGGGGGAGAATAGCATAAAATTAAGGGGGGGAAATAAATGTCATACAAAATGATTTTCTTGGATATCTTTTTGAAATGACAAAGGGGGAGAAATAATATAAAACCAAAAACATAAAGTAAAATGAGTTTCATAAATCACGGGCCAGCACACACTTGCAAATAAGAGAATGGCTACAAAAGGTAAACTTCAAGTATGAAACTCATATGATTTATATTTACTTATTTTATATTTAGGAAATGTTTGTCATCTTCAAAAAGGGGGAGATTTTTGGCTAAATGGACATCATTTAAATACCTTTGTTTTGATAATGACAAACATTTCATTCTCGTGGATCTAACGTGCTACTTGAGTGTTGCAGGAATTAGGTGGATGATAAACTCTTGGGAGATCTATATGCTCAAAATGTTGTTATTTCATGATTGTAATCAAAAGTAAAAACTTGTACAAGTATATAATGTACAAGTACTTAGATATCATGTAAATCAAGCGTTTAGATCTTCCCTAGCCAATTACAACACTTAAATAGGTCATCCCCTACAATAGTGTTACAACTGCACACTCATACACACACTTAGTACTTATTTTAAAATATTGAAACAGAGTCATTCTCGGTCGACAAACTACTCGACCGAGACACTCTCGGTCGACAAACTCTTCGACCAAGAATGACCCAGGTAGCCGTTACACACAACAGACAAGGTAGTTGGAAGTTGGATCAGAATGTTATATACACTTGCTCTAGATAGTCCCTCGGTCGACAAATACCTCGACCGACTGGGATCTCGGTCGACAATTCCTTGACCAAGAATGTCTCTGTCTGCACTTTTTAGGATTAATTAACTAGCCGTTGTTAAAGCAATTAATGGATACCTAACAGCTAGTTGAGCACTTAGAACCCCCTAGAAAGTGTCTAGAACGTCCTTAAGCATTCATAGGCCATTCCTATAAATAGGACAAGCCTTAGGACACCTCACACACACTTGTGCAACACTTGAGCACAATACTTGCAATTGGCTATTCATTCTAGTGAGAAATTGAGCAACTCCAACATTGGCTATACATTTCCATTGCTCCAAATTCGTGTCCTATAGGCTAGCATCTCCTACCCACTGCACCAACACTTCCATATACATTGGTTAGGAGATCAAAATGCTTGATATAGGAAATCAAGCCTTGTGCTACAACGATATTGTAATTTCTATATTTCCTTCTTGTTCCTTTATATCTTTTGTACTCTCCTTGCTACTCCTAGGGTTGGAGGCTGCAGATTGGAGAGGGTTTGACTTCTCAGGTGGAGAAGGGTCTTCTCAATGGAGAAGGTGGACTTTGGACTACTTCAAGAAGGCTGTCTCAACGGGAAGCTACTTCAAGAGGAAGGCTACTTCAAGGGGGAGCTTGAGGTTACTTCAAGGAAGGCTGCTTCGAGGTTGGTGAGACTACTTCTAGGTGAAGGCTGTCCAAAGGGTTTGGTGAAAGTATTTGTAATTTTATGTAACATCCTTGCGAGATAATAAAATTTAAGTACTTTCAAAATCCCGGTTGAGTAAGCAACCGGGTACTGGATTGACTGCCTTAGTATTTTCTAAGGTTGGAACCACTCTAAATCCTTGTCCAATATTTTTGTGGTTGCTTGCTTTGGTTGAATTATTATAAAATATCCATAAAACCCTATTCACCTCCCCTCTAGTGGTTTTTTAGCGTCTACACGGGGTTCCAGCTACAATTGTTTTTGATAGAGGTCCCCAGTTCACGAGTCATATTTGGGAATGACTACATAAAGCTTTGGGTACGCAGTTAAGATTTAGTACCACCTTTCATTCACAGACGGATGGACAATCTGAGAGGACTATACAAACTTTGGAGGATTTTCTTAGGGCATGTGTCCTTCAGTTTATAGGAAGTTGGGATATACACTTGAGCTTATTAGAATTCACTTACAACAATAGTTATCAACACATTATTGATATGGCACCATATGAAGCATTATATGGTAGATGTTGTAGATCTCCATTATGCTGGTATGAAATAGGAGAATACCAAATTTTGGGTCCTGAGTTAGTGCAACAGACAACTGAGAAGATTAAAGTAATACAACAAAAATTAAAGGCTGCATAGGATAGACAGAAGTCATACGCTGATAAATGATGAAGACCCTTAGAATTCCAAGTTGAAGACAGAGTATATCTCAAAGTCTGACCTTGGAAAGGTGTTCTTAGATTTGGGAAAAAGGGTAAGTTAGCTCCTAGATTTATGGGGCCTTATCCAATCACTGAACGGATTGGAAAGATAGCCTATAAGTTGGAGTTGCTACCTGAACTACACAAATTACATCTAGTATTCCATATATCCATGCTGAGAAAGTGTCATCCTGACACGGACTTAGTTTTGCAACCTGTGGAGGTAGAATTAAATGAAGATATATCCTATGTAGAAGGACCAATGATGATTCTTGATAGAAGAATCAAAAAGTTGAAAAAGAAAGACATAATGCTTGTGAAAGTTCTTTGGCATCATTGTGGCATTGAAGAAGCTACGTGGGAGCTGGAGGAAGAGATGAGGAGGAAGTACCCTTCTCTCTTCTCTTGACGATTTTAGGGACAAAATCCCTGTAAGGGGTGGATAATTGTAACATCCCTGACCTGGGTTAAGGCTTTACCCTAGGATTTTTAATTAAGTAAGTCATTTAGATTATTGTATTTATCTTTTGAAAAGTAATTAAGAGTAAAGGAGAGCTTATGTTTCAATTTTGGTCCTGTTTGAATAATGTTGAAACAATATTTTACTTGTTTTGGACTAAAGTGCAAATTACCCAATTTAAGGGGTTACCTTGCAAATGTTACATGATAAATGTTCCTCAAATGTTATAACATCATAAGAATAAGAGTGATGCTGAGGTATGGCTTGTGAAATCCTAAGTTCTAAGAAGGAGCTTGTTTGAGTAATGCTTGTGTATTGAATGCTAGTTTTGGTGTAATTTGCAATTTACCAAAAATCTAGGGTTGAACATGTAAAATACCACTTCAAGAGTGTCCCTAATGTTTCTTGGTATCATTTAGATAAAATAAAAATAAAGGGGCGTCTTGTTTGAACTACTTTTGAGGAGAGATAATCTTGATAATAAAATAATCAAGATTTAAGCATAATTGAAACCCTAATTTATTTTGTAGCAAAAATAAATATATTAATTGAAGTGCCCATCAACTAAAAAGGCTGTGGTTGAAATCCTATAGTGCAAGGACGTCCAAATGCCTTGAGTGGCACCGAAATATCCTAAGTAGGTGAAGAAATCCACTCACATTTGTTAATTAAAAAGTAATGTCCACTAAAAATGGATAATAATATTATAATGATTAAGGTGCTTAAGTGGTTGCTTTTAATTCAAGGATAAATGAGAGGATTTTGAGGTAAAAGGAAGATGGCTTCAAAGGCAAGGAAGGAAGGGGGCATGTGGCAAGAAAGTGGATCAATTTTCTCCTACTTTCTCTCTCCTAGAAAATCATTTATATGTACTCAATTTTCTCCTTACTTGAGAGGCTATTTTGCAAACCACTTTCTTCCCTTGCTTTGGCCGACGAACAAGGAGCTTAGGAGTAGGAGGAAAACATTCCCCAAGCTGAAGTAAGCTCCATGATCATCTTCAACCTTGAATTGATGGTTGAAATTGGATTTCAACAATGATTTTCTTCTCTCTTCCATCCAATACTCAACCTTGACTATCTTTTGCATCCAAAGAGTTGGAAACGAACCTTGGATAGTTGAAGGAGCTTCTTTCACCATTAGAGATGAGAATCTTGAAGCTTTGAAGCTACTTTGAAGGTGGGTTATATAACTTGAACCCATTAATTTTATTATTGTTTTCAATTCCTTATCATATGTTGATCTTTTATTTCTTCTTGAATAATTGACGAATTCATCATATATATGATAGTAGAATTCTGAGGTCTGAATCTTGATGATGATGAAATCATCTTAGCACACACCTCAAGAATATCTAGAACAAATATTTTCATTTTATTGGTCAAACGGTTTCAAACCGTTTGGTGACCAAACGATTTCAAAACCGTTAGAGGTCAAACGGTTTCAAAACGTTAGAGACTAAATAGTTTCAAGGGATTCAAGGATCAATTGGTCTCATGACCTAATAACTTCAAACAATAAAACTCAATTGATTTCATAACCCTAGCTCAATTGATTTCAAAACCCTAGATCAATTGATGTCAAAACCCTAATTTGGGTTCAAACGATTTCATTTCTGAATTGACCAAACGGTCTCAAACCGTTTAGCGTTAAAATGATTTCAAAGTTGATTTGATCAAACAGTTTCAAAACTAATTGGAGATCAAAAGGGGTCAAAACCTTTTGAAGATTCAATGGTCTGAAAACCGGTTAAGAATATAAGGACTAAGACCATTTAAGGTCTAACGGTCTTCAAGACCGTTTGAAGGTCAAGTGACCTTAAGACCGTTGGAAGGTCAAGTGACCTCAAGACCGTTTGAAGGTCAAGTGACCTCAAGACCGTTTGAAGGTCTAAACGGTCTCAAACTGTTTGAAGGATTAGACCAAGACCGTTTGAAGGTCTAAACGGTCTCAAACGGTTTGTAGGATTAGATCAAGACCGTTTGAAGGTCTAAACGGTCTCAAACCGTTTGAAGGATTAGACCAAGACCGTTTGAAGGTATAAACGGTTGCAAATCATTTGAAGGATCAGGACCATACTGTTTGAAGGTCTAAATGGTCTCAAACCATTTGGAGATTTAAGACCAAGACCGTTTGAAGGTCTAAATGGTCTCAAACCGTTTGAAGGTCCAATAGATTCAAACCATGTAAGTACTAATAACCCCATAAGTGGTTGAAGAGTATCTCAAGGTTGATTTCAGTAGAAGTACCTCTAAAGTACTTAGGTGATTAGTATAATTAGAGTGATTATCACTTGATGCCTATGAAAGTAATAAATTCAATGCACTATGATAAGCATAGGTGCATGTACTTAGTGAAAGGTTAAGTCAACCGAATAAGGTATGATGGTAATGTGTGTTTCTAGTACATGGAATAATGATAAGTATGATTTAATACTTAAATAATGTTATGTGCTCCAAGATATGTGGAAGCACTGACTTAGGGTTTGGATTAATGAGGTAATCATAAAACCCTAATCAATGGGGAATGAGAAACCCTAACCCTAATTTTGGAAATGGGTTGAAAAACCCTAATATAGGGTGATGTTATATGAAACCCTAATATAATGTGATGTTATATGAAACCCTAATGTAGGGTGATGTTATGTGAAACCCTAATGTAGGGTGATGTTATGTGAAACCCTAATGTAGGGTGATGTTATGTGAAACCCTAATGTAGGGTGATGTTATGTGAAACCCTAATATAGGGTGATGTTATGTGAAACCCTAAATGATAAAGATGGGAAACCCTAACCCTAATGAGGGAATAGTGATGTTATCTTTGTATTGCATAATGTTGATATGTAATTGATATGGTTGTTATCAAGCATACTAACCATGCAGGTATCATGAGATGATGAGCATAACTAGGTATACGTTATGATGTTAATGGGCATGGTGAGCCATTATTTTATTTTTTGCCTAGTGAGAGGTGACAAGAAGTTGAATATGCCTGATGAGCTATGTGAGATGCTCATGTAACAAGTATCATGAATACCTTGGTCAGATGACCTGGAGGTAAGAGTTACCTGATAGTGGTAGCCATGTTCAGTGATGAACTAAGGGTTTGAATAACCAGATCCAGTAAACATGATGATGATAATGTTGAGGGATGTGAATTCCCAGTAATGAGACAAGGGATTGAGATCCCAATGTTTTATAAAGTTTTGAAAAGAATTTGATAGAAGTATTCCATGTTTCTTTGTAGCATTTGTCATAATAATTCTTGTGTGAAAACTTGATCGATGCTAAAAGAATATGGTAATGTACTTAATTAATCAAGTGAAATCTTATCATGTAGAGCCCTGACCATAGATCCATCATCGTTAGTAGCTGGTGATGGTGAAACATGTTTTCATATGGGAACTCCTGCAACACATATTTTTGAATGTGTGGGGGTAATGGGAGAATATATCCTTACGCCTCATAGGAATGACTATAAGCCATATCCTATGCATAGGAATGGTTATGGACCATATCCCAATAAGGGTATGGCTATGGGCCATGACTCCACAATACCAGGCATTGGCTATGGGCCATATCATGAAGAGAGTATATGCTACGGGCTATAACTTTATAGCAAAGTTGCGAGTATACCCTAGAAAGCTATTTTAGCAAGAGACACGAGATGTCTTGCATGTGGTCTCGCACTGATCGAGACAGATGAGATGATGGAGTCCGACTCTTCCATTGACCTTGTGTGGTATCGATGCTTACGTAATTGTGATTGGTTAGAGCATGAACGATATACTTCATCTCCTTAGGGCATAAGTGTGAATGTAAAATGTAATCAGTCGTGTAGCATATTTGCTTAAGGATGAAACACAAAAATCATTGGTTGATGTTACATTGCTTATTATATCCTAAATGGATAGATATTATACATGTTCTTCATATTCCTTATTAAAATGGATAGATGATTTACTGCTTTATCATTTATAGCTGTAATGCTTTAAAAGATGATATTGCTTAATTCTGCTTAATATTGCTGAAAACCTACTTTTCAATAGAAAATTCCCATGCTCAGTTTATCACTATTTATCTGCAATAATAATGTTTCTGGTGGAGAGTTATATCTCTCGCTGAGACAATTTCAATTGTCTCACCCCCGTGGGATCCAACTGTTTTAGGTGGATGAGGACGAGGACGAGGAGGTAGAAACCATACTGCATGGGAAGGACAACAACATCAGGGACAACAGTCATATCTTAGGTGGAGATACTAACTGTCGTGTTTTGTAGATATGAGATGTATGTGTCGTCTCTGTACTCTCAGGTCCTTGGAGTCAGTAGTTAATACTTTTATGATCGACCTGAGATTTTGGCATTGAATGCCTTGAGGTTTTATGTTGCTTATGTATAGATTTAACAGAGCAACTGTTGTATGTAATCCTCGAGAAAAGAAGGTACATGGTATGTACTTTGTGGACCAGAATGTATATATAATATTTTGGTTCTTGTTATAAGAGTTTCCTGGAAATGGATCTCTTTGCAAATGGTTTTAATTTTTAGTGATTTTTGTTAATCCGTTATTTACATTTAATTCCACAATTAATTACGTAGTGACGGTCTGATTTGGTGTCGGGTCGTCACAACCATAGACATTGTGGTGGGTCTTCCCTGGACCAAGAGAGGTCATGATGCAATATGGGTTATGGTAGATCACCTTACCAAATTGACCAATCCTTGCCTAAGAGAGAGGACAATCAATTTGACAGATCTGGCTGAACTATATATGAAGAGAGAGATAGTTCATCTACATGGTGATCTGAGTTCAACATTTGGAGCATGACCTCAAGTTCACTTCCATGTGGTGGAAGTAGGTGCATAACGAACTCGATGCTAGATTGAAGTTTAGTACCTCATATCACCCCTTGCTGATAGACAATCAAAAGAGTATGATCCAGACTAAAGGGTCTGATGAGAGCGTGTGTGCTCGTTCAGGGTGATATGTGGGAGCAGTCTCTACCCTAAGAGAGTTTGCTTGTGATAATAGACACCATAGCCATTTTCAGGATGTAAGAAGCTCTATAAGGGAGGCCGTGTTGGTAACTACTTCATTAGAATGATGTCGATGGAAGGACCTTGTGAAGGTTAGAGAGACCACAATGTGTGCAGATGAAGTCGCTTTGATCATGCGATGGCTGAGAAAGCCCAGGGGCAACATGAGTCATACACTGATGCAAATCAGACTGATATGCAGTTCACCGTGGGGGAATACATGTTATGAAAACCCGACCCCTCTGAGCTATAGCTGAGAAAGATGAGTCCCCGATACATGGGTCCATTTGAGATGGATTGGTGGAGATGCTTAAGTTTAGCGTACCCCTCAGGATAATATGATGTATGATGTGTTCCATGAGTCCGATCTAGATCACTATGTACTGTACCTGAACCATGTGCTGAGCCAAGAACCTATTGAGCTTCTAGGGAGGCTGAAATATCCTGAGTCACCTATGAGGGTACAAGATACCAAGGTGAGAGAGAACTCAGATGTAAGAATATAGGATGATAAAGGTTCTTTGGAAGCACCATAGAGAGGATGAGGCCACATGGGAGCCAATGATGGACATAGAAAAGTTTTATCCTGATTTGTTTGTATGTTTGGTGGAATTTTGAGGGAAAAATTTCTATAAGAGGGGAAGGATGTTACAACCCCAAATTTTGGGTTATTTTGGGTGGAAATGCAATTTCTACAATAAATGTATGATTATATATTTTGTGTGAATTATGTGCCTTGAACAAATTTCTTTGATAAATAGCCTTGTATGTTTAATTTCGTGGGCCTTGTTGGCTATTGGGCCCAGTAACAAGGAAAAAGGAAATAAAAAGGAAAAGGAATCAATTAATAAAGGAATAACTAAAATAATGAGAAAAGAAAGATATGGAGGCATCTAGAAGGCTAAGATTTATCCTTCAAGGAGGAATTTCGTATCTTTAGGATTTCTTAGGTTCCAAGGAGTCCAAGTTGCAAAGATAATAGGAGAAGATAGAGATAAAATCAAATAAAGCATTATTAAGAAGGACATTTGAGATAATGATGAAAATATAAGAAATATGTGGAAATATGGATAATGAAATCATAATGTATGAGATTTTAAGTCCACATGGTTTATAATGGTAAAAGGAATCCAAATAAATAATATAAAAGAAGAGGAGAGAGAAAATATGCATAAAATATGCCTTAATAAGTAATAACTTGCATATAAAGAAAAGTCTCTGATACTTTCGAATTTGAGTCCCAAACTTGGCGCAGAAGTAGAAAAAGTCATCAAGGATTTTCTTTTAAAATTTGGTATTAATTGGATAATCTATTTGGGAGTTATGATTTTTACAAAATCTCCTAAAGTAAAGAGGATAACAGATAATGCTACAATTTCAATGGGACTGTTGATTTTGGGCGCACACGAGGTGGACCGTGGATCTGAGATCTAATGGTGTCCAGATCATCTCCTACCCTGAGCCAAAAGAGGAAGGCCGCAAACAGTAACTACTGAATTTCCTAATCAGTTTCCTCCATCTTAGTTTCCTGTTGGAGACTGGAGACTCTTCCATTGGATTCATGAGAGCAATACGAACGTTTCCGACCCAAATATTTCTTGAAGTCCCTGCCGATTGGGACTTTGACCAAAGCCACTGGGACCTGGACTCCATGGGAGGGCGTCCTCCCTGTGTATAAAAGGGGGGGATAAATAACCCCTTTGAGAATACCAGATGTTCTCAAATCACCCCAAACTTGTGGGGGTATTTTCTCGCTAAGCAGACCCGACGTAGACAGAGGGGACATTGTCCCCTGGGTCTGCGTGCCCCCTGACCTAGGGCGGATTGAGGGGCATCACAACCCTGAGCATCAGTAGAGCCTGGCTAGGAGAGAGAAGAGGTTGGGCGAGAGGGGTGCAACCCACGACGTGCTTGCGTGACGATCCGAGGCAGAGAAAAGGAGGCCGATTGGCGAGGTTGACTGCCCATGTGGGGAACTCTATTTTGCCGCTAAAATAGGGGAACTGGAACCCCATCCACGTGAGAATGATGAAGGGATCGACTGGATCCAGGTTCCAGGCTAATCAGACGTAAGCAAAGGATCTGCGAGTCCAACAGGAGAAAAAAAGGGAAAAGGAAACGAAAAACTGACGTGGCGTCTCGCGATTGGTTCTCAGATAATTATCTTAGAATAATCATAGTAATAAATTGGTAGCTCAGATAAAATAATGCAATATATGAAAATTGATTAGAAAAACCCATAGAATCTAATAAAAATAGATTTAGATCCTAACTCTAATCATAGATTGAAAAGTGGTTAAAGTTGCTAACCTTAATGCTTTCATTTGATGTTATATGAAATTGAGATGATTAATATGGATAATCTACGAGCATATTAAATTGTTGATAATAAAAAGGTGTTTTGAATGTCTAAGTAGATAATCCATGGCTTAAATAGCTTAATTTAGGGTTTTGATATGGTAATATGCGTTAATGGGCTGAGAAACCCTAATCTAAGTATTAGTGGATTTTAATGAGATATAATTTGAGATCCTTTGTATAAAACTGATGTTAGGTTAATCTCAAGCCTAGTAGATGATAAAAAGGCTCTAATGTGAATATGTGAGTAATTAGGGTTTTAAACCTAAGATTGTTGTTTTGGAGTTTTGTAGATATAAAGGAGGAGAGTTGTAAATAGATCTAAAGGAACCCTAATGAAACCCTAAACCAGATTAGAAACCCTAGAAAGTGAATCCCATTCAATAAAGTAGATTCTTGATAGAGTGTGTAGTAAATAGATTACATATGCTTTTTAGGAATTCTATGATTGTTGAATTTCTTGCTTGGATTGCTTTCTTGGTTGGAATTGCTTAATGCTTGTGAAATCTGCAAATCAGGTATGTGGTTAAATTATGAATAATCATTTTATGATTCACGACATTTTCATGGCGATTATCAATTGCTATGATCCTAAACTATTTGGTTGTTCAATTCTACAATCTCATAAAGTGACTATGTGTATAACAAGTAAATATGAGTGTGCTTCTTAAACCTACATACCACCCTGATGTATGATGCAAGACCAAGCCCCGGAGGGAAGGTCTGAGTTGGTCAAGCCCCAGAGGGAAGACCATTGGGTACCTAGAGTGGTGACCCCAGGAACCAAGCTCAGGATGGAGAAGGTGGCCTTATGTCCCTTGCAAGGACAAAACCCTAAGAGAGGGTAATCCAGGGTTTAGGGTAAAAGCGGTTGAGAAGTTACATTGAAAACGTAATTAGGATTGTTAATCAACTATTTGCTATATTTAGGTTGTTAGAGCCTATTTGTGTTGTTGTGGTTGTCCCCACATACCAGTATAGAAATTACTGACCGACGTTTTGTTTGTCAGCATTTTAGGTATTATCTGAAAAGGACAAATAGTAAAATGGAATCTGTGAAGATAAAGTTAAGTAATCTAAAGGAGGATTAGATAGATAGATTTCATATGTGGATAGAAGTCTTAGATCCTAATCTTGCAAGGTACGAAAAAGTATTATTTTATTCCAGCTTCTCAGTTTAGTATTAGTAGAATTTGATAATTAATTTTGATTAAATTATTAAACCATTGATCCTGAATTTTAGGACAATGCCTCTGACCTCTTGGTCTCCCTTGATTGGGGGTTACCGGGAAGCGGAGTTGTTACAGACTCGCAATTTTTGCTTCCTCCTATCTATTCTCTCGCACTCCTACCACCATGCACCGCAACCACAAACCAAACCCTTGGCATAAAGGTGGATGATAGTATTAGACTTCAGACAGACACAAGGTAGATGGTATTACTATTACTTTCCACACCATTACAGCTGGAGTACATGGCATAGATATACAGAGTTCATCAAAGAATTAAGTAAAACATGCAAATAGAAGACTGTAATTGTAGAGGAAGATCACAATTGTTGAAAGTCATGATCAATTGAATGCTGTGGCGCAATGTATCTTGAGACTCTGGGCTTTAATCTTCAATGACTATTTTTAATGTCTACTTGATTTGAATTGCTGGATTGATTATCTTGATAGATAGGATATTTCTAGAGGTTTGGATGAAATATTTTGATTTGTTATTGGCCCAAATTTAGCCTGTTGATGATGTTGTTTCACACATTTCACATTGATCTTCTTGTCATTCTTGAAAGCTACGGTTGAACATGTGAATATGACTTCATTCTGGAAAAGCCCGCTTCAAGGTTCCTAAGTCGTTCGACATCTAGGGCTAGTTTGGTTGGGTGTTGCTGGGTGCAAAATAGGATTTGTAGAGTAAAAAGTTTAAAAAGAATGATTTCCAAGAACATATAATCTATTTGGTTGGAAGCTAAAAAAATGCCCAGCCTTTGCTTGTTTTCATTTGGTAACAGTGCTTAAAAGTATGGTACTGCACTCGACCACACCCTAAAAGGGCGCAATACCAATTCTGAGTTTTTTACATATTTTTCAGACCCAACCCCTGCGTTAGAATTCACAGATTACTTTTCCGCCGGCGCAACCAAAAGAAACCAGCCTATGAACTCTGTGAGTTTAAGAGTAATGATTTGGTGTTACACCGTACCAAATTAGCCCCTACTGTGAACAGGGCCAGTTTCCGGTTCAGATGTTGATATTCAATATATAACTAGGTCATTTCAAATCGAGGAGCAAGACGAAGCCCATCGATAATGGCTAAACTTGAGTACATATTTTTGTTTTCATTTCCTCAACGACCTATCCAACAACTCATAAATTCTGTCATCGGAGGAAAGCCCACCTATCGTTCTATAGCTGCTAGACACGGTTCACACCTCATCAAACACCCTCAAAAGTGATGGAAAAAACCATATGCCCATTTTCTAGTTGAAGGAGGAGTTGTTCATTCATCCTTTCCCTGTCAGATAAAACAAGACCTCACAAATGCCTAAACATGTATAGTGTTGGGGGTTGTCATTTATCCACCACACTGATTTGGTGGCATCGCTCAATTCCATGTCAACATTATGCCCAATTAATTATACTGCCAACTCCTCCACATATGGTTAGTCTCGAAAGAAAAATCTACGGGGCATTACTCATCGTATTAATTACTTGGTGTCCCAAGACCCACATAATTCTATGTCAGATTCCAATTTATGGGTATGATTCCCTCGATGATCTTGAAAAATTAGGATTTTCAATAAACAACCAAATTTGACAAATCTGACTCATAAAACTAAAAAAAAGGGCCCACTTTCAGAACTTTATGATCTGGTTCATTACCCATTATTTATAAACCCATTTAGACTTTGACTCCCATATTTGAACATGGCTAGTTCGAAAATGTGGATTCAAATTAAACCCACTAGTTTGCCTTTACTTGGGTACAATATCTTTTCCAAATCATTCAATCAAAACATCCATATTCTAAGCCTCTTCCCTTTCCAAGGAGAGAAAATCACACCCCACTATATGTAGGCACACCTAACACACATCAAAGTAAGAGAAAACCTCGATCGTATCATTAGGCTTCATGCTCCACCTCACTTGCATAGTTATCTTTCAGTTATCTCCATGCCACAATCACAAAAGTTAGGGCCACACTTAATATTTCTACAATGGCCCAACAAGGCAATCACAAAGGTGGCACCCCATTCCAAAAATATTACATGGGCTCCTCTTGGTGAGATCCAGGTTGACACCAAACATTCTACAGTTGGGTCTCCATAGTCAATGTTGCAATCTAATCAACCATCATCAACGTTTTTGTCTAGGGTCACACACACTATGCACCCTATCATAGATCTTATATTTGTTGCTATATGACTTCTCACATTTTCTAATGTAGTAATCTAGGGTACGCTCCATGCTCTACTTGAGTTAGCTTAGGTGGACAATAACTTTGATTGAGATTATCCCCCAACCTTGAGATAATTAGTAATTTAGCATATGCAATAATACTTACTAAGGGATGTGTTTCAAGACAAATAATTTTCTTATTATCAAGAGGTTTTATAAAACACACTTACAATGTATGGATATATTGCATGCAACCGGCTTGCAAAATCTTACAACTTGGATAATAATGCATTGCACCTTATGTGATATGTTCACACCAATTATTATATTGGAAATTATGTGCAATATATAATTTTATTTTGATCACATGTTATGAATTAGTTTGACTTTAAGTATATCTTCTGTGATTGTGTATAAGTTTCATTTCAAGCGCATTAACAAATTTTGTCAGCATTACTTTATACCTTTTAACTTTCATAAAAAGAAAAAAGGAATTATTGATACCATTTTTCTACTTTCTTATCATATTACATCGTGTTTGGTTCTAGAAATAAGTTTAGCATAAGACATTTGAGCTAATTTTAGTTTGAAGGATCAAAGAAAAATCTAACAAGGTTGTCTAAAATTCATGCAATACTAACATCTTGTATTGTTAGACTAAAAAATATATCTAGAATTTAGATTTTGACTACCCCACTTCACCCTAATTTTAGGGACTTGTTTACAAACACTACATACGTGAATTATAGGCGCTTACATTACTAAAGTATAAATATAATGTAAATAATCCATTTCTTTCCAAGTTCTACATAAGATTCATGGTAGGTTCAAAAGTCTGGATATTATATGTCTTATTGCTCTTGGAGAATTAGGATCTTCAATGAACTCCTTGAACATGGGAATATGACTTTTCTTGATTTGGCGAATGTCAATTCCTGGTATGACTTTTAATAAACAAGATAGGTTATTTATTTAACTTTGGCAACTAGATCAAAATTGGATAGGTACAAGTTGAGGAGTTAGACAATGGCCACATAGAGTAATTATACATAATTGTTCCTTTTCTAGGATAAACCATCCAAAACCTATGAGAGAAAAATTGCCTTAAGGAAGATAAACACACATTACACACTCTATGTGAGGCCACTATCTTTTAATATCTTTCTAGTAACTAGTATACCCACAAATGCTATTTGTGTGTGCACACTTATATCATGATAATTTATTTGATTAAATTTACTATTAAAACTAAATTAAGCTATGTGCAATGAAAACCACATGCTTATTAGTCATAAAATTAATTCATACCAAAGTAGTAAGTCTTTAATCTGATAAAACCAATGTTCTGTATTTAAAATTCCTATCTCTTTCAACATATCTAAGAATGCACTTCACTAATCATTAAGCTTTATTGCTTTCAATATTTTTTAACATGCTAAAGTAAGTTGGTTTTCAAAATTATCTCTAACTAAAATAAATTTTAAAATCATACCAAGTGGTAATTTTATCCTGTGACTTTTCCAACAACAAAACTTTATAGGTTCAAGATTGTTCTCTATGTCATATATGGTTTTTACACATGTAGATGCTCTTATTTTGGTATCAAACTTGATTAAGAAATCTTCTTCACGACTCTTATTTACACAAAGATCACAACAAGAGTTATTGGTTTTCCAAGTGATCCATTGGTGGTGACTTTTAAAAACACCCACTGTGCCTTTAGTTGAGTTCCAACCAATGTAAATACCTATTCAAAACCTTCTTACTTAAAATCTATTTAAATTGGGGAAACCAAGGAATTTGTAGTGGTAGTGGGTCTATCAACACTAATATGTGGTCCAAGGATTGCAACTACTTTGGGTCTCTTAAGCATAATAACACATTTTAGGAAATCACAAGTTTTAGTTTTGTTGATGCCTCTTACATTTCAACATAGAAAATCTAACATAAAACAAATGGGAATAGGGGTGACGAAGGACTTGATCATCAAATCAACTACTCCCAGCCTTACATGACATTTTCTTTTTCCTTCTTCCTCCTTTTATTCTTGATTCGATCTAGGAATTCACCTTGTCTTGTAAGGAGATGCACCTTAGCTGTCTTCATCTTCGACCCACTACTTCAATTTTTCTACTTGTCAGTGGTAGAGAGCTTGTGACGTTTGGCTTTTCATTCTCCAGATGTTCAAATCCATGTGTTTTAGTATAGTTTGCTGCTGTTATTTCTTTCTCTGCATCCATGTCATCATGTGTGATAACATCATATCCATCTATTTTAGTAATTTTATGAACTTTATAGACCTCCTCATGTTGTTTCTCTCTTGTTGTTGATTGATATACATGCTTTTTCTTGCTACTTTAGTTTTTGTAATGTCATTAAGCACATAGGTGCTGTTGGTGGATGTCTTGTGTTGCTTTCTTTAGGGACTTGTATATTGATATGATATGTGAATATACCATCTCCTACTCCTCCTTGATCTTTAGTTGAACATACTTGTTTGTGGTTTTCTCAACATCTTTTTTGGCATCTATGTTTGATGGTTGGTTATTGTTCTTTGCCCTCTTCTCAATTCCCCTTGTTTCCTCTCATGTTGTTTCTTCATTCATGATGTGTATTCCATGCTTCTTCTTTATCTCTATTCCTCTCTCCCTTCACATTATTGTTGGTAGTAGATTTATTGTAAAAAATAGTAGGCTCGATGCCATTATAATTTTTTTTTCTATGTGGCCTAGATTGTTTTATATGAGGTAAACATTTGGAAGCACTTCATAATTAATGACAGATTCCTACCCATCGATAAAAATGTAAGGAACTAGGGTCTTGAGGTATTCAGTTCAATTACCAACATGGAAAGCTTGCTTCTAGTTTAGGTAGAGGTGTGCCCATTCACTTTTATCAGATTACCTAGGGAAAGCCCAATCATCTCAAAGATGGTCTAGACGTATAGAAATAGAGGTATGTTCAAAAATCTTACCCATGTGAAAATGTGACTTGGCATCTCATTGGATGGCTAGAAGGTGGGGTACCACTTCCACACTGTCAAGCTAAATCCAAGCATCTTCCATGGGTCCCTTGTTAATGCATTATCAAAATCTTCTTGTATGATAGGTGCACTATAGAATGGTTTGGATATATTTTGAACATGTATAACGTACATGTTAGTTGCTAAGAAAGTCTGATGATGTCCCTCATCATTAGCTATATGAGGCATTATTTATACCATGGTATGCTAAGTTAGTTGTTTTCCACCTATATATTTCATAGTTTCCAGCAACGTTCTATTAAAAATCCATGTTTGGCTCAAGGGCAATGGGGAGTTGTAGGAACTTGGAAGAGATGTAGATCATGCCATGTGACTTAGGGCCTATTTGGTGGGGTGAAATTGTTAATATTGATGTTTAATTATCACATAGTTAGTTTAAGTTTTGTTTGGTACAATGTAATGGAATGCAATTTGATGAAATTTGTTTGGTATGGTGTGACAATGTGAAATTTGATGAAATCCAACCACACAGTTCACATGAAATTCCTTGAATTTGTACCATGCTCAAAACAACACCATCCAGCGCAAAGGCCAAGTAAGGATGCAAAAAGCTATTGACTGTTGGAAAACTCACCCTAACTGCGTCCATACAGCAGGTATGTATATACACTATGCACCTTTTAGTTTTTGAAGAAACTAACTCCAGTTAATGTACGCTAGGACTGCTCACCCTCCCTACAAATTCACACACTACATCGAGTCTAGATACATAAATGACCACATTCATTCATTGTATGTTGTATTCATAGTCCATTTCTATCATTTTATTGCACCAAATACGGGTGAATAAAATCCAATAGTTCCATCCATGACTAACCAGATAGACGGATGCAATTACAACTCTATGTTTGTAATTTGAAAATTTTCTTCTACCTCCAACCAAACGCTACCAAACAAAGCCTTACTGCGCACACTATGACAAAGTTGTTTTTGTTTCTCTTACAACTGTGTCCATCTAATTGTTCAAATTATTCAAATTTATTCTTTTATAGCATCGAGGCACGTATCCGGTATAGTACAACTGACCAGATGACCCTTTCATTGACTTTCTTAGCCCAACAATTCTGCTCAATTTTGCCAATAATCTTCTGTAGTATTCTTTTTTCTAATTGTGCGTTCTAGGGTCATGGGTTAGTAAGTTTATCTGCTAGGAGGTAATGTAAAACCACTGTAATTTGCTGCTGTGAAATACTCAGAACAGTATCAACGACTTGATATACTTCATGGGGCTAGGTTTGGATAAAGCTATAGCTGTTTGTAAGTCATTATTTGTTTGTTGAACTAGGAACGCAACAATGTGAATACAAAAGTCGGCTTGGGATGAAAATTGTTTATATGTATATATTTAGAAGATTTTAGTCAGATTAGTTGTGTAATGTTTTCTGGATATTAGTCATTAAATGTATTTAGTAGATTCCAACATGTAAACGTATATGGGTCACTAAGATTGCTTGAACATGAGCAGATGAATTTAAGAGACATGGCAATCATAATGCTTTGTTTGTAGATACTTTTGGCTAACGAAATGAGAAGATGAGCCTGGGATTGAAGATTGAGATACATTTTTTCGATAATCAAAGGTGGAGATACATAAAACGGCAGTTGAATAGTGTAAGATTATGTAATTTTCTGAAACAGGAAAAAGACCTGTTTGTAAGTCATTATTTGTTTGTTGAACTAGGAACGCAACAATGTGAATACAAAAGTCGGCTTGGGATGAAAATTGTTTATATGTATATATTTAGAAGATTTTAGTCAGATAGTTGTGTAATGTTTTCTGGATATTAGTCATTAAATGTATTTAGTAGATTCCAACATGTAAACGTATATGGGTCACTTAGATTGCTTGAACATGAGCAGATGAATTTAAGAGACATGGCAATCATAATGCTTTGTTTGTAGATACTTTTGGCTAACGAAATGAGAAGATGAGCCTGGGATTGAAGATTGAGATACATTTTTTCGATAATCAAAGGTGGAGATACATAAAACGGCAGTTGAATAGTGTAAGATTATGTAATTTTCTGAAACAGGAAAAAGACCTATAATTCTGAAAAATATAATTTTCTAGGTTTTGGTTTGCTAAGATTATATCATGGGGTTGTAAGATATGATCCAAATTAATTTTCAGATGATTTGCCTACTCTCTTTTGAGTTTCTCTGAAGTCACTTGGTCATAAACCTTGTCTTTCGGTGCAGAATTTTCAACATGCTCATTCTACAGGAATTAAGATTAGGTTACTTGACTCCCTGCCCAAGGGATCTTTTAGATCTCAGATCAAACATATTTATATTTGAATGAAATATAATCTACCGCATTGGAACAAATACACAAATAGGTGAGATCAGGAACTTGAATTTGGTATTCTGTATTTGTCAAATCTCACTTGGTAGTTCAGCTATACCCAGCTGATCCCATAGAAGAAATTTTAGCGGACTTTAGTTTCTTTATTTTCTCCTGTTATTTACATCATCTGAGGCCTATCGTGTGAGGGGTGCCTCCCGTATTATTTTTAAACTTTGCATCATCTACGGTCTTTGTATTGGTGCATTATATAGATGGTATTCCTGGTATTATCAATAATATGTTTGCAACATATGTACAGCTATACTAGTAACTGGTTGTATGTTAATATCTTTTCAATGCATTTGAAATTGTTCATAAAAAAACCAGCCGATCCCAGTTCCTTAACTCACAATAAAAGCTTGATCTTTATAAATAGACAGTGATTCACGATATGCATAAGATATTAATTCAACATATCGCACAAATAAGTAACGATCATATGATAGACTGGAATATATTGGTGATATTATGTAAACTTCAGATTCTATCATCTTCAGTACGAGCACAACGATTTGCAGATGTGAGGGATCCAAAACATCGGGCGTTTATGTATTTCACTAAACTCCCATTTTTCTACACTAATCCGCAGAAGAAAGGGATCCAAAACCAACCAACGACAAACCTGTTGCTTTCACGCACAGAGTCGAGTCCTGCTCGGCTGCTCCTGAACCTGGCTTTGACATTATTTCCCGTTGTTGAGTTCGCAGAACCGCTTGGAAGCACTGAATTCATACAGTCTGCCAAGAGTGAAAAAAGTCCAACCAGACACTCATCAAAACAAAGCTCCAAACTGGCGGAATACACACAGTGCCCACTGGTCAATCTAACTCTCTGCAAAACAAAGATGCTAGTCAGTAAGCCCCTGTTTGGGAACGGACTGGACCGGGATTAGCGCCCGTCGTTTAGCGCCACGAGGGCCCGATCCGGTCCGGTTTGGTCGAAAAATGTGTTTGGAAGCCAACCCAGTTCGATCCCCGTTTTGGGATAACGGAATCCCATAATCCGCATAATCCCAGTCCCGGTCGAGGCTGGATCGCGAATCTCAATCCGGTTTACAACCCCCACACCCCGATCCCTCGCGCCCCCTCCCTGTCGCCCCTCCCTCTCGCCCTAGCCTTCTCCCTCTCGGCGGTCTGCCTCCCGACGCTTCGCATCTGTTCTCTGCGGGCAATACTGTTGGTCCGTGTGTGAGAGAAGTAAAAGCGATGTCTGCGACCTCGACGAAATCGCGGATGGAGGTAGGTCATCGTCGGGCGAAGCGCCCGCGTGGAGAATTTATTCAGCCGTCTGCAACCGCCGGTCTACTGGGGCGGCTACATCCCTCAAAATCAAGGTAACCCATACCCTGCCCTGGTCTTCGACTATCTCAATCTGACATTGTCCCATCTTGTCGATACACAGGAGAAGGAGAAACCCTAGCTCCAAGCCGAAGCCCCCGTCTGCCTTCATATTCGGCTTGTGCTGCGAGGTTATTCACTTCCACTTACGCCTGTTGGAGCAGCTGTTCGCGGAAGCTGATCGTCCGTGGCTGAAATCCGGCGGTTCTCCTCCCTAGTGCTCCGGCGACGCTACACACAGCCAGGATTCCGCAGTGCTTCTTCTTTCTCGCCCCTTGCTGCTAAGGTTGGTTATGAAATAGGGTAGCCGACGCTTTGTTTGTGATGTCGATTAGGGCAGACTTTTCTGAGGTGGATTGCTCATCAATTTGTGTATTTATTCACCCGACATTGGTTCCAAACAAGTTATCATTGTGTATGACAATCACATTTTATCCGTCGATGGCATAGTTTAATCAATGTTTGTCGTTGTTATGCTTTTTCCAACAATATATCCATCTGTGTAGTATTATTGTTAATCGTTGTGTATGACAGTCAAAATCTGTAGTATTATTGTTAATCGTTGTGTTTGAATACGGCCAGGGAATAATACAACTTTTTTGGTTGATATCTACCCCAAAGTTCCTTCTTTCTAATAATGAGCTTTACCCTGGTTGAAAGAAATTTTCAACACTGTCATTTCTTCTATGACTATTTAATTTAAAATGTATGCTTCACTGGACAAACACATCTTTAGTCAACTATTGAAACTTCTATTGGATGCCTTTCCACATTTGGTCACATTCCCATCTTATCATGAAGCTAAGAATACCTAGGTCTGTAAAAAATGGTCTGTATTCTGTATAGAATACGTAGGTCTGTAAAATAAATGATTTTCTTGACCCAACTTCCTCTGTTTCAACTCATATAACAAATATGTTTGTATTGCTATATACAAGTTGATATCTAGCCCAAAGTTCCTTCTTTCTCTCCCTTTTTGGTTGATATTATTGTCGAAAAAATAACTGTACTAACAGATTACAGGTCTTCATGATAAGTTTTGATAATTTTTAGATAAGATTGACCTATTCAGTAGATGTTATTCAGTAGATAAACATAGCCTCATCAACTGTACTGATTGATCACAATACCTATTATTATTTAGTTTGATGTGCCCTGAGCCTTAGAATGAGGCCTGAATTCGTGTTTGAGCTTCATTCAGTGACAATCAGTTTAACATGTCTACTATTTAACCACTAAAACCCATATACCACATAATTCAGAATAAATCTGATTGATTTTCCCTCAATGGTCGGTTGACTATTTTCTGTCTGACAGAGCCTGATGTGCATTACTATTGTGTACTGAATATTTAATGTGTTCATAAATAGTGGCATATTTCCCTAGTCAGCCTACTTTGTTTTATGTTGAATTTAATTTGGCACCTTGTCCACAACCCTTGACTGAGGTATGACCCCTTGACCTAGGTCTACTATGATGGTCTAAAATTGGAATCCACCTATTATGTATTATTTTTATTTAATTTGGGACATATATCTAATCCCCTTAAGTGTGCTCTAAGCCCAACATTGAGGTTTGAATTCGTGCTTGAGCTTTATTCAGTACCAATCAATTTAATAGGTCATTATTTGTTCAGTTTCAAATCTATTATGTATTGTTTTTATTTAAGTTGGAACAACTATCTGATCCCCTTAAGTGTGCTCTAAGCCCTGCATTGAGGTATGAATTCATGCTTGAGCTTCATTTAGAACCCAAAAAAAATTATCTCATTATTGAACCATTATACAATCATACCAAAAAAATCAGATTGATTTTACAACTGTGTATTGAATAATTTCTGTTGCATTTCATGTCCAATAGTTTACTTGGTTGCATTTCAATGCCCTACAATTAGGTGTATTATGATGGACCAAAATTTAACATATATCGGATCCCCTTAAGTGTGCTTTGAGCCCTACAATGAGGTCTAAATTTGTGCTTTAGCTTGATTCAGTACCGATCAATTTAATAGGTCATTATATGTTCAGTTTAAAATCTATTATGTATTGTTTTTATTTAAGTTGGAACAACTATTTGATCCCCTTAAGTGTGCTCTAAGCCCTACATTGAGGTCTAATTTCATGCTTGAGCTTGATTCAGTACCAATCAATTTGATAGGTTATCATTTGTTCAATTTAAAACCTTTTATGTATTGTTTTTATTTAAGTTGGAACATCCCCTTAAGTGTTCTCTAAGCCTTACATTGAGGTCTGAATTCGTGCTTGAGCTTCATTTAGAACCCAAAAAAATTCTCATTATTGAACCATTATACAATCATACCAAATAAATCAGAATGATTTTACAATTGTGTACTGAATAATTTTTGTTGCATTTCATGTCCAACAGTTTACTTGGTTGCATTTCAATGCCCTACAATTAGGTCTATTATGATGGACCAAACTTTAACAAATATCTGATCCCCTTAAGTGTGCTTTGATCCCTACAATGATGTCTGAATTTGTGCTTTAGCTTGATTCAGTACCAATCAATTTAATAGGTCATTATTTGTTCAGTTTAAAATCTATTATGTATTGCTTTAGCTCTAATGAACGCATGTGCACTAAGATAACATGATCAGTTTTGATAATTTTTCATTTCCAATATCTACATTTTTCATTGATAAATATCTGCTTTGTAGAGTCCAATATCTACATTTTTCATTGATAAATATCTGCTTTGTAGACTCCTGTGCACTAAGATAACATGATCTGTTTTGATAATTTTTCATTTCCAATATCTACATGTTGCATATATGGCAATAATATTTTCAATTATTGTAGAGCCCAACAAACCAACTTAGCATAAATCGATGTTTCTTCTATGCAAAAGTTGTATATAGAATACCTAGGTCTGTATTACAGGTCTGTATTTTCAATTATTGTATAGCCCAACAAACCAACTTCCTCTGTTTCAACTCATATAACAAATATGTTTGTATTGCTATAATACAACCTTTTTGGTTGATATCTAGCCCAAAGTTCCTTCTTTCTCTCCTTTTTTGGTTGATATTATTGTCGAAAAAATAACTGTACTAACTGATTACAGGTCTTCATTGTTGTATAGAATACCTAGGTCTGTATTACAGGTCTTCATTGTTGTAATAAGGGGGAACAATTTAATCTACTGATTTAATCTATGATAATACCTAGCATGTGTCTGAATTTAGGATCAGATAATATATTTTATACTTTGAAATTGAGTCCATCATTTCCACTCTGAGACAAATTGAGAAGTCGGTGTAAAATCATCTAATTCACTACTAGGTTCACTTCCTCTTTCCCTAAATATGATCATCTTACTTGTCACCACTCTTGCTAGATATTATAGTTGGTTCTCTTCTCTGTCTTCTAAATTGCCTCTTTTGCAGATATTTTATATTTACCAATGCTCTAAATTGCCTCTTTTGCAGAAACAGGACATTGGTTTGTTGAAATTTGTTAATCAATATTAATGGCATTATTGAATAAGTGGGGAACTCGTATAATGCTCTCATTAATACACTGTTCCAGCTTGCTTTGTTTTGAATTATTTTTTGTGGTTGCTAGAGTGCCAATATTAGATCTGAAGACCTTAAAATTAGTTACTGAAAAGTTCTGAATTCTTTTTTATGGATGTTTAACCTAAAATTTATATAACACGGCTTCAGATCGTTATATATTTTATTGGAACTAATATACATAAATTATATGCAACTGATGAACAAGGTAATTTCGTAGTGTCATTACAGCTTAGACGACACTATCTAAGTAAATACTTTATCTGAAAAGATAAACGATATAACGATTTGTGTATCATAATATATTGCAGCACCTACGGGGGTATGTCTTCTGCCGACCCCAAGTTTCGTATTGTTTGGCAAAGAGACTCTGATGCCGCTCTAGTATCTACATTGCGCAGACAATATGAACTAGGCAAGTGTGTCGATGGTCATTTCACTAGGGAGGCTTGGAGGGAGGCAACTGTGGAAATGCAAAATAGGATGGGGAAGACGGCCTGCAATACAGACCAGTTGAAAACTCGGTGGAAGAACTTGAGGAGGGACTATGCCGCTTTGAAGCTTGTGACGAATAAGAGCGGCGTTGGATGGGATGACACAAGGCATAAGCCAACGCTGCCCGACAGCCCTGAATGGAGGGAGAGCCTTGCGGTATATCCAATAACCAGTCCCTTAAATTGAAAAAAAAAAGTCATCTATTAACACTTTAATTTCATAATAAACATTTTTTTTATACTTAGGCAAACAAGGACCTTGCTAGGTTGCTTAACAAGCCGTTTCCCCACTACTATGACATCGAGATGATGGCGGGGAGGAACATTGCTAGAGGACATCATGCAATGTCTTCAACGGACACACATATCCCTTCTGACGTTGCCTCCGAGGATGAAATCGCTGTCGACTTAGATGACCCAGACACACCCATGAACACTGGAAGCCAAGCTGGGGAACGTAATATGGGCGCATTTGGGATGCAAAGCGAGGGAGAAACCGGGGGAGGCGGAACAGATACACCGAGTGGTGGCGGGAGGCCTCCTGTCGTTAGGCGCAAGAAGCGACCATCAATGGCTCAAGACCGATGTGGGTTATCAAATGAAGTGTTATCTGAATTCACACAGGTTTATGCAAAGGTTCACGAGTTAGGCAGTGGTGTGGCAACTAGATCCTTTGAAAAGAAAGAATTTACAACCATCTTACAACATTTCCAGGACACTTACCCAGATGCCCCCACTCCTGTATTTACAACACTTGTGAACGCCATCAAGGACTCAACAAACCGCTCCATCTACCTAAGCCTTATAGACACACCTCAAAAGATAACCATATGGTTGCAAGACCTTTGGGAAAGGTCCCAAGCTGCCAATGCAACATCAACACCTTCAATGCCATCCTCGTTCCAAGCTTCCAATGCAACACCAACACCTTCAATGCCATCCTTATTTATGCCATCTCACCATGCATTTTTCCCACAATCCCCAACACCCAACTTCAGCAACATACCAAGTATGGCATCGTCATTTGCGTCATCTCACCGTCCATTATTTCCTTCGTCCAATGATGCTGGCCCTTCCGGACCAACAAACTTTGCGTCATCTCACCGTCCATTCATTCCTTCGTCCAATGATGCTGGCCCTTTTGGAAGCGTCATCTCACCGTCCATTCATTCCTTCGTCCAATGATGCTGGCCCTTTTGGATCACCAAACTTTACCAGCAAGGCATTTAACTCATCAAATCAGTAGAAAGTTCTTTCGTTGTTGTAATAATCTATTTCCCATCCAAACATTTTCTTGGGCTTTATCTTATTTGCCGAATTGTTGTAATATTTTTATTCCCGTCCAGACATTATTGATTAACTGTTGTAATATTTTATTTCACTGCCATGGTTTTATTTTGCGATCAATGTATTTCTCTTTGTATCCTGGAAGGCATTATTTTATGTGTCCAGAATTACATATGATTGTAGCCCAGTTATTTTCCTTGTCCTTGCCATGACAACGTTGCTATGCTTCCACTTGTAGGCATAATGTCAACCACTGACCAAACAGAAACACCTGGCCTCCTCACGCACATTCTACATACATTGTCTGGTCCAGCTAATCACATTGCTGATACAATAGCTGAGTCCATAGCAAACTCCATCATTGACGACATTTCCGACATACCACCTACAATACCTAGGTCAGTTAGCATTAGGAGTGGCCACCAGAAGGTCTTAGAAATTTTAAATGGTCATGAACAAAGGGCTTATGACCTATATCGAATGAGACCACATTCTATATTGGCCCTTGTGGACAAGCTTGAGAGTCGCACCTTGTTACGAAGCACTAGAGGCGTCAGTTCGGTTGAGGCTGTGTGCTACTTCCTACAAATGCTTGGCCATGGACATACAAATCGTGCTTTGGCTGAGGACTACATTCACTCTGGTGAGACCATAAGTAGGAAGTTCAACGAAGTCTTGGACGCTGTGTGTTCGTTGTCCAATGAGTACATTGTCATGCAAACTGCAGCGACATGCACGACAACACATTCTCGTATATTGGAGACCCCAAGGTTCTACCCTTACTTCAAGGTAATAGTTAGCCCCTACAATCTTTAATCATTTGGAAATATTTTGTATGTTGACAACCTATTTTGGTGTTATAGAATGCCATCGGGGCAATTGACGGAACACACATCCCCGTCTTAGTTAAACGAGACAAGCAAAATCGCTACCGAGATAGAAAAGGGAATGTCTTGGCTGTAGTTGACTTCTCCATGGAGTTTACATATGTCCTAACTGGGTGGGAGGGATCGGCTGCTGACCAACGGGTCCTACAGTCAGCGACGACCACAGGCGGGTTTAAAGTTCCGCCGGAAAAGTTTTACCTAGTAGATGCAGGGTATGCCAACACTCGGCAATTCCTTGCACCGTATCGCAACACAGCTTACCATATTTCTGAGTACCGAGGAAACAGACATGCCTACACCAGCAAGAAGGAGATGTTCAACCACCGCCACGCACAATTACGTAATATTGTAGAAAGAGCATTTGGGGTGCTGAAGCGGCGGTTTGCCTACCTTAAAAAGGGGGTGACATATCCCATACATTCGCAGTGTCGCCTCGTAATGGCTTGTTGTATCCTCCATAATTTCATACGCCGCCAACATGATGGCGACAGTATAATGGACGAACTCGCAGATGACATTTCAACATCTGCCGTTCCCCCTGCTGGGGTTGACCTGAGTTCCCTCCAACAAACAACTCAGGCCGATTCAAGGGAGGGCGAGCGTTTACGTGAATCCATTTCTAATTTGCTATGGGATGCCCGTTGACTTACAATTGTATCTGTAATAGTGTTCGACATTATTTGAAAAATTATCCACGACATTACTTTGTAGGCTTTAGTTGTTTTTTTTACAAACTTTCTTCTGCATCCTAATAATATACATGACATAATGAATCACTAGGTTGTCTTGAAATGGAGAATGGAATGCCTTGCTGTACATGCGGCCTTACATGCACTGTACGTGTGTATATGGATGAAGCGGACGCGGCAAATGGACGTTTTGAAAACAACAACCCGCACAGACCGTATTTTACATATGGTAGGGGCCTTGTTTCGAATAGATGTCAGATGAGATTGCCTGCGCAGCGTGTACCACCCACGGTTGCCACACTTACTGCAGTTAGGGATGCTATGCTAACACAACTTGCATATGCCCGCAACGAACGCAAGCTATGGTCTGAACAATGTGACTTTGTCAGTTCGACAAGAGCAGACATCGATAGGCTTGAACAAGGTATTACCACTCTACGTGAGAGGTGCCAATATCTTCAACAAGTACTTCACATCACGAGCAGTAACGACTCTTCAAACGAGGACGGATACAATACATCATAGATGTAGAACAAGCACTTAGGCCTATTTTATGTTCGGAAAGTTGTATTTGAAATCTATGTTCAGAAGCCAACAATGTTTTTACTAATCCTCAATTATGTTTTAGATGTCAATGGATCCATCTGGAGTTCCGAGGTGTGATTGTGGGTTAGATGCAGCCTTGCGGCTTAACACAGAGGATGCAGGGTTGTACGATTTTGGCATTCTGAGTGAAAGGCCGGGCGAAATGTATTACATATGTCCTTCTCGTGAGGTGCACTAGTAAATACATACATAATAGGTTGCCGTTGTGTATGCTGCACATTCGTTGTCATTCATTAAATTTTATTATACATTGTAGGGAAGAGATCGGTGCAGATACTTCCGTTGGGCAGTCGATCTCCCCCCAATAATTGATTCTTTGAAAGCTGAGATTATGTTACTAACTGTCGAGTGCAAGTCAGTGTGGGGCCAAGCAATGAACATGAAGGACTGTGTTGAAATTCATCACAACTACGATGATATATACACCCAAAAAAAGTATGAGCATGACAGTGTAGAACGCTATGTTGCCAGTCTGGAGGAAGAATGCAGTCTTCTTTTAGACATTCCTTCACCCACGGTGACGCCATAACGTTTAATGGCAGAGAACTACATTTAGTTTGGTGTGTCGATTTTTCACCATTATTCATCATAATGTTGTTGTATGTTTTATGGAGGGTGTATGTTTTTTCACCGTTATGTTGATAAATGATAGCTAACATTGAATATGCATTTTATATTCCCTTAATTATGCGATACACACTTACATCTAAAACATATTACTTACAGAATCTGTAATATGGCTGGGCCTCAAAGGACGCCTTCCTTTATGTGGTGTAGGGAGCTTGATATGGTTCTCAGAGGTATGATGATAAACCAATATGAATTGGGGAGATGTGTTAATGGAGTATATACTACACAGGCTTGGATGGAGGCATGGCGTCACTTTCCGAAACATAACTGGGGAGCCCATATCTTTGACTGAGTTGCAGATGAGGTGGCAACACATAAGGAGAGAGTTCATAACAGACAATCTTTTTATTTTGGGAGATGTATTGCCTCCCCCGCCATTGGCCGTGCAACGCAACTTCATGACGACTCGTCGCATTTACCCACCTGGCGTTACTCAATACCCTATTAACAATGATGAGTGAATATTGTCACAGTTTGTAGTTGTTTTTGTTTACCTCGCAACATTTATTTGTATGCAACTAAGTTTGTTTGGACCTTTTTGTTTATGTATTGAATGCATAAATCACTTTCTTACTTGTTTGTAGCTAAGTTTGTTTGCAGCATTTATTTTTATTCAATATTGTCACAGTTATCTTTATATTATTCATATTTGCTAATACTAAAATTTGATTTATTAACTATAGATGTCATCATCGCGGTCACGGTCGCGGTCACGGTCAAAGGCAAAGACAGAATTTGAAAAAATATTGATGTCTCCGTCGAAGATTAAAAAATATGTAAAAGAAAATCTTGTTTGCAAAAAACCATGTTGCGAGCCTCCACGCGATGAGGGCCCAAATGAGAGAGCCGAAGGAACAAGCCAAATGAGGGCCCAAATGTTGCGAGCCTTGTTTCCTCCTACTCACCATCTGCCGTTGCTGTTCGACTGGCCAAAAGACGCCAGCAAACAGGAAACAAATCAGGTGTTGGACGAACCCTGTCCTGTGTCGTGGGAACAGTACGACGAGGCCATGAAGAACGACGAGGCATGAAGTTGCCTGCTTGATCACCAGCTTAGATTGTGTTACTATGTCGTTGTCTAGGTCCAGGGCAAACCTCTCCTTTCATTTTCTATGTTACATATGTATTCGCCCGAGAACCAACAATATATTATCTTTTAATTTATGTGGTATTACGTTCTGCTACAGACATGCTACGCACCTTTGCTACTATTTAATTTAAATACATTAATTAAATTATGTAATGGTTATTTAATATAATACACTTCAGCCAACTTCTGCTTAAAAGAGGCAACACAACTACACATACTTATTCTTGTTAAAACAGTTCTACAACATCAACACAAAATCAGCAGATACTGACTATGTTGCCAAACAAAATCAGACTGAATCCAGTCTAGTAGCCAAACAAAACCAGACTGCAATCAGACTCAAACCAGACCAGCTGACCAGAATCAGACTGTGTTGCCAAACAGAATCAGGCTGGGTTGCCAAATAGAATCAGACTGAATCCTGACTAACCCAGTCTAATCCAGTCCAGACTACGAAATCCCAGTCCGTTCCCAAACAGGGGCTAAAAGTTGCCACAGGCTGCACCTGACCCTTGGGGCTATTAGAGCCACCACCTGTGTTTTTCTGCCCTGCCCCCTCTTCAGTCGCTTTCTAGCCTTTTTCGTTACCGTTTTTTCAGTTTTGGCTTATATGAGTATCTTTCATTATAATTCTAACGAGAAGAGACCCCAGTCACCATGCACCTCAAATTAAGTTTGTGGTATAAAGACAAGAACCGCCCGGTCACCATGCACCTCAAATTAAGTTTGTGGTATAAAGACAGGAACCGGAAGGATATATATATATATATATATATATATATATATATATATAGAGAGAGAGAGAGAGAGAGAGAGAGAGGGGGGGGGGGGGCTAGAATACACTCGAGTGTACAGATTACGTCGTACACCTCAATGGTGTTTGCCTATCTAGACCTTGTCTTTCCAAAATCCAATCCATTGATCTTCATGGTTACAATAATAATATGCCACATACTAAATTTGAGCTCATTTGGATGAGTGTAAGTCACTCATCCAAGGACAACACAATCGACGCACAAAACTAATTTGAAATTCATGATTCTGCCTCCTTTAAATGCGCGACCTGTAAGTATCCAAATGAGCTAAACTTTATTACATAGTATGTTCTTAAGATATTTAAGTAGATCAACAGTTTAGATTTTTTCAAAAAGTTACTGTATCTTTAAAAATGACTGAGGTATACGGTGCCTCCGGTACACTTGAGTGTACACTAACCTGACTCTCTCTCTCTCTCTCTCTCTCTCTCTCTCTCTCTATATATATATATATATATATATATATATATATATATATATATATATATATATATATATATATATATATATATATATATATATATATATATATATATATATATATATATATATATATATATATATATATATATATATATATATATACACTCGAGTGTATGGATCACGCCGTACACCCCACTGGTGTTTACCTATCTAGACCATGTTTTTATAAAATCTAATCCATTGATCTTCATGGTTACAATAATAATAGGCCACATATAATATTTGAGCTCATTTGGATGAGTATAAGTCACTCATCTAAGGACAACAAAACCGACACACAAAACTAATTTAAAATGCATGATTTTTTCCTCCTTTAGATGCACGACCTATAAGTGTCCACATGAGCTAAAATTTATTATATAGTAGTTTCTTAAGATAATTAACAAGATCAACGGTTTAGATTTTTCAAAAAGTAACTCTATCTTTAAAAATGACTGAGGTGTACGGTGCCTCCGATACACTCGAGTGTACACTAGCCTGACTCTCTCTCTCTCTCTCTATATATATATATATAGTCAGGCTAGAATACACTCGAGTGTATAGATTGCACGAATACACTCAAGTGTGTTTGCATATCAAGACTATTTTTTTACAAAATGTAAACTATTGATCTTCACTGTCATACTATAACTAGGCGACATACAAATTTTGAGCCTATTTGGATGAGTGTAAGTCACTGATCCAAGGGCAACAAAATCGACTGCAAAACTAATTTGAAATGCATAATTTTGCGGTCTTTATAACATGATCTACAAATGTCCAAATGTGCTCAAATTTTATATATGAGATATTCACAAGATGTTTAACAAGATCAACAGATTAGATTTTTGAAAAAAATATTGTATCATAAAAAGCTACTTGAGTTTATTCTGCTCTGAATACACTCGAGTTTATTCTTGCCTGACTCTCTCTCTCTCTCTCTATATATATATATATATATACACACACACACATATATATATATATATATATATACACACATACATATATATACATATATATGCATGTATATATATATATATATATACATATATATATAGTCAGACTAGAATACACTCGAGTGTACAGATCACACGAATACACTCAAGTGTGTTTGAATATCAAGACTATTTTTTTTGCAAAATGTAAACCATTTATCTTCACCTTCATACTATAACTAGGTTACATACAAATTTTGATCCCATTTGGCTGAGTGTAAGTCACTCATCCAAGGGAAACAAAATCAACGCGCAAAACTAATTTGAAATACATAATTTTTGTGGTCTTTATAACATGACCTATAAATGTCCAAATGTACTCAAATTTTGCGTATGAGCTATTCACAAGATGTTTAAGAAGATCAATGGATTAGATTTTTGAAAAAATATTGCATCATGAAAAACTACTTGAGTGTATCCTGCTCCGAATACACTCGAGTGTATTCTAGCCTGACTCTCTCTCTCTCTCTATATATATATATATATGTGTAAGGACCCTGACCTCCATTTTGGGCTTACACTGTTTGCTTTGCCTAAACCTGGTGTTTAGATGTTTGCTAATCACCTGAGTTGTGGTTAGGGTTTGTTTGTGCTTTCTGAGAGGTTGAGGTGCAACTTGCAAATTACCCAAGTTTTAGGGTTGGTGTGCAACTTTGTCACCTTAAGGGATGTCTTTCTCACTCCTTGCATCCTCTAAAGTTGAGAGGATGGGTTGGGCACCTTGCTTGAGTTGCTTTGGGCCTCGTTTGAGCTGGTTGAAGCTTAGGCTTGTTGTTGGGCTTTCTTGGGCCTTGTTTGAGCTTGGTGTCGCCTCCTTGCTTGGTGTATCGGGCAAGGGTGTATCAGCCAAGAGTGTGTCAGGTAGTGGTGTATCGGCCATGGCACCATGTTGGGCAATACACACCCTTCTTGACCTAGCATCGTTTGTGTCACCCTTGGTGACACTTGTTGCTCTTTGCTAGCAAGTTGGCATAGCGTGGACAAGTGGTGGTTTGGGCGAGCACATGTGGAGCAACCCTCTAGTGGACGCCCACTTGACACCCTTGTATATATACCCTCTTCTTTGATAGATTGGGATCCATTTAGCTCCTGAGTTGCTTCCCTTCTTCCTTTGGTGGCCGATACCCCCCCCCACCTGGTGGAGCTTGGTGGTCGATATCCTTTGGTGGAGCTTGGAGGGCGACATCCTTGGCAGCCATAGCTCTAGTCTTCTTCTTCCTCTAGTGGTGGCCGAAACCCTAGAGTGTCCTTGCTCCTTCTTCTCTTGTGGTGGTGCCTTGGTGCTTGGAGCTTTGAGATTTTGAGCTTGAGGAGTGTGCTTGAGGCGGGTTACATAACTACTAACCCTAACTATACCACTTCCTTACCGTGTTGCTTTGTTATATGCTATCTTGATCGGCCAGGTTATCTTGCTAGATATATTTCTTGCTTTAATGGTCATGTCATTTCCCTAGATGAACCATGAATCTTGTGGCTGAACCTTGGATGTGGGTTCCTTGGGAAAAACCCCTCTCTTAGTTGTTGAGAGGTGAGACTATGATCTCCTAATTCAATGGTGTGTTGTGGCGTGTTCTTGGGGCAAAACCCCTTTCTCTCTTTGGTCTTGAGAGGTGACCTTAAGATCTATTTGTGTGGGCAAAACCCCTCTCTCCCTTAGTTGTTGAGAGGTGAGTCTACACTCTAGTTGCTTGAGCAACACCCCTCTCTCTCACCATGGATTTGAAAGAGTGAGCCTTTGGTTGGGTGTTGACCTAGTTGTTGGTTTGTTGGCTGATATGGTGATGATCTACCTTGCTTCCTGATATGTGATAGAGGTTATGCAAGACCCCTCTCACTTAGATGTTGAGAGGTGAGCCAAAACTCTTGATATTTTAGGGTTTTTGGTGGTTGTCTTGAGGTTGAAGATGACCAACCCAATATGTGGTGTAACCCGATATCCCTTATTGCCTGATATCGTGATGTGAGCTTGGTGCCCGTTATCCCCCCTAGTTAAGGCTTGGACAATATGATAGGTGGTTACCCTAGTTGACCCCTTGTCTGATATGTGGGTTTGGCTGAGTTGAGCTCTTGGCCGATATAAGGTTCCGTCTGGGACACAATGTTAGCCGGTATGGCTAAGAGCAATATCGATCTATTGAGTTGCTGCACGTCATGGCGTTATGCATGGATGATATCGGATAGGTTGGCTATGTTGCATGACATGCTGCTAAACCGTTATGGGTGGTATGCACCTTGTTGTCCCTTACACGATATCGACCCTGTTGTGTGTGTGGTTGAGCAGTATTGGCCTGCTATGTGCTTGCCTGATATCGACCTGCTATGAGTAGTGTGCTAGTGCGTTAGCCCGTTATCGGCCTTAGGGCGTTATCAGGATGCGTTGGTTGGGTGTTGCCCGATAGAGCGTTTCCCGGCATGATGCGTTCCTACTGTGATGCATTCCTACTGTGATGCATTCCTACTGTGAGGCATTCCCCAATATAGCGTCGCCTGACACAGCGTTGCACGCATGATGCTTGCCCGATATGATGTTGCACGCTTGGGCGTTACATGTTGGTTCTTAGATGTTGCCCGACATGGTGTCTTGAGGAGGTGCTGTCGGATATTAGTTGGCTTGTGCTTTTCCCGATATGGGTGTTGGCCGATAGTGCTGGCCGACACAACTAGATAGGTTTGGTTGTAACCACTGCACCTTTGATGAGGGTTGTGATACCTTTGGTGAGGGTTGTCCCTTACCCGATATATCTATAGTGAGGTTTGTACTTTGTGTTCGGTTGGTAACCCTAATGCTTGATTGAAAAGTTATATATGATAATATGATGCATAGATATGCTCATCTAATAGCATAATTATATCTCTCTTGATATATGCAATAAGTTTAAGATGTTCCTTGTATGAGTATAGTTGTACCTCTATGCTTATGCTAACCATGCATGTACCATTTGTATGATGAGGCCATAGTGATGACATGACAATGATATAATGTGGAACATCAAGGGTCATGATGAACCCAGTGATATATGATGGGTATTACCCATGGAATGGCAATGCGTGCCTTGATGATGGGATTGAGTCCCTGTGATGTTGATCCTTGAGATGGATCTTAATGATTGGCAAGAGGCCAAGTGGTAACATGAAATGTTGATCCTCATGATGGATTAGGATGATGTTGTTGGCTTTGAGAATAAGAATGACAATGTAACACATGATAATGAGATCTATGTTGTTTACTTGTGTTATAATTTACATGTTACATAACTTGGTTGAATCTTGCAATCCACTTAAAATATGTTAATTAATTACAGATGAATCTTTCATGTAGTTTGCCCTGGCCATAGATCCATCATCGTCAGTAGCTGGTGATGGTGAAACGGGTTCTCCTGCAGGTTAACTCAGAGCGCATATTGTTGAATATGTGGGGTTTCTCCTAGCCGAAAATAGGAGGGTTAGAGTGCAACTACAGTTGTAGAATCAAGATGTGTTATAGAGCATGGTAAACAGGCCCATGGATCAGTGTGATGGAGTATGAATGCGTTCATGGCTCGGGAGCACGGTGAACAAGCCTTTGGCTCAAGATATACTAGCGCCGTAACATGTACCAAGGTGGGCTAGAGAAAAAGGTAGACTGCATGAGCTAACCCTGTGACTGAGGTCACGTAAGCAAGAGACTGTATTCTTCCTTTGGTTCTCAGGCGCTGACCACGAGGGTAGAGGTCATGGATTTTGGCTCTTCCATTGACCTTGTATGGCACCAACTTTGAGTTTCACAACCGAATGTTGGATTTGAGCGGTACGACTCACTTCCTCAGGGCATAATAAATTGTAATCCAGCCGTATAATATATTTTCTTAGGGAAAACACGGAAGATTGATTGAGGCCTTGTTTGTATAGTTGCCCTAGTTATGTCTTGTAGCTAATTACATGTTCCTCAGATGTTATGATAAGACCCTATAAGATTTTTCTTGTCAGTCATGTTCCACATATTATCTGTTTATATGCCTCTTAGATATCCTGGTAAGATGTTATAGAGATAGTTCTACTCAACATGTTGCATATATGATCTTTTTATATCAGTTACCTTCTTTATCTGTTCTAGCTCTCCTGAGGTTTTATAGTTTCATCGGGGGTTATGTTTCTTGCTGGGACTGTGTGTCTCACCCCATTGGTTTAAAACCTTTTTAGGTGGACTCGCTAGACATGGTGGTGATCGTGGTGTTGCAGCTGAGCAGTAAGATGAAATGTAGAAGGCAAGAGATGGATATGCTACTTTTGTGTCTATTTTGTAGTAGAGTCCTAGAGTCATCATCCCTGTACTCTCAGGTCCTTGGAGGTGTTTTGATGAGATTTCACGATGCATAGTTGATATGGATTTCTTATCCTGTTGTTGACCTGGCTAGGTCTGTTATGTACATAAACATGTGGTGAACTCTTGTGCTTATGGGACAGCTAGATCCTATGAGATGTGGACATGTATCAAGTTTATGTATATTTATATAACATATTTCTTTGCAGGATGTGGATCTGGTTGTAATAGTTCCTTTCTTATCTGCTTTCCGCAATCAGTTTTAATTAACCTGTGTTTTTGGTAATATGATGTTTATGAAGGTTTCACACATTTTCGCGTGTCATTTCGATATCTTTGTGATGGATAAATGTCACAAGTAAGTTGGTATCAGAGCTCAAGGTTCACCGAGTCTATAGAGATCTAGGACTAGGTTTGTGTCTGTTCTTGTAACTTTTTTTAGATTGTTTTATAATGACTTCTGCCCCCAACAGAAGATAAAGCTAAAAGATGTCTGGAAATCACGAAGAGCATGCTGTTGAGAGAACTGCCGCTATATCATTTGATGGAGCGAGTGTGTAGGCACATGAAGATTAGATGCTTGAGGTCCCTCAGATCGACCCATGCATTCTTGAGAATCCTGTCTACCAGCACCTCATGGGATAGGTAATGGCAACAATGAATCTCATGGTGGAGAGATTACCTGTGCCTCCGCTAAGAGCATCGGTTCCCCGTGAGGAATCATCGGGTATTGGGAAGACCTTTGAGAAACTTCTCTGAGTCGAAGCTTTAGATTATGTTGGAACGGCTGATCCAGTGGATGCAAATCTGTGGATGACAGGTCTTGAGAAGGCCTTCCGGATCCTTGATATCCCTGAAGCAGACAAAGTCAAGAATGCTGTCTACCTTCTGAAGGGTAGTGCTGGCCACTGGTGGGCCATCGAAGAGGAGAAGTGACCCGATGAGGTGATCTGTTGGGACATCCTCTGGCGGAAGTTCGTGAATCGATACTTCCCGAAGATGTATCTGGATAAGAAGATCAACCAGTTTGAGCATCTATGCCAAGGATCTCTGAGCATCACTGAGTATGAAGACAAGTTTATGGAGCTGTTAAGATTCTGTCCTCACATTGCAGTGACAGATGATGAGAGGATTAGACGGTTTGAGAAAGGTTTGAGTGCCGAGCTGTCGAAACCTATTGCTGCTTTAGAAAACCGAGAGCGGTTTGCCACATTTGTGAAGTCTGTCCGAAGGATTGAACGGTCACTCTGAGAGAAGAGAGAGGCTATATCCAAGAAAAGGCCTGCTCAGTTTCAGAAACAAAGGTTTGACTTCCATAAGAAGTCGAGATTTTCTGCACCTTCTATGATGCAAGGTTCTAGTGCACCATCTCAGTGGTCACCAAGTAAAAGAAGAGGGTGTGGTTATTCACCATCTAGAGCCTACAATACAACTTCAGTAACAGTGACAGGGTCATCTAGGCCACAATTAGAGGACATGTCATGCTATCTTTGTGGGCATACATGGCATATGAAGTCGAATTGCCCAAGGAGAGATGTCGAAGTGACGCAACAACTAAGACAAAGTCAACAAGGTTCAGATAGACAATAGTTTAGTGGTGCTAGATGGCGAGGATGCGGCCAAGCGTCACAAGATGGATCGTCTGCTCAAGGAAGTAGAGGGTGTGGATGACATCAAGAAATAACTCAATTCTATGCTATGAGTTAGCCTGAGGCGATAGTCAACCCTCGAGTGGTGGCAGGTCAGATGGAGTTATTTCATTCTGATTTGTCTTCTTCTTACTTTGTATCTGTTTTGGTTGACCCGGGTGCTATGCACTCTTTTATCACTCGTTGTATGCTTGATAGCTGTCTTTTATCTGTTAGCTGTAATAAAGATAGCCTGTTGTTAGAAACCCCTCTTGATGGTTCCCTAATGCTTCGAGAAGTGTGACCATCTTGTTTTCTATCCTTTTCGGGACACAATGTACAAGTGGATCTCATACCACTTAATATGCATGGATTCGATGTAATCCTTGGAATGGATACCTTAGAGAGGTATAAGGTTGTGCTAGACTGTAGTTCCAAGCAAGTGGTGTTCGCTGATGATGGTGAGAAGTGGATCTTCCAGGGAGATAAGAAGATTCTTCTGACATGTTTGGTATCAACTATGGTGGTAGAGAAGTTGTTGCGACAAAGTTGTAGAGTGTTCTTGGCTCATGTTGTGGATATTGAGGCAAAAGGCCAGAGTCTTCAGGACGTGATAGTTATCAGAGAGTTTGAGGACATGTTTCCCGATGAGTTTCCCGGTGTTCACCCACCTCGAGAGATTGATTTTGAGATCAATCTAGTACCAGGGACACAACCTGTTGCTCAAACACCATACATGATGGCTCCAGATGAGATGGCAGAGCTGAAGAAGCAGTTGCAGGAGTTGCTGGATAAAGGTTTCATCAGACCGAGCACATTTTCGTGGGGTGCTCCAGTTCTATTCATTAAGAAGAAGGATGGATCGATGTGTCTGTGCATAGATTACTGGTAGTTGAACAAAGTTATGATCAACAACAAGTATCCTTTGCCGAGGATAGATGATTTGTTTGATCAGTTGTGTGGTGCTACAGTGTTCTCGAAGATCGATCTATGGTCTGGATATCATCAGTTAAGGATCAAGGATGAGGACATACCAAAGTCATCTTTCAGGACGAGGTATGGTCACTTTGAGTTTGTAGTTATGCCGTTTGGGCTAACCAATGCACCTACTGCTTTCATGGATCTGATGAATAGGGTGTTCTGTCTGTTTTTAGATCAGTTTGTTGTGGTTTTCATAGATGACATTTTGATCTATAGTCGGGACAGTTGACAACATGAACAACATCTTCAACAAGAGTTGACTCTCCTTCGTCAACACTAGTTGTTTGCCAAGTTTTGTAAGTGTGAGTTCTAGTTGGAGGAAGTGACTTTCTTGGGTCATGTGATATCGGCGGAAGGAGTCAGAGTGGATCCCAAGAAGGTGGAGTCAGTTGCCGAGTGGGAGCAACCGAAAATACCGACCGAAGTTCGTAGTTTTTTGGGTTTAGGAAGATACTACCGGAAGTTTATAAAGAACTTCAGTGTGATCACATTTCCATTGACGAAGTTGACCAGGAAGAATGTACCTTTTGTTTGGGGTGATCGTTACCAGCAAGCTTTTTAGAACTTAAAGGAGAAGCTGACTAGTGCTCCAGTGTTGGTGCTTCCAGAGCTTGGGAAAGGCTATGTTGTTTTCTGCGATGCTTCCAAGAAAGGCTTAGGATGTGTGCTAATGCAGGAAGACCATGTGGTTTTTTTACTACACGATAGCTTAAGAAACATGAGGAGATTTATTCGACACATGATTTGGAACTGGTAGCGGTGGTCCATGCGTTAAAGATTTGGAGACACTATCTTTATGGGGAGGTGTGTCAGATCTTTACGGATCATAAGAGCCTGAAGTATATCTTCTCACAGAGTGAGATGAACATGCGACAATGTCACCGGATGGAGTTGATCACTGATTATGATTGCACGATCGAGTATCATCCTGGTAAGGCAAACGTGGTAGCTGATGCGCTTAGCAGGAAGTCTTATTCTCTTCCTATAAAGAAGGCACAATTGAGTTCTTTGATATGCCATAGACGGGATATGTTCGTCTCTTTGCGGCAAATGAATGTACAGTTGGAAGTATCCTTGTTGGTAGGACTGTTGGCACAAATGCAAGTGAAGCCTACGTTGAGGCAGCATATCAAAGAAGCAAAGTCGGCAGATGCTACAGTTCAGTTGATCAGGATAGAATTTGGCAGCAAGAAGCGTGATGGATTCTATGAGTCCGGGGATGGACTAGTTTTTTATCATAACAGGATGATGGTTCCCGATGTTGATGATCTAAGGAAGTTAGTGCTCGAGGAAGCGCACACATCGATGTATGCTATGCATCTAGGTGTCACCAATATGTATCATAATCTAAATGACCTGTATTGGTGGCCTGGCTTGAAGAGAGATGTGGCCGAGTATGTGGCTAAGTGTGCGATATGCCAATAGGTTAAGGATGAGCATCAGAAGCCGATAGGTACGTTGCAACCCATGCCAATACCGCAGTAGAAATGGGATCATGTTACCATGGATTTCGTAGTTGGTCTTCTGAGGACAGCTAGAAATCATGATCCCATTTGGGTGATAGTGGACAGATTGACGAAGTCTGCCCATTTCATACCTGTAAAGATGAAATATAAAATAGAGAAGCTTGCTCAGGTGTATGCGGATGATATAGTGCGTTTGTACGGTGTTCTCGCAACAATAGTATCTGACCGAGGTCCTCAGTTCATGAGTCATTTTTGGAAACAATTGCACAGAGCGTTATGAACGTAGTTGAGGTTCAGTACCACTTTCCACCCGAAGATAGATGGACAGTCTGAAAGGACTATTCAGACTTTGGAGGATCTTCTCTGAGCTTATGTTTTGTAATTCCTAGGCAGTTGGGATGTGCATCTCAGTTTGATAGAGTTCGCCTACAACAACAGTTACCAATGAAGTATCGACATGGCACCTTATGAGGCTTTATATGGTAGGAAGTACATATCTCCTTTATGTTGGTATGAGTCTGGTGAGTATTAGCTTTTGGATCCTAAGTTAGTGCAGCAGACGACAGAGAAGATCAAGGTGATACAATAACAGTTGAAAGCGGCACATGATAGATAGAAGTCGTATGCAGATAATCATCGACGACCTCTAGAGTTCCAGGTGGGAGACAAGGTGTATCTCAAGGTCTCTCCATAGAAAGGCATGCTGAGGTTTGGCCGAAATGGCAAGTTGGCTCCCATGTATATGGGGCCATATCTGGTGATAACATGTGTTGGCAAAGTGGCTTACAAGTTAGAGCTACCGCCAGAGTTACACAGGTTGCACCCAGTGTTCCATGTCAGTATGCTGAAGAAAAGTCATCTAGGCATAGAGACAGTGATACAGCCGGTTGAGGTTGAGCTTGATGAAGATGTGACCTATGAGGAAGGTCCAGTGTTGATCCTTGATAGAAGAGTGAAGAAGCTTAAGAGGAAGGACCTGGTTCTTGTGAAGGTTCTTTGGCATCATTGTGGCATTGAGGAAGCCACGTGGGAGCTTGAGGAATAGATGAGGAGGAAGTATCCCTCACTTTTCTCTTTAGATTTTGGGGGCCAAATTCTTTTGTAGGGGTTTATGGCTTGTAAGGACCCTAACCTCCGTTTTGGGATTACCCTGTTTGCTTTGCCTAAACCTGGTGTTTAGATGTTTGCTAATCACTTGAGTTGTGGTTAGGGTTTGTTTGTGCTTTGCTGAGAGGTTGAGGTGCAACTTGCAAATTACCCAAGTTTTAGGGTTGGTGTGCAAGTTTGTCACCTTGAGGGATGTCTTTCTCTCTCCTTGCATCCTCTAGAGTTGAGAGGATGGGTTGGGCGCCTTGCTTGAGTTGATTTGGGCCTCGTTTGAGCTGGTTGAAGCTTATGCTTATTGTTGGACTTTCTTGGGCCTTGTTTGAGCTTGGTGCCGCCTCCTTGCTTGGTGTATCGGGCAAGGGTGAATCGGCCAAGAGTGTGTCAGGCAGTGGTGTATCGGCCATGGCACCATGTTGGGCGATACACACCCTTCTTGACCTAGCATCGTTTGTGTCACCCTTGGTGACACTTGTTTCTCTTTGCTAGCAAGGTGGCATAGCATGGACAAGTGGTGGTTTGGGTGAGCACATGTGGAGCATCCCTCTAGTGGATGCCCACTTGACCCCCTTGTATATATACCCTCTTGTTTGCTAGCTTGGGATCCCTTTAGCTCCTTAGTTGCTTCCCTTCTTCCTTTAGTGACCGATACCCCCCCCCCTCGGGTGGAGCTTGGTGGCCGATATCCTTTGGTGGAGCTTGGAGGGTGACATCCTTGGCAGCCATAGCTCTAGTCTTCTTCTTCTTCCTCTAGTGGTGGCCGAAACCCTAGAGTATCCTTGCTCCTTCTTCTCTTGTGGTGGTGCCTTGGTGCTTGGAGCATGGAGGTTTTGAGCTTGAGGAGTGTGCTTGAGGCTGGTTACATAACTCCTAACCCTAACTATACTACTTCCTTACCATGTTGCTTTGTTATATGCTATCTTGATCGACCATGTTATCTTGCCAGATATATTTCTTGCTTTAATGGTCATGTTGTTGCCCTAGATTAACCATGGATCTTGTGGCTGAACCTTGGATGTGGGTTCCTTGGGCAAAACCCCTCTCTCTTAGTTGTTGAGAGGTGAGCCTAGGGTCTCCTAATTCAATGGTGTGTTGTGGTATGTTCTTGGGGAAATTTCCCTTTCTCTCTTTGGTCTTGAGAGGTGAGCTTAAGCTCCAGTTGTGTGGGCAAAACCCCTCTCTCCCTTAGTAGTTGAGAGGTGAGTCTACACGCTAGTTGCTTGAGCAACACCCCTCTCTCTCACCATGGATTTGAAAAAAGTGAGCCTTTGGTTGGGTGTTGACCTAGTTGTTGGTTGGTTGGCCAATATGGCGATTATCTAACTTGCTGCCTGATATGTGATAGAGGTTGTGCAAGACCCCTCTCACTTAGATGTTGAGAGGTCATCCAACACTCTTGATCTTTTAGGGTTTTTGGTGGTTGTCTTGAGGTTGAAGATGACCAACCCGATATCCCTTACTGCCAGATATTGTGATGTGAGCTTGGTGCCCGATATCCACCTAGTTAAGGCTTGGATGATATGATAGGTGGTTACCCTAGTTGACCCCATGTCTGATATGTGGGTTTGGCTGAGTTGAGCTCTTGGTCGATATAAGGCTCTGCCCGGGATGCAACGTTAGCCGTTATGGCTTAGAGTGATATCGATTTGTTGAGTTGCTTCATGTCATGGCGTTATGCATGGACGATATCGGCTAGGTTGGCTATGTTGCACGACATGCTGCTAAACTGTTATGGGTGTTATGCACCTTGTTGTCCCTTGTACGATATCGACCCTGCTGTGTGTATGGCTGGGCAGTATCAGCCTGCTATGTGCTTGCCCGGTATCGACCTGCTATGAGGAGTGTGCCAGTGTGTTAGCCCATTATCGGCCTTAGGGCGTTATATGGATGTGTTGGTTGGGTGTTTCCCAATAGAGCATTTCCCGACATGACACGTTCCTGCTGTGACGCGTTCCTGCTATGAGGCGTTGCCCGTTATAGCATCCCCTGACACAGCATTGCACACATGATGCTTGCTCGATACGATGTTGCATGCTTGGGCGTTACATGTTGGTTATTAGCTGTTTCCTGACATGGTGTCTTGAGGAGGTGCTGCCCAATATTAGTTGGCTTGTGCTTTGCCCGATAGTGCTGGTCGATACAGCTAGATAGGTTTGGTTGTAACCGCCACACCTTTGATGAGGGTTGTGATACCTTTAGTGAGGGTTGTCCCTTACCTGATATATCTATAGTGAGGTTTATACTTTGTGTTCAGTTGGTAACGCTAATGCTTGATTGAAAAGTTATATATGATAATGTCATGCATATATATGCTCATCCAATAGCATAATTATATCTCTCTTGATATATGCAATAAGTTTAA